>CAVLEF010000007.1:4880000-6259166 GCA_963661955.1 Leptosia nina
TTGAACCAGAACTAGTGTAATCTTAATTTTTTTATATGTATTATTTTTCTACCTAAATTGTCCTCGAGAGATTTAAAGTTGATAACGTAAGATAACCTCCAGTTTCAAATACCTATCAATCAATAGTGTATGGCGACCAAAGACAATTTAATTCTAAAAATAATTTAGTTCAGATGAAACAAAGATCGTACAGAACAATGTGGTCTTTAATACTAATGCTAGTAAAATCAATAATGGTCTATAAAATAGCCGTTAGAGTTCACATTAAAAACTATGGCTTAATATGTCTAACTTTGTAATTTTAAACCCACCTAACATAAAAATAGTTTAGTATCTTTTAAAATTCTCTTCGAACATTGCATTGAAAGAGTAAAGTCCCTTTACGTAATTTTGGGAAGCAAAATTTAGATTCAAATATTGAGATAGCACTATAGATTTTTTTTATTTTTATTAATGGCAACAATTTGTAAGACCAAAAAATCTAAATGTTGTTAATTTCCTATCACGATCATCTATACTAATATTATAAAGCTGATTTGTTTGATCGCGCTAATCCGACGAACTACTGGTTCGAATTGTTTTTGTTTGTAATGAAGCATTTGTCGAGGAATATTTAATGCTATACACCAGTTTTCGACCAATAGTAGCGAAGGAATAGAGGGAAAACGGGGAAAATTATTGAATGTTAGAGTTTCCTTTGCGTGCGCTGTAAAAACATACCCAAGAGAAAATATAAAAGAATTATTATTTTTTAGATAATCCAAAAACATGTCTGTGACAGTATCTTTTCGAATTTACTTGAAATAATTCATAAGGCAAATTGACATTTGGCAGGTCACTTAGTTATACAGTTATACAATAATACTGTTGTCCTAATCGTGTTAAACTAAACTGTAAATTTTACTATATTGAAATTTTTCATCACATTATCTAACTACGATAAAAGTAATTGTTCCACAATCGCAACATCTAATTTTTAGCAAGCACAACCGCGGGGCTAACTAGCTATAAACGAACGCACCCGTCCGTTAAAAAACATTGTCAGTTCACTTTGTGTCAATCCGTCTATAAAATATTTTAAATAACCATTAAAACGAAACTGACGAACCAGTCAAATGTAATTTATATTTTTTTGATTTACAAGCAATAAAATTTTGTACATTTGACGCTTTGAAAGTTAAATAGGGCTTTTATCTAGCTAGTCACGTTTCTATACATATAACTGTTTAATGATCTGTTTGGTCGTATTTTTTAAACACATTGTAGCGAATGTGAGTTAGTCTTCTCAGACGTTTAAAAACGTCACGATAACAATAATACGAAGTATTAAAATAGTCAAACTAACAAGCATAACATTTAGTAAGAAAGATCTAGTCTAGAGGTATAACTCGATTTACAAAATAATTATGAAACAGAAAATAACCGACTTACGAAGTTACACTACATTTAATTCGCACAAAATAATACGTACTTATTTTGATTTCGTTAAAAAAATATTTTTATAATAAAGTTCTGAAGTGCAAAGGAAAATAATAACTGTTATGAATTTAATCTTACTAAAAATTCGAATCAACTTTTGAAGTTGATTAAAAAGATATAGGGTAACAATCGATAACCAAATGTTAATTATAATATATTATCTGGCTTATTTATGGTAAGAATACAGCAAACGTCGTATTTATTTCTTTAGCTGTATTTTATTAGAAATTAGTTTTATATATTGTAAAAAAGGTAATATCTCTTATGGTAAGCTAAATAAGGAGTAATTGGATGTCGACAAAATTAAATGCCATTTAAATGAAAATAACATCCCTATATGAAGGGTAGCCGAAATATCAACATCGAGGGACAGTGAAAAGTTTTAATTGTTTTCGTGAAACCTCACAATTTCGTCTAATTGTAGAAAATATTTTCAATTAATTATTATGAATGGGTTCGTTTTATGAATATCATTTTTGCCCTCTATGTGGTTATTAGTACGTACACGAGCTTCGTTATTATTATAGGTCGTTTTTAGCTAATTTTATTAAGGTTAAAATTTTTGTATTGTAGTACAATTTCCGCTACAAATGTAGGAGAAACAGGTTTTATCTTAAATATTATTATGTATTACAAAGCCTTCTTTAAATACTGTCTGTAGTTTACGCAAATAGTACACATTTAAATAAAACACTTTAACAGCTTAAAACCCAATACATATTATTAAATCATCCAAAACGTCGGACCGCAGTAAATAATTTTTCAAATAGTTCAACAATATAATATACATCGCATTTTAAACCATTAAAGTGTTTTATTTAAATATCAAAAACTTGCTGTTGTTTATATTAACTGCATTTTTTTAATGTTATAAGTATACAATACAATTTATATAATAGTTTGTTAATTGTAACTCTATCTATCATCTTGTATAAATGAAATAATATTTATAGTATTAAAAAGACAAGTCCTTCGTTTCTCACAGTGAACAATATCTCTAAGCCATTTCATGACTCTCAACTCTCAACAAGTGTCCAATCATCCTAATATAAAGGTAAAGATTAATATGGCCCATTTCGAAAAAAAATGTCCAGCCATTAATTCATGTTCAAAGATCTTATGACATCACGATATAGTTTATTTGTCATGTAGCGCGGACTTGAACTGTTCAAAGAGGCCCTAATTATAATTTGAAGCATTTAAATATTTTCAATATTGTGCAGACAAAAAATGTTTGAGACGCCGTCTATAGTTTGGTCAACAGAGCCAGAACAACAAATCTATAGAGATGATTTGCATTTAAAGAATTCTCACAAACAAAAATACACTACAGTTAACGAAAAGTAAGTAAGACTTTTTTGTTATGGAAATCGTATATTGATAATATTATTTATTGCTTTATTAAGATGAAGCTTAAAACTGATTTAATTAAGTTTAATTCATTGAAAATAAGAAAATACAATTTATTACACTTCCCACAAGATTATAAGTATCGGAGACAAACTTGTAATTATGATTCAATACCATTTCTAAATTTACGTGCGTAAAATTGATTGACTAGTAATACTCAAAAGACATCTCCACACCGTCCGGTTTGATCCCGATGACTCACTTGCCGTAGAACGGTGCTCGGTACCAGGCACCGTTTAAAAAAAAATGTGTGCGCACCTTATCTCTTGCATCAGATAGTTATACAGCGTGTCCTAATAAATGAAACCATTGACCTACTTTAATTTTTTATTGATATTATTACTTAAGCAAGTCGAAATATAAAGAATAATTTAAATACTTTAGTTTTAGCTATAGACTGATTCTCTATTTCGAATTTTACTGACTACATAGTGAATGGAATAAAAATCTATTTGATATTTAAAAAAAAACTAATCAATTTAATGAATACTTGTAATTTTGAAGGTTGTAGTTTGTGTACACTTTGTCTAGACGATTCTGTTTGTGTCAATGTGGTGAAATTAGTTTGTGATCAGATCGTAAAGTCAGATTACGGACTGCAATTTCTTCGCTTCTAATGGAAAACATTGTAAAAGTCCATCACATACTATACAGTTATATTTTTACGTTACTTAGTATTATATAAAACTGAATTTGATCTACGGTAAGACAGAACAAAAGTACTTGTATCCTAAATACCAAATTGGACAGTTAAAAATGTCTACTATTTTTGTATTTATTTAAAAAAACATTCATGTTTAAAACATTATCGTCTAATAAGGAGCAACAAATTTAAGTACATCCTGTAAGATGCGCAAGCGCCGAATGACTCACACTTCACAAACAATCTCACGACGGAAGACACGTTAAGATATTTGTGTATGTTAATAAGTTAACTTAGAATCTGCTTAGCTTAATTTACGCAAACATGGAGAATAGATTATGGTTAACTCGTCATTATTCACGCCATAGATAAGAGAGATTTAGCTTGTTTTTCGTGATATCAACCATAGACTATCACAATGTATGCATAGATTTTAGTTATTAATACAATAGAGACCTTAAAGGTAACTGGAACAGGATTTGAACCCACGACATCTTTCACTCTGCGAATAATATATTTGTGTTTATATGTGCTTAACTAAGTTGTAATAGTGACCATAAATGAATTAAATATTAAAAAACATGAGCCGATGTCTGTGTATATATATATATATATAGATATGTATAATATATAAACGATTGTAAATATAATAAATACGAGCATATAATAAATGAATATATAGACATAATAAATGAAGTTACCCCGGTGCTAACAACCTCGTATAACAGAGTACGGACAATTGTTCAAACAATCAAACCATTAAGTACTCCATGATATGTGTACAGACCACTTTGTATTGTTTTTGTGGTCAATACCGATGTTGATCAAATTACAGAATTAACAACAATTTGTGTCTTCATACGGGGTTATGAAACAGAGATACGCTTTTATCAAAATGTTGCTAATAATGTTAACTTGCAACATTTTGTGCTCAGTTTACTAAACTGATAAAAAAATTTAAAAAGGAAGAAGAAGTAGACTTTTTATTACTATTTATAAAAACATTTTGACACTGGCGGGACTTGAACCGGCATCTACAGCGATTCGTGCTGCTGTTCTAACCGATTGAGCTACAATAACCCACTCTCATTCTACTAGAGCAGCAGCACAATCCACTGCGGATGCCGGTTCAAGCTAGAGACGTCACATTTTTCATACTAAATAGCTTTTTTATTTATAAGGTAGATCAATAGTTAATCAGACTTTTTATTATATTTAAGGTCTCCCTCTCATAAAATTATAATTTTTGGTTTAATTAACTTAACAGGTAATCAGATTTTTTGTGCCCTGTCAGACAGAAACTTACAAATATCGCATTATAACGTAAGACGTTAAAAAAAAACAAATGATTATAAATTATTACTTCAACCCCATTTCTATTTGGACCTTAATTATGTACGATTATACATAATTTAACGAAACATTGTGTCCGTATTATAACTTATTTAATTTAAAAAAAAACTTAAAATTAAAAAGGTCGCTATTACATAATGTATATATAGGAAATCAACAAACGGGGCGCTACTTTAGGCAGGCGTCAAATTTCGAGTGGGTCAGAAGTTGAAAACGTATTATTCATTTTGGTAAATCATTGACTAAATATCATGATTATCTACGTGATATACTGAATAACGACGATCACTGACTCATATCCAATCGCTGACAATACTAATAGCGATGGCCACTTATTAGATGATTCATCATTGGAAATGACATAATCATTACCTTTCTATACGAAGCAAGTATGGCCAAGTGACGAGCATTGTCAACAGACGGTAGTTAAGTAATTATTTCACTATAATCCCCATATTGTAGACAGTAATTGACTATTATTGCTTGATAATTGGAGTAAGGATTGTAATTGCTTAACTAGCTTTCGCTTTGAAAGGACGAACTATAGGAAAGACCTTTGAGGTCAGCTAAAAGTCGACATACATCATATCCGAAAACATATAGTGTGTGAAGACTAAATCAAATTTAAAGGTAACATTAATTTATTAATAAAATATTTCCGCGCTTTCCTATGCTTACAAGAAACTTAAATAATTTTAAATATTAGGTACCAGACAGAATATATAAAGTTTAAAAAACATGTACAAATTTTATTGTATTATATCATGCATATATAAATTAACAATTGATTTTAACAGAAAAAATTTACGACACGGCAGGACTTGAGGCCGGCATCCGCAGAGTTCTCACAGAGCAACAGCACGGATCTCTGTGGATGCCAGTTCGAGTCCTACCCTTGTCGTAAATTTATTCAATACAATATCGTGATTTTTTTCTAATTATAATTTATTATTCTAAGTCTTATTTTAAGTGTAACATTTGTATGAGAACGAATTCGTTTAATCAAAACTTAAGAAATGCTATTTAACACTTGAATGCACTGTCTTGCACGTAATAATGCATTTGCTATTCAAAATCTTAAGGCGATAGATATTTGTGTATGTTTATACCTAATATTAACATTGTTTACTATGACGCATTTAAAAAAACATATAATTACTACTACTGTACTTTATTTTTGTACAACAAAGGACAATTTCTGTTTGTACATGAGATAATATTTAGATTGATATATAATAAAATAGCTTATTTCCAAATTATAAGTAAAAGTTATTTTAAAGGTATAATTTATGATGAAAATACGGAAGTACACACGTCAGGTTTATCTACTTGAAAGTAAAACAATTGCCAGACCACTGTTCTGACCGGGATTCGAACTCGGGATAATTTAACATACACCTCGTTTAAATTTATTTCAGCAACTCTTTTAACTATAATGGTGTTTCAAGTAACACTTAAACTATGTTTATAAATTAGAATTATATTAGTATCAATAAAGGCATGTTTTAATTTTACCTATATTCTGAATGCCCTTATAAAGTTTTGAGGCCCTCGTTTGAACTATATTGATTAATGTTATCGATGGCTCAATAAGGTTATATATTATGTACTCATCTACTGATATACTACGTTGTAAAGACCTTGTGAGTTATCGCAAAACGTAGGATAAACGCATACTGTCGCATTGTTTCAATTATAATTTGAATAAATTACTTTGTTGTCGTGAACAATGCACAAACACTTTGAATTATTTTCTTTGTCAATGTATAACTATTAACGTACTACTATTATTAAAAAAATAATGGATAAAGGATAATATATGGAATTTTCCAGAAAATTATTTACACCTAAAAAAGAAAAAAGTTACAAATAGTATAATAAAATTGTAAATGTATACCCAAATTTTGTGTTTACTTTAACTTTTGTATATTATCCGTTTTTTTAAAGATTTAGCTTTTTGTTTTTAAAGGGCAAGGTGCAATATGTAAAAAAAAAAATTTTACATTTAAAGTTTTTTACAGCTCCAATAAATTACGGGTTTCTTACAAAATATCACTTTCTCTTTATTCTGGTAAGGTCCTCTAATTATGGGAGAATCGTAAATTTTACGAGTAAGTTAAGACAATAAACAATGCACTTACATCGTAAAAACGTTTTAACTGTCCTAATTGCGATACTTGTTCGAAGGCGTAAGGCGGAACGTGTAAACCGACGTCAAAATCGCACTAATGATTGTAATGATTTCGTCAACAACCTATATGATGCAGCCAAAACAATCCTTAACATGTAAACTATAGAAGCCAAATTTGAATGATTTAGTGACACTGTAGTTTTGCGTGAAATACATCGTCCAGGACAGCGCAGTGAAGACTTTGTTAATCCTATCACAAATGATGATCGTTTCTCGGAATTCGTGTTTTCTCTTGATGCGTTTGTTTTTTCGAATTCTCAGAATAAATGGAATGGTGGATCGCCGTCAGGAGACCATTCTGCATAGATGTAAATGTTTATTGACTTTTTTTAATATTGGAATCAATTTTAAAATAATTTATTAACGTAGGTTCTAGGTACCCTTATGAATGTCACACCAGTCAAGTCTACTTAAACAGATAAGTCATTAACTAAACAATGATTCCGCCAACTCTGCTTAATGCCTTCTTGTATAGTAACTCAATAATTTATTTATGTAGGTCTAATCGCTAACAAAGGATATACAGAACCGTTATTGCAATTCGACACGAAAGAGTTACATTGTACTTTCATCTTCGAATAACCTCGTGATTCATTTACTACCGACATTATATTCGAATTAATTTGACCCGAATAAATCGAGACGAGAGAAAGTAATAATTAGCATTGTTTGTATTTACCGTTTATTGTATTGCAATCTAGAACAAGTTTTTAAATGACAGGACATTTTTAATAATAATCTGTGCAGCATGGTTTCTTGCAAGGCTTGTAACTGCCGTCAGAGCAAAGGTACGCGCGCACTTTTTTCGCCAAAGGACAGTCTAGTCTACCGCATGGCCCGTGAACATCTCGTTTGTTGACAAATTGACCAGGCTTATATGGTTTCCCTTTGACTTTTTCCCCATGGATGAACTGATGTTGGCTACCTCTGTACTCCATTCGTTTTGGGCAATTAGTACCACCGCAAGGTCCTTTAGGAAAGCCCATAGCAAGTATTGCCAGTTCACTTGCGGTGAAAGGTGCTACAAAGTCTTCAAACAAAACAGGTTCCTCAACTGGTCGGATGGGCTCCTTACTAATATCAGGAGCGCCGAAGAAATATGCGACCGGAGGTACAGCATCAATTGTGGTACCCTCCCAATGCCTAACAACCTCGACATCTTTTAATTTGAGGTCATCCGTTAAGTATTTTCGACCGGGCAACCTTTCCATTTCTGGTAAAGCAACGAAGTATGTAACAAGTCGGTTTCCCATACAAGTGAGGCGTAAGAAGAACTCGATTTCTCCCGATGGTTTTAGGTCCTCCTCGCATTGTATCGGTCTTATTAATTCCACTGTATTTGTGGCCATGCTAGGTTTGACAGTACTCCTAAATTCCGCTTGGTCCATATCAACTGGGTTCATATCGGCAATCTTTTGGAGACATTCGAAAAAGGTCTCATGCCACTCCACTACGCAGAAACCAACACAATTAAATTCTTGGTCACGGTTCCATACGGTAATATAAATTGGTGTTTTTCGCAACTGTTCCTCTAATTTTGACGGTCGAGATAAGAACATTACCGAATTTCCAACTCCAAAGTACGGAGGTTGCGGCAATGGCTCTGAAGGTAGTACTATTTTGACTGGAGCTGCCTTTCCTTTCTTGCCTTTTTTAGGTTTGGGTGGTTTTTTCGCTTTTCCTCCTTTCCCAGGAGGAGGCGGTGGAGGAGGGGCAATGAAATTGTCATGTGCGACATAGAAGTCAAACAGCGGTAAGCAATTCATTTGCATCGTGCATGTTTGCATGAATTTCATTTCTTCTTCTGAAGGCATCGGAGGTTCCTTTCCTTTTTTGCCCTTTTTCGGTTTTGGTGGTTTTGCACCTTTCTTACCTTTCTTTGCCGCCTCTGCTGCTGCTAGAGCTTCTGCCTCTCTTTTCCTTTCTTCAGCTTCCATTCTGAGTTCGTACTCATCCTTTTGGGGTGGTTCGACTTTTAGAATTATCTTTTTCACAAATACTTCTATCATAAAAATTTGTTCCATTGCTGTAGCTATAAATATTAATAAGGATTGAATATAAATAACGTGTAATCCATTTTATGTTCTTTAAAATAATAACAAAAACTAACTTGTTATTTTTCGCGTCCCTTCAAATATTAGTAATCATAGTTATTACGTGAACATTATAATGCAGTTTTCACTACAAATTTACACATATTTTTCGTATTTTCATCTTGTCTTGTAAATAAATATTGACCACGGTGAAATCTAGTCACTATTTGACATTACAACTTAAACAACACGTCAAGTAAAAAAGTTTATATAGATTCTATTGAATAAAAAAAAAATAACATAAATTCTAAAATGTAAATCTTCAGAAAAGTCACAATATTACTAAAACTCGTTTTTTTTTTGTTTACACCTAATATCAATAATCTTAGCTCATCTTACATTTATATTTTAAGTACATAAAAAATATTTAAATATGTGTATTACTGGGGTATAGAATTATAAGATACACATATTAACCCAGCTTTAGTATTCTTAGGTATCTTGAATAACTGAACATACCTACTCAAAATATATTTATATGGAATGAAACTCGATTCGTCTCACACATCGCATGCGCAAAGGTTTTTTATGATAGCATGACAGACCAATACAATCACGTATAGAATCAAAACAAGACAGCGTATAAAAGAAAAAAACGTGCGTCGTAGAGTTCAAGCTTGGGGTCACGTTTACGCACGCGGGTAGCGTAGTCGCGGGGGAGGGGCGGCGTGCGCGCAAGACAAGTCTCTTTGTTATGGATATCGGTGACTAGAAGATATTATGGTGGCCTATTTCTATTGATACATAAATTAGTGCTAAGTACTTATGTTATTCTAAGCTATCTATTGTGCTCAAGGGCGCAATTTAGCATATAAATAATACTTGAAAACTTTAATATTTTTCATATACCACATGATGGCATTATATAAATAAAAAATCGATTTTAGATGGAAAAAAAAATACGACGGGATTTGTACTCGTATTCGCAGCGTTCCGTGCTGTTGCTTTAACTAACTGCGCAAGTATTAAGGTTGAAATTAAATTGCGCGAGAGGTGCACGAATCAATAGGTTAAAAATTCGACTACAACACACCTATACGACTCGGTAGCTCAATTGGTAAAGCAACAGCACGGAACGCTGTGAATGCCGGTTCTCGTCATAAAATATTATCAATTTAAAAAGATTTTTTAAGATACTTTTAGACAAAACCTTATATTTTAGATATTAAATACTAAAATAGTTGTTATACTTACGAAGCCCACTGAAAAACATAATATACTTATTTGAAATCGTTTTAAAAATACTTATCTAGTACTTTAAGTCCATTTTGTGGGTACTTTCAAGACCGAAGCAAATTGTCTGTCTCTCTCGCACGATGATATTTAAATTTAGAACCGCGTTGTACGTTAACTTAGTACTTTAGTCGATACCTATAGATTGCCTATAATTGAATGCGGGCTTTGATTATTCAAGCATTAAATCTAGGTTTCTTCAACGTCTTATCATAATTGAACATTTAATTGTAGCATATCTTAGTGTAATAGATACTTATAAGTAGTTATTTATTTATATCCGAGATAAGTATATTTTATAAAATCTAGGTATGATTACTGAACACCGTCTGTACATACCATTTTTAATTTTGTTCTGAAGTTATACGTGTTTAAGAAGTGAGAACTGAAATTCATAAAGCTGGTGATTGAAAATATTTTGCTGTAACAACTATACATATAAAATAATATATAGACATTGTGTATTTAACTACATCAACGTTAATTAATTAGTATTGTGTTTTTTTTTTTAATTAAAAATTAAGTATATATTTACTTAAGTGAACTATTTAAATATTGATACAACTAAAATTACAGATGATGAAAAATCTCAATAGAATTGCTGTTTTGTTTTAAATCCGAAATTAATGTATTACTTTTCAACCACAACGCCCTTTGAGAAACTTCGGAGACACAAATTAAACTTCTATGCCAAAAGTTGTTTTTTATGACCACATCTGCAGCATCATCTTTTAATTCAACAAAGAAAAATTATAGACATATGTGTCTTTATTCTGTATTTTAAATTGTTAAAACTAGTTCGGTTTAAAGAGATTTCTTTCTTTTTCAGATTTACATCTCTTACATGAAAAACTTATAACTACTTTAATTAAAATAATTAAATTAAATTACATCATTTCATTTAATGTACCATTTGTATTGTACGTTGTCGCGTTACTTACACAAAAATCACCTTCGGTAGTATAAATGCAATTGATACTATTGTAGCATCAGGCAACTTTCACATTTCGTTCCAAAGCAAACAAAAAAAAGATAAGCATAAAAGAAAATAATATTCTAAGAGTCAACACAGTAATGATAATAAGAGTACGTTTCGATGCGCGGGAGTCGACCGAGAAACCGGTAGCAACGTGCAGCTGTGCACTTTGTAAGGCGGCGTTATATGGGACAACTAATCATAGTTTTTTGTCACAGAAATATTTTTCGACACTGGAAGGATTTAAACCCACGACTAATACTATGGTGCCGTTGTTCTACCAAATAGGCTCCTTTTTCGCCGCATGTAAATGTACATGTTAAATATATGTTGTTATTTTATATAACCACTAAAAATATTGAATATTAACCTGTCAAATCAATTTACCGCGCATGTCCAGGACTTGAACTTGAGACCTCGACCTTTGTGATTTCAAATCGTATTGGAAGTTTAGCGTAAGATTTCTTAAAATATTGGAGATCATTTTTTATGCTTTTTAAGAGCAACAATAATATGCATTTTAGAAATTATCTGCCCATTTATCATATTATTAAAGTAAGAAGAAGCAAACTAATAATTACTATTTGTAAAATTATAATAGAAAAAAGTATCGCCGTTTTCTAAGTTCGTGGCATTTACGTATTACGTTATTTTAAAATGTGTAAGGGAAAGAAATATTGCTTCTTTGTAAACACAGAACGTGTTCAAACTCGATTAATTATTCAATGTAAGAGCCAATTTAAATGACACTATATCACCGTTTACCTAGAAATGCAGAATGCAAAATGACTATGTAAATAATATATTACACGTCTTTTCTATACCTTAGTATTATTACACGTTGAGACAGTCATAGAGACACAAAATACAATTGACGGCAGTTTACGCATAGAGTCCACATTTCATTTTTTAACTCATGACAAGCGAAATTTATTTTAACTACGACGTTTCACATGCTTGTAGCGGCCGTAGTAGTGGGTCCACGTGAAAACGGTCATAGTTATTTATTTATTAATATAATAAATAAAAAATAGGCCTATATTATAAGCCTAATATATTTTGCGTTGTAAACCGATGAAATTTATTATTTTATTTATTAATGAAAGGACTAAATACCTAATTCAAATTCTAAAAATATATAGTTTTCTCAAATCAAAACAATCGGCCATAAAAAACTAAAAAAAATGTAACTAGTACATTTCGCGTCTCTAAACGGTAAAAGTGTAAACTACAGGCAGTACATACAAAATTTGTTCACTAATTGTTTAAATCAGAAAGTGACTTTTAAAATTTGTGATTTGTAACTTGGTTGCTGCAGATGCATTGTGAACGCGACCTAATCAGCCTCTTATTCGAAGCTCTCAAGTTGTGGCGTAGTTTAAGCTTTGTATAGCGGGTGTATTTTACTGACCTGCACTTGTACTTACTTTTTATACTAACTTAGTTACATACATTTAAATAAAACACAATAACGGTTTAAAACGCGATATATATTAGTTCAACTTTTTTGAAAAATATTTTTACTACAGACAGTATTTAGTTACATACATTTAAAATTATATTTTATTTCTTTGACAAACTTTGAGTACCTACTTAAGACGTTTACGTTTTAGAGACGTATAATTATTATGTGAAATATAGAATGTACAAACTTTTGAAGCTTCGAAATTAAACTTTTCAAGTAAATTGTAGAAGATAAATACACCTTAAATAGAAATAAAATTCTCAACTTGTAACGGAAACTTTAAATAAAAATTGATGACTTAAACCTTGGGGTATAATAAGTTACTTAAAATATTATGAACGATGGCTTCAAAACTTCGTAACTCAAAGTTTGTTTCATTATCAATCCGACGTGTCTTTTAAAGTATGTGAAAAGTTTCTTTTGAATTTATTAAGGTAATCATTATAAAATCAATACGAAGCATAAAAGAAATGAAATTTGGAACTTCTTTGGCATCCACATTATACTTTCGCCATTGCTTAGTCGCCTTAGTTCCGAAGAGTGGGACCAGGGCATCATAAACAAAGGATAAAGGACTGGTGATATGAGGCCGCTAGAGGCAGAGTAGCCTAACTGCGATTTTATGACTTGAGTTGTTTATATTTTTATAGTCTATACAAATTCATGTTGGCCTAAGTTTCTCACTTCATTCACTCACTATTAAAAATTATGTTTTTTGTTATTCGTCCACTCTGCCCCCAGCAGCCTCATATATTATTTTTAACATTGTACAGTAAATAAACATACAATTATTTTAAGTCTCTCCTTCATCCGAGGTATTTGGTTATCCTGCCCAATCCTCAACTTCACCAGAATAACATACCCGTCTTCATCAAAGGGTAATTAAGCCTCCAACAAGCCAGCGAGACGTAATAGTCCCCAGAAATAACATTTCGTATTTATTGTGAAAGCAACGGACTAAATAAATAGTTTGACACAACATGACCCCACGAACTTAGTTAATTGACAATTGAACGCGTTGTTCGATAGTTTGGCGATTTCGAATGTAGAGCTGTTGGACAGTTCTGTAGAAAAGTACATTCAAATAAATCGTTGTTTAGCTTTGAAATGCTCCATATATTTTTTTGACTTGCAATCTTTACTACGATCATGGAAACTGATTTTCAATCCTTTGAAACGATTTTAAACAGCTTGTAGCATAAAGATTAGATAAAGTCCCGCGTAATTTTAAGCTTGATAAATAACTTTAATATTTCTAACGTGTTATTGCACGTGACGGCATTATTTATAGACAGTAAATTTTAGATTGAAAAAAAAATTACGACACGGGCGGGATTAGGCGTACCAACGTTAGAGCAACAGAACGAAACACTATATACCGGTTCAAAACCCGCCCGTAACATAAGGTTTTTTAAAATCTATATATTTTTTTAACAGCAATCTTTAAATGCAAACGTCAACTCAAACGTAATGTAAAGTATATTTTACATTTTAAAATATTACGCGTTTTAGAATAGTTAAACATTTTTAATTAAACCACTTCTCCGCCCCACTATCCACTACCCTGTCACTCGGCAGCTTAATCAATAGGAAAAACACTTCAACATCCATTTTGCATATGCAAACATTATGCTACTGGCGTTCCATTATCTTAAATTAAAATAAACAATCTATAATATACCCTAACGATAAAGCAATAGGTGTTTAATTTCCTTGCTTTTGAAACATGTCTGGCAATTAGTGTACAGAGAGACAAGTTTTTAATCAAGCATAACTAGGACCTTTGCTTGTATATAACAATGTAGTTTTAAAGTCAAGTAAATTTCATTATGAATTAAATTAAATTTTAGTCTATAATTATTATCTTACAAACACACATACACCCAAAAACCACATATCTATGCGGAGTGTATATTTCATGTAAGTTAGTAAAGTCTGGTAATATTGTAATTTATGTTAAGTTTTGTAAAGGCATTAAATATCTAACCTTTTACTTCGTTTTTTTTTAATACTAAGGCTTCAATAGTCTCGTGCTAGGCACATTACAAGGAACCTTCTTTACAAATAAATAAGGGCTGGCTGGGCATTTTAGTGGAGGTTTAGACCAACTTGCATTATGAAAATCTAGTTAAATTACTAACATCTGTAATAATATTTTTTTGTGTCTTTTATATATTGCTTTATAGGTAAATGCCAAAATTTTACTAGCCACAATTGTCTGAAAATGTTAAAACAAAATCGTGTTTAAACTTTTTGTTTGTATCTGAAATGTCTGCATCAGCTTGCTTAAAACTAATTGGGTATGCAAAATTTGAGTGGCAATCCAAGTCGCCCGCAGATCACTTGGAGATCAAAACAAACGCTGCATAATTGGATTGTGCACGACCTGTACCTTTTATATTCCTTCTAGACACAGAATTGTACAAGGATTTTGGAACAATATCAAAGATAGGCAACGCGATTTCGAATTTCACAGACTATAAAACTAAACTTTGACAGCGATGACATATGACATATATATATATATATGTCATATGTCAGTAAATATATATATATATATATATATATATATATATTATATATATATATATATATATATATATATATATATATATATATATATATATATATATATATATATATTTACTGTTTTATACAGAAGGCAGACTTTTTATAATCGTGTAGTAAATCAAAAGGGCTGAAATAAGATAGAAAGGCATAGATTAATTGTAGTCAAATGTAACGATCACTGACACGATTATACTAAATTAAATTTAGCATCGTTCTTAAAAATCGTATTTTAAATTTAACAGAAATAAAAATGAAGCCTGACCAATCAGGCCATAAAAGCGACCACAACAAAAACAGGATACATCCAACAAAAAAGAGTCGGACATTAAAATGTGACGTCACGACGCATCAATTCCGCCCATCGTCGCCGATGTCCGTCATTTTTTTGCTTTTTGTTAAAAAGCCATAGAGATATAAAAATAAATGAGGCTTCGCGTACGTTGGGGAGCTGACAATAGTTCGGTCATTATATTCGGTCATTTGACGTTGAAACGGGGGATTTTCGTTGTGATTTTGTTTAGAATTTAATAGATATTTTTGTAGGTATATCCGTAATGTATCATGTGTAGACAACTAGATGATTTATGTAATACTTGAAATTATATTTGAAATAGTCGTCGTGTTTTTCCAAAGTCGATCATAATTGTATGACAGTATTTTACAAACACCTTCTACTTAAACAATGGATCATTTTTATGGTTTATTGTAAAGGGTAACAGCTATCGTGAAAAAACGATATTATTAGTAACATAATTAGCTTATTAGACTGTGTAATAGTGAATATGTTACGTAGTAGATTTTTGTACAGACTTTTACCTTCTTGATAGAAGTATTATACTGGTATATAGAACACTATGATTCTTTATAAGTGGATGGAAACAATGGTAAAAAACACAGGGCACCAAATTACATCGCAAATCGTTGCATTAATTTTAACGATAAAACCTTAAGCCTCGTTGTCACTTAAGGGGGGGAACTAAAAGGGCCTATTCGAATGTGGTCGTAATAAAAATGTGCAAAAATTCCTCGACTCGCAATAAAAGGGCGGAGTAATTGTAATTCTTTCGGCGAAATTGTTATTTTTGCGTACAATTTGACGTGGAGATTGTTACTGGAAAATTATTTGTCGCAATATGCTACAAGTCGGGCGAATAAGGAGGACGATATTGTTGTACTTTGCAAAAATACATCTATATATATATATATACGCTTACGATTTTTTATTATTTCCATCATAAAATCCACTCCAACCTTAATATTTTTCTTTATTATGTAATAGTATTCTAGAGTGCTGAATGAAAAAAAAACTTACTTATTGTAGTAATTCCTAAGACTTTTAAAACTTAAAATCTTAAAATGGACTTTTGGAAATATTTATCTACTTTCCAGTAAAAAACAATTATCAAACATATAAATAATCAATAAACAAAAAAAGCATATATACGAATTGAAATTAGAATCTACTTTTTTGGAAATCGGTTAACAACAATTACCATTGCACTTATTACGATCAAGTTTTCAATTGCAATAAAATATGACTAAAGTCATAGTAAAAACCACTTAGCCTTACTCAACTGAACCAAAACTAATCATCGCGATTATCTATGCGTTACCCACTTCTTAAAACACATTGTTTCGTATGAAAATAATCATTAGAAAAACCTCACGGATGTAGCGCGTGTCATAGAATATATTGGCATAATTAAACACAATTACAAAAGAAATGAAACGTTTGCTGACGTATCAAAAACCTTAATATCACAAATATAAGACACAATATTGGATGAATTTGCTAAAGTAAATGAAACAGGTAAGCTTGTGAAAGAAAGAAATGGTGTGCGTGCAAGAGCGGTTTTCATTGAAAACAATGATCGTGGGAAAATCTTTGTAACTGTTTACTGGAAAGTAAGAAATATCTATGAATCATATGGTATAGTGGCAGTACTATTTATTCTTTGACAATTAATAATAATATTACTTAACGTTGATGATCGATATATCTTACTAATCTTAGGTCAAGTAAATGATAAAACTTGAAGTAGCCTTAGTAAATGTAGTTTACGCGTGTGGAAAACTACTCAAGAAATAAATCATTTTTACCGCTTTATAATGTGAACATGTTACTTTATTACTATTTCACTATGGGCCAAAATCGGGTAGTAGAAATATATTTGGCAACGTATATTTTTCAATCTATTAAAAAATGTTAAAACATAAATGAGCTTTAAGAAAATTTGTACTATTTTATTTATCCTACTAAATTATATTGTATCTTTAACTTTTACTATTTTATCATACTGTTTATAAGAATTTATATAGACGACTCTGTTTAGACTTCATAAAAGGCTCGATTTCTGGCATAAAAATTAATATAATTACATTGATCTTAATCAAAAAGCCATACATACCTTCCTTTTATAAAATAGTATAAACTTTGGACAAAATATTGGACAGTGTCCTTCCTTTTGTACGTTGATCTCGTGAATTACATATTTTACGTTTTATATAAAAATATATATTTATTTCTCCTTTACAGGATTTTACTATATTAGATTGCGTTTTCAATCGAAACACAATTTCCTATTTGTAACAATGTAACAGAACTCTGATTACTTTATAGATGTAAACGGAAGTCGCTACTAGATGGATTATGTTAAGGAAATTATTAATATTAATTACACCAGATATATCTAGGAACGAGATCTTTAATAGACCCTGGAATAAACAGTACCGGTCGGCCGATTTTTTTATTTAAACCGAATAAATTGAGATGATAAAAACATAGCTTGAACGAGAACAATATCTTTTCTTATTTCGATCCATAATAATGTTTAAATAAAATACTTTAATAGTTTTAAAGTCGAAATATATTAGGTAAACTTGTTGCTAATTATTTTTACTACGGCTCGACGTTTGGGATGCTCAGAAGCCGTTGTTATCATAATAATTTTGTTTCAATGATTTCTTTGATTTATTAAAATACACAAAAAACGATTCCTACGGAAACTTCATCCATAAACGAATTTTCATAAAAACAGGAGAACTAATAAATCACTAATTCTCATACTACGTATAGAACACGCAACAAAAACGAGTGAGTCATGCCTTTAACGGATCTATTTACCGTCGCGTGCGCAGATTCAATGCACCGCAGGCGTTTTAAAAGAATCACAATAGAAAATAGTCTTTATTGTAACCGCACCAGGGTACAGTTGATAGGAAGTCTCATATTGGTAATTAAAAACAATAGTCGCTTTTTTACAGACGTTGGGTCAAGTTCAGACTTGCAGTTAATTTGAGCGTGAAGTTTGACTTGATCATCATTCTTAACGTTAACCAAAGTAATTAGTTTCGCATTCAATAGTATACTTTTAATTATTGAGAACCATGTTGAGTTATTCACTAGTGGTATGAGCTGACTTCCGTTCGATCAGGTAGGAGGCTTAATTTTTGGTCGTGATCAAAAAAATCATTATATAAATTCTGACACGTGCTATCTGACACATTAAAGGTCATATAACATGCTGAAATGAAACACTTTAAACGGTTTAAAACGCGTTATGTATTAGTTAAACTTATTTACATTACATTTATTATATACCAGCCGTGGTCACTGGGGGTATAAAGCTGAAGAAAGAAGATGTCCCTAATGTAAAGTGGCTTACTTTGACAAGGTGACACTTTACAGCACCCGTGTAAATTTGTAAATACATATAGAAATAAATAAATAGAAGCCCTTCCCCACCTCTGCGACTGGGTAGTAATAATAATTAATGACAGTCATATAAATCAGAAATAGTTTATCATTAGTAGTCTAGTGTCTAACGGTTCTTGGTACTAATAAGTAGTCCCCTAATTACAACGTAAACATAAAGCTAAGTGTTCCCTTCGTTTCACGATCCTTCGTATAGGGTTGTCAAAAACATTAAACGCCCTTGCTATTATTTTTATTATTTATTAAAGAACACATACACAAATTCTGGATAGAAATTGTTTATTTAAAAATAGATTAATAAAGTGAAGTGAAATTACTGTAAGTTTTATAATTATCTTGTATTGAATTAAACCTAATTATTTTAATTACTAAGTATAACAAAATACAAAGTTTAAAAATATAATTATTTCACATAACAACTAGTTTTGAAAACGTTTATATTTGTTTTATTTATTTGTGCCACCCCTATTTGAACAGTCCCCAATAATTATACTGTCAAGGTTTGAGACCTGTTTACTGCCTATTGTCTTTGTTACAAAACTGGTCTTAATTGTGGACGAATTATTATCTGGAGCTATTGAATTAATAATTGAAGTGCAGATAACTACGGGTTACCGTTTATGATAATTTTGTAAACAAACATAACTTCAGCGCTTTGAAACTTCGACGTTGCATAGCTGGCAGGTTTTAAATGGTTAATTTATTTGTTCGGCTCTGTAATGGTTTAATTGTTGCCATGCATTGTATCGAGAGGTGTTGTTGGGTTCGATTCCTGGATGAAACGGCCATATAGTTTGCCCCATTCATGCAGGTATACTAGTTTGATATGAAATGTGTATATTTAGTTACTTATAATGCTTGACATTAAAATAGCTATTCCGTAAAGTATTTGTATTGTTTTATTCATATATTTTAGAAAGAAATAAAACTTAAATAAATTATTAAAAATGAATTATAAATTAAAGAAAAGTATACAGGGGCAGGACTTGAACTGACATCCACAGCGTTATGTGCTGTCGCTCTAATCGAACGCTGGGGATGTCGGTTTTCTCATTTATAATCGATTTCTAATTTATATAGTGTCACCATGTGGAATAATATGTGAAAAATATTAAATATTTCAAAGTTTACATAGAAAGTAAAGTAAAATGCCACAATCGTTTAGAATTTCTTAGCTATTAGCAAATAAGACCAAACATTTATTCGATAAATATTTATTGGACAATAACTTAAGTGAATCTAAATTCTTTCTCCGAAGTTAAGGAAGCGTCTATCACTCAAAGCTAACATAAAATCAATCACTATACATAAACAGTGATATTTTAGAGATAAAATCAATCACGGAAGGGAACAACAAATTAAGCAAATAATTGCCTCATTAAATTTTATTACGCTATAGGAAGACGCTTTAATTATTCACTGGTAATTTAATGTATGTTAATATTTCCCTATTGTTAGGTTTGAGAATTTCTATTGTACTGATTTTTTAAGACCTTTAAGATTTAAACCTTGGTATCAGATGCTTATACTATCAACAGGCAACTATCATGCTTTCTCTCGTGGTATATTTTTTTTTTTTTATCTGACTTTTACTTGTTTATAATCTTCATTGTTCAACTTTTATCATACTGTAAAGTTATGACCTTAGCAGTCATCTGAATGTGCAGCCGTTTAGACCGGCACGGCTACCAACCGGCTTCCCTCGTAGAGACGGTCCCCAAATATTCTATTTAGACTATTCTTTGACTGTATAATTTTGCTAAGCTAACACATTTCACGTCTAGCCTTCGACTACACAAGGTATGTCACCGTGCATCAGGTGAAGTCTTCCATCAACCATGCTTGTCTGTCTTCTTCTTTCATAAAAAATAATAATTTAAACACATATTAGATTAAAAGCCGCCAGAAATACCACTACGGTGCGCTGTCGACTTATCATTTGCATTGCTATTTCAACTATTGACCCAACCTATAAAAACGTAATTCTCTATTTATCGCCCACTTAAAATCCCGACGTTTTCTTTAAACCTGTTATAAAACATAATGAATTCATGAAAAACAAAAAGTTGGGGCATAAAAGTCGTTGTCCCCACCCTAATGATTTTTCCCATTACACTAATCTCTGGGAGGCGTTTGAATAATAAACTAACTTTTACTGCCAATAAAATATTAACACCGGAACGTGCTATCTTTTGATCGACGACTCTGGTATGTTTTACCGTCGTTTCAAAAACAAAAGGAGAATGTATTACGTATTTTACCTAAGTATTATTTTTTATGATAGAGAAGGACAAGTCTGAGGCTCACTTAATGGAAGGTATAATAACCCAGCCATATAACATCTGCCGATCTACTTTGGCATTGGATATATTGGATATACACAGAATGCCTTCTCATCTGTGGACGGTAGATCGAGACCCGGGCGGAATTTCGACAATCCTACCTCCTATTTAATACCGAGATGTCTAGTCCAATATGCTTTAAAAATACTAAAAAAGGCAATAGGCCACTTTTAAATAAAACACTTTAACGGTTTAAAACGCGATATATTAGTTACACTTATTTGGAAATGATTTTTAACTTCGGCCCGACGTTTCGGATGCTTTGCATCTGTGGGTACGGGGAGACCCGTGGCTACGGCCCGGAGGCCGAAGTTAAAAATCATTTCCAAATAAGTGTAACTAATATATCACGTTTTAAACCGTTAAAGTGTTTAATTAAGTGTGTACTACTCGCGTAAACTATAGACAATATTTAATAGGCCACTTTTTAATCTTCTTGTGTTTATAATATCAAAGCATTAAAATAATCAAATGACAGTTATATTATAAGTACAATGTTTACAGAGTTTCAAGAGAGAGTTTATATTAGTATGAAAGATATTTGGTGATATGCAAAGTCGGGATGCAAACAGTTATTAGTCACTAAACAATTGCGATTTGTTCTCAATCGGATCCAAAACAAAGACCAAGTATTTCGCCTATCAAAGCTTAGAAAACAAACCGACACACAAAGAGTCTTAATTCCCCAACTGCTGTTAAAACACATAAAAGTTAAAAATATTGCAGCCACTGCCGTCAAAGTTAAACCAATAAACAGTGACTAAGGTTGAGTCTTGAGAGGGCATAATTGTCAGATTTAAAGCTCGTTACAACGCAACGTAAGTTATTATCCTTATTTATGTGCACTAGTTTACTGGTTTTTTAGCTGTGCTGTGGACTATCAGCGAATTACGTTGCAGAAGAAAATAGCTTATATAGAGTTAGCTAGCTTCGCTCAGCTTAGATTAACTACGGCTTAATGCTTGAACGCATTTCGTTAGTATTGAGTTTGAATCCCAGGAAAGCAATAAATAATTTCGATCGGGCATGGCACAGAAGTCTTATCATCTACCTGTCTGTAAAAGACATCGATCAGTTAAATCTCTACTAATATTATAAAGCTGAAGTGTTTCTTTGTTTGACCACGCTAATCTCAGGAGCTAAGGGTAACAATTTTTTATATCAGTTAGAGCAGTTATCGAGGAAGGTTATAAAACGTCCGGCTGCGACCAAAAGAATCAAAGAAACAGTGAGAAATGTTTTAAAAAAACGGAAAAAATTATTCACCTTTGATTATTTTTCTTTAAATTATAATTATATGCTTTAAGATTAAATTAACGGGACGCGGAGAAAGTCGCGGGCACACCTAGTAGATATACAACTGCTCGTCTCATGTTCCATTAAGTTGAAACTAAAAATTTTGCAACTAATTCTTATCTAACTTTAGATATTCGCCATCTAATTAAGACTAATAATTTTAGTTAGTAGACGAAAGATTATCTAAAAAATAGTCGTGCTTACACTTTGACCTGCGTTTCACATGATTTTTTTTCAATACAACGGCTCCAAAATAATTTTTAAAAAGTCGTTAATCTGTCTAATGAATAAATTAGACCAAATTGTGATTTTTATTATTTTTCGCCCACTAATGATACCTGCATGGGAAAACCATAACGTATAAACCACGGATCATTAGATTAACGATGTCACCGTAATTGAATGACCCATGCGATACAATTATTAAGAAGGGGATGTTCGTGGATTGAGTTCTCTAAAGGCTGACCAAGAATTGTAGGTCCTCGAAGCTCTTTTCCAACTACGCTATAAAATGATAACATGTGTTTTTAAATAAGACAATGTAACAAATGAAACAAATTTAACGGTTTAAAGCGCGCCCTTCATTAGTTAATCTCATTTGTGGGTGTCCACATGACCAGGGCTGAATCATCGTAGTTAAAATAATTTGTAAGTAAGTTTAACTACTACATTTTATATCGTTAAAAGTGTTTTTATTTAAATGTGTACTACTCGCTCTAATTAAGACGGTATTCAAGAATCTATTTTAAATAATAACGATACACACGGTAGCTCTATTGTTTAGAGCACGGAAGGATTATTTAGATAGGTAAATTAACCTATTATACAACATGTGAAAATAATAAACTTTTTTAATGTAAGTATGTAGTTTATATCACAGTTGTATAACGTACATAAAATTTTATCATATTATTATATTTAAACGTTAATTACAATAAGTTAATAAAAGTTGTCTATAAAATATTTAGTGTTTTTCTAACGTTTTTTTTTATAAGATGTATTCTATATAGGAGAATACAAAATTAACTTACAAGATAAAACAAAAACGTGAATACAATATTAATTATAATTTTCATTAACAATTTTAAAGTAGTTCAATCATAGTCACCAAAGAAAAAAATCCTTTTCACACAACAAATGCTTTACAACGTCACTATTATAAGTAATAATATAGATATATTTAACTTCCTAAATGGCCGGAAATATTTGATTCCTGCTGACTTTTACGTCATTAGACAAATTGACACTCATATCCTCACAATTATTATTACGTACATTCAATAATTCTAACTTGTATTGAAGGTAGTAAAAAACGGAACGTAGATACGATTAGCTCTAGTCATTTGACGTGACGTAGCTTTTTAATTGCATCTAAGGTAAGATTACCTACAGATGCATATTAAGTATATCTTTTTTTAGATATACTACAATATTATAAAGCTGAAGAGTTTGTTTTTTGTTTGAACGCACTGATCTATATGATATAATTTAATACTAGCTGTGCCAGCGACTTCTTCCACTAATAATATTTTATTTTGGGCATCCAAATTCGTTTTTGCTAACCCCTTCATCTTTATAAATTTAAGCAGTTTACGTCTTGGAAACCCACAATGATGAATTTCCAATTTTTTATTTTTTTTGCTTGTAATACAGACAGGGCGATGTTTTATAGCCTATATATTTCCACCATAAATGCTCTAATCAACACAAAAATATTTTTTCAATTCGAACCCTTCTTTTTTTGTGATTGCAATTTATAATATAAATACAAATATGGTTTTCAGTTATTTTTTTTGTATTTAAATCAATAAAGCGTAGATAACAATATTTAGTTATGAGTAAGACTTGTAAAGATTTGTCAATATGAAAGCGGCAGTGAATCAATAAATTAGGTTAAATTATCGTCGATTATTTCAGCACGGAATCGAATCTTGCACGCCATAAGCGTATTAGTGAACGTACAGAGTACGAGTGAAAAATTTCACACTTCAACAAAAAATCATTGGATTGGATTCCCAAATAGAAATTATATTTTACTTTTTAAATGTTATGTCTGTAGATAGCGCGAGTAGTACTCATTTAAATAAAACACTTTTAACGGTTTATAACGCGAAATAGATAAACCCCGTGACCACGGATACTGCAAAGCATCCAAAAATAAATAAAAGTCATGAAGTTAACCAATATATTTCGCGTTTTAAACCGTTAAAAATATTTTAATTACGATCGCTATTTTTTACAAAGCCTTTATTAATAAAAAATATTTAAGTATCATTCATACGTATTATGTAACCTTTGGTATAGTATAATTTATTTACGTAAATGGCTCGTCGCCGATAATGTACACGAACTATCCAAAAGACTAAACTAACAAATGCGGCAGGTCGGAGTGATTTTTTTTGGCGCCAAATTAATGTTCTATCGAAATGTTTGTGGTGGCTGTTTACATTGGCAGCAATTTTTAGTTAACTGATTTCTAATTACGACGTACCAAGCTACTGCAATGTTAGGTGAATTGATATGGATTTTCAAGAAAAACAAAATTTACACATTAGAACAACACAATAATAGCTTTTAAAAATGAAAACCGGGTTGTAATAAAATTAACCACGAAGTATTCAACGAGGAAAATGTATATATGAGTACGATATCACGTATTATACCAAATATAATACTAGCTGCTCCGGAAAACAGTGCTATTGATATGATACTAGCTGTGTCAGCGACTTCGTCCGCGTAGAATATTTGTTTTAGGCACCTAAATTTGTTTCATCTTTATACATTTAAGCTGCCCAATCGGCCGCATCGCTCGCGACCCGACGTTCTTGTAAGTTAATCTTAAAAGATAGATATATAGTGTCACGGACATTTTTTAGATCATTAAAAGAGGAATCATTCTTTGCTACATATTTTTTGGGAGTCTTGAACGGTTTTCGCCGCGTACGCATCAGAAACACACAGACTTGAAAAATTCCCCCGTATGTTTTTAGCATATAAGGTAAGTAATTAAATATTCTAACTATCAAAAATACACATTAAAAAAACTCTTCAGCTTTATTCTCTCTAGTTACGAGTTACTTATATATTGTAAAGTACGTAAGTAGCTTTCTTCTAAATAAAAGTTTAACGGTTTAGTAATACGCGATATATTACGTTAACTTTTTATTTTAAAAAAACATTTTCAACGGTTTAAAACGGCCCGATATTTAGTTAAACTGATTTGAAGATGATTATAACGTGCCCACGTCTTAGGGTGTTTTGCTTAAATGCTTTACTTGTGTAAACTATAGACAGAAGTTACTTTTTTCTACTACAAAATATTTTCTTCATTAACCTATTTTAAGGCTTAACGAATGTATAAACCAAATTTCACCTAAATCGGTTCAGCTGTTTTGGACGAGTTCTCGCACAAACACTTATGCTAGTTATGTTGTATTTTATGCAAAGGAAGTTTGACATAAAATATGTACTACTCATCAGGTACTAGACCCAAGTATCGTATGCTGTTCGAAGCTCCGAAAAAAATCTTTTACCTCTTTCTTACTTTATTTCCCACACAAAGCTTAAAAAAAGGTTACAAAGTTATTCCCCATAATCTGGTGTGACCATTCGTGACCTGCTCTATTGACACAGCTGTGGATTTAGTTTTTACTGCGCCGGAGTGTTGAGTTTGACACTGAACTTGTAAAAACAGTCGAATACACTTGGTGAGTCTTTGCGAAGGATCATTCGTCACTTTGACTAAATTAAGCCGAAAAAACCCTTACCAATAACTCATATGTGGTATGTTGTACCTACTAAAAGTTTTTGTGATTTATTTATTACAGTTATTTTATAAGAAATAATAATTATTGGCCAAAAGACCAATGTTTTGCTATCTGAAAAAAAAAAGTTGTGACATGATGACAATAATATAAAATAAAACTATTACCTGTTGATATTTAATAAGATTAATGGTTAATAAATAACGAATCATACTTCGTTTGTATTCATTTATTTGCTATAGGAGAGTACTTATAAGACATTCTCAATATTTTTCCCCGGGATTCGAACTTCGCTTTAACGGTTGTGCCAAGGACGCAATAAGTAGCGGCGAGTGTATCATACATTCAACAAGGCC
This sequence comes from Leptosia nina, assembly GCA_963661955.1. Classification (NCBI taxonomy): domain Eukaryota; kingdom Metazoa; phylum Arthropoda; class Insecta; order Lepidoptera; family Pieridae; genus Leptosia; species Leptosia nina. Next base: position 4,906,888 of record CAVLEF010000007.1, read on the forward strand.
GAACAGACAAAACATATTAAGACCTATATCGGATAACTGTCGTCAATTTGACCTAGTTGCACAAAACTGATTCCTTTGTCCAAACCGGTTTGAACCGCTTCGATTGCACTTTCAACAAAATTGCCATAAACAATCGCTGCATGAAACGATAGCTATAGATAACGAGTTGAGTAATTTAAGATACGTTTGTGAGATTGAAAACCATGTTTTGTGGTATGGGCATACAACGAATGCCCGTTTGAACCCTGGTGGTACCGAAAGTAGGTGGTACGCCATCGTGAGTCTTTCTGGATAACTATGATATAAGTAAAAAATGACATTAAATTTTAATTACAACGATTCACTTTTCGATCGAATTAAAAACCGATAAAAAAATTTAAATAGACATTTTATAGACTCTTATAAATTTAAACTATGAAAGTACGATAAAGCAACACCTACCTGTATTTTTAAACAAACTTATCAACACTCTAATGGACCTCGGAATCTGTTCACGATTTCAAAGTTTTTCACTTCTCGTACCATTTTTTTGCATTTACAACCGTTTTAGGGTAAACGGACCATCGTGGTCTGTGTTTATAAGTTAGTCTCTCTGACATATACTATATATACAAAGATATATGACTGTTTATTTTGATAATTAATTAAACATATCTAAAAAATCTATATGCGGAATTTTAATATTCTTTGACCTGGACAGTCTTAAGTGATTTTACATATTTAATTATTTTTAATTACTTATTTTAGTCCTTACTTTATTATATTTTTTATTTTGTCCGTAACCTACGATTGTTCTCAGGAATCTTGTTAATTTATGAATATACTTTTATTTGCACAGTTTACCTATGTGTCCAATACAGGTTCATTTACCCTATCCATGGTCCACAACATGTCTGGACCTGGTCGAAAAAAACGTTGTTTACATTTTTTGTACCTCTCAGCTGTGCCGTAACCCAATAGTAGGTAGACCCCAAAATTATCTTTTGAGTTTTTGTTCTATTTTTTTAGTAGTCTTGTTTTGCTATCTGTGAGATACTTTGATTTGTTTATTGCCTTCTCTTTAAAGGTATTATATTTTGTAAATAATGAAAGTAATCTATTATTAAGTTAAAGGCTCTACATCTATCAATATAATAGACAACTGAATGTAAAAAAAATATATAAAACCGCTGTATTCGGGATTTAATCATTGCTAGGTTATGACTTTCTGGCCTACTTTTAAAGAACCCTTCATCACGCAAGCCTAACTCTACACTTAACAGGGTATAACAGTACATTTAAACAAAACGCAAAACTGAATTATAAATAATTTTAACAACAACCCGACGTTTTAGATGCTTTGGAGCATCCTTGGTTAGGGGCTGAAACGCCGGGCTGTAGTTAAATTAAATAGATTAGCTAATATATTTCGAGTTTTAGACCGTTAAAAGTGTTTTATTTAAACGTACGCTAACTACATTATGTCGTGTTTACTACAGAAAACAACTATATTTTTGAAATACAACAGGTAATCCACGCTTCGCTGCTGGCAGAATTAAAACTAATAGATTCAAAAGTTTTTAATTTTCTAGCGTAACATAATACGTTCTTTGTTCCCACAATTTCACCAGATCTACCGCCGTGACGAACTAATATACGAAAGCGCACCAAATGATATGCATTCGCGAAATAACAGGTGTCGTATGAACGATCTCGTTATTACTATACGTGGCCTGGCTTTTATAGGGATCGTATAGAGCTGTTACAACTACTTTCACTTGTTTTTTTATATTAGAGGAGGACAGACCAGAGAGGCGTGTGAAACACTCCAGTCATTTACCATCAAAAAATTATGCACTATCGACCTATTTCCACATCATCCGCAGACTGAAACCGAAATGCGATTAAACTTCACGGGCCTCTATTGACGGGGTTTGTAAACTTTGATATTCCTACCACTCATTGGATACCCAGATATCCAGACGAGGACCAACATGTTATAAATTACAAATTATAAATTGATTGAAGGTGTAAATGTTGGATCCGATGGGGATTCGAACTCACGACCCGTTTATTCGAGCCTTTGTTGTTGTATACAACCACTTTAATTGTCTCATATGTGACTTGTTATTTGAAATCATAAGCATAGCTGTTTGAGCTTCATATTATAATATCCATAATTTATCTTAGGACTAGTGGTTAGTTAGTGGTAAATATTCTTATTTACGATATAACTATAAGTATTCTTATTTACGTGTGTTTATTCCTATGTTCTTATAAATATAATGGAACTTTAAAAAACTAACGGTTTAAAACACGAAATTTAATAGTAAAATTATGATATATATCTTGATCCGACGTTTTGGACACTTTGCAGCAGCTGTAATCTTGCAGAAGATCTTTTAATATTTTGTGGATTCTATTGGATATCTTTATTATTATCAGCTCTATATAAATCTCGTGAAACTTCGCACTGCCACTAATCTGTACACGAGCGGGATTGCGATTTATTAAAACCGACCGCGGACATGTGTCTCCATGCGAAACATGTTTTTATTTCGTCTTTGTGCTATTCACTTTTATAATTTTATTTCAATTTTAAGTTAGATTAATTACAAGCCGCACATGTGACATCTCTGATTTACAGTAAAATAAATAGAGGCAAAGATAAATGTGGTTGTTCTTCTACTTTATTGTAAACTGAGAATAAAACACAAACACAAATACTTTGATATTTAAAATGTAATGTTAAATGTATCTCAAATAAGAATAATACTTTGAAAACTACTAACTAAAAATCGAAAAGAAATTGAAAATATTTTCCAAAAACAACAGCACGGAACGCTGACGATGCCAGTTCAAATCCTGCGCGAGTCGAATTTTTTTCAATTTATTTTCGATTTTTAAAATAATACTTTGATTAAATTTAAACATGGTTATAATTTTTGCATGTTATTGCACATGAATATTCTTTGAATTAATACTAATAAAGCTGAAGAATTTGTTTGTTTGTGTATTCCCAGGAGCAACTAACTGGTTCAATTGATTTTTTACATTTGATCTACGGGTTTTAAGGAATCTTAGTAGGATATAACGTCACGATCACTGCGACAAATAGGAGCGGAGAAACAACGGAAAAAGTAAAAAAAGGAGAAACGTGTTCATTTCAGTTAATTCGCAGCGAAAACGGTCCAAGAAACCAAAAAATATGTATGAAATACCGATTCCTATTTTAATGATTTAAAAAATGTTTAAAACAGTTTAACATTTCTATTTTTATTAACTTGCTAGAACCGTCCTTATAACAGTAAAATTTGGACGAAATTAATGCATTACTACTACTGGAATTCAACAGAAGCTATTTTTTCATAACGAATATGCTAAAAGCAATGCATGCGTAAGTTAAACATAGAGTAATGGAAAAAATGTTGATTTTTGACGCAATATTCGAAGTTATTGGTTCCTATTGAGCCTTTTACATGCGTTGTTCAATACAGCTTGTAGTTTGTAAGCCCGACTGGGCGTGTAAATGGGAAATATTTTTCGTAAAAATATATTCGGTTTTCACGTCAACTTTGTGCATTGAAAAATTCATAACGAATTTTATGTTGCCCGAGATTTTCATAGGCTTGTTACAAAGCAATCGTGAAATAAAAGTTATAATATCAAACTACTTTTTAAATCAACACGAAAACTAAAATACACATATTGATATCTAACTTTTTCTATTTATTTTTAATACAAGTTAATACACAAAAAAAATAACATGTCGTTATTACCCACATATGTATCCATCCCACTGTTCCTTCCCTCCTATTTGTAGCAGCCTGATGTTTGTATTCTAAAACCTTCCTCAATAAATGCTCGAACCAGTGGTTGCTGAGATTAGCGCGTTTAAAGAAACAAATAAACTCTTCATATCACATCTGTAAATCAATCAAGAGGGAATGCATCCGAGCGCTGTTAATTTTACCGCCAATGCACTTGAGTGTCAGTAATTCACTGTAGACACCTGATGCCTGAACTCAGGAATATTTACATTTAACTGGAAACTGTATTTGTGACTCTAAGAGATGAGAGCCTATTATGATACCTAGAAGTGTTGTAAATGATGGTTATTTCTTGATTTGACTTTTCTGCATTCGGTCTGCATATTAAATTGTTTGCTCAAAACACGTTGACGGTTTGAAACGCGAAATGTATTAGTAAAATTTATATTTAATTAATTTTAAATACCGATTGGCCCGTTTCTTCGGACGCTCGGCTGTAGCCGTGGTCACGAAGTGCGCTACGCGGACTCCGGTCCTTCAAATAATTCGTAATATAAACCGCTAAAGGAGTTTTATTTATTTGTAATACTTGCTTGTTTACATTTTTATTACAACATTTCGGAATTCGAACCCACGACTCTGGGTATTATTACCACTAAACCTAACGGCCCGAATACAAGTGCACACTAATGAATTACAAAAGTGATCGATGTTAACTCGTCCCTAAAATAACTGGGCGCACTCAATCTATTAATCCGATACGTCACGTGTAAAATAGTTGAATATCGGCGAATTTGCATTTTGACAGGTTGTGAAAATGCACGCACAATATTTGTCCGACGCGCACTACACGGTTTTAATTGGGTAAATAACTGGATCATAAAATTCAAAATTTTCACAATGGGATTGATAAAGAGTTATGTTTTATTTTAGTTTTTAGCCAATTAAAATACAGACATAGTCACACAGAATACTTTACTGTCTGTGGTTTACGCGAGTTATACACATTTAAATAAAACATTTTGACGGTTTGAAACGCGATATATATATTAAAATTGTTTGAAAATTATTTTTAACTCCGATCCGACGTTTCGGATGCTTTGCAACAGCGGAGACCTGGGACCGGGTCTCCCCGTGACGAAGGGTTAAACCGTTCAAGTGAGTCATTTAAACAGAATACTTATTCATATATTTTCTGTACTTAAAGTTTGTTTAAAAAAAATCCTAAATGCATGGCAGATACAGTTTCGTGTCTATTTTACTATTCGATTTATATTTCCAAGAATTTGATCGGTGTCGTGTAGACGGCAACTCTTAGGTTTTTCTTCAATCCTAGGAACACTAGTATTTAACACGTCTAATCATTCATTCATCTTATATTAGAGTCTATTAAATACAAGATAAACAATCTTATCATTATTTATCGTAACTATAATACAGAAATGAAAATAAGAAATTACGTTTTGAAGCAGCAGAAATCGATAACTTTGGATTTTTTTTCGAGATGTACCTTTTACGTACCTTTACATATACTTATATTTAACTGTATCTCACTTGTCGCTGTTACGACCCAAAGCGAGTCCTTTAGAGAAGCCTGGTAGACATATATATGTATTTCATAACTCTAGCTTCTACACGTATACTTATATTGGTCGTATATTAGGTATTAACAACTATTCCACAAATATACATTATAATACGCTTCCAGCGATAAATCAACACGCCCGTAATCCGTTTACAATTTACATGTTATTTTAATAACACGAAAACTTCATTTGCATGCAATCCACCATTTTGTAATGCAAGTGTAATGGAAGGCTCGTAAATTTATTACGTTACATTGACACCTCCCATGAAAGCCTTAATTAGTTGATTTTGTATTGAAATTGTTTTGATGTCTTATTTCGGTCGATTGTTTTTATCTATCACTAGTCACTACTTAATTAAATCTTATATAATAATCTTAATAAAAAAAATACTTAAGTAAGTGATAATGTTGACATAATTCTTTTTTTATTTTATAACTTTACTGCATTCAAATCGACGTACTGAAGCAGTGTAACATCAACTTTAAGACTGGTTTGATATAATATCTCATCCACTCGTAAGTATCTATTATTTAAACACCGTTTATAATTAAGGTGAAGGTGGAAAATTTTATGTTTCTTTAAGGAAAAAAAAATCTTGGAATTATATTTTTACAATATAAAATTTAGTATTATCTCTAGTTTACCGGAGTTGTACATAATTAAGGAAACCGAACCTAAGTTTTATTCATATATTTTGTGATTTAAACCGTTAAACATGTTTGATGAAAAAATGTATAAATTTTTTGGTATACCTTCTATTTCTTTGCTATCTCTTCGATTATCGTTGCTGCTAGATCAATATATTGTAGTACTCAATAATGAGATAGTACCTTGCATTATCTGTATCGAAATAACAGTTCATAAAGTGACTACCGAGAAATCTTATCTATACAAGAGGAATCGAACTCGTGGCAGACCAGTATTTTGCTTGGAACAAAGTAAAGGAGAAAGGAGAGAGATCTCCATTGATTAATATATTTGGATGATTTTAAAATACCAAAATTTTAAAATAATATGAATGGTATCAGGCGTTTTCAACAATTATCAATAATCCAAAAACAGTTAAATGAAATCATAAAACTGTCATTGTGTACAAATCTTTATAAGAATATGTTCAAAAAACATCATTTTGGTTATGATTCCTAATCTTGTTGTTGATAATACCTAAAACTCACCAAGTCGCTATTGGAAAAGCTTAGGTAGGTCGTAGTTCTATATTCTCTCTAATTTCTTGACCTTTGCCGAGGGACTTTGTTGTAATGCTTAAAAAATCGCTCATTCTTATGATTTAGACTACGTCCAAGACACAAAGGGCAATCAGGTTCATTCTGCGGCGTGAAATCAAGCGGTAGCTGACACGCTGGATTATAGCTTAAACGAAGCTCGGCCCTTCAGCTTCGGTTGAGTTTTTTTACTTTTTGTAACTTCAAGATCTATATTATTACGGAGTCTCAATATGGACGTGCTATAAAACTGCGAAAAGTAGCTCCGTTATTTAAAAAATAAGAACTTATCTAGTGCGATAATATTTTTATGCTAAGCATTCTTGGTTGACTGTATTATAATTGAAAAATTCGAACAATTATTAAGCTTTCAGTTATTAAAAAGACAAAAAACATACCTGGCGTTTTGGAGGAAATGTTTATAAATTTGTAACATAGAGCAAAAATTAAAAACCCATAATTTCTTTTATTATTGATATTTGAAAATCCGTAGCGTAAGTAATAATGTTGTCATGTAGAAGATAAGTCTGGTACTTTTAAATATTATTAGTGTTAGTTACACTTACCTTAGACGCCTTGGTGTGTGTGTAATTAAATTCTTAACTCATTTTACTAGTAACGCCATCTCTTGACATTTTCCAAGTAACATGAGAGTTAACGTGCGTTTACGAAAACTTTACAATTGCAATTAGTAACTCTAAACGGTTAGTTCTCAATTACTAACATAAAAAAATTTTTCTACTAAATGGAGAAAGTTAATCACATTGTTATTCTGTCCCACATTTCGTGTTTACCAAGTAAATAGCGTGTTATATTTTTTTAAATTTCATATAGCAGCAAAGTAAATATAAATGATATAAAAAGTTTAAAATATGTTATACTTTAGTTACTTTCTAGTCATTGCTTTTTAGTATTTTAATTATCATATAGCAGATAATAATAATTTATTGCAGCGTACACAATATGTTAAATTCATGTAAACACTTCGTGTTTAAAATTAATACAGTAAATAAATAAAATATCTTCTAATAATTTTCTCTATAAATAAAAATATATATATATTTAAAATACTTAAAGGATTACACAAGAATTTTTTAATATAATTGATTTAAATGTAAAATTTATTCTTAGTGTCACTAGAATAAACATAATCAAAGTCAGTGTTTAAATAAAGCATTTTGTGAAAATCAATTGATTTTATATTCTGACAGCTATTTCAATAGTCTGAGTCATGTCCAAACGAAACAAATTTTTATTTAGGATTCGTCTCCATTTCACCTTTTTAGTAGCCACTATTTTGTATACATACAACATAAATATAGGTTTGGTGTGGCTGACACACTTTAAACTTGCTTCATACAGATGATGCAACTTTATAATGATGTTTCTTTCTTACTTAGTCATCAAGAGGACATCCCCACTTTAAACTTTGAATATGTAGGTAAAAAAGTTTTTTTTTTATTGTAGGTAGCTCTTTAAAAAATCTTAGTGTTCGTTGTGATCGGGTTCAGTGAGTTTATGTGACTAAAATTGGTATTATAAATATGTGAAATGAAAGCCTTCTTCTGTGATCATGGATTCAGTGTAAGAATTTTAATAAATATTGTTGTCACCAATTCTTGTTTTATGTAAGTTATGTGTGTATTTTGGATATAGTAATGTTGTAAACATATCTTACCTCTTTTAAACCTGAAAAAAAAACATCCATTACAATCGCTGTGAGCTTTTTATACTGCAAAGAAATTTCACATTGGTTGTCTTAATAATTTCAACCGACTGAAAAAGGAATACTAATAGTTTATTCGTAAACTTTGTGCCTTTGTATCGATGACGATTTGATCTACTGATTCTATATTTTTACAACACGCAACTAGTTCTACTTAAGTATTTTAAAATGTTTTAAATAATATAGGTAATTAGAGTACAAGAAGAGACTCTACATTTTACTCTACAAACGATCCTAATATCCTACACACTTTTCCCATAACTACTTACTTATTAATATACGGTACCTCAACGAACACAAAAATACCACAGTTTCGTAATGTTACTAAGTTAACGCAACGATTTTTAAAGCTATCATTTTATTACCCATCGCGTCTAAACAAAGGTTCTCACTCGCCTCTAAATACCAATAAACCTAAAAAGCACCTTCGATTGCACAAACTTATGGCAAAACCGCGGACGTAAAACTGTTACCATACTAAACCGAATTACAAACGAGGCACACGCGTAAATTCTATTGCGGGTACGGATGGCCCGATCCTAAACTCGCATTAAAATGAGATTAACGTGTGAACAAAGAGTCGTTAAATTATGGACATCGCGGCAACGAGTAGACGAAAGCTCACAGCCAAGTGAACGCTCCACAGCCGTCAACCCCGTGCTCTCGATATTAGCGTCCTTACGTCACCTCACCCCATACGATTCTCGTCCCCTATTGGACGAACTTTGCCGCGCTTTCTGTCCCCGAAACAAACCCTCGCGACATCATACTATCCCTCTCGCAAAGGGATCGTACCCCTAAATGAGACCGAGAAAGCCTGCACCCATCGACACAGCTCAGAGACTGATGTAATCGACTCGAAACGAGAGGGAAGATTTTTTTGTATCGCGAGCGAGAAGGACAGCGCTAACGGTGTCACGGTTGATTGTAGTGGTAGAGTGCGAAGGTAACGTGCTACCGTGCGTTCAACTATTTATAATCGAATAGGTGCAGTTGTGTGCGCGCGTGGCCACGTTATGCACCACGCACACACGCGCGCCTCGAACGAGGCAATGATGTGCACGAAGTATTATCCCTTATTACACGATCCGCTTCCGCGCCGGCCGCACGAGCATCAGACGTCTGACCTCTTTGTGGAGCGGTGCGAAGTTTCAGTTTGTTTACGAAAAGCCAGAGCGATGCATAGTGCGTTTGTTAGCGCGATTGTGTCATCGGCCCAGCGTTTATCGCTCAGTTGCGAGTGATTCACTGACGATGCTCGCTGCGGAGTTTTCGCTAAAACTTTTTGTGTATCTGTGAACTCGAGATCGTTATCTCTGCTGTACTGTGACCGTGTCAAAGTGAACTGTGTTTTTTGATATCGGCTCTGACAAATTGAACTCTTTAGAACTGATAAAAATATTAAGAACTGAGAGAGATTTTGAAGAGTTTTACGGAGAGGGCGATAACAAAACGGGCGCGACGTGATCAAAACGCGCACAGCATTTATGTATACAAAACAAACCGCAATCTGTCCACGCTTCTTCCGTAGAAAAAGGCGTTGCGAGAGACAAAGATGGCAATAGCATTCAACTTGCCGAGCGAGAGAGAAGCGACCGAGGAGAACTTTTCACGGTTGAACCGGCTCCTAGCCGAGCTGTACGAGGTGCTATGCCACATCTTGGTGTCGCGACATCCTGGCCAAGAAGTGCAGGACAATCGCCGAGGTGAGTGTCCTCGCGAGCCTAACACACCACCTTACCACTTAAGATGCAATTCGACCTACATCGTGAACTTGGTGATGGTTGTAGCCATCCTTAAAGTGTCCCTGGCGTCATCTCTCTTCAATACTGTGAGATAAAGAAGATCTAGATAAGTATTGTTAAAAGTGATACTGCAAAGCAGATTTGGACTGTTGTTACGTATTTTTAAGTCCAGTTGATTTTGTAAGCCCAAGAGATGTTGTGTCAAACTGCACTTAAATTGTAAACGGTGGTCGAGGATGCACATCGTTGTGCGTCCTCTTTGATTGCGCAATTAACACTTTTGCTTCTCGTGAATTTTGCTTTGAAATTTTGAGTGAAGTTCGACAAAACGCCTCCACGACGTTATCTGCATTTTATGTAACATTGATACCTATTATTGTTACGATTAATGTGTTCACAATTCCCATATTGGTTTTCACTGCCGTAGAAATTTTACTTTTTACTCCAAACTTTTTTTGTGCGTAGACATCTTAATTTAGGTCTGTTAAGTTTAAACGTTTAGTTAAATTTCCATTTGATCTCCTATTTTGTTTAAACAATTTTAAATAGCTTAGTGCGAATAGTTTAATTTATTGTAATAGTGATTATTTTTTCGTGGCATCTAGTATTTAATTACAGTACTTTGAATATTTTCTTGAGGATCTCAAATTTTAGTTTAGTTCCAAATATCCGATAGTCATGAATTATTCTTAGGTAACTAATATTTTTGACTCACGCCAAATATTAGCGAATTACCTACGCCTTGGCAAATTTTAATTCAAAATCTATTGTATTCTAATCATAAGAGAATTGTTGAACCACTGTAAATACCGAATATTTTTGTTAAAATAATATTTTAATGAATTATGTTCTGTTTCGACAAAAATAAAATTAAACAAAAAAATGTATAAATAATTATTTAGATGAGTTCTCAATTGTAAATATTGCATTTAACTTTTGTGATTTATGTAATTGTAAGCCTTTTTCAATACATTTATAATTTGACGAGTATCAGCATAGATAAGCCGCATGTAATCATTATAATAACTGGTTTGTGTTAAGGAACTAATCCGAATGAGGGTTATTGTGAAATAAATCTATCATTTTGTAAAAAATCTTTAATTTTCACTCATGGTTCCCGCCTGCTTGAAAACTTTTGAAAAATTTAAATAAAAATACAGACACAAGAAATAAAATTAATTTCTTATTAATTAAATTAAAATTATGCCTTTCTTGTTTATTGCATATTATCTCTTACAGTAATTAAGATGACAGAAAAAATTTAAGCAAAAATAAAAAAAAGTATGTTTGGAATAATTCACCAAATTTAAAAAATATCATGATTACAGTGAAAGACAAACAAGCTAGATATCTTGGAAGTTTTAAAAACTTCCGCCGAAATTTTTAAGCAAGAACACGAGTATTTCAAAGGAATAATTCAATTGAAATTTTACAAGTAGAAATAAAATTCGATTCGAAAATAGAAGCAGTTTTAAAATACCAAATATACAAGTGTAAATATTTGAGTTGCATTATAAGCTTGTACCAGCCATAAACAGTGTCAGCCGGCTCGTCAATCAACTCAAAAATAGCTCTGTTTACAGCTACAGCCTACGGGACTTGTTGTAACATGTTCACTTTTGTTTCCAGTGATTCATTGTGTAGCCTTTGCAAAAGTATAAGGATTCAATATTCAACGCTTTAACTTATTAACTACGCCGATCGAAGGAGTTCTGTGTACGTTTTTAATCATAAAAAAGCGTAGTAACTAAATACACGTTATACCGAAAAGTTTGGTGACTTAAAGCCAAAAATTAGAAATATTCTTTTTTTTTTTCGCTTCGGACCTCGAGCTTCGGACCGCAACCAATGAAAGCTTCTTTAAATCAGGTATCGTGTAAAGTATTTCAACTATTAAACTAATTCATTAAACAAAATCTTCTAACTTTTACAAATACTCAAAGCAGAGCTTAAAATATTAGTAAATATTCTCTAACCACGTTAACGAGACGTACTTGAAGGTAGACGCATTTTTATAGTTAAAAAATAATCAAAATTTTACAACACTCTAATATTCAAATAAAACTCTTTTAACAGGTAAAACGCGAAAATTATACGTTTCACTAATACACTTTTTATTTTAAACCGTTTGAGGTGTTTTATTTTATTTATATTCGCGTAAATTAAGATGAAATTTCTAAAGAAAAAAGAAACAATTAAGTTCTTTACTAATCAAATTGGGTAGGTATGGAGAAATTTACAAGGACTAAACAAGCAGGGATAAGATATTAAACTAGTTGAACTCGAAACAAGATATTTAAACTTGCCCTGAATCATTGCGTCACGAAGCGAATTGGTTCAAGTTTAGTTTAAGCGGATTATATCTTAGTATTAAACTTTTATTAAAACCAACTAAACATCTGAGAGCTTAAAAAATAATCCGTGGTAGTTAATTCCGCTGAAACAGCGGCGGACACATTTTTGAGCCTGTTCTACTGGCTTCTGTGTCTTATTAAAAAAAATGTCGTTACCCTGGGATTCTAACTCGCAACCTCTCGCGATGAGAAAGATGTTAATTTATAGAAGTAACTATTACACGTTCGCTCAAATGGTTGTGAAGTTAGAACAGCAATGAACGCTGTGGATGCTGGTTCAAATCCCATGCATGTAATATTCTTAATTTACGTAAAAAGTACCAATTGATTTTTTAGTAGATTCTATTAAGATTAATTCAATATGTCTTCATTCCAGATTTCTAATTGAAAAATCCAAAATCTCTTATAGATTTAACAAATTGTTATATTGTTTACAGACATTATTTTTTCCTTAACAAAACGTCATATAAGAAACATTCAAAAGTACATAATCTATCTATTTAATATTGACTAGTGTATTAAAACTAGATATTTGAAGAGAAACATAGATTTATAACGAATGTAAATCTTATATATATACATTTAACAACCTATATAATTTTAAGAAAAGGTGCATCATCTCCTATATTTGTGTCGATTATATTATGTATGTATATTTTTCTATCTATTGTTACAGTCACTTCACTCAAAATTAAAAGCTAATTCCATCCATTAAAATATTACCTGAAGTTCACACTTAACTTAGTTATTTTCTTTTAACTTACACATTTATCAAAGATCTAAGTGAAATCTTTCGTTATGAGTAAAACAGCAATTGGGCAGCAGAATGCATCCTAGCTGGAAACACAATAAGTCGATTTTTTAAATCTTTACCAAGGAGGTAGACATTATAAAGTCTCATAAATAAAAACGTTATGAATTATAGATTGATTTTTAGACAGACTAAAGTTTTCATATTAGAAAATTTTTGGGATTAGTATCATTCTCAAGAGCTGTGTGGTCTCAAGATTAAAAATATAACAAGTAAAGGTAAGTCACGCTTTAAAGTACAATTGAAGTGGAAAAGGACGCTTCGACGGTCACAGATATCACAAAATATTTTTTGTGGACGATTCGATTCTAAAAGCGGACGATTTTTTTCAATCGGTCAGTAATCGATTAAGGTTTTGTGCTGTACCTTTTTGGTATTGTACAACTTAGGACGGAGATTCCAAGTAGGTACATATATCCTGACTATAGATAGTATTATTTTATACAGATTATGTTATGACCCCGACAGAAATGATACGAGGAAAAATTTAAATAAATTTAAAAAAGGTGACCTAACATATTTCGCGTTTTAAACCGTTAAAAGTGTTTTATTTACATGTGTACTACTTGCGTTAACTACAGACAATACCTACTATTAAACTTATCTTTAAAACGAACACTTTTGTGTAAATATACTCCCATTTGAAAAATATAACTATGTTAAATGTTTACCCGGGTTTTAGCATTTAATCTTAGTCTTAGCAGTTAAACTACTTTATACAGAATTAAATTATGTCTAACCAGATCCAAATTTATTAAATTCTAATACGAAAGAATCGCCCGTGCATTATTAAATAAGCCATCGTGGGTTTAACTTAAAAACCATTTGCAAGAATGCAAATCTACTTGCTTTTAATCAGTTTTTACATATTATACAGAGAATAACCCTTAAGTAAGTCATGAGTTACCCTAAATCCTGGTAAAACATTTTCCAAGCAATAAAACCCATTGAAATATGACCAGTGTTGCCAGTTAACTAACCGCTATGCAAAGCGTGGCAACAATTCATCGAATTAACACTGATTTGCATTTATATCTACTATATTTTCGCTTCGCTAAATTTGAATTGACTCTTTTCTCATAAGAAAATGAAAAAAATAAAATAGGGCATTGTATTACTAGTAATGTAACACACTAGTTGATGTAACTGTTAAGAATTTGTCAATCTGTTTCGGCTTATATATTAATTACTTATGCTTACCTAAATACAACCAGCCTTGAGCCAGCTGCATTAGAAAGATAATAGCAAGGAATATTAACTTTTGTTTAATTTATTAAATAAAAGTTAATCTTCCTTGCTATTATCTGAGCTTTATTAAATATTGAAATTGGCCCGGTTCACCAGCGTCCACAGGTGAAAAAGCCATCGAGTGTAATCTCGTCTTGATTTCAAATAGACAAGTCAAGATAGGTCGACACAAAACAAAAAGGATCTATAATTCATATTACTGGTTATCATTTATTTGTCATCTTATAACAATAAAAAATCTACTTATCTATAAATAAAAGTTATAAATGTTATCTTTATTAAGACGTGATTATGTTCGTAATAATAATTATTATTTCTTGTTACAAAGTTACAAATTATTTTTTGCTTTACAAAGCTCGTTCACGTTTCAATGTTCTGCATTACCCTAAAAATGTGGAATTTTTTTCAAGTACAGGCAACAGGGGCTCGTAATATATTCCACAGGTGTTGTCCAACACAGGTGCCCTGTCTCCCCTCATGGGGTTCATAAAATACTTTTTGTTCAGACTAACAATATGTGCTGAATGGATAATAAGTTCTGACAATATAGGAAAGCTAGAATGTAACTTTGTTTAGCCCTATCTTACAGTGGATGATAGGTCTGCCAAAACAAATCAAACGTGCGACGGTTTCAAAAATTTTATAGCTACAATAGGATTGTCCTTATCACCTACATCATAATTTTAAGTCGTACCAGTTGTTGACAAGTTTACTCCCTTATTTTAAAACGTAATTCACAAAATTATAATTGTTATAAATGTTGGTAAAAATCTGTATATGAATAAGTAAAGGGTTTTGATAACAATAAAATAAAATAAAGTAAATAAAAGTTATCAACAAACAGATGCATATCTACCTACTTAAGTATATTTTTTACTGGATTTCACTCGATACAATAAAACACATAAATTTAAACATACATACAATATAAAAGTCTGCGCTTACAAAATATGTCACTTTCGTAATAATTTCCCGTGATTAATCAGGAAGAACAAATGCGTGTTTTCATTTTTTCCCGATCAAACCCAGACATGTCAATGAAGTCCTACCTTCGTTTGTTTATTTTTAGCTGACGTTGTCTACCGCATAATAATTATACAGACTGGCTTTGAATTTAAAAGAGAGCCCATACGAATGGGTCTTGTTAAAATATATATTACATAGTATTATCTTTACCAAATTAAATAAAACGCTTTAACGGTATAAAACGCGGGACGTAGTAAAGATTATTTTAACTACGTCCCGACGTTACGGATGCTTTGCAGCAGTTTACCTAATAAATATCGCGTTTAAAACCGTTTTAGTGTTTTATTTAAATGTTTACTACTCGTGTAAACTACAGACAGGAAAAAACAATAGTAAAATAAGTTTTTATTTTAAATAATATATTACTGACAAGGTAATGTTTGGTTCAATATTACCTATCTATTATTATAAGGCTGAAGACAGTTTGTTGGAACGCGCTAATCTCAATAACTAGGTGCGTACTATGTTGAAACATTTTGTGTTGGTCAGAGCATTTATCAAGGAACGCTTTAGGCTATAAAACACAACGCTGTAACCAATCGGAGCGAAAAAATAGAAAAGAAACGAGGAAAAGTAATATTTAACGGTTTCCGCTGTGCTGTGAAAACGGTTCAAGATATCAAAAGAATGTGTTTGAAAAAAAAAATCCTCTTTATGTCTAAAAAAATGTCCGGAATACATGTATATCTTAGAAGGCGAACTTGTAAGAACGACGGCACGCGGACGATGTCGTGAACAATACAACACGGTACAATTTATAAAAATTAGGAGGTTTGCAAAAACAAATTTGGATGCCCAAAATAACTATTCTACGCGAACGATAAATTCATATATTATGTAACCTTTGAATAAAATATCAAAATAAGTTTTCTCTAAAAATACTCTACTTACAAGATGTTTCCAGAAAGCATAAGGCAAGCGTTGAAACTCTATTACTAATTAAAAATCGATTAAAAAATTTACAGCCCAAAAATATGTAAATATTTTTTTTCGCATATTATATATTTCTTATTTTTGACACAGAAAACATGTGGCCAAAATTCGAAATCAGTCAACATTTTCATTATATTCATATAAAATAACTAACTACTGTAGCTTGTGCCTGCTAAAGGATTGTGACATGCAGACACACTGTGTAGTCGAAAGGGTCTCCTTGACATTTGACTCTCAGTCAAACCTCCCCATCATTAGTTCAAGTATCAATAGTGCAATTACGAGTAAATAATACACCAACATAGTGTTAAAATATATATGTATATCTTACACATTAAAATCAACAGACATCAAAAGTCTGTTGATAGACAAAAGTTTGAAGTAGTTAAATATGTTTTTTCGCGGTTTCGTTGCTGTAATAGAAGCTATCTAGGACTATCAAAGGGTTGTGTTATATATATACCTATATATATATATATACATATATATAAAAATGGTATATATATTTATATATATATATACCATTTTTACTTATAATTAACATACAAAATGTGAAATACTGCTTCCGTTTAATTTTTCTCAGTTCTCGTTTGCCACACGAATTGAGAGCTAATAATGATACACACATCTATTCTCTGTAATATCTATATAAATTATACAACATCTAGATAAAACACTTTAACGGTTTAAAACGCGATATATATTCGTTAAACTTATTTGAAAATTATTGGAGCAGCCGTGATGATCACGTGACCACGGCTAAGTTTAACTAAAATATATCGCTTTTAACTTAACTTTTAACTGTTAAAACGTTTTATTTAAATGTGTACTTACGTAAACTACAGACAGTATTCTACATCTAGCCAATATAAATCTGCAAGCCATAAGTTTGTAAACACTGCTACAACAATACAGAATGAATGTTTACTCGTAGCTTTATTCTGGGAACAAAGAATTATATAACTTAATACAGCGTTATTATGGCACTATTAAAATTCCTATGAACCAGATGTAGGGAGACCACGTGTGACCAATTATGAGACAAAGGCCTTAGGCTTTGTGCGCAATGATATAGTCGAGTACACATAATATAAACAGAGGCTCGTTGGTGTCGTGGTGGCAATGTATAGCTAATAATCAACGGTCGCGGGTTCGATCCCCATGGAATCTAAAAAAATTCTAATCATTTAAATAAAACACTTTAACGGTTTAAAACGCGATATATTTTAGTTAAACTTGTTTGAAAATTATTTTAAAGTACGGCCCGACGGTTTCGGATCCCGCCGTCGCAGCGTTTTAAACCGTTAAAGTGTTTTAATTAAATGTGTGCTTCTCGCGTAAACTAGAGAGTCTTTATTTATATATCGAACATGAACCGTTGTACCACGGAGGAGGTCAAAAGGTTTGATGCTTTTACAGAACATTTCATTAAAGTATTATAATAACAACGCGTTAAACATAATAAGATAATTAAGCGTTTTAAAACGTGGGAAAAACATTCTCGCTTCAATGCATGAGTAAAACAGTCTTATACTTTTGTTTTATTGACAATTAAAGTAGACATTTATTTGGGGTCCCGTTAAAGGTACTCTTTGAAAATTGTCTTCTTTCATCTTGATTTGAAAATTTAAATTTATTCATCGCCTAAGGTGTTCATCTGTAAACTTTGATTTAATAAATTGCATTATGATATTATATGGTTAAGTAATTAAAATAAAAAATAATTATTTATACATCGGCTTCCACATAATTCAATCATATCTACTACGAAAATAAAATCAAACCATAGGCTAATGTCGGGAAGATTAGCATTTTATATTTCCACTATCAGCTTACTTTATTCAACAACTATATATGACCAATAAGGTCATTCACCTAAGTCATAATAATTGTCAAATCTAAGTAGTTATATACGGATACATTTCTGTGTTCGATCGTTACTTTGCTTAGCTGCATCTAACTTATAAACCATGGAAGATAAAGGCATACTCATATGATTTTAGTTACATCTGTATAATATCTCAATTAAATAAAACACTTTAACGGTTTCAAACGCGATATATTTTAGATAAACTTGTTTGAAATTTGTTTTTAACTACGGGCCGACGTTTCGGATGCTTTGCAGCAGCCGTTGCAGAAATAATTTTCAAACAAGTTTAACCGCGGCTGATGCAAAGCTTATATAGCGTGTTTTAAACCGTTAAAGTGTTTTATTACACTCGCGTAAACTACAGCCAGTATTCACCTCAATTAGTTTATATACTTAAATACATTTTATTTCTTGTCCAGAACCCACTGTGAACATCAAACATTGTATAAACCCGTTTGATATAAGAAGCCCTTATTAAAATTTCAATGACAATCTAATTCGTTTTATAATGGGATTCTTCACGTAAGATGGTTAAGTCGTGACCACACTGCCTCAATTGGTGGATAAAATCAAGTAAACTGCGCGTTTAACAGATAAGTTTATTGGCTATAAATCATAGTCATAAGTTGCTTAGTTTAACTGTCTTTGCTAGTGTTTTCTTGTTGTATTATACATAGCTTACCTATACCATAATTTAGATATAACGACTAACTATGTCAGCGACTTCGTCCGCGTAGAATGGTTATTTTGGGCGTTATTTGTTTTTGAAAACCTCCCCCTTATCTTTATAAGTTTAAGCTTTTACGTGTCGCGTCCCGTCGCTCTTGCAAGTTAATCTTAAAAGATACACATGGGAAATTCACAAAGATCAATAAATTTCCGCTTCTTTTTTCCAAAATTTTCACTGTGTCTTCTCTCCTATTAGTCACAACGCGATGTTATATGTATTACCTTCCTCAATAAATGCTCTGCCCACCACAAACATATATTTTTAATTCGAACCAGTAATTCCTGAGATTAACGCGTTCAAACAAACAAACTCTTCAGCTTTATATATTAGTATAGATGTACAAAGGTATGATCAAAATTATATAGAAACACAATATACGTGAACCCTTAATTTTGCACAAGACCTTTTCAAGAAAGTGACTAACATACTATAATAACAGTTGTTTTAAAATTCTAAGAATCGTCGACTCCATTTTCCTTTAGACCTTCGAAGAACGGTCCCAGGTTTTCTGAGAACTGCGGGATTGTTATAATTAACTGTTCGATGTTGTGCAGGTAGTTTATTTATCAGCAGCTAGAATCGCAATAATATAAACACGTTATTTTTGTAGATTAAAATGTGGCTTAATAAGTCCTTAGTGGATGGATGTTTAGTATTCTTTAGGTTTTACAAAGCTGAAGAGTTTGTTTGTTCGAACGCCCTAATCTCAAGCCCCTAATTATATTCAAATTTTTAAAAGATTGTGTTCGATAGTCTATTTATAGAAGAAGGGTTCAGCCTATATAATATCATGCTACGACCAATCGTTGCGAAGAAACAATTGGAAATACTAAAAATTACTCATCTTGGGAAGGTTTCGTTTCAAGTAACCAAACAATATATATGAAAAAATATTCTTCTTTAACGGGTTTATCTTTAACTGTCGAAAACAACAGGACGCGGATGACGTCGTCAGTAACAACAAATAAATATGATGCCCAAAATAACCATTGCAGGCGGGCGAAGTCGCGGGCTCAATTTACTTATAATCGGTTGCTTAAGAACCAAAATTGAACATACATATAGACCTTTGAGGTTGTCGGATACTACGCACTGAGTACTTTCTCTCGACCCGTTACGAAACAGTAAGAAAATAAGCTAGATAGTATCCACGAAGCGTCAGTCGAAAGGTTTATAATGATAGTATGGTTTATAGTAAATTGTAGTAATTTATATCAGGTAGCGCGTTACACAGATCCAAACCAGTTGCAACGCCTCGACCAATACGCTCGGGGGTATATTAGCTTATTAGGGTTCCGTAGTGCACTTTAGGAATGAAGCTGAGAATCCTGGTACTCCATCAAATAGTAATGAGAAAACAGATATGGCTTACGGATTGTATTAGGTATACATATAAACTTTCAATAAGAATTAATAAATATCTTACTATTAAATTAGATTTTGAAAACCGGCGCTTCTCTAGTCTGGGTGGTGAAGCACATGCCGAGTGCCAAGCGCTCGACGAAATTTCTATTTTTTTGTTTTTCTTCTTTCTCTTTTTTTTATGAATGTTAATTATTTAAGCTAATATTCTGTCTTGTTAAATAAATTTTTTGAGTTTGAAATAAGATTTTAACGTCATGTGAATCTATCACTTCTGGGATGAAAATAATTTAGGCTAGGAATAATCTTTAACAACTAAAGGCCCGTTCGCGTCCGGCAAGTCTCCCGTGGGCTCTTGGAGGTCTAGTGGGTAGTGGCCAAACTGGCTGACCCCTACACTCCCACTGCCACTTATGTGGCTATGCTGGGACGTCGCTAATGATTAGATTCCTCTAAGCAACAAAAAGGGTTAATCCTAAATAGAGAGACCTGAGAGAAAGACCGAGATCCTTAGAGAAACTTGTATTAAGTTGTGTGTAATTTGTTAATTGTGTTAGAGAAGATGACTTTACATGTCAAAATGACATTGCTTTCATAGAATAATCTATTAATTATGATCAATAACTATGTAATTGCATATGTGTCGCTTTTGGTGTAAAGTAAGTATATTACCTTAATTTTGTTGAAAGGGTTAACTTTTAAAATGTTAATTTAAAAAATAAATTAAAAAATTTTGACTCCATTAACATGTCACTTCTCTTTCTCTACCAATTATAGATCCTACACTATTCAATTTTTTCAATTATTATAATACCTCTCCCAATTAATTTTATTAAACTTTATTAAGCTCAATGTTTATCTTTCAGTAAGAAATCATTAAATAAATTAAAAGTTATAAGTTTGAAAAATTAATATTTTTCAATTTATTAATAAATATATAATTTAAAATCGAAAATAAATTAAAAATTTTCACTCGCAGACTTAAATTATTTCTCTTTCTCTAAATTGACTACCAGTCTACTATCGTAATTTTTCAATTATTATACATCTCTCAATTAATTTCTACCTTAAATTCTATTAACTAATGTTTTCTTTCATTAAAAATATTAAGATGAAATTAAAATTTAACATTTGAAAAATTAATATTTTTCAATTTATTGCACATGAAGGCACTATATAATTTAAAAATGAAAATAAATTGAAAAAATTTTCACTCGGAATTAACATTCACTTTCCGTCTGTTCTCTACCAATTATACCGAGTCCTACACCTATTCAATTTTTTAACTTATTGATACATCACTCTCCAATTAATTTCTACTTAACACTTGCGTATTAAGGCTCAATGTCTTATGCTTTACTTAAAAATATTGAAGATGAAATTACAAAGTTATAACGTTTGAAAAATTAATATTTTTCACATGTTATTGCAATGAAGGCACTATATAATTTAAAATGAAAATAAATTAAAAAATTTTCGACTCGGGCAACTTAACCATCTCAGTTTCCTCTTTTCTAAATTGAGCTAGAGTTAACCTATCGTGAATTTTTTAATTATTGATAATCACCTCTAATTAATTTCTACCTTAAATTGTATTAAGGTCAATTCTTATGCTTTCAGCTTAAAAATATTGAAGATGAAATTAAAAGTTATAACGTTTGAAAACATTAATATTTTTAATTTATTGCAATGAAGACTATATAATTTAAAAATGAAAATAAATTGAAAAAAATTTTCACTCGGAGATTAACCATGTACTTTCTCTTTCTTACAATTGAGTACATCCTCACTATCTAATTTTTAATTATTATATCACCTCTCGCGCAATGTAATTTCTACCTTAAACTTGCGTATTAAGGCTCAATGTCTTATGCTTTGCAGCTTAAAAATATTGAAGATGAAATTACAAAGTTATAACGTTTGAAAACATTAATATTTTTCACATGTTATTGCACATGAAGGCACTATATAATTTAAAAATCGAAAATAAATTGAAAAAATTTTCGACTCGGGCAGGACTTGAACCGGCATGTCAGCTTTCCGTGCTGTTGCTCTACCAATTGAGCTACCGAGTCCTACACCTCATCTCGAATTTTTTCAACTTATTGATACATGCACCTCTCCCAATGTAATTTCTACCTACACTTGCGTATTAAGGCTCAATGTCTTATGTAGAAAAATATTCAAAGGTGTAGACTGTAGTCAATTGTAAACACGGAAATCATGCGGTTCAAGTCCTGCCCGAGGAAAAAAAAAAAAAAAAAAATTTTTCAATTTATTTTCGATTTTTAAATTATATATTTCATAATACAAAAATTAATGTTTTCAAACTTATAACTTTGTAATTTCATTTAATATTTTTAATCAAATAAAATACTAATACCAAGTAAGGTAGAAATTACATTGCAGAGGTGCATTATCAATAAGTTAAAAAATTCACATGTGTAGGATCGTACTCAATTTACACACGGAAATACATCGTTCAATCCTGCCGAGTGAAAATTTTTTCAATTTATTTTCGATTTTTAAATTATATATCTTCATTCAATAACATGTGAAAATTTAATGTTTTCAAAGTATAACTTTTATTTATCTTAATGATTTCTTAATCAAAGCATAAGACATTGAGCCTTAATACCAAGTTTAAGGTAGAAATTACATTGCGCGAGAGGTGCATGTATCAATAAGTTGAAAAAAAATTCGACGATGAGGTGTAGGACTCGGTAGCTCAATTGGTAGAGCAACAGCACGGAAAGCTGACGATGCCGTTCAAGTCCTGCCCAGTCGAAAATTTTTTAATTTTTTTCGATTTTAAATTATATAGTGCCTTCATGTGCAATAACTGTGAAAAATATTAATGTTTTCAAATTATAACTTTTAATTTATCTTCAATATTTCTTAAGTCAAAATAAGACATTGAGCCTTAATACGCAAGTGTTAAGGTAGAAATTAATTGCAGAGGTGCATGTATCAATAAGTTGAAAAATTCACAGGGTTAGATCTATCAATTTAAACAAACACATCTCAATCTCCAGTCAAAATTTTTTAATTTATTTTGATTTTTAAATTATATATGCTTCATGTCATAACTGTGAAAAATATTAATGTTTTCAAAGTATAACTTTAATTTCATCTTCAATGATTTCTTAAGCTGCAAAAAAGACATTGAGCCTTAATACGCAAGTGTTAAGGTAGAAATTACATTGCGCGAGAGGTGCATGTATCAATAAGTTGAAAATTCGACGATGAGGTGTAGGACTCGGTAGCTCAATTGGTAGAGCAACAGCACGGTAAGCTGACGATGCCGGTTCAAGCTGCCCGAGTTTTTTCAATTTATTTTCGATTTTTAAATTATATAGTGCCTTCATGTGCAATAACATGTGAAAAATATTAATGTTTTCAAACGTTATAATTTTGTAATTTCATCTTCAATGATTTCTTAAGCTGCAAAGCATAAGACATTGAGCCTTAATACGCAAGTGTTAAGGTAGAAATTACATTGCGCGAGAGGTGCATGTATCAATAAGTGAAAAATCCCCGATGTGGTGTAGACTCGGTAGTCAATTGGTAGGCAACAGCAAACGGCAAGCCTGCAGCAAAATTTTTAATTTTTTCGATTAAATTTTTCTAGTGCATAAGTGAAAAATTTAATGTTTTCAAGTGTTACATTTATTTTACTCATTACAGATTGTTAATTACAGCGGCATTTATTTTTCATCGTTGTAATATTTTTTAATGTCTTATTTTATTAAAGTTAATAAATTTAAAACTTGTATTTTAAGATCGAGCGTACAGAACCCCCAAATTATTTAATCCAGTCCCACTTGATTGGTTAACTTTTTATAGCTCAATACCACAACACTTTTTGAGATTGTTATCGTAATTTTGTTTAATTTCCATGTTGTTTTATTAGCTTTTGGTTTGCTTTAAATTTATCTTAATTTAATTGTATTTAGCTTAAAATCTTAATTCTAAGGTAAGCTGTTTATAACAGATAAGACGTTTTAGATCTACTTAATAACTAAAATAATACTTTTAATGTTGGTTATTAAAACGACGTAATCTTTTTTAACTAGGTATATCATAAATTGCAATGTTTAATAAAACACTTTAATAGTTTAAAACGCAAAATATATTAAACAAGGTTAACGGCCCGACGTTTCAGATAGTTTATGTAATTATGTACTACTCGCATAAACTACGGACAGTATTTAATTTCACTTTTTTAAATTTAAAATACTTGTTTGTTTCAGGTATGTACCTTTATTATTCCATATAATATGGTAAGTACATCTTTTGGCACATCGTTTCGATAACATAAAATCGTCAGTATTACTAATACTGCTACTTTGAAATTAAATTAATAAGGAAGAATATTGATAGATAAATATATGTACATAGTATTATGTAAATTATAAAACTTATAGCATTGAGCATTATCTACGTCTGAGTACGTTTCAAGTATTATTTTGCACAGATTGTTAATATATATACATATATTTTTATACAAAAAAGCACAGTGTTGTACGCGCCGTTACTAAACTGAAGTAATAATATTAGCCTTATAATTATGTAGGACTAAGTTCAAAACGTATAGATTTTCCTCCATAAGCCAATCATTTCAATCCATTTAAGTAAACACAGTTCAATCACACCTTTCTAATCCTTCACCTTTTGTAACCTTATAACAAAAAAGTGACACCGAATAAATCAACAATGTTTCATACTGAAATACATACAATTGAACAATTATAAACCTTATTAAGATAGCATTAAAGGTGATTAAAATCGAGGACGGTTTGTAGACGAAGCTTTGTAAGGTGCAACTATCGATCAAGGAGTGTATATTAGACGTCAGATTAACTTTCATTTTGAAGTTAGAGGAATAATATGACATGAATTGTGTGATGAGAGTATGATACGAATATTTATCGATATTTAAAAACGGTATTCATTGAATTGGTGTTCTTGGAAAGGTTATTAGAGAATTTGTATTGATTATTATAGATATACTTAATTTAGAAATGAGTGAAATTCCATCTTATCCGAGATAGTGCATTGGGTCCGACAGTGTTCTGTGCCCTTTTTTTGGATAAAGAAGAAAAGCAGGAGGTTCAGATTTCCAAACGAAGGAATAAATATGTTGGACCTGGTGGGACAAAACCCACCACCCCTTGTTTATTAGCCCATACATTCCTACCATAACACCAACAAAACCCCCCCTTAACCCCCCCCCCCCCCCTGGTTTTTTAAGATAAGTATTTGATTAGACTTCTTTTTCCTGTCGAACCGAAACTGTTTTTCCACGAGATTAAAACCCAGAATCTCTCATCTATAATGCTATGGCAGTCTAAATGCCACTGTTCCCAGGGCTCCCTCAAAGCACAGTAGAGGGCTGCTGGTGGTTTAGTGGTTCTGGTCGGCTATACGATTTCCACGTCACACTTGTCCGACGTGGGCGTGCATTAGGCATTTACACCATCAGTAAAAAAAAGTCTATATGCCACGGAAGTCATCAGAAATTAACTATGTACAATATCAAACTGTCTAATAAAGTAATAAAAGAAGTTAAACTTGGATGTCGGTGTACAAAGGGTAATTTTCACAAACCTTGAACTTTTACAGCGAAAGCTAAAAAGAGCGGAACAAAATCATAAATCATTTGTAACACCAGCACTTCCAATAACTTCTGATGGCTTATTTTGCAAATATTAAAAGGGTTTATAAAATTCTTCTCTAAGCTCAAGGTATACGCCTTAAATTGCAGTGACACAGAAGTACTGACCGCAAAACAAAGGCTTGTAATAGATGAGCTGAATAAAAGTACAGATAGCACACAAAACCGTAGATGGCACGCTTCATTTAGCAAAACTATATCGAATGCATCCACCATAGTGTCTGGTTTATAATACGTTTTTACTAAAACCTTTGGAATAATGGACTCCTTTATCGCCTTTTTCCCTTCTATGATAAATTGAACTTTGCTGCGTTTTCTTATTTACAATCATAACGCTGTTTCAAATTTTGCTTGCTTTTTATATCAAACAGTAGTAGTTAGACGTCTTCTGTAAAAAAAATACAGTACCTACTAGACCTAGAGAAGTCATAATTTAAGCTTATCGAACTTAACTATTTAATTTTGTAATTGAGTCAAACAAGCTGATGAAACGCGTTACCTAACAAAGTAATTAACCTTCCGAATTTAATATAAAAAAAAAAATCATTTTTTTATTTATTTATTTAAAGAAAAATACAATAAATACAAAATTGAGTAAAATTATTATAGATGTTTACACCATGTAAAGTTATACAGAGTGAAGACTAAATTGTACAAATAAATCATTATAATTCTCAAATAAATTTAGAATCTATGCGAAACGAATGTTTATATGTAGAAACATACAACAACCCTTACAAGATTATCCCCAATGCAGCTTCTTCAAATACGGAATCGGAGATCAAATCATTTAGTATAGTATTAAAAAAAGACAAACAAACTAAGAACGAAAACAAATAAAGTACATTTATCATCGGCTAATGGATGGCACATTTGCAAATAGTCACGATTCATACAAAAGGCTCAGTTGCATATATTATCACATAACGCTGATGCGCGCACTGCTTTTAAGTACTTCACATTGATGGATTTCAACGGATTGTTTTGTTGCGAATGTATTTTGACTTTTATGAACAATACTTTGCTACGTTGAGACGACGTTCGAACTTAATGTAATACGGGAATAGTGCACATGTAAATAATATATTTTTAACGGTTTGATACCTGAAATTTTAAAAATAACTTAATTTTTGTTCTAACCTAATTTTTAAAGTAACGTAATGTACGATATACGTAAAATAATTGATATATAACTTAAATTTCTATCTCTCATGATCCCGGCAATTGTCAAACATTAGAAATGTCGCCTAAGTTGAATATTAATATATATTTAAATAACGTGGTCTCCCCATGACCACGGCTGCTGCAAAGCATCCGAAACGTCGGGTCGAATAAAAATCATTTTCAAATAAGTTTAACTAGTATATCGCGTTTTAAATCGTTAAAGTGTTTTATTTAAATATGTACTACTCGCGTAAGCTACAGACAGTATTTAAGTTAACGGTAGTTTTATTTATTTTTCCGGAAATTTCGTTATTCCTACCACCCATACGACCCACCCTTCCAAACGAAGTCCAATATACGTCAGAAGAATTCCAAATTTATTAAAAATAAGTTAAATCCAATGGGCATCGAACCTGTGGCCCATTCATTAATTCGTTGCTACAATTAGACTGAAGAGCCTACCAAGAACCTGTATACAGTATAATAATAAAAACAAGATCATAGATTGTAATAAAGTAAGCTTACGAAGCACAGACAAAAAGCGTCCATAAATTAAGATTATTATACCATAGATTATCTTACAATCGAGTTATTGACATAAATTCGTTTTTACAACTCGAAAGACATTAGAGCCGCAATCAAAAGCATTAAATCCACTATAGCACACATTATAAGCCATTAAATACATAACACTGGGGAGTATGGCTATTCTAAATGCTTATACGTTAAAAAGCGAGCCATCAATCTCTTATGATATTACAATTATGGGACGAGAGCACGCACGACTCAAAGAAAGGTTTCGATATAAAAACGGTTGCTTATAGGCTACTTAAAAGTTAATCACGTCGAGTGGCTTACGGATCTGACTGACGGACTCGTTGGTTCATTGGTAGCTATGGCTAAAATATAAAGAAAGAAAGGAACAAAAAAATATTACCATAATCCACTTAAAAATTTAAACGACTTATTGCCAAATATAAAATGAACAACTCGTAGGCTTGACCTCACAAGGTCAAACATGTTGGACTTTATCTGGAATACTGGATATTAAATTGGTAGCAGAAATATTGAAATACCGGCCGAAATACAAACCATCGCTTACAAATGAAAAGCCGTAGAATTAAATCGCGTTTTGGTTTAATTCTGAAGATTAGAAAATCAAAAGAAAGCTCTTACCCAAGTAAGAAGATTGGTAGACCGTGAACTGAAAACGCACTATGAGCAAACCTTTTGTTTATTTTTACACGACTTGAATTAATTAACTGAAAAAAAACATTAAGATATTACTTAATATATTTTCAGTAGCATATATTTTCGCCCTAGACTTCGGCCCAATCTCGTGTCAAGTAGAAATGTCAAATCCTTGTTAAAATTTGTAGCTTTAATACGAAAATCTAATAAATATTAATTTACTATGCTACTATAAACTAAGCTAACGTACGGCTTATCATCGCAAAATTTATTAGTTATATTCTTCAAATTTCTCCTAAACTGCCCGATATTTCTTTACGTTTTTTAGTTATATTTTTTACATTTTGAAACGTTAATATTGTTTTATTTAAAAGTTAACTACTCGCGTAAACTACAGATAATAGTTAATTTTTATATTTTTGACTTTCCCATTATAAGCTTTGAAGTACTTACTCATTCATACCCATAAAACATGAAACATAGAGGTGATCTATTAGTTAAATGTTATTAGAGTAATATAGAGTAACTTGCGCACACGCGTTGACACTTGAAAAGAGAACAAGTCAGAACACTGATTACATCTAAGGTTCCGTAGAATAAACGTGTTAAACTAAAACTAAAAAAATATCAACGTGTACGAATGTCATATTATTGCTGTTATTTACTAAGAATCCTTCCAGGAAATATTATATCTATATTGCTAATAATATAGAATAATAAAGCACTTTACTTTGGTTTCAAACTACAGGGTTTCAACAGTGATTTATTATGTTAATTATTGTACAAGAAAAAAGTACACTCTATTTGTAATTATAGTGTATTACAAATAGAGTGTAATATTTTTTGATTAGTATTAAATTATATGTTCACAATCCACTTCTGCAACGTAATAAAAAATTATAAAATACGCGTAACAGCTCTACATATTAATTTTATTAAATCTGATATTAAAAATCGCTTTAAAATTTAAACAATTTTTTCGACACAAACAAACCATGATTTTTAATTTATACAGTAACATGTGAAAATATAAAATGTTTCAAATCTTTGACATTGTTTTCGCCCACCGATCCCTAAAACGTTATGATACAAGATTAGAAGTCCACACGCGCAGCGTCTGCGCAGCGTCACCGTGACATGTAATGATGTTGCTGATGGCACTTGATATTAATGGACGCGAACAAATGACCTCTGTCTTATGCTCACATTTGAAATTATCATAATTATTCTTGCGATTAACCATTTTGTACTGTCAAAGTGACAATGGCTTTTAACAGTTGTTTATTCGTTACATTTAGGTGGTGTTTTGAATTGTCACTGATCACTCACATTTTTCTGACTGACTACGAGTAGTAGAAACTTAAGCCTATGAAAAATTTTTTGGTTATATTCCCTAACCAAGCTGAAGGAAACAATTGAAAGTGCGTAAGCGCAAAATATGATAAGTTTTAGTCCCGTAGAAATATACTAAATACATTTATTGAGATAGGTCCTAAAAAGAATATAGCTTTATGTCTGACAGTGGAAAATTAAAAACTGTTTTTAAGAGTGGATTTTTAAAGAATATGACCAAAATGACTCGTAAGACAGTCAGCAATATGTTACCTTATAATCGGATATAGATTCTAACTTACATCATGGCATTAATTATACCACAATCCCTTTCTTTTAGAAGATATATCACATAACCAAAGTTGAAACTAATGCATAAAGCAAAATGAACTTAACAAGAATATAGTTGTGTCATAAAACGAACTGATCAAGTGACTTCTTTTACACAGAAGCAAGCAAACATCGCGTGTCGTTCGCAAACTTAAAAGTTTTATCATGTTTACTCTGAATTATTTATGTTAATGACGCGGTGTAGGTAACCTAGTACTTATTATTTAAAAACGTACTCAAATAACACTGCTTATTAAAAAATCCATTAAAGTTATTGCTCGTCAATATTTCACGAGTAATTTTGCCCGATTGAAATAACTACATTTGTACTTATATAAACGGTAATTGGAGAGCACTTTTCGAAACAATTATTTAAAAGAGGACACAATTTTACACTTCCACCTAACATACAATATTCACTATTCTAATCACAGATTGCTCGGAAAGTGTCTACCAATTTGTAACAGTATATTTTTGTTTACCCAAATAGACTTTTGAAATCTTTAATATTTTTCACCCATTATATAAATTAAACATATTGACTAAATTATACGACATAGGCGGAATTAGGGCGCCTTAGTTATCTAACAGTAAGTAATATCCATACGAACTATTTAGTTTTAATATGTAATACATTTAAATAAAACACATTAAGGGTTTACAACGCGATACATATATAATAATTAAACTTATTTGAAATTATTTTAACTACGGCCCGACGTTTCGAATCTTCAGATTGTTTTAAATATTTTTAAATTAATGAATTCTATTATTTAATATTAATTACAAGACCGAAAAATGTTATAAAAGTGAGAACATACAGTCTAATGATGCTAGTATAGGTGTAATACGCGGCCATCTAAATGGGTACATAGTGCACTTCATCTAGCAACGAATAAGCAGCGTTAAGTTATGATTTATTAGCCAGTTGCGTATCGCGGACAACGGTAAATGTGGTCATTAGGTACTTTCACACTAAAAGCGTCCACGCGAGGCGTATTTTGAGCGTTTTTCCTATTTTGGAAACAAAGAATAAAAGAATACGTATATTATACCGGGTTGTTATTGGTGGGGTTAAAATAGACTATTTAATATTACGTTCTTTGTTGCGTGGTTTAGCTTTAAAATTGCATTTAAAAGCTCCTTTATAATTTTGTCCTATAGGGAAAAGATACTAACGTGCTTACATTTAATATTATATATTCGTGGACAATATCGATCAATAAACAAGCACAATGTAATCAAAGTAATATTGTTGACAATCACATGGTGCAAATTTAATAAAATGTCATCTTACAACTTTTAGTTTAAAAAGTTGCATATTTCGAGAAATTACATTAAATACTGTCTGTGCTTTACGCAAGTAGTACACATTTTAAAAAATTGCATTAATATTTCACGTTTTGAACCGTTCAAAGTATTTTATCTAATATGTTCTTCTGTAAACTACAGAAAACTAGAAAACCCTTATTCAACAAATACCTAAATTAATATTTATATAAACGTTACATAGCTTCCTCTGAGTTCTACAAAATATTCCGTCTCCAGCCAGTTGATTGTAACAAAGCAAATCAGTTATATTAAGTATACACAGACACGCCACAGTCGCGCAGTGATGGGATCTTAATGGTTAAAATGTAGCACGTTAATGGACAAAAATATTGCTCAATGTTTAATTTGACATACTTAGTACATTGTGATGGCGTGGTGGCTAATTGAAAACAGAGACACATTGTAAAACAAGATAACTCGCGTTTCAACATCTCATGTAATTTACAAACAAATTATACTGAATAGTTTGGACAGTAAGCAATATTTACTTCATACAATCAGAAGACAGAACTTACAATTCGATATCGTCTATATACGAGAATACGTATACTAGATTTAACCCACGACTTTTTCCCCACACTCGCGTTGTCCTTGCGAGTTAAACTTAATCAGTTAGATCATTTTAAAAAAAATCGTTTTTTGAACCCATTTTGCAGATAGAATATTCAAAATCGCTTTACAGACACTTTATACGTTAGAAAGATTGATTTCGTCAGAAGTTTTATTTTCTTAATAATTTTACCCTTCTTCCAAAGTCGTAAAAGTAAACAATACACTACTTCAATTTACACAGTGCCAAGAAATAACTATTGAAATAATTTTAAACGTCTTAGATACTCTATACCGCCACAGGTAAATCATACAAGAGATCTAGAGCAATAAAAATAATAATATTGAATTACTAGGGTTACCACATTGGCGCGTGCCCTGATGAGGTATTGTTTTAGGGATGTCCACGTATCGATAGAAATTTATCGATATTGAGTTTTCAAAGAGTCTTCTTAGATTACACAAAACATCTTACGTTTGTAACATATCGAGGTATTGAGATTTATATAAGATTATTTTAAAATGACGTTATGAATCTTTTAAATCTCTCGAGGTAATATTTAAAATGTTCATAACACAACAGGGTAACAACAAAGAACTTAAGGGTAATGTTCAAATTTTAAAACATTATTCGAAAACTGTTGTTTTAAAAAACACTCGGTGTTCAGTTGATACAAGGAGAAACTTCATATTTTTGTATAATCATTTCAAATCTAAAATCAGTGTAGTACGTTCTGCAATTTTTTTTAATATTAAACAAAACTCAGGGTTTTAGCAAGTGGTTTTATGTTCAAGATTTTTTTATTGACAGCGTTTCATAACATTTTGTTTATTGAATAAATAGATTTTTGAAAGACTTTGACGGGCTCGTTCGTCTAATGGTAGCTAAATATGTAGCTAATAATCAACGGGTTGTGGTACAGTATAATTTAGTAATTCATTTTAATACTAATAAACCGAGACTTTTTATCTTGTACAAAAACATCGTACTTCTCTTCTATCGATATTAGCACATCCCTATTCGAATGTCGTATAGAACGGTACTGCGGTGTGAGTATAACATAATATTATGCGGTCTGTAAATGGAAAGACGAAGTAACCTAAGACACCCGATGAAAGTTAATCTAATATTGAAATAGTTTCATACATTCGATGTTCTCTGTAATTTCGACGGCAATTTCAAACAGTAGCATCTTATTTCAATTTTATTCTCGAATTGTTATCAACTTCTGATCTTTAAATTATGTTCGTGAAGCGTGATCTGTTTTGTAACGATTTTAATCGTCTAGGAAATTTCGAAAACGATCTAATAATAATAAAAATATACATAATATAGTATTGTTACCATACTCAAATATACAATATCTGTTACCAAAAAAGTTTGTACTGAGAAACAAAGTTTTTGATTTAAACAAAATGTTTTGTCATATATTTAGATATATATCACAAAACATTTTGTATTCCTAAAATACCTCCGTACCTAACTTCGGACTAACTCTTACAAAACCATTATCTTTAATTTTCGATTAAAGGCTTATAAGGCTTACTTATTTTTTAAATAAATAATTGTTAGTCAAATATCACTGTAGTTAACGAGAGTGTAAACATTTAAATAAAACTCTTTTTACTGTTTAAATTTCAAAATGTATTAGTAACTTTGTTTACTAAGTATTTTTTATTTGTCCCTCGGTGACGAAGGCTGCTCCAAAGCAACCGAAACGTCAGGCCTGAGTTAAAATGAATTGTAATAAGTTAACTAATATATTTCGCGTCTTAAACCGCTACGAGTGTTTTTTTTAAATAACTACTAAAGTTTCAATCTAGCTAAAAATGAGTGTTTTTTTCTTGTTGCATTTTATTTATGAGACGATTATATACAATATAGTATAACTCCGAGCAGTTGACCTGCATCTAAAGTTATGTCGTAATAAAATATCTGTTCCATATCTCCCACCCCACAATAAATCAGTTCCATTGTTCAAAGCTCTTGAAATTCTAATAAACTTATTATCAGTACTTTACTTGTACAAGAGATATATAATTTAATACATTATGTAAGCGCATGAGTGTGTTCTTATCAAACGCGCCTATGTTTGGTTTCCCGTGATAGCGCAACTTCAATTTGCATTTTGTTTATGTTTAAATTTAAGGGTAATGTTCCAATTTTAAAATATTATACGAAAACTAATCTAGGATCTAGAATCAATCTTGTAAGCTCAGCTAATTTATTAAATACTAAACAAAGACAAGGGGATTTATAAGTGTTTTATTTTTATTACGAAGAATTGTTTTTTTAATGACCGCGTTTCAAAAGTAACATTTTGTGTATTAAATAAATAAAAACTTTGAAAGACGGGCTTGTTCGTCAAATATTATGTCACTACATAGTCAAAGTAAAACAAAGTCGCATCTTTAAAGTACGTAACATTTTCAGCGGTTTTTTTATCGATAAAGTGATTTAGGGGCAAGGCTTTTATATGCAACTTTCACAGTATTTCTGTAGTGTATTTAGTATCAGCACCCAAACGATGCCGAGGCATGTGGCTAGTAGCTAATAATCAACGGATTGTAAGTATGTCATAATTTAGTAATTTATTTTAATACTAACAAAGCGAACGGACCTTAACACAGTATAATAATCTTGTTGCATATAGTACTCGTAGTTATCTGTCATATTGTGTATAGTACAACTTATAAGCGTGGGAAATAATACGGTATATACTTGTGTGTGATATATGTCTTGTATGCCAACAATATAAGGTAGTTATCAGTCAAAGTTTTTTTATTATGACAAAGGGGGTTATACGATGGAAAGTCTATCGTCTATACCGCAGTTCTATATGTTGTCGTTTAATTTTTTATTATTCGAAATTCGAACAATTCTGTTTTTTGTGGACAATTGATTATTACTTGGGGGAATTATTATTTCTTTAGATGCAGCAAAAAAGTATATACTTCTATATATTATTAACTTTGTCGGCGACTACGTCCGTGAGAATCGTTGCTTTGAGGTTCCAAATTCGTTTTTGCAAACTCCTACATCTTTATAAACTTAAGCTCACGAGTCGCGTCCCATTCCGTCATTCTTGCAAGTTATTCTTAGAAGATAGATATATGCTGTCGCGGAAATTTTTTAGATCATTTAAAGAGCAGTTATTCTTAGCTACATACTTTTTGGGCGTCTTAAACCGTTTTCGCAGCGTATGTATTGGAAACTTAAACGAAACCTCTAAGATAAATAATTTTCCCCGTTTTCTCCACATTTTCCACTGCTTCTTCGCTCGTCACATCGCGATAAATGCTCTAACCAACACAAAAATATTTTTTTCATTCGAACCAGTAGTTCCTGAGATTAGCTCGATCAAACAGACAAACATATAAACAAACAAACTCTTCAGCTTTATATATCTAGTATAGATTACCAAAAATTCTGGACCAGTTGGAACCCAGAGGCACTACTGGGTCAAAAGCCCGATGAAAAGGCCTGTATAGCGATCACGCAGGACCTAACCACTGAACCACAGTATTTACCCTTTGTTCTCTCTCTGACTCAATTTACCAGATCTATAAAACCGCAAACGGCCAGCGGCGTTTTGTGCAAATGCTTGATAAATATTTAATTAATCGCAATTAAAGCTATTGCGTTGCATTGATTTAAAGTAGTTTTCCTTATTCGCTATTTTAGTATCACGTAGTACTACGATACATGGAAGAATAAAATATGGTAGGGAAGTATATTTTTCGGGTATTGTTGTGCATATGACAACGATATTAGACAAAATCCAAAGCTAGAAATATTTAAATCAACAGTCCTTGTATTTGGATGTTATAGGGCTAGAATGGTTCCTCTTGTATCACGTCTTTCATTTAAAAGTAAATACTTTGTTGTATAATGTGTACTGAACATCTAATACATTTCTTTTTTATAAAACAACACTATGTTTGTCTAGTTTTAAATAGTCATAAAGAAGAACAAGTTCTTGAATTTTAATAACATTACACTAAACTAATGCGGCAAGTTAAAAAATCTTTCTCTCTCTCTCTGTGAAAATCGCATACCCTTTATTATTCCACCATGCTGTATTAGCACGATAGACTCTATCACGTGTTTGCATCGTGACGTAAACCGATTATTGTAATACGCACGTGAGTAAAAATGTGCAGTATGTGTATCTGACAGATAAACGAGTTATTATCATTGCAATATTGCATTTTATTAACAGCGTCGAGGTTTACCTACTTATAGTAATACTCGTCTAAATTATACGTATAAAATAAATGCATTTTAGGCAAACATTCATAGCAGAATTGCGTTAAACAAGAGAGGTTATGAGTTCATCCATTACAAACATAGAAATTGTTCCGGGCTACTACTCCATGTACTAATAATAATGCATTAAACAATTATTCACATTTTAGGGGTGGTTGAATTTTACTTGAGTCACATTGGTTCAGATAGGTGAGAGAAAAGATTGATATAATCATATGCGATCTCTTTTTTTTTAAAATATATATGATACACAGAACTCATATCATCAGTATCAGCCCGTTTGGGTCCACTCTGGAGTAGTGAACCTCATACTTGTCTATCCTCTGCCATACAAAAGTTACTTCATACTTTTAAATAAAACACTTTAACGGTTCAAAACGCGATATATTAGTTAAACTTATTTAGCCGTGACCACGGCTGCTGCAAAGCATCCGAAACGTCGGGCCGAAGTTAAAAATCATTTTCAAATAAGTTTAACTAATATATCTCGTTTTAAACCGTTAAAGTGTTTTATTTAAATGTGTACTACTCGCGTAAACTATAGACAGTATTTAGTTCATACTTATTTGTATATTTTGACAAAAACGCCATATGCAACCACATAAATGTACCAATTTTCCTCAGCATGGCAGTTTCGTTCTTTATTTATTTCTTATTCTCTTTTGAGCTCTATCCACAATTCTTTGTAAATCCTAACTTATGTTGGCTCTGGGGATAGAAATAAAAACGATTTTAAATAACAAGGAACTTGAGAATATCTATGCAATATCAACTGTCCTTGGATGTGGTATAAGTTAAGAGAAGTTAGCGAAAGAATATTAATTATGTATGTATATTCATGCCATCCATTTAATAGCATGATTTCCAGAAGGTGTCCAACATGTTTTAGAAAGATTATAAACATGTTAGATCCACGGGGGATGAAAACCAAGGCTCAACGCGCCTTATAAGCTAAACTTTGCTATCATTAGACCAACAAGCCTGGTTTCGTTTGTTCTTAAGACCGCTTACGTCTATAACTTACCCCTACAAGCGCTATAGTATTACCTACAAGTACGAACAAGTATACACGCATGAACTTTTGCATGGAGAAGCAGAAGCGGTTCAGAACCGGTTGTTAGAATAGTGCACATTGACTCGGGAACATAACAAACTTGCCATGCGACTATCTAGAGGTGGCTGTGTTAAGTATCACTAGGTAACTGTGACTGAACTCGTACGATACGTAAAATAGTAGCTAATATTTTTACTAACACAACAGTGGTAGATTAAGATTAGACCTTACTATATTTACTTAAATAAAACAGACTCATAAATATCACTACATGACACTTCAATGGTTTAAAACGCGAAATATTTAAGTTAAACTTATTTATAAATTACTTTAAGTACGGCCCGACGTTTCGGATGCATGGGAAGACTAAAGGAGTGTGTCTCTTATGTCAAAGTAAAAACTGCTGGATATCACTTACATATTCAAACTGTAAATTAATTTAATATTCAACATAGACAAACTCTATGGGCTAACATACTAAAAACGATCATTAACTTGACTGTCGTGGGCTCGACTTTAGTATTTTTTTATTCGTGTGTGTACTACTTACTTTTACATAAAAACTTGGTTCATAAGCTAGTCATTTGACATATAGCTTGATTGCTAATATACAGTCTATATAATAGCTTAATAGCCATAAATTCTATCACTAGCGCGAAGGGCTAATGTATGTTACAGCACAAAGTCGAGTCAGCTTAGAGAGTGCTTAGCTGTGAAAATGAAGTCGGCTACAAGTTATCCTACGGCTAATACTCCACACCATTATTGTTCTAAAGGTTAGACTTGTGAGCCGTCTTTATTACGCCTCGTGGCCATAGCTTTGCGAGGATCTTTGTTATTGTCCATTTATTTCTCTCTATAACTCATACAACTTCTACTCAAAGGTTAATTACTTGTAAACTTTGAACTAAAACAAATACTCCCCCTTTCAAATTTAGAATTGTATGGATGTAATTTAAAACCAATGAAAATTTATCTTTCATGAAATTCGATAAATTAAAAACAAAATATTTTACCTACACTAATATATAAAGCTGAAGAGTTTGTTTGTTGGTTTGTTTGTTTGAGCGCGCTAATCTCAGGGACTACGTGTTCGAATGGAAAAAATATTTTTATGTTGGTTAGAGTATTAATCGAGGAAGGCTATAAAACATCGCCCTGTGACTAATACAAGTGAATGTGAAAAAAATTAGGAAAATTATTCATCATTATGGGTTTCCGAGGCGTACGCTGCAAAAACGGTTGACGATACAATAATGACCCAAATAATATCTATGAAAGAATAATTCCTCTTTAAATGATTTTAGAAGAAGAAAGAAGTCCGCAATGCTGTATTCCTATCTTTTAATGTTAATTTTCAAGAACGACGGGAAGGGACGCGACCGACGTGGGTAAAAACTAATTTGGACACCCATATAGGTGTTCTAGGCGAACGCAGTCGCTGGCACAGCTAGTGAGATTATTAAGTTGAGTAGTGGTAATTTGCCACTTTATCAATTTTAATCTGGGCTACGTATTGTTCAAATTTTAAAGTCATTTTTTTTTAATACGTATTGAGTCTTAGATTTATATGTAATATAATTATTACAGCTACCGCCTTTATTATAATATTTGGTCATACCAATTATAATTACTGGATTTGGTAAATAACTTTGTCCCTCTTAAACTTGAAACCACAGATTTTCTGTTAATAACTAAGATTTGACTGCTCCATCTCATATGATAAATTAAATAAAAAATCATTACAATACAACACAAAATACTACCTTAATATATATTTGTCTTTATGTACATAAACAGCAGTACAATGTAGTAGTTAATTTCGAATCCTAATATTCTCGTCTATGTCATAACAAAAGTGTGTAATTCAATCTTGTAATATTGTTTTGTCATTATTTGCTCTCAACCGGCCATTTGTTACCGCGAAGCAATTTGTTTAGCTTTGACTGATGTGTACTACTCACGGAAGCTTAAGCAGTTGTCTTACCGCCTGCGAGAAAACACTGAACAATTGTTATAACGATAGATACTATTATCTCTAAGAAACATGCAAAAGATATAATATGTATTACGTATATTTTAAAGAGATGTACATGTTGATTGCTGTAAGTCAATATTGCTACTATAGCTTCACTCGTCAAACGCTATAAAAGATACTCGCTTAGAGAAACTCTCGCAGCGACGCTTGGTGCCTGGCGCCTTGAACTCGCCGACGCCGAGAGACAAGCAAGTATTTATTTTTCTAGAACGACTCCGAGAAAATACTCCTAGTCGATATTAAATTAATTTATTCTTGCTCTTGCACGATCGCTCGTAGACGAAACTGTGGACACTAATTTCTCGCTTTTAGCTGGTAATCAGCTCGTATAATTTGTAAATAGTTGTATTACTCGTTCATCGTCGGTTGTGGAACAAGTGCCTTATGTTACTCGGTTGCTCTGGGCTAGAACGGGTGATATTACTAGACTGACTGACAGAGAACTAACTGAGACATGAGTCTATGTTGTTAAATCTGTAAAACGTTAATCAAGTGTCTGTATGTACATTATACAAAGTTTTCAAAATATTAGGGCGTTCGATATGAAAAGAGTAACACAATACAAAATTTCCCGTACACGCTTATATTCGAAAGTATTAATTATAATAAAGCTTAGCAACAGGCTTGTTTCTTTGAAATCAGATGTTAACGAAAAAAGTGACGGTCATGTAGTGTTTGAAAGTGTACTAAACGTAGTGTGTCTCTTTATGAATGTATATAAGTATTTCGACCAAATTTGATTACCATTGACAACGGTTTTTGTGGTCATAATATATAAGGTAACATAACATATTATAAAAGGTTTTTACCTTAAATATAATATTTTTGGTAGGTATCTATCTATTGACCTGCTTTTTAAGTGCACGCAACGGTAACCCCCTAGAGTTCATTATTTACACTCGTTACCAATCGTTTTTACCAATACTAGTAGTTCTTAAGATTAGCGCGTTCAAACAATCAAACTCTTCAATTTCATAATATTAGTATAGATTGTCTTCTAACATATGATATGTTAGAAGAAAATCCATACCATCTTATCTTAAGTAAACATCAAACCTGTATCTCGTAATCTATTTCGACATATTTTTAATCTTCTATGCATAAATTACGATGCAGTCGTTAAATATCAGCTTTGCATTGTCAAAGCTCAACAAACTCGAACTTACCAGCTTATTAACTATATTTAACCTTGTCTACATTGTTATTGGGTTCAATTTCGTCTGTACCAAGTGTGAGTTTATCTTTGTGGTCGTTGGTTTGCGCAATGGCAGCACGAGCCAGTTTGTTACTTTGTATTATATTGACTCGGTTATTGAATTGTGTGTTTTGAGTTTTGTCTATTGTTACGTTATTTGTTTTTCAAGTTACTCTCGATTTATTTTCCCCATTTCTTTGCATAATTAAGCCGTAAAACAATTTTAACGGTATTAAACTTTTTCGTTTTTACCTTATCTAAGTAGAAAATTATGTTAGTAGGAGCAAAATCATAGAAATTTAATATAATTCTTATGTGTTATCATGAAGGAAATAATTTAGTATATATAACAATTAATTTATTTGATGTTTTCTTGTTTTTAGTCATCATAGTTAAACAAAGGGCCTATGTTATAAACAATATCGCGCTTTAAACCGTTCAGTGGTTTATTTTAATACATATGGTTTGAACCTCCTTCAGTAAGTCTTACAAGTTAACGGTTTACGACCTCAAGAATTAACAGAATCAAATCATGCGCAACTGCATCGTAAATTAACGTAATGTCAGCTGCAGGTGTTGTCTATTTCGCAATTCCAATGCGTAGGATTGATTCTGCTTCATTAAAGGCACCGAATAATTCTGACATTAATCAAGGCAGTGCCTTATTTGTAATATTTGACACGTGAGGTGGAACTGTGTCGCGGTCTGTTATGGCCATTGTAATTAGTACAAATGAAACTATCGCGGAAATCTCGTTGATTTATATGGATATGCTTGCGATTTACACAGGTACGGCAAAGTATACATTGAATACAGTTAGGGTCAACATAGAAGACTCTTGTATAAACAGGTAAATAGTACAAGTCAGTACTACAAGTAAGAAGTATTAGATTCATTTGATAATTTTGTTAATAGTTTATAAAAGATAACCTTTTTTTTATAAATTATATCTTTATATAATTTCTTCTTATATGTACGGATATATACTAAGATAGTATGAAAACAGACCTTATATTTGCCTATCTAAACTTACCAATTCATTCATAAGTAACAATAATAAAGTACCCATTTTTAAGGGGAAAATATGAAATAAATTAAGAACAAATAATTTATCGTAGTTTGTGACACAAAGTTACTTTGTGTTTTTCTAAGTAAGCTAAACTTCAATTATTAAAATAAAACCATTATTAACGTTTCAAAACACGAATTATATTAATAACCTTTTTTTATTACCCGACGTTCCGATTAATTTGATTTATCATGTGAAAAATTATAATTAATGCTTGAAAATATTTTTTACATGTTATTGCACATGAAGGCACTATATAATTTAAAAATCGAAAATAAAATGAAAAAGTTTTCGACTCGGGCAGGACTTGAACCGGCATCGTCAGCTTTCTGTGCTGTTGCTCTTGCAGCAATAATTAATATAAAATAAATAATTAATGTTGTCCATTATTAATAGTCTCAAATCAATTTATTGTAATTAGATTTGAGTGTTATTTTGTCAGTATTATTAAATAATCTAAGTAGCGATTTAGTTGCCTCCTACGTGGTAATGTGGGTAATAAAATAACTAATAATGAATGCAAATTTTATGCGTGGTGTAATTTAGGTGCCAGATGCAATATAATTATAATAATAACAGACCTGTAAGTCTGCGATTAATAAAACAAATACAAACAAGATAAAAATGCCAAATCTCTCGAGTCCTGAACATTTATGTTTTGAACTAGCCGTGTCATCAACCTCATCCGCGTAGAATAGTTATTTTGGCATCGATCACTAATAAAGTATTAGTATATTAGTGAAGAAAATTTTATTTTGGGCATAAAATTTTCTTTTTGTAAGCCTCCTCTGCATCTTCATAGGTTTGAGTTATTGCCCACGACGTCGGTCGCGTGCCATCGTTTTTGCAAGTTAATTTTAAACGACATATAGTATAGCTGAATTTGTTTATCATTTAAAGAGGAATCATTTTTAATACATATTTTTAGAGTATACGGAAATTCAAAGATGATTTTTCCCCGTTTTCTCCACATTTCCCCTTGTTGCTTCGCGCTTATTAGTCGCACTGTGCTGTTTTATAACCTAAAGCCTAGCTAGGTAAGAGCTAAGAATTATTCAATTTGAACTATTCATTCCTGAGATGAGCGCGTCCAATTAAAAAACTCTTGTTTTTATTTTTATGTTACACTGAATTGGTTAACTATAAACGGCTAAACTTATTTTGGTAAAAATTAACTACATTAAGGTCAAAATTAACTACTTTAAGTTCTTTCTAACTTGAGTATTGTATAAAACACGAATAACATCGTTTATTTAAATGTTATATAGAAACATTATTGTCTTAGATCGAATATACCAAATATGGGTCTAGTTTTCTTTATGGATTGAAGATCGTAAATTACGACGATCGTAACCTAATAGTTTACGTATAGTAATTAAGGTAGTGTATTTACTTCCTTAATGCAAATCTGATTAAAGAAAAATGAGTCACATCACGCTCTTGACCTAAATGAATCTACATGCGTGAAGAAAATGTACATAAACAGTCTATTAAAATCTATATCATCAATAGGAAGACATTATAATTATCTACAACATACTGTCTATAGTTAAAGCAAGTAGTGTACATTTAAATAAAACATTTGAAAGGTATAAAACGCGATATATATTAGTTGAACTTATTTGAATATGCTTTGTAGCAGCCGAAACATGGGGCCTAGCTAGTTAGATTAGAATTAAACATTTATTATTTTTGAGAAAAAGGGAAAATCTTGGACAATTTTCGTTGTGTCTGCTGCAAAAACGGTTTAAACGGTTTATTTTCTCTTGAATTATCTAAAACAACTTCCTATCCCAATATATGTATATTTTTCAACTTACAAGAACCTGCTAGAGCTGACATGTAAAGTTGTTTTTCTCTTTCGCATCAACTAATCGTAGATCGCTGCTTATAAAGAAATATTCGTACATTCATCGATTTTACAAAGTTAGAAATATGTTGTAAATATGGTGAAATCATTTTAAATTTTATCCGTTCATCGCGACATGTCTTCTCAATAATGTCCTACTAATTACAATCAATTTAATTTAATATTCACTGCGGAGACGCAATCACTCGTTGTCCTTGAATATAAGTTCTGAGCAGGTCCTTTTGCAAACTGGTTGCAACTTTCTCCGCTTTTTATAAAACCTGAAACTGACCTGTGACAATAATTACCATGTTCCCGACGTATTTGGAAGCTTTAAAGAGAGAAACGATTATAGGCTTTTGGACTGAAAGTGAATTTGTTTAATGAACTTAATATTAACAACACGAAAAAAAGTATTGTCTGTATTTTACGGAAGTAGCACACATTTAAATAAAAAACGTAAAATGGGTAAACTTTACAATAACTACGGCCCGACGTTTCGGCTGCGTTGCAGCAGCCGTGGTTAGCACAACAGCCGGGTGCGGTCTCCCCGTGACCATGGTTGCTTTTTATCTAAGTGCCTAACAGATTTCGTCTTTTAAACCGCTAAAAGTGTTAAAAATAAATATTGATAAGCTTTATTTAACAAATTACTTGTATCTACAAAAAAAATTCTAAATAAGTGATTAGAGTTCGCGTTTTAACCCGTTAAAAGTGTTTTATTTAAAATAAATATAATATAAAGGAAAATCTTCAATAAACTAGTTCTATGGCTGATATTCTAAACATCAACTAAATAACCCTCATAAGGCCTAGCTTATATTAATATAAAATTCCCTTATATTGATAGAATCTTTTAATATTATTTCACGTCACGCATAGACTATCCTAGCATCTTACCATTGGTATTCCATGGAAGTTCATTATTAAACAAGTCTAATAGTCGCTCACGACTTAACGGTTCACTTTATATTCTAGGTTTGGTCTAGTTCGGTGCTAGAACACGGTCTGACGTGCCTGGATTGTATTGTTGACTTATCAGCTCGTTGATCACGATTAATAACTGTATTAGGGCTAAGTCTCTATTTGCTTTGCATCGCTATATCTATACTAATATTATGAAGCTTAAGAATGTATTTTTTATAATAAGAATAATTCTTAACATTTATCGAGGAAGGCTATAAAATCATCATGCTGCGATCTATATGATTGAAGAAACAGTAGGAAATGTGGAATTCATTTTTGTTTCAAAATACCCAAAAATATATATGAAAGGAATTTAATTGTTTAGTTCATTTCAACAGGAGTCATCCTCTTTAAATGAACTAAACAATTGTCCCGGATACTCTATACGTCTATCTATTAAGAATTACTTGTGAAAACGACCAGATGCGACCGACGTCGTGTATCTTATAGACTAAGGTTAGTACTTAGTCTATAAGATAAATAGGATGTTTGCAAATTTAAATTTTGATGCCCAACATAACTATTCTACGTGGACGAAGTAGTTATAGTGATTCAAACATAAAAGCCTAATTTACTACCTGCCTCTA
Source organism: Leptosia nina (assembly GCA_963661955.1). Lineage (NCBI taxonomy): Eukaryota > Metazoa > Arthropoda > Insecta > Lepidoptera > Pieridae > Leptosia > Leptosia nina. The sequence continues at coordinate 4,951,857 of CAVLEF010000007.1, forward strand.
ATAAAATCAATCAGCGAAACGGACGCAAAAATGTGTCTGTGTAGGACATTTTTATCATGAACAGAAATAATCGATAATGTTGCTATAAGTTTTAGGTTAATTGAGGTCAGTGTGATCATACAGGCTAAGTGTAGACATTACGATGATTGATAAATAATCGTGAACAGTACAGTATGTCACGACTCCAGTTTGCCGAAGGACAGTTAGGGATTTTCAAGATAAATTACTTGTTTCACTTAGTTTAACTATAACTTGTGCTAATTGCTTGTATTTCAAGCGATATTTCCTTGGGTCGATTTATTTAAGTTTGAATTTCAAGGACTTAAAATTCTTTGTATAATATGAAATTGGTTATCAAAGCCCTTTTTGTAGATATAAAAACGATGGAGTATGTTGTATGTCAATATTCAATTATTTATACTGCTTTTTACGCGTAAGTTTTTTAAATTAGTATTTTACTCATACTAAAAAAATTAAAAGATTTATATAATAAGAAGCTAGGCAATGCTGAATAGGCAGATATGCTAGGTCGTGATATATTGATCTATATTGTACTTTGAAAACTTTATAATTTTTTACATGGCACATAAAGGCGCTATATAATTTAAAAATCAAAAATAAATTTAAACAATTTTCAACTCGAGAGCAATAGCACAGAACGCTGACGATGCCGGTTCAAGTCCTGCTCAAGTCGAATTTTTCGATTTATTTTCGATTCTTAAATTGTTTTTTCGTATTTCTTTTTGTGTGTTGTTTATCTTCACATGTTTTTTGTCAGTTATTAAATTGTTCATATTTTTCATAGTTTGAAAGCATGTGTTATATATTTGTTTGTAATTGTACAAAAAGGTATAACATATTTAACAAACTGAATATTAAATTGAACTACATATATTTAAGAGCAGTCTACCACAAATATGGCTTAGGAATTAACATCTTAAGTTTTTAGAATGTATAGTAATAGTTTAGTTAATCAATATTTATTCTGTTACAAACTGAAAGTTAATCTTGAAAGTTAAGTTGAAGAAGAAGAGAAGTAGAATTAAATTTACATATCAATATCGATTACTACGAATTATTCCGATAGATAATAAGAACAGTAGGAAATTATTTGTGTCTCTAATGACTACAAAGTGCCAGTACAGGGCTACCGTGTCCCAACCGGTTTCGTTTTGTACTCCAACATTGATGCAGCTGTGTTGAATATCAATAATCAACAGTTATAACTTATATGTTGGATCGATGTATTTTGAGTAGCTGAGATGGAGTTTCGAGTAACCGTAATGCAAATTTGGCAAACTTAGAACGAGTTTCTGTTCTAAGTTTCTCTTGTCTAAGGAGACAGGGGTTACGTAAATACCTACGTATCTCCGAATAAGGGTATGTTTACACGACTGACTTTTACGCCATAGATATTTATTTACATTGAAAATAATGCACACAATCTGGTGGCACGTGTTCTGAGACGTGTCGTTAAAATTTTGTATTTTGTACGCATCTGGTGCGGTTAGTGTGCGCTGAGCTTTAATAAAAAGCACGTAAATGCGCCTATAAAATTAATTATTGTTACAGAATTAGTCAACAAGTCGCGAGATCAAATTGATAGGTTCGTTTCCATAGAAAATATTTATAATACACAGACGTCATATTGTAAGAAATCTCGCAACTGAGTTATTATAGTAGGTACTTATATTATATTATAGTACAGACCTAGTGCACTAAATTGACGGAATAATAAAAGACGGGCTCGTTAGTCTAATGTAGCAATGTATGGCTAATAATCAACGGGTCGTGGGTTCGTTTCCTACCGGGTCCAATATGTTTCTAATTTTTCAATTTCTAATTTTTCTGTAACATTGTTTTGTATGGAAATCTGAATATTAAATGGGTGTTAGTAATTTTGGGAATTTGAAAGGTACGAAACGAAAAAGGTAGATACGAAATTCCCTGAAGTTCAAAATGAATTGAAAAAATTATCGACTCGATCAGGAACCGACATCGTCAGCGTTCCGCGGTGTTGCCTAACCAATTGTGCTACCGAGTCCTACACCTCATCGTCGAATTTTTACAACTTATAGATACATGCACCTCTCGTGCAATGTAAATTACCTGAAATTAGAGGTTAAACCCTGAAGATTTCAGGGTTGAAACTCTATTTATAAGAGCTTATAACAAAGTATGTCGATGTTCACGTACAAATATTAATTTAAAACCAAGTGCTGAATGTCGAAGTAATTTTATATCGCGGGCTGTGTTTTTGTTCGGAGCCCTTGACACGTCTAGACTCGGGCTATAATTGAGTTGAACACCTGCGACCGACTTATGTAATGAACTTAAGATTGACTACGCTTCACTATGTTTTTCCTAAACGACTTCGAAACGAACCTCATAAGATTAACAGTGTAACTATTATTTTCCAAAGACCTAAAATTCAAATTGTTTGCACAATACCTATTTAGCGTTTAAAATTTTAGTGGAAGATATTTCTTTATTTACTATTGTAAATTAAAAATCGGCATCTCCAGCGCTCCATGTTGTTGCTCAGACCAATTGAGCTACCGAGTCCTATACGTCTTCGTCGTTTTTTTATAGACAAAATTACACAAAATTAATATTCACATTTAATTGTTTAAGAACAATAGTAACTAAAGTAGTAGAACCGATTTACTGCTTCCAATAATATAATACAAGTTAAGATCTGTTAGTAGTTAACGTTAGTAGTACACATTTAAATAAAACACTTTAACGGTTTAAAACGCAAGCTGTATTGTTTTAACTTATTCTTAATAATATAATGGTTCTGGTTAATTACAAGACAATTAATTACAACTATTGTATTATATAGATTCCATCCCTTTAAAAATACAAAGATTAGTGGATAGTGCTTTCTGTAAGCCTCTGAATACCACAGATTAATGAAATCCCGTTTACGTAGATTGGGTAGGTGTGGCAGACAATGTTATGTATGTGTTTTACTAATAGTTTTTTTTTCATTAGATCAGTTCTTTAAACCTCTAGGCTACGCTTAACTTAAACTAATAATTATACTTCAGCAGGATTCAAATCCACGACCTCTGAAGTCAATCTTAAATCAGGCAATCTGTTAGCATTTAGGGTCACGGTGGTCTCTACTTTACTGCATATTTATTTGTTACCAAAAACGCCTGTTACAATATTTCACTTGAATATTTTTATGTCCCTTTAATAAAATCCAATTTAAATTATATTTTATGATCAAAGTGAATGTAATAAAAATTTAATACAAAATATTGGTGCGTTGCTTTCATTGGTTTTCAGAGCGCGAAACGATATCGAGTTGCAGAGTTTGCTAACAAAGGGATGCTCTGTTTATTAAACTGTGGGACAAGGCATAAGAACATCGAATTTCAGTTTGCTCTCTCTTTATAAGAGAAAGAGTTTTTAATCTTGGATCGATCAAGTCCAAGTACAAAATTTTGCAATCATTCGAGACTTCTGCTAACAAATCTGGGACGTCCCAGATAAGCTGGTGTTACTAATAGTGTCATTATTATTTTACAAATCAAAGTAAACATGTACTAATACATATAGTTTCAGTAACTAAAACAGTTTTCTTTTATTCACCAAACTTTGTCTTTTGAAGATTATTGGATTACTGTCTATAGTTTACATGAGTAGTACACATTAAATAAAACACTTTAACGGTTTAAAATGCGATATATTTTAGTTCAACTTGTTTGAAAATTATTTTTAACTACGGCCTGACGTTATCGACGCTTTGCAGCAGCCGTGGTCACGGGGAGACTCATCTGAGACCAGTCTCCCCGTGAATATAATTTTCCAATGAGTTTAACTAAAATATATCGCGTTTTAAACCGTTAAACTGTTTTATTTAGATGTCAAAAAATTTACTTTTCATAATCACTACATCAGATAAAAAATGCGCTTTTTATGTCTCTATTTCCGCTTAAATTTTTAAAACTAATAAAAGGTTGAGCAACGTAATTTCTTTTAACTTGCACCAATTCGTTTAGAGAGTTGGATAAACGTTCAATTTGTCCCTAATTAGCTGAAGAAACCCCAGTTTTGTTGATGCTATCAGTAACTCGATATGCGCCCTACCACGTGTGTGTATATTTTTTTTTAACTTTGTGAAGCAGTTATAGGTACTGCTACTAGTTTGTGTAACTATTTATTTCGAAAGTTTATTCCTCATATAAAAAAAGAAGATTATTTTTTAGAGTATTTTTTGCAACTAATAAACTTACAAAAGTATGTAATATAGATTTTGTATAAAGCTTTCGCGGCCATTTTGTAAATCTTCGTTGTTTTTGAACGCTCAAAATTCAGTATTTGTTCCATCATGAATAAATGACTTTAGATGTTGCGCATTTACTAAATAAATAGTAGTAATTTATTTAATTCGTTTTTGCTAGTAACTAATACCTATAAATTACAAACCTATTAGAATTAAAAAAAAAGATGACACGGGCGGGACCTAAAGCGGCAACCACAGCGTTGTGTGCTGCTAACCAATTGAGTTTCTGCAACCCATTTAATATATATAGACTTCAACGGTTAAAAACACGATATATATTAGTTTACCTTATTATAACTACCGCCCGACGTTTCGAATGCTTCGTAGCAGCCATGGCCACGGGGAGACCAGTGTCTACACAGATTTATTTAAATGTGTACTACTATACCCAAATATAATTTTTGAATGTATGCAACACCATCATGTGTAAAATAATAAAGTTTTCAAACTACCTACAATAAGTTCGCAGAAACTCGTTCTAAGTTTGCCAAATTTGCATTACGGTTACTCGAAACTCCATCTCAGCTACTCAAAATACATCGATCCAACATATAAGTTATAACTGTTGATTATTGATATTCAACACAGCTGCATCAATGTTGGAGTACAAAACGAAACCGGTTGGGACACGGTAGCCCTGTACTGGCACTTTGTAGTCATTAGAGACACAAATAATTTCCTACTGTTCTTATTATCTATCGGAATAATTCGTAGTAATCGATATTGATATGTAAATTTAATTCTACTTCTCTTCTTCTTCAACTTAACTTTCAAGATTAACTTTCAGTTTGTAACAGAATAAATATTGATTAACTAAACTATTACTATACATTCTAAAAACTTAAGATGTTAATTCCTAAGCCATATTTGTGGTAGACTGCTCTTAAATATATGTAGTTCAATTTAATATTCAGTTTGTTAAATATGTTATACCTTTTTGTACAATTACAAACAAATATATAACACATGCTTTCAAACTATGAAAAATATGAACAATTTAATAACTGACAAAAAACATGTGAAGATAAACAACACACAAAAAGAAATACGAAAAAACAATTTAAGAATCGAAAATAAATCGAAAAATTCGACTTGAGCAGGACTTGAACCGGCATCGTCAGCGTTCTGTGCTATTGCTCTCGAGTTGAAAATTGTTTAAATTTATTTTTGATTTTTAAATTATATAGCGCCTTTATGTGCCATGTAAAAAATTATAAAGTTTTCAAAGTACAATATAGATCAATATATCACGACCTAGCATATCTGCCTATTCAGCATTGCCTAGCTTCTTATTATATAAATCTTTTAATTTTTTTAGTATGAGTAAAATACTAATTTAAAAAACTTACGCGTAAAAAGCAGTATAAATAATTGAATATTGACATACAACATACTCCATCGTTTTTATATCTACAAAAAGGGCTTTGATAACCAATTTCATATTATACAAAGAATTTTAAGTCCTTGAAATTCAAACTTAAATAAATCGACCCAAGGAAATATCGCTTGAAATACAAGCAATTAGCACAAGTTATAGTTAAACTAAGTGAAACAAGTAATTTATCTTGAAAATCCCTAACTGTCCTTCGGCAAACTGGAGTCGTGACATACTGTACTGTTCACGATTATTTATCAATCATCGTAATGTCTACACTTAGCCTGTATGATCACACTGACCTCAATTAACCTAAAACTTATAGCAACATTATCGATTATTTCTGTTCATGATAAAAATGTCCTACACAGACACATTTTTGCGTCCGTTTCGCTGATTGATTTTATTAGAGGCAGGTAGTAAATTAGGCTTTTATGTTTGAATCACTATAACTACTTCGTCCACGTAGAATAGTTATGTTGGGCATCAAAATTTAAATTTGCAAACATCCTATTTATCTTATAGACTAAGTACTAACCTTAGTCTATAAGATAAATAGGATGTTTGCAAATTTAAATTTTGATGCCCAACATAACTATTCTACGTGGACGAAGTAGTTATAGTGATTCAAACATAAAAGCCTAATTTACTACCTGCCTCTAATAAAATCAATCAGCGAAACGGACGCAAAAATGTGTCTGTGTAGGACATTTTTATCATGAACAGAAATAATCGATAATGTTGCTATAAGTTTTAGGTTAATTGAGGTCAGTGTGATCATACAGGCTAAGTGTAGACATTACGATGATTGATAAATAATCGTGAACAGTACAGTATGTCACGACTCCAGTTTGCCGAAGGACAGTTAGGGATTTTCAAGATAAATTACTTGTTTCACTTAGTTTAACTATAACTTGTGCTAATTGCTTGTATTTCAAGCGATATTTCCTTGGGTCGATTTATTTAAGTTTGAATTTCAAGGACTTAAAATTCTTTGTATAATATGAAATTGGTTATCAAAGCCTTTTTGTAGATAAAAAAAACGATGGAGTATGTTGTATGTCAATATTCAATTATTTATACTGCTTTTTACGCGTAAGTTTTTTAAAATTAGTATTTTACTCATACAAAACAATTAAAAGATTTATATAATAAGAAGCTAGGCAATGCTGAATAGGCAGATATGCTAGGTCGTGATATATTGATCTATATTGTACTTTGAAAACTTTATAATTTTTTACATGGCACATAAAGGCGCTATATAATTTAAAAATCAAAAATAAATTTAAACAATTTTCAACTCGAGAGCAATAGCACAGAACGCTGACGATGCCGGTTCAAGTCCTGCTCAAGTCGAATTTTTCGATTTATTTTCGATTCTTAAATTGTTTTTTCGTATTTCTTTTTGTGTGTTGTTTATCTTCACATGTTTTTTGTCAGTTATTAAATTGTTCATATTTTTCATAGTTTGAAAGCATGTGTTATATATTTGTTTGTAATTGTACAAAAAGGTATAACATATTTAACAAACTGAATATTAAATTGAACTACATATATTTAAGAGCAGTCTACCACAAATATGGCTTAGGAATTAACATCTTAAGTTTTTAGAATGTATAGTAATAGTTTAGTTAATCAATATTTATTCTGTTACAAACTGAAAGTTAATCTTGAAAGTTAAGTTGAAGAAGAAGAGAAGTAGAATTAAATTTACATATCAATATCGATTACTACGAATTATTCCGATAGATAATAAGAACAGTAGGAAATTATTTGTGTCTCTAATGACTACAAAGTGCCAGTACAGGGCTACCGTGTCCCAACCGGTTTCGTTTTGTACTCCAACATTGATGCAGCTGTGTTGAATATCAATAATCAACAGTTATAACTTATATGTTGGATCGATGTATTTTGAGTAGCTGAGATGGAGTTTCGAGTAACCGTAATGCAAATTTGGCAAACTTAGAACGAGTTTCTGCGAACTTATTGTAGGTAGTTTGAAAACTTTATTATTTTACACATGATGGTGTTGCATACATTCAAAAATTATATTTGGGTATAGTAGTACACATTTAAATAAATCTGTGTAGACACTGGTCTCCCCGTGGCCATGGCTGCTACGAAGCATTCGAAACGTCGGGCGGTAGTTATAATAAGGTAAACTAATATATATCGTGTTTTTAACCGTTGAAGTCTATATATATTAAATGGGTTGCAGAAACTCAATTGGTTAGCAGCACACAACGCTGTGGTTGCCGCTTTAGGTCCCGCCCGTGTCATCTTTTTTTTAAATTCTAATAGGTTTGTAATTTATAGGTATTAGTTACTAGCAAAAACGAATTAAATAAATTACTACTATTTATTTAGTAAATGCGCAACATCTAAAGTCATTTATTCATGATGGAACAAATACTGAATTTTGAGCGTTCAAAAACAACGAAGATTTACAAAATGGCCGCGAAAGCTTTATACAAAATCTATATTACATACTTTTGTAAGTTTATTAGTTGCAAAAAATACTCTAAAAAATAATCTTCTTTTTTTATATGAGGAATAAACTTTCGAAATAAATAGTTACACAAACTAGTAGCAGTACCTATAACTGCTTCACAAAGTTAAAAAAAAATATACACACACGTGGTAGGGCGCATATCGAGTTACTGATAGCATCAACAAAACTGGGGTTTCTTCAGCTAATTAGGGACAAATTGAACGTTTATCCAACTCTCTAAACGAATTGGTGCAAGTTAAAAGAAATTACGTTGCTCAACCTTTTATTAGTTTTAAAAATTTAAGCGGAAATAGAGACATAAAAAGCGCATTTTTTATCTGATGTAGTGATTATGAAAAGTAAATTTTTTGACATCTAAATAAAACAGTTTAACGGTTTAAAACGCGATATATTTTAGTTAAACTCATTGGAAAATTATATTCACGGGGAGACTGGTCTCAGATGAGTCTCCCCGTGACCACGGCTGCTGCAAAGCGTCGATAACGTCAGGCCGTAGTTAAAAATAATTTTCAAACAAGTTGAACTAAAATATATCGCATTTTAAACCGTTAAAGTGTTTTATTTAATGTGTACTACTCATGTAAACTATAGACAGTAATCCAATAATCTTCAAAAGACAAAGTTTGGTGAATAAAAGAAAACTGTTTTAGTTACTGAAACTATATGTATTAGTACATGTTTACTTTGATTTGTAAAATAATAATGACACTATTAGTAACACCAGCTTATCTGGGACGTCCCAGATTTGTTAGCAGAAGTCTCGAATGATTGCAAAATTTTGTACTTGGACTTGATCGATCCAAGATTAAAAACTCTTTCTCTTATAAAGAGAGAGCAAACTGAAATTCGATGTTCTTATGCCTTGTCCCACAGTTTAATAAACAGAGCATCCCTTTGTTAGCAAACTCTGCAACTCGATATCGTTTCGCGCTCTGAAAACCAATGAAAGCAACGCACCAATATTTTGTATTAAATTTTTATTACATTCACTTTGATCATAAAATATAATTTAAATTGGATTTTATTAAAGGGACATAAAAATATTCAAGTGAAATATTGTAACAGGCGTTTTTGGTAACAAATAAATATGCAGTAAAGTAGAGACCACCGTGACCCTAAATGCTAACAGATTGCCTGATTTAAGATTGACTTCAGAGGTCGTGGATTTGAATCCTGCTGAAGTATAATTATTAGTTTAAGTTAAGCGTAGCCTAGAGGTTTAAAGAACTGATCTAATGAAAAAAAAACTATTAGTAAAACACATACATAACATTGTCTGCCACACCTACCCAATCTACGTAAACGGGATTTCATTAATCTGTGGTATTCAGAGGCTTACAGAAAGCACTATCCACTAATCTTTGTATTTTTAAAGGGATGGAATCTATATAATACAATAGTTGTAATTAATTGTCTTGTAATTAACCAGAACCATTATATTATTAAGAATAAGTTAAAACAATACAGCTTGCGTTTTAAACCGTTAAAGTGTTTTATTTAAATGTGTACTACTAACGTTAACTACTAACAGATCTTAACTTGTATTATATTATTGGAAGCAGTAAATCGGTTCTACTACTTTAGTTACTATTGTTCTTAAACAATTAAATGTGAATATTAATTTTGTGTAATTTTGTCTATAAAAAAACGACGAAGACGTATAGGACTCGGTAGCTCAATTGGTCTGAGCAACAACATGGAGCGCTGGAGATGCCGATTTTTAATTTACAATAGTAAATAAAGAAATATCTTCCACTAAAATTTTAAACGCTAAATAGGTATTGTGCAAACAATTTGAATTTTAGGTCTTTGGAAAATAATAGTTACACTGTTAATCTTATGAGGTTCGTTTCGAAGTCGTTTAGGAAAAACATAGTGAAGCGTAGTCAATCTTAAGTTCATTACATAAGTCGGTCGCAGGTGTTCAACTCAATTATAGCCCGAGTCTAGACGTGTCAAGGGCTCCGAACAAAAACACAGCCCGCGATATAAAATTACTTCGACATTCAGCACTTGGTTTTAAATTAATATTTGTACGTGAACATCGACATACTTTGTTATAAGCTCTTATAAATAGAGTTTCAACCCTGAAATCTTCAGGGTTTAACCTCTAATTTCAGGTAATTTACATTGCACGAGAGGTGCATGTATCTATAAGTTGTAAAAATTCGACGATGAGGTGTAGGACTCGGTAGCACAATTGGTTAGGCAACACCGCGGAACGCTGACGATGTCGGTTCCTGATCGAGTCGATAATTTTTTCAATTCATTTTGAACTTCAGGGAATTTCGTATCTACCTTTTTCGTTTCGTACCTTTCAAATTCCCAAAATTACTAACACCCATTTAATATTCAGATTTCCATACAAAACAATGTTACAGAAAAATTAGAAATTGAAAAATTAGAAACATATTGGACCCGGTAGGAAACGAACCCACGACCCGTTGATTATTAGCCATACATTGCTACATTAGACTAACGAGCCCGTCTTTTATTATTCCGTCAATTTAGTGCACTAGGTCTGTACTATAATATAATATAAGTACCTACTATAATAACTCAGTTGCGAGATTTCTTACAATATGACGTCTGTGTATTATAAATATTTTCTATGGAAACGAACCTATCAATTTGATCTCGCGACTTGTTGACTAATTCTGTAACAATAATTAATTTTATAGGCGCATTTACGTGCTTTTTATTAAAGCTCAGCGCACACTAACCGCACCAGATGCGTACAAAATACAAAATTTTAACGACACGTCTCAGAACACGTGCCACCAGATTGTGTGCATTATTTTCAATGTAAATAAATATCTATGGCGTAAAAGTCAGTCGTGTAAACATACCCTTATTCGGAGATACGTAGGTATTTACGTAACCCCTGTCTCCTTAGACAAGAGGTTCTAAATTTAAATCTATACTAATACCAATATTATAAAACTAGTTTGTTTGTTTGAACGTGCTAATCTCAAATAACTTGCAAGAACGACGGGACGCGGACAACGTCGTAGGTAACAGCTTAGTATTATAAAGATGGGCAGGAGGTTTGCAAAAACAAATTGATGCCCAAAATAAATTGAAAAGGTAACCGAAATCGAATACTTATGAAGAATCTGTAAATTGTTGTAACAAATATACAGGCAGCAAGTACTAAGACTTAACATAATATAGCCATTATCTATTCTATATCTTTAAACATAAGAAAACCCCGCTGTGCACTACCTGTTTAAATACATTACAAGACATATAATATAGTATGAATATAATATTTTCAAATATTGTGATTAAAACGGGAATGTCCGATGTTACCATAATAGTAATCACATAACAAAGATATAGAATAGAAGACTTTTATGATAGATGAGGATAGACAAGCTTGGGGTTAATTTGATGGTGGGTGAAATATCCCAGCCATATACACCGTCGACCTATTTCTTTGGATATTCGGAAATCCACAGACTGAAACCGAAACGCGATTAAGATTCACTTTAACGGTTTAAAATGTGATATATTAGTTAAACTTAATTAAAAAATTGCTAGCTTTTTACTTTGACGTCAGAGACATCCTCCATCTTTAGTCTCCCCGTGACCACGGCTGCTGCAAAGCATCCGAAATGTCGGGCCGTAAATTAAAAAATCATTTCCAAATAAGTTTAACTAATATATCGCGTTTTAAACCGTTAAAGTGTTTTATTTCAATGTGTACTACTCGCGTAAACTATAGACAGTATTTAAGCTTCACTTTTTCATCTGTGGATGCCTATCACACATTTAATATCCAGATTTTCAGACGAAGTCCAACATGTTTAGATTATAAATTAATTAGAAAGATATTGGAGCCGATGGGGTCGAACCCGCGACCCGTTGACTATTAGCTATAGCAGTTTAAAAATTCTAGAGATTTACTTTTTAACCAATAAACATTTATATTTTACCTAATATCTAGATATATTTTAAATACATACGGAACCTTACAAGTTCCCTTATCAGCGTGTGTGGTCACACTTTGATGTTCATTTGTTTAGGTTATAATTTTTTTTTCATGCACAACACCCCAGGTGTTCAATGAAAGATGTAATGAGTTCTTGGGGCTTTAAAGTTTTTTTATAAAATTCTTGCGTTTGTTGCTAACAATGAACCAGAAGAACCCAATAAAAAAAAGCTTGGTAAATAAAATTCTAAATATATAGTTATCTACAATTGCAATGGTCGTCAAGATTAGTGTTGGAAAAGTCATTTACTTAAAATAAGTCTAGAATATATTAATATGCAAGAGCACAGTATATTAGAGTACTGACTATAAATACTTTTAACGGTATTAAAATGCGAAATATGCTAGTTCATTTATTTACAATTTATTTTAACTACGGCCCGACGTTTCGGATGCTTCGCCAAAGCCCGCCACAGGGTTTTTGGACACGGGGACAGGAATACAATATAGCAATCATAATTCACAAAGATTTTTTGTACCTTTTTGAAAACTCATCAAAGAAACCGATGTGGTATGTGCTAAAAGTGGTGATATACTTACTGTATCTTCATGTGAATTACTTATACTTAATACTTAATATATATATATATACTTGTATAAATACTGTATTGTGTGTATAATACGTGATATACTTAATGACAATATAGCTTAAAATAGATAAATATTTAAAAACTTCTTCGGCAATGTATTTGTAATTTGCAAAATGGTATCTCTGGCGTTGAACTTAACAAAAGAAAACGAAATAGCGGCGACGACAATCAATACATGTACCTTTTTTTTTATTTATACCGGTAATAATATCTACCCGTCTTTTCAAACTTTATTGACGTACTTAAACAATTTCTGTTGCTTTACATTAAAACACCAGAAGTCTTATAAGTGGGAAAATATAAAAAATAACTGAGCAAGAAGTTAAGGAGTTAAAATTTAATTACCCGTAATATTAATTGTAGCTTAACATATAGTTATCTCCGCTAATTTGTCAATATCGCAGCATTATTACAATCTGTGCTTAACTATATTTGACAGAACAAAGGTGGGGCAGTTATCAGCGAGAAGTGTTTATCAAAATGCCATTAGCATTTCGCAATTTGTTTTATTGAAATGTATGAAACATTTACTTGTTCGTGATATGCCAGGCTTTATTAGGGGAAAACGAACGACGTGTTGATGCAAAATAATAGAAAGTGACTTATTTTGCGATTTCAACGTGGTCGTGTTTAATGAATTGTATATTTAATTTAAAAAAGGTATATATGTAAATAAAATGACCGCCATCTTAAAATTGAATTGTATCTGAAACGTCGTGTCCAATACTACTCTATATAAAAGTCGTCATAGTTAAACATATTAAGAAATATATTTCCCGTTTTAAACTGTTAATTATAGTAAAAGGAATATTATAAAACCTTCCTTTTATATATAAGTCAGAATTGTTTGTAAGAAACCTAGACTAAACTTATAAATTTACCTTTACTCTATTCTTGTACATACATAGTAAATAATCGATTATTAAAATACACTATTAGGTACATAAAATACTAGACGCTTAGCAATGCTTTGGTAAAAAATAAGTATTATTTTTCATGTACATACAAACTGTATGACGTCATTCGTTTTTACAATTCAAAAGCTATAAATAAAACCTATATATCATTTCCCTCAATTCCAGAAACAGGAAACGTAGGAATCCTTGAAGAACTTGGGAAACGCAAAATTATCTTGTTCATTTGGTTGTTACGGCTGCAAATTGGCTAAGATTTAGATCTATTTTGTGTACTTAGATCTCATTATTTTAAGCGTTGGTTACTGTAATGTTTCCCTTTAATATGACACAATACCTGTCGTACTATGGAACTTTAGAAATATACTTGAATACCTATTTTATACACCTACAGGAAATTACTAACGTGGTGGGAAACGCAACAGCGAAAGACGATCTACTGTGCCTTTTCTCTTAAGAAAGCGATCGAAAATATTATCTACTAGCTGTGTCAGCGACTTCGTCCGCGTATAATAGTTATTTTGAGCATAAACTTTGCCCACGACCCACTACGTCAATCGCGGCCCTTCCCGTCGTTCTTACAAGTTAATCTTAAAAGATAGAGATATAGCGTCGCGGCCTCGTTTTAGCAACGTACGCCTCGGAAACGCACGATGTTGAGTAATTTTTCCCGTTTTTTCCACATTTCCCGCTGTATCTTCGCTTATATTAGTTACAGAGCGATATTTTAGAACAAACAAACTCTTCAGCTTTATATATTCGTATAGATATTTGATATAAGCTGAACTTGTTGAATGATTTTATGACCAAGGTATATTACATATACATTTAATTGAACAAAAAACATAAGTCAATACCAACATTTCAGTCTTATTTTAAATATTGTCTATAGTTTTTGCAGCAACCATCGTCACGGTGGCAGTAATGAGTTTACTCATATATTTCTCGTTTTAAACCGTCAAAAGTGTTTATTTTTATAGCTTTTAACTTTATATGATTGTGAGATATGTGATAATTAACTTATCTCTATGCCAACACAATAATTGAATTTAATTGCAAGGACAAACCAATTACATTTACATAATTAAAATGCATTACATAAAGAAGTTAATTGTGTCGTTTGCAATAAAAGCTAGCTTTGTATACAACTGTTGTCGTTTCCTCTTAGATTTACCTTATTAATAACATAAAAGTAGAATTATAAAGCTTATACTGTGATACTAGAAGTATATAATCACCGTGTATATGAATTTAATAAGTAAGTAAGTCGTAAAACAATATAGCGACTTCGCCCGCGTAGAATACTTATTTTCAGCATCCAAATTTAGTTCAACTTATATATCGCGTTTTAAACCGTTAAAGTGTTTTATTTAAATGTGTACTACTCGTGTAAACTATAGACAGTATTTAAACTTCTACGTCTTTATAAATTTAAGCTGCCCACGACATCAAGTTTTAGAATTGTTTATAGCTTAGTTACTTTAAACATAAATATAAAAAAAAACCTCTATATTTATTTAAATAGTTCGAATTCATTTATAAACTTATAATGGACACAAATCTAAGTCTTATTAAATTTAATTAAACATACTTACAACAGTGAACTAACTTTCCCACGTGTAAAAATACATTCAATTAGAACTGAAAATAGATCAACAAGTACGTCTACAATTCTCAAAATGGAGCTTAGGAATATCACCTTTATCACTGTGTATATACGGTCTAGTTTAGAGTTCCATATTTATTCTATAATTACAATGAAATAATATTGTACATGAAGGGTTTGAAATTGAGTAGTCAAGTTTTTCTTTAATTAGATTTAAAAGTGGTTCGTATTGATTTTCAGTATGAGATCTTCCCACGCTGATAATAATAATTACATTTGATACATAGTCCGAAAAAAACGAATAATATTATTTAATATGAATCAATGGCATTTAATATTTAATATAAATGATTAGGTATTTTTTATTGCCTTTCAATATAGCTTGTTAAGATCTTACTTTGAAGATACAAAAACAAAAAAACCCACAAAAGCAGTAAGATGTAAATCGTTACTTGATTTAAAACACTTTTAACGGTTTGAAACGCGAAATATATTTGTTAACTTATTTTTCACTAGACCCGACTTTTCAGACAAATAGAAATAATAGTTTATTAGTAAGTAGTTTAAATATTTCGCGTATTAAACGGTTAATTTTTTTAATGTGTACAACTTTAGGAATATTTTTTATTTCACTTACTAAACAAAGTCTCTTCAATTATATAATTACAAAAATCAAATCTAAACTAATTAGAGAAACGAGCTCTTATGAAAAAGTTTAATTCGCTTCTTAAAATAACTGAACGATATGAATTGTTCATGCGCTATATTTATTAAAGAATAAGTAAAAGAACATAAAACATTAATAAATCCTCGAACACACTTAACCACTGTCCATTGGCTTTAACTACCAGAAAGTAAACAGACTAAGCCATAATATAAGAATTATTGAACAGTTTTCTTTAAGCTACATCCACACTGGGTAAGCTTTACAGCCACTTGTAGCTTTAAGTTACCACATTCGAGCCAAGATCATCGACATTCGATACATAATGTAGATGAAAAGCAATATAAGTTATTTTATTGTTAAAGACATTTTATTAACAATAATAATTATGAATACATTTTTCATTAGTGCTAATAGTAGGTATAAGTTAAAAACATGACTAGAAAAAACTGCGTCCGTACTGATATATTTTGCCGGCCTCGTTGGTGTAGTGGTGGCATGTAGAATCAACGGGTTTTGGGTTCGATTCTAACATTTTCTAAAACATGTTGGACTTCGTCTAAAAATCTGGACATGAAATGGGAAAATTAATATATAGTAAACTTACGTTATTATGACCAATTAGTGTTTTTACAATTTAAAGACATTTATTTTGTATTCAAATTAGAAAAATCACTTACATGACTTATGACTAAAATATACAAACGAGTATTTTTTAAAAATGCTAATTGCAAATAGCGAGATAATATCGGTCCGAAAGAACACGTTTCCTCCACAAATATTAAACTAAATCAATTTTATTTACGCTACGTTTTGCAAAAATTAAGCCACTAAAGCACACAGCAATTAAAAGTTTAAACTGCTTAACGCCATCTAGCGGTATTTTTAAGCGGCTTTAGCCTGATTGGCTCGACCAATCTGCACGTACCCTATTGCCGTTACTTTTTACGTTATGACAACCATTCAAGTAAATTGACATCAATATGAGTGAAGTTTGCTCTAAAACAGTTCTAGCAAAGCCACCTTAGCCGCTGATAGACTCCGAAGTTACTTTTTAAAAGCCATTAACTCTTAAAACTACGCTTTGAACGGTAACGATCATCGAATGGCTGCGCGAATTTTAATAACATTATTTTTTATGTTGTTTTCTTGTAAATCTTTCGAAAATTGGTAATATAATAGTAGTGTATCTACAGCCTTTTGTAAGACAAGAGCAGCTAGAGACAACCAAGCATGGAAACTTCTAGAGGAGGCATTTGTCAAAGGGAAAAAACCTATTTATATAAATAAAACACAAGCATAAATACTAAGTAATGATAGGTACCTATTTTATTATATTTTTTAATTATTACCCTTAAAGCTTTTAGTTAGGAAAACTTATTGTAATGTAGCATAACTAATTTTACACGAAAAATGCTTTTTATTAATTTATTTATTTCATATAATTGCAATAGTTTGGAGAAGTGTTAAGCAAAAAAAAAACTAAGTAAACTTGTTAGACTTTTTGCTTTTGTTTGGCATAGTATGTAAGTATTATTTAAATGAATAGAGCCATAATAAGCCTAAACGTGGATTCAATATTGCACACTCTCTACTTGCTAAAACCAGGACTAATCCCACACAATTACAAGGATTAAGGTTAAGACGTTGATTCCAAAAACAATTCATAAAAGACGACTGATTGTTTTCCCAATAAATCTAACGACGCGCTGCGTCTTAACTCAAATTGCCTTTCAACAAAATGCTCCTAAGTATAATTACACACAAATTTATCGACTAAGACTTCTGTTCTAAAAAGAGTCTTAAAAAACTATCATTAATTCTGGGCGACGACTTTGAAGTATCGTTTTGTCGTGTAAGTTATTCGACTACCCCAAATTAGGGTTCCTTTGTCCCCACTTTATTAATATTCATTCGGGACGATTCTAAGTCGAGATTAAGTATTGGAACATTGTTCTATTTTTGACTTGGAGTGTCATAGAAATTGAGTTTGAGAAATAGTTAGCTATTAATATTGTTAAAACTTTATTTATTGTCGAGTGTTGATTTTGGGTGTTTGAATAATGTGGTTTTGTTAAACAATGTTGCGATTTAATAAGTTGAAATTTTGAAGTGGTTGTAGATTCTAATGTTTTATAACAAACATCAGTGAAATATTATTCTTCTAAATAAGCAGTATTGTTAACTTGTGGTAAAATTTGTTAAGAATATATAACAGTTAGTCGTCGTAGCTTTATCCCTCGTACATTTAAAAGTTAGATTTAGTTCTTTAAGACGAATGATCCGACTTAAACTAAAAAGCCAACAAAAGACGTAAAATTAGAAAGCAATTAACTGAAGTTATTTACGGGATCACCCCAGAATTCCGAGAGCGAAAAAAATGTTCCCGCGCATCTGACAGATGGCACTGTCAACGTGACACTGACAGCTACATTGATTTCCGACGTTTTAATTACAGGTTAAATGGCAAACGCCCCAAGTATTTTGGAAACACACGGAGTTGCTCTTTCCTTGTTAACTTGAAATGCAAAGAATTTGTACGAAGATAAACTTGACAGATAGTGGAAATTTTAATTTGGAGCTTGATGGATTCTGTTGGGCGAAGTTATTTTTGAACTAGTGTTATATACGCTAATAGAATTCATTGTCTTATGTTATGCTGGAAACATTATCTCTCGTAGACCACCCACGCAACTTTCAAGACCAGATATAATTAACAGAAATAATGATTTGTTCTTGTGAACTGAGTCAACTTCCCAAAATAGGAACGGTTTCGCATGCCTTACCCAGTAAAGACACTGCTTTTCAATTTTATGATAAATTGATGCCTGTTTTTGACAAAGAAAGATATTCTAATAAAACTACGTAATTAATAATTTTATTCAGTGTTATTTTAAAATTAAATATCATCTTTTTACCTAAGAAATCGAGTAAAAGTAATTTTTTGGATTGTTATAAAACTCTTACAATAATACAAACATAATAGTGTAATACAATAATTATATTTATCAAATAAAGACTACGCGAATTTTAATACACTCTTTCTCTAGTTGAGTTAAGTTGCAACTTATACAATCTCTTACAAATAATACATACTGTTTCAGTCAAATACTCCATCAATGACTATCGTATACCTAGGAATTACAATTGATAAATGCCTAGCTTATTCACATACCATTTTGGCGATGTCGCCAAGCCGTCTGCGATTGTGTGTCATTCAGTGACGCACGCGCATCTGGCGATGATCAGTTATCTCGGTATTTAGCCACAAATAACGCTATTATTTTTGTCCCTCATAACTCGTGGATTAGGTGGAATATTTGTTTCGTGTAACAGCTAAGTAATGACATAGACAAATGAAGTATGTTAGATAATACTTTAATTATTGTTGTACACAACACTTGTATAGTTCTAGCTTGTTTGTTAATGGTTCTATTATACTATTTTGAGTACTAATGACACGGCATATTGTTGGAATTGGGCAAAATCTTTCATCGACGTTAAAGCAATGCTGATATCAAAACCTTTTACGTAGTCATAATTCATTGAAAATACAATTGATTAAAAAAATATGCTTAAACTTTCTTCCTAATTTTATTTCTTGTTGTTTAAGTAACATATAATTTAATTAAATAAAGAGTAAGTTATGAGGAACATGCTACAATTATCCGATTGTCTCTCCACGTTGGACAGTAAATCCATTTTTCTCCATGTGGGAGACACAGTTGCGTGTCTTGCTGGTAATTTTCATTTTGAAGGCACGTAGTTAATCAGACTTTTGAGATCGACTAAATATTTCGCAGGATCCAAACTCACTAAGCCATTGCGCTTAACTATTAATCAACGATGGCGGTCTATCATCTCGATAATAGAATTTCTTCTTCATAACTGAAATTCAACTCTTACGGCAAAGTAACCAAGTTGAGACTGCATGGAGCCAACAATGGTGTTTAACATAACATCACGTTTCTTGAAGGACCCGTCCTTCGCAAATATTAAACACGGTACACTTTACACGTTCAGACAAACACCTTTTGTTGTAGTATTGGCTCAGCCTTTTTAGTGCTGTGACGTAAAGGATATTCACCTGCTAATATGTTTGGATAGTTTTGGACAGGTCCTTAGAAATTACGTTTTAAACGGTAACGACCATCGAATGGTTACGCGTATTTTAATAACATTATTTTTTATTTTGTCTTTGAAAAAATAGTATGGTTATAGTTATGGTAAGCAAAAAATCTTATTATGTACGGACATATTATAAACAAATGAAATTGAGTTTAATGAAGACTATTTACTTGTTTTTGTACAGAGAAGCTCAATCTTGAGCATGTGGGTGTAACAAATTATTTTATGGATTTAGTAAATAATGAAAAACCATTGATCAATATACAAAATATAAAACGTTCTACGCACAAATGATTAAAAAGGTATGCTTATAAGCAATAAACTAAATCAAAACTTACAATTTAAAAAGAAATAAACCAACAATATGCATCGAACAGCATCGAGAATATTTTTTATATGTAAACAAAGTTGACATTCAACTCATACGCAGACCTTGGTGCAGTCGACCCCAAACGCTTTAACTTAAAACCTACTTTATTGCAACGGCACAAGATGCATTTTAGATTGTTGTATCTCCATATACAATTAACCATGGTAATGTGTGGCTTGTGCATATCGAAACATGTTTTACTGAAAATGGCAACTGGAAAATCGTCGTATGTCCTTGACATTATCAATACTTGAGGCAAATGTTTGAGATGTGTTGTAGGCATTTATAATAGTCCTAATTAATAAGCTAAATCCATTTTTTTGTAACAAATTACACAAAGGAATTGTAAAAACACCTTTGTTTGTATGCTTACAAAGTTGGTCCTACCTAACCGATGCGCTAGTAGTAGTAGTTTAATTTTTTATTTATACTTTGTTACATTTTATAGTCCTTGTGATGTATTACCTAAATATTAGTAGCTAAGTATTGTATGATTTAACAATCAATTAAATGGGACAAGTTTTTTGATAACGTAGGTATTCTGAAACGAATAGATAATTTCCGATTTTTATAATAGGGCAGAGCTATAAGTTGTTTATTGTTACGTAGATCTTATTCGTTTGTTTTGTTTAACTAAAATATGACATCTCTATTTAAATCTTAGAGAAATGTCTTCTACTTCTATGTTTTTTTATATTACAAATTGTCATATACTAAAGACGGATATTACAGTACAGTACTTTGTAGAGAAATAGTAACAGATGATGTCTAAGCAAACATAATAAGTTCATATTATTATTACTGCTGATTGAAACGAGCAACCCATGTTGAGTCGTAACAGATCGTAATGCAATGTTTGTGTAGGGCACTAAAATTAACGGGACCTGCGCAGACGCATGTTTGGTTCAATTTATAAGCAATTGGCGTTAATTCCATAAACCCTAAATTTCGTTTGATAAATGTCTGAGTTTTAAAATCACCTGGTAAATATTCTTTTGTCCTATGAAACACTTCGACCAAATTTATTATTACCATTAAGGTATTGTCAGTATCCAAGGCGAAAACAGGTAGTTACTACTTACTACTGAGTGTTGTATTGTTTTACTTTTAAAATTACTTTATTAACAAATAAAGAAGTTTCAAATCTATTAACATATAATTATATCTGTTAATCAGTGAAAAAGTACTCAAAATATCCTGGAAAATATACCACATCAAAGACGATTTTGAGATGCTACAAATAAAAGGAATCGCTGTAGCTTATGTCTCAGGACACACACCACAAACAGGCTTTCATTGCGCACAATCTTAGCATTTGTTTATGATTTATTTTTAGCGATATCTTCCTGAGTTATCTCGAAATTACCTCGTACAATTGCAAGCTGATTTTGAATGGCTGTCTTCAAGTAATAATGATTACATATCTATTTATGAGCTAAGGGGTGGTTTAGCTCCTTTAAGACTTTGAATAATATTTTAAAGTAGGTATACGAAATACGACTGCTGCCGATTATATATTATACTTAAAGTACAATTGTACCGTACTTTAAAAGAACCAATTGTGAAATATATCACATTATAATATTTAAAAAAATAATAAAAACGAAATTAAAAGTAAAACTATGCTTGCATATAATATGTTTTCTATATTATTAAACTTTAAAGCATATACATATATGAACAAACACAAAAAGTAAATTATAACTACTTCCTTTGAGTTAAAATAAATTGACCAAAGCATTTTTCGTTTTACACAGTTATACACAAATCTCAATATTATTACTACCTAGTACCCAGGTTTTAGTTTATATATATAAATGTATTTCTTTCCCTTTTCTAGTTTTGTTTGACTAGCCTGCGCTGCTACAAAAGTTTTCTTCAACAACCAATAAGAACTTCCCAAACATTGAATAATATTTGAAAAACAAACAATAGCTTTAAAATTTCCTCCACGTCGTATGGAATCGGTCAATCGCCTTCGACCATAGATGGTGGAGCCGTGATCGCGCATACAAATGCAGCTTATATGAGAAAGTGGCTGTTTTACAATATCAATGGCTATCGCTAAATATGGACGTGATTAATTCACAGCGAATCGTGCTTTGGGAGACCTACTTTATGTGATAATTGAGCATTTTTAACACGTATGCTTTGGTAGATAATGGACGTGGTAAACGGGTTGGTCTGCGGGATACGGAAGAAATCGGCACCAGAAGTATGAAGGTTATGAAAAGGAGTTTCTTATCTTTCAAATATTTTTTTAAGGTTGACTAGACCAAAGACGATAATAATAGTCATAGTTTCAATTTTGTCTATAGCTTACGCGAGTAGTACACATTTAAATAAAACACATTAAAACGTTTTATAAACGGATTTTAAAACTCGATATATTAGTGACGGGGACATTAATGCCTAGAGATCTTTATTTAGACTAAATATTAAAATCTCTATCTTTAGTCCCCCGTGACCATGGCTGCTGCAAAGCATTCGGAACGCCGGGCCAAAGTTAAAAATCATTTTTTAATAGGAATAACTAATATATCGCGTTTAAACCGTTAAAGTGTTTTATTTAAAAGTCATTGATTAATTTGTTATGAATGGTGAGAATAGACAAGCATAGTGTTCACTTTTGTTTCGGATATTCGGAAATCCACAGACAAAAACCGAAATGCGATGAAACCTCACTTAATTGGTTTTTAATCAATGCGTGGTGGTACGTGAACCGGACAAAATTCCAATATTCCTAACTCCCATACTATCCAGATTTCCAAACGTTTAACATGTCTTAGAAAAATTACAAACTGATTCGAAATACACATGTGGCACCTGATGGGGTTTAAACCCACGAGCCATAGGTTGCTA
Source organism: Leptosia nina (assembly GCA_963661955.1). Classification (NCBI taxonomy): domain Eukaryota; kingdom Metazoa; phylum Arthropoda; class Insecta; order Lepidoptera; family Pieridae; genus Leptosia; species Leptosia nina. The sequence goes on from CAVLEF010000007.1 coordinate 4,975,169, forward strand.
ACATTAGATCGTTTTATATATTTCCAGCGTAGATGGAAATCAACGTATCTACGTACAGCATGCTTTACAAATACAGCAAACCTTGCATAAAATAAACTGCTTACCTATCCTACACCAGACCGATGGTATCCAGGACCTCTGGTTCAGGTGCCGTTTTACGAATACACTATTATATCGGACAGAAAATAGACAATTTATTGAAAAATAACGGACTAGGTACATAATTTATTGCATATCGTTGAAACTTGATTCGAGACACTTAATTATTCTAATCGTGAAAACTATAAAAACACAGTTATGGGTATAGTTTCACGCATACGTAGGTGTTCAAAAAATATAGAACGCAATTTAGCAGTCCAATATCGATATAATAACTTCTAGACATTCGACCAACTCATGTGGCTACTTTACGTACGTGTTAAAAAAAGTACCTACATAATCAAAACAGCGTCCCAGTCTCAATGAACTATTCGGTCCAATATTAAATCATCACTTAGAACTATTTAATTAACCTCTTATTTGGTTCCTAAATTGTATCGGGACTTTCCAATTAGCAAGAATAACATACACGGCATTATGGAGCATCCTTAAATGGTCTTGAAAGTGCTGATTGCTGTTAAAATATTGTACGGATATTCTAATTACTAGACCAAATGAGCTAAGTAGCAACTCATTTACGCCGATGATGCATGCTTACGCTTACGTGGTTTTTCACAACAATGTAATGTGCGTTTTTTATCCGAACACCAGAACCGAACAAACTCATATCCGAATTATAATTGAATAAAATCTAAATATAAATAATTACTAGGCTATCAAATTATGACCTGTAGTTTACGCGAGTAGTACACATTTAAATAAAACACTTTAACGGTTTAAAACGCGATATATTAAACTTAATTGGAAATGAGTCTCCCCGTGACCACGGCTGCTGCAAAGCATCCGAAAAAAAACATTTCCAAATAAGTTTAACTAATACATCGCGTTTTAAACCGTTAATATGTTTTATTTAAATTATGACCTCTATAGCTAAATGGTTAAACGTGTTGAATGAATTAAATTGAATGGTTCGATTCTCAGGGAAGCATTGATTGTTTCGGTCGAGCAGGGCACTTAAGTCTGATTAACTATTTGCCTTTAAATAAAACCGATCAAAGGGACACAGTCATGTGGCTTTTAACAAATGATAATATATGAATGAATAAAAAAATAAGCAAATATTGTATTTCTCTTGTTTCGCAAAAAAAAAAAACAATTTTTTAACAGAAATACTAAAAATGATGAATGTTGCTTAAGATGCACAATTGTTTTGATAGTGCCTCCACATGCCCGACAAGCATGGCGTCTACTTGATGTAAGATATAATGGCAAATCCGTTTACTTAATCAAATTGTTATCGACCCATCCGGATTCGGATATTCAAACCCATATATACAACAGATCGTTTAACCAGGGTGTAATAAAGTACAGTTATTTTATGCCTGTTGATGCGAAAAGAAAACAGAGTTTGATCTCGAACAACATTTTAAGTTTTTATGGACTGTTTATTGCAGGTGCAAATCGTCGCAATCAGCGGCTATGTGCCCGGTGATTACGCGAAACGACTGACAATTAAAATCTCTCATCTAATTGCTTTCAAGTGGGATTAATTTAATTTATATCGAGTTCGCTTTTAATTGAATGATTTCATGTTCTTTTTTTAAATGGTGCAGTTAAAGCCTGTTTTCATTTATACGTTCCCAAAGACACACAAAAAACGAACACAAAGCAGTACCACAACTACAAAAAATAAAGGCGAATAGTACATAACTAAATAAAATACTTTTAACGGTTTAAAACGCGGAATATATTACTTAAACTTTTAACTTATTTTAAGTAATATTCTGAGGAGAAGATAAAAGGATTTGGACTTTGTCATTAGGAGTCCATCTTCATCTCATCATATAAGGCGCATTGTTGTTTCGGATGCTTCACAGAGTTATCACGAGGGTACAAAGTAAGTCAAACATCGTGTTTTAATCAAATAAAAGGGCTTTACTTAAATTTAATATTTTTACAGGGTTTAGAAATAAAGAAATCGTGAAAAGTTTGAGAACCTTATATATATTAATGCAATTGGTACACTTTGACTATTAATCACATTGTTTACACCTTGATCTTGACGGCTGAATTAAAACAATATTCCCAAACGTTTGGCGCCAGAGCAGTTTTTAATAACAACATCGATGCCAGATGTACGTGACCTACGTCAACGTAGCACGCTTCGTAACGTAAACAACATAGCGCCATCACCGACATTTACCGTTAGGGGTGCCTGTTTTCAGATTTTTTAATACAACTGTGGATAGTTCTGAGATTAGTGCATTGCTACCTTAGGCTCCTTCTAATATTTTTATGTACATGTTAATTTTACTAACGGCACTTACTTGAGCATTATTAAATATAATTAAGAAAAAGATGATCTCGGGTTGAACGCGGTATCATACCTGGGAGATCACAAGTACAAAACGCTATTAGTTCGAGTCACGCTTATGTCATAAGTAAATATAATCATTTTTTTTCCCCTCTAGGCTGTTAGTCAGTTGTGGGCTGTTGCGAAGCTTCTATGGTAAAATTAACTAACATACTAGAAATATGAACTTCACGTTTTAAACCGTTGAAAGCGTTTTATATAAATGTAAAGATGTGTGATTGGTTTAATAAATAAATATAACTTATAATAACCGTTCAGGCATTAAACATAAGTAAGACTGGATTTAATAACTATAATTAAAGAACCGTTTCAAGGTTCTTTAATAAGCTTTACAACTTGTTTTTTTTTGTTTTATTAATATAAAAATAGAAAATTAAAAGTTGGATCACAAACCCCTTCGGGGTTCAGAACGTATAAGTGTACATTAAAACTATTTACTATATTATTAACTTAAATACTTTGACAAGCAAAGATCAGAACTTTAAGTTAAAGAATTTATTAAATAACTCAGAATAACTAAATTGTTATAAATTTTGACAGCCCTCGTGAATAGCAGAAATAGTAAACAGTTGTAATGTGGCTGTTATGTTTACTATTTCTGTTTGATTTTTCTTTGAAAATACCGCATTGTTACTTGTATGACTATCAAGGTTACTCTTGGGACCCTAAAAAGTAAACTATGTTGATAAAAGGTCAATGACCTCAAGTACTGTCTGTAGTTTAAGCGATTAGTCCACATTTAACTAAAATAGCTTTAACGGTTTAAAACGTGAATAATTTAAATTGTGTGATATGTATAAGATTAACTTATTTACAAATTTTTTTCACTACGGCTCAAGTTTCGGATGTTTTGCAGCATAGATGGAAGGTGTCCCTAAAACTGCTACGCTAGGGCCATCTGTTCCAATGTCAATGACCTTTCCATAAGATCTATGTATTCTGAAATCTCGCTAGAAAACTTACAAAATATACCCAAAGGTATAACTAACATATAACGAAATCATATTGATGAATAATACCAATGGATGCCACTTGCATACAATCGCCTATTTTAACATTTCATATTACACTACCTATATACCTAATATGAAATACAACACACATTCTTACCAGAAATTTAACAAATGTATTGAGTCGGTAAGTAAAATTAGTAAGCCTTTACTTTATCCCAATGAGATCCGATTGCATTGAGTTCGATTCCCAGTAAAAATACATTAGGTTGCACTGTACTACTTACCCGTATATAAATTTAGTTAAACGCCCGAGAAACGACAATTTTCATTGTTCAATTTTTTCTTAAAAGTTGTAAGGGTATTCGTTACTTCAAAAGTTACATAGTGACATCCTAATATAACAAAAATGTTGACACCGAATCTTAACAAAAAAATTAATTATTCAAAACATACACTTGCCTCTCTAAAGTTGCCCCTAGTGAGAATAATTTACCCTTCAACCCTTTTGACTACCGAATTTAAATTGGTTTTTTGTTGATTTATTTAACATGGTCAACGATACTATAATTTAAATAAATCATTTAAGATTGCTTTAAATGCAAGAGCTAGAAGCCAAGTTCTGCATTTAAAGCAATCTTTAGATGTAAAAAAGGGTTTTACAATGTATTATTTGAAAACGGCTATTCTAGTCATTCCAATAAAACACTTTTATCGGTTTAAAACGCGGAATATATTACTTAAACTTATTTTAACAAATATTTAGAGGACTGAAGATAAAGGGACTTGGATTTTTTCAATAGACAAATCCTCCATCTTCAGGCCCAGGGACCACGACTGCTACAAAGCATCCAAAACGTCGGGTCATAGTTAAAATATTACGAAAATAAGTTAATCTAATATATGTCGTACTTTAAACCGCTCAGTTTATATATGTATTAAAATTGCAAATATTAAAATTTCTTCTAGAGTCTGCTTATATATTATGAAGTTTTTATATGGACAATACATAACTTGTAATATGCTCCTATGAGGGACATGATTGCTAATTTATTAATGTCACTTAATGTCATTCCTCTGGCTGTTAAAGAGATGCGGGTTAATATAGCAAATGCAAGTACTAACAAGTGCTTTCGATTTCGATATATTCAAAAGGCATTACATTTGTTCTGCCAAGTTGTTTATGTGTAAAAGTTAAACAAACATTTACAAAATTACACATTTCTTTATAAAAAATAATACAATTATAATGTGTTTAATAAACCAAAGCCTACACCTTCGAACTAATAAGTACCAGGCACGCATAAACGCAGGCACGTTTGAATAAGCTTACAGTTAGTTGTAATATGAGACCAATCATTATTAATGTAATAAGATAGTGTGGTGTAAACACATTATGTACATGGACATGTAAGTGTTCAGATATAATAATTTGTTTGAAACTTTAATAGTAGAATTTATTTAATAATTTAAATTGTGTTAATATAGCAATAGTAGACTAACTACTACTGCTTAAATATTTCTTACTTTCTATGTCCTTGTATTATATACACAAAACTAAATACTCCAGCTCAAAATATTAATAATTTATTTCCATGGCTAATTGGTACCACGCGATGCCCAACGTTATAGATCGTGCATTCATATCGCAAAACACAGTTCGGTTTGTTAGAGGTAAGAAGAATTGACTTACTTGCCCGTAAACAAAATTGTTGAGATAAAATGTAGTCTAACTTAATTATATATGTTTTAGTTAAAAACATTAAATTTTTAACAACGTGTGGTTTTAAAACATTATCAAACTATGTACTACCAATGTATGAGCTGTACATATTAAAATTAAACACTTGCAACGGGAATCCTCGGGCCAGAAAATAAATTAACGAATATATTTCGCGTTTTAAACCGTTGAAAGAGTTTTATTTGAATTATGAAACTATTTTAAACAACTATCTAAACTTAAGATTGGATTTTCTAGCATAAATAGGATGGTATCCTCTATACATCGTTAATAGTACTTCCGTATACAAAAGCTATAGGACGAACACAATTGTAAAAATAGTAGTCTATTGTTGATCTACCCTATTGCCCTTATAAGGTAAGTACGCAAAAAAAGTTTTGCACAAAAAAGTCTAATTTTACCTAACATTTATTTTCAACAATAGGATTAACAGAGAACAGGTGTTCCACTCTCATTATTATTACAAGACATTAGTTTGACGTATTAAAGTAAAAAAAAAACTTGAGCTTTTGGAATCAAATCGGTATACGACAATAATTGTTTTTTGTCAAATTATATTATTCATATCATACTAACACTTTCATTATAAAATATCATTTAGTACTTTAACATTAGGGTTTATTATTCTGTGTCATGAAAACACGATAAAGCTCTTTCGTGATGATGTAGGCTTGAGGTCGTTGTTACTCTGGGGATACTAAAGCACAGGTGTCCAACGTTCGGCCTGTAGGAACGAGAGAGGGATACGCTATCCGTATAGAACAGAGCGGGACGGCAAGAAAATAAACGTTGAACTTGTTTACCACTTTTTTCTTTTTTTTCTCTCCCTAGCCTATGTTCGTGACGGATCTTTTTTTTCTCATTTAGTTTTGTTGCTTCGCCTTTTTCGTTTATTATGTTGCTTTAAATGTATTTTTAGATATTTTTCAACTACATATTGGTTCCGAGGAGAGCCTGATAAGTGAATAAAATAGTAAGGTTTTGTTTTTTAACGTAAGTTTGAACAGTAGATTTTGTAACAATGTTCGTAAGTGAAGGGTTTAAATAAAACACTTTAACTGTTTATTTGAAAATAATTTTTAACTTCGGCCCGACGTTCGGGATGTTTCGCTAAAAATATCATTTTCCCTTTCGCGTTAAACCTTAAAGTGTTTTGTGTCTCTCAACTATACGTGTATATATAAGGGTTTTTTTACGTTTTTAAAATTCCGTTAAAGTATATACCTGTTTGTAAAAACTTATTGTTTATTAAAGTACGACAATTTAACAACATTTTTAGGTTTAGTCGGTAGGTATATTTTGTATTTGTGTCTATATTGTTACAAGTACGTTAGAAAAAAAACACATTTTATATAATAATATAGGTATTATAAAAAACTAAAAAATATTGTTAAAAAAAAAACAATTTTTTTTAAACATAACTACATATAATATTATGAAGATGATTGTGGTCAATAAATGTACGAAAATAACACCCCAATAATCATCTGCGTTGGAATAATGAGTTCTCTTATTATTTCGAGATTAAATGGAATCATGTCACCCTAATACTGTATTTAAGATGATCCTTTATCACAAATTGTTTTTTCCTTTTTGTTAACCGATTCAAAAAACGTGCTTGCTTTCATAGTCCAGTTATATTCTGAAATTATTTGTAGTGGTTTACGCTGGTGTTAAAAAAGGTTTTACGTACAAAGTTACTTATATTATTTTTAATTAAGAAATTCTACTGTAGTAGCGTCAATAGTAGTGGATTAAACTACCCTTAAGGAGTTTTCGTTGATAATACTGGACTGTATATAAAGGATTGACAAATTTGATGAACGCAGACGCGATAGCTCAATTGGTTAACGCCAAAATGGGTAGATAGCGCATCTTATGGTTATGATAGGGATAAGGTAAGAGAAATTGTTCCTTTTTTCTTCTATAACATGATCAAGGCGATGGTGGGTCCACTAAGGCCCGAGTTACGTTTCTAGCGAGAATGCTTACGTCTTTTAAAATTATTGATTTATCCATAAGAGGTTTAAATCAAACGAGTCCAGTTTACACACAATCGTACACCTCTTTAGAAACAAATATGCAATTCCAAAGAATCATTACAATCTCAGACCTCAGTGCGTAATCTGAACTCGGATTGAAGCGAAGTGATTGCACCCACACACGCTCGTCGCGTGAAACCAGTAGCCGACCAGTTGCTACGTAACCGAACGGTAATAATCGTGATATTGTTGTGTACTGGCAGCATAATAGATTTGTTAAATTGAACAGTTTTAACGGTTTAAAACTCGAAATGTAGGACACGGTAGAGCAATAGCGTAGAACGCTGTGGGTGCCGGTCTATAAATTTATTCGTGTCTTTATCTATAATTAACTAATAAGTTGTCACCAGAACAAAACCCATGTCATTCAGATGTTTATATTTGAAGCCCAAATGCTATCATGAAATTCACAAGAGCTTTTGAAAAGAATTATTCTCTCGTAAAATTTCCTCAAAATTTTTCTTTTTACAATATCACTACAGTTTATAAGGTATATTACCTTACTGTGTAGGTTATTCAAAAATAAGCCATGGCCATAAAACCGCATACCTAATTTGCAGACCGTACGCCCTCGCCAAGTCTCGCATCCGAAACACGTGGTACGAGAGAGAGAATATATAAACCCTTTAATTTATGCCACGATAGTACATGCATCTTGAAAATAAAATCATCTTATTCTTATTTTGGGTCAGTGGCCTCGAGTGATGTGCATTGTCGGTTGTTTTTTATCGACCTTTGCAAACGATTGTCTATGAACTTCATTTTACGATGAACATTTACATATTGTGAAAATAATACTTGGTTTAAAGGTCTCGCTATCAAACAAAAAAATACGTTGTTCCGCACAGAGGTCTGACTTCTACAGTTGACTTTTAATAGATGATTTGTCTGAAGTTAAAAACGAAATAAATTATGTAGGGCCTTCATGTGCAATAACATGTAAAATGTAGATAATATCTAGTAGTAGCAGGTAACTTCCATAGAAGTAAGTGACATGTTTTTACTTATATGGGGTATATGTAGGGTAAGGAGTATGGGGTAATTGTGTATTTTAAGTAAAACAAATGACACGCGCTTGTTTCAGTTGTACTGATCGATTGTATGGACAATTAGTTAATCTGTTTAATAACACATTGCAAAGTAGAAGAGAGTGGTATTCACATGATGGGATTTAAAATACTCCAAACTATACCAGGTTATATATATTTTGGCTTTGAACATTCAAATTCTGTTTCCGACCGAACAAAAACTATAATATTATATTTGTCATGTAATGATAGACCATACGTTCCCTTCCAAGAAAGGTTTATAGAATGTTAGTTAAAAAATTTGTTCCTAGATTAATGCCCAAAACAAAATTGATAAAAGTAACGGACATTTTTTATCGAGCAGTAGCCCACGCCTACGCGGACACACGCCACAAATCATAGCAACTTGATTTTGGTTTTATTTTACAACGATAATAAAAACGAACCGTAGTGTCAAAGAGATCGCAGCATAAAGGCGATATTAAGTTTAACGGTCTAACATGATATTGGGAACTGATAAATCGGAGATTTAAATCTTTTACTATTTACAAATGTACTGCTACCTGAATGGAATTAAAAGATGATTGCATGTTCATAGATGATGCTTATAATAGTTTTCTATTAGATGGTATCATTTTAATATTTATTTAGTATTTTAACAACTAGGTCGCGACCACAAGAGGTACGATGTAATAATATTCTTAAATTTAACTGAACTAAGTCCATGTGTAGGTACTGGATCTATCTTAGGCTAAACTCGCTATGACAAACACTTGTTTAAAAGAAGATATGATAACTTCTACAGATATATAGACGATGTACATTTGCCTACTTTTTATAGATTGTGTTTATTGCCTTATAAGAAGTTTAACTTTTGTCTTAATAACGTGCGGTAATAAAAATTATCTGACTGTTCAAAATTTAGAATCACATAACTTTATATGTATTTAAACAATGATACAATGAAATACTGTCTATAGTTTACGCGAGTAGTACACATTTAAATAAAACACTTTGACGGTTTAAAACGCGATATATTAGTTAAACTTATTTGAAAATTATTTTTAACTTCGGCCCGACGTTTCGGATGCTTTGCGGTCTCCCCGTGACCACGGCTGCTGCAAAGCATCCGAAACGTCGGGCCGAAATTAAATTCATTTTCAAATAAGTTTAACTAAGATATCGCGTTTTAAACCGTTAAAGTGTTTTATTTAAAAATGATACAATGATTTAATGTTGTGAAGAATTTATGATATTCATATTATGAAAATGAAAACCGTTCATTTATTCGTAACAATTCTTTATAACTTATTTCTTTTTATGTATTAATCATTCCTAGATAGGAGCTTTACCTGAAAGAACGCATTATCGCTTTTTAAAAGCTTCCTCTCATTTCTTCTCACCTCTTAACCATAAGCGCATGCGCATAAAATCGTATTCTCAAGAAATGTCACCTTAAATTCGGCTAAAAAGGCCATAAATTTGAAGTGAGGAACCACAGCTTCTGGAATTGATGTCTCGATACGGGCCGAAAATATTTAAATGTCCCAAAATAAGTGCCAAAGTGGCGGTCAACCACACATTTAATATAAGGGCCAATTTGACAGTTCTCACCAACATACACTATACAAAAATACGCTCATCATACAGAGCACTTATCTTAGAGAGACAAGCATAAGATTTACTTGATGGTAGTTGAAATACCACAGCCATATAATATATAACAAGATGCGCTGACAAACTGTTCTAGCTTTGGACTTTCGGAAATAGACAGACTGCGTAGCGAAAACTTGACTGCTTCTTCATGTGATCATGACTAGCACGGAATTTTCATGATTCTACGTTCAAATGAATCCACTGATGATAAATGACAAAATGTCGTGTTATGTCACGTGGCACAAAATGGTTTCCAAATGATTAGCATGAGAAAGAGGAAGCTCCGCGTAACGCAGTGGCCAGAAGCCACGCCGTTACAGATAAGAAACCCGTTCCGTATTCAATGATTCATTGTCTTCGAGTATTGACAAAGAACGTAAAATTAAGAATAGCTCTCGTTTTGAGAAATGAACGAACTAAAAAGAACTATATTGGTATTTAAATGAAACACTGTAACGGTTTATAACGCGATATATATTAACTTATTTGAAAATTACTTTAACTCCGACGTTTCGGATGCTTTGCAGCAACCGCGGTCACGGAGAGACTCGATATCGCGTTAAAAGTTAAGTGTTTAATTTAAACTTGTATTTCTCGAAGAAACTATAGATTAAATACATTGTGGTGGTAAAACATAAAATTGCTACGCATTAATAACTTCTTAAGTTCATCTTTAAAAAATGAAACTTTAATATTTTTTACATGTTATTGCGCATAAGGCTCAATATATCTTAAAAATCGAAAATATATTGAAAAAAATTTTGGACTCGGGCAGGACTTGAACCGGCATAGTCAGCATTCCGTGCTGTTGCTCTGAGTTTATTTTCGTTTTTTAAATGTCTTTAGTTGTTAGAACTATCCACATGTACATTTTTAATTATATCCATTGATATTGGAAAGTAACTTATAATATATTGAAATTAGTTCATTTAGAATACAATGTGCTCCAATTAAAGTTAAAATTGCCTTCACTGTCGCTTATATTGATTATAGACTAGGGAGGCAAAACATTCATGGTTCGTTCGCATTCGGTTATACCGTATTCGGATAGAGTTAAATAAGTTAGAGCCGATATTTTACCTTAGCTTTGTAAAAGTAAGAAATTTGAAAATCCGTAATTATATTAAAAAAACCACAATTAAGACACTTCTAATAGCAAGTTTATTTATCTACTACTAAACCGCCTCATTCACGACGTTTGTCGCGTCTCATTGTTTTTGCAAGTAATTTTTAAAAGATAGACATATAGTGCCGCGGCTATTTTTTATAATTTAAAGAGAAATCATTCTTTCATACTTATTTTTTGGTTATCTTGATTACTCATTCTCGTTTCTCTACATTTTCCGCATTTTCTTCGCTCCTATTAGTTGAAACGTGATGTTATACCTATAGCCTTCCTCGATAAATGCTCTAACCATAACAAAAATATTTTTTCCATTCCCTCTAGTAGTTCTTGAGATTAGCGCGTTCACTCTTTAGCTAAACATTAGTATAGATGGATAGTTATTCTATTTTAGTTTGTTAACAATTCGGATTCGGCTTAAGCCGCATTCGGCACATCTCTATTGCAGACTATACAATTATTTAAGAAATGATAAGAAACACCCAATAAGTAGCTGTGGATGTTAATATTTCACTTGAAAATATGGTCGCGTCTACGTCATTGTATGCAAATGGCCGTCAAAGCATAATAATCAATATTAGTTGTAGTTGCATGAATAACGACGCAACACAAGTGTTAAAACTTATGACTGTTTATATCTGTCAAAATTTTGAAGTCAAATAAATGACTGAACAACTAATTAACAAGTCAAATGTGTTGAAATGTACTAATGGCTGAATTCTTAAATCTATGCAGAGAATGGCTTTGTTCGAACACAGCTTTTTACTTAAGCAAATATACCAACTAATAATAATTTTTGTAGACCTCAAACCCAAAGCAGTAATGAATTAAGATAATGCCGTGTTTATTAATATAATAAGCTGTATGTGCCAATATCTTATGTGTATATTTTTTCTTTTAGATAATGGATTCCTTGTAATAACTATAAATTCTTAATGACGGTCCTAAGTACTGAATTACTCTACTTTATTATTATTCTTACAGAACTACACGTACACATACAAATAGATATAGACATACACCAAATAAAAAACTTGACTCCTAAGTATAAAAAAATAAACTAAGAAACATATAATATTTGAAGTTAAATGAAACAGCCCAACCATGTAACATCACAACAAGATGCGCTATCGACCGCTTTTGACTTTGGATATTCGGAAATTTACAATCTGAAACCGAACCGCGATTATACTTGACTGCTTTTTCTTCTGCGGACGGAATTTCGATATTCCTAACAGCCATTTCATATCCAGTTTTCCAGACAAACTTTCAGGAACATTTTAAATTAATTAGAAACATGTTGGTAGGGATTGTACCCACGACCCGTTGTCTATTGACCACACATTGATATACACCGATCCCGTCGAAATCCGTCGTTTAAGCGGCTCAAAGTGGTTATTCACATACTCTATTTATACGGAGCCCATCCCGCTCCATCCCATAATTGTTGTTAAGTACTTAATCACATAACTGCGTAACTGTTCTTGATAGAACTCCTTGATTCGAGCGAATTAAAATCTTTCGAGACGACTCTTCGCTCATTTACATAACTATAAAAGCGTTTTCAAATAACTAAATTCTTTACTGCTATTAGTAACCCATTAGGCGTTTAAAATAAATAGCTTAGCTTCTAATATATTGACCACCTCTGTAGCTAAATGGTTAATGGTTAATGGTTAAACAAGTTGCGAGAGGTCCTGGGTCTGATCTCCTACTCCAAGTTAACAAAACCGATCAGTGAAAAGAGCCCCGAAGTGCAGGCCCCATGCCCCATGCCTCGTGGGAAACTTGATTGCACTTTTAATATTTTTTTTCGGGTTTTCTTGCTATAGATGTCCACCAATATTTCTACATTATGGTCACTTTGAAATAAAACACAGCGGTGTCTCCCCGTGACCACGGCTTCTGCAAAGCATTCGTAACGAATATCAATAATCTTAACTAATAAATTTCGCGTTTTAAACCGTTTTATATTTAATTGTTTACTCGCGTAAACTACAGACTGTATTAATTACTCATGTTATAAAATGTCCTTTGTTAAAACTCAGTTATATAAGAATCACTCGCTGCACCGGTGCAGAGTTGCTTATAAAGACAAGTTAAGCTTCAATTAATCAACTCAACGAATTAATTCTGTTTAGTCATTCCTGTGCTTTGAGATAGAACTTATGAGATTAAACAACTGACAAATTGAATGGACAATGGTCAGCACTCAGCTGCGTATTAGAAAACTTGATCTATGGGAATTTGGGACTTTATTATTTTTCTATGTTAAGCGGTTCAAATGTCTACTGGTGAAACGACGTGACGTCATCTGGAATTTTGACTATGAAGAGCTTGTCTATAGTTTACGCGAGTAGTACACATTTAAATAAAACACTTTAACGGTTTAAGAATGATTTTTAGCTTCGGCCCGACGTTTCGGATGCTTTGCAGCAGCCGTGGTCACGGGGAGAAACGTCGGGCCGAAGTAAAAAATCATTTTCACATAAGTTTAACTAATATATCGCGTTTTAAACCGTTATAGTGTTGTATTTAAATATGAAGAGTTTATTGTATTTATCAACATTTTTACATAAGTACTAAAAACACGAAATGCTTTTTATTGTAATACTATATGTTTAAATCATATATAATGGGTAGAAGTTGACTTCTTAAAAAATTAAGACCTATAGGGTACAGTGCCAGATCAGACTTCTGTATCCTGTCGAGGGACACAAACTCATGAGCTCCCGTGCTATACACCATTAGATACCCCAACTGTGGAGGCGGTTGTAATACATCTTAAACGACTTCGATTAATAGCATAGAAATAAATTAAAAACTATCCATTTACGTGTTGAATTTCGTTAAAGTAGGTTAAGTAGCCAATTTCATTGTCTCGGCTGGATGTTGCAAGATCTATCGATGCTTGATTTATGGCTCGTTAAAGGTTTTATCGATATAAAGTGTTTAACGATCACCTCACTAAACTTTCAAAGGCTACAAAATAGAGCGTAACTTTTTTTTAGAAAGGGGTCTAAGCAAACTTGTTTTTTTTTTGCTGAATTTGTTACTTGGTTTACTCTGTCCATCATCTATTTTTTAAATTACTGGTCTTAAGGTTTAGGTTATATTTCTTCAGGTTAAGAAATACTCAATCCCAACGATGGGAACTATAAAATATCGTAATTATAAAAACCGAATAAAAAATAAAACAATATTTTAATTTAACTCCAAAGTTATTTGACCTTAAAAGTCTAGAACCATTGTAATTTATACGCATATAGGCTATAAATAATGCTACCTCATAATAACGATCTTTAGATACAGAGTATAAATTATTTATTAAAATAATACAGGTCCACTATCCACCTGTGTTACGCGTCTAGTAAAAAATCTACAACAGAATATTGTGGATCATATTTATTACAAGTTACACGTCTCTTTTTGTTAACTGGATTCGTTTTTAGTCTGTATTTTGTGTGTTCATGACATAAATAACAAAGATGACATTTAATTATGCGCGTCAAACAATCTGCACCTAGACATATTTGTCGTCTACTTCTTTCTTCGTTATTTTGATAGAACAGAAAATGTTCTAGCCCTATACATCATCTTATTGAGATGCGCTGTCGTCTCTTTTAACTTAGCTATCATTAACATCTATTTGATGTCTACCTTAACATATGAGTGAAGAACTCGATAGGTCAATTGGTAGAATGAAGAGGCACGGAACGCTGGCGATGCCGGTTAAAGTTCAACTCGAGTCTAAAAAATTTTCAATTTATTTTCAATTTTTTAAATTATAAGGTACTAAGTCTGATTGAAAAAAAAGGGAAAACATTCGGTAAATTAGACAAGCGCTCACTTACGCAATATTATTCAATATATAAAAAACAATGATCTCCAAGATACGATAACTTGACTCCATGTGCAACCACTTTGAAAACAATAGCCTCAACCGGACACCTTACGTCAGTATTATAAGATATTAGAAGCATTGCGGTTATTCATCCAACCTCATCCACTATAATATTACGAGCGTTGCACTTAAGAGACGTCACGATATACCCATCCCGCTCGCACGATGGCCGGTCGCTGCACGTGCGCCTTGACAAAACGGGTTTCGCTGCCCAACGAAGATTTTATTAATTCCTTATATTCAAACTCTTGGGTTATCCTTGCGCCCTGGTACTCGTATCATCGATCCCATTGATAACAAATTGCTTTCTCTTTGTCCTGTCTGTCAATTCGCTTGTACTGTGCGCTATTACTTTTAATGTCTTTTTTATTTCTGCAATACTGGTACCTATCTATCGATGTGGGGTTAAGTTTGAAAACTTATAAAGTAACGCCCACACATTTTATGTATGTTTTGTTTTCTGTATCTTACTTACTACCCTCACTTGCTGTACTCGTAATGAAATTATTTAAAAACTTTAAAAGATAAAAAAACTCTAAAATCATTCAAACGCATAACATTGTAACGTAAACTTTTTTGACCAGTAATTGATAACATTTTCTTGTCCACAGATCGTCCATACTCAGAATCAGACATCGAAAGACCATCCGCAGCGCCGCCACCTAGCAGACTATCAGCGTCGTCTCCCCCCCTTACGCTACCCCTTGACATGGACCTCGAAGATGACGTATTCAGCCCTAGAACGGATATGGGTAACGACAGATTCTCCACGACAAACCTCGAGATCTTTAGATACGGAAATCCCAGGACTCCAGCTGGTGTGTTACTGAGTCCACGACGGGAATCCTCGTTTTGTTTCTCCGTGACGAGCGAAAAGCATTGGAGAGATAAGGGGGGAACGGATGTGGCTGATGGAATAGTGGAGAGTGACGTGGTAAGTCTCATTTGATGTCCTTATCCTTCGAAAGGATTTATATATTACTTGGAATACCTATTATATATTTAGAGACGTAAAAGTACGTATAGTGAAGTTAAATGGTTTCAGAATTTAAGAAAAAACAATAAGACCGACAAAATAACAATATTTTATTACTTTTTGACCATTGAACCAGGGCATTTGCTAGTACTTATGGCGTTAAACATAAGTACTTACCTAAAATTGATAGTTATTCAAACATAAACGTAAGCATTGTCGTCCAATTAAACAAAGAAAATTGTGAAAAAGTCCTTAAAATCTGTCCAATGAAGTCAAAGAAGATTTCACCCCAAAACTTGCTCAAAAGAGTCACCTTCAACCCATCAACCTACATTTAGCGTAAGTACATAAAATACGTGTAAATTGTCCGCATTCGTGGTATGATATTAAAAAGTTATTTTTTTCTCAAAGTCGCACGCGCGCCTTTGTTCAGTACTGCAAATGAATCATACCCATAAAAGTCGATGAACCTGTACACAGATATTAATGTGCTAACTTTGTATCAGTAAAAACGTAAATACGTTAAACAAATGAATTGCTGTGTTTAACCTAATTAATATAAAAACATTAAGTTTACTTTCATTTCATTAATCAATACGGCCGTTGTAATTAATTTTGTGTAGCCTGTAGTATACGCGAATTGTATACATTAAGTAAAACATTTTTACCGGTTTAAAACATGAAATGTGTTTAAATAAAACACTTTAACGGTTTAAAACGCGATATATTAGTTAAACTTATTTGAAAATGATTTTTAACTTCGGCCCGACGTTTCTCCCCGTGACCACGGCTGCTGCAAAGCATCCGAAACGTCGGGCCGAAGTTAAAAATCATTTTCAAATAAGTTTAACTAATATATCGCGTTTTAAACCGTTAAAGTGTTTTATTTAAATGTGTACTACACGCGTAAACTATAGACAGTATGAAATGTGTTACTGAATTTAATTTTAACACGACTTGTCGTAAGTATACACTTCTAAACACCCAATGTAATGATAGGTGTTTGAGTGTCTTTGTCCTTAAATCTGGACAATATCTTCTTAAGTTCTTCGTGAACACCACTGCTGAAAAGCATCCAAAACGTCTGGTAGTTGTTAAAATTAAATTATTACTAATTTATTCCGTTATTGATATATAATATTCGCTGCAAAATTAAATTTGGAACAAGACTAAAGAACTCTCAAAAGTTAAAGCGCCTGACAAAAAGTTAACGCAATAACACAATCAAACACATTGCTTTAAAAATTGTTAAGGCGTTCGATCGTAAATATTTCCAGAGTTCTAAACATAGGGAGGGTTGAGGAGTTCAATTACATTATTAATGTTAACAATAAAATAAAAAGTGCTGACTCGAGGAAATTAAATCTTTTCTGATACGCGCAGTTTTACGTTCAAATAAACTTTAGTACGAGTGTTTTCTTTATTGGGGCGATTAGATTATGGGTTAGGCCTGGAGAGGTTGTTATTTTTCACCCGCTTATAAAATATATAAGACTCTTTTACAATATTTTATTTAATATTGGTTAAACCAAGTTGTTTTATGTAAAAAATTGTTTCACTTATTTACACAACATGTTTAAAATTTGTTATAATATAAACCAAAAGCCGACTTTAAAAACAATAAAACAAATATAGTTTAAAAATTTACATTGTCTTTCTCTCACTAATAGAATTACAATTTGTATTAAGGCTGTTCCAGTAATTTTATGACTAACTGGTCTTAAGACAGCCTAGCCCCTTTCCGTAAAAGTTTGATACCTAACATACTTGCCCCAAACATAGGGATTTTGAAAAAACCGTGTAGCTTAATCGCATTTAGGTTCCATTCTCTGGATTTACAAAATACGGATATAGTATCTTACTATCTGCATAATTGATTAAATGTCTATAATAGACTCGCATTCAATACACTCCAGGAAGTAGTGAGGACTTATTTATTATCAGTTTGTATGCATATCACTTCACCACATAATAAGAAAATGCCAAGATGCGCGTACGCATTTTGGCCAAAAGCCAGCGACTGTGTTGATTTTAATAGCGGCAACTGGTTAAGTGTGTCATTAAAATTAAACGTTCTACTAAAGCTTAACTTTATGGTATTTAATTTGGAGACAATGATATTTAATTTAACTAACTATTAATAAAATGAAAAAAAAAACCAATGAAAATCTCATCTAATTAAAAAGAAACCTTATTTATTTCAGTTATGATATAGAGAGACGTAACCTCCTCAAAAAAGAAAGAATTGTTAATTAAATTTATATTTAAATGAGACATAAACTTAGTTAAACACATATTATTAAAATATTACTATTAATAAGGAAAAAATAACGGTTAAAAGAAAAATTTAATGAGAAAGATATTAAGAAACACTAAAGAATTAACAATCGATTATAACTACTTACTATAACTCGGTAGCTCAATAGCAACAGCAGAGAATGCCTGTGGATGCCAGTTCGAGTACTGCCCCCGAGTCGTAATTTTGTTTTGTATTTATATTCGATTTTTAATTTATATAGTGCCACCATGGGCAATAATATGCGAAAAATATTAAAGTTTTCTAGACTAGAGAAAGGTTTCTTTAGGAGTCCTGAAACAAAAATTTTGTGTCACCTCGCAAAGGAAATCGCACAGCGCTGTTTTTCATTAAGAGAATTGGTGACATAAAACTTATTAAACCTTCTTAAAGAACACACTAGGATAGTTAATGAAACAGTCCCCGCAATAAAATACAGTGACTTTGAAAGATGACTCCCGCTTCCGTCTTTACGTTAGAAATAAACTTATTTTAGTATTTAGTAGGGAATTAATTGCGCCACAAAACATTGCGAGCGATGAAGATGGATTTACGCCTTATTGGAAATTTCATTGTTGGTGCTTAGAGCTGAATGAGTCATTCCCTTTACTATAATAAAACGTAACGGCCGGTGTAAATGTTTTAGGTGACTGTTTGTTTTTTTTTTGTAGTTCTTTATACATCGCATGCTATTTATTTTCTATAATCAAGCGGTACCTTATTCACAACACACCGACCGCCTCTGTAGCCAGATAAACTGTACAACTGGACCGAAATAAGAAATGTTTTCGGTCGGTCTGGGAAATGGGAACAACAAAAACAGAACTACTAAAGAGAAGGACAGACAAGCATGGGATTCACATTAATTGTCATGATGAAATATACCTGTTTCCCCGTGACCACGGCTGCTGCAAAGCATCCGAAACGTCGGGCCGAAGTTAAATCATTTTCAAATAAGTTTAACTAATATATCGCGTTTTAAACCGTTAAAGTGTTTTATTTAAATGATGAAATATCCTAGCCTATAGCATCTACACAAAATGCGCTGTTGACTGTTGTTCTTGATTTTGGTTATGGATACTCGGAAATCTACAGACTGAAACCGAAACGCGATTAAACTTCACGACTTTTTCATCTGTGGACCGTGACCTGGACAGAATTTTGATATTTCTGCCACCCATTCAGATTTGCAGACGATGTTAAAAATCTTTCAGAAAACTTATAAATTAATTAGAAAAACTTTGGACTCAGTGGGGATTGAATTGGCCACACATTGCTACCATTACACCAAAGTCCCCGTCAAACAAACAATTATCACTACCAACATTATAAAACCAGTAGTGAGTAGTTCAATGTTGGTACACTGTAATATGAAGCACATTTTAACAAAATGACCTACAAAGCAGATTCACTCAGTTTTATTAGGCACAATGAAACATAAACACGGCATAATTATTGCATCAACGTGTCTATATTTAGCGTGCTCGGCGGGAGAGATGATATTTTATTGTGAAATTAACTGTTAAACACAACTGCGTAGGATGTCTTGCGAAATTGATAAACGCACTTGTATAAACAACGGTTAGAATATATGGGATAGCATGTGAAAAAATAAAGGCAAAGACATAAGGGAGTTGAAGTATAATTGCAGAAATCTTTTAAGGCACTTCCCATTTTTATTTCTGCCCAAGCCTCGTATGTACACATTGTCTTATCATTTTAATAAATTAATAGTTTTTTTTTTTCAATTACATATATTATTATTATATATGTACTTTCTAATAAAATAATATCTATACTGATATTAGAAAGAGAAAGAGTTTGTCTGTTTGATATTATTTAAATTGAAAAACAATTTTTGTGTATGTTGTACTATATATCGAAGAACGCTTTTGGCTATATAACACGCTAAGACCAATAGCAACAAAGAAACAGAGAGAAAATGTTGAAATCCCGTTTTTCAATTATTCATAGGGCGTGTGCTAAGAACACTTTTTAAGATACCCAAAAAAAAAGTATAAAATAATAATTTTTTTTTAAATGATCTAATAAATATGCGTGATAGTGATCTACTTAACCTTTTAGATTAACTACCAATAACAACGATGGCGTCTAACAATCCATAGAAGCTTTATTTAATTTCACAATTTACCTTTATATGCCTCTGCAGCCAAATGGTGTTACTGCAGGTAAACGTATTGCCTAGCATTGCGTTAAGCGCGAGAGGTTCTGGGTTCGAATCCCAGGGAAACATAAAATTGTTTCGGTCGGGCAGGGCATAGAAGTCTGATCAACTACTTGCCCGTTAAAATAACGGACACAGAAACGTGTTCGCCTCATGCACCACGAGGGGGAAACGGGCTTTCACCACACTTATGATTACCGTCAATATCATCGTGCTACAGTACTTATTTGTAGGTTTCGCGACTCAAAAATCTGCAACATTAAACCAAGAGATGGCGCTCTAAGCAAAAATAAGTATGAGAAATAATTCCTTAAAATGTAATCTACATTAATGCCGTCTCCGTAACAGATCATCCACCAATTTACTTATGAATATTAACGTCCCAAAATAAGAAATGGGGCGAGAAGAAAGCGGACACTCGTAACAAAAAGCCCGCAACCCTCCGATGATCCTCGAAAGCGAAAATACATTTTGACGGATGACAAAATACTGAAAAGTAATCCAACGGCGTACTCAAGATTTTCCGCACGTTTAATATTGAGAGTGTCCTTAACAAATTTTAACGGTAGGTTTATTCTAACAAATTGCGGTTTAAGGAAAAGTTTTGGTATATTTTGATTGAAGCGACAGCGGCTCATGTTGGCCTAATAGCATAATATATATAAATAAATTTGTCTTGAGATTGTGATTTACCTACTATTTCCCGGTTATGACCGAAATTGCGTGCCCAAGGGAGAAGGCTCTAACTCTGCGATAACCCGTCTATCCTGCCACCTTGGTACTTGTGTTTTCTTTTAATATCAGCTAACATGTAATAAAACATACAAACTTTGGTATTATAATTACTAAAACTCCTTGAAACTCATACTTCTAAACGACTTAGCACACTGTCTTGTGCCAAAACCAAAAAAAAAAATTATAATTTAAATATAGCACATTTAACGCTTGTAAACGTGAAACGTATTTGTTAATGCTTAACAGCAGTCGTGGTCACGAGGACCTTATTATTTATGATTAACTATAATTATACGAATTTTGAGCCGCAACATTATAGCTTATAGATACAATGCTTAAAGACAGAGTAGAAAATCTAAGCATGCAAAAACTTGTACACACATAATATCTTCATCTTCTTCACACTGCACCCTTAGAAGATCCATTTCGCAGGATTGACAATTGAAAATGTCTCAAGCACTCAACATATCCATAATCCCGAAGCATTATATCTGACTCATTTAAATATTTCGTTCGTCACCCCTTCGTAAGATACGTTAAAAAGAAAACCCCGCGTCTATTGTAGATGCCCACTTGTACTGGCGGAGCAATCACCCG
Organism: Leptosia nina; assembly: GCA_963661955.1. NCBI lineage: Eukaryota > Metazoa > Arthropoda > Insecta > Lepidoptera > Pieridae > Leptosia > Leptosia nina. The sequence goes on from CAVLEF010000007.1 coordinate 4,996,875, forward strand.
AGACGCTGGCAAAAAGATACAGAAAATGAAAGAACAAAAATTATAATGCAAAAAGATAAAGGGAGGTGGAGAATGGAGATCGCGGCGGATAATGAAGTGCTTCGCGCTGAGCTTTTCCGAAAAATCCGTTTTCTACGTGGAACAACTGAAAATTATGTTTACATCTGTAAATTACGTATGACCTGCGTATGACTTTAGTGCATCCACTGTTAAACAACTAGTCTACTAAAACTTTTTAAATACTCGTTTAAATAGAACGCTTTAACGGTTTAAAACGCGAAATATATCAATTAAACTTAATTGAAAATTATTTTAACTACGACCCGATGTTTCGAATGCTTCGCGAGAGTGTCCACGTTAAAGTATTTTATTTAAATAATTTAATGTTTTTATTACGAAAGTAATAAGATACATAGTTCAAAGCTGAAAAAAACAACATCAGTCTTCTAACTATTTTAAATACAGAGTGTGTCTAAAGGAGAGAAGTTAAACGAACTTTTTTTAACTAACAAAGGCTCACAAATTTTAATTCTTATCCGCCGTTAAAATTCAAGTATCCTCTATCATGACCATGGTCTAAAAATAAGAATAAATCTCCAACGAAAAAATTAAAATTATATTTTCCGTTTTAAGTACCGATGCTTATATTTGAATACACCACCTCAAAACCATTTCGTCAATGAGAAGCGCATTGAAAATGGTAAAAAAGAAATGTTGGTACCGAATGTTGGTATGTCTGATTTGACGCCGTTATAAAAGGATAAAAAGTATATAAGCACAAAGCACTTCGCATTCGATGTTAAAGGTTGTCGAGGAAGCCAAGCGCGAGCTTTTTGTGGGAAAACTCGAGGAAAACGGATCGAAAATAGAGAAGAAAGAATCGAGACATCTCTAGATGCGACGGTCTCAAGTCTCGAACCTTGAAGTTTTGTCGAGGGCGGCTCTTAGACCGTACTAGAAGTTTCTCAAAAAATACACCTCAAAAATAACAAGTTATTTTATTTAAAAAACAAATATTAAAAATTTTTTTTTTTTTTTTATTTATTTTCGATTTTTAAATTATATAGTACCTTCATGTGCAATAATATGTGAAAAATATTAATGTTTTCAAAGTTATTTTATTACAAATTGTTAGATCTAAAAAATAAATAAAATTCAATCTTATAGTTGACATAATTACTAAGAAACTTAAATAAAATTATTATAATAGTATAAAAATACTATTATAGTATTGAGATTGACTTTTGACGGCCTCGTTCTTTTAATGGTAGTAATGTATGGCTAATAATCAACGGGTCGTGGGTTCGACCCATCGGTCCAATATTTTTTTAAATTCAATGTTTTTCCGAAATATATTGGTCTTCATTTGGAAACCTGGATATTAAATGGGAAGTAGGAATATCAAAATTCCATCCGGGTCACAAACCACCTTCTCCACTCCACACAAGCCGATTCGCGTTTCAGTGTGTGGATTTCCGTATATCTTAAGACAAAATAGTTCCACAGGACATCTTGATTTGATGTTATATGACCGGGTAAGTCCATCACATGCTTGTTTGTCTGTGAACATTATGTCTATAATCTTTAAATATTTAAATTTAATATATGAATTTACTCTTATATGCGTGATACTTCTTCATAGACTATGTACATGACCTGGAAGGTTTTATATCTATTACTTTTTTATCTCGACACTATTGCCTTCGAGTGTAACCGTTGTTACGTTTCGGTGTAACATAATCCCGATTCTTTGTTTCACGTCTCCCGGCGTATCGTATCATTAACTCGAAGTGGATGAGGTTTTTTCTACTTTTTAACGTTAATTCCTTTTTTTATTTATGCAAAAAGCGGGTGTCATTGCATCTTTGAGATTTTGAGAGGCGTCGCGCGAACGCTCAATATCGCTGATGGTATTAATTAGAGGGATTTTTTAATCCGTCGAGTATGTTTTGACGCAATTTTTTTATGCCCTTTGCTCAGTTTGGGGTTTTGAATATCTCTATTTGCATGCACGCTTTGCCTTTCATTTTTATATGAGGATTATATTTGTAGTTTGGTGTTCCATATGACACAATATTCTAGACGCTACAAACGTGTTACGAGGGAAATTATACATCAAAACTAAAATATTTAGACTTTTAAGTAATGTTCAAAAAGCTTACAATTAAAACGCTTTAGTAGGCTTTATGATAGAAGAGAACAAACAAGCTGTAACATCTCAACGAGATACGCTGTCAATCTATTTTAGGTTTTTTGATATTCGGAAATTTACAGACAAAAACCGAAATACGATGGCTTCAAGGCTTTTCACCTGTGAACGGTGGTTCGTGACCCGAACGGAATTTAGGTATTACTACCATCCATTTAATACCCAGATTTCCAGATGATGTCCTACGTGTTTCAGAAAATTGTAAAATGATTAGAAACAGTAGGGATCGAATCCACGACCTTGATTATTGGCATACTGCTACTACTACTATACTACATATACAATACATTCTTTAAAATGCGTGTATTAGATGTATTAGTAAATGTTTCAGGTCTTTTCAATAAGTACCTATATTTAAATCACTTATTTTATAATAGTGTCAACTGCATAACCAACGAACATAATATGTCAAAAAGCAACTGCGTACGAAAGATGTATGGTTAGTACAATCCTATTAAAAAGTTAATCAAAATATTATAATACGTTATTAGAAAATAATAGATCCAACCCTTTCACCGGTCATGGGAGTGCGCAAACACAATAGAAATACTATCGTTCCGGTAGAATGGACCCCTAGTATTTCTAAAGACAATGGTCCGTGCAAAGATTTCTTTTAGATATCACCATTCGCGATATATCACTTTTCTACTATGTTCGCTGTAAAAAAAATCTATTTATGGATATATTATTGGAATATATGAAAATACTTTGGTCTATGTTTATTGTGTTTTGTGTTAGCTTATCCAGGTTTATAAAGGGGCAAACAGCCGAATAAAAAATCCTACAACCTTGCATGCGCAATCTTTATCTTAGTAGTTAGTATTAGTGCTTAGCGCTAATTGTGCGAGTTCTTCAGGTCAAATCCTGGGATTATACGATGCAGTACATAGGTAGCCGGTAGACCACCTCTATAGTCAAACGGTGTACCATGGAACGCGCGAGAGGTCGTGGGTTCAAATCCCAAGGAAACAATAGATCGTTTCGTTTGAGCAGGGTACAGAAATCTAATCAACTACGTGCCGGTAAAAGAACCTTTCAGTGAAACGGCTACAGAAATGTGTTCGTTCCACGGGAGGGAAAATCACATTTTTTACCTAGGTCAAGAAAGCCGTAGATAGACACTTGTTTTTAAATTTTGTTTTATAAAACATAGGACTTGTCTACTAGTACTCGTTGTCGCGAGACTTCCTTTATATTGAATTCTATTCCACAAAATTAATTTTCTTCTTATTATCATCCTGTAGCATTATATGAGATATTTAGCTGTCAAAAACTTATCAGACACCAAGAAAAGCTTTAATTCTTTAAGACCAATTACAAGCCTATACCTTAGTTAAAATATGTAGTACCATTTCATTAAATAATTACATAAAACCCATAAGAGGTTATGCTTTCTGAAGCACTTCAAAGCCTCAAGGGGAATTTTTAATATTAAATATTCATGAATTATGAGAAACGTAATCTAATAAAATGGGAGATGACAAAAGGACAGAGCAAACCTCGCGATGCCATTACGATATACGTAAAAAATGCGATCGTGCGATATCTTTGTTGTACCATCATTTTTGGATTATTGCTTTTCTCTCAGAGCGTTCTTTTCGCTTTGATATACAGATAAAGGAAAGATAACTATAATAATATTAAGTAAACACTTTTACCGGTTTAAAACGCGTTAAATTATTTACAATTTATTTTAACTACGGCCCATCGTTTCGTTGGTGAAAAGTTTTACTTATATGTGTACTCGCGTAAACTACAGACATTACTTAACTTTAATATTATTAAATTATATTATCCGTCTAAGTATCTACAAAAATATTCCATGAAAAAGTAGGTAATATTTAACATTTACCGGAGGATTATAAAGATAGATGTGTACGTAACTCTTACACGAACCGATGATATACGTAAGTACATGTCAATTATAAACATTGTCCACAGGTGTCCACTATACCGAACGTTATCAAAATCAGTCCAACCGTTTTAACGTGAAAGAGTAACAAACAAGGGAGTTAAAAAATGTATCTGACGCATAACTTGTGCATTTTTATTACACAGCGCTTTTTATTTGCGTATAAACGGTTTAAAGACTTTGACTTCGTAAAATTTTCATAACAAATGTGTTACGCGTAACGCTACGTTATTGACTATAAATCCCATAAGGTGTTACGACGTCATATCAACATATGCGTCGTAAAGCTTGAATTTCAATGTAAGCGTTACGTATTGTAACTTAATTTAAAATATTAAAGATAACAGAAGAAAAAAAAATCAAGAAACGGTTACATCTATAGTGACTCTCTCTTTGAAGCTTAAATTAATAAGTATAAACAGTGAAGACTTCTGATTCGTACTAAGAATTTGACGAATGAAAATAGTTATACGTTAAAAGATAGCTTTATGTGCGAGAAGTGCTAAGTTTGAATATCGGGGAAACATAAATAATAATTGTTTCGCTCGGGGAAGAAACCAAAAGTTTACTACTAGTAATAATAATTTATCGATCAATATAGTAGATACAAAATAATCTGCTCAAAACCCCTAATATAGAATAAGTGGGACTGAATATTTTACTAAAAAATAATCTTTACACCGAAATTTTAATAAACACGTTAAAGGTTCAAAACGCAAAACATATTACTTAAACTAATTTAAAAAAATATTTTAGCTACGGCCCGATATTTATATTTTTTTTATTACGGCCCGATTTATAACTTTTAAATAAGTTTAACTAATATATTTCGCGTTTTAAGCCGTTAAAGTGTTTTATTTAAATGGGTACGACTCGCGTAAACTACAGACCTTACCTTTACAGCGAAAGTTACTTGTCGTGTCAAATGCAACTTCAAAACAAAAGTGCGTCGTTTTAAGGAAGTCTAAAAGAAACGAAATAAAATTTGTGTAAAAATTTTACAAGTAACTTTTTATTGATGAAAAGATGAACGATCGTAAGCTCTATAATAAATTTTAGATAAGGATGTTTTTATTATAATCGTTATTCTTTGATACCTGCGTAATCAGGACTGAATGTAAATTTTTATAAGGGACTTTATACTCGTAGTTGAATTTCTTTTCTCTGTTATCATAAAACTGTTAAATGACTTTGTACATCTTTCAGAGAATAGACTATAACTTCAGAGCTTGAAGTTCTTTTAGAGAGTGTTCTTGTAGGTGGTAGTAAGATTTGAGGCTTTACTTTGGTTTATAGATATTGCCTTAATCATTAACGTATTGATAATGTTTCGTAGTTATATAAATAGTGTCTTTAATATAGAGTCCAGTTTTCAATACAAATTACAATTTAAATCTTTGTTATATTAATAATACCCTGTAACGAGTATAGTGATTCTATACTAAACTTATTGTAATTGACAAGTCATTAGTCATTTAACAGTCAATAAAAATGTCCCAAAGATTTACAGTGACGTCATAAAACTCGAGAAAATTCTTACTTTACGAGTTTTATTAGTTCGACGCGTGCGCATAACTTAATGACGTTTTATAAAAGAGCTTTTACGATTACAATGATATAGAGTGCTCTGGTTATTATCACATTTAGTGCTAATTGGACGATTTTAGTGTTAATAAAATAAATTGTTCAAAGAAAAATTAATCTTGTATGCTTAATCTTATTTAGGCGATATATAAATGTTTTGTTATAATAAAATAGAGATGTTTTTGTTTCGTATAATGCAGAGATTAAAATAATTCGTAATTATTACATTAAAATCTAAAATAATGCATATATTGTATTTTAACATAATAAGCGCCAATGTCCTTAGTGTCTGGGTTGCATATAGATTTTTAATTACTTATTACCTATTAATTTAGCAACCTCATATCATCTAAATAAAAACTTTACCGGTTTAAAACGAAATATATGTTAGTTAAACTTATTTGAAAACTGTTTAAACAACGGTTCGACGTTTCGGATGTTTTGCAGCAACCGTAACCACGTTCTATATATCGCGTTTTAAACCGTTAAAGTGTTTTCCTTAAATGTGCGTAGACTGCAGGCAGTATTAACCTGATATGAAATAATAATATATTTTAAAACACTTCACTTCTTATAATTAAATAGTAATGTTATTCTCACTAACATAAAAAAATACTATATACACACAATGTACATATTATAACATTATAATGTTAAGTATGTATATTATAATAACGCGGCATATCTGTAAATCCACTTTATGACATAAAGTCAGTTATGAGCGATTAGTCGAAACCCTAACGACTTTGCCGTGTGTGTAAAAAAATAATAAAATACACTGGAGACATAAAAAGCGACCGTGTTTGTTGATTTACCAGGTTGTATACAAGAGTATTATGTGTTAAGATAAAAGTAAAACAAACATCGGGTAATAGGTTTTAATCAATCTATCATTGTGGTGAAATATGATGGACTTTGAAACCTTTATTATTTTTTACATGTTATTGCACATGAAGGCATTATACAATTTAAAAATCGAAAATAAATAGAAAAAAAAATTTCGACTCGGGCAGGACTTGAACCGGCATCGTCAGCGTTCCGTTCCGTCAGAGCAACAGCACGGAACGCTGACAATGCCGGTTCAAGTCCTGCCCGAGTCGAAAAAATTTTTCAATTTAGATGATGGACTTTGCTTAGAAATGAAATGGGTAGATATTAGAATGGGTGGTAGGAATATCGAAATCCCGTACGGGTTACGAACAATAGCCGTGAAGTTTAATCGCGTTTCGGATTCAGTGTGGAGTTTAGATGTTATACTGTCTATTATGAAAAAGGTTTAATAGAAGAGATAAATAAGCACGTTTATCATTAAAAGGGATAAACTTCCGAAAAGCGCATACCGCCGATCGATCTGAAATTTGGTATACTTATGTATTTTGACCTCCTAATCACGAATATCATAACGAAAATTGGCGCAAACCCCATTTTGAATATGAAAATCGAAAAAAACCTCTTTTCGTTCAGTGTGCCTAATCACGCATTTCTAACCAATGTAGACTATTTGAGCTTTTCCCGAAAAGGGTGTGTGTATGTGTTTGTGTGTGTGTAACCATTTTCCACCATAATGTCGAAGCAAAAAATTTTCACGAAATGGAATTACTACAGCGGGAAATATTCCCAGGTCGATTAAGAGAACAAAAAACCACTCGAGAATTAGGCTACTATAGCGGGAATAGATCTCAAATCTATCGACAAAAGCGGCAAATATTTCCATAGACCGACTATTACAGTAAAAAACATTCACGGAGTTCGACTAATATAAAGAAAAATATACGCAGTTTGTATCTGACAGCCGAAAGTAAATGGACTATAGCAGAAATTATACACTGAGTTTGACTGCAATAACTTCGAAATTTATTCACCGAGTTCATGTACCACAGTGGGACATCACCACAAAGTTGAAATTGTATAGCGGACATGTGCAAAGTTTAGGTTATTGGTGAATGAATGAACGCGCACACACACACACACACACCCTTTTCGGGAAAAGCTCAAATAGTCTACATTGGTTAGAAATGCGTGATTAGGCACACTGAACGAAAAGAGGATTTTTTCGATTTTCATATTCAAAATGGCGTTTGCGCCAATTTTCGTTATGATATTCGTGATTAGGAGGTCAAAATACATAAGTATACCAAATTTCAGATCGATCGGCGGTATGCGCTTTTCGGAAGTACACCCATTAAAAGTATGTTAGTAATGTAGGTATTAACCTAATTTCTAGGTAATATTTCTCAACAAACTATTCAATATAATGATTGTATTCTAACTACCCTCAACTATTTTATCCTTCATTTTGAACCTTCCTCGGTTTTTAGAGGATTGTCATTTTCAACTGACATTAGTAAGATCCAGGTTCTGTCACTGTTGTTTTAAATTTTCAAATAATAATTACATAATTGACAGCTATAATATTAGTAAATAATAATATAAGTAGAGTGCCAAAAGGATGCTTTGTGTTCTCTATAAAAGCAATATTTTTATAGCGCCGCGTTATGCAGACATTTTTTATAGTGATGTGCCACGCGTCGATACCGCTCGATACATTTTACGATTGCATTTAATTTATTTGTTCGATCGTAAACGTCATGTGAGCATCGATGCTCTCCGTTTGAAGATTATTATTTGTTACCCACGCGGTTTTTAACGATGCTATTACGAGATTGCATCGTGACGATTCTGTAAGCCATAACTGTCCCTCACTCACTTGACTTTGTTATCATATGAATTTATACGTTTCACATATTTTTCGAGAGATTTTATATATATGAGAGAGCTGAAACGAACGTATGACTGTTAAGGCAGTTTTTGATTTTGCTTTTTGGCAAGGTAGTTGATCCGATAACAGTAACTATTTTTAATAATAGAGAAGTGTAGACAAGCTTGAGGTTTCACTTAGGTGAAATACCATAGCATTTATGACAAGATGCGCTTTACCTATTTTGGCTTTCGATATTCGGAAATCCACAGACTGAAACCAAAGCGTCTTCATCAATGCACGGTGATTCGAGACCCTGACGGAATTTCGATATTTCTACCACCAATTTAATATCCAGACCAATATGTTTCAGAAAAATTATAAATTGATTTGAAACATGTTGGGTACGGTGGAGATCGAATCCACGACACGCTAATTATTAGCTGTACATGCTACCTTTACACCAACGACCCTGTCAAATTTTATTCCCGTGATTTAATCTTTTGGAACATACAATACTAGGGAAACACGATAAGAGGTGGCACCACGGACGAAGACTATTATAACAAAGACCAAACATATGTGAAGAAATGCCTTCTTTGTAGCTAATTATCTCCTAAATCATTCGTATAATCCAGTCCCTAGAACATTAAAATATATTTAATATTAAATGTATGACATACAGCTTTTCCAGACTACAGTTTAAGATCAATAAAGATTTGAAGTTCTAGACCCTTTTATTAGTTAACTAACATATCGCGTTTTTAAACCGTTAAAGTGTTTTATTTAAATGTGTACTACTCGCGTAAACTATAGACAGTATTTAGTTCTAGACCCTCAGATGTACTCACATAAAGTATGTAGTACTACAATTATATTGACTACATCTGACTACTAAGTATAAAGTGAAATATCGGAATCGTTTTTATTTTTAAAACATACTTTGTCAATATCTCCGATCACCTCAACTTATCTATAAAGCGTTCCGTTTCAAAAGTATCGATATAGAATTCATAGTTCCGACAATAAAACTTCAAATGTCTTCAGGAATCTTCAAGTCGATAGATCTTTTTTATTGGTAAATGAAACGTCAACTGTCTTCGTTACTGAGTGAAACAATGTTGAGCTTTCCATTCGGTAGATATGAAACGCCATAGATATATTTAATTTAAATTTCGTTTTAATTCCTTTCAATAATTTTCTAGTCAGGGTATCATTTTATGTTATTTACGAATTTTAAGCTTGGAAAAAAGTAATTCCGTATTTAAAGACCATGTTATATATATATAATAAAACTAGCTGTGCCCGCGACTTCGTCCGCGGGGAATAGTGACCTGTGGTAGAATTTTTAATTATTTAGGCTGTTTATTAATTTATGTAAGGGTGCATTCTATGTTGACTACCGAGTCCTACAAGCTCAATTGGTAGAGCAACAGCACGGAAAGCTGACGATGCCGGTTCAAGTCCTGCCCGAGTCGAAAAAAATTTCAATTTATTTTCGATTTTTAAATTATATAGTGCCTTCATGTGTAACATGTGAAAAATATTAATGTTTTCAAACTACTTCTTTAGTTTCTCAATTATTCTGATTAATACAAAACCAAACTACTTATTTTAAATACCGTGTACAGATATTTACAGATACAGCTTTGCACATATGCCCTTCCATTTATTCTTATTATCATTGATTCAGTTAATCTTTTCCAAGGTTTCAACTTTTACTTTGATCAGACTAAATATGAATATTCCAATTTCAAATGAGCACAAACAGACGACAATCATTCTTTTCACGGAAAAAGTATTGCAATATTAAATATAACTCATTTCCCCGGCTCCTTTCATAAAACCTTTACTTGCACTGTAAATAGCCTCGCGGATTGATTCACCTCAATGAGAAATGAATCGTGTACGAACGGCATAAGATTAAAATTGCTTTGACGTACTTTAAGTAGCAGCACTGAGTGAAAATTATCCACCCCAATCCCTTTGAACCGATTTGTCGTGTGTCTATTGTCGCTTCAAAGGTATTTTTTGCTTATTATTACGCTTGTTCGGTTCGAACTGGTTTGAGCTGGTATTGTTTACCTGTAGATACTGTAATGTATTTTTATAAAACCTTTATGAACCCAAAATCAGCCACATTTAACAATATGAGCAAGACAATTTTTTTTTCAAAATATACATTTTGAGTTTTATATAACTGCTAAGTATTACTGTTATTTTTATAAATATCTAAGTTGTTAAATTGTATTACAAGATTTCTAGACCTGAGTTATATACGAGAATAAATTGTTTCATTTGACATGGCCGGCAGGGATCTACTACTTTTATTTTTAAATTTAAAAGTAATAATTGAAACAGACACTAAATATATTAATTAGTAATTAATAGTAGTATAGTGTCTTATAACTATTAATATATCAAATAGTTTTGACAATTATAAAAATAAGTGCAGTAATTGAAATGGAAATAAATAAGTATAGATATGGATATATGATTTTTTTTTATTTTAGTTATGATGTATCGGGTAAATAGTAAAGTTTGTTTCAATAGTTATAAAACTAATTGCACAATGTAGGTCTAACGATTTTATTCTTTAATCAGTGAAGAACTACAAATTGAATTGAATATGTCTGTTATTCCATTAACGTTAAAAAATTCAATAACAATAAAAGCTATAATATGTCTGAACAAATATTTACAATCAATTCAACTTCTGTATCGTGGAACAACAATCTTTGAACTCCAAAAGCATACCATTTGTATTGTAAACAAATATTAGGACGCACACGATACCTTTGCATTAGTCGAAAATGTTTATCTTCAAAACTAACCTGAACCATCGCCGCGGTTCACACGAATTTGCATTTTATCAGTTCAGCATTTGACTTCAAATTACTTTGCATCCCCCGGGACGGAATCTTGGCAACTTAATTTAGTCTTTTATTTACTTTTCACGGTATATGCAAATGTTGATTCCCGCCTTTCTTCTTCAGATAATCAGGTATCATCTATCTCATTCCGCTTTTCATTTGTTACTGTATATTTGTTTCTTTCTCGGATATTCCAAAAGTAATTTGTCGACGGCGTATTCAATTTAAAAGCGAAATTAGGTATAATAAAATTATACAGTTCACCGCTACCGTTTTGATCGCAAAGATATCTTGTAAGAGGATTTTTCTAATTGTATCCGTGGAGGGGAACGTATACCTGCGGCCTGTAATCTCATTAAATTCTGATTTTAATATGTCGTTGAAATTACGCCATCTGTTATGTGAGTTTAGGTTTAAGTAACCTTTAAAGCGTATAGGTTTAAAATTTATCAATTAAGTCAGTTGTTAAATGTTTTATTTTACAAAGCGGATTTAGTTGTCGCGGATGAAATTTGATATTCACTGACAACCTTTCTTATTTCTAAATAACTTCTAAATATGCTTGTGATTGATGATTCAGTTATTTTCAATCGATAAGCATTTATAAAACATTTGACCTATATTGTAGGAAATACCTTGAAGGACTTGACAGTTATAAAACGTGTACAGACTAAGAGCCCTGTTTGTTCTCCCTATAGATCTATCGTCACCAGTTATATTGCTTATACAGTGCACTTGATCTAGATAACTAAAATAAACATACCCAGAACACTAGATTCTACTTTAGCGTTAAAAGCATTTATACAATGCCAATAATATTTGCCAATTGTTTTGATAGTTACGAAATCTTTTGTAATAATAACTATGATTTTACGTTGGTCCATAGAGCAAAAGTGTGACTGCTATTCAGGAGATCCAGTTTTTGATAGTCGATGTTTTTCGAAGTCTAATTTAAAGGGGGTCAAAGTCCTACAACACGCACTGGTCCTGCGTGGTGACACTAAGATCCTACACATCTTCAATGACCTAAGACATACAGTAGACTGTCATTCATGTGAAAACTATTACATACCATAAACAAAAGTCAAAAAAGTAAAATATAAGGCGCATACTTTGCAAATAGTATGTAATAAATAAACTTTACTAGTATCAATAGTACTATGATACAATAAGGCATTTTTTTGAAGTTTCTAGCTGCGCAGAACACTTGTAGTTTATGTTTAACGTAAATCTGTACTTAACAATGTTTATTGAACAAAAGTAAAAATATTCAGCTTTATATACACTTTCGTTTACGAGGACTTCATCCGAGGTAACAGTAAAAGCGCATTTGATTTTCTTTTCCATAAAATCGTATAGGTATTTACTGGAATCGATTCTTTAAATACGACCATAACACATGCGTAGTTTCCACCCCCCACAATAAAAACGCAATTCAAATTATCCTTACAATAAAGCAGTCGAGTGTATCACTCTCTAGAATTGCTTCTAATGTTCGAAACGATTCGTAAATCGTATCGTATCGTGTAAAAGGCTCGAATTAGACTGAAATCATACTACGTGTTATGTAAAATGTGCCTTATTTAATGTTTGTTACTACTTAAACAAAATTCTTATATAGTCAAAGGGTTGGACAACGAAAAAACACTTTAAACTGATTTTAACTGATATTATTTAAAAATGCATTATATATAAATTTGGAATGATTTAGAATAATTAGTTAAAATTAAACTACGGCTCGATGTTTTGAATGTGTTGCAGCAGATGTGGTCACGGGGAGACTATTCGCGTAAACTACAGTCAATACTCACCAATATACCTCAATAAAACATACGAAATGTCGTATCAATACGAATTGCATAAGAGTTCTTTCACTTAACCTATAATATCGAGTCTTCAATATAAAGAACGATTCATAAAAACATAACAAAGACACAGTTGAATGAAACTTTCATAATATTTGTAGTAATAAAAGCTGGTGATTCATGCAACTTATTAGTCGTAATAAAATCGTATCGTATTCGTTCCGTCACTATAAAAGCGCCACTGCAACTCACGTACTAAACTTTATGAGGGCATTGTTTTATTAATATCTATAAAAAGTGCTTTCAAGTAAAGCGTTTTAGTTGGAACCCGCGTTTCAGCGTTTACAGACTCCGTTTATTATTCTTATACGGACTTGCAATTAAGTTATATTTTAATTGCGTAAGTTTACTTCGAGTTTGAGAATTTTAATTACGTGAAGCTATTTATTTGACCTTAATAAATGGGAGTGGTAGCAATTATCGTCTTTATATTAGTGTCATTGGTGATCTTCTCGGTCTCATAAAATTATTTATACATATTGCTTATTTCCTCCATATTACTTGATAGATTGACGGCTTATAAACCACATTAATTAGGTATGGATTATTTATTATTTGGTTAATATTTCAGTTTCACAGATTTCATGAGTCGATAAAGAAGAGAGGAATACACAATTACATCGTAACTCTATTGACGTTTAAAGGGATAATTGAACACAAATATTCGAAATTTAGTTTTCAAATTATGCACTATTTGTACGGATAATTATTTACTATAATCAAAAGATTTAAGGTGATAAAAATTATTAGTTATAACTTTTCTAATATTTTCTGTAATTTTAAGTTAGTTAAAATTGGTTAATTTTCCACATGTGTATATGCAATGCAAGTAGTTGATAAGAAAACAGTCACAAGGGTTTACAAAACTATATTTCCACAACTGTTTATTTTGTACACATATAATCCAGTATTGGGTGTGTACGCTATGCACTAGATGTATACTTAGAGTACAATAATAAATTTGAAAAACAATGTAAATATACATCGTAGTCGTACAACTCTGTAACAAAAAATCATTTATTCATGTTCAGGTAGATACACTTATGGACATCATTAAAAATTAAAATGTATATTTAGAGTACGTATTGTTTAATATGTCGTGTTTTTATTCTTGAAAATTATTAGTTTTTTTATTATAGTATTCATTTTTTTTTTGTTTTACTTTTTCTGCAGTCTCTAAATGAAGCAATCTCTTTTCAGACGGACGCCGCAACACCAGAAACCCCAGATAACAAGCGGTCTTCAGAGAGTTCTATCCTGTCATCGATAATCCCAGATAGCTTATCTGGCTCCATTTGTACTGCTGTTCTCTTCATGCTGGGCTGGAAACTGCTCTCGAATAAACGATGAAGAGGCTGTCAATATCAATATGTAACAATCTGTACGTCACTTAAATGTATATGTATACTTAGAGTTAAACATTGAATGTATACATGTTGCATATTGATGTATAAGTAGAGTATATACATTAATGTACAAGCAACGTTTACACAAGTTTTGTAAGCAAGTTTTACATAATTATGCATTTATGTAAATTGTTATTTTTCTCTTCCATAAATACGTGAAATATACAGAAATAATGAATCACACACTTATTCGCTTGTTAGAAATCCTAGGAAACTCTGAAACTAAAACTGACGGTTTGCCTATACAAAAATGAGTACGTTTAATTTGTATACTCTTCTTATAGTTAATCTTTTAAGACATACTTGAAGAACAGTATCGCCGTGTAACATGATAACTTTTTCGTATAAACTTTTATAACCGTGCTTTATATAAAAACGGTGAGCGCCGTATTTTTTGAATCAGTAGATATTTGTATAAAATCTTACTTTGTAGAGACGCTGTATAAATTGTTAATAATTCAGAAATATACATATTTGCTATTTAGTTTAGTTTTAGTCGTAAATTACAAAATTGCTATAGAAAAAACGACGGATTCAAAAATACACGATCTTCAAAGACCTTATATACCTACCTTTATTTCAATATATATATATATATACAGTGTACATCAATTTATATGCAGATTTTCGAAAAGACAAAATACAAAACATACTGTCTGTAGTTCATCTGTACATCTGTACATTTTATAAAAATTTTAACAGTTTAAAATGCGAGATATATTAAGTAATATACATCGCGTTTTAAACCGTTAAAGTTTTATTCAAAAGATACAATACATAAATCAAATAATGTAATTGTAGAATTATAACGTTATTTAGTATAGCAACTTGGGTCTATACGCACAAAATTATACTGAAATTTATATCGTATTAAAGTATTATGACTATTGCTAGTACATTCCGCTTTTGATGTTGTCAATTTATAGCAATAAACGAGATTTAGACGAATTTATTCACGTTTCGATATAAGAATCAATATTTAGAAATGTATTTTAAATCTGGATATATATTTCTCAAAATGTTCCAAAGAGACAGCCTAAAATTATCATCGATTGATCTCATTATATTATTTTTGTAATGGAATGATTATTTTAGATAATTTAGATAAAGTTCGTGCCAAGGTGGTTCCGAAAAGGCTTTTATATTTAATCAAAATACAGTTAATTAATCGATCATAATTATTTTAATATAATACGAATATTGTTAAGGGTTAAGAAATATATAATTTTTATAGAAGTCTGAATCTTCGCGATTCGTTACCGTATAGATGCTTTTTTATTGTATTTTGTGCTTTATAAGTTATGAATTTCTTTATTACTAATTTAATTGTACGTGTATTTTGTACTGTCTATAGTTTACGCATTTAAATAAAACACATTAACCGTTTAAAACGCGATATATTAGTTAAACTTATTTAAGGATTATTCTTTACTTCGGCCCGACGTTTCGTCTTCGTCTTGTCTCCTCGTGACCACGGCTGCTGCAAAGCATCCGAAACGTCGGGCCGAAGTTAAAAATCATTTTCAAATAAGTTTAACTAATATATCGCGTATTAAAACGATAAAGTGTTTTATTTGAACGTGCATTTTCTATTTCTTTACGACCTTGTATACAATATTTTGCTACATTTGAACAACTATGTGTACGTTTTTGGACGCTCAGAAGTGATAAAATAAAAGAAGTTGCAAGTTTTAACATAATTTTGAAATTGGAAGATTGTCGCTTATTGTCACTTCGGAAATGAGAAATCTAAGGCGTTTTGTTACTTTAAATCTAAGTTTAAAATGAGACACTATGTCACATTAGCTTGTATTTAGTCAAACATTGCGTATGGCGAATTATCCCATAAACGTTGAAACTATTTTTCCATTTCGCTATGCCCGTGGGATCAAAATCATTTCGGGAGCAAAATTTAGTTTTAAGCATGAGAATAGTTTTATTTAGTATACTTTCGCTTTAAGACAAAACAATGAAGGATGTGTTCAATTGTGATATGTTATTTAAGGAGAGTGGTTAATTAAAAAGGTTTTCATAATGATCTCTTGAAAACTCTTATTTGCAATTAGGCACTGTAATATAGTGCATCTAGAATTATTATAATAAAAAAATGCATTTCACAGACACGCAACTACTATGCAAGCGGGAGGTCCCGTTTCTCCCTTCGGGGTATGGGATAAACACAGCTTTCTGTCAGTTTCACTAATTGATTTTATTTACAGTTGTCCAGACTTTTACGCCCTGTCCGAACGTTACAATCCGATGTTTCACCGGGATTCGAACTTAGGACGTTTCGTGCATATCACCATGTTTGTTTAACCATTGTTGTATTACGTAATGGATGAATTCACTAAGATTCACTTAGAAAATGACGAGACGACACTTGAAAAAATAAACCTAGTAAAAAGCACTCACCTGTGATATCCTTCTTGAAGAGCTAATGGTTATGTTAAGTCCGAAAGGCCTTTCCATTCGATACATGGTGAAACAAATAGCTAGCTAGTTTGTTCAATAATGCCTGTAATCAAAATATACTTGTGTGTAACTGTCCCATGCCCATGATAGTGGAAACGAAAATTAACTTTTTCGTTAACACGTCGGTAGCACTGCGGTAAATAAATCTTTGTCGTCTTTTAAAATGAAGTGTCATTAGCCTGACAAGTTGGTACCTATAAAGAATACATAATACTTTTAGATGCACTACATTAAAGATAAAAAAATGAAACAAATGCAATTTAAGAGTTTTGTATATAAATTAAAATTGGTATGCTTTCGCTAATTATGAAATATAATGAAAAATTTCTAAATTTTCCCGTACTAACGCTTCAAAACGTTTCTCTTCGAAGGAGGTGTAAGATTTCAGTAGTCTAGAATTCAAAGTTCTTTAATTTAAATTAGGAACGAATGAATAGTATTATTGTTTTTGACACAAGCCGAGCAAAACACCTAAATAAGAACCACGGCATCGGTGTTTAAGGTAAGCCCTAGAAACAAGTTTCTTCTACTAAAATGTATCTTAGGATATATCTTACACCTCTTTCAAAATCATTATTGTAAAATGATGTGCTTTTGCTGTAGACGTTATATTTAACGTAGGTTACTGTATAAATATTGGATTATAAGCAATATAATTGTAATAATTAGGTTAAGAATTTTATATAATGGAAGAAGGAATTTGTATAATCGAACATCTCTCCAACGACACACAACTGTTTGTGTGTTAGTGTGTTAAGTACCTATCTTTCAAATGCTTGGCTATCAATTAGCTATTTACTCTCTCTAATTTTGAGTAATTAAGGCCATAAATTTTCTTTCAGTAGCGCTAAAACAAAAACGTTGTTGGCATATTTGTCTCTTAGGGTCACCATACACTGGTTTATTCCTAAAGGTTTCAAACGTATTCATTTTAGTGTGGCGACCACCGGCGTCAACCTACCTAAACAATACCGGTAGCCAGTGTGCGGCAATCCTAAAATATAACGAATATATTATCATGTCCTTATCTAAAGAAACTTGTTCTGCCAACATCATGCCATATTCCCTCAAAATAAACTAACGACATTTTGTACGAAGTATTATTTTTATATTAAGATCGTTGTATCGCCTGTTTCAATTTTAGCTATTTACATCTTATAAAATCATTATATATTATTTCATTTGAGATATATTTTGGGCTACAGCTCAATACATTTGTTCAACTTCTTTCCAAAACCACGACTATTTAGTAGTAAAACAAAGGAATGGTAACATCCAACCCATTCTTAAAACTTAGTTAATTAAAACGTGTGATTTTATCATTTAGTATAATTTAATTAAACAACGGCCTGTATATTATAGATTAATTAATTTTAGTGAAATTATAATTTTAGTTATTAATCGCATTATTGTATAATTTAAATGTATGCCAGATTTATTTGTAATTTTATATCAACTGCCAATTTTTTATTTTCTGTTTTTTGTATGTTTAGTTAAAAATAATATACTTTTTATAAATAGCGTGTTTTTTATTTATTAAATATTAGATGTGTCTCACATAGATAATTTGGACAAGATCGGATAATAATCATCTACAATTATTTTTAATCTAAGGCTGAACTACCTATGGAATGGATAATATATACAACAGTTAGTCAGTTAGGTAATTAAAGAGATTGAATTTCGTGATTAGAAAAATCATGAAACAAAAAAAAGATAGTTACTGTCAACATTTCGAATGTATAAATAAATACTGTTTATGGTTTAACGGTTTGAAAACGGCCCGACGTTTCGGATGCTTTGAAGCAGCCGTGGAGACTCAGTCTCCAAAGTCCGAGTCGGGCCGAAGTCAAAAATAATTGTCAAATAAGTTTAACTAACATATCGCGTTTTAAACTCTTAAACCGTTTTATTTAAATGTATAAGTATCTTTCAGATACATGTAAAATATAAGCCAAATGACACTTTTGTATATGACGCATAGAATCCATCTTTTTCTTTAAAATATAGTTTTATATCCGCTTTTCATCAAAAACTTCAAGCCATTTTCAAAGCCATTAGATTGAATAAGTTGTAACTTGAGCACACTTAAGTTAAATCGTGTTTGTAAGAACCCGCTAACGTGGTCACTAACTTGATGTATTTTACTTGAGTCTTACTTAGATGGGTTTATTGCTGCTAAAGTTTTGAAGGGAAAAATTGAACTTAGCGTAAAGGAAAATCAACGTTATAACATTAAAATACTATTTTATGACAAAGGTATTTTGAATACTATAGCATTAAAGACTGTAATTTCGGAACGCTACTAGTGGAGCCATCTGCCGGTATCTAAACATCCAATTAATTTCTAAAGCATATTTTTTTAAATATTACTTTTTCTTCTTTACAAATCATTCGACAAGAAATAAACCTTTTTAGTTTTTAAGACTAATTAGGAATATATTTAACTTTAAAATCGATTTTAGACTGAAATTGCTGCAGAACAGGACCCAGGTTCTACAGCGTTTCGTGGTGGTCTAACAAGTTGAACTACCGTGCTCTACACGTCATTATCGATTTTTTTAACGTGTTGTGTTATATTTATTGGTACATATATTTGTTTTCACAAATTTTTCAAAACCTTTTAGACCTTGGTACTGTTATGTCATAGTTTTTTACCATAACTATTAATTAGGTGATGTTCTAAAGAGAATAAATAATCTAAAACTAAAACTTTCTACTTACCGATGAGGTTATTATACAAATTTAGAAATCAAGAAATAAAAGAGATAGATATTTATATGTCAAAGTTCGTATTCAGTTTCCCAATCAAATTGTATTGTTTAGAACGGTTTAAAACGCAAAATATAGCTTAACTTATTAAAAAATATTCTCACCTTTTAACCCTTAAAGTGTTTTATTTAAATGTGTACTACTCGTGTTAACTACAGCCAGTATTGTATTGTATCGATAATAAACCTTTGAATAAAACCAATGAATCAATGTAAAAATGCAATAAGTCGAATGATTGATTAAATGCAGTCAAATAGTTTTCTCATCAGCCGAACGTCGGATTTAAAAGGGACAGGCGTTTCAACGCGATTGTACCTCCGTCACAATTCGACAAATGGAAATTTTTGCATACAATATCGTCTATTAGGTGTGACGAAAAAAGTGCATTTGAATTTCAAATTGAGCAACTACTTTGCATATAGACAAGGTGTAATCGATCATACAATTTCAATATTATCGCGTTGTCTACGCAGTGATTAGAAGGATTGATTGATTTTCTATTTTTCCCACAGTTTTTGTTTAAACATCTGCTTTAAACCCACACTCATGAAGTACGATTATACTATTGTAAGTTTCGCTCATTCGGTTTTCATGACAATTTCGGCCGTAGAGGACATAAGTCCTAACAACTACTAACTTATTGGTCTAATTGTTGGCTATGGTCACCGCCCCCCCCCCTATTTGGCTTGTAATCAACGGGTCGTGGGTTTCTAATAATAATCAAATCTACAATAATTTCTGAAACATTGAGCTTCGTCTAGAAACCTGTATGGTAAATGGGTGGTAAGAATATAAAAAATGAAGAAAGAGGAAGAAGAAGAAAAAGGAGGAGAAAAAAATTCCGTCCATGGCAAGACGTTCACAGATGGAAAGGCCTTGAATTTCCGAATATCCAAAGCTAAAATAGGTTGACAGTGTTGACAGATGCTATATGGCTATTTAATCCACCATCAAGTGAAGAGGCTTGTCTGTCCTTCTGTATCAACAAAAAGCTTTTAATAATTTCTCGTAAGCACTCTGTTCTTAACGTTTGAAAAAGTCTAAGATCTAATCAACATTTTAATTACCATGTGTTCTAAAAAATTATTCTACTTGTTTTTAGAAGAGAATAAACATGTTTTGGTGTTAACAGTGAAAGTAAAAAGTCTACATCATTAAACATAAAGCTTTTTCGGAAATTTCGTAACAAAATTTCTTTGAAACCGAAAATCCATTCCCGAACAAAAACAGTCGGGTAAAGTATCAAAATAAAGAGCGGAGAGAAACGAACAAAACGAAATGTTCGTTTATAACGAGCCTTAAAATCCTCTTTGATACCTTGCACGCCTATAAAGACGAAAATAAAAAAATATATTCACAAATCATAAAACCACAATACGACATTTTATTTGTTCGCATTATGCGGTCGGGTCGCGTATGCAAAATTGGTACGAAATTGAAAAACAAATTTGTTACATATTGCTTTTTTGGTTCAGGGCTGCTTATTTGGATAGAGTTGAGGGCTGTTATTCTGTTTTATCGACATAATAGACATGTACTAGTGTGTCTGTGACGAAATGTATTATGTTAAGATTAAATTAGACGATTCGCATTGATTAATGAATTCGTATTAACGATTATTGTATATGCTATAAATTAATAAGTAATACGACAAATTTAATTACCGTTACCTGAT
The DNA here is from genome assembly GCA_963661955.1 of Leptosia nina. Taxonomy (NCBI): domain Eukaryota; kingdom Metazoa; phylum Arthropoda; class Insecta; order Lepidoptera; family Pieridae; genus Leptosia; species Leptosia nina. Next base: position 5,018,341 of record CAVLEF010000007.1, read on the forward strand.
ATTTTGGATACTGTGCAGAATAAGTAACTAATATTACGCGATATATTTCATGTTACCGTCTGTGGACGAACCACTGTCCACAGACGATCTTGAGTGTAATAATCTCACTTATTGTCAATTGTCAAACTACTGGTCTCAGATTACCATTATAATATAACTATGGCAGTTTTTTAAATAAAACACTTGAACTGTGACCACGGCTGCTGCAAAGCATCCGAAATGTCGGGTCGGAAAATAATTTCCCAGTTTAACTAATGTACATCGCGTTTTAAACTGTTTAAATGTGTTCTCGCGTAAACTACAGACAGTAACTAAGGCAGTTCTTCAGCATCATAATTTTTTTCCAGAGCCAGAATTATTTCCAGTTTAAAATTACGAATATGACCCCGTATCCCATTAAAACGAATCCAGAATAACACCACAGCACACAAAGGGGTGCGGACTGCGGTTGTCATACACTGACGCGTCGTGTTACTTCATTAAAGCTGTATTATGAGTCGAACCACAATAGGCGGTGCTTTTTCTCGTTTTCTAATTTCTCTTGTTCGAAGTAGATAATATTATGAAAGTGTTTCTCTGAGTTCAAAACCTGGGCAAACAATAAATAGTGTTGGGTGAAACTGTTATATGAGGCACATTTCAACAGCATTGTTTTATTTTCATAGCACCTAAACAAGATGTACCGTCGACCTATTTTTGGCCTGGATATTGGGCCTTTTTATGTCTGCAAGTCAACCCATTATCGAGTGCTAATTCGCCACGTCGACGCTTCCGAAATTCGAGAATCAATCATGACATGCGTGTTAGACTAATATCACTTAAACAGGCTGACGCTGGAAGCCTTAATATTCGAAGGCATAGATTTGGCGAGCAGATGCGATAGGTAAGCAAAAGTGAAAATGTCTGAAATCACCACTGCTGTTATTAGTAATTGTCAAGTACTTTACAGACATTTTTCTTTTATACTCGCACTTTAAAGCCGAAAAATCGATATGGACTATTCAAAAACTGTACAAGATGAAAAATAGTATATCTATAATAATAGTATATATAAAAATAGTAATAATAGGTCTGTAGTAAGTAAAAAATGTAGGAAAGCAATATATGTGTAGCAATCTACACTAAAATAGAAAGCTGAAGAGTTTAAAAGATGAGAAGGTTTGGAAAAACAAACTTTGGTGCCTCAAATAACTATTCCATGCGTCTGAAGAACACGCATCGGCACAGCTAGTAAATAAAGGTCTAATAAATAAAATACCGCATCTACATTACACTTCATCAAAATATAAGCCCATCCCTTGATTGTAGCAGGAGTATGCTGGACATTCAATATCGATGCAAATGTCTCGACCGAGGGAGCGTTTTGCTATTCAGATATTATTACCTTTAATTTATGTACACATGTATGTATATGACCGAGTGGGGAGCACTAATTTTTAATCTCGAAATCTGCTTTGCTTCGCGAATTCGGATGTTAAAATTCAGTTCGAATTCAGCGATTGGTAACACGTTAAAGTGCGTTTACGTTATTATACACATATATTTTTTCATAACTACTTAACGAGTGGATCTAAAGAAGTCTCGTTTCAAATAAAGCACTTTTAAAAATTTAAAACGCGGAATGTATTAATTAAACTTATTTATATTTTTTTACTACGGTTCGTCGTTTTTTTTCTGGTTATAATGTAAATGCGTTAAACTAATGTATTTCGCGTTTTAAACCGTTAAAAGTTTTTTATTTAAAAGTGATGTTGGGGTCCATTATAATATTGCATTGCATGGTTTTTTTTTAATCTCAATAGATTTTTAATTGATATATATAACGCCATCACGTGAAAAATAGTAAAGTCATCGATAATAATAAAATTTACGAATTAATTCTCTCTAAAATTTATCTTTCTACCTATGTAAATAAAATTCTCGTTAATAGTGTTACATAACTGTATTCTTTCCCCTAACCGCGGGACCCCATCGCATCCCAATTTATTAATTTACCAAAAGATCGAAAATTAATTACCTAAAAAGAGCACATTAATCGCATTAATTTATTATTTTTTTCAATATCTATAACCGCATGAACTATCGCATTGTCGGGGAAAGGAGCAAATTTTTTGACACGTGTCAAAAGGTAATCGCTTTTTTGTCCAGTCATTTGTCCTGGGAACCGTTTAATGAGATTTTTATGATGCACGGGGGCGGTTTTAAATCGTAAGTATATTAGGGGTTCTCTGTGTGTTAATTATATCTATCTAGTACCTACCTAAATAGGAAACAGAAGCCAACAATTTTAGGGGGCTTTGCAGTTCCTTCAATGAGTAGGTAATTTCTTTGCCACATTTAACGCTAAGCAAACTAAAATTTACACAACGCCCAATTAAATACCTAAAAACTAGCTTTAATTCATGAGTCGAGTGAGTTAAATCTTAACAGTTATTTCCTTGAATAATTAGAAAATCTTTTATGAAGTACGCCTAACTATATAGATTGTAGCTGAAAATAAATAATTAGCTGTTTCCGAAAACGTTCCGTCATACCCCTATCTATTTCAACGCAATCTAAATAAACAATGAACAAAACTACGTCTAATCATATCTCTAATGACCATATTTAAGAAATTTATTACGTCCCAACGCTTTTGATTTTCACTGCAGCCACGTGACATACACGTGACCAACGCCATATTGGAAAGCATAACCATTTTAAAATGACCTCCGATATCGCTAAGACCAAAGTTTACTTCCATTCTATTTAAATTTGTCGTATTAAGTATAATCATTTCGAACATTTGAATTTTGAATCCAGCGCACATCTTTAAACCATTATTACAAATACAATAAGGACTATTTCTGAAATTACATTGATTTACTCATAACAATGGCTCAGTTTTTCTGTGTTTTACGAGAATAATCAGTGGTTAGGAATGATCCGTAATTTGTCTTATTGTTTGCGCGGTTTGGGGTGTTGATGGTGCAGCATTTACGTGAACAAACAAGGGTGGCCATTGAGGCCGATAGATCTATAATTGCACTGATATTACTTAAATATTTACGCAGAGCAAAACATTCTCATGGTCTATAATAGTGTATGCTACTACAGTATTGAGGCTTTAGATATTGTTTATATCGGAAAAGAAGAAATTCAAGAAAACAATATTTTGACTACGTAAATTATGCAAAGTTTTTAGCCTAATAGATCTACTGATGTGACATCCTTAATTTTAGGCGCTAAAATAAAACATCAGACAAACGCACTTATTCGTATGATAATATTGAACAAAAAAACTATAATAATATAATACAGCTGAAGAGTTTGTTTGTTTGAACGCGCATACTAGTTCGATTTGAAAAATGATTTTTGCGTTCGTAAGAGCATTTATCGAGGAAGCTGCAACCAATAGGAGCGAAGTAACAGTGCGATATGTGGCAAAAACGGGAAAAGTCATTGCATGCGCTGCAAAAACGGTTCAAGACACCAAAAATTTATAGAAAAAATATATATAGGTATATGTCTAATTTTTTAGATTGACTAACAAGAACGAGGTCATGGGTAAGAGCTATAATTTATAGAGATAAGGAGGTTTGCGAGAACAAATATAATAATTATGTATATACATATAATATCTTTAGTTTTATGTTACATAATACATCATATGTCAACCTACAAATAATAATCAGCGTTACAGCAACCAGACTTGTTAAAAAATAAAAAAGTCGCCCTGTCCCATTCGTCCAACATACGTTGACCCATCCATCGCCGTGCAGTCTCCCCATATCCAGCAGGTTTTTGATCGTAGAGAGCTCTTTAAAACTGGTCGTCGCCATTAATGGTACGGGAGCTACCGCGAAATTTAATCTTGCACAAAAAGTGAATAGAAGCACAGATAGAAGGGACAAAAAGAGTTGAGTGATAAATGAAGGGGGGTCATCTCGGGTGCTTTAAACTGATACGGTAAGTGATTTTCTTTTGAAATCTTACATATCACTGAAGTAGCCGTCTGGACGACTAGTCTGATTAACGGCAGATGAGACGAATAAAACTAATATTAAATTATTTGATCAAAATACAGAAAGACCCGTTTAAGACGATCACGCATAATACCCATGCTTATTTTAAATATGATTACAATTACACTACGTATTTAATATAAACGTATTTTAATACCAAACGAAATTTAGAGCACAATACATAATAATGTGTTTGTGAAAGTGTGAAATCCCGTTTACCCCTTTTAAATAAGTTAATTTATATATTTCGTTTAAAACCGTTTCATTTCAATTTATATTTCTCGATTAAACTACAGACATTACACTACTATTACAAGAGACATTTCTTCTTATACCTAAGAAATTAATAAATTATAACGTACAACGCTCGATTAAGTGGATTTCTTAATAATTATGTTTTCTATTATAGGTGAGAAAGCGTCATAGTGTTAGGCGTCATACAGAGTTTTTTAGATATGTTCAGGATCGAACTTCCGGCCTCAATAACGATTTGTTTCGTTTATACATTACATTTGCTGTTGTGTTGTTTTTGTGACAGTCATTTATTTAATAATTGTTGTTTTTTAAATCTAACATGAGTACCTATATTATATAGGTATGTAGTTTTGTTAATACTAACAAAATACGAAATAACAAAACCATTGCAGTTAACAGAGAGAGTCATTAGTCATATTTTGTGGTGTCCGCCAAAATCTAGCCGCAACTGAAGATAATCTGCGATGATTAATGACTTGCTTGTCAATAATGTCTGCCTATATCGATTCTGTGGCAAGCAGACATAGAAATATATCTAGTCCATCGTAGTCTAGGTTATATGATAGCTTTGTTTATGTAAAAAAACAAATAAAGGTGTATGCAACTAAAATGAAGTATAGCAAAATGTGCCTAATAATCGACGAGTTGTGGGTTAGACCCCCAAGTCCAAGAAAGGTCCAAGAATCTTCTAATCGATGTATAATTTTTTGAGACATGTTGGACTTCGACTGGAAATCTGGATATTAAATGTGTGCTAGGAAAATCTAAATTCCGTCCGGGTACGAACCGCTGTCCTCAAATGAAAAAGCCGTCCAGTCTGAACCAAGGCTATACCAAGCCAAAAAAGGTTGACAGCTTATTTAAATGGTATATTTAACCTACCTTGTACCTATCTACCATCGAGTGACCCCCATATGTCCTCCTCTATCATAAAAAATTCTTAAGTTCAATGAACCCAGAATTAATTGTATTAATTATATTTTACCTTAACACAGAAGTTTTAACATCCACATTAAACTTTGCGCCAAAATGCATAAGTTCCGGTTGAGAATCCCGCCGAGGCGAGTTCGAGACCTGTAGAAACTTTAGTTATCTCCCATTTTATATAGAATTTATTATGTTCAAGGTATCCGTAACAAAGATGTCCGGCAAAAAGTTTATTTTGAACGGACGTTGTACAAAGATAGATTACTAATCGATTTGTAACTCTTTCCCAAAGGGTGGACCGCGGTAGACGTTAAACGGTGATTGCTTTTCCCAACCGATAGGCGTGGGCCATCTATCACGGGCCACAATACGCAGCACATATCTTTAAACTAGTGTAAGAGCTGACTATAAGATTTATCATGTCACGAAAGATACATTATACCTGTATTACTGCAGTATTGTTTCATAGAATATCAACAGCGAGTTATGTGATCTGTGGTATGGAACTCTCTTTTATATTCTTTTAAGTTATCTGCACTAGTGAAATATATGTAACTACTACAAACAATTTTATTATCATTTAATTGATGGCGTTCTTCTACATTATTTAACAACATGTAATATCTTTGTCACCGAATTATCTAGCAAATGTTCATATATCAAGCAAAAGGCTAAAAACATTGACCCACAGAATACTAATTTATCGGATCTCTTCCTTTTCGCCGAATTTTTTTTGACCGATTATCACTTGCCAACCAACGTTTCGCCTATTTTTCACTTTGACGACTAACGATTGTCAAATTTTTGTATGACAACGTTGGATTTGGTAAAATTATTGTTATATTGCTTATTGTAATGACAAAAATGAAAATGTTGGGGCCTTTTATTATTTGTCAAATTATTAAATAGGCCAGGCAACATTTAAGTAAGAGTTCCCTTTTAGTTCAACGAAAAAACAGGATCCCTAATTTCTCATCCCTCAAACATTGTCAATAGTGCAGCAGCTCCTGGCCTAGCACGTCCAAGCAGTACATCAAACCATAATTACTTGAAGGATAGAGGGTTATGATCACCGATATTACTGTATAAAAGCACGTGTCTTTTGTTTGAGTTGCAGCATATTATTACCCTTCCAAGTTGCGGGTATCGTCTAATCGTTGAATAAAAAATAGAGAGAATAATCACGCTTCATTTGATCAACTCCGTCGCAGCGTAGTGCGGGGTTCGTATGGGGAAGAAATACATTTTTTTTACACAGTAAAAGCTAATTTAATCTATGTTATGTTGATCTTACGGAAAAACTTTCATGTAAATAAAAAAACAATTATTTGTTGTGCTATTTATTAGTATGTTGTGTAAAAAAACTTTTCCGCGTTGTCTATGTGAGTGGAAACGTACTAAGAAAACATTGTGCATATTTCGTAGATTTTTCCGTACGTTTCTAAAAAGATAAGAAGATTTAGGCGGGCTCGTTGGTTATGGAGCAGTATTTGGCTAATGGTCAGTGGGTCGTAGATTCGATGAATTTATAATTTTACTGAGACATTCTGGACTTCGTCTGGAAACCTGGATATTAAATAGGCGGTAGGTTTCAGTCTGTGGATTTCCGAATATCCAAAGCCAAAATAGGTCAACAGCGCATCTTGTCTAAGTGCTATACGCTTGTGTTCGCCACCAAGTGAACACCATGTCTGTATTTAAATAAAACACTTTAACGGTTTAAAACGCGATATATTAGTTAAACTTATTTGAAAATGATTTTTAACTTCGGCCCGACGTTTCGGATGCTTTGAAGCAGCCGTGGTCACGGGGGAGCATCGTTTCCCCGTGACCACGTCTACTAATATATCGCGTTTTAAACCGTTAAAGTGTTTTATTTAAATGTGTACTACTCACGTAAACTATAGACAGTACAATGTCTGTATGTTTTTTTAATGATAGAGAAGAATCTCTATCATTAAAAAAAACATACAAATGTTAAATATTATTTATTATATTAATGATTTTTATGTATTCAATGACTTACGGTCTCTAAATACACTCACATAATAATTTGTGTTCCACAGAATATAAATAAGCACAGTTGTACACTAAGCATTAAGCATCTTAAGCAACAAGAGATTAGGATTTTTGTCAGCTACCATTTTAATTATATCTCATATTATTGGACACCCCGCAGTTAATCACATCAAAGCAACGATGATAATAATATCACCTCTACCACATAAGTAATAAGGTTGAAAATGTTTAGTTAAAACTATTCAAGTCTGTGAAACGGCGACCGCCTTTATTACAAAAGCAATAAGGTTGAAAATTCAAGGTGTAGTGGGGTGTTAAATTAATATCAGCGGATTACTGGTATTTGCGAATTGACACTAAAAGTGTGCGGACGCTTTGTGGGATTACTGCTTTTGACGTGTCTTTATGATTAACTAGCTGTATCACGCGGTTTTGTGCAAAAGCTTACATATTAGGCCCTCTCATGTGTTACGGCACTTTGAACAGAACAGAAATTAATATAATAAATACAGACCGCCTGCATAGGTCAATGGTTGCCTAGCATTGCGGTCTGAGTTAAAATGCCGGGAAAACATTATGTTTCAGTTGGACATTCAAAAATCTGTAATAAAGTTTCTGTTTCTCTTACTCTTCTCCTACTCTTTCACGTATACTAAGATTATACATTTAAGGATCGATCAGTCAGCTATTGTTTCTTTGCTACCTCTCGTACAACACAATTGAACATTTTCGACAGAACGGAGGTCTCTCGCTTTCAACGATAACTTTATAGTAATTAAATCCATATATGAGGCGACTAGAGGCAGAGTAGCCTAGCTGCAATTTTAACTTAAGTTATTTATAATTTTATAGTCTAAAAATGGTTATCTACAAGAGCACATTGACCGAAAATTGTTATACATAATTCTTACACAAATAATAGTACAAATTCGTATTCGCCTAAGATAGTTGCAAATTTTCCTCCATTTTAATTGAATTTTGTTTTTTGTTGTATGTATGTATGTACCTTTAATAGCCTCAATAGTCTTTAATAATACAATGTGTGCTATGCTTATATTTTTATTACGTAAACTTTGACGTCACAAATGACACATCGTCATAATTTACAAACAAGAGGCTGCACATAAATACATACGGATCACTCGTCTTCTTCAACTACGTCCCACAAGTATCGATCCTTGAACTCCGCAATCGATTTCTCCATCGATTCATCGATATGTTCATCGCTCGCCGGCGCAACTATCGATTCGATATCGTCATCGAGCAATGAAGTAACCGACAGGAGAGTGGAATCTGTTATGTTGATCGTGTCTCCAGCGTCACCTCTTTCTGGCTGACTTCTCATAGTACCGACAGTCTGATATAGAAAAAGAAAGTATATGTTAAGGACTTTCTCTTTATCAACAGATGGTTTGGTTCTTGATCAGTATGGCGCCAATTTCCAATCACGTTTGCTGATTTTATCATCAGAAATAGCTTTAGTTTAAACATCATCTAAGCAATCATAAGCAATAGATAGTTAGTCGACTGGTTATAGGCCAAGCCCAAAAACCAAGTCGAATGCTTTGTTTACCAGGCAAGAACCGATACGCGATTAAACTTGACGGATTTTTCATCTGTGGACGGTGGTTTGTGACCTGGACGCAATATTCCTACCACCCATTTAATATTCAGACTTCCAGACAGACACAGTCCAGACAAGACCAACAAAAATTAAAGATTGTTTAGTAGAAATATTGAACTCTGTGCGGGTCGAACCCTCTAATAATCAACCGTAGATAGCTCGATTGTATACCAATGAGCCTGTCACATCTAGACGGAATCACAAAAAACAAAATTATGTCTCTCGACGAAATTAACTTTACTATACTGAAGACTTAATAAACTTACGTCTATTATAGCCATATGCAGAATTGGAACTTCTAATTTATACGGTTTAATTTCCTGTGGCTCGTCATCCAAATAGGTGTAGTCAGAAGCCGTTTGCCAATTGAGCTATAAAAAACAAAAAAAACATTAGGATACCAAGCAGTTAAGTAGTTTACACGACTGTATATAATATGTACGTACACACGTGTGTTACACGTTAATAAAAATAACTTCTAGCGAATTAAAACGCGAAATGTATTACTTAACTTATCTACAATTTATTTTAACTTCAGCCTGATATTTCGTATGCTTTACAGTAGCTGTGGTCACAAGGGACTGAAGATAGAAGCTGTCCCTAATGTGAATCGAATCTACTTAGCTAGCATCATCTGTTTTTTTCATACTGGTACTTGAAGAAACTAGCAAATATTACAGTTAAATGTTTATTTCAATAAATGCCGAACAGTTTTTGGAATAGTTTTTCTCCGTATTTTAAAATTTTTTCCCTTTTTTTTAAGAAAAACCCCCAAAAATTTTTAATTTTTTTTTTTTAAAAAAAAAAAAAAAAAAAAAAACCCAAAAAAAATTTTTTTTTTTCCCTTTTTTTTTTTTTTGCTTTTTTTTTTTTTTTTTTTTTTTTCCCCCAAAAAAAAAAAATTTTTTTTTTTTTTTTTTTTTTTTTTTTTTTTTTTTTTTTTTTTTTTCTTGTAACATCGTCGTCTAAACTTACCCTTCTTAATCTCCATTTTTCGAGAAATTCATTTGTCTCCCTCAGCGCCTCCCGACTTTCCTTCAGAAGCTCGTCAATTTTATCACCAAATCGCATTTGCTTGTATTTTTTTAGGAACTAAAACATGTTGTTATTATATCATTAATTCCATCGTGAAGGTTTAATATTATTGTTCACCAAAAACTTCTATAAACAAGTTTAATATGTAATTTTAATTATAAATAAATAAATTAGAGCCCATAGTTCATACCTCATACATACTCATATAAAAGCGCACTTTAATGGCCCTATCAATATTCAGTTATAAAAACTTCTTGCAAGGATTGTTATCTACCTTCACTCTTCATAGGAGATAACGCTGCTTGGAATTGAATATTTTTTTAATAAACTTCATGTAAAACATAACTTCATAAGCTTTTGCCGATTAAAGAGTTTCAACGAAATACTGTCTATAGTTTAGGCGAGTAATACATATATATTACAGATATATTAGTTAAACTTATTTGAAAATGATTTTTAACTTCGGCCCGACGTTTCGGATGCTTTGCAACAGCCGTGGTCACAGGGAGACGGGGGAGTTTCAACGAAACAGTAATTTGTATGATCTTTGCCTCAACTTTGCAATATTAAATAAACATGTCTTAATAAATGAAAAATCTCAAAAAGTTACTTTTAATACGAAACATTTTAAAATTAAAAATCGAAATGTGGTCACGGGCGAGATTTTCAGAGCTTTCCGTGCTGTTGTTCTAACCAATTTAGGTAACATCATCGTCGATTTTGTTCACCCCATTGATACCATCAATGCACCTCTCACGCATTCATTTCAACCTTAACACTTACAAACAATTTACTAGAAACTTTCTCCCCGAATGCACGGATTATACCTTAGAAGTAAGACGTATTGTTCCCACAGAATTTGAAACTTACAGCTATTGATAAAACCAGTAAGGCGATCTCAGTCAAAAGAAACGGTAGACTAATAACGCTATCATTTTCTGACAAATCCAATTTCTCCTGTTTGCGTATCTCTCGACCGATAAAGCAAATGATTTTGCAGGCCAGCCGTTGAAACATATCCACGAAACCATTTCCCAAGAGATAATCTATCAGAACTAGGCTGATGAAGCTGGCACTGTATACTACGACACTGAACACCTCATTTAGCATTTTGGAAATGATTCGGGATATAAGATTTATCTCTATTCAATATTGTACATTTTGGCACGAAGGATTTCATATGAGTGAGGTTTTTTGTGTGACTTCTATCAGTATAGTATGTGACAAACAGCTCTTGGCAGGAAGGGAAAATTACGTTTCTGTATAAGATTGTTTATGAAGGTTTTATTCTTTATTATGTCAATGAAAAATATAATTGCTATGCACAGTCATATGATGATAGATAAAATGCGCTGTCGACGTATGTGGGACATACTGAAATCCGCAGACGGAAACCGAAACGCGATTAAACTTGGCTTTTCATCTGTGTAAGGTGCTTCGTGATCCGGACGGAATTGCGATATTCCTACCACATATCCGGATTTCCAACGAAGTCCGTCGTGTTTTGAGAAAAAAATATAAATTGATTAGAAAAATGTTGGACCCGGTGGGGATCGAACCCACGACCTAATGATTGACGAATCATTAGTTACACACTACACCAAAGCGCACGTCTTGCTTTTGTCCTTTTTAAATTTGTCATCGATTTAATAATTCGCGACCATAAGTGAGGTAGGTAAATGATCCCCCTTTCCCATAAACGTCAATCGTCAACGTCTTTGTTCATCATATAATATGTAAGTATGTTATAATTATTTATGATGCATGACTCAAATCTGCATAAAGCACTGACAAATCAAAATATTCAGTATCTAAATTATATAGAGCTTTATGTCCATTATTATAAAAAAAATAATATTTAGAAAAACATGTTCGTGAAAAGTTTTCAGTTCTGCGTTTACCTTATGTTATACAATCTGTGGATACAGTCCCTAATCTATGACGGTTGCCATAGTTACCTATGTTTGTTTACAATGATAATACATAAATAACAAAACGGAGAATTTTGTAATATATATTATTTACATTTACTTGTAAATAAGTAAATATTCAACATGGTAAGTGACATAGCATATTGTTTGTCGTTTTAGTTCGTAAATGGTTCATGTCTTTTATTTTTTCTTTTTAATCGATATTCATTTTGAAATACACCACAGTATTGTTGTATTATTTATTAGCATACACTTATTACTTAAGTAATAATCTACTTCTATGACGTATAATAAACTTCTCAATTTATATTTTAGCCGCCAAAAGGAGGGAAAGGTGGTGGGAAAAAAGCACCAGGTAACATCAATATAACTACATATAATATTTTTTGTATCATACAAAACAGTAAATTGAATAGTAACCATCTTTTTTTTAAAGCAATTATTATCGATGGGGTGGACACCTCCGAGATGACGCGAGAGAAACTCGAGCAATTCACCCTAAAAGTAAAAGAAGAGCTCGATAAAGAAAGAGAAGAAAGGAATTACTTTCAACTAGAAAGAGACAAGATAAGAACCTTTTGGGAAATAACGAGGCAACAGCTGGAAGAAGCAAAAGCGGAACTAAGAAACAGAGAAAGAGCTACTGAAGAAGCGCAAGAGGAGAATGAAGCACTTTTAGAAACAGAAAAACAGAAAATAAAACATTTAAAATATGAACAACAAGCAGCTGCAGCAGCATTGAGAGCTGAAAATCTAGTAGCGTTAAAGGCAGCTAAGGAGGAGCACACAGAACAAGAGTTAGAGCTGCTTTACGATAAGAGAATGTTGCGTCAGGAAATAAGAGAGAAAATGTTAGCTGCGCAAGATGAATTAAGACGCGCAAAGCTAATACATGCAGAAGAGCTCTCGAAGACGAGGGCAGACTTTGAAGAAAGGGCGAGACAGATTGAAGATAAGGCTGAGAAGAAGCTACAAGAAACTAAAACAGAACTAACAATAAAGCACAGAACAGAAATAGCAGAGGTCGAGGAGAGGAAGAACAAACAACTGTCTGAACTCATAGCTCATCATGAAAGAGCTTTTAACGATCTGAAAAACTATTACAATGATATCACTTTAAATAATTTGGGTAAGCTATTCCACTATTGTTCTTCATATGATTTTGCTTATTTTTATTATTTAATTATTGTAGAACTTATAAACATAACTTCTTTTATAATGTTGCCAAACATTATAAATTATATTACAGGTTTAATAAGCAGCTTGAAACAGCAAATGGAAGACATGCAAAAGGTGAAAGAGAGGGCAGAGAAAATTGCAAGAGATGCTGTTGCTGAGAGTAAGAGTCTTCGTGAGCCATTGGAAGCTGCTATAATAGATAACAAGGAGTTAAAACGGCAGATGTCCAACTATGACCGTGATAAAGCGGCTTTAGCTGTTAGTAATACTTTAGAACCGTGGTTAAGGACTGTAAAACATCTGCAACTGTGGGCCATACTTAAATAAATCATAGTCGGCTTCATTTCTGATTTATTTCAGGCAAAAACAAAACAATTGGCGTCACTGGAAAAACAGTTCGAAGTATTAAAATGGGAATACGAAGTGTTGCAGGTGCGTTTTGACAGAGTGCAGACGGAAAGGAATGAGCTCAAATCTAGGTAAATGCACTTTGTTAAACGAAATATTGACTAGTGCTAAAGCACTACACACATAACACATGTTATAAGCAGAGAAAAACAAAAGAAAATTTTTTAATAAAACCCTTTTACGGTTTTAAACCCGTTTTTTTTTTTTTCTTTTTTTTTTTTATTTTTTTCCTCCCCCCCCCCCCCGCGGGGGGGGGGGGCGGGCCGGGGCCCCCGCCCCCGGGGGCCCCCCCCCCCCCCCCCCCCCGGGGGCGGTCAAAAATTTTTTTTTTTTTTTTTTTAATTTTTTTCCCCTTTTTCTCTTTTTTTTTTTTTTTTTTTTTTTTTCCCCCCTTCCCCCCCCCCCCCCCCCCCCCCCCCCTTTTCCCAAAAAGAAAATATTTAAACACAAACATTGACTTACATAGTATCTAAATTGTTTAGATTCTCACGAGCCGTTCTAGAAGTACAGCAACGAGCGTCATTGAAAACAGCGTTATTGGAGGCGAAGTTGAAGAATATGGAGGCTAGGGATTTGGGACCAAGGGAAATGCATGTGAGTACCTGACCTTAATGAGTATGATGTTTTCTGCAATTTTTATCAATGGCACACATAAGATACGTTTATTTATTATATTGAATACAACATACTTATACATAATAAATTGAAAATAGTTTAGTAGTATGTATGATTAATTGATAAAAATATTCTGAAATTAGTTAAGTATTTTGGAACACAAACAATTTATTAGATTACACGCAATTTTTTTAAAACTTCGATTATACATACGTATTCACTTAACAGGAACTACTTAAACTAAAGGATACGCAAGTAGAGGACCTAAGATACGAAGCAGCAAGGTTGAGAAAGGCCCACGACGATCTTCTGGCGACGTATGAAGCCAAGTTAGCAAAGCTTGGGGTGCCCACAGAGGAACTTGGATTTAAGTTAGTATAGCGCCATCTATGTGTTAATACAGACACAAATTTAAATGGAGGTGCTTTTTTAGATAAGTTTGATTTAACAATTATAAGCTTAAGTCCTCCATATATTACTCTTTTAGTTATAATTTTATATGATAATATATACGGTGATTTGATATAATTTTTCAGGCCATTAAAGGCTGTTGCTGTGGCAGGATTATCACCAATCATCGGCCAAGGTCCAGCTGGATTGGTGACTAAGGATCAAATTTGAATATCTTTTACAACATCTATTGATTAGTAATAAATCCTAAAATAATTGTATTTGTTATTATTTATTAGCGCCATCTAGTGAAAATAAAGCATAACTATGGTCTATCTCTATTCTACTCGTAATCGTATTAGTATTAGTACTAAAGATTTTTGCTAGAGGGCGATTTTATAAATATATTGAAATCACTATATTTTACACACTGTCTAGTCAACGTTCTTAATAAAATTAATTTATTGTTTCAATGATGTGTATCTACGATGTTAAATTCTTGTTTATGACCGCATCAAAAAAAATATAACTAAACCAGCTGTTTAAATATCGTATATTTATAATGTTATTACTGATGTAGGATTAAGTAATAAGGAAGTATGTATATTTTTAAAGATGTTCAAGCCTAAAAAAGTTTAGATTCTATGTAAATATTGTAATAGATCTCTTAATAATATTGAATATTTTAATATTTTGCTTTAAGTTTGATCGTCATGTATATAACCAAAATTTACTCATATATTATTCAAATCAGTACTAAGTTTTATCTTGTTATGTGTTTCAAATATAGAAACCATTAAATCATTCTAATAGGAGATACACTCATTAATACATTGTTGTTAAAATAAGGTCATGCGGTTATTTTTATCGACCTTTCAAACTAATTACCCATCAATCGAAATGATATTAGACACGAAAAGGTCACATGTGAATAAATAAAACATTACTGAAGCCAATAAATATTATATTTACTACGAGATATCTTCGTTCATATAATTATATTACAGAAAAAAGTAAGGCAACAGTTGAAATCAACGAAACTGCGGTTTATTATTGTTTCTTTATTTATCAGCCACAATTAGAATTTAATACTATAAACGAGCTTACACGTACATATTTACGTAACATAACAAGCCAATAAAACTTTTTCTATCACCAACAAATATATAATCCCCATTATATCAATTGTAAAAACTATAGACAAATATTTTTAAATGTATGAATTAAAATGATTCTCATCATAAGAATATACATCGGGTAGCAGAAACAAGAATTCAACATTGATAAATTACGAGTCGTATACGCTAGTTATACAAATTAAATGAATCTTCTCAACTTTTAAGGAAGTACACAATAACCCAATGTGAAATGTAGCAGCTATAATACGATCAGACGAAGTTGAAAATAAAGAAACTTATATATTACGCGTTTTAGATAATCAAAATGTTTTATTTAACTGAGGTGTAGATGAGTTTTAATTATTATAAGAAACTTCTTAACATAGTAATATTTTGTACGTGTAAGTCCATTTAGCTCTCTTAATATTTATAATTTCAACTAAAATAAATAATTACCTAAATAACTAAAACTAAAATAGCAGATTAAGCTTAAGGTGCTTGTAAAGAGACATCAATTAATATCCTTATGGATACACAACAGCCAGATTGATTTTTTTAAGAGATGAATAAAATTATAAATAATATTATATTTACATAGTCTTGTGATAGTTATATTTCTTTGTTTTATTATATCTTGGACAGTACTTTGCTATGATTTGGCTTAGCAGGTCCATGTGTAGTAGTAGCGTAAGGTAATACCAAGTACTATCTGTGTATAACGCGAGTAGTACACATTGAAATAAAACACTTTTGACGGTTTAAACGCACGGAGGGACCGAGACCACGGCTGCTGCAAAGCATCCGAAATGTAAGTCCGTTGT
This sequence comes from Leptosia nina, assembly GCA_963661955.1. Lineage (NCBI taxonomy): Eukaryota > Metazoa > Arthropoda > Insecta > Lepidoptera > Pieridae > Leptosia > Leptosia nina. The sequence goes on from CAVLEF010000007.1 coordinate 5,034,667, forward strand.
TAAAATAAATTTTGTATTCGTTTAAGTAATAAAATTCGCGTTTAAAACAGTTAAAAGTGTCTTATTTATAAGTTACATACCCTACGAGAAGATAGAAAATTTTTCGTGTACGGTTCACTGATCGATTTATATATAAATAAAAAAAAACAGACATGTATTTACTAATAACATATTTTTTATTTAAGCAACGCTGCATTTTCCAGCTTCTTAAGCGACGCATTTACTTCCTTTAAAGAACAAATTTTAAGCTTAAGTAAATTGTGCCCACTACCGTTTATTTACAATAGCAATTGCGTTTGGTGTTACCATTTTAGGCACGTATCGTAATTATATAACACTAGCAACACATATTGCTCTTTCACAAAACCATGTATGTTTTTCACAGATTATATAACGGGTCAGAAAACAGCTAATGATGCATACATTTTAGTGATTTTTCGAGTTTAAAAGCAGTTAACATCTAGATATCGGAAATTGTTTATTAGCTGTTATATTATAATTGAAAATTAAATAGCATTTAAAAAAAGCGTGTGAACCAAGGTAGTTTATATCGATTATTCTTACGTTATTCTGGACAGGATTTTAGTACGAAAGCGTATGACCACTTCTTGGCAGTGCTCGTGGACTTTTTCAAAATATATCGACCTTTGTATATATTACATTGCTCTAGAAGATTCTATAGTGCGCTAAACGATAGGTTTTATCAACATTCCACTTATTTACAATATACATACAATTATAATAATTAGGAATTAATACATCACAATAAGCAATTATCACAATAAAGCGGAGATTCGAGAACTTACAGCGAAAGGAACGAGAATCACAAAGAAATTAATAAAATATAGTGCATATTAAGATTAGAATATACAGTGATAAAAATACACTTTCCAAAATTGCGTAGCGTCGTGAATTAGACACAACCAAATTATTAGTCACAACGGTTAACACAAATGTTATTTTTCGATTTATATTTTTTTAACTTAACTTTTCTTACAATACCGAGATTATTTGCGTGAATTTCCGTGATAACTTTCGATACATTTAGCTAAAGCTATCTGCGAATTTTAAAAACAGCGTACAATAAAGATGAAACAATTAAATTGACTTCAATTTAATGATATAACGTGATTGCTTTTCAATTTCTCGTAAGAATTACGTATCAAGGAATACAATGCTGACGATAATCGTATCGTAGCTCCTATAATTAAATAATTGTATTTTATAATTAATAAAGTTATGAGAAGCGTCAGATAATATAAAATATGTTAACGAAGAATTAGAGCTTTATAAAATTAACAATGTTCTAGTTAAAGTTGGAAGTCGGTAATAATTTGAAATTACCAGTTACCATTACTGCAGGTCAATAGAACTGTTCTATGACGACATTCTATGATACAAAATATAATTGTGTTATTCAACTCTCATGCTTCATTTAAATATTAGTTCCTAAATGTGCGCGTGGGTTTATTGCGTTATTCTAACATTAAAATTACTTTTCACAGTCTAAGCGTTCTTAATTGAATTAATAATCTATAAATTTCAACATTTATTATTCATCTAAAAACATTAATATCCAAATTAGATTTGCCTAAATGTGTTACTGATAAATTGCGAAAAATTAAACATTTATACATATATCAATATTTTCTTACCGTGTAATTTTAATAATTCCTCCAAATGAAATTCGTAAATTAGATGACGATAACAAAGAATAATTGTTTTATGATATCCTTAATTATACGATGTAAAGATTATATGGAATTTATAAGCTTACAGTATTACGCAATATACACAAGCCTTCACAATTCACAGAATATTATATTTTGTAAACATTTGATTAAAACAAATATCTACTACGACGCTTTCTATAAGCTGAACGAAAATTTCGCCATGCTACAAACCCTTAATATTGATTTTATACATAAATTACTGCGATAATCAATATTGTCCGATATTTTTTAAGAAATAAATATAACGAAAAGTAACATTGAAATTACATATTTGTTTTATTCAAATGTTAAAATCCCTTATATTACAACCGTGAAAATATTAATATACATGTTAATATAAGAAGCATGTATAATTAAAAACAATAACCGTGAAAAGTGCTTATTTCAAAAATTATATGAAAATACAAAAATTTATAATAATATTTATATATAGAATATCATTGTATTATTGACAGATTTTGTATGCAGTCTGGAAAAAAATTAATAAGAAGCTTTTTATTTTGATACGGTTTTGTTTTAATTTAAAGCATTCTGCTTATTTGCAAAAAGCATTTAATAAATTCGCGTAAAATAATGTATAAATATTCCCTTTACCCAGGTACAAATATAAAATGTAAATAAATAGTTACTTTACAATAAAGTCGGTTTGGAGACTTTTTTTGCGTTTGTAGTAGTAATAATTTTGTGATCTGATGACGCGAACCAGTTGTTTACTCTTTTGCCCGATGTTAATATTATACTACTACAAAACGCGAGCGCTTCCTTACTTGTGACTAGGTTAGACTGTCTTCTGAAGTAAGAGATTTCCACAAAAACCGTTTGTAAACCGATTTCTGATTATAATTTTCAAAAGAGTCGAATATTGAGCATTTTTAGACGGAGAACTGTAATCTATAAGCGATTAGGAGATGTCCGATTGAAAGTTTAACAAATATTGTTCTTCGATTCGAAAATTGGCGGACATTAAGTATCGTTGAATTATTAAAAAGTTTAGGCTCGGGACGGAAAGATCGATACTCTAGGCAGGGACGATTTTTGTGAATCGATTGTTTTAGTATTATTACGGCTTGTAAACATATTTGTGTCAATTGCAACGGAACGTACTCGAAATATATATTTGTATAAGAAAGTATCTTGACGATATTGTGATTTGAATAGTTCGCCATCAACGCGTGCGTTTGCATTTAGCATTTAATCTACCTAAAATAAAAACTTCCCTTTTTAGACTATGTCAGCGGGTAAGTAAAACTTAAACTATTTTTCATGTCAACGTAGCATCTTCACCATATTATTGTGTGTAATGAATAATGTGAGGAATACCATTATTTTATGTCTTTTTGATTTTTTTTAAATTAACTTAAGCGTTTTTTACATATTTTTTTTAAATAAACACGTTTTATTTGTATTTACAAGTTTTGTGAGTAAGTTTGGTTGGATCATGACTACGTTGTCACGAAAAAATACAACAATTCACAACACGTTTTTATGAATCTTATTCGTCACATCACTTAATTCGGTCTTATTAAGCAGCAAGCGATCACGTGAGTAGCAATAATGACCGTGAAAGCGGATGATCACGTGGTCATGACGCGGTAAGCCCCATCTTAATGTTCATCTTAGCTCGTGATGCACTTTATATCCGAAGCCTCTTCAGGAGTCCTGTCATCTGGAAGGAGAAATTCCTAAATAAGTACTCAGTTTTCTACATAAGTTCCCATCATCAGTGACATAATTTTCACTCAAGGGTATATGCACAAGGAAATTTCAACAAAGTTTTCAAAGTGCTCTTTGTGGTGGAATTTTAACGCAATATTTCATTAATCCAAAATTATAAGCATGCACGATATTCTGAACGAAGCAAACGATAGACGAAACCTAATTGATAGAATATGAAAGATAGATAACACAAAATAAATAAATAACCATTCATCGTTCCAAAAATTAAAAAGCAGAAGTAGCAAATTGTTTAATTAGTGAAATTATTAATAAACAAGCAGGGCTTAATAACGCCAGAGAGACTCATAAATTGGCGCTTAAGAAAATAAAATGCCGCTTCCAATTGAACTTCAAAAATACACGCTTGCATAAATCTGCTAAAATATCATTAAAATAAAGGCTCTTGAACGATGAAACGATCGGTCTTACTGGCTTGTGTTCTTCATAACGTGAATGTGCTATTTGAATATAAAATACAGCGAAAAGTTGCGAGTAGCAAATTTCGTAAAAGCGCAAATTTTGCATTCACCATACCTCGGTGACATTTCATTAGGCGTTCACGAAGGACGATTTGGTCCTGTTGAAGAGATTTATTCAAAATTTATCTCCTATAAATCAGCTGATTGTCATTTTGAAATTTCAGGTCAAATCGAAGAACCTTTAAGACTACAGGCATGCAGGTCTAGAATCAACTGTACAACTGAGGAAAACATTAGAATATTGTTTTAATTACTTCTACTTAGAGTATTTTAAAGCGCAAATAGGAAGTACCTACTTATAGTTTATATTATTATTATTATTCTATTGTCTTTCGCTAAAATATCATCCCCTATTAGATAAAGTATATAAAATATATATAGTGAAAAATAACTAGAACTAAAAGATAATTACCCAGATAGTGACGCCGAATTAGAAATTGGAGGACTATTTGACTCGAAACCTTCTTTGGGCTTATCGTTAGCCAGTTGCAGTTTCAACTGATGCCCGAAGCAGGCCAAGTCTTCTCTAAAGGTGTCTGAACCAGGCGTGGTCGGCTTCCCATCGTCTCCCGTAGCCATGGCCTCCGCATCACTCTGCAGAGGCGCCTGTTCGGATTCATCTTCCGTATTGTAAATTTTGAAATACGCAAACGTCAAATATATCACCGAGATGATGAAGGATGGAATCGGTATGGCCATGGCGTAAACTAAATTGAGCGTGTTTTGCCACATATCCAGCTCCGTGATGACTAACCCGGGATCGATCCGGCTGTAATAGCACGTGTAATTGTTGCCGATCGGCCTATACTTCCCGTAAAAAACTGTACAGTTTAAAATTGGCGGATACCCGCATCCCTTCACATTTGGGAACAGCCTGGCCCCAGTGAAGTACCATTCGGAATCGTTGCCTTGCAACCCCGTAGGCATCACATCAGCCAGTTCCTGATCCTCCATCTCTGGATCGAGTTTATCCAGGGGCGATTCGTAGTTTTCGTAGTCGTAATCTTTTCTGAGCGATCTCTCGGCTCTTATGAGCGCCTCGTACTCGGTTGCTGAAATATTTGGGGCGTAACCGAGTTTGTAATTGACTCTGATTTGGGTGCACTCGAAGAGGTCTTTGGTGCAGCCCTCCCGGCATGAGGCCCAGGAGCAATTGCTGACGCCGAATAACTGTTTGACTTCAGCCGTCACACACTGCGCACTGACTGGATCGAACTGCATGAATATAGTTGTGAAGGCCGGTTCTATCACGAAGGGTACTAAGAAGAGGAAGGCGAAGAGGCTGAAGATCGCGAGGAGGACGAAAGACGCTGTCGTGTAGAAGAGCAGTTTCTCGAGAAAAGTGGGAGGTATCGGCAGATTTTCTTCTTCGTCGGCCATGTTGGCGAGAGCCCGCTAGTAGCGATCATAGCGCTTGTTTCAGCTCGGCTGTATCATTTCAAGCTTTATCAGTCTTGTGGCGACACTTGAACTTGTATATTAGATTTCGTTTGGGACCCAGGTATTTACATTTTCACATTGATGATCGAATGCTTTATAAAGGCTTCTTGTTACTGATCTATAATCAAATATTTTTTAATGATTTATCGGTTTTTTATGTAATTTAGCTTAGCGTAGTAGCAGACTCTTTCTTTGCGAAGTAATATTAAGTGCCAAGTAGTATAAAGAGCTCAATATTTCAACATTTTGCAACGTTTTATAGGAAAATTATTGTATGAACTAGTCATTGCAATCATATACGTAAATCAAAGTTCTACATTAAGTCTTATACATTTAGACTAATTGCACCGGTATGCAAGCACAGAATTCCTGTCGCCAGTCAGTCTGAAAACGGAATGTAGACTGTATCGATTCGACCACGACCACCAAACTCAGCCAGATATTTCTAGAATAAAATTTCAGTCTAACATTTATTATCCAACTGAGCATATCTATACTGTAGTCGTTTTTATACAAAAGCTTTTGTAAGTTCTTTCCCATTTAACCAACCGATCGATAACTGAACACAGGTTGGATTTGAATGAGAAAAAAGTTGGTTTAATATTAAAAACTGCTTGATACTATTTATAAGCAGGCAAAGTATACATATGACATTTATATAAGCGTATAAAATTAAATAAACAAAAATAATAGCCACGACAACGATGTCCTGTATTCATTAGTTTAAAAAGAAATGAATAAACTGATGTTTACATTTACTACAATTTAAATAAAACAATTTATGTTCACTCATTTTTAAGTACGACCTGACGTTTGAAATGTAATTTATTAAATAATTTTAACAATAAAACATGACACGAAGTGCGATATACACATTATAATCTGTTTAGTTATGCATGAAAAGTCCTGGTCTTTCATCTCGAAGAAACAATTAAGTGTTACAGATAAGGCAGAGTACGTACAATTCTATTAATCAGCAGTGAAGCAGACATGGGATTGACACAACACACAATTAGTTTTAATATTGATAACGGAATAATAAAACTGTTATAATACGAATAAGACAATTGTACAGATAGCAGACTTATTACATTTTTAAACTAACTAGCTAAAAAGTTTGTTTGTTTGTAGCCGAATCATGCAAAACACATTTTAATGTCCAAAATAATTATTCTACGCGCACGAAGTCACAGCCAAATCTAGTGTTAATGTTATTGGAGTCTGGCGGCGTGCAAAACTTGATTGATAGAAGTGAATCTAAATGTTTCAATAAGAACGAAACAAAGTAAGCACCCTGATTAATACAAACACGAATGAGACCCGGAATCGCAAATGAACATTGATTTAATATTTGAACAAGACAGACGAGTGCTATTTGTGGGGCACATCGTTTCATCGCCTTCCGACCCGATTGGCTTCACGAGAATAGCTATTGATGCATCGAACAATACCACGACACGTTCTATGCATGTTTTATAACGGAAAATGCGGGTTGCAATATTCATAATTTTCACATGTGCAAATATATCGAATTCATAAGTTTCACATGTGCAAATATATCGGATTCATAACTTTCACATGTGCAAATATATTGAATTATTGTCGACGAGTACAAGAAACAGTGTATCTATCGGAATGTCCTATGGGAATGACGGCATGGTTGAGCCTGGAGAAGTAAGCGGAACTCGAGGGCACACAAAGAGAATTTCAATATGTTTATTAGCAATGCAAAAAAAGATCTCAATTTTTATTATACTGTATACAGTATAATAAAAATTTATATTTTAATATATATATTTATATATAAATCGCCAAACAAGTATTTAGAAGGAACAACAGAACTGACAGTATAACAACACACATATAGTAATAAATACAACATAATACTCGTACAGTAATAATTAGAAACAAACAACTGTAATGTAATGTAAAAGTCTCTTTCTAAGTAAAAGGGGAGATTCTGAAATGTTTAATATTAATATTGAACAAATTTGGAAGGAAAAAATAAAGCCAACACACTTTCACATGTGCACACGAGCCTTTTTTTACAAGTATCTAAACATAAAAATAAAAAAAAATATCATATTTTTTAAGAATATTGATTCATTGAATCCACGACCCACGTGTTTAAAACGCGCTCCTGAACCTAGAAACTCGTCAAAGACTTAAAATGATAAAAAGAAAAACTTAGAATATTTCATAAGATTAGATATTCTAGAATAAAAGAAAGTTTTAATTATTAGTACCTATTGATTTTTCAAGTGCCACCTATATACTAATTATAAGAATTTTTTTGGAAATACTTTCTTACTTCTTGATAGTTTTGTAGGAAAATTAGACACAAGACACCATGTCGCTTTGTCATTACAAAATACCTTTAACATTTTAGATTTACCGTTTAAGTGTTTTAAGAGGACAGAAAAGCATGGGGCTCGCTTGATGATAGGTGTATTTTATAGCATACTAGCTGTGCCCGCGACTTCGTTTGCGTGGAATAGTGACCTGGGGTAGAATGTTTAATTATTTAGGCTGTTTATTAATTTATGTAATTGCGCATTTATCGCAGCCAATCTATGTTGTAAGTGCTACTTTGCCGCAACAGTCTCACCTCACATCACTCCTACTCTAACTCCCACTCTCACTCTCACTCCCACTCCCATTCCCAAAAAGCCAAAAAAGATAGTTTTATTGTTCTAGCTTCAAAAACAACGAATTTCCATACAAACTTTCACAGATCCCAGATGTTTGTCGAAGAGCAAATTTTTGTAGTACTGCAGTCGCTACTACCAGTAACCCGACCTTGGATAAAATGGTCCAGTCTATGTATAACCCGGGGTTGTTCCGAGTGCAGTGGTTAAGGAGGTCAAGAGAATGTGCGTGTTTATGCAATTAAAAAGTGAAGTTTACTCGTGTGAATGTGTGTTGAAAAATTTAACAGCTCGCCTCGACATACATCATAATTATTTCGACTGTAAAAGTACTATGTTAAATAAATTAATTTATTTCATATCAATCGTGTTGTGTCTTATTTTGTGGGATTCCGTACAATGACGAGATAGTGCAGACCATGTGTCATGTTTCCAATTGTTATTTTATTTTACTTGAAATGCACGCGAAATAAATAAACTATGAAACATCGATTAATAATTACTATCATATCATATTCAATTCTAAATCTTCAAAAAAGTTAAAATTACATTTAAAAAAAAAACAAGCAAGAATCAATATGTAATTCAATTCTGAAATAATATGTAATATTTTGAATGCCGATAGAACTATTTAACATAATTTTATAATAAGGCTAATTTACATAATTAGCTGTTAATGAATCGAAAGTGCTGAAAAAAAGTTATTTGTTAAGAACATATCAATGTAAATTGATATGTTAAATGTTTAAAAAAACACCTGTGTCTAATGATTTGACTGTATAATTAAAACAATTTCTTTATATTTTAATTATTATTAATTATAGATGAATGTTTTCAGAATATCATTTAATTAGTTTAGGTTTATTTAATTGAACAGCACACTCTCTTTCTAGAATTGTGTTAAGCGCGAATAGTATTCGATTCATATCACGACAAAACGTAATAAATATTTACATGGCAGTGTGACCAACTACTAACAGATAAATAAAAATGTCCACTAATCATTTATTTACTACTGTTTCACTAAACGGATACAGAAATGTGTTTACTCTATATGCTCCAAATGGGCAACCTCAGTTGGAGTAGATAAGCACTGAATGTGCCCTGCCTGACCGATATACAGTATTCTTCCCATTCTTGAATCCAAAAACTAATGGCGCAAGGCATGACATGTATATATGACTAACTTAGATAAATAATTCTCATTAAAATCTTTAATTTAGACTGCAAGAGTTAAAATCTGCACTATGTTGTAACGTCCTTGATAGGTCTTCGTTTGGTGCCAATAAACACAGTTATGCAACAGCTTTACATAAAACTGACGTCAAGCGATTGTCTCTAATCAAAACTTTTATGTTTATACTAGGAATGCCACGCGGTGTTACCCGCATTATTCATTTTACTTTGTACTCGTATTTAATGTTAGAAAATTAATTGCAATATAGTTTATAACACGCCTTCATTAACTTTTTATTATAAGTAGTTTACATCCACACAAACCCCTTTTTAAACAAAATTACGATCAAGATTCATAAAACGTTATTGTTCAATACCTACATCACTCGAAAAAAACTCAAGTTGCAGCTCTTTAGGATCAGCTGTTAAAGCTTACTTGATCAATTATCAGTCCCTTTGAACAAGTATTTTATATGTATATATAATTGTATCGCTGTCATATATTATTGTATATCATCAATATTTGCACGCGGTATATCATAATAAAGAACAGAACTTGTTTGACATATGACAATTGACAATGGTAATTGCAACAAAACAGCAAAATGACAATTGAAAAAGAGTTTTTATTTAGTACATAATTTGCAACTGTCAAATTGTGTGTATATTATGAACTCGTACAGTATGTAGAATCAATAATATAATCGCAATATTGAATATTTTGCATAAGTAACCATAGATGTTATAGTACCCAACAATTGTATACCATGATAATTCTTTATACTAATACATCTTTATATTTATTCTTTATAGTAAACTAAGTATAGAGGAAAAAACAATTATTATACTTCTATGATAGTATTAAATGATTGTAGCTTTTGCGTTGACTTAATTCTTAATGTGAATAAGCAGATTATAGTCTGCGTTAAGGGGCTTAGAGCACGTACACATATCGTACGCAAATCGTTTTACTACTATTGATTCTACCAATCCTTTTCCTAAAGTAATTATCGTGTGCATTCTTTTTCAAATAGTACGTCAAAACAAATATATGCTATTTGACGCTATAGATCTTATCGTGATATTGAGTTACATCCATAAAATGTTAAATTCAGAATTACTACTAACTGTGTAACACGTTCCATAATGTAATCATATATTACTATAGAATTAATCCAAATTAAACAGTATATGTTTTATCTGAATCTGACGTATTGCAGGCGTAATCAAACAATTCGTAACATATTTTATGGTATACCCTGAAGTGTGGTAGAAAGTGAGCCTCTATAAAGCAATCGCACTACGCACTGTGTAAATTCTCATCAAAAACGTTGCTCTTAAACACTTATCGGAACACTAATACCATTGTCCTTTGTGGAAAATAAAAATCTATATTCGTGTCGTTCAGACGTTCACGCGAGACCGCGGCACTGTTACAACTACCGATTGAGCGCAAGCTTCGGCCCGAGTATATTGGCACTTTAAAAGCTTCCATATAAGCTTATTATAACAAAGAAAAACCTCCCTTAAACCCAAAATAAATTCTAATGCCGTTCGATATATAACTCGATATTTTGTCTCAAGATAACATATATTTTTTTAAATTAAACATTGTTTTTTTTTTTACTCTACCATTAAAATTGAATTAATACTGACGACTGAAACAAATAATTTAAATAGTTTCTATTTTTACACATAATTAGACAGTTTTATTTGAGTGCGCGCGTCGGTACGGCGAATCGATAAAGCCGTGTCGTTTACTCGACTCTGTGGCGACAGACAGTCTTTTGCTTTACATATCTAACACCTATAGAGATTATTTTCGCTCGCATTTATAAGGGGAAATGCACGGGGGTCTCTCGATGAACGTGTTTTTGATCAAGCGATTAAGAACATTACGGTATCAAGGAAGGGGCTTAAAATCTTTACAATTTATTACAACTGAATCAGCGAAGCGCGAAATCGAAATAGCCGAATAACACATTTGGCTCAGCGCCAGGTAAATTGAAAAAGACCTTCTGAATTTCATAATACGTTGTTTTACAAAATCCGGATTAAAAACTATCAGTTTTATATATTAACCATATTAACCCGGAACTATTTAACTAAGATCTAATCATAAATTAAATATTTCAGTTTTATTTCTTTTATTACGTATAAGTCGGATAGATGTAATTATGACGTTTAATTACTGCATCAAACATTAGAAACTGAAGTTATAATTATTTAAATCGATATGGTTTTTGCCACAAGTTTTGTTCCGTAATTAAACCGGTAACATAATTAAAATAAAAAACAAAAATTTTATTATGATATGGAAAAAAACACGCAATAACTTCAGGACTTTGAGGATGATAAACACGATGATAAAGACAGTTTGCCATACCGTACGGAAATATTTTTATCCTTATGCCTGGGTATAGAAGCCAGGTCATGCCTAACCTAATTCTAGGCGCAAACTGATTAAATTTTTTAAACTAAACCTTTTATTTTGAATATTAAAGTAAACTAAAACTGAACGAAATTCAATGGATATTTAGCTATGTAGAAAAGTACTTACTTTTGTATAATAATTTTATTTTGAATAAAGTAAGACACATTTTAAGTATTTACTAGTAGCGTATTGAATAATACAAGGTCTACATCCTACGGCGTAGCACCTCCGTAGCCTCGTAGGTCATAAAAATGGTAGCTTTTTGAAATTGTACTATAAACGTGAAAAGTCGTTATACTGTATACTTGAAATACTACGCCATAACCTGTAAGGTATATATAATACCAGCACTGACAGATTCTAAATATATTTGTTTTTTGTTTCATTTAAACTATTATTGATAAATATTAGACATAGGCACGTTGGTAAAATGGTAGCAATTTATGGCTAATAATCAACCGGTCGTTGATTTGATCCCAACCGCGTCAAACATATTTTCTTTTTGTGAAATTTTTAATTTAATTTTGGTAGGAAAATCATAATTCCGCCCGAGACACGAACAGACGAAAATTCGTAAATTTTATTCGAATTTCGTTTTCAGTCTGTTCCATAATACGTCGACAACGCACGGTACAAAGTACAACATCATTATTATTATGTGACACGGTAGATTTTACGATTCCACTAGAGATAATCATAGTCTTTTGCGTTGTACAGATTATTGTTAAAAGTCAAAGATTCGTTATAAATGTCTAAAGTGTACTATACGAAATAGCAATAAAACAGATTTGTTACAACCAATTAAAATATTATTATTAATATTTACAATATAATTAATACCTAACCGAGTTTAAAATATCTCTATATCTTCTACATTTTCTTATTTTAAAGTGCTAAATTAAAATTATTATAGAGAACTCTTATCTTAAAAGATGTGAAATTCTAGTATTTTCTATAATTTTAAATTATGTGAGTAGTATATATTTAAATAAAACATGTTGAGTAGTTAACTAATTTATAGTCGCCCCGTGACCCCGGCTGCATCCGAAACGTCGGGCTGGACTATAAATAAACTGCAAATAAGTTTACAAAACTTCACGTTTCTAACCGTCAAAAGTGTTTTATTTAAACATTAGATTTTCATTTTAAAGAATAAATCAAAATTTGACCTTAATTCGTACTCTGCTTGAAAAGAGAAAGCACTAAGGCGAACGGACCAATTATGATTTTTCCAGACTCAAAGAGAATGGTCTAGTGCTATCTAAGATCTAGATTCTAGACAGAAATAGGTCATAGCCACGGCGTGATTAGCGCTTGTTCGCTGCACTATTTAGAAAACAGCATAAGTAAGTATTGTTTCGAACATAAAGGCTTTTCACGTCAGTTGTGAACTGAGGTTATCTTTAGTTAAAAAAAAACTAGTTTGGCTCCCTGGCTTTTGAGAGTTCCTTATTAGTGAGGTCACGTCCTGGTCATGTCCTGGAACTAAAACAAAAAAGACCAGCAGTAGGAACACGTAGTTGAACTTTTAGTGTGTCTCCAACTGAATCTCTTCTTCAGAGACCTCAACTATTCGACGCGACGACCTTATAAATCTGAGATTTCTACCGTACATATGCAACTTCGATGTTCTCTTTAATCTATACTAATGTTATAAAGCTGATTAGTTTGTTTGTTTGAACGCGCTAATCTCACAACCACTTCGAATTGAAACAGTATTTTATGTTGTTTAGACCATGTAACGAGGGTAAAACATTATGCTGTGAGCAATTGAAGCGATGAAACAGTGGGAAATGTAACAAACGGGGGAAAGTATTCTTTGAGGGTATCTACTCGCTACGTGCGCTGCGATAACGGCTCAAACCAAAACTTATGTATGAAAGAATTATTCCTCTTTAAAATGTCTGTGATCATATATATCCATCTTTAAGATTTACTTGCAAGAAAAACGAGACGCGACCGATGTCGTGGACAACACCTATAAGTTATTAAGGTGACGAGGGCGATGCAAAAACAAATGTTGATGCCAAATAATTATTCTACGCGGACGAAGTCGCTGGCACAGCAAGTTTCTTCATAAACATACGATATATCAAATAAATTATAACAAATGTTCCATATAAAGTCGTGGATAGTATACAAAAAAAACTCTATCTGCAGTCCAGTGAAGTCTTAGACATTGAAAAGGAAATTTTATTGCCACTAAAACCACCCTGCCAGTCTCAATATGTCATTACATTCAATATTTAAAGAGTTCAACGACCTAACACCACGGAATAACGTCTACTGCATTGCCGTAAAACATTATAGGAAATTAAAAGCATTAAGTTTTTGTAACCCTTTGTTTCAGACACGGAAAGTGAAATGCAAATCTGCGAATATGTATTTCAATTTTGTGTGCAACTATTCTGTACAGTCTGTAGTTTACGGAAGTAGTACACATTGAAATATAACACTTTAACGGGTTAAAACGTGATAAATATCAGTTAGAAACGTCGGGCCGTAATTTAAATCATTTTAAAATAAGTTTAACTAATATATATCGTGTTTTTAAACCGTTAAAGCGTTGTATTTAAACAATACAGTCGTGTTTATTTGTAATTCAGTTTACGTAGTTACGTGACAATTAGAACTGAACGTAAATTCTATCGAAGTGGTAACTTTTTACGGGTTCGTTACGTAATGCGTTACGATGGCAGTCTATTCGCATGGCTTTCTTATTATACGATAAGCAGAAACTAAACAAGTTAAATAACTCTTCGTTCTCACATCTTAAGGGCGAGTTCTGCACATAATGACATCAATTCAAAAGTAATAATTGAAGTAAGTTCTCTTAGCTCATTCCTTTAAATCCTCGAAAGTAATATATTATATGTTTGTAGACCATAAAAAGTGTTTTTTACGTATATAACTTGCTCTTTTTGAAACAAATATTTTATTTATTTATCGAGCATTCTATTTGCCAGTCGATTAGATTCTTACTGCGATAAGATCTCACGAAATTTAATACGTCATCCACCTGAGACTCTATTAAACCCTTTACAATGTGACAAAGAGATATCCTTTAAAAAAACTCTGCGTTTTACATTAACTTGTTAGGTAGGAAGGTATGAAACAAATAAAATGTTAAAAAAGCCTTGCATTTATTTGTCATAACACTTTGTGTCTTGCATGCTTACTACACAAATTATATTGATATAACTGTTGTACTTACAAGTTTTAAATTATTTACAATAGATTTATTCTCGAAGGTAATATACAGTACTGTATAATAAATTATTTAACACGTACATCACAATTTTAGAATTCATAATATTAGAAACATCGTAGTTTTATCGAAGTATTTATTGATTTTAAAATTATACTTAAAGCTGATATAGACAATAAAATTTAGTTAACAAGTCTGTGACTTAAAAGCAAAGCACAAATTAAAGCCTTTCTGTTTTGTAAACATTAAATACAATTGGTTATAAGTAATTTGAGGTCAAATATAGATGATTTATGTAAATATGGTAATATTAATAAATAACAGCTGTTTATAATATTGTAAAAATTATTTGATGTATTTTTACAAACAGATGGATTTTCCTTTTATACCAGTACAATAAAATTTTTGAATACTGCCTGATAACTGAATCATCTTGAAGACTTGAAGACTTCATTATGCGTGAAAAGCTATATAATAGTGGTCAGGCTTTTTTATTTGTTGCACATTTTTGAAACCACAGGATACTTTAGTAAGGAATATTAAAACATTTTAATGGATGAAGTGCCGGCGTGACACTGCGCATAAACAGTGTACAATTTAAAGCACTCTTAAATTCGAAAAATCCAACTGCCTCTTACAATTTCTTCACATTTGAATTAAAAGCATTATTTATATAAAATAGCGAAGCCTTATAAAATCTATTAACCATGCAGATATTTACATTAAAAACAATCTTATAGTAATAAATCTCTGTAAGGATAAACATGAATTATCTAACTACACTTAGAGAAAGCTATCCGGCCTAGTTCAAAGTTAGAGAGAGACGAATATACAACTTAATACCTTACAAATGAGAGCTTTTCTATTAGTTTTCTAGTGATGTGAAAAGACGATGCAGAGAACATGTTTTGTCTATTTTCATCTTCTTATGTTAATTTTTGTAAGGCAATTACTGGATGCACAAACGTCATTATTCGTTCTTCAATTAATTATAAAAGATTTCGCAAAAATAATAACCACATTTATAATGAGTATTACATCTAATACCGTTTAATCATTCAATTTAACAACTTTTGGATTGCAAAATCAATTCGACACAGCTTGGATAGCGTAAAGCTTTTGTTGGGATAAAAGTTATCACCCATTTTTGTAAGTTTTAAATCAAAATGTTATTAAATACTGAGGACCGTTTCCCATATTTTGGTTACGAAATGAGATTTTGTCTTTCAAACTCATAGTTACAAACTCTATATCAGATCACATTAAAACGACGACAATACGTTACTTTAAACCGGTCTAGGTCTTCTGTCTTAATAACCTGTACTTTGTTTTGTGGTCTGTAGAGAGTGATCTATATGTCACTAGGAATGCAGACTATGAGTCAAAATAAGGTACATAACATGATAAGTACAAATAACAGTCGAATACATTAAAAAAAATAAGTTTATAAAACGCAAACTTCAATCCAAACTAAAATAAGTGATAAAAAAAACGCTAAGTGTGTTTAAAAAACATAAGCCCTATAAATGATTTGTCTTAAAATATTCATATACCCTTACTACAATTCGTGGTATTAATAATTTATTTGAAATTTATTGTCCGTAACAATACAAAATAAATATTTTTTAGGAAAATTTTTTTTTTTTTTTTTTTTTTTTTTTTTTTTAAAAAAAAATAAAAAAAAAAAAAAATAAATAAATTCTCAAATAAAGCATACTCTTATTTTAGGCGTCTTTCTGACTTTTTGTATCAATGACATCATGCATTATAGTTGCGGTGTTGAGGTTGACAAAATTTAATATTTGACAGCGGCCATCTTGTCAATCTCATAATTTATCAAATTTCATTTACTCGATCAAACTATCGTGGACAGGCATGGCATTCAAAAACAGATCCTATACAATAAGAAAAATGTTTCCTTTACATTATTATCCGTCGATTTATAACTGAGTGTAACCATTGTTTCTTGGGGACGTGCGCCGTCGTGGAAAAGTGGAAGCCTGGCGTCAGAATACGTCGTCAGTTGGGTCATCATCCAGTTCACAAAGCAGCTTGCTACTGCAATAGAAATTCAGAACATTTTAATTACCTCAAGGATCCATCGAAACGAATATAAATGCTCTTATACACCATGGAACTCATCATTATAATATATCTTTTTTAGGTTATAACGCCTGGGACAACAGTGAATGTCTTAAACACGGGTCTAATGTTTAGTAGCAATATTTTATGTGGGTAGATGTAGACTACGCTAGGTGAATCTACAGCTAGATTGGATAACTACCCTCTAATACTGAACCTTAGCTATAAGGAATAGCTTGCGAAAATACAGTGGAAACTTTATTGTGAAGAAGCTAAAACCCAACCTCACACTGCTAAGTGTTCGTAACATAAAACGTACTTGCAAATAAAAACTTGTTATCTATAGCTGATACTATGAGGACTCTTCTTTGAACTGGTATTTGATAGTTGTCCTGTAATCACCAATCTCATAAGACATATCAAGAACTATTCCATCTTTTAAGAGCTAATTGTCCACTTCACATCATTTGCGTAAGTGAACAATTTGTTACTGTAACACGAGTATGATGAGATAATTCGCGTAATCGAGTTAAAAGGAAGTCGAGTGACTTACTAATTTGGCTAGAATTGAAAAAAAAACATGCGAATATCATGCTTCTCTACTATTGTATACTGTGGTACTTTACAAATCGAAAGGCAAATCAAATCGGTAAAACCAATTGTTCTTCCATAGATAAAAGGTCTAATTGAATTAACACGATACAGTTACTTACTCTTCTTTACTCGTATATGATTCGGCGTGAACCCTTCGATTACAGGCTCTGTCACAGCAGTGGCAGTGCCAATACGCAAGGACACTTAGACTAAACACGAAGACCGTTGTCGGCAACACCAACGCCAGAATCAACCCTCGTATCGTCGATTCCCAAGAGTATCTTGCAACAACTAGCTCTGGCCTCGTCATGCTGTAGAAACATGGGAATATCTTGGGCGCATTTCTTCCTGCATAATCGATGGCGAACACTGAGCAATTCACCTTTGGAGGATAACCGCAACCTTCGGGGTTTATCAAAAACTTCAAATCGGTTTCATCCCATTCTATCGGCAGGGTTTCGTTACCAAAGAAAGGTCGCCTCGCTAGATTCACTTTGATTTTGTGGCATTTTGTATGCATCGTGGTACATCCTTCTCTACACGATGCCCAAGTGCAATTCGTCAGGGTTTGAGCGTAAACGTGATCTGATACACTACATATTCCAGCTTCAGGAGCAAACTCAGCGAGGATAGTTTGTATCGCCGGTTCCACGACGAAGGGAATTAAGAACAGAAAAGCAAATACTGCAAGTATAGCCGACGTGCCTAGGCAAAGAGAAGTGTAAAATTTGAAGCGCTCAAAGAAATGTGCAAGTAGCTGCTCCCGTGTCGGTTCTAGAGGCGTAAATTCTTGGCTTCCTGGGTCAGTTGTTGCACCCATAGGTAGAGTTGATCTCTCGGATGTAGCGGGCGACAGGGTCGCCCGTGATCTGCTTAACGTTGACATTGGGAGAGCTTTTGTTTACGAAAGTAGAAAGCTTTTAATCGTCTCTGAGTGAACTAGCCGGACCCTCGCAGAGGAGGGGAACGCCTGAAATAGAAAAAGTAAATCTGTTAAAAACTCAACAAATATGGAAATATATTATCAAAAAGACTGATGTTACAAATTTTGATAGTATTACGTTAAAAGAATATACATTATTACAAAAATAGATACATATGACGCAATACGTTGTTAAATTTAGAAGCAATTTCCTCAGCGGAATCACATGCAAGTATAGCGGTGGAATTTCCACAGAATTTGTAATAAGGCATCGGTGCCAAGGTCACAAGAAATATTTTATGGCCCTTTGTATTAATGAGAAATCAATGTTTAATAGCATTGTGTAGTTTAGTAGTATGTAATTACATTTTAGATTTTAGATATAGTAATATATTTTGGAAATGGTAATTGCTACATTGTAGCATATATTGTATATAGGCTTCAGTTGCAAAAGCGCTTACGTGACTGATCTCAGAGGGGAGAAACAGGATCGTTCGGATGCATTTGCATCTCAGACTGTCCACCACCACAGGCCTTGAATCGCATTTTAGCATCGTCACCAACTTCAACCGTCCTTTGACACAACATCAACGTTATACACGAGACCACAACCAGTACGGTGGGAAGTATAAGGGCTACTATAAATTGCCGATAGGTGGCGTCCAGATCAAATCTCGCAACAACTGTCTCCGGATTATTTTCTGTATGGAAACATGGGAATCTCGCTTTTGCATTATGATCTGTTCCATCTCTACCATACGTTTTAAGGAAATCCTTGCATTCGTCTGCAAGCGTATTTACACAACCTTCTAAGTTAATCATCAATCTGCTGTCATTAGCTAAAGTTAATTCAACTTCGGACGGTGCTATAACTCTATTCGGTGTGGCTTTTAAGGTGTATAAATACTGTAAGTAGGTAAAATTGGTTAAATCGGAAATTTCTGTGCGAGGCAATAGTGCAGCATTAATACAGTCGACAGCGACCACTCCCGAAGTCCCATTATGAACAGCATGACACGAAAGCATTATAACTTCTTCACCGTTATCTGTCCATACTATTTCTCCGCCTTCTTCTTTAGCAAGTTTCGTACATCTTGCTAGAAATACCCTATCCCCACTTAAAACTATAACATTCTTGTTGCGGGTCGGAATATCGACACATCGCCGATCGCAGTTATACGGCGTACGTATCTTTCGACATGTCCCCCGATTGCATGAGAACAATCCGTGGACATCTATGCACGTTATCTTGCCTCTTCTACCAGAACATTTCAACGGTGGATCCGTATCCCGGAAGGCGCACTCAAAAGCGTCCGTTATGTTTATACATTTCCCCTCAGTACAATTAAAAGTCCCAGTAAGATTTTTACACTCGTCTCGAATACAGTGGTACTTCTTGGCGTTCTCCTGGTCTATACCATAGCAAGTCTTGTTAGCAGCGCTTCCACATTCAGAGAGAAGTAGTGACGACCCATTGTTTCTAACGTTGACGTAGATTTGGATGCAAGCACCGGACGTTTTGCTCAAGCACCATTCGCCACACGAGCCCCAATCGCAGTTATCTTTGTTGACAGCCCTTGTTGTTGTGCACATGATCGGTGTCGGATCAATTCCGGAAGCAATAGCTCGGGTATATGGCATATAGATAGCTACGGTCAGATAGACGATAGCGACGCAGCTAAGAACCGCTGTCATTTGGCAAACGCAGATCGTTCCGCATATCTTTTGGTCCTGCGGCGGTATTATCAGGTCCTCGACGGGTGTTGGTTTGGTCTTCGGCATGTTGAAGACTTCCTGCCTCTCGCGACCGACCGCCACTGACGTGCGCTGGGGCCACGGCGCCTGCGCGGTGCTACAATCGATTGAGCGCAGTGCAGACCACCCCTAGTGCGCTATTATTTAATTGATGTCAATGCTCGCTACATACCCCAATTACGATATCTCACGGTCACAGAAAAAAGTTTAAATTTAATTATTTTATACATACAAATGTATACCTATACTTATAGATGTATTCTACGTTTATTTTACCACAGATTGAAAAAACTACACAAATTCAAAAACAAATTAAACGAGTTATTTTTGTTCCACACGCTACTTGATACTAACAATTTACTTAAATTAAGATTAACAATATGAAAGCGAATTTAGTATTTAAGTTATGATTAATTATGTTTATGCAATAAGACCTGGTTGTGTTTATATACGATTGTTTTTACTCTTAAGAAAATTATACGATAACCCTTATAATACTTTGTATATAGCCATAATGACAAATTTAAAATTGTGTAACTTATTCTGCGAGTAGTAACACATACATATAAGAAGTTTTTATGTTTAAAAGGTTTTCTAAGCCTTTTTGCGTGTTGCTTATGTTCGTATCTGTACTTACCAACGCAAACAATCCGACGATACAAAACTGTGAACACCACAATATCCGATAAAGAATTTCGTTGTATTAACCCATAGATATATAAAAGGGATTTTAATAATTTTAGTTGAGTTTTCTTTCTCCGGTGTTTTGCTTACGTACTGAATGAAGTTAGGAACGAGTTGGTGCGCAATACACAAAACTGTCAATGACACGGAGACAACGATTTGACAGTTTGAATTTGACAATAGAATTAAGTATATATAAAATAATGATTGACAAAAAAACGCAATAATTTTAAATTGAAAACAAACAATTACTTTCAATGATTACGTCTTTGCACATAATCAAATATGTTATATCCTTACTTATACATATTTACTACTACTATATAATTATTACAAACATTTTTATTAACTAAATATATAAAAATAAAATTAATTTGATAACACTAGATAATATTTTATTGAAACACAACTTGCAAATATAATCACAATGGTCACCACGTTAGGTTTAATTAAATTTTAAGTATGTTTTAATCAACAGATATCTTTAAATAAATACTTATTCACCACTTACTATTAAATAAAACTTCCATTATCACATAGGCACTGTTTACAAGTTAACACGAGAAGTGCACGTTTGACGTTAAAATGTTTATTTGACGTCTCAAAAGATATACGCATGCGCAGAACGCTGCCAGACATTAAATTAATTTTGCAGCGTTTTCATCGACCTTTGGGTAATGCAGCAGACCATAGGCTCAAAGCTAAGCGTAATGGCTAATTAACATGGTACTTACATAAGATTTTCACTCAAATTCGAAGTAACACTAGCGAGCAATATTGGTTTGGTTTTGCCATGTTTAAATGATAGACAAGTCTGTCGATATTTATTTAAACATTATATAGGAGACTTTAGGCCTACGATGCTATTAGTTTATTGTGTATTAATAAAAATATAGCTTTATGTTTTAGTGGTTAGTTTAGGAAGGAAACTTCGATATTTGCTATATACGCTGAAAACAGTATGTCGGACAGAGGTATAGGAGACAGGAGAGTATAACCGTAATTATAAAAAAAAAACACTTAATTAAAAATTCCACAAAGAATACTTTAGAGAAACAGTACATAGTATTTTTTTTGGAAACGCGGCCTTATCTTTCTATGAAACAAGATATTTCTTTATGCACAAATAGTATTTAAAACTCTTTTATAACATTTTTCTTTTACCATTTTACAAAATATGTAATATTGATATTGATCCCAGCCGTGGGAATTATAAATTGTAGATGAGTCCTCCGTTGTACTCCAACTAAATCCAGTTTTAAGGTGCAGGCAACTGGAATCAAATGAATTGAACGGATTAATTCATCAAGAATCGACCTCGATGTAACGAGGAAAATAAACTCCTACACAAAATTGTTTAGCTTCTGATTGTTTAATAGGCGTTTACTGTTTCACTTGATTACTTTGATAATAACCGTTAACTCTTAAACATAGATTTTGTTTTTAACGGTGGGTACAATTTGGAGGAAGCATAACCCTTATGCTCTGATGAAAGATGAAATACCCTAGATGTATAACAATTAGGAAGAAGTACTGTCGTATTAGTTACAGAAGAAAATTAAAACAAGATCAATCTTCACGTTTTTTATCTGTAGACGGTGGTTTGTGACCCCGGCGGAATTTTAATATTCCTACCACCCAATTCATATCCAAATTTCTAAACGAAGTCCAAAAATTTTGGATACTATCCGAAACGATTTTGGATTTTTGGAAAATATTTAAAAACACGTCAGATCCGGTGGGGATCGAACTTACGTCCCACTGACCACTAGAACTAAAAATTGTTCCTTAATGGGGCACAGGGCAGATTAATTCTATGTGTTCTGAGTGTGTTATTAAGTTTTTATTTATATAACTTTACTATCTACAAACACCACATTAATAGTAATTCAAATCCGTACTGAAATAAAACTAGAGCCAACAAGGGTCTCTTTTTAGGCATATTTTCAGTTAAACTTAATTTAGTAATCCACAGTAATTAAGAACATAAATAGTCGATAAATCTAATGACGGCCAAAATAATATACTTAAGAGAAATTTGTTTAATAACCCTTCAAAGATATCATTGTCGTAATTTTTTTTCGAGAACAAATTTAAGACTAGATTATTTAATTAATTTATTAAAAGCCCTAAGCCCTATTCATTTATTTAATTGAAAATAAAACCGATCACAAAACAACCGCCAAAACACGAAACAATTAAATACAAAACTGCATTTAGTCGTTCTTATTTAGAACACAATATTTTAAACAGAAATACTAATTCGGTTTACGTCAATTCAAAATGTAATGATTCGTTATCTTTATTATGAATCTCAAAAGCTATAGTAAAGCACAGATAACTTAGATTTAAGAGAGCTTATTTAATTATAGCTGTTAGTAAATGGTATAATTGAAGACGACTTTGGTATAAGCAATTAAAGGTGAAATATCAGGTGCCAACAACATTGGCAGATGTCACGAGGGTCAACGTTCAATAATAAATCATGCGAGTCGAGATTACTGCGTGTTATTGTTGATTGCACCAATTTATCACTTAGCGTCGTTGCCGTGCGACACATTAGGTGGAAAATGCCCGAACGCGTCGGTTTTCACTATGCCAATTCACTATGCCATTGTGTCCAAATCGGTTAGGTTCGAATCTCAGGGAAGGCAAAATATTGTTTCGGTCGGGCAGGGCGCAGATGATGACTACCCGCTTGTAAATGAACCAATCAGTGGAACGGACACAGAAATGTGCTTGCCCTTTGCCCTATGCCCCACGAGGAAACGAGATTTCACTTTTCTATTCTGAAAACTAATTATGTCAAAAATGTCTACAGTTTAAAAATATATGCATTATAGATAAAACGAAGTTGTTCCTTAAAATTGTTACTATATATACTAGAATATATATAGATTATGAACAAACAAAAAAAAAAGAAATTAAAGTCGTATATATGTCTGACGCAAAAAAACCTCAAACTAACTTTTAAGAATATAAGAAAATAATTCCGTATACATCAATTCAACTAAAGCCTAGAGTTCGTATACATCTAAATATAGTTTTTGAATTTAGATATTTGATGGACAAATGAAAAGAGATATATATTTCCTTATTTACAGAAGAAATGTAAGTCACAAACATATTAATATATCTGTCACAATAGATCTTAAATATTATTATGACGTAAACAAAAAGCGTATATAAACATATTTAGGAAGTAAGTCTGCATACACTTTTTTTTCATCTAAAGCCTAGCACAGATTGTATTCAAAATGTGAAAGTAGTTTTCAAGAAAACAGCGTAGACACGGCCCTTTTGAAATATTAAAAGACGTCGCAAAGCTTAATTGCTGAGTGGTACTTGACTGTTTTCTTTTATCTTTAGAATTCAACTATGCATATGCTTTAATTTTTAATTAAACAGTGAAAGGAAGCTTAAATTAATAATGAATTGATGCCGTTTCTTCTCAGTTACGGTATATTCTAATTATTAAAATTTGGACTTTGCTTACATACTATAGGTCTTTCTATTATAATCCCATATATACATGTAACTTTGATATTCTTTGTATATCTTCTTCTAGGTGTTTAAATAAACAGTTTAACGGTGGAAAACGTGATATATATTAAATTTATTTGAATATTATTTTAACTAATATATTTCGCATTTTAAACTGTTAAAGTGTTTTATTGAAATGAATGAAGACATTTGTTTTCTAGTTTGATTTATTTATTGTGGTAAGTCTACGAACGAGATAAAAATAATAACGGGGTACGAATAATTAACTACAAACGTTTTTAAATGATTTTATATCTGCATATTAACACAAAA
The DNA here is from genome assembly GCA_963661955.1 of Leptosia nina. Classification (NCBI taxonomy): domain Eukaryota; kingdom Metazoa; phylum Arthropoda; class Insecta; order Lepidoptera; family Pieridae; genus Leptosia; species Leptosia nina. The sequence goes on from CAVLEF010000007.1 coordinate 5,059,354, forward strand.
ACGAAGAAAAGAAATCAAAATGTCCCTGTCGTTCACCAGTCCAAAAATAAAAAAGATCCTCTTATCTCAAATATCTATACAATAAAATAATATTTACAATCCTTCTAAGAATCCTGTAGTGTGTCTGATGTCTAAAAAGAATAATACAAGTTAGGCCCAGATCTTTCCACAGTGACCTACGCAGGACGCAGCCAGGTCAGGGGTACGCAACATTTTGCTAAGTGATCATAAAAAATGACATTATGAAAATATACCTTAATGCACGTGTTTATCTGATATTTGTTTACATTTTCGGTTTAGACTTTAAAGTTATATTTTAATAAGTACTATAAAGATATTTAAATTCTGTATAAGAGTTCTTATAGAATGCATTCAAAAATTTTCTTAAAAACTAAGTAGGTATTCAATTCATGGGGCAGGGCATATCAAGTCATCTACTATTAACAGGGTAATTTTGAAAAATGTTTTTCATTTCTGTAGGCCGAATCGCTAACTGATTAATCTGAGATTATCTCCCATTAGGAATGACTATATAAGGACGACTTTGTGTTCCTGGGACATAGTGTCATTTGTGTTTGTTGCAAAATGAAGTCCCTGTTTGTATTAGCCGTCTGCGTTTTGGCCGTTCAGGTGAGATCATTTAATAGTAGTTTTCAATTTAAATTTCGAATGCATATCTCATAAAAATGATTTTTTGTTACGTTGTAGAATCTTTCAGTATAGTTTAATTTAAAGCAGAGATGTACAGATCGCGGCCCGCCGGTCAAATACTGGTGGCCCGCCGACAGTAAATATATTACTCAAATTAAGAAATTATTTTTCAATTTTAATACAATATTACCAATTGTTTATTGTCTTTAATTACTTATCTTCTGGCAGCCCGCCATCAGTTCATGATTTGCACGAATGTCTCCTAGTCTTAAATAAGTTTGTGCATCCCTGGTTTAAAGAGTTTGTATATAATATGTCTCAGGGTAAACCGAATGTCTTATTTTAAATTAATTTTATTATTTACGTGAATTGAGTTAAACAAATATATTTCAATGATAATATAGCATTTTAAAATACCTATTAAAAGAGCGCCGTAATGGTAAAGATAATAAAAGCCCGGGAAACTTAACAAACAGTTTTAGCCAGGAGGATCACAGGTGTTCAAGTGCTGTAAATAATATCAATCCGTGACACAGAAGTGTGTCTACGCCAACCCACATATGAACGCCATTTCATATCAGTTTTTTACATTTAAATTAAATCTACTAGTAGAATAGTGTTTATAGCTTTATTATCTTTCTTAAATTGCGCATAGCAACAAAATCAATTCACACATCGAAAGCAACGATACCTGATTTACCATAGACTGGTTTTAATTAAAACAACTAATAAAACTTGTTTAACGACCGTTTTTAAGCATATATTAAACGGTTGATCATCCCTTTTTTTCTACGATTTAGGGATCCTTAAAGGAATCAAATAAGAACTTTATTTTCTGTATAATCCAAAGTTATATTGAGATTACAAGTCTGACAATTTATACTAAGTAGATCAAAGGTTAACTAAAGATTATTATCATCTATAAAATAGCTATACTAATCACAGTTTCTTTCTGTATCTTCATATTCTTTTATAGACTCTACATTTAAAAGCTGCCATTAATAAAAAATATTTTGTAAAAGAACATACGCCACATTCTTCTGACTTTAAAATAAATAATTCAATTGGAGCAAAAACTACACAGCCCCAAAAAGGTCGTGAAAAAAGTAAACAAAAACTCGGAACGCGCTTAGCCAGAGCAAAACGAGCAAAGTTCGTTCCTATAAATGTAAGAGCGACGAATTTCTGTTTAGATTTGTTAGTGACAAGGCAACATGAAGGTTTTCGCAGTTCTGTTCGTGTGCTTAGTAGCCGTTCAGGTACTTAGTTTTCTTGAAATTGCATTATAATTAAGTCTTGATAATTGGACTGTACATATCAAAACTAAAATTGTATTATATTAATATTTATTTGTAACCAGGTCTTTATTCTAAACTATATGTAACAAATATTTATGTGATAAATATACAACACTGCCTGTAGTTTACGCGAGTAGTACACAATAAAATAAAACACTTTAACGGTTTTAAACGCGATATATATTAGTTGTATGAAAATTGTTTTAACTACGGCCCGGTGTTTCGGATACCGTTACTGTTTTATTTCAATGCAAATAACTTATTAATATTGATCCGTTATTGATAATCCGTTTACGCAGGGTACAAAGTTTATAACTAAAATGGGTAGTAAAAAAACTAAACGAATGAAAAAAGTACAATTTTAACTTGAAACATTGTGCAAGAATTGGAACGAGCTTAAACAATTATAATTATGACAATGTAAAAGAAATACAAGGCTCCGTCAACAGCGTTAATAGCGTTTCGGTTCCGTCCGTGGATTTCCGAATATCCAAAGCCAAAATAGGTCGACCGCGCATCTTGTTTACATTACATCTTGGCTGGGGTATATCACCTACGATGAAGTGAGGTATATCGGTTTCTTTAAAATTTACTTACTCTGTCCAGGCCCTCACTGACGAGCAAAAGGAAAAGCTGAAGAAGCACAGGACTGAATGTCTTGCCGAGTCCAAGGCTGATGAACAGCTCGTTGGCAAACTGAAGACTGGTGATTTCAAGGTACATAAAGTTTCAAAAGCTTTTAAGTTTCAAAGTATTTCAAAAGATATTTAGACTGAGTAACCATAAAGGTTTTCTCCGATAACTGTCAGAAGCTAATGTTAAATTAAAAACCGATAATGAATTGAAAAAAAATTAGAATCGGGCAGGACTTGAAGCGGCATCCACAGCGTTGCTGTTGCTCTAACCAATTGACCTAGTAGATAGTTATTGTGCAATAACTTGAAAAATATTTAAAGTTTTCAAACGTTAAACTTGGAAATTCCATACTGTTTGTAGTTTACGCGAGTAGTACACATTTAAATAAAAACCGTTAAGGTGTTTTATTTAAAATGGAAATTACATCTTCAATGATTTTCTTAAACTGCAAAGCCTTGTAATTTTTGTTTCAATATTTCACATTGCGCGAGAGGTGCATTTATCAATAGGTTGAAAAAATTCGACGATAACGTGTGTAGGTAGCTTCAAATGCTTAGGGCAACAGCAAATTTTCAATTTATATTTGATTTTTAATTATTATATTGTTATTACGGTGCCATCGTGTGCAAAACATGTGAATCTTTAGTTTTCAAAAGCTAGTGTTAACGAGTCGTTTTATTTTAGACCGAAAATGAACCTCTGAAGAAGTATTCACTCTGCATGCTCATCAAATCTGAATTGATGACAAAGGATGGCAAATTCAAGAAGGATGTTGCTCTCGCTAAGGTCCCCAATGAAGGTAAGACTTCAAGTAAATTATAAATATACAGACAGACAGTAACACTTAATTTATATTATGCCAGAAGTTTTTTTTTTTTTAATGATAGAAGAATATGGAGAAGGGTTCACTCGATGGTAGGTAAAATATCCCAGTCATATAACATCTAAAAACTACTCTGTCAACCTATTTTGTCTTTGGATATTCGGACATCCATAATCTTTCTCATCTATAGACGGTAGTTCGCAACCGGAACGGAATATCCTACTACCTACCTACCACCAATTTAATATCTAGATTTCTAGGCGAAATCCAACATGTTACAAAAGATAAATTGATTAGAAAAATGTTTGACCCGTTGATGAATGGCCATACATTGCTACCAGTTCACCAACAAGCCGTTTAAATCTTTTATGTCCTAATGGGGGGCAGACCAATAAATTAGAGATGCGATTCCTACTGTTATGAATCAGGTAGATTAATATCTACATACGTATAAAAATTATAATTATTAAGACATCTTATACTATCCACAGCCGACAAACCAGCAGTGGAGAAACTGATCGACACCTGCTTGGCCAACAAAGGAAACACCCCACAGCAGACAGCATGGAACTACGCCAAGTGCTACCACGAGAAGGACGCCAAACACTCCATTTTCCAATAAACTTGACACGAATACCTGGCAAAACTTTAACTTTGAAAATCGACCAACTGTTTTCCAACTTTAAAAATATGCTGCTAAAAATTAACTGCATACTGCCTGGTCGTAATTAAATTCATTTCAATTATACATTATTTTATTTAACCAGAACACTTAAAGCTTAGAAAGTAATTGATATAACTGAAAAATGATTTTTAACTTGAATTTTCGCGTTTTAAACCGTTAAAGTGTTTTATTTAAATGTGTACTACTCGCGTAAACCATGGACAGTATTTAACTTAAACCACACGCTTAAACCACATTTAAACCAAGCCATACCTAAGCTAATACACAAACAATGGTCTACATTTCTCATTACGAATATCATACTATTTTCAATTAATTGAACCAAATTAGATTGCTATTAATAGGAATAGCGATTGTTTTGTCTAAGAGTGAGTCAAGCCCTTTGTTTGAGAACGCTATGATTACGCACGTGCATATACAATAGGGTAGAAAAAGTGGGGCTCTATTAAATCCTATGAAAATAACTAACAGCAAAATAAGGATATCGTTTTTAAGATAATTTCACAAAATGCTCTTGTGACACGCAGGTGACCTACCTACAGTTAAACATTTAGGTATAGTTGTCAATAAAATAATAATAAAACATTTAATATAACTCTATAAAGGTCACAATTTTTAACCAAAACTATCGTAGTTTACGCGAGCATCATCATAGTACACAATTAAAATAAACGATGTAAAACGCGAAATATATTAGAATTATAAAGCTAAAAACCCGGTTGTGTTATCGCGCTAATATTAAGAACTACTGGTTCAAATGAAGAGTTATTTTTGTGTTGATTGAATTATAAATCGAGGCAGGCCATACGATAGGAGGGATATAGCATCAGGTCGCGACCAATAGGAGCGAAAAAAGAGAGGAAAATGTGGAAATAAGAAAAAATTATCTTTCCCATTTTCACAGGCACGCACGTACGGTGTGAAAATGGGTTAAGAACCAGAAATTATGTTGAAAGATTGATTTTGCTTAAATGATCTATCTATAGTATAATACTAAGACTAACTTTCTAGCTATAAATTATAAAACTGAGGGGATTGTAACTATGACGCTCAAAATAATATTACACGCGGACGAAGTCGCCGGCAAGATAGCGTATTACAAACCTTATTTTTAATTAGAACACGACCGCGGCTAGCTTCGGACGAAAACTAACCATTTTAAACATTAAAATGTATTTTAATGCATTACTTAATATATGTTGTAAATTATTTAGAACTGTACTAGTTCTATTCACGTGTATAATCGGGAAACACAACTACTTGTTAGATAAATGCACCCTGTATAAAGGCATGAATATGCCTCAATGTTTGTATGAACCACTACACAATACAGTCTTGTTGACATCTGATTGTGAGGCGAATGTGTTCATTATAGAACTTGCCTTGAGAAAATGCATTCGCTCAAAGGACTTCTCGTGTGTTTTCTCATTTACCACTATGTTCAGGTATTTTTAGTTAGTTATTAGTTAGTTTCTAGCACGTATAATTAGGACAGGCACTTATCAATACTAGATAAACTTAACTAACTTAAAGCAAGATAAAAATCACTGCAGGATAGATGTATAGGTGCCTACTAATAAGGCTGAAGGGTTTAAAAATTCGAAAATCCACAGATTGACACGGTATACGATTAAACTTCAACGCCCTTTTATGTGTACAGTAATTTGTGAGTTGTTCCGGACGGAATTTCCATATTTACACACATTTAATAACCAGATTTCCAGTCAAAGTTCAATATAATTCAGGAAAATTAATTAGCAACATGTTGGTTCTGGTGGGGATCAAACGCACGACCATATACCTATAATTCTGAATTAGCAACGCCATCGAATACTAGAAGATTTTACAAAAAAATATAAATCCTGAACCAACATTTTACCCGGCCCTGGAATCGTATCCAGGACTTCGTGATGGTGGACGTAAGATATTGTCTAAGAGTACGATCGTATTTTAGAGTGTAAATATTGCACACACATATGGCCAAAACACCAATTTAAATCTAGATTTTAAAAGTATAAAAACAAATTCCAGGCTGAAACGTCGTCTTCGCCCAGCACGCCTTTCGACTGCACAAAAAGACACGCCAAGAAAGTGAACCACATAGAAGAATGCACTAAGGAGTCAAGAGTCAACAGGAATTACATTGAGAAGATGAAAGCGGGGTATTGGAGTATGCCGGTAAGTTAAACTATTTCGTAGTTATAACCTCCTGGTATCGTATTTTCATTAGTAGAAGTAGTTCTACTTAAATTAAAAAAAAACTTTAATCTCCCGATTGCTGTCGATATGCTAGTCAAGACATGCATCTTATTGAACTGACCAAACCATATATTATGCGTCACATATATTTATTAATAATAATAAATTGAATGATATTATTAGGTATTCTGGTCCTACCAGATATATAATAATTTGTGAGTTATTGGAATTATTTCTTACCAACGTCACAACTTGAGAACAAGTATTGTCCATGAATAGAGTTTTTTTTTTAGAAAATAACAACGTCTCTAAAATACTGGGCGTTCTGCTACCTCAAGAGGATGGATATGATGACCGAAGCCGGTGTGCTGAGGCAGGATGTGGTACTTCAACAGTCGCATAGCAAAAAAGGTGCGTGTATAATTAATACCGTTAAGAGTTACTATAGGAAAAGGGATTTTAAATTTTCAAAATGGCTGCCATGAGTCTACTTTAGTTATGTTATCCTGGTAACCGTTAAGTTCCTTTCTATAAGTTCGTTTAGAAATTTCTTCTATAAGTTTGATAAGCTAACCTAAATGTTGCAAATTATTTTTTAATCTATATTAATATTTATCTAGGTAATTTATTTTAACTTTTATATTTTTAATCTATTAATAGTTCTGTGTATACTGAAATGTACGTTGCATTTGTATTATTTTTATTGTATTTTTAAATTCGGTTTATTGTTTTCAGAGAAACGGCAAATAGTAAAATTAATAGACAAGTGTATGTACGACACGGCACACTTACCTTTGGAGACAGCATGGCACTATCTCTACTGTTTTCACAAAGCAAACTATAAGCTATGTAAACGTATACATGGTATTTAGAAATAGGATAATTTCCCTTTATTTGTATATTTTACTTTGTGTGCTTATAATTAGTTTTAATATAAAACTAAATAAGTTTTAGGTCAAATAAAATAATAATAAAGTTTTATGTCTGCACCATCTACTGAATTTTATTTGAACTAGGACAGTTAAAACGAAGTGACTGACTTTCGAATACTTACGCACCCTAGCACCACAGTGTTCTTTATTCTTAAACCAGATGGCGCTTATTTCACTTTAATATTGTATAAGTCTATTTTATCAATATTATCCATTCCATTAAAATTACAGAATAAAAAAATCTAATGGACTTAAAGCTATACTTATCACTAGCTGTGCCAGCGTCCAAATTGGTTTTACCTACAACGTCGGTAACGTCCCTTCCCGTCGTTCTTGCAAATTAACCTTTGAAGATAGAAATATAGCGTCGCGGACTTTTTTTTAAATCATTTAAAGAGAAATCATTCTTTTCTATTTCTCTATTTTTTGGGTATCTTGAACCGTTTTTGCAGTGTTCGCCTCGGAAATCTATAATGATGAATAATTTTCCCAATCTTGTCCACTTTTTCACTGTACCTTCGCTTGTATTAGTCACAGGGAGATGTTTTATAGCCTATATAGGCTCAATAAATGCTCTAACCACAATTAAAAAAAAAATCAATTCGAACACGTAGTTCCTGAGATAAGCGCGTTCAAACAAACAAACAAACTCTTCAGCTTTATGTATTAGTATATAGATATAATACAATTTGCTCTTTTGGCCCTTATTACTTGGCTAGAAATATTTGAAATCGCCGTATACATCAATAAAATAGGGAAACAAGGTAGGTTTCGTATGTTAACTATTCGGGAACTGATATAAACATTATGTACTTTCATTGGTAACAATATTCTTAGTCGGTTAAGGAGAGTATTTTTAACTTGTCAAATAAAGAAAGTTACAAAATGGTAATTGTGGATTCGTATGTAGATAAGGGTAACTTATCAAAAACGCCGATAACAGAAGATGACCACAACAAAACTGTAACTTAGAATCAAATCATACTACATTTTCGATTGCTAAATTAACAATTAAGCTACATAAATCAATCATCACTAACTTAATTAATCCAAGTAAACTAAGTGTGCACACAAGCTACTCCAACGCAAATGTCACAGATCCCTATCAGTAGTTTATAGCTAAGAAAACAAAGTTAAATTTCATTTAAACTTTAATTGCTAAGGCGAGCGGTTAACTAATAACTAGTTATTACAATTATTGATTGCAACTATGCCTTAATTGACATCTTTATAAAGTAATAAACAAAATGTCGATATTGCGAAGAAAAATTTGACCTGTATGCAACTTTTTAATTAGATTCGTGCGAATCTATAAATTTGTATTACAGAATAGTTTGTGTAAAGAAAGAATTTTACGAAAGATCTATAATAAATCTAATAATCTATAACAAAATATACTATATATTTTAACTATATTGTATTAATTATTTGATTTAGAACTAAATCGAGTTGAAAATACCTACATACATCCTTATTACAAAACGTAGTTTTACGTCCGTACTGCACTAACTATGGTACTAACTTAGAACATGGTTTAAGAGTTAAACCAAGACTCCCAGTCCTGGTTTATTTTTTTTGTAATAAGGCCGTTAGAGTATAGAATCTACTACGAGGAAACAGAAAGCGCTAACGAAGCAGATTTTTGCCAAAGCAAAACATTAGGAACATCCTCCATCCTCAGACCCCCGTGATCACGGCTGCTGCAATATATCTAAACGTCGGGCCGTAGGAAAAATAGCAAATAAGTTTACCATCGATTTAATTTATTTCGCTTAAAGGTGAAATTTGTTTTATAAAATACCAAATAAAATTTTCTTATCTACTTGTAATAACACCATGTGACACTGTTTCCATTGAATTACCTTTTTAAAATTAAAGATGATGAAAATGTAAATCGATTGACACTAAATAGTTCTCCCTTATCATAATAGCTTTAAATAAGATAAATACGTAAAATACTAAGTTTTTTTTTTATAAGTACATTATATTACTTAATATGAAAATTACTTAATAATATTTATAATAGGTGAAGGTAAGTTTAATACTTTAACCCGAAAGAGTGACAAGATTTTGTATGTTTTAAACTAGATGATCCGGCAAAGGTAATCTTGCCACATACCTACATTATTTTTAGATAATATTTTCGTAGAATAAGTAACCATTTTATTGTGAGTGTGTGAGGATGACCTATATGAGAGAAAGAGAGGTCTAATTAATAATAGACAAAATGTCATTAGAATCGGTTCAGCCGTTTTGGATATGTTCGTGCAAAGGGTTGTGCGAGGAGCATTTCACGAGTATTAGATTTAGCTAGAATTTTAAACCAGAATCAAGGTATGTTGTACCTACATATAATCCGCAGAATTGTAACTATTTACTGAAAAAAATGTTATTTTATCGCGAGCCATTAAATTAATTATAAGTTATTATAGCTAACTAGGTCGGGCCTATTACCGCAATCTCGGCTGGAATCTATAACAATGTACCTAATTCTGTCAGTCAATGCATTTTACATGTTCAACACGTTACCGCTGCAATTTATCGCTTTTTTGCTGTGAAAATTGTATCGGGGTGACGTAATGCTTCGGGCATGTCTTTCTATTTCACTATTTTTCTTTTTTTGATTGACTATTTCGTATTGTGTTCCTAAGGAGCCACGAATACTAACCGGGCGTTTTGGGCGAGTTTGCGGCTAGACCAAGGGTGCCCCGAGGGTATTTCACTATAGTAGAAACTAATTGCTGACCGACATACAATAGGAAATACAAAAAAATAATTCCTTACTAATTTATTAACATCTAAAGTCGCTCGTCTCTTGTTTTCTGTAATGTAAAGAGATTTCGGAGCAAACACCCTGTCCTTCTTGCAAGTTAATCTAAGATAGACAAATAGTGTCGTGTTTTTTGGATCATTAAAAGTGTCTTGGACCGTTTTCGCAACCTATGCATCGGAAACGCACAGAAATTAATAATTATCCCCATTTTTCCTAATTTCCCGCTGTTTCTACGCTTCTATTGATAACAGCGCAATTTTCCTGGATAAATGCTCTACCGAACTCAACAATATTTTTTTTAGTTCCAACCAGTAGTTCCCGAGATAAGTGCGTTGAAACAAACAAAGAAAAAACAAACTCTTCTTCAAAGCTTTATTATATTAGTACCTACGTATAGATGATATCAGAAAAAAAAGTCCAGGTGAAGTAACTTTTTTCTGATCGAGGAAAACAGACAAGCATAGCGTTCACTTTGGGGGTGGTACTTAGCACATAACATCTCAAATTGCGCTGTTGACATATTTTGGTTTTTGTTAATCGGAAATCCATCGTGATTCTTAATAATTCTCGTCTGATTTACGTCGAGGATGTTATGAGGGTGGGGCATAAATCAAAACGATATGGCATAACTAGCGGGGACCCTGTCTTCTCCTCTATTCATATAGATTTTTATTGCGACTTCTGAACAGATTTCTAAGATATTCATCCAATCTTCATATTCCAATCAAGCCAAACGGTTAAACGTATTGCCTAGCATTGCGTTAAGCGCGTAGGGTCCTGCGCTCGAATCACAGATAAACAATCAATTGTTTCGCTCAGGCAGGGTACAGAAGTCTGATCAATTACTTGCCTGTTTGATTACGGATCAGCGAAACAGACACAGAAATGTGTTCGCCCCATGCCCCGCGAGGGGGAGGGATTGATTTTTTAACGGAAATCAGATAAAAGATCGAAACGTGATTAAACTTCACGGCTTTTTAATATGTGGACGGTGGTTCGTGACAAAGACGGGGTCTCGATATTTCTCATAATATCATTTAATGATCCTGATTGCCGGATGTTGGACACGGTGGTGATCGAATCCACAGCCCGTACTTTTGCATTTTGAAACTTGTTACTTACTAGGTACGTAGGCTTGATAGTAAAAATGCTTCTTGACTTTAATATAAGTAATAATCGTACCTATATAGAAAATGCTTTCTTAATGCCTATGTATTATTTAATATTTTTTTCAGTTCTTATTCATATCTACTTACGTTCATACAAATTTATTGCGTTTTGTGCCTATGGCTTTTGCCTAGACATTTTTGAATTTTATAATACTTATTAATTATTACTCAATGCGAGCGTTCTAAATATATATAAAAATGTATCCTTAGATATGGCTATGATAGGTATATATACTTACGTAATATTAACAATAAACAGTATGTAATTCTAACATGTATCGATCCAAATAAATTACAAATACAAAAATGACTCCATTACAAAATCCTAACGTTTTTCTGATCGAAACGATAGCATTCGAACCAATTTCAAACTTCGAATTCCTATTTCTTTGTTGGCGCCGCCCCAACGCCCTTCCCATTGGCTACTGTACTCACTTGGCCAGTCGTCTACGAAATACATCTATCCCTTTTCCACGTGTCACATTTTATCACCAAGCCTGACCCTCTCTTTCGTTCACGTAGATTATAACTGTAGAGATTACAGAAAGTTTATTGCTAATGCTGTTTTTCTACGTGTTATTATTATTATCTATTAAGGGCTTTATTACGTCAGTCTGTTTTGAAATCTCAACCTTAACAGTTTTAAATCAAAGTCTCTTTTATATTGTACAAGAGAATGACTTGCGACGTTTCGTTTTTGCAAAGAAGATAATTTTTGTAGAGTTTTTTCCAAATGCCCATAATGGTAATGGCGCAGGTTTTTACACTTTAAATTCTGAAAACGTTTCGTTGCCGGCTGAGTGTAATTATTGCTTATCTAGATTTGTGATAAGCAATTTTACATGCTTTATGTGGACGTCCTTCCTGTTTCTGTAGGCATTAATATTGACTAATATCTTCGAAGCGACACTCTGAATATAGATTAAATTAATACCTACAACACAAATTTACTTATGTTCGACGTTTATAAATGACTAGCTGTGGCAGCGACTTCGTCCACTAAAAACACTTATTTCGGGCTTTTAAATTCGTTTTAGCAAACCCCTTTATCTTTATAAACTTAAGCTGTTAGCCACGTCAGTCGCGTACCTTGCCGTCGTTCTTGCAAGTAAATCTTAAAATATAGACATGTAGCATCGTTTTGCAGCGTAGCTACGCCTCAGAAACCCATAATGATAAATAATTTCTGTGCACACACATACTTTTCCCCTTTATATATTAGTATAGATTTAATGCAATCTACAAGTCACTTATTTAATATAATTTATATATATATGTTTATGAATAATATAATGTAATTTATATTGTTTAAGATCAAAGATGGAAAGCCCGACACTAAAGATATTTTGTCAAGAGGGATGCTTTCGTTGAAAATCGTAAAAACCTCTAGGTATTTAATGTGTTCATGAACTGAACTAGACAATTATTAAATTGATGGGCCTTAGACCCAAACCAGTAGGTACCTACCAATTTAAATCTAAAGAAGCTCAGAAAAAGCTCTGAAGTTTTGCGGAACCTTAAAATAGTGACGTCCCTCTTAAAATAGCGTTCATGAAATGACTGAAAATACGAAGTAAACCCCTGTGATGTTTTATTATCTGCAATAACTAGATTATAATAAACATCTCTTTTTTTTCTTGTTTTTTGCACGTACCTAAATTTGGTTCATAATCAAATCAGCATTTGCAGGCGATCTTAACGTGTTAAGAAAAAATCTGTGTAAGTGTGTTTTAGACTGAAATGTTGGCGATCCGTTGACTAAAAGTCGATTTAAAATTGAAAAAATTACAACTCGCGGAGGGCTTGAACCGATATCCACAGCGTTCCGTGCTGATGCGCTAACCAATTTTTAATTTACCATGTGCAATAACAGGAGAAAAATAATAAAAATTTGACCGGTTGATTATTATTATTAGCTGCTATTGAACCAACGACCTCGTCAAAAGTCTTGCTGTACGCTGTGTTGCTTCAATAAGAAATGAATTAATATGCACATTGCATATGCTATTGATTGACTCAGGCGCCTTATAAGGAAACTGATAAAAACCCAAGTACAGGTGATATGATAAATACAGTTTTGGAATTAATACAATTGTAAGTGGTTGTAATTCCCAACTGACGCGTGTGAGCAGGTATTGAGTGTTGGTTCAGTGGCCGTATGAGGCTTCTAGAGGCAGAGTAGCCTAACTTGCAAACCTAAAATTGCAATTTTAGGACTTGAGTTATTTATATTTTCGTAGCCTAAAAATGTTGTATGAAAATGTAAATAGCACAAGAGATTAGTGACCGAACATTGTTAACATAATTTTTACACAAATAATAGTACCTAAAAAAATAATTTTTACCTAAGTTGATTGTGCAATTTATTTTTCTCTAAGTACCTATAATGAAAATCATGTCTTTTGTTATTAGGCCACTCTGCTTCTAGCAGTACCATATACTTACCTACCAGTATTCCTTTCGTAAGGTAACGATACAATACATTATTTAGCAATATCTAATAAAAAAACATTACACGGGTTCGACGCCTAACGAATCGAACATGTTTTTAATTAACTTATAAACTTTCTCAAATATGTTGGACTTCGTCTGGAAAATCTGGACACTGAATGAGTAACAAACTACTGTCAACCGATGGAAAAGCCGTGAAGTTTACTTGCGTTTCAAACTCAGTCTGTGGATATAGGAATTTCTAAATCCAACATAACTTGACAGCGCCATTTAAATATTACATGGCTGAGGTATTTTACCATCCATCAAGTAAACCCTGCTTGTCTGTTCTTGACTAACATAAATAATCTCAGTAAAAACAAAAAAAATGATTCCTCTACCGTGATATACTTACGGTATAGACATATTTCTATGTACTGTTCGATTTTAATAACCGGTAATTCAGATAATAAAAGAAATACGTAATTATTGTTCTATCGATTATATTCCACCGGGTTCTTAGTTAATTAATGTTTTTACTGTTCACGTTTATACGCCTAACAGTATTGTTTGCATTTTCCTCATTCCCAACAGCAGAGCGAAGAACTCTCGTCATTAAATCGCATCATCGCCGAATCAAAACAAACACAATCAGCATATTGGAAAACATTTATCGCAAAAAATGACAATAAAACCACTCAGCGTAAAACAATCCGTTATAATTGTTCAATATCGATGGTATTTTAATGTCATTAAGATGAAAAGTGAATACGAATACACAGAAACACTTAGCATGCACGATTACTACAGCTATGCTTGGCAATACCTTACAAGGAGTTAGAAATCATGCGAGCCACTAGCGGACGCCACAACTCGTTCCGTATCTATTATGACAGTCGTTTTGATGTGGACTCGGAAATAAGAAATGGATAGAATAACTAATGTGTAAACATGACATTTGTGGTCCAATGGTTTTACGCTTAACGCGTTGCCTAAAAATGCAAGTAAGTTAATAGTGAACAGATTATAACTTGTATGAGGAAATCAGATACAGAAATATGGCTTCCCCATGCTTAAAGAACGCACCTCTTGACCCCAGCTGCTGCAACGGACAAGATATACTCGTAAGATGCATAGATTTGCATAACTTCAATATATGTGTATCGCATTTGAACTCGTTAAAATTAAAGTAATAAATTTGTCTTTGATGTCGAAAGACAAGACCGATAACAAGGTAGACAAGAACGACAAACAAACACTCGTATGATAATATTCAACTTAGATTTTATTTCACATTTATATTTGTGATAGAATGTTAATTACCTTAAGAAACGCGTTTTAAACCGTTCAAAATAGTCTTATTTGAAACGTATTAAACTATTGACGTTTAACAAAGTATAAAGAATTAAATTTGATCATATTATTAGTAAAATAACATTACTTCTTGTGTATTATGTGGTATCAAAGGCTTTATGCTATTTGCATTTTTACTTAAACTTACATCGTTAAATTTGGATTTTTTTTAAATTAGATATATTATGGAATATAGATGAATACACATGTAAAATTATAATTATTATAAGATAATAAAACAAATAATTTTTTAATATTAAAATTGTAGGGAAACTTTGAATTACTTAGTACTACAAAATTTTATGTATATCCTTTCAAACGAACTAACTTATACACGACACTGACAAGTAATGTATAAAATAAATGAACTTGACTTGTCAGTCGATGTGACAATAACTGTCATTTAATAGAGGAACCCCAAAACGTCATTGGTGAGCAACTGTAGATTTTCTCTTCATAATGAAAAACTTAAAAATACGCGTGCTACGGCTGTAATTATCGCTCACTTCTGCATATACAAGCATTGTTTGCTATAATTAGATCGAATTATCAGCAAATGTGACAAATTGGCGACGTTTATAGCTATAGATTATAGTCTTTGAGTGACAGGTGAACGAACAAAAAGCTTAGTAATTATGCTTTTTGCAAAATTAAGAGGTCAAGTGCGCTGACTTAGGGCAATGATAGTGTTTATAAGTCCCTATTTACTGAAATAGACGGTATAAAAAACATTGTACATTGTTAAAAAAATAGCCAGTTGATTTGATGTAAATTAAACGAAACAATTCTGTTTGGATTTCAGTCTGTGGATTTCCGACTATCTAATGCTAAAAAAGGTAGACAGCGCTTCTTGTTTAGATGTTATATGTCTGAGGTATGCCTACCATCAAGTGAATGTTTGTCTGTTCTCCTTTATCATAAAACAATATTAACCGTATCAGACTTTCGCAGCTATTGCAAAACCTGAGTTTTCGAGCGTCGTATTTGAAATTCTTCTCGCCATTCACTCCAGGATGCCATCATCAGAACACATAATACGTAATGATGCCACTTATAATACACGTTACGTACAAGTCCTATAGACATTGTGAACACACTTTAATTGCACAATAGATAGATTATTGGTAATAACTTATAGTGTTATTATGATAAAACATCGATTTTTAACATCCAAATAAATCCTTCGACTCGTAATACTTCGAATCGACCATTTAACACATTAGGTAAAAAGTGTGTCTATTATGTACCTTAGATAAATTTTAGCATGAAAACATAAAGTCAGCTTAATAACACGCTCAGATAGGGAATTATAGTTTGCAATTTGGAAGATATTATTGTGTGTAAATTTTTATTTATTCTTAATAAGATCAATAATAAAAGTATTTGCTTGCTCTTGTAGATAATTATTAAACAAAAGTGTAGCATGCAGAACCATAATTTAAACTGAAGAACCCAAAAAATATTGTTCCAATTAGTATTTAGCTGTGAAGACGCCGCACGCGCACTTCAAAGACACCGTCTGAACGATTCGTCCCGTCTATTTATTATGAGACCGATATAAGTTGACCCCTAGATGATATCTGGCACACGAGTTAAAATCTCCTAGTTCTTCTCCGCGTTTATTATCACAGTATCTTACGTATAGTTTATCTCCTGACTCATGTTTTTTATAAAAGTAAATATTTAGGTATTTAGTTTTCTTATAAACGTTTATTAGACTAGAAGTATGTAGTTTGAAAATCTAATGTAATATATAACACTTTTACTAACGACGTAACAACATTTCGGGTGTTTTGCAGCAGTCGTGGTCGCGTTGGGCTGTAATTAAAATACATTTTAAATAAGCTAAGAAGTATATTTTGCGGTTTACGTACAGCAAAACCACAAAAAATAAGTTTAATTTAGGTAAAAATAAGTTTTACTAATACATATATATTTAATAATACATATATATATATATATCGTTTTAAATCTTTAAAGTGTTTTGTTTAAATATGTGCTACTCGCCTAAACTACAGACAATATTTAATTCACAAGTATTACAATTGCAAGGCAATTTTTGCAAACAAACAAACAGACATACCTACTTGGTTAATTATATTTGTTACTGTAATTGCTAACATAAATTGTTGTAAGGTGCACGTTCATACTTGAATACCGCGTTCTCATAGAGATTTTATCAAACGACCGTTAAGATATTATGTAGAATTTTTCATTGGATCGAATTCATATTCTTGCTAGTATGAACAACCGCCACTGTAGTTCATATAATATACTTACTAGTTGTAACTATGCCCATGACTTCGTCCGCGTGGAATAGTTATTTTGGACATCATACTATTGATCTTAGCAAACATCTTCCTTTATAAATTATAGCTGTTACCTAATTAAAGACGAATCATTCTTTCATATATGTTTTTCGGTTTCTTAAACCGTTTTCGCAGCGCACGCGCGGGAAACTCCTACGTTAATAATAATTTCCGTCTCCTTCCACATTTCCCACTGTTTATTCGCTCCTTTCGTTTGCAGCGTGATGTTTTATAGCCTAAAGTCATCCTTGATTCCTTGGTATTGTTATATTCAAGGTTTAGGTTCCATCTGTGCAGCTTGAAAAACCTGATCCAATGAAATTCAGGCCTACAATTGCATAAAACACTTTTAACAGCTGTTTAAATCGCGAATAATGAGTGTTACGACGTTGGGTCATTGAAATAATAAAAAAAATGGTGAACTGATGTACTTCACGTTTTAAACCGTTAAAAGTGTTTTATTTAAAAGGTTACTACTTTAGTAGGTAACTACATTAAGTTTGTCATGCGCAAAGGTAGTTATAGTATAGCTTCGAATCTGAGAAAATTATGATCAAGTGGTTTGGCCCTGCAGATGAGATCTTCTCGATCTTCTTGATCATGAAAAAAAAACGACAAAACTCATTGAGTGTCACATGTCATATATGAATAGTATATTTTGAGTAGAAGCTATATACAGCTACACATCTAGCTAGCTATATGTATGTATATAAAAGCTACTATGAAAGAAATACAAACACATTAATTTATAGATCCCATTTCCTATCATCGTAAATGTCTATCAAGCAGTTGACCTACTCTAAATGTTGATCCTTATTAAGTGATGTTATAATTAATTTAGCAGCACTTAAAACTTGTATCTATTTGTAAAGTATGTTTGTTTACGAATGTTTAAAAATAAAATATGTATCTTAGATACGCTCATGTAGTCTGCGCACGCGCGCAATATACGACTGGTTTTGCGATTATTAGGTGGGTACAGTCGGCAGAAATTATTGAGATTTTTTTTATAAATATTCAGGTTATTATTATTTCAGCAAATATCACTATTAACCAACGGGTCTTAGTTTAAACTAGAACAACATTTTTTTTTATTTTTTTCTGAAACATTGGATTTCGTTCAAGCAATCTGAGTTTTATTAGTCGTCAAGTTTAATCTTGATTTGTATTCAGTCTGTGGATTTGCGAATAACCAAAGTCAAAATAGAAAAGCGCTTTTTTTTTATTTATTTATTAAAACATGGAAAACTTACAGCTAATAACAATAGGATATTATATATAAAATATTAGATGTTATAAGTTGACCAGATAGGATTAAAAATGAATTAGAAATCAATAAACACAGACTGGAGAAAAGACCGCCATTGGTAGTCACTTCATGCTCCGCATGTAACATAAATCCTATTTATGAAATATCTTTAAATTTTTTATATGAAAAATCTTTAAAATCGATATAGTTGAAAGTGTTCGACATATATTTCTAAACATAACTCCACTCACTTGGAAAAACTAAGGTTGAAATAATTTAAACTTTTTTGTACTGATGGTGTGAATGAATGCACGCCCATGTCGGGCAATAATGACGTCGGGAGTTTGGTAAATCATACTACAAACTCCTCGGAGACGATAGCCGACCGGAACCACTAAACCCACCAGCCCGCTACGGGGCGTTGACGGATTCCAGATACACGTTTGTACGACTCCGAGCAAAATAATTTAAACCTACAGTTTCGCAAGAAAAACAGCTTTTTCTCCTGACGCTACACGAGGATATCGTTCTGCGAGTTTGAAAAGTTTAGTGCTAATTCAGTTCAGTTGGCGGCGGTCGATAAAAAAGAATTTAATGCTAAAAAGTAAAAACGTTTCCCCATTCACCTGGCTTCGTTTTAGTATCGCGACAAGATAAGAATGATAAGTAAATATATTTGTGCATTTTAATAACGTAATGAGACTACTAATACTTTTGTTCAATAACAGTGCTACATACAACGTTAGTATTTGTTTGTTTGTTAGTATTTTTGTTGTAGTATTGACGTTTCGGATGCTTTGCAGCAGCCGTGGTCACGGATGTGTCCCCGTAGTGAAAACAATTTTCAAATAAGTTTAACCAATATATATCGCGTTTAAGACCGGTAAAACTTATATTGGGTTAGTAAAAAGGGGCGCACGTCGGGTCGCATTTAACAGCATGTAATACCTAACTGCCTCTGTAGCTAAATGGTTAAACATGTTAACAGTGGGTTCAATGCGAGAGGGCTTGGATTCAAATCCTGGGGACACACTAGATTGTTTCGATTGGGAAGGGCACAGAAGTCAGACTACTTGCCTGTAAATAAAAGGGACACAGAAATGTATTCGCCCCATACCCAATGAGTGGAAACGGGATTTTAAAAAATAATTATTTACCCGCACATGATTATAAATGAAATCATTATTATTCAGTGTTACGATAAATGGGACCACCTATACAGGTACTAGCGCAAAGTCTAATACTAAAACTTACCGAGTACCATATATTGTTACACCTGCTGTTTATTGTTACTTTTAATCTGTAAGTTATCGTTTTTGCAATGTAACTCGCATACAATAAACAAATAGAATTTAATTCATTGCAATTGTGCTGGTATTAAATTCAATTTAATTGATTTTTCAATTCGTTATCGCCTACGAATCTAACCAGTTGCGTTGACCTTTTAGAGTAGGTTTGAACTAATTTAATACGTGCTTAATTTTGAATAGACACCAATTATTGTTGCTAATATATATCACGATTATCAAGTAAAACTATTTAAATTAAATACTGTCTGTAGTTTACGCGAGTAGTACACATTTAAATAAGACACTTTAACGGTTTAAAGCGCGATATATATTAGTTAAACTTATTTTTAAGTTCGGCCCGACGCTTCGGATGCTTTGCAGCAGCCGTGGTCACGAGGAGACACGGTACGGTACCTACGGTAATATAGGACCGTTAAAGTGTTTTATTTATATTAATACTGAAATCAATTAAAGAAATAGTTTATTTATTACATAAAATAGTGTCATGTGTATTTTGAAGTAAAAGATGAAATATGACATTTTTTAATCGCTTTGTGATATCGAAGGTTCCGTGCTGTTGCTATGTAGAAGAGCAAACATGTAAAAATAGTAAAAAAGTTTTCAAACACTCTTTAACGGTTTAAAACATGAAATATATCTTCTTCTAGCGCTTCGAATGCTTTCCAGCAGCCATGATCGGACGGACCAAATCGTCGGGCCGTACATAAAACAAATTCAGAAGTTAATATTTGGCATTTCTAACTTGCTGTTGCTGCTAAGCATACGAAATGTCGGCGTTAGTTAAAATAGATTGTTAATAAGTTAACTAATTTATTTCGCGTCTTAAACCGTTAAAGTATTTTATTTAAAAGTAGGTAAACACTAAAACTAATCCTTTTTTCATCAGACTTTTCCATTACCGTCTATAAAATTGTTTTACCGATTCTACAACTTCCTACTTTACGATCAAACTGTAGTTTTATTATCCTTCTACAAAGATAGTAATAAAGAATATGGACGATAAACGTACTTTATGATCGGGGTTAATAACTTAACGATATCAAATATTACAATTTTCAATAATGACGCTAACGAATTTATGAGCTAAAACATTGTATTTCGATTGCGTGTGTATAATTCTAGTATTTTTTCAACTGGCACTAGTTTACCCACTGTGCATTACGAACGGAGAACAATGCAATTATGATTAATTATTTAACTTTATTTAATCAAGTTGCATAAGTAAAACAGTGGAACGAGTCATGATTTGAAATATCGTTACGTGTACCTGTTTATTTTTAGTTTCACAATTCTGTAAAAATAATTATCAGGGCTTTTTTTGCGTAGTAAGTAAATAACCTAATAAAATAATAGACTAAATTCTCGAGTCTTGCGACCTGATCGAGTTAAACGTACCTATTATTTCATTGTAATTATACCTGCATTGTGATCTTGGAGCATATAAATGTTGCGGTTCAAAATAGTACAATAGATACGAGTAATAGTTACACTGGTACTAAGAATCTTAGATGTTGCATACAAGTGTTAGAAAAATGAGTTTTTAGTACCTACATACACTTATTTCGATCCGATTGACGAAAATTAAGTTTGCTATCCAGGTTAAAACTAACATACCCATGTTATACCTCATTTATTTGTAAGTAAAAGTTTCACAAGTAAAGTAAACAAAAAGTTTCAATTAACATTAAAAATATGTTCCGGCTGATTTTTCTAAGTATGTCTGTCTTATCTGTAATTTACGAGAGTAGTAGAAAATCGAATAAAACAGTCTCAAACGCGATATGTATTAGGTAACTTATTTACAATTTATTTTAACTACGGCCCGACGCTTCGGATGCTTTGTAGTAGCCATGGCTGAAGGTTGAGAGTGTCCCTATTGTCGAAGACATAAAATGCTACACTAGCGCCATCTCTTTCCTCGTAGTTAGCATTTTGAGTTATAAGCTGGGCCCCTACAAAACTGACTAACTGTGTTCCTTCACTTTTCAGTATACTTAATTGTAAAGAAATTAATAAATATATTTGTAACCGTTAAAAATGTTTTATTTAAATAGATATATCTTTCTTATTAACTCTGTTATTTCTTATAAACATATAACAGTAAATAACATTACAATTAAAACGTTAACCTTTTCCTGATAAAGCACTTTCATATCTCATTCGTTCAATGGACAATTAGCTTGTAGTACCGTGTCTAATAAAATAATTATTACTTCATATAAGGTAAGGCAGATTATTTATACTCAATATGTTTTCTGTTGTTGGCTAGAAACGTCAAGCTGGACACAGGTCAGAAGGTCAGAAGGGAGAAGTTAGTTTCAATATTAGACCCACCATGCTGATCCAGTGAGGAATGGTGATAACTGATTGGAACACAGCACCGAGAACTGGTAAACCACCACTAAAACATCCCACCGGGCTTCGTACCCTGGACTGACCTGAGACATAATTATAACACAATAAAAATTAATTATCAAGCAAAACACACTTAAAATGGTTAAATTTTTAAAATTAGTAATTAATTTATTTTAACTACAATTTATTCTAACTGTGCCCCCTGATCACGCCGTAGTTAAAATACATTTTAAAATAAGTTTCCAATACATTTCGCGTTTTAAACCGTTAAAATTGTTTTATTTAAATATTACACCATAAAAAATTAAACATTTTAACTACGGGTCGACTTTTTGGATGCTTTGCAGCGTGATCAGGGGGCACAGTTAGAATAAATTGTAGTTAAAATAAATTAAGTGTTTTTTTTACCATGAACCGTTAAAGCGCGTTACCTCGAAACCTTTCCTTTAACAGTCAGACATATCCAGAACGTACCTATTTAATGACGTCAGTGATAAAATGGCCACAATTAAGATATTGATTGCGAATAATTGTGGGAGCAGGTGCCTCGGTTTTAATGGACAAACTGCATGACAGCTTGATGTGTTATTCCGACCAGCCTGCGCATTAAAAATTAGATGTAATATGTCAATTCATTACGCTATATTGAACGTAAATCTTGTTAGTCACTACATCCAACTTATCGGCTATAGTCTAGTGCTCCATTACATTGGCCAAAGGTTCGGGACAAGTTAGTAATTTTTAGGCTCGTGTCATGTTTTTAATCAATTTATAATTTTTCGGAAACATGCTGAACGCCATATTATCGAAGAATTAAATAGTTAATTAATTTTGTCCGAAAAACAATGATATGCGGAACGATAGCCGTGAAAGCCTTATACAATTAATGTTGGAGGTCTGAATATGTGTATATTAAATCAGTGAGAGAGGGTTTGTAAAGCCGTCTAGAGATAAAACGCTCGTAAATTTGTTTTCTGTGTATTTTCGAACATCTACAGTCAAAATAGGTCAACAAAGCACTTTGTTTAGTTAAGTTTGTCTATGACTGCAATATTTATATTTAAATTTTAGGTACTTTTTCAAATGTTATACCTAATCGTTCTTCACAACCTTAAACCTATATCTCAAGTTAAGTATTTAGTTGTGTGAATGGCCGTGAATCAAATAAATAAATAGTTAAATTTCAGTTATTATGGTTACGATTGGTGTTTGTTACTTTCGTTAATATAGGTATATAACACTAACTAACATTTTATTACTTACAATTATCACTCGATATGAAGTAAATAGACTTCATATCGAGTGATAATTGTCAAAAATCTTTTGTAGAATCATACATTCACATTATTTTTATTAATTAATTGAAAGTTAACACTTCCACTAAACAATATTCAACGCCAGGTGTACCTTCGTTCAACAATCGAATATTTACGAAGCAAAATTAATTGTCGTATAGCTTTTATGCACACATAACATGATATTTGCAGCCAGTACAACAAAAAGGTGGTCCAAATGCATATTCCGTTCAACTTATTATTTGTTTGACGTGTGATGACGCGCAGGTGATCAGCGAGTTAATTAATCAACGGTTTAGTGGATTTGCAGCTTTTAATAACGTAACGTAACGCAGATTATAAAGCGTAAACTTGGATTAAATTAAAGGTAGGAAAGGTTGTTTAAAAAACCCTTTTTTTAAGTGTTAAAACAATTGCTTTTTGTTTATTATTCCTCACACCTATCTACTTAAGAAGCCTTTTTTTATTTATTTCCTCATGTACTTCAGGCTGCTTGGAAGAGATCGATGCGTAGCGATAAGGCCGCGTTTTCGTTATAAGTTAGTACGCAAGTTTTTATCTCTTGTCGTTTTGTGGTATGTATTTTTAATAATAAATCTGTATTAAAAAATAATTATAAAAATTTGATTATAAGTTAGTTTTATTTCAAAATTAAGTATTGCAAAATGGATTAACGGGATTCGAATGCATGACGAACAGCGAAATGTGCCATGTTATCAATCACACGTCGTTTTTGATAACAGAAAAGCACAAATCAGTTTGCACCAAACTAAATAGTTTTACGCAACGGATCGGGTTCACTTATTCCCCAGCCGTATAACATTTAAACAAGATGTGCTGTTGACCCATTTGGCTTTGGATATACGAAAACCTACAGACTGAAACCGAATATACTTTATCGCTTTTACATCCGTGGACGGTGATTCGTAATAGAATTTGATATTCCTACCATACATTTTATATCCACGTTTAAAAAAAATAAAATTTGAATAGAAACATAATGGACACGGTGGGGATCGAACAACGGCCCGGTGATTATTAGTCACACTCGCAACCAAAGAGCACGTTAAAATTAAATATGAATAAAACGAAGTTAATTAATACAATGAAAAGTTAAATCTGCGAAGAATGCCTCGCTTCCTCGTAAATCAAACGGAGTCCATGTAAATGTCATAATGTACGCGAATATCGTATTAATTACTGGTTTCTTCGGGTTGCTGATCGTCTTGCAATTCAGACTTCTTCTGATGCGAACGTGTTTTAATTTATACAAGACGGCGTTGTGGCCCAATTTCTTAATGGACATTGACTTTGAAACGCAGCGATAAAAATTGTATAAAGAAGTCATACAGGGGACAGATATAAAATATACTGTCTGTAGTTTAAGCGAGTAGTACACATTTAAATAAAACAATATAACGATTTAAAACGCGATACATTTTAGTTAAACTTGTTTGAAAATAATTTTTAACTACGGCCTGACGTTTCGGATGCTTGAAGCCATGGTCACGGGGAGACTAAAGATGGAGGATGTCTCTGACGTCAAAGTATTTTTTTTTTAATTTGACGTCAGAGCATCCGAACGTCGGACCGTGGTTAAAAATAATTTTCACACAAGTTTGAAATATATTCTCATCATATTGTATGTACTTAATAATTTGATATTGTAGGTAACAAAGTTGTTAAGAGATACTTAGCACCGAATTCAAAACTGTGTTACATAAATATTTATTAAACTAAATAATAATTCCTTTTTCTTTATGCAATGTACCTCTATTTTTTTCTTTTACATTTGTGTGTTTCTTATACATATAGAAAACGGTCTAAATACTAATTACGAATCTGTTGAGGATTATACTTGGTTTTAATAAAGAATTATTAATACCTTATTTATGGGAAATCTTCTTTATGGTTTCCACGTTTATTATAATTTTTGAAGATTTTCTGAAGCAGACATAGTTTAACCAGTAAAATGTTATTGTAACCAATTTGTTTAAAAAGACGTCGCTACAATGCACTAAATGCAACGCGCAATGCGATTCTCTCGAAAGCGTAGGTAAGTTGCAATTAAACGCATAACTGCACTCCGCTTGGCCGATTGTTTTTATCGATGCCTATCAAGGAATTCAAATTATTGGATTGCTTTTCACTTCGATCCAATAACTGTATAATTAAGAATATATGCATAATTAAAATTTCTTTTCTAATAGCAAAATGACCACTGTGAAGTTGCTTCATATTTATTCACTAGCTGTGGCCGCCACTGCGTCCGCGTAGAATAGTGATTTTAGGCGTAAAATTTTGTTTTTCCCTCCTCCTCATCTTTATAAATTTTAGCGTTTGCCACGACATCGTCCGTGGCCCGTTGTCCTTGTAAGTTAATCTTGAAAGATAGGAGGCATACACTATCCCAGCCATTTTTTAGATCGTTTAAGAAGGAATCATTCTATCATACATATCTTGAAATGTTTGCGCAGCGCACCTGAATATTTTAACCTTAAACCTTCCCCAAAAAATTGTTCCAAACCAAAACAAAACAATTGGACAATTCGAACTAGTAGTTCCTGGAATTAGCGCGTTCAAACAAACAAAGTCTTCAGCTTTATAATATTATTAGATATAGATTCCATCTACTTTAATCAAAGTAACTGTTAATCCTACGGCTAGGCAGGTAGTTTTGCTTCCGAAGCTGTAGCGCAGACGTCATAATCCCTAGAATATTAAATAGAGTTACGTAATTGTTTTAGGATCCAAGACCCCAT
This sequence comes from Leptosia nina, assembly GCA_963661955.1. Lineage (NCBI taxonomy): Eukaryota > Metazoa > Arthropoda > Insecta > Lepidoptera > Pieridae > Leptosia > Leptosia nina. The sequence continues at coordinate 5,085,583 of CAVLEF010000007.1, forward strand.
GGCCGTCGATGTCGGTTGCGTGACGAGCGCCGACAATTTACTTATTTAGACTGATTAGTTTCAAAGAACCAAATCCGCCCGGTGGCTCGGATACGGGACAAAAATGTGTGGAACCGATGTTAGTTTGAAAAATATAGAGTCGCGGAAATTGTTAAAAAATTTGAGATACACACTTTTATTAGTTATTTAACAAAATTACACCACTTTAAAATTCTTCTTAAGTATCTTAGAGTATCTTCTACTAGTCTAGAACAATAATATTAGTATTATCTTATGTCGAAGGACAGACAAACAGGGGGGTTAGTAAATAACACGTGCGATAGATACCCCAGTCATATAACATCTGAACAAGTTTTGTTGTTGACCTATTTTGGTTTTAAATATTCAAAATTAAAAAAAAAACACTGTGATAGCTCAGTTATGTTTTCATTCTTTAAATATTTATTAGCTTTTATAGATAATTTAAAAAATACGACATAATAAATAAGTTTCATCTACGCAGTCTTCGCAATCTGAATGAAATAATACAAAAAATCTCAATTCTAATAAGTCTAGCAATGCCTCCACGCATTTTTTGTTCGGTACAATATTTTAGTCTCATTACGGTGTCAATAGAAGATTAGGGATAAGGCAAGTTTCGAACAAAAAAACCTGAGAATTATTGTAATAAGTGAGTTTTTTTACGCCCGCCTAGCTTTGGACACAATTACCGCCGCAAGACATAATACAATTAGATTTAAGCCGGCTAAGCGTGTGTCTGGTCGATTGACAAAAGAGCAGTTTACTGTAAATACCATTAGTAGAAAACAATTAAAGTACTACTAGTATTTTTAATGTTTCTTATTATTTTTTTATTATGATAATATAATTATGACATTTTTGAAAGAAATATATTCCAAATAAAAGTCGACAAGTGATTTCTTGTTTCGCTAATTTTATAAGCCTTTATTGTTTGTCTATCCTATATTTATGTTCAAGAAAAAAATGGAATAGATGCTGAAGAAATTGTCTTTGAAATCGGCTTAACATTTAGTCATTTTCGATTCGAAAATTTTCGCAGAACCCACAACGAACCCTAAAAAGTGTCGAAATTTCGGACGCACGATTACAATACCCTAATAATAATATGCAGCATTTGACTGACAGTTTTCCGTTCGGCGCCGTTTTACGAAAAAAAGCCTCCAATTCAAAAATCGAATCGAATTGGCCGACGATTATCATCGGTGAAATTTCATGTGGCATATGTTCGAATTATAAACATTATGCACAAATTACTTGTTTTGTTTTTTACGGGAATTCTAAATTAAAAAGCCATTTTTGAATAACTACGGTAGGATAATGCGCTAATTTTAATGGCTTATTAAGCTCTAGACTATCCTTAGTAATTTGTGATCAACAAAGATTTTTTTAAAGCTGTTTTCTTCCTAAGTTACTATTTCATTCCATTATTGTATTAACATCAATCGAACAGCTTTTAAAGAGAGCTAAACTAATTTTAACGGTAACCAAGGAAGCCAACTACTATGTAAGTACTAGCTTTTAGAAGTTGTGTATAGGTACGTTATATTGTTTGTCTTTCGAGAAAATTCATAATTAAATGGTTGAATCCAAGATATCGTTCGGTAATGGAACTTTAAACTTAATTACTCTTATACCTTAATTAGTATACTCACGATCAATAAGATTATGTCACCTTAAGTAGATAAAGCTCTTACCAGAACTACAAAGCTTTTCAAAATACAGTTACATGTTAGTTTTAACAACTCTCAATAGATGGCGTTGATGCATTTAATAATGATTCTTGTTCGTTTTTAACGCAGTAAGTTGTCAATGATTCCAATAATAATTGACCTATTGCGATTACGATTTAATTATCACCTTTTTATACTTAGTGTCTGATACGCTATCACTTTTATATCGTATAATTTGAAATCATATCTTAGTTCAGGTTTCAGGATCCGGTCAACCAAGATATTTTTGTCACTTACCTAAATACAAAATTAACGAAAATTAAAAGCGATTTATTGAATTGATTATATTTAAAAACTACCAACCAACAATGATGGATAAAAGACCGATTGTGTAGCTTTTTTCACGGACTAATCCGAAGTACACTTATTACCTTCTTTGGCCTAATCACATGCTAAATACTCTTATAGTGATTACTTACCTCCGTGGCTCAACCGTTGAAACATAAAACATAGCTTTATTGTTTGAGATAAGTTACATAGTATAATAAATGACTTGAAATAGATACAGAAATATGTCTGCTCCGTGCAGATAAAAAACTTATTATACCCACCTATTGCATTTAGTATAAAAAGCTTTACGAATTCTTCTGAGTAATTTACCTTTCTATTTATTTAATCAGTAAGAGTAAATTAAAAAAGTCCTTGAATGTAGCTAAATTATACAAAAGTAAGTGAAATACTTAATAATAATCACTAATTAGGCATAATGCCTTTTTAAATAAATATGATTTAATACTAACTAGAAATAATTCTTGTGCGACACTCGAACAATAAAATGAAAATTATACCATTTTTATGGACACTTGTCCCCGAATTTTACTGTTGGTCGTGGTCTAAGATAAAAGCTTTTAGCAGTATAATATTTGGTGAATAAATATTAACTACTATTTTAGTGACTCCCCCTAGCCCGTAGTCAATCATAAAACTATTGTGTTATATATGTTTCATTTTTTGATAGACAAGGACGGACTGGGATGAAAGGTGAATTAGAATTAACAAAATGTGCTGTCGCCCATGTCGAACATATTTAATTGACTATTAAAATTTTAAACGAAATTTTTTAAAATACTTAATTTGAGATGGCTTTAATTTTGAGACCTATTAGTACTAAAAGCAAGGTTTGGTTACACAAAATAAAATATTTTTTACGGTTTGGTAAGATTAATGATTTTTATATAACGCAATTTGGCAATGTGTATAATATCGTTAAAAGTCGGCGTGCAATTTAAATATTGTTGTTTTGCAGTTTTCATATCAAAAATCGCTCTCACTTCCCGCTTGCACCAAACACAATCAAAAGTAGTTTGTTAATGCGTGATTTTAGGTAATTCTCGTCTGATTTACGTCGGGGATGTTATGAGGGTGGGGCATAAATCAAAACGATAGGGCACAACTAGCGGGGACCCTGTCTTCTCCTCTATATGACTTTTTATTGCGACTATTGACTTGTGATTTGGCATAGCAACTGATTTCTAAGATATTCACTAACTGCCTTCTAGACCGTTCCTGAAGCCAAATGGTTAAACGTGTTGCCTACCTATGCGAGAAGTCCTGGCTTCGAAGTCATGTTTTGGGTAAGGCACAGCTACTTGACCAATAAGTTGCCTGTAAAAAAATCAGAGAAACGAGAGAAGAACGACTGAAGAGATAACGAGATTTTACTTTAATCTCCTTCGAGACATAGGTGATGTCTGTCAAAAGAAGGAGAATTTAAGAGCCCACGGGCTTTATAAATGAGTGATTTTAAGAAGAACCGTTGGTTTAACGCGGTCTAGGAGACGTGGGGGTATTGACAAATCCTATACCAATTATTTAAAAGCATTAAATATTTATTAATACTAATATTCCATAAGTTAAGGTTTTGCTTTATTTGCATATCATCTATTAGCTCATTAAAAATTTTGATTGTACTTTAATGATACGTTCGTCTTCCGTGAGATAAAAATATAAAAAAATATAGCCTAGGTATACAGAGGTTTTCAACTTTGAGTAATTGTCAAAATTAACTAATACCTACGACTTTTAAAATTTAAAAACATTTTAAGTACGTACCTACTACGAATTATTGTGAAGGAAATTTGTGACGTCTAAAAATGTTAGAATTTTGTTGATTATTCATTATAGCTTAATTATTTATAACACATACCACAAAACAAAAAATATAACATAAATAGGTTTACTTATAAATAAAAGACGGCCTCACCGCTAAGCAGCAGTCTCTAACAGGCAATTACAGAAGAATATAAAATAAAAAAGGCTTGTTAAGTAGATATGTGTTAGGAATAACATACCATTTAGATTGTATGATGAGAAAATCTCAGTTGCTTTTAGGTAATAGGTATACTAAACTGTCTATGATCGTTGCTTAGGGAACTAAATATCGGAAGGCCGCATGACCGCGCCGGCCGCCGGCCGAGGGGAAAATGCGGAAAATCTCCCCATACGGCAGCCATCTTGTGACGTCACCACCATTCACGGGGGACGTATTTTACGGCCCTTTTATTGTGCCCCATTACACTTCAACTATGAACGTTTTTGTTGATAAAGTTTACAATAGAGCTTACATGGAAATAAGCTTGTTATTTCTACTTGTAATTAGATCAAATGTAATATGTGTTATGTTGTATGTTATGTACCTAGATACATAGATAAATAAGCATTAATGAGTTTATTTTACCTTTAAATACTAAAGAAAAGCCAAATTGTAAAACTGTTATTGAAATTATAGCAGCGTATAAAAACGCTCGCGAAATCTTGATTATCAACGAAAACAATCTACAATCAGCAGTCTTATCCGTACAAAAAGGTATAAACAATATGATATTTCTTCCCTCGCAAACGTCAGTAGTGGCATTTCAGAAGCCACCGAATAGAAGCGATTTAAAGAAATAACAGAAAAAGTTATGAAGAAATCGCGACGAGCAAGAAAAATAAAAACCACGCAGAGTGCATCCCAGTGCGAGCCGAGCGTCGGCGCGATCCGATTGGTGGGTTACGGCATGTGGGTGTGGCCGTCCGTGACCCCGCCCACCCAGTTGGGGTTCTTTGTGAGCATCTGGTCAAATGGCTTTAGGCGCTCGGCGGCCGCGCCACGCGTACACGGTGCGTCTGTGTCAAATGTAAAAACGCCATGTGCTTGTGTTACGTGAAACGAAACGTGTGAACATATTGTGTGTGTGAACACTGACCAGATCTTCCGTTACGGCGACTTCCTCCATAGCACCCCGATTTCCTCGAAGACCACCTCCAACCACTATCGATTCGGGATACTAAAAATGGTGGCGAAATATGAACGATAAAAAGAAGCACTTTTTCGGTAGCTGATTCCTTATCAGACGTGTCGATAGCCAAAAACGACATTAGTTCTTACTTACCCAGTAGTTCGTCCAAACGTTGGACGTACATTTACAAACGCTTTTGGACAACCAAACCATAGATATCAAGGAACATTCCAACGGACACAGCAACAAAAACGACAAATTGTTTTCGAACTTCGTCTCAGTACTGGACACAGTGTATCCCAACGCGTTCCCGGAGTGCGTTGAGGAGACGCCGGGCCTGTCCGGCAAGATAGGCACGGAGTCCAAATTGGTGTGCGGCTGGAGTGGGCCAGGCTACGCGTTGGACGGCGTGGACAGCAGCCTGCTCCGGCCGCCGCAGCCCCATACCAGCCAACTCGGGACCGTCTACGCCACGAAGCGGCGACGGAGAAATGGAAAGAGGTAGGCCGATCACACATAAACTGTCAAATCATCAAAATGTGTCAAAAACACCTATAATGTGTGATGATAAAAATAGCCGTCAAATATTTGGGAGTAAGAGTTTGGAACTAAAGATACGCGTTGTTTTTTATTATGGGAATAAAGATTTCAAATAATAATTCAAAGCTTCAATACTTAAAGAACGAACGAAAATTCCTATTAGGTATATGAATATGTTAGGATTTTTTACCTACCAATGATGGAACCCAGTATTTCCTTTAACTCATATTTTTTTTTTATGTAAGGATAAAGTTTACAAGCTTTCATAGGCACGTAAACAACAAACGAACAATATATTGCTATTAAAAATGTTGTTCATTTCTTAAAAGAAAAATATTTTTTAACCTTTTATATTTGAACAACAAACAATAAATGCATATTTTATTAGTTAATACATTAGGATTATTTAATAACAATGGTGGTACTATGTTGTGAGTGTTTTTCTTTAGGATAAAGATCAAAGAAAATAATTCACACCTTAAACAATGAACGAAAGATAGGTAGATAGGTATATATCGCTATTTAAAATGTTGCTAACTTGAAATCTTTAAAATGTTTTTTACAAGTTATAGCATATGATGGCATTAAATATAAATTAAAAATGGATTTTAGATTGAAATAATTTTACGACACGGGCAGAAGAATCCTTGCGCCGTATTGTTAGGTACGTGTACACGGTTTAAACAAAAATCGATTTTTAATTGCTAATTCGTATGTAAATTACATACGAATGAGTTTTAGTTTTAGTGTAAAACTCTTAACTCTTGTGCTCTGCTATGAATTTCGTAAAGAATGCTATGGGGCTGAGCAAAACTACGGGCGTGACGAAAGACGCATTCAAAAATTAGTCGCGGCCTATTAAGTCGATTCGATTAAATTTATGAGGTGAATAATAGGTGTTATATCGATAAATTTCAATCGATTGTTGCCGTGAATTTTCGATGCCATTAGCGATCGAGTAACGGTTTTCGATTCCACTTTTTACAGTATGCTTTGCGAGCGTTACCCTTTTTGTGCGAGACCATAATAATTATGTTATGTATAAATAAAAAAGTAAAAAATTAAATAGTGAAGTATTTAATAATAATAAATTTTCTTAGTTTTAAATTTGGTTTAGCAACGATTACTGAATCTTTGTTTAAGAAGCCGGAAGCTTACCGATATAGAGACAATAAAAATAGAATTAGTACTCGAAGCTTTTCTATTTTTTTTATATAGATAATTAAACAAGTGAAGCGTGTACTTTAACCGTTTAAATATTAAGATTATGTTTTAAACAGTTTTAAGTGGATTTCAAATCTATTTAGACACAGTTACTCAATTCGTTAAAGGTACGGTACGCTGCAGATGCCGGTTCAAATCCCGCGCATGTATTTTTTTATCTAAACTACAACTACTTGTAGTAAGCGATGTGATAAAATAATACATGTTTTGATAAATACAGTCTATAGTTTACGCGAGTAGTACACATTTAAATAAAACATTTTAACGGTTTAAAACGCGATATATTAGTTAAACTTATTTGAAAATGATTTTTAACTTCGGCCCGACGTTTCGGATGCTTTGCAGCAGCCGTGATCACGGGGAGTCTGTCTGTCAATATATCGCGTTTTAAACCGTTAAAATGTTTTATTTAAACATGTTTTGATACTTTACCTAAAGGATCTATTAATTACTGGAGTAGATCGTGAGTAGGTATAACTGATAATGACTAAGTACTTACCTTATTGTCTACCAAGTGCCTGTAAGCATATAAACATCTGTAATTTCTTAATCACGGTTGGTCTTAGGTAATACCGATGTGGAGTATAATTTGTGAATGATAGCCTCCTGTTAACCACTAACCATTCTAATTTATAGTTTGGACCTATCAAGAAATAGGATATACTTTTAACATAATATAAACAAAGCCTTACAAAATAGTCACTAAAATATTATTATTAGATAATAATTGCTTATTTGAAAAATACTTTTAACGGTTTTAAGCGCGAAATGAATTAGTTAAAATATTTAGAAATTATATTAATTGCGGATCAACGTTTCGCATACTATGCAGCAGCCATTTCCACATCCTATCATTATTATCGAAGGCTTAAAAAGTCAATATGATTAACTAAAACTCTTTAAACGGTTTACAACACAAAACTTTAAATTTATTTACAAATTACTTTTACTACGGCCGCCGACTCCGCGTGACTGTACGGCTGTTATTCAACATTTCGCGTTTTAAACTGTTAAAAGTGTGTACAACTCGTGTAAATTACGGAAAGTATTTAATTTATTCTAGTAATTTGGAATATTAAATTATTCGATCTGACGTTCTATGAAAAACAATAGTTGAAATAAATTTTAATTTGTAAAATAAAAATTGTGTCCAATCTGATTTTATAATTTAGCGTTTTATTTTATTACTTTCAAGTGCATAAACACAAATTGAAATAAAAGTAAGTTATAATTTATTCGAATTACTCAGTCATTTCTTAAAACGCGTTCCTTAATCCTTTATCAATAGTGTGACAAGTGTAACAACGTTATTTACTCGGCAAAGATTAAACGCCTCAAAGTTATTAATGATTCCTTATAAATAATAATTAAGGGATTAAAATCGTGGAACAGAAGTGACAGCCATCTGCTTGCCAGGTGTATTCCACATCTAGGAGGCGTTACAGGAGCGTTACTTTAACGTCTTCAATTTAAACCTAAAAGTAACTTCTTTTATAACATTCAAAGAATGGATATGATAAGTGAGGTCCGCTTTTTTGGCGCCTTTTTTATAAAAAAGTAAGACGAACCAGCATGCAGCAGACTTGATGGTACGTGTAATACCCCAGCCATATAATATCTAAACAAGATTCGCTGTCGATCTTTTTAGGCTTTGGATATTCGGAAATCCACAAACGCGATATAACAAGGCTAGGACGGAATTTAGATACTCCTACCATCCATTTAATATCCAGATTACCAGACCAAGTCTAACATAAATGTGACTGTGAAAAATGTTGAACCCGGTGTTTATCGAACTCACGACCCAATGATACCATCATTCCTACTTCCTATTGGTTTAGACCTACCATGTTGGTTTAGTAGATTGTGCGCCGATGTTGAGATGTAGGTTCGATCTCTGGTCATGCATGAAAATACTTATCATTGTGAACCTGTGACGCTTTCATTGTAACGACCATTATATAAAACCGTGTCTCAGCTGTGGGAACTAGGTAAGGGTTGATGATAAGATGCCAATTCTTCTTACAATATAATATATCAAATAAAATAGATTAGATTAGGTAATAATAGTTAAAAGATAAATATAATTAAAAGATCACAATAAAAAGTACTTTAATAAATTGTGTAAGGCTTAATTCTTCGAGCAATCGAGGATTTAACATCTGATGATGCCGTCCACACGTGATGGCGAAACGTCGAGATCTTCTCGCTCACATCGGCCAAACAGCCCGAAAGACAATGATATGCAAGCCTATGTATTTATTGAAAATAAATTTACTGAAACATATTTTCTCTAACCGTAAGGATTCTTCAAGGTGCTAACAAACAGGTAGTTCTACCCCACGTAATTTTTAATTACATTGTCTCCAATTCAAAGGTAATAATTGTACAGTTGGGTGGCAAAGGTGTTATTGACTGACGTGAAAATGAATTTGATTTGAAAGGAAAATTAATAAAGCGAGTCTCATTTATAGCATAGAATACTAAGTAAAGGCATCGGGGTAAGTGAGAATTTATGTATGTTTGCGACATTTTACAAAACATCTGTTTATAAGTTACGGCGGTCAAGCGCTTACGTTAAATAATTATATTAAAACTTCTAAGGCTAATCGATGATTATGTCGTAGCTGAAACGCTAAAACGATCATCGTGTTAGACACGGTTCTGGATTCTATTCACGGATAGATATTCTATTTAGGGATATGGTGTGTGCTCGTTGGTGTATTGGTAGCAATGTAATCAGTACGACCCAATGATAATTAACCATTAACTTGTTGGTTTCGATTCCCCCGGGGCGTTTTTTCCCCCCCCCCCTTTTCCCCCCCCCCCCCAAACTTTCCCCCCCCCCCCAAACCAATTGGGGGTTGGGTTTTTTTTGGTTTTGTGCCCCAACCCCCCCCCCCCCCCCCCCCCCCCCCCCCCCCCCGCCCACCCCCCCCCCTTTTTTTTTTTCCCTCCGGGTTTTTTACCCCAACCCCCCCGGGGGGGGCCCCCCCCCCCCCCCCCCCCCCCCCCTCCTTTTTTTTTTTTTGGGGGGGGGGTCCCCCCCCCCCCCCCCCCCCCCCCCCCCCTTTTTTCCCGGGGGGGGGGGAAAGGGGCGGGGGGGGGGGGGCGCCCCCCCCCCCCCCCCCCCCCCCCCTTTTTTTTTTTTTTTTTTTTTTTTTTTTTTTTTTTTTTTTTTTTTTTTTTTTTTTTTTTTTTTTTTTTTTTTTTTTTTTTTTTTTTTTTTTTTTTTTTTTTTTTTTTTTTTTTTTTTTTTTTTTTTTTTTTTTTTTTTTTTCCTCCTTTTTTTTGGTAACTAACAGTAACTAGTTTAAATAAAACACTTTAACGGTTTAAAACGCGATATATATTAGTTAAAGTTCTTTGAAGATTATTTTAACAACGACCCGACGTTTCGGATGTTTTGCAGCAGCCGTGGTCATAAGTAAAGTATATATCACGTTTAAAACCGTTAAAATGTTTTATTTAAATGTGCACGCGTAATCTACAGGCAATATTTAAGTATATACTTAAGTAGTATCAACAATTTAAAAAAATCGTCAAACTATTTAAGTTAAACGAAAAGACGATATTAAATACATTACATTTATAAAGCAGTATCATACATATGACTGCCTCTGTAGCTAAATGGTTAAACGTGTTGCCTAGCATTGCGTTAAGCGTAATAGATCCTGGGTTCGAATCCCGGGGAAACAGTAAATTGTTTCGGTCGGGGCAGGGTACAGAAGTGAGAACAACTACTTGCCTGTAAATAAAATTGAGCAGAGAAACGGACACAGAAATGTGTTCGCCCCATGCCCCACGAGGGGAAACGGGAGTTCTCACACAATAGCAAATATAAGTAGTAAAAGCAAACATATTTGTACAAGAAGTATTTATCGCCATTATTCGATACATTATAGATTAGCACAACATGATTTATCGAATTTAAATTGAACTGAAACATTTAATTAACGCTTATTCGAGTAAGCTTTAGGCTATTTTGTATTTTCGTGACTCGCGCACGATTATAATCGACGTAATTAAGTGAAAATTCCCCGTAAGAATGGTGGTGGCATTGATTTTTCTACTACGCAATAAGCGCTTGTATGATTTCGACAGATATTCAGTTAAATAAAACAATTTAACAGTTTGAAACGTGGAATTATAGACTCTCTAATTTAGTAGGTATATGTATATTGCAATAAGTGTATAAATAGAATTATATTTAGTGGTTCTAAATTTAAATTTGAAATAAAAAACAAATTGCAAACCCTTAAAAAATTGATGCAGGTTGAAGTCGAATTTAAGACTAACTTACTATTTTCAGTGCTAGCTTAATATCATTAAATATATTTAGATTACAACAAAATACGATTCGGGACTTGAACCCACGCCCACGGCGTTCTCAGCTGCTGCTGTAAATTTAAATTTTAAATAATGTTGTCATGGGCAATAATGTATTATATCAAAAGAAGTTGAAGGAGGAACACAATGTTGCTGCGCAATAAATCTCACTATTACATATTATAGTGTGAGTGATTTTATTTCCATGTGATTAGTACTTCGAAAAAATTCTATCAGTCAAAAATTACATAATAATACTTTTTAATATTTTTAATAGATATTTGCAAAAACTGTTAATTTACTCAATTAGAAGCAACTTAGAGACAGAGAAGATAAATTACATCCCCGCCACGTCATATAAAATGAAGCGGCCGGAAATGGAAATAAAATCGTAATAAAATCGTCCATATTTAGAGCGATCGTACGGGATACTGCAGTTGTATAAATGAATTAATTTTCTGCAGTTTTCACCGCAACTATGGGTCGGCTTCACGGTCTGCGGGGCCGTTAGGATTATACTAGAGAGTTGATCATTCTAACATTTATGATAGAGGACAAACAAGCATAGGTGAAATGAAATACTCAAGTCTTGTTACATCTAAACTAGATGTGCTGTCGAACTATTTTGGCTTCGCATATTTGGAAATCCACAGACTGAAATTCGACATCCTTACCATTCACTTAATATCCAGACATCCAACATGTTTCAGAAAAGTTATAAATTGATTAGAAAATGTTGAACCCGCGACCAGTTAACAGATAATAAAATATAAAAATACTGTTAAACATAAAATGTTTTGTAATGGTTTTTTTAAACAATAACTGTAGAAAAGAATCTTGTTACGTTATTTGTATATTTATATACCTTGACACCATATAGAGCTTCAAGATGTGTAGTTAGATACTTGGGCTTTATTTAAAAGACCCAAGAGATCGACAAACTACTTGTTGTGAGAAAAAGGACGAGAGAGTGGTAGAGTGGGGGTCTTCTCATGTCCAGCAAAACCTTAATTTGGTACTTTGAATATGATGATACTAGAAGCAACATTATGAGTACCTATTTTGTTATCTTAAGGTATTAACTTGTGTTCTTAAGTTAAATAAAATGAACTCTTCCAAACCATTGTTCTTTGACATTGAGTGATCTCTTCAATCTTAAATAAAAACAAATTACGCGTTTATTACCAACTCGACTAGATTATAGATAATATTCTTTGCAATCTTTTATCAATTTCTTTCGAACACTCTCTATATATAATTTAAGCAAAATTCGTCTCTATTATTAAAGCAAAAGAATATGTTCCACTTTACAGTTAGAAAGAGAATATACTTAATACAATAACATACATTAATCATAAAGAATCAAATTGTTTTAAAGATAATTAAATTAAATGATTTTGAGTTCAAATTGTTTGTAGTTAAAGTTCATTTTGGATTTTTCCTTTCCTGTTAAGGCGAAGCAGCGATGAGATTGACATTTAAATAGTTAAGTGGAAGTGAAAGGTGATATTTGATTAAAATTGTAAAATAATTGCGTCTCCCACGACTAGGCTTGTAATGGCTCCGTTTTTTGTTTAAATCCGATGTTTAGTCGCGATTGTGTGGACCGCTTATTTCCGGTGATTAGCTGGTCTACTTCGGGTCAAAGTTTAAGGAATGCATGTGAATAGCCACCGTGATACGCAGATATGAATTGCTTAGACCTTTTAGCATCCTAAACCTAGTGAGTTTGATACCTGGGCTTGCAAAGAAAATAATATTAATACTTAACAAACTAATGCAAGCCTAATGATATTCAATATGTTTTAGGAGTAAAACGCAAGAGTAATTTTGGATAAAACACTTTAACTTTTTATCAATTATTATTATTAATTACTGTTATTGGAATCCAGAGTTTGGATTCCAATAAACAGCATACCGGTACACGCGGAGACACCGTTAGTCAGATCTGCAAGGACCCGGCCAGTTTCGCCAAATACCAACTTCGACGGAACAGATGGCGCTAGCGTAACAATTTTTAGTTTGACGTCAGAGACATCCTCTATATTTAGTCTCCCCGTGACCATAGCTGCTGCTAAGCATCCGAAACCTCGGGCCGAAGTTAAAAATAATTTTCAAATAAATTCAAGTAATATATATCGCGTTTTAAACCATTTAAATGTGTACTACTCGCGTAAACTAAAGACAATATCTAATAATTTTAGTATTAAAGATATTGAGATACATTATATTAATATGTTACTACTTTTCTTAACCAATGTAATTACGACATTAAACAACTCAATTGAAACACCATTTTTATACATGTTGCACTTACAATTTCACCTCTTTCGATATTCTAGTCTTATTGTAATAATACGTATGACATGAGGCAGACACAAATCTGTGTCTGTTACACTTCTGAGCCACCAACTCAATTCCGAACGCAATAACGAGCTAAAATTATCTATGTTAATAACTACTGTAATATTTGTAATTATAATATATGTAACTCCCGTTTTCGATTACAAAAACGGTTTATTTATAGAGGCTTTTGAAGATGTTAGAAGTAATTATAGCAGTGGAACATGAACAACAATAAAGTGTATAAAAACGGCGAATATAAATGTATGCTTTCCACAAATCGTTGAAGCGTTGCGTTTCCATCAATTACTGGGTTAATTGCGAGCGAACCGGGGAGATAACATAGTGGATGAACCCTCAAGCGTGGTAAAAACATCTACTAAAAAAATTCGCTGCGGTTTCTTGTTGTATGAAAATATCTTTGCACATTTGAGGTGTGGAATTAAACTAGAGTATATTGCAAATAGTCCATCAAGAAAAAAAGACAGTTTTGTTTGTACATATCTTAATATAGGAAAAACATGTAGTCACTATCGCTCGCATATGTCTTAACTTATAAATAACAAGGGCTTCAGACTAAACATAGTACTAAATAAACTAACGGAAGATATAAAAACAATAACTATAGAAAAGGAATAAAAACCCAATAACGTCTAAGTATTTAGTCAAAACTGATATATCTCCAAAAAATTGTGTTCAAGTCCTTGAAGACTTAAATTTGTATATACATGTAAGTAAGTACTTTGTGTGTGTTGCAAGTATAATAGATAATAAAATACAGAACTACTTTTTTTTAATGAAAAGAAAATGGACTTCATTTTTTCACTATGTCTCCGTAGTTTGACGGTTATCGCGTTGCCTAGCATTGCGTTAAGCGCAAGTCTCGAGTTTGACTCCCGGGGAAACGCATTGATTCGTTGAGACTAAGTGCAAAAGTCTAGAAGAACAGAAACGTCTAAGTCCATGTCCCACAGGGTTTTCACTCGCTAAACTGTCATCTCCTATTTAAACACTAAGCGTTTTTTCGAGAATAGCAAGAATCAGGAATTCGAAAACTTCTAGATAACTTGAATAACTCAAACAGAAATACCGACCTTTCCGTTCCCGAGAACTCGGAAAGTCCGGAAATTGAAAAAAAAAGGAAATTTTTGACCCATACTACGAATCCTCGTTAGCAAAACAACAATGATATATGTATGTACAACCAACGTAATGTCATTTTGAGATATAAAAATTGTCGGCTATTTCAAAGGGCAGTGTTTAACGGTAAACACTGTACCATGCGATAGTAGTGCATAACATAATAAGAATAAAGGTCTCGTTCGCGCGAAGTATTTAAACCCTTTAACATTTGCTGAAACATCTGCCGTTTTTGAAAATTTAGCGGGTGGTCTGTACGAAACTGATAAAGCTAATTAAATCGCATTTCGGTTGTTAAAATAATCGCTTTGAATTATTATAAATGTAAAACGGACATCGCAGTACATTAGTTCTAATTGTTTGCAATCATTTGCCAAATGAGTTAGCAGTTATTCATAATTATAAATGTAGGTTAACACACCGTTTATAAAAACTAAGATGTAAAGGCCGTGTTCTAAACTGCGCTGCTGAAAATAAGATAAAATAGAATGGATGACGTATTTTAATCTCTTCAAGAATTCCATAAATACGTCACAAGCAAGATTCAAACCCACCATTAAAATGAAAAGAACTTCACTAACAATAGTGAAGTTCTTTTTCATCACGATCTTTTATACCCGTGCTACCAAGAAGTTACTTCTTACAACTTCTTTCGTGTAGACACAGACGTTTTACATAAATAAAAAAGTGCGACAGACGCTTCCTTTTCCCCGCGACGTCTTTCACGGGCTTGTTGGTGTAATGGTAACACAGTATGGCTAATCAACGGGTTTTAGGTTCGCAAAGCACAAGTTCCAACAATTTTTTTAGTCAATTAAAATGTGTCTGAAACACAAATACTGTCTATAGTTTACGAGAGTAGTACACATTTAAATATAACACTTTAACGGTTTAAAACGCGATATTGTATTAGTTAAACTTATTTGAAAATGATTTTTGACTTCGGCCCGACGTTTTGGATGCTTTGCAGCAGCCGTGATATTCCGCGTTTTAAACCGTTAAAGTGTTTTAAAAAACTAAAATAACAACGCTAAAAGGGGTCGACAGTCAACCTTGTTTAGATATTATACAGCTGGGGTATTCGACCCACTATCAATGAGCTCTCTTACTTGTCGTTCTTCTTCTACCATAAAAAAGAAGGGGAACAGCTTTCTGTTCCCCATGCAATCTTTAACACTAGGCCAGTTATGACCCAAAATGAAATACAAAAGCAACTCAAATAATCGTGTCTTATTATGCCGCATCAAACAAATGTTTTGGAATTTTTTCCACGAAATCCATATACGTAGAGTCGGCAACGCCATCTCGGTTTTGTAATAACCTCAATTATTCTATATTATGTGTGTTACGAGTTATACTTGGAATTTAATTTGAAAGGATGTTGAATAGATTATTGTTATTTGTAGTTTAATAACTAATACTTGGGGTCGATGGCTTTTCGTTTGAAAATAATTAACTATATATTATAATAATATATTTTTTATTTATAATAAAAAATAATAAACGTAGGTATAGCTTATCCATGTATGTCTCAGTTTAAGGAATATTATTTTACAATTATAATCATAGAGATTAATCACGTTTAAATAAAGCAATTTAACGGTTTAAAAAGCGAAACATATTTGAAAATTATTTTAAATACGACCCAGTATTTCGGATGCTAAAGTTTTTTATTTAAATGTGTAATACTACTCGCGCAAACTACAGACTGTATTATTTCATTTAGAACAAGTGTTTTCAAAAATGGTTTTCTGTACCTGTTATTGTATTAAATAAATTGTTAAGAGGTTTTCAAAGTTTATTTAACATTTATTTAATACCTTCTTGTAAGTTTTTACTAAGGCCAATTATTTTGTTAATTGTTTGAATCGTTTTATATTTAATAAGTATAGAAGTCTAATTTTGGCTGCTAACGGTACATGATCCTCTGCCCGCAGGCAGCGCTTAAACGACTTATCATTACGTAATTACTATCATTGCACTCACACAACCTAATATTTCGTATTGTGTGTTAATAGTTAATACCCAAACAACGTGAACCATTTTAGAAGCTTCTTTGTAAACGATTTTTTTAAGATTGAGGAGGACAGACAAGCACGGGGACCAGTTGATAGTATGTGGAATAATTTAAACAAAATGCGCTGTCGACCTATTTTGGCTTTGGATATTCGGAAATCCACAGAATGAAACCGAAACGCGATTAAACTTGACAGCTTTTTCATCTGTGGACGTTGGTTCGTGATCTGGATGGAATCTCTATATTCCTCCCACCCATTTGAAATCCAGATTTCCAGATCAAGAGAGCTCCAATCTGATTTAGTGATGATTAAGATTAGGAGAAGTCCAACCTGATTAAATGATAAATTGATTAGAAAAATGTTGGAAATTAACCCAGGTTTTTTCTCTTGCTCTAACACAAAAAAATTTAAACCAGTACTTCTTGAGATTAGCGCAAACAAACAAACAATCTCATCAGTTTTATAATATTAGTATAGATGCAAAACAGAAGCGAATGTATGAAAATATCCAGCCAGTTCTGTAAAACCTTCAAAACCCCTTTCGTCTCGCAAAAAGGTCAAACAGAACTTGACGTTAAGATGTTAAATGTTTAATGATACGGAAAATGATTTGGTTTAGTAACTTAATACTGTTCAGTAGTGAGCTAACTGCTGTGTAAAGAAAAGAGAACCTTATGCCATTGATCGATAAAGTTTAAAATCATATGTGATAATTAAAAGTGAGTATTTTATGAAATCTTGTGTTCAAAATAGAAGCCGATAAGGTTGTAAATCGTCTGGCATTTTTATGACATTTGAGTAGTGGTAAGCCACTGTTTAGTGTCGGTTTACACACTGCTACGAGTTTCGATGTCCAAAATTCGATTCCCGTTCAGTTGTGCATGTTCGGGGAAAAGTGTTTTGTTGGTTAAATAAATTAACGTTTTATTATTAACGTAGGTCGTGGTAGACAATCGGCAATTTACTGGAACTAGTAGTTTAAGAGCCACTTCACTCACACACACACACTGAATTGTACCAACCTTATTTGAGAATAAGGAGGGTACTAAGTGTAGTCTGTAGTTTACTTCAGGAGTGCACATTTAAATAAAACATTTTTAACGGTTTAAACCGCGAAATATATTAGTTAAGTTATTTACAATTTATTTTACGTGAAAAGAGGACCACGGCTAACATTTCGTGTTTTAAAACGTTACAAGTGTTTTTAAATTTATTCTGTAGTTTATTAGAATACTCTTTGAATCAAGTGCTTTAAAAATGAATTATTTGAATCCTGAAATATATTCTCAAACTCTACGCTGCAAAATGCAAATAGCATCAGCAATACTCCCATTCAATTTTATTTATTTGTTAAACATGATAGACATGGATTTTCATACAACTATTGCCGGCCGCTACTCGACAAACACATCAAGTTCGATTTATCTCAAAGAAGGTCGTATCTTGTTAAAATGTTGCTTAAACTTCCAAGCACGTTTAAGCTTTTTGAAATTTAATTAAATACTTACTTATAAATCTTTTGTTGTACGCGAGTATTTTTTTCACTTGCCATTTTAGATGCAATCAATAATAATTTTATAACGTTAGTATTATTTTAGCTACATCATTATTCCTGTCACTATCTCGCTGATATATGTCTCAATTATCTGTATAGTGTGCGCCCGCGCAGTGGGGGACGGTGCAGTGCGCTACAGAATCGCAAGAATGCTTTGTATATTAATTCTGCTATTATTTGTGGGTATTTTACCCTTTGATGGTCTTGTTCTTTAGATTATTGATTATTTAATGTATACGACCGCCGTGTTTACTTAACTTAGTATTGCAGATTTAAATCCTGAGAAAATAGATAAACGGTTGAGAAATAAAGTTATAATTATAAAAATAACCGTCAAATAACATATGATATTACAAAAATACAAGTATATCAAAAACTAACTGTGCCAGCGACTTCGTCCGCGAGAATCGTTATTTTGGGCTTTCGACGATCCACGACAACTGTAGCGTCCCGTCGTTCTTGCAAGTTATTATTAAAAAATATACATATAGCGTCACGGACTTAGATTACCGCGTTCAAAGAAGCAAACTCTTCAGCTTTTATATATTAAGTATAGATTTGTGTCTACTTTATTTCTAATAAACATTCTAAACTATATCTTCAATAAAAAAGTAAATGAAAAAGTTACTATGTCACATATTTCTTATCAGTCTGTTTCAGTTAAGATTGAAAAACATAGTAAGTTTGTAACAGGATGTAATATTGTAACTTTTACTTAACAATATTTGTTTCTTAGTTTTAAAAACACGTGAATCACAAAAGTTAGTGAGAGTTAAATGAGTCAAAAGATCATCGACTCCCGCAAAAAGAAAGCCTTTGAACCAGTGATTTGAAGACATTCCCGACTTGAGGGTGTATAAAGCCAAAAATTACCCAGTCCAACTAACAATGAGGTATGCAAATTTGCTGGAGAGTCCGCCATTAGCTATCTGTATTAGCCAGTGTCTTATTATAGAGTTTATGATGTTTGGAGGTCACGGGCTTACAAACTCGTTTCAAATATTCTACATATTTTATTTAGGAGGCTTAGTAAGACGATAAATTATTATTATTTTACTTATAACCTCTTTAACTTATGCATTCTTTATTGTAACACACACAAAGTTCTTACCTATACACGAATGTATCTTAAAAGATCTTCTTTTAAGAAGATAGACCGCTTCGTTATGTAACAACAACTTTTATTACGCCTATATAGCAGTCAATTTTTAATTAGTGTCTACCTGATCTTCCTGATCGCCTCTGTAGCTAGATGACGTGCTGATGTGCTGCATTGCGTTAAGCGCTGAGGTTCGAATCGTAATAAATTGTTTCGATCGGGCAGGGCACAAAATTCGGAACAACTACTTAAATACATCCGGTCAGTGAAACGGACACAAATGTGTTCGCCCCATGCCCGAATGGGGGGAAACGGGATATCACAATAACTCAGATTACCTTCTCCTGTCGTATGAGCCAAAGGAAATATTAAAGATGCATCCATAGCTATTATTTAATTTGATAGATTCGCTTTTGTTTTTTAGGTTCTGTATTGCTATAAGCTACCTCAAATACGGAGTACTCCCTATTTCTTAAAGCAGTTGATTATTATTGACTGATATATAGTTAAATACTGTCTATAGTTTACGCGAGAAGTACACATTTAAATAAAACACTTTAACGGTTTAAAACGCGATATATTAGTCGATTTTTCGATGATTTTTGACTTCGTCCCGAAACGTCGAGCCAAAGTTAAAAATCATTTACAAATAAGTTTAACTAATATATCGCGTTTTAAATCGTTAGTGTTTTATTTAAATGATATATAGTTTGTAATATTTTGACGTTGAATTTTCTCGGTTAACATCATGAGTCGTGATGTCATGAACTGTTGTATATAACACTTTCAAGCCCAAGGGAATTATGTTTCCCTTCTACAACAATCATTATCGAATATTTAATTATTATTGAATCGATATATTCTAATGTCAAAATTATAGCAAATCAATACACCCTGCTGTATCTTTCCAGTGATCTCTTTACACTCAAAACAGCAAAGATATTCTGTCGTATTCGTTCATTTAGTCTCAGCCATCTTATGGCTTTAAGAGTCATCTGTCCACACCGAGGTCTGATCACGACCTGCTCTACCAGCGTCACCTGAAAACAGGAAACCGTCGCAATTACATCTCGACCTTCCGCGTCACTACACGCCACTCCATGATTAAAAATCAGCGGCCATCACGCTATCCATTGACAGATAACGTACTGTACGTCAGTTCGCGTGCCCCGACCACGTGTTCTAGCCGTTATATGTAATGTTCACGCAAGCACGCGATAACAACACGCATAACCTCAAGCTCAGTGCGTAGCCAAGCTTTGGAAAGGCACGTAAGGCAATTTGTATGCCGTGGTGGTCACGTGGAGACACGTCATGAACAGAACCGCGAGCCGACGATTGACTAGGATTGTGCTGTGCGTGGTGTTCTGACGAGTACCTATATTCGGCGGTATATACTATTCGTTCCAAGGGGGCTTACCGAATATGAGGCATTTGGTATACCGAGTATTTGACCCCCCTGGCCCCCCTGACCGTCCTAGCCGAATGTTGAACAAAATTATTCGGTCAGATTTTACCTCAGATGACTTTTTATGTTTATAAGACAGTGTAGGGATATTTCATTAATTAATTAATTTGTTTTTCATTTTAATAATAATAAACGAGTTCCTAAATAGATAACTTAAGTATTCGGTATTCAGCCGAATACTATAAACGACGCCGAATGGGCCGAATACCGAATTCGTTGCGAGCTTAGTATTCATACCTTTACTCACAGCTTCAATACTGTATGTTCTATACGTATATATACGTATATCTATGCGTATAGCGACTGTTAAATGCTTAGATTACTTTAATTTTTTTAACTCCATCCGTCGTATCGCGTTTAAACTATAACAGTTTTGAGTGTTTGAATATTTACTACTTTTTATGTTAAATATGTAGTTCTAACACAAGCAAACGAAAATGTTTTCGAAATCTTAAGTTTTGTTCTTGAGTAGATTGTATTTCCATTGTTTAGTAAATTGTATACAGACGTAACGATTAGATTGAAATCCTTATTTTAAATACTGTCTATGGTATACGCGAGTAGTACACATTTAAATAAATCACTTTAACGGTTTAAAACGCTATATATTAGTTAAACTTATTTGAAAATGATTTTTAACTTCTCCCCGTGACCACGGCTTCTGCAAAGCATTCGAAACGACGTGCAGATGTTAAAAGTCATTTTCAAATAAGTTTAACTTACATATCGCGTTTTAAACCGTTAAAGTTTATTTAAATCTTTATTTTAATCTTATTGTTACGCATTCTCGTGTTAAGCATTCTAACACTATTGTAATAACTATACTTAACAAATTAGGACTTTAATAATTTAGTAACAGATACAGAAATGTCAAGGAACGTTTTAAATTATATTATCGTTGTACCGCAAAAGCTCTATTATTATTCAATTAACGAAACAAACGACTGAAAGCATTACTTCAGATCAATTTCACGAAACATAGGCATAAATATTATAGTATAAATCGAATCGGGTCGTAGAAAAGGACGGGGATAGTTCAAGGTGAATGTTGGAGGGAGAAAAGTGTGCTCTCTGAAGGAACCACGCCCCCAATCTTTACCTTGGGGTGGCGGACAAAGAAATGAGAATGATATTACCGTATTTCGCTATATTTCACACAAGACAGATGTTCGGTTCGAAACGCGGTAAGGAAAACATCAACGCGCGTCAATATGTGACTGTATTCGTTTTCTTTAACAGACCCGGAAAGTAAAGCCAAACGACTATAGTATGTTTTTAAAGGAAATAATTATCTGCTAGTACCTGTTTGTTAAAGTTACCTCTGTATAAAAAATTATAATATTTATAATAATAAAAAATTCAGGATACCTACAAATCTAATAGTGTATAATTCAAGGGACAAATATAACTTCATTATAAATAAAACAGAAATTGCGTTTCATTGACGATATTTACTCGTCTAAAATTGTGTTGGAGCTTTAAGTAGAGAAGATCTGTAGTCACACATTTCTAAAAACTTAGGAACCTCTCAAAATAATTCTTACTCAAATTAAATTATTAAAGTTAGTTCATGTTTTAAACAGTTAGACATGTTTAATTGAACCATTCTATAATATTTAACTAATACATTTGAAAATATTTTCTGTAGATTGATACATATTCGCATAGGTAAGTTGGCATATTCGACACACAGTAAACAACCTTGCTCAATAGTTGTAGAGTAGTAGTTGAGACAAGTAATTATTCTGGCAACATCGATCTGGTCCAACAGACCCCTCGGTGGCCGTCCAAGGGTTGTTGCGTGACCTGTAATTATCTGGGCATCACGTGCGCGATGAAACTTTTATACGTCCGCGTCGGGGTCCGAAAGGCCACGCTTCGAGTTTAACCAAATTTTTATCAATACTTAAACGAGGACAGAGTCGTTGTAAATTTTTTATTTATTGTAGCTTAAATACTGTGGATAGTTTACGCGAGTAGTAACCATTTAAATAAAACACTTTAACGGTTTAAAACGCGATATATTAGTTAAACTTATTTGGAAATGATTTTTAACTTCGACCCGACGTTTCGGATGCTTTGCAGCAGCCGTGGTCACGGGGGGACTGACCCGCAGATTTTACGAAGCTATAATCGATAATTTAAGTGAAATCCTGTTTCTCCGGGTGGGACATGGGGCGGAATTTCTACGTCCGTTTCACTGATCCATTATTTTACTATCAAGTAGATCAGACTTCTGGCACAGAACTGTGCTGTTTGTGTGTTTCTATTATTAGATAATCTAATGATATTAATAAGTAACAGTTAAAAATGTAACTATATTTTTTTTACTTTATTTTTAACTACATCCTTCATGACCACGGCTCTCCGCGGCCACTGTAAATAAAAAATCATGCGTATTCCCTTACTAAACAGTTTTAGTTTTAAACCGTCAAAAATATATACAATTAAAGGTTGTAAACTACAGATACTAGTGTTAATTTCTTTTCTACTTATAGCCACTTCACAAATATCATCTCAAGGCTAAGGAAGGTCCTGAAGGCAGCATTGACACCATAACACAATAACCCTCATCGATTGCCTTCGTAATAATTAGCGAAAAAGTTTTTGCCGCACGTGTGAAACCATTGTCTTAAAACAGCAAGAAAGTAACTGTCAATTAACGCTTTACGGATTACTGAGGAAAAACCGGCGTATTGATTACAATGGTGGAGATTTTCACACTTGGCGGCAGCAGTTTAATAGCTTAGCACTCACATCCACTAAATATAAAGCCTGAGAGAGCCTTATGGAAAGTGGATAAGAATTTGATGAACAATACAAAAGGTTGCACGGCCTTAGTAGAAAAATCTGGTTCATGTAGCTTATTTGTCTACCTCATAGTAAAGCAATAAATAATTTGTCTGTAAATCTTTAAAACACTGATTTTGAACACAATAAGATCGGGTTTCAACTGTTTCAAATGCGAAACATATTATTTAATTTATTATCAATAAGTTAAGTAACATTTAAATGAATCTGTCCGTTTATCTTAACGCTAATCTTCGAAGGCACTGTTTTTATTACATCCCAAATTTGTGCATTGTTTCATAAAATTAATAATTAAAAAAAATTATATGTACCAATGCACATATTGTCTGGGTATAACAACATATATATTTACGAAGTGTAAACAAAGTAACGAACAGGAAATATGTACTATTACTCAATGTCTGAATAAATAGTAAAAAATATAACTTATAACTACCGAGTTTCATAAAGAGCGACTTTCACATTAATCCCACAATGTTATCAGTACTTTTTTCACTTTAATTAGTTTATTAATTATGCAAATTTGTTTGCGAATCCACGAAGCTTTATTGCGTTTAATCGGATCGAGATTGTACGCGCGATAATATATTGTGGTATTAGGAGAAAGAGACTAGCGGAGTGATTCGTTGAGATTCAAAATTTAAAACTGCATGATATCTATATTTTAAGCAATCTTTATCTTTTTGGGCATAGGGCAAACATGCTTCTATCTTCAGTGGCAAACACTTACATCAGACTTCTGGGCCTTGCAAGACTGAAACAATTAATTGTTTCCCCGGGGTTAAAACCCAGTTCCTCTGTCGCTTCACACAATGCTAGGCTACACGTTTAACTATTTAGTTACATAGGCGATGTTATTCTTAGTTATTTATAATATCGCTTAATTTGAATTAAAATCTTTTGAACAGGGCGCAATCAATGTAGACAAAACTTCTATAAATGCGCGGCTCGATCAGTTAAAAAGAAGATCAATGAATATTTAACTTAACTTTAGGTAAGGAGAAGTATATAAACGTTTAGATTCGCTTAGGAAGCGAGTTAAATGGTATTCAATAATAATTAGTATTAAACTCCAAAACACAAAATGCTGAAATCCTTTCACTAAAATCGCCTCCGCTCGTAAATTGAAAGCAAGTAAATATTATGTATAGTTCAGACGATTATTAGTTACCGCTAGGGTGAGTTCTGTAAAGTTTGAGTGCCGGTTGTTACCATGCCATATCTTATGCATATTCATACAAATGTCACCCTTATTATAAATCTCCGATTTGATAATGACTCAGTCGTGACTCACTGCACTTATTTGATTGTTTTCGCGATAATTCTTATATTTCACTTGACACAAGGGTCAATTGTAAAAAAACATGAATTTTAAGAAAGGTGGTCTGATATAGGTAAGATATTTTGAACCGTATTGATTTATTAACATGAAGGTTGACAGGTTAAATTCAAGAAGACTTAACTATGG
Source organism: Leptosia nina (assembly GCA_963661955.1). Classification (NCBI taxonomy): domain Eukaryota; kingdom Metazoa; phylum Arthropoda; class Insecta; order Lepidoptera; family Pieridae; genus Leptosia; species Leptosia nina. The sequence goes on from CAVLEF010000007.1 coordinate 5,110,550, forward strand.
CTTTTTACAAACTAATCTTATCTTACTAAATTTACAACACGGGCTCATTGGTATAGTGGTAGCAATATATAAATAAATACTGTCGATAGTTTACGCGAGTAGTACACATTTAAATAAAACACTTTAAAGGTTTAAAACGCGATGTATTAGTTAAACTTATTTGAAAATAATTTTTAACTTCGGCCCGACGTTTCGGATGCTTTGCAGCAGCCGTGATCATGGGTAGTCTCCCCGTTAAATAATGTATCACGTTTTAAACCGGTGTTTTATTTAAATGTAAGACTTATAATCAACACGACGTGGGTTCGATTCGACAAAGTCTAACCAATCTAATAAATTTTTAAACTTTCTGAAACAAGTAGAACCTCGTCAGGAAAGCTATATACTAAATTGGTGGTAAGAATATCGCAATCCGTTCGGGTATCACGAACCACCGTTCACAGATAAAAAAAAGCCGCTAAGTTTAATATCGTTGGGTTTCAGTCAGTAGTCTCACCACGAGACATATATTGATTTTTACTATAAAACATTACAGAAATAAAAAAGGAACATCTTTCTCGTGCTCTTTTTCTTCTCGTTCGTCTGTATCATATCATAAAACCTAGTTTCTCCTCACTACCATAACACTTTGATACTCCATCAATCATGCACTTAGATCATCCCTAATTTGCGTTTCAAATGTACAGCGATCATTATAATCATATACACAGTAACTGACCTCAAACTATTGATTATTGTATACAATCTGGGACGATTTTTTCACCGCAAATATTCTTCAGTCGAACAAAAGTATTATTTGTACATTAGCTTCGAGCAACTGTGTCGGTAATTAAAATGATTAGACGTCGTTGTGCGGCTTTAGTGTTAGCGATTTCATTCGGCGGTAGGGATTAGAATTTTAAATAATCATGTTCAACATTGCATTGAAGAATTTTATGATTTAATAATAATTACAAAAACGAACCTCTTAATAAAGATATTTATGATTATCAATAATACATTTATTATAAAATTGCCTAAACGTAACAAATATAGAATCGGGTTGGACCGAATTTTTATTAATAATATAAAAAATTAAAAATAATATAAACGATTAAAAATATAAACTTTGTTTGAAGCAATAAATACATATTTGTTTCTAAAGAAAATGTAGAAAATTATAACTAGAAGTATCCCTCATAATTAAAACACTAATTATGAGCAATGACCAAATGACAGTTGGTGTTAAGAGCGATTTTAAGTACATATTACCCGCTAACACTTCCACCATCCACAGCGAAAACGATTATGAATTATGTAAATTATAAATGCGGAGCCGTCTTAGAGGCGATTGTGGTTCTTACGGAAAAAAATACCTTCCATGCTTCGTCTACCGCTTATTAAGATAATAAGTTCTTGTGTTAGCATTTATTGACGCTCGGAGATAAATATTCTCAAATCGCTGCGGCGTTGCTTCTTAGTAACCTAAACATCTGACGGAAATACATTTCTTTATTTATAATGCTTCCGATAACATAATTTATTTTCTGTCCAAAAAAATATTTAAAAAGGAAGAAAGTGATAATTATAAAAATATCCGCTGACAATTGTTTGTGGTAATAATAAAAATATAAACAATAATAGGTTTCCATGATATAAAGTGCTAAATTTGATATAAATAATAGATATATGAATGTTAATGTAATTAATGAAACAATTGGATTTAAATCAGTCACTGTAAAATCTATTTTACTAACACTGGGTTGGTTAAATAACGTATATCTTATTAGTCCGATATTCAAACCCTATAAACTTAATCCGCAGGCGAGTACGTTCACCTTAATTCAATCAGTGGTCTTACTAATCGAATAAGCCGTGTTTAACTTCGAGAAAGGGTTCGCAGCGTACACTGAAACCCGCAAACGCTCGAATAAAAACGCGCGTTTTTTTTATTTTTTTACTATAAATTTTGGTAAAAACAATTTTTACTTTTTATTCATGTAATGTAGACTACGTTTAATATGAAAACCGGTAAAACATGTCAGAAAAAAAGGATAATGATTTCGTGATTTTCGGAAATACGCATTTTGAAAATCGCAAATGTTTTTTTTGACATTGCACATATTAAAAGTTTGACTGCATTTTTGCCCCCTTGAACAGGGTGTCGGTACAAATTACGTTGCCAAAAACGCCTCAAAAGCTAAAAATGCGTTTTTTCTTTCGCTCTGACATCTAATCCTGGCATATCAGGGTCTCCAGTGTACGTTAATCTTTATAAGTACAAAATACAGAGTCGCTACGCCACCGCCGGTGAATCCAATAGGTTTTCATTTAATAACCCTTTTATTGGTTTAACTGGGATTTAGCTAGCTTTATACGTAGTCAGCTAAGCTCTTTATACGTTACCATACAACATATACACATAACTAACTGCAAAGCTTGTAATAAATCTAATTAAATTTAATCTACATGACCACTCATTTACCCTTTTCTAAATACAAACAATGTACCGAGAAGGCATAAACTAAATTAAACTTGAGCAACTTTTAAATATCTGCATCGTTTTTTAATCTATGATTGACGGTGCGAGAGTTTTGTGCAATACCAATTTGATTGAATAAACAGGATTTGCGCTGTTATCCTTTCGTTATTTCATTTCAAACCATAGCAGTTGGATTTAGAATCCCTTCTACCGTGTACCTCATAATTCACATAGCGTACTTTACAGTAAATATACTGTATTTTCCCATTTAATCCTATAACACCATTTAAGGTTTGCTATTGGTTGAAAGGCGTGGTTCAACTAGATAATAAAATTAGTGCTAACATCGCTATCATAACGTTACGCCTATAGCGGAGAAATGACTGACGGCTTAGTTTAAATCGCGTTATTGCATCACGTGACGTACCCAACAAAGACAGCTTCTCGGCCAATCAAAATTGGCGAAAAAAGTGAGGTTCGGCCTCAGTGCGAGCGGGTGATGTGTGGTGAAAAACCGCAGCGAATTGAGGCAGAAGTTGACCGACTGGTGTCCTATTGATACGGGTACCTTAAATAATGGCGTGAAGCAACACCCTTTTGAGGGGCGATGCCACGAATTCGATAGTACACGATTTACTTGTGACACGCTATAAACAAGCCTCATTGCGATTGAAAGAGCCTAGACTTCCATACAAGTTAGATACAAAAACAACTAATCCACTGCAACATAGTTGTAAAAGATAAAGCAATAGAGAGATTATGTACATAATGTGACAAAATAAAGATTATTATCTACTACGATAGACTACGCCACCCTTACCTACTAGCAGTCTAAGCTAGCTTACGCTATAAAATTGACAGGGATGTATAGTTATTATAATACCGGTAAATTTAAGTATTCAACACGATTCTAATAATTTTTTAAATTCTCTGAAACATGTTGAACTTCGTCTTCTGAACTGAAATTCGAACAATAAATAGATGGTAGGAATATCGCAATTCCGTCACGTTACAAATATATGTAATATAACAAAGTGTTATGAATAGAAAAAATATGTAATATCAACGGTTCATATGCCGAAAAAAATTTTACAAACATCGAACCATGGGCTTTTAGCATTAAAGTTCCCTAACATAGAGATTTTCTACGGTATACCGTTTGAATGCGTATTTCTTAAAAAGATGTTAGTAACGTTTCTCTTTGTAATTTGCATCACATTATTTATGAGCAATGCCAATGTTTGATGGAGCGTGAACTCATCACCACTTTTTACCCGACTTCCCCAGAAGGAGGGCAATGTTTTTAACCTGTACCGTTATAGAAAACACGTATAAATGACCTTAATTTGAATTAATTACAGGCTTAGAGACCTGCGTGGTAAAACAAGGAAAAGTCAACTGAAACAGTTACCGCACCAAAGATTACATTTTTTATTTGTTTATTTCACACTTTGGTACACAAAATATATATTTAGATAAACAATTACATTTATTTTATTTTATAAATATAAACAAAGTGCACCGGGCGGCCTCATTGCTATAAGCGAATTCTTTCAAGCAACCCGACCGAAATCGAGAAAGAAAGCAAAAGATAGAAAGAGAAGTTCAGTATAGAAAGAATGATATGATGTTTTTGAAGGACGTATTATATATTGTTCTACTACGTAAGATAGTTTGTCATTGATTTTAATACTTCTTCTTGTTTAGCAAGAAATTGGCATATTTCTTGCTAAACAAGAAGAAGTAATTTGGATTAGACTGACCAATAAAAGCCCAGATAGATCAACATTAAACAATTATAGGTAAATGCTAAAGCCAATGCAATTTCTCAATAATAACAAAGTAGACACTTTAGCATTTTAATCAAAAAATATCTTAATTGTACTAACGCAATAGATTAACTCAGTCCCTGGTAACATGTTGGTGGGAGTTGAACAATCTGGAGATGTTTCGTTTCGTCATTTGGGACGTATGTAGCTCGTTAACGAAAAGAACAAAAGTGGATCGCTTAGCGTCGATCAAACGCTGTCTGAAATGTTATTGAAGACGTATTCGTTCAACTGTGTTACATTCGCGGAATTCGTTGTCTTATGTATATTAAGGTATATTGTACAATGGAAATCTTTTTATTAATAAACTAGCGACCCGCCCCGGCTTCGCTCGACTGTATTGCTGATACTAAAAACCCTACAGAAAATCTGTGAACATTATTCTCGAATCGCTTTATCTATGAAAAAAAACCGCATTAAAATCCGTAGCGTAGTTTCAAAGATTTAAGCGCCCATAGAGACATAAAAAGCAACTTTTTTTTATTTAAATAAAACACTTTAACGGTATTGAAACGCGATAAATTATTTAAACTTTGAAAATGATATTTAACTTCGGCCCGACGTTTCGTATGCAGCAGCCATGGTCACGAGGAGAGGCAAAGCCGAAACGTCGGGGAGTTAAAAATCATTTTCAAATAAGTTTAACTAAAACGCGTTTTAACCCTCTGTAACCAGATGTTTAACCATTTTGCCTAGAATGACGTTAAGCGGGTGTCCTGGATCCGAATCCAGGGGAAACAATAAATTGTTTGGATTGGAAAGGGCACAGAAGTCGGATCAATTATTTGCAAAGAAAAAATCGATCCGTAAAACGGACGCAGAAATTAGTTCGCCCTTTCTCCCATGGAGGGAGACGGGTTTTAATTTGTGCTAAATAACGAATTCGATAGTGAAGTAGCAAATTGTGATATATACTATTCAATAATAAGAACTACTTAATAGACCCATATAATAAAAATCCTGCTTAATCAAACTCCAATAGCACAATACTTTTTGCTCTTAGAGGTGAAAACTTGAGAATGCTACAAAATAAAAAGCCTACAACACACTATCAAAACGTCATTAAAATTCCACATAATTTCCTAAAGAGGGCTATTAATCTGCAGGCACCTTAACAGAGATATCAAGTTACCTAACTACTGTTTGGACCTCACTGCGACTTATCTCAAAATCGATCGGGGCTACACGCTCATCTTATTTCTCTATTTAACACGAATCCAGAGGAATTAATTAAGCCTCAGCCCGGTTTATTTTTAAACAGATTGTTGATATGCCAAATTTTACGCTTTTTCAAGTGTCGCTACACGCGATACTTTTAGATTTGTTTTTATTTGGGAATCGCATTCCGCTTAATTATTCGTATTATTAATTCACAATTAAAGATTTTTATCGATTTAACTTTCTGAAATTGGATCGCAATTCTTATTGTTTACCGAGCGTAAAGAATTGACGGTCTCGTTGGCGTAATGGTAGCATCGTATGGCTAATGACCAACGGGTCGTGGGTTAAAAAAATTATAATATTTCTAAAACATGTTGGTCTTTGAAAATCTGGATATTAATTTGGTGGAAGGAATATCGACATTCCGTCTAGGTCACAAACCGACGTCAACGGAAGAAAAAACCGCGAAGTTTAATCGCATTTCGGTTACAGTCAGTGGATTTCCGAATATCCGAAGCCCAGATTGGTCATTAGCGCATCTTGTTTAGATGTTGTATGACTGACCCCCACGCTAGTTGACCTCCTCTATCTAAAAAAAAAATTTATTGATTAATTCTCCGTAATCAGCCGTGAGCTCCCCGTGACCACGGCTGCTGCGAAGCATTCGAAACCTCGGCTTGAACTTAAAAGTAATTTTCAAATAAGTTTAACTAATTAATCTTACGTTTTAAATTGTTAAAGTGTTTCTTAGACAGTATATGTTTTGATTGAAAGTGTTATTCAAAAATACAACTCCTTTTTCTTTCTTATGTTTGTTCTTAAATAATCATTTGCCTACAGACTAAGGTATTTAAATAAAACACTTTAACGGTTTAAAACGCGATATATCCCCGTCTCCCCGTGACCACGGCTGCTGCAAAGCATCCGAAACGTCGCGCCGAAGTTAAAAATCATTTCCAAATAAGTTTAACTAATATATCGCGTTTTAAACCGTTAAAGTGTTTTATTTAAATGTGTACTACTTGCGTAAACTAGAGACGTAGACTAAGGTATTTCAAAGTTTTTTATGTTATTAGAGTATATTACACATAAAGTAGTACATCCCTTTGAGGATGTTAATGTTGGATTAATTAATTATGCAATAATTCCTTATTGGTGCGTGAAAGACAAGTATGGTAAACGACTGTGCGCAAAATGTAAACACAGCGCACATAATATCAAAACTTTTTCCTCTGTTTGAACTTAAAAGGCATTTTATAGTTAACAGTCATATAGAGATAGGCTTTTTGCCAGATTATTATTTTGAATTACCTAAACTTACCCGTGGTAGCCTTATACCCGAAAATTAATGATTACCTTCAATAACTTTCCAGTAAAAAAATGCCTTGAAATAAAATAATTTGTGCATAGTGGAGATAATCACGATTTACATCTTTTTATATAGTAACTAAGCTAGCTAAAGCTACCTTTTTGTGGTAAATCTTTCTATCAATACTAGTACCTACCTTAATATAAAAGTTGATATGCTAAATTATTTTATTTGATGTTACCTCAGTTTGTTTGCTAAAATTTTACACTAAGGTCATTATTGCAGAAGGAACCGCAAACGCTGCTAGTTATTTAGTTTAACTAGTTTTTATTTTATTGTCAAAGATATTTGGCTCTATTTTAGACACTTCTTTTTTAGATTTTTTGTTTAGTTACAATTGTACATATTAATATCATTTAGCAGTTAAAATATACACATAAACTGAGAATTGAAATTTTTACAAGGTCTTGCGCATGCGCATCTGTGTCGACAAATAAATAGCAAGTAATTGCATCGTAGCCTACCAACAAATTCCCACAAATATTAGGGCAAGGCGATAATTTAAAATACAATTAAATACAATCGAGTTTTTGTCGACTGATTCGCTATAAACAATGAGATAACTTTATTTTAATTAGCCCCAATAAAAACAACTTTTTATTCCGTACAGACAATGGAAAGATGCGTTTAGCCTGTACATCTGTTTAATTAACGGTTTGATGTAATGGCTTAGCTGTTGTATAGTGTTGAATATATATTTAGAGTTCTAGGATCGATGCAGTATTTCTTCTTCAAAGCGTCGCGATTGGAACCTAACTGAAATTTAATTGTTATTTAATTCGTTTACTAACGAAGAGAATCGACGTGAGTTCGATCTCCACCAACGTGTTTCTGATCAATTTATATATTTTTTTACATATTTTGCATTTCGTTTGGGTGGTAGGAACATCGAAATTCCGTGTAGGTCACGAACCACCGTCCACAGTTGAAAAAACCGTGAAGTTTAATCGCGTTCCGGTTTATGTCTGACGTCCAAATATTCAAAACCCAAATAGGCCGACAGCGCATCTTATGTAAATGTTATATGGATATTTCACCTACCATCAAGTCTACCCTACAAACACAAAGCACACAAGGTACCTACCACAACGATTTAATGGAAGACCAATTGGCATTATGTGACCCATAATTGCGTAACATTTGAAACGTATGGTCTTCAACAATAACACTGGAACCAATCTATTAGATGGACTCCTATCTCTTGATGTTTTAGACAATGGGGTACTCTTATTAATTTGATGCAATTGTGAATATGTACGTTTATCAGCAGTGCTTCGGGTTTGAATCTTGGGAAAACATAGTAATTTTGTCAGAAAGAGCACAAAGCCGTTTAGACATCTGGCCACAATATAGAACAGGACTTAGAAGTACTAAAAATAACCACTTTACGTATTGTCTGTACACATTTAATAATATACACATCTTATAATATTAATAATAATAGTTAACGTATTTACAATATTTTTTAACTACGCCGTGACGTTTCGGATGCTTTGCAGCAGCCGTGGTCACGGGGGTTGAAGATAACAGGTCCCTAATGGTAAAGTCAAAACCTGCTACGCTAGCGCCATCTGTTTTCTTGTAGTTGATAAAAAAGTTAACCAATACATTTCAAACTTGAAACGGTTAGAGGTGTTTTATTTAAATAACATTAGCAAAACTTACGTTCAAAAACATTACTCCCTTTTAACAAGTCGAATGTAAAGCTGGTAGAAAATCCACCTTGCCAAAAAGGGGGTCATCCCCAGTTGTGGTCACACGTGCGAACTAATGCGTATTAAATGGGGAGCCCAATTCTGTTTAATGGATTGAAAGGATTATTGAGCGTCACTTTTAGAGCTTAACGTTTTACTTAAGGGAATTAATATAAAGCTTAGAAGTTAGGTATTGTTGAAAACATATGTTAACCGTCGTAAAAGGTCTCATTTTACAAGTAACTGAATATTTTACAATTTACTGTATGAGTAGCTGGGAAATGAAAGATTTTAGATTAAAAAAATTATGACATACGACTTGAAGCCACATCCACTATTCCAATTAATACTACAGGCATAACCGAATTACAGAACAGTTTACAGTTTAAATAAAACACTTTAACGGTTTAAAACGCGATAGTTTTAAACCGTTAAAGTTAAACTTATTTGGAAATGATTTTTAACTTCGGCCCGACGCTTCGGATGCTTTGCAGCAGCCGTGGTGACGGGGAGACTTAAACCGTTAAAGTGTTTTATTTAAATATGTACTACTCGCGTAAACTATAGACAGTATTCAGTTTACAGTTATGTTGTAACAAAATCTGACATACTATTTACTGAACTGTGACGGTTGCTGGACTATATTTCCGCGAAAAATGCGCGTCGAAACAAACAAACAAACTCTTCAGCTTTATATATTAGTATAGTTAAGTTATTATAATTCCATCTATTTGTATACGTGAAATGTAACATACGAATTTTTAAAAACATGCAAATTAAAGAAACAATGTGGCCATTATACACCATAATGTCCCCCCAATATCAACCATGCTTATTCAATTATTGGGCAAATAAAATAAATGTACTATCAACCCTAACAAGTGATCAGGACAAAGGAACACACGCCGGGCTCCTAGGGGTCCAATAAACCCTATACAGGTAAGATGTACCCTCGTATTAACTCCTGTCAAAACACAAAGCGGGTCTTTTGGGCCCGATACGGATATGGGGTGAGCGGTTTAGGGTTGAGCATGAAATAGGATTAGCGGTATGGGATTTCGCAATTGTAATTGTATGGGTGTATAAGTGTCAATTATATTATAGGAACCGAATTATGCACACCGCTTTTTTGTGGGCGTTTATAAGAACTAATTATATTCATTTTGGAGTTTGAAATGTAAAAAAAACGTTTGTAATTAGGTACCGTCTGAAGTTTAACCCAGTGGTAAATTACATTATATTTAAATAAAACACTTACAACGGTTTAAAACACAAAATGTATTAGTCAATTTATTTTAACTATGACCGGACCTATGGACCTATTCTATGCTCTGTAGCAGTAGTGATCCACTCGTGACGGTAAATAAATTGTAAATAAGTTAACTAAGATAATTCGCATTTTAAACCATTCAAAATATTATATTTAAAGGATGTAATGTTAAACAAGTGGCGCGGACTAATGAAGGTAAGAAGATCATCGAGATTTGGCTTGTTGAAACTTAAGAAGTTTCTTTAATGTTCTCATATCTTTTATTGCTACAATTTGGGGCAATATGGACCCTTAAAATGAAAATATGTAAATAAATAAGTCTCATGAGCACACAGTCAGGGATCGAGGATATATTTTATACTAGCTGGTGCGCGCGACTTTCGTCTACGCAGGATTAGGATTACGTAGTATGCCGCATTTAAACTAAATGATGTCTATCATATCATACATTACATAATTATGTGCAACGGCAACGCACGCCAGAATAGCTCGCAGAAAGGTAGGTTTTTTCCTAGTTACTTGACAGTTAATGTCATATTTTGGACATATCACACAATAAATTGTAGCCTATGTGTTATTCTGATGTATAATCTATATTATTAGAAAGTTTAATTGAAATCCAATAGGTCGTTTTTGCGTGAAAGAGTAACAAACATCCATCCACACATACAAACTTTCACGTTTATAATATTAGTAGGATGAATTCATCGAAATTTTGACATGTAATTTTTAGCATTTTCATCGCAATTGTACTTATCATATTAGCATAAAGAGGGTCATCATACGTAATAGACTTCATATAGTTGGTACAATCAGGTATAAAATGCAATTTGTTGACAATTGCAATGATTTGCAGTAATCACATAACGAACGACCAAGGGTCATGGGGCATACCTACTGAAAACCCTGTATTTGCTGTTCATATCTATTACTAAATATAAATATAGTCCCACATGAGGGATATAGTCCAGTCAAGATCCTCTTCTTGATTCTTTTCATTGTGTAAACAGATAAATTGAAATCACGGCCATCGATCAGCATATTATTGTCTTTCGGGCTGTTCGCCAGAGAGCGAGAAGAATTAATAATTCTTCGAGCAAGGAGTAGTTAACATCTTCATCTCCTGATGATGCCGTTCGCACGTCGAGAATCTCTTCTCGCTCACGTCGGCCGAACAGCCCGAAAAACAATGATATGATATCTTAGACCAATTTAACTAAAAAAATATAATTTTAATAAAGTAAAAATATAACTAACAAAGTAAGAATGACCTTAGTTTTGTCTTTCAACGTCATCAATTTAGCTGAATAGCATTTTCCCATACTCAAAACCTTGACTGAATTAGAAATGCGTAAATACGAGAAAAATTAACGGAAAACAGTTATTTTGTCGAAGGCTAGGCGCGATCAAGCGGGAACGATGATATTGGCATACTTAAATTTGTTTGGCACACATGCGCATTCATCTACAACAAGAAACGTTACGCTATTTTCCTACTAAGTATGTAAAAATAGATATCATTTTCCCTTGTAACAATATTAACACTTATGACATTGGAATTTTTAAATTTTTATGTTACCTACATTCACAGGATTTTATTCCTTCTGTAAAGTATCTTTAAGATATATTTTTTGATATATGCCGTTCCGTACGTAATATGGACTATGAAGGTTACTTAATTGTTTGTAATTAGGTTTTTTAACAAAGAATTAAATGTATGATTAACTGATGATACGTTATGTCGACATTTAGTATTTCTGAGAATTCATTTTTAGTAGTAAATACTGGAAAAAGTTTGTTTTGTAAGAAAACTAAGTGATAAAATTCTATTATGGTAATTAGTTATAATCTACTTCGAAGATAATTGTTTTTACTACGTCACAAGAAACAAAATATCTATAAACCTCCACTAGGAAATATTATAGTGTTTATTGAACTGAATAGGTAGTCTTCGTCCTTTTTACGTAGATTTTTGCCTTCTTCGACTTAGTCCATAGTAATAAGTGGCTAAGGTAATAATTAATTGCATACGTAATAAATTACATATAACTTTAGCATACCAGCTGGGTTTTATATAAAAATCTGTAAGTCCTAATAATATAACACTGGTAAATCTGAGTTCCATTGTAAACGCAACAAAGTTTTTTTAAATAAAAATATTGGCTAAATACATAGCAGTTTTTACTTTTCCATTCGGTACCGATATTACAATCCAAATGTCGATAGTTGAATGTATTATCCAAACGAATATAAATCAATAGCATTTCTACTAGGAATCTCTACAGTAGGCTGTTGTTTTATACATGAAAATAATTACCCATTGTTCTTATACAATATAAAGGTGCTAAGTACTAAGCACAGAATTAATCAGACCTATAGACTATCAATTATTCGATTTTCTGACAGTATAATAGTTATCTGCAATTAAAAAACTTTAAAATACTCAACGTTTTATTTACATTCTTAGATAATGTTTTGTAATTAGATGGAAGCACAGCGATTGAGTAAATAACAATAAATTTACAACAGTAGATAATTACTTGTAATGCGTCGTGAAACTATGAAAAACGCTCTTGCAATCTTTACAGTCAATGGTGGTAATATTTTTTTTATGATAAAGGAGAACAGACAAGCATTGTGTCTCCTTGGTGGAAGGGTAAATAGCGCAGCCACCTAAACAAGATGGCCTATCGATTTATTTTGGTTTGGATTTCTTTTATTATTTATTGTATCTATAAATAATATAAAATATCCTGTTTCTATATAAGGAGTTTTCAAATGAGGTATCCTTCATTTCTTTATTTCTCTTAGGGTTTTTTAGCGGGTTAAATCAAGGCAGTTAGTATGTTTTTAAAGAATTATGGAAATTCATAATTTCTGTAGATTTTTTTTCAACGAACTGTCTAAGGCTATGTAGTGAAGTAGTCTATTTGATTTCTTCTTTTAAAACTGGATTCACGAATTTGATAGTTACTCGACGGTTCCAGCTATTATCTCACTAATATTAGAATCTACTAAAATAGTGCTGTTAACACTTATCGTCCGTGTTCATATAAAAATACCAGTTATTTAGAGAGTGACATATTGTTTACATCCCAAATATGGCCTTAAAACAAAAGCCTACGTCGGCCTTCACCCTTCCGTTCATTGACCCCACTAATACATTTATAATTATAGCTCAGAGGGCGGACGCAATTCTAAACACAGGGTCTATGGCGTAACCTACAACTTCTTGTTAATTTTTTTCTTCAACATCTAACAAATGATGGGTGGTCAAATCTCGATTTGAAGTGAAATTGTTAATAATGATGTAGTCAGGATAGTTGGTTGATGAAGGGAAAGCCTTAGGGGGTCTTGAATATCATGTAAGTTACATGATCTAGATATTTCTATTATTTTAGAAGAATGACACGGCTTATGTAATTGGATTTTAAGTACTGTGGTTTACGCAAGTACACATTTAAATAAAACACCTTAAACGGTTTAAAACGAGATTTTGATTTTTATAATAATTTCATTTGTGTCTCAAATATTATTGTTAAATGCATCTTCATCAAATCTTTGTATTTTATGTAATTTACTTGTAAATATTTTTTTTTATATAAATTCGGTTTCATACGTTCAATGTAAAAATATGATTGACATCTTTTGTAGAGGACTTTTATTTACCGTGTGCTTAATATGTGCAGCACACAATTCGTTGGATGGCAAGTGAATTTTCGTATTAAAAGAAAGCTGACCTCTACATAAACTCTCATTCTAACTTATCTAAAGAAGCATGACGTGGTTTAAAAAGCCAAAGTAATTGAAAGGTCACATTAAGTTAGCTTCACAAACCTTGTGACTATTTAAGTGTTTTTAATAATAAATCATCGTCAATATATACAATCTTAATCTAGCCACAATTTTTACGGAATGTCCCGATTTTTTACAACAACATACATTTTGAATACAAGAAAAACTCAATTTGTTATTGAATAATGTAATTATGGAATGTGAGTGCTATATTTTTATAGCAATACAATTTATATGTTTGACAATATTAGTTAATATTTAAATATACCTCATATTTACAAACATTGTATTACAGAGATTTTCTTTACAAACAATTTTGGCACGATTGCATGGGAAGATATTATAACGAATACCTGCTACCTACTTGTTACTTAAAAATTTAACTCTCGACCTCTTAGTTAAAATTGGAATAGGTTATATGACTTGATTATTTTTTTTACGTGAGAACATCTTTCGGATACCAGAAAGGAGCAAATAGGTTATATCAGACTTCAACCAACATAACTTATTTGATGTATGACTTCATTGTGGCCGAACTACGTTGAACTTAGTTACGTAAAGGCAACGTCCTATCCCGCATTCGGAGCCGTCATAACAATTATAGGTGCAAACAAGTCATTGACCAAGGGCAGAGACATTGAATGAGTTCCGTGCAGACATGCGACCCAACGAAAACGAATCTTACTGCCGCTGTCACGTCACGAGGCACCTTTATCTTACACGCTAATACATGCTCTGTCTAACTCCGATACGTGATGCCATGCAATGACGTAGAAATAATGAGACCTCGCTGAAAACGTGTTGTTTCACGAAGCATATTGTAGTTTACGCGAGTAGTACATTTAAATAAAACACGGTTCAAAACGTAGGGAAAAGTCAATACTATCTTTCCTTGTTTTTTCCCATTTCCCTAGTTTAGTCTTATAGCCTAAAACCTTATTCAATAAATGGCCAATTAATATAAAAACATTTTTTCAATTCGAACGAGTAGTTCCTGAGATAAGCGCTTAAAACAAACAATAACTGCAGCTTGATAATATTAGTAGTTCCATTTGTCTACTCTTGTTGTAGTTTTTGTTTAATTAGCTATATAAACCTATAAACGTCTCAAAAACACCGATTACCCCACAAGGAGAGTTTACCCAAAAGCCCCGAACATTTCTCATGTTTATGCCTAATTTAGTGTAATTTTTACGTCTGATGAACATTTAATCGTTGCGATGTCTTATCTCAGGTTTAACGGGGCCCGAAACGTTTAAATATGGTGCCTGTAGAGTAAAATTTATTTAAAATAATAAAATTTAAAGAATTCGCTATCTTCTTTCTTTCGCTGTAAATGTCGGTTCAAGTCTTGCCCGTGTCGTCATTCTTTTCATATTAAAATCGGTTTTTAATTTAAGATATTATGATATTCTACTGGATAATAACGTATATATTTTTTTTCGTCCTTCCGTGACTAGTCGCGTAAAAATACTTATTATATCCTCAAAATAAAATTTTATCGAAATGATTTTTTGAAATTTTTATAAGAATGCGATCAAACTCAAAGTAAGACTGGCATGTAAAAATTTTAAACTATGTTAACAGTATACTGTTAACATACATTTGAAATTAAATATCAATTTCAAATCTGACTAAAACAATTTTAATTATGTAATTTAAAAGAGTGTTAAATTTAATTATTATTTTTTGCTATGGTACGTTATGTTTGCTAATAATATGTACTAGATCAGTGCCTGTGAGATAATGTTAGCTACGTTAGAAGTTCCGTGACTAACGCCTATGATTCCCTTGAATATCCACATAAAATGAAATATTGGTGCATCGATGACAGATTACGCATATACATTACACGGCACATCGATTTTAACTTAATCGAGTTACAATTTATAGAAATAATCGGTGTTGATTTATTGATTACGATCGACACACGCTCACACGAAATTGAACCTTATGAGCTCAAATTATGATGTATTTTTGGTAAGTGATAACTATGAACGTATGTAATTTGTATCGGGAAAGTATCAAAGAGCCGTGGCGCGTTGATACTTTGAATAAATCAACAAAAACGACGGGCGGCAATGAGTAATGCCCAAATGTATGCAGTAATTTCGGTTACAGAAAGGTGTAGGGCTGCTTTGAGCGATTAACACGCTATATTTTTAGTGTCTTGAATGCGTAAACAACAATTCAACACAGACACAACAAACAAAGATATTTTTGTTTAAGTATAAAAAATTTTACAATCGATATTCATGAATTTTAATTTTTTGTAAGTGCTTCGTCCCAAGTACCTATGGTAGTTTATGGTGGAATATGTTTTACGTTATGCCTCAAGATAAATCTTAATTTTTAATGTATACCTATACATACATACATATTGTGACCTTCTTAAGTAACTAAAGTAAGTGGAAAATAAAATAGTGACACAACCAGACTTCCTTTTATCTAACTAATGTAAAATAAAACCAACTACAATTTGATTTAAAGAATATTTTTTATATACGTCACTTCCCAGAGACATTCTTTACCGAATAGAAGTGCCCATATTATTTATTATATAAAAATTGGCGTCAAAAATATTTTTAAAATGTGAATGGCCACTCCATAGATCCCATGTCCAAACTTAATACGCGCTTACCTATGCGAGCGAGATGTGAACACAAATTAACAAAAACAAATACCTTTTGTATATTTAAACTGTAATTTAACGCTAACTAATGTTAATTAAAATAGATCGCCGTTGCGTTGCCGTGTTAACTTTGATATAGTTGTTATTCAAGTTCTTGTTTGAAGATAAAGATTTTGTAATTAATTAATGACGAGACATTTCAACTGTATAATTTTAAGCATCAAAGCCGCTCCTTGGCGAAGTGATTAAACGCTGATCATTGTGTTATAGGCTTTAGGTTTGAATCCCTGGGAAATAATAAAATTATAAGCCGTGAATCTAAAACTTCAGGTCTCGCTAAGACCAACAGATAAAACAGAGAAACTGAGTACAAAACATACCGAATATATACACATCTTATATACAGTTTCATTTTATTACATCATTTCAAGTCTTATAACTAATATACGTGCTTTTGAACTGTTTTTAAAAACTAAAAGTGTTTTATTTAAAGTATGTTCTAATCACGTAAACTATAGACGGTATTTTGTGAAGGATGGACCAACATATATCAAATACCTTGGCCTCCATAGTGGCGATGTTTTTATTATAGATCTTCCAACCCTTAAAATAAAATTGCTATGTTTAACAAAAATACATTTCACAATGATAGTGTAAATGAATACCGCACAACAAATACTAACATTTATAGGTACTCCCCGTTATTATAGAAGTCTTCGTAATTATAACACGTTGAGAAGGTACCATAAGCTTGCATAAGTTATGGCAACAACTGGTATCGCGTGACTGAAACCTCGTTAGCTACTGGATCGAGGACATTCTAAATCCAGCCAATAATCAAACATTAAGTGATTGTAGAGCTCCATCCCTTTAATGCACTGACAGTTACAGACATTCCTATTGTGCCAAAACAATCCACAAACAGGTTCATGGTTGACGGTAGTTTAAGATTATTTATTTTAAAAACCATCTAAATATATAATAAAAGCATAAACTAAAAAGCAACTTAATATAAACGTATGTGACGATTATGTATTTAAATATATAGAAGAAAACTTGACAAAATGGCAAATTCATTTGAGGTTTTTTTTTAAATCTAGCTTTTATATTTATGATTTTTGAAGAAAACATAGAATTCAGACCGTAATTGTTATTGCTTTTCTTTGTATACATAGGAAAGAGAACTAAGACAGGAATTAAAGTCTTATCACTTTTGAGGAATTGTTACATTACTTTTTTTGAAATTAACTTCTTACATTTATTTCTTCCAGCATCAAACCCCCTTCAAAGGACGGTGTTACCAAGAGCAACCCGAGCAAGCGACACCGAGAGCGACTCAACGCAGAGCTGGACACCTTGGCTTCGCTGCTCCCCTTCGAGCAGAACATCCTCAGCAAGCTGGACCGTCTTTCCATACTGCGGCTCTCCGTCAGCTACTTACGCACCAAAAGTTACTTCCAAGGTAAGTTTTTCGCTATAGGTGGCTTTGAATAACAAACTAACCAGCTGGTTAAACTTTGACTTTACGGTCAAGATCACAAGTTGTTGACAGACACGGCTATACACTGTATAATTTGATTATTATACAAATTATGTACCTACTACGCATGAAATTAGAGATATTGTAAATTATCTAGTTAGTTTGCATACTGGTATTATTATAAATGCACGAACGGTAGTTTTGGACAGGTTGAGATGAAACTGCCAAATTTTGCAGTGCGTACTGTTATATGGGGATTTGTTTTTCCCTTAAAAAAATATTTATTATAAAGGAAACTAATGATTCACTTTATATAAAATATTTACTTGATAACTATTTAACGAGGCCGACAACCTTTCGGTATGGAAGTTGGGAGAAGACTGAGGACGGGAATGAATAATCACATTACTTAGGAACTATTGTTGATGTAAGGGATGGGATTCGCAAGGTAAGGGAATCTCCTTACTGGAACGGGATATAACAGTACAGCATTCACCCACCATTACTTGGTTGATGTGCAGTTGTGCGACTTCAGTTGTAGAAAAATATTTAAAAATATTTTACTAAAAATAAATATATGCCTTGTGTTAATTAAATATGTTTAAGTTTACTCTACGCACTAGTTTTTTTTTGTTAAAAATTATTTTGTGTATTTATCTTTACTCGAATGAAAACCAACAATAGAGCTTTATTTTTGACATTCCCATTGTTGTAAGCTTTGACTGACGGTAATTACAAAAGGCTAATACACGGTTTCTGTGTTCTATCCGTACCGAGTCCAATATTTTACTAAGTGGTAGAAATATTGAATAAAATTCCGCCCGACCATGAACCACCGTCCACAGATTAAAACTATAGAAAAGGTATAGTCGCCTTCCTCGTAACTAAAAAAGACATGCATAACTATCAGATAGATTAGTGTCATTCAAAACGGTTAGAAGTTTCTGCAAGCTCTCGTCTCGTTGCTATAGATTTTTTTTTCACGGTTACAGAATCAAAATTAGAACATTTTATTATTTCTACCACAATAGACTCTCTAAATAGTTTTCAATTATACAGCAACAATTTCACGGTGACACACAATTATTACAATGTATACTTATAATCGATTCTAAAGTAGAATCGAGCGCACGGTATTCGATTACTTATAAATGTGTACTGCGGCGCGTATTTAAGGCTGTCGGGCAATTTTATTACGCGCCGTATGTATTAATAATATTCAACCAGCTCTGAATTCTCGAAAGGTAATCGATACGGGAGTTCGCGAGTGATTAGATTCCCTTATCGTTGTATCTACGTGTTTTAGTCACGACTTCTTAACCAATTAAATGCTTTAGTTTGCAAGGTGTTCATTTTCATTAATTTCCTGAAACTTTGAGATAAACCTAAGTCATGGGTTAACTAATTAACTAAACACAACATTACATAGAAACATTAGAACATTAAATAGTCCTTCTAATAATAAAAAGTAAAAGTAACTCTTGTTTTAATGTTTCAACTACACTACGCGTAATATCGGAGCAGTCGTATAATGAAATGTGTTATAGACCATGCTATTATTAATATTTTTCATAATTGTATACTGTCGCCATTTTGGTATGTTTTATATTTGTATTTTATACAAAACAATAAATATCCTTAATCAATAACACGATGATTACTAGCTACGTAGATAATTTGTTGAACTATGACGTTAATGTATGATGTATTACAAAAACTTATCATTTGGTTACGGTCATACTAAATGTCTAACCTAATTACGGTGCATTACACTTGCTCGTAAACACAATATCGATTATTGGAACTGTGCCTTCCGAGAATCGAGATATTAACAGGCAGGCTACCGCTCGAGTATCGAATTTAAATATTTTATAAAATCTCAACTATCGGAGTCCCGTGGCGTCGCGGCGAAATCTTTACGGCTGAAGTCGAAACGTGTAATCGATGCTTCAACAATCGATTTAATTAGAATTATCGATATTTTTATAGTACAGTCGTGGATGGAAGTGTGAATTCCTATTATACGAACTAAAACTAACGTTATTTCGGAAAATTTGTGTTGTTGAAAGGATTATGCCGATAGTGCATACTTTTTTACTACCAAACAGAGTGACTGATACAGATGAAATTTTTGTATAAAACTATTTTATATCATGGATAAATATTTAGAAAGAAAGAAACGTTTTTATTTGCTATAAACAAACTTGTTTTATTTAGACAATTCTATTAAAAAAACCGAATGTAGTTAACTGAAGTGGAATAAATATTTTAAGATTTCCTCATTAAATTAATAAAATGCAACTTAATAAAGCAACTGGGAGTGACACCAGCCTTTGCAGCTAATCTGAATGAAGCTTTGTAGGTATGAATTATTTTCCCTATTCAAAAGACAATCGATTTATATTTTTTTCAGGTGATAATATATGATTATAATTAAGTGTGTTCGTATTATTATAATTATTTCATAAACTCTACTAATAATGATTTGATTTGACTTATCGCTGATGAAATACGCGGGTTATTCATAACACAATTATACCAAGGATGTATTCATAAGTCAATGATTTACGTACCAACCAAGTAATTTAAGTTCATGTCTAAAGCTTTCTACACGCATTATTTATTTATATTATTTATCCTTAAGCCTAATTGAATTTTTAGTGTGGTTAATATTATATGCCTTTAACCTTTTGTGCTTGCCTGTACACATTAAGCGCAAGTTACAGCTTAAACTTTCGTTAACGTACGAATCGCCCCCCACTGCTTTTTATATTCGAATTTCGTTCGATATAAAATTATAAAGAGCGTTCATAATTCACACGTGATATACGCAGTGGTAGCTGACATATGCAAAGCAGGACTTTAGATTTACGCGGCCAATTACTGGCATCGATTGTATCGCTTGTTCTGGAAATTAAATGTCTAATCAATGATTAACATAAGTCAATGTGTTCCAATCGAAGACTGTTTTTTCGTGGGAGTGAGAATAGTTACCTAATCTTTGTCTCTACAGAAAATCCTGGAAAGATTGTAGTATTAGATTTGAACGATTAAGTAAGCTAGCTTTCTTTTTAATGTTCTAGTTAGAACAGTGTTTGTATCATCAATTAGTAAATCATTTGTTAAATTCTTAATGATTTTTTTTTAATTAAATGATATTTAATTGTTTCTTGCCATTGCTTTGCCACTTTCAAGACAATTTAAAATACTTTTTCAATTTATATGACTAATCTTGCGAAGTAAAATATTAAATGACGTATACATAGAGATCAGCATAACGCATCACGAGGTGTTGTGGGTAACGTTACTTCTTTCTTTTTTGTTTTTGATTATGATGATCTAGAGATATTATTATTTTATAATGAAGACCAGGTCATATAAACGGCTGACCCCATTTCTCCATCCCTTTTCTGCAGAGGAAGTTGGGCTATCCTTACCATTACTCTCTAGTCTTGACCACGATATTTTTGTTAATCTATATTTTCAGACTAACAAGTATTTAAGTAATATATTTGCTTGTATTAAATCTGCATATAACCAACCAAGAAGCTTCGTTTACCATACAAAAATGGGAATTATCGTAATACGTATATAATAATAGATGGTTTGATGGAACTCGTGCCTGCCTCCGCGGGGCACGGCCGGAAGGAACCGTATCGATTTGATGCTAATTCGATGCCTTACAGCGATTTATTGGCAACACTGCTTCAACGCAGAACCGTAGACATCGTATTGCGGGCTTTTAACCGATCGAGATTGGACTATTTCGTTTATTTACCTTTCCTTGTGTATTAAGTGTTACAAAACAACCAAACAGCCAACTAACCGGCGAAAACATGTTAATAATACATATGAAAACAAATAAATGTTAAAAAAAAACAGACACTATGATTGCCAACTCACAAGTCCTTAACTGAAATCAATGAGAGAGAATAAACCATAATTACCTTTTTACGCCTAAGTAATAAAAAACAACGATCCTACTTACAGAGCTTTTGAAATTAAACACTTTTGCCAGTTTAATAAGCGAAATGTAAATACTGTCTATAGTTTACGCGAGTACCCGACGTTCCAGATGCTTTGCAGCAGACGTGGTCACGGGGAGAACCCGAAACGTCGGGCCGATATTTTCAAATAAGTTTAACTAATATATCGAGTTTTACAGCCGTAAAGTGTTTTATTTAAACAACAAATCATTTTCAAATAATTTTCAAGGCCCAACGTTCCGAATGCTTTGCAGCAGGCGTGGGCGCGGGGGGGAAAAAAAGGGGGGGGGGTTTTTTTTTAAAAAAAAAAGTAACTAATATATCGCGTTTTAAACCGTTAAAGTGTTTTATTTAAATGTACTACTACTACTAATACTAGCGTAAACTATGGACAGTATTAACATTTCGCTTATTAAACTGGCAAAAGTGTTTTATAGTTTAACTTAACATTTTTAACCGTTAAAAGCGTTTTATTTAAATGTGTATTATACGCGTCAACTACAGACAATAGATTTTTTCTCACATTTCATCGATTTATGTCTCAATGGTTATGTATTGAATGTAAAAGGTCCAGAGTTTGAATTGTAGGTTGGAATAAATAGTTTCAGAGAATCATCAAATGCCTGTAATTAATTGTCGATCACTTGTCAAAACTTTATGAATACTTAAATCTTATATTGTAAGACAACGTATGTAATTTGTCATTCAATTTTACAAACAGTTAAAACAAAGTAGAAGTAGCTCCCTTAATCCACATAATGCTCTATCATAGAAAAACCGAAACCCATTGGAAAATGAAGAAAATAATTTTCCAAAGCCGCTAATCAGCCCGCCCCAGCTACATTAGAGCGAGTCTATTATATTTTTATACTCGTATCGGAATATTTAATCGAGTTCCCTCAGCTAAAAACAATTGCCACCGCCATGATGGATTGCCGGCCTTATCTAAGATTATTGTTTTCCATAAAACCTGACTGGCGAAAAGCACTAATTTGTCATATCGGAACTTTTTAAGAGCTATTAGCGAAAGGGGACGGCCCTGCGATGCAATGGCTAAGCACAAGCCTAGCAGAAGTAGTCTTGGGTTCGAATCCTGGATCATAAGCTACGGCCGGGCAGGGCACAGTCTTAATCGTATGCATATAAACATCATAACATATTTGTCAGTTTATATTAGAAGGTTTTTTATACGTTGTCGCTTTTACAGATAAGGGAAAAATGTTAAAGAATAAAAATTACCACTAACAAATTGAACAAGTAACTGATCGCCTACTTTTCTTAAATACTGTCTAGAGACTACGCGAGTAGTACACATTGAAATAAAACACTTTCACGGTTTTTCCATCTAAGAAACAGCCACAGATATGTCTTTTTGTCAATTTGTTAACGAAGGTGTTGGTTTTAATCTTGATTTTTTGTGAGGAATTAAGAAAATCCTAAATTTTTGTGAAAAACTCCAGTCTTGGAATCTGTGTAAAAAATGAGTGGTAGGAAACATCGTCCGGGTCACGAACCATCGCCCATATATGAAAGAGCCGTCAAGTTTAATCACGTTTCGGTTTCAGTCTTAGGATTTCCGAATAACTAAATCGACAATATAATATAATAGGTCGACAGTGCACCTTATCATTACTTAATCCATATCTGTCCTTCTCCACCATAAGAAAAGATTAAAGTGTGCAACAGTCAAACTTAAAGGTAATTGTCACTTTTAAACAGTTTTATTGGATTTAACAAAGGGCTTTACAAAATAAAAGCAAGTCATATTTCAGTAAAGAATTAACATGTCCATATTATTTCAATTTGAAAAACATTCTGCACCTAATTAAGGATAGATTTTTATCACAAATAAGGTCGGACTCATTTTAATCGCTGCCATGACAACCAGACGAATAATAAAATAAAACATTTTATTCATTAAAAATATAAAAAATACGCCATAAAGGTGTTTCACCCTTTATCAGATCAATTATACCATCGACTCAGTTGGTTTTTCAAGCTAAATGAACCCTTAAATGGACTTCATATTGTAGCGAAAATTGTTAAACATTTTATTTAGGTTATGTCGTTTATTAAATTAAAAGTGGGCTTTACTTTAATTTAGCGCTGAATGACAAGCAAATATTGTTTTTGAGAAGTTATTGCCCTTCTATGTTATTACTATAAAGGTTTTATTGTTCTACTTTTAAACCTGTGACGAGTAGATAAGTTAATGTACCTACATGAAATAAGTTTATACTTTTTACCTACATCTTCATTACAACCTATTATTGCACCAGCCTGGTTGCTGAACTCACTGTCCCTAGATGATTCGAGATTTGTATATGTTTACAGTAATTAATAACATATTTAGTATTAAAAAAAATAACGACACGAGCGGGACATGAACTGGCATCCGTTCAAGTCCCAGCCGAATGAATTTTCAATCTAAAAAGATTTTAAGTAAGAGAAATATTCACTATATTAAAACGTATAAAATTGTCCTTTATAACATAGCTAACTGTTCGCTGCGTCTTCTTGGAGAAG
This sequence comes from Leptosia nina, assembly GCA_963661955.1. Taxonomy (NCBI): domain Eukaryota; kingdom Metazoa; phylum Arthropoda; class Insecta; order Lepidoptera; family Pieridae; genus Leptosia; species Leptosia nina. The sequence goes on from CAVLEF010000007.1 coordinate 5,134,753, forward strand.
CAATATTTCTCCGACGGATGTATGAAATAAGAACGATGCATGAAAAATAGTCCAGTCATTTTCAACTTGCAAGTGTTCCAAATCCGAATTTTAAATTTAGAAACCGTTTGTTATAAACCCACGATATAATATTCGTTTTATATTTGAACAAAGTAGAAACAAGTCTAGTTTCACTAACGCGACCGAAGCTTAAGTGATTAAAGGTTTATAATCGCTTAAACCTTAACAGCTTGAATACTTAACGAGTAAAACAGCTCGTAAACTTGCCGCATGCTATTATAGTACTTATTGACTTTTGGTACAGGCTGTTTAATAACTATAAGGTATTTTATTTAAAGTAATCTAATATGTTTCAATATTATAATCCAACTTGTAATATTTTAAATGCTAACACGAAGTTATGTATACTTATAGCAATTTTTAACGGCTAAAAAGAAGTCCAAAGTATTCCCCAAAATATTCTTTTTTTGAAGCCGGTAAAACTTTATTTCTTAATGTATACTACTCGCACAAACATCCAATATGTTCAAGTCAAAAGCTTGTTTAGATAATTATTCTAGTATGTATACCATTCGTAAGTGTTTATACTCCTATAAAATTACCTTTTTAAATGTTTACCCCTAAGATAAAGACTACACAGAATTTATTTTAAACACCCTTGATATAAAAGCTAGGGCGGTTGGCGCCCGCCCGCCTTTGCACTTATAAAATATAAGCAGCCTTTTGTTGGTGTAAATAGAACGGTCTTTGTAAAGCTCACGGCCCTTCGCTTTAATAATATGTCTTTGCCTTTTATATGAGGTCGGTTGAAACATATACTATGCAGTATATAAATTACGAATAAACTTCTACTAAAGTGTTTTTTGTGAGACACTATTAATTTCTTAAAACTTTTAAATTCTTAGTTTATCTCAGTGTTGTCAATAGTATACGTCAAATGAAATATATAATATATACAGTATATAACCCGGAATATATATAAATGTATATATGTACTAATTAAAATAATAATAATCCAATAGGATATATATAAGACTAGTATATTTTTGTCAAAGTGTTATTCTAGAGACAATGATTTATTAAATAAATTTTAATAATTATGTTCCAACTCCAGCACAATATAGTTTTAGAAAAAAATATATTAGGATATCCATAAATTACATGAGTTGATGTCGTTCACTTAATAGCATTTCCATTCAAAGTTTATATTCGTATAAAAAAGTTATGAAAATACGATCAAAACTTGATTGATTATCATACGATAGGCCTATGCATAAGCTCTATTATGAGAAATAGCTTCAATAAACTGCATATCGTAAAATTCTTTGAAAGAGTCAGCCAATAGCGTAAAAAAGCTACCCCTCACTGGGGTGTAGTATCCCCTAAATTACTGAAGGTAGTTTGTAAAATTCGCCGACTCCTTGCCGGGGGTGGACGGGGGTTGAAACAACCCGTAATGGCGGAATTGCGTGACAGAATTTCGGCAGTGACCCGGCTTGCTTGGTGAAAGTGAAAATAATTTTATAGAGTTGTTGCAACATTTGTTGGAAAAACATTAATAAACATTTAAAAACTTGAAGACACTTTATAATATTCATAAAGCGACTAAACTTAAAAGTACTAGTATTTTTAGTAGCTGTTACATTGAAATAATATCCTTTCATATTTTAATAATACATAAAACTTCTGTAAAGTTGTTTGGTCCGTAATTTGGTTTCCAACAACGCTGCAAGCGAACATTTATAATTGCAACAACTCTATATAGTTAGGACGCGTTCGAGTTTCCTTGGAAAATTTTATTATAACCAAATTGTGAGCAATATTTTCATAAATATTTTGGTAAAACTTGTTTGTGTTTTGTTTCGCTGACAGACACTAAGAATTAACAAAATAAACGGTTTAACTGTATGGGTATTACATAATCCATTATATGGTATGCTTAGTAAATATTAAACTTTAATTTTGATATTAGTTGGCGCGGTGGTTGTAAATAGGAATAATTTAAGGCAGTTTAAGCGAATAATGAGTCTCAAAGCTAAGACCGCCTCTGTAGCCAAGTGGTTAAATGTATTGCCTAGCATTGCGTTATGCGTGTGAGGCCCTGGGTTCGAATCCCAGGGGAACAAAAAAAAAGTTGTTCGGATCGGGTAGGGCACAGATGCCTGATCAACTTCTTGCCTGTTAAAAATAATGATCAGTGAAACGGGCACATAAATGTGTTCGCCCATGAGGGGGAAACCAGATTTCACTAAGCTAATAATGAGGCTTCAATTTAAAAATGTCTTCGTGTTTCATATAGGTCGGTTGAGTCGAGAAAGTCACGAATTATTAAGCCTATTTATAAAGTACAAGCTTATTTGTAGCTGCGGAAATAAATAAAATAAATACAAAGCATCTTAACAGAACGCCTTAATTTTCTTAATGAATACGTGAGAAATGTTTTTAATTGGATATCTTTATTTATAATTAATTATTTCATCAATAGTTAACTAAAATTATAAACATATATTTATTATGTAAAAAAATGAATTTCCATTTTACCAACGTGCATGGAACAGACAAGTCCCTGCTGCTTCATTTATAATTTACTCTTGCAAGTGCATTTTATATTCCTAACATTAATTAAAACATAAAATGACTTTGAGATACTTAAAAAATTACACTCATACCAACACGTTTATTTCCCAAAATACATACATGTCCTTGGTTTATAAAAATTTTCCAACTGAAAATTTGACCTCGTTACAGAACCGTAGGGTGTCACAGATAATATTTTATTACGATATATTAATGTAATTTATGTGACGTGTTATGGTTAATGAGTTTATGGTAATCAGAGTGAAAACCACACCATGTATGCTTTATAAAATTAAATTTGTTTCTATGAGTCACCCATTGTGACTGACTTAGAAAAATTGTTTTTCGAGCGATGCATACCATGTACTTATTGTTTGCAGCTATAATGCTTTTAATTTCATTCTCTCGTGTATATGTTACATTGATTGTGTCAAAAGATTTTGCAATTATAATATTTTATTTTGTAAAATGTTTTTGTATTGAGTTTTTCAAAATTTATATTAAATACACAAATAATAACTCTGTCTTATAAATATGCGGCTGCGAATCGTGGACGCTAACACTTAAAGCAGACGACAAGCTTTTAGTAGCTGAACGCAAAATACTGCGGAAGATTCTAGGTGATGCGGAAGACTCCGCTGGACCGGCCACATTGAAAAAATGGAAGTGGACCAAGCGTCAAGAAGGCGTATCTCGGAATCCCGAATGGCCGGCCCAGATACCGCTGAAAAGACGACGTTGAGCTTGACCTGGTAGAACTCGGTGTCTCCGAGTGGCGAACCGTGGCGCAGGATCGGCGGAAGTGGCGATCTCTTGTTGGGGAGGCTAAGACCCACTCTGGGTCGTTGCGCCAGCACACTAAGTATAATTATAAAATTAAATACATAAGTTTTTGAAATATAAAAAATGCTGAGAAACTTTGTAACCAATAACAAGGTTTTTAGTACAGTATTAATGTAGGTATGCACGTAGTTTGATTGAATCATTTTATTTCAAGTATACTTTGACGTACATGGGAGGAAACATGTAGTTTAATCAGAGTATGGTATAAAGGACTATAATATTGAATAGCCATTTTTATTTTAAAAGTTTCACCAGATGCTGACTGTCTTCTAAAATTTGATCTTAAGGTCATAATAATACTTACTATCATTAAAGAAAAAAAATAGACTATGTTCCATAAAATACTAAAGTTAGCACCAGTTTCGAAATACAAATATTCTTTATTGTCACAAAACATAATAATAAATACAAATTGATGAAATTTTAGGTCAAATTGTGGCTCTACTTAAATAGCTATCTGTTCCAAGCAGCAGTGGCGAAAAAAGGAAACTCAGTAAAAAAGATACGCGTGACAGCAGAAAAAAGGTTTACGTAAGCTTTTTTTACTGTCACGCTTATTATAAGAATAATATTAAAATTAAGTTAAATCCAGAATACATTACTAACTTAACTAAATTAGTAACTAAAGATAAATACTTGGGAAACATATTGCAACGGCTTTGAACCTGGAAACTAACGAGATAGTTATAAACACATGCTAATGATCAACAGATAATACAAAACTGTTATAAATAGCGCAATATATAGATGCGCAAGACATTGGCAGTGATATGTGGTCTGTATAAGCAAATTAGTGCAAGCACCGCAGCGTAACATGATCCTACTACCTCAGTTAGATGCAATCTCGACATTTTCTCTTATAAACATTGAAAAATTACACTATACAATAAAATACAGTGTCTAGACTAGAAAGTGGAACGGGCTATTATTGTTTTAATTAGGTGGAGATACTGGGATTAAGAAAATTAATTTGTTTTTGTTACTATTTTCATAACGGTGTTATATTCGTTTATTTTTTTATTTGGTTGAAAAACTTCACTCTACTTAAAGCTAACTAATAATTTGCAACTTAAGAAATTAGAAGTTTGTCGTATTTATCTATTTCTCCTGAATGTAAGTAAAAGGTACCTACCTACATTTCCCATTTCTATGGGAAATATAGGTTTAGAAATAATAGACGTATCTTTAAAGTAGATTAAAACACTGTAAGTCGCTAGGACATATGGGTAGACTTCAATGTCCCTAAAAGGTTCCATGAGTAGGTACAATTATGTGAATTAAAAAAGTAAACAGAGCTATTTTTTTTAATAAATCATCTTTGTTAGTGCAAAAGCACAGTAATTATATGATATGAATGTGGGCTTAGCTATCATTTAATTAAAAATTACTGCTTGACGACAATCGCGAATTGCAGGTGCACTACGAAATTATTTTTGACATGCGATGAAAGGTTTTAATGAAACACTTTTGACGGTTTCAAACTTTAACCGTCAAAGTAAAATTAATGAATATATTTAAATAAAACACTTAACGGTTTAAAACGTGATATACTTTGATAAAACTTATTTGAAAATTATTTTGACTACGGCCCGACGTTTCGGATGCTTTCCGGTCTCCCCGTGATCACGGCTGCTGCAAAACACCCGAAACGTCGGGCCGCAGTTAAAATAATTTTTAAATAAGTGTAACTAATATATAATATATATTTTAAACCGTCAAAGTGTTATATTTAAATGTTTACTACTCGCGTAAATTACAGACAAAATCTAATCAATATATTTCGTGGTTTAAATCACTGCATGATGATATTTTTGGCATATAAATCATTTGTTAATAAATAAATAAATATAATAATGTAAAATTTTGTAAAGAAACTTTCGCATACACAATTAGGTCAACTGCAGTTAGAATAAATGCGACAAGAATAATGAATGTCATAATTGTATAATTGTTGTTTTCTCTCCGCTACGAACATGCTTTCCACTATAATTGCTGTCTCTAATACTAGTCCGATCTTCAGCGAAACGAAAGCCAAGTAATTGGAATAAATCAAATTCTTCTATTTGAATGAAAATAATTATTCAAGTACATGATATTGTGTTTAATAGTTATTAATACTAACTCGGTAATACAGTAAAAAATAATTAATAACTTTAAAATGTTATCGATTATTAATGTAGACAGGTAAATCTTGTCCTTTTTTAATGTAGACAGATAATTCTCACAATTCGACGAGGAGCTGTCGAATTATTTTGCAATAAAAACATTTAGATATTCGTACCCCTTAAATGTATTAAATACTAGGTACTAAATATTACTGTTTAGGCATTGAAGCTCATTTCGAGTTCATGTTGGGATAAAGACATTTATCAATTCATTAGACTCATTAAAACATTTAACTCAAAAATATTCATAAAATCATATATACGATTGTAAGGACTACTAACAGAATGGATAGGTAAAACTAATTTAGTGAAAATTGAAATTGGAAACCAGTCAGTTCGGTGCTGTAACGCGTTACGTTGCGTTATATTGCTACATAAGAAGATATATCTTTTAATCAGGATTCATAAAAAGTGGTTAATGAAGCCAGGTATAGAACTGTGTTTTGAAACTACATCGTGGTACCATAAACGCAAGCGTAGCCAGAGGGCGTCTCTATATCCTCATTAAAAGGAGTGAGCCAGACTATGCGCGTCGATCACAATCACATTCAAATGAGCTCAGCGGATTTATGGGTTTACAATACTGGTCTAACCCGTTAGATCTTACTTTTAAGTAAGCTTTTCTAGAAGTAAGTCAGACCATACAAACTGTGCGATGTGTACAAGAGAAGATTGAAACGAAATTCAATATTATATTGTCAAAAGTTCATTTGAAAGGAAAACTAGCATCAGTCGTGAATTCGTTTAAAACCATTAGTTACCTATATTTTGTACTACATATATGAGGCTCCTAGAGCCTTAGTGGCCTAATAACAGAAAACATGATTTTCAATAAAAAGAAAATTAATTTTTACTATGATTTGTATAAGAATTATGTCAACAATTTTCGGATATTATGCAAGAGCATGAACGACATCTACAAGAGTAGATTCACATTTTTAGATTAAAAAAATACAAATAACTCAAGCCTCGTTGCAGTTAGGCTACTCTGGCTCTAGCAGCCTCATATGTATGTACACTATAATTTTCACACGTTATTTAATGCACACTTTTCATTCATTGTGTATGCGTCCATGAATTTTCAATGTGGTAATTTGTGAGTTCAAGACACACTATTGACGCATAATTAGTCTCTTAATTTAAATGAATGGATTATTTTTTAAATACATCTTTAGTTTAGCGAGGCGTTTTATTCCGTTCCCGACCATTGTAGCTTTTCATCTACATTATAAATAATTACAGTAACCGACATTAATCGCATAAAATATTCTGCCACTAATAACTAGGTAACGCCGAGGCAGTAGATTTACGGCCTTAGCGCATCTGCCTTTATTTTATTTGCGCAATTAAAATATATTACTTTTACAGTATTTTGCAGTCATTTAGTGACGCTTGCGAAGTGATAAAATAATCTATTTTTTATTAGAATAATGATCTATAGCGACAATTTGGCTTAATGTGGCATCTTGTTGCGCGGCTAAAAGTGGAAAAAAACAATTCTAGTTAGCCAATAAAACGATAAATTTATGTAGGAAAGGCTCACCTTTTCAACCACCCTTTTGATGTTCTTTTGAATATTAAGTACTATCATAAGCTTAAAGACGATTGAAATTACACCAACTTAATATGAGAACAGTGTCGGTCATACTATTGGACTTCTGGTAAGATCATGTGTTCAGTTCCCGGTCACGTAAATAAATATTTTCTCTGTGTGCATTATTACAGGTGTTTCTGAAAGTGTGGACAGCGAAATACCCTCATTTGACAAGGGCTGACGAAGATGTGTATACCTAATACATATTAAAACGCGACCATCCCTTTGTTAATTGCTTTATTTCTTGTTTTTTAATCTCGAATTTACATTTATTTACCATCATAAAACAAAGATTAAATACAACACGAATATAAATATTGTCTGTAGTTTACGCGAGTAGTACATATTTAAATAAAACACTTTAAGGGTTTAAAACACGAAATATATTAGATAAACTTATTTGAAATTTATTTTGACTACGGCCCTACGTTTCGGATGCTTTGCAGCAGCGGTTTTTACGGGGAGACGAAAGATGGAGAGTGGTTTTAATGTCAAAGTAAACCTGCTACGCTAGCGCCATCTGTTCCGTCGTAGCGGCTATTTGACGAAAATAGCTTTAAGATTTTTTACATGTTATCGAGCATTGTATGAATTAAAACTGTTTTAGATAAAAAATTACATATTATCGTATATTTTAAATTCATATAACTAATGCTACTGCCAATGCCATAAACATATTATTGAATAAATATTAAACACAACCTCATTACCACTTTTATTGTAATTATATTATGCAATGAATAAATTAATAGTGTATGCGTCTTTAAGTTTTTAATTAATTGTACCGGGCACAAAAAATACATTAAAATTGTGTCGCATTTACATTCAATGTTCCTAGCCTAAACAGTACTTATCATTATTTTATTTATGTTAATGATCGCTTATTGACATTAATTTATCTGCAGTCATCGGCTTGTAGCTATTTTAATTGTTTTTAATAATTCTTATAACTACGTGTTATGTCAATACAAGATAGTCGTTGTTTGTGAAGATTAAGATTAATTATTTTAAACGATATTTATGTGATATTAAATTATGTTTGTATTTTATTTATACTATAAATAGTATTATTACATTGATTTTTGTCATAAAAACATTATTAGATTATAGCCTATTTGTGCCTAGGGAAGCATCTGAGGCAAAATAAGGTGCCTAGCTATTAGTAGTGTAAAACAACTTAAACTAGTACATATAAAGGAAACAAACAAATTAAAGGAGATTATAATGCGAATATTAATATAATACATCAAATTGTATGTATTTTTTTACATCACTCTGAATCTCCAAAGATTTATATTATTTATCCCAAAATAATTTAGGTTTTTTTTTTAAATCATATTAGCATTCAATAAATAATAATCCACTTCCATTGCCAAAGCCGTGATAATAAACACAAAAAAAAAGGACAAAACACTGCCAACAAAGTCACGACCGCAAGATATTGGTGACAAAGTGTTTACGCGTCGCAAGTTTTTCTTTTATTTCGTACCCTTATGGAGTTTTAATTAAGTTTTAATTTTATCTCACGGCTCCTGTTCTTAATTTAGTGGATATTCGGTAGATCGCTTGTCGAACTTGAAATATAGTGTTCGGATATACGCTGAGGTTTCGGTTTAATTGGTATTGTGTTGATGTTTAAACGAAATACATCCTGCCAGGCGATCTAAATCTTTGTATAGTTAGTAAATCTTGGTTTAGTATAAATGTTTTTTGTTAGGATTACTATAATGTTACATTTACATAGTTATAAAATCGTGTATATACATTTGATTTAAATGTATTGCTTGACAATTTTTTGGATTTCATAAATTCAGTAGGTTAAAAAATCAGCCACAATCTATATTTCATAAATTGTGTAAGGCTTTCACGGTCATCGTTCAGCATATCATTGTCTTTCGAACTGTTCGGCCGATGTGAGCGAGAAGAGGTTCTCGACGTTTCGCCATCACGTGTGGACGGCATCATCAGGAGATGTTAACTCCTCGATTGCTCGAATAATTATGAAAATATATTATATAATTCTTCGAGCAATCGAGGAGTCAACATCTCCTGATGATATATCTATATTTCATATTCATCTACTATTATTAACATCAACTATTTTATTTCTTGGACTTTGTTTGAAAGAGCTTTACCATTTTCTATTTCTTTATAAAGATTTTATTAATTTAACCATTTTTCATCCAGCTCGTTAACTGGTCCATTAATTCTTTTCGACACCCGAAAATAACGTAACGTAATAAAAAACATAAAGTGACGTAACCTACCTTCAGTTGTTAAATACAAGAGTTTTATTATTCTACCTATTAATACAACCTTCTCTATATAAAGAAATAAAGGAAGTAGAAAAACGAAAGAGGGACATCTTCCTTCTAATCCACTTGTAACGGCGAAGCTTTGAGAATCATTCGCGACGACCGAACCAGAAAACCAGAGAAGCCAAAAAATTTAGCTGTTACATATATATCTCATGTCTAAAGCGACGTATCGATTTCATTTCTCGACTAGTGATTATAACGGTATGTTGATTTCGATTGTTGCAACTTTTTCTACGCTTATTCACAATCAATAATAACTGCGTGAAACCGCAACGGTATGTCGATAAAATTCAATCTAATCGCCGCAGAGACATGCAGAAAATAAAAGACTGTAATTGTTATGAATTTAATGAACGGAACTAATGAGCGTTTAATAGAACCAAAAGTGAAATCTCAAATCTAGGCTTGTTCTGGTTCTGGTTCGACCATCTTTCACAGTGTACAGTTGATAAACAATTACAAAAACACTATTTAATTGAGCATTATGTTGTAAAAATAGTTCAGATATTTTTTTTGATCCTAGCCATATAACATCTCACGAAGATGTACTGTCGACCTATTTTTGGATATTTGAAAATCTACAAACTGAAACCGAAACGCGATTAAACTTCACTTCTTTTTAATCTGCATCTGTGGGCGTGATGCGGGCGGAACTTCAATATTCCATTTCATATCTAGATTTCCAGACAAAGTCCAACACGTTACAAAAAATGTGGGGAACGAACCCTTTATTTTGCCATACACCAACAAGCCCGTTGTTGATGTATACATAACAATAAATCTTGTGTTTGTTTCGCATAGTTAAGAGATTCCACTTTAAAAGATTCGCGAAGCTTTTAATAAATAATAATTTTTAAATCCTTTTATTTATTGAAGGAAATTTTTAAGTAATTAAATAATTAAATTAAAATAAAAATTAATGATCTGTCCATTTCAAAATCGACACAATTCAATGGTTTAAGTATTTTAACTTTGTCGATAGCTGGAATGCACATAAATATATAATCTAATTGGTAATTAAGGATACTTTATTATACGTAATAACTATTTATTTATCTTCGTAATATATGTGACAATTGTAAAATTCTGTTCCATAATATGTACATTCCACCTGCTTAGATTAACATAATATAATAAAACGCAAGTCCTTTAAATAGTTGCAACAAGGAAGTCGAAAAAAGTCCTAGGGAAAGTAACTGCGTTATTAAATTACGAATGTTTATACGAAATTTAAAAAGGTCAACGCAAGTACGTTTGCTCGGATCAGCTGTAGGGGCATGTTTTAAAAATGCAAGTAATCAGACGTTGCACCTGACTGATGTCGCGTGCGCATGCAGATGTTATAAATAAATGTGTCTATGTTTGTAAATAAAATAATACTGAACAAAATATGACATAAGAGTTGAACGTGGCTGCTAGACAAAACGTTTGTTTGTGTTACGTTTATTAACTATTAACAAAATTAATTATTTTACTGTTTGTTTCAACTTACTAATTTTGGCACAAGTCCCGTTTCTCATAGAAGACATTCGATGCTTTTGACCCACCACGCAAATAAGCTTGGAGTTGATTTGATATACTTCTAGGCGCGAGTGCGCCTTCTACCTCAAACTTCGGCTGACGTTCAAAATGTCCAAATGCTAAACTTGCAATTCGCCCATCTTGACGGTATTGATTTTTTTAAACTTACAATCCACAATGGACTGCACTAACCATTAAATCAAAGCTAAATGTATAATATACATTCTATACAATGTATTTGAATACATTCAAAAAATACTAACTCTCAAATGAAGGAAAAGAATTTAACACGTATACTTACGTATCTTTACAGGAATGGAGAAGGGTTAAATAAGGTCCTTAGTCTTTGCTAAAGTTCTTGGTATAGTATGCGGTAGGTAATCAAAAAGTCTTATGAAATTAAAAGTAAATTAATGACAAACCAAGCAACTTGTAATGGTAAAAAGTTGACAGTCGTTAATACAGAGTAAATAATAAACCTCCTAAAAGGGCATAATTAGTGGTTAACACTAGTTATATATCGTCTTATTAGTTCCACCTTTTGAGCTCTACTTAAAGCTAGAATGGGTCGTAAAAAAATCAACGGCTTCAATGTTACAATATTTGTTTTTGAAACCACATAATGTTTCAAAAGCTTTTAGTAATATATAACGTAGAAGAAGTAATACTTACAGCTTACTTCTGCTTATAATAATCTTGGCGAAATAATTATTTTTTGACTTAACCTTACAACTGAGTAAAAATTAGCTCCTAATTGGTGCGAAGAATGTAATTTTTAATTAAAAATAATATTTGGTAAAGTACAATTACTTCAAGTAGGACTATTTAAAATTATTTATAAAAATATATATACATATTTATTTTAAAATTAAAAATTAAGAATTACGCATCTAATGTAGGCCTTTTAGGAAATATATTTAAGATAGCAACTATCAATCGAAATCTATCTTTTGATTCCAATATAATTTAACTAACTCTACCACCATTGACCCCATGTGTAATGGTCCTGCGTTCGAATCCCGGGGAAACAATAAATTGCTTCGGTGGGGCAGGGAACAGAGGTCTGATTAACAACTTGCCTGTAAATAAAAAGCTATCAGTGAAACGGACAAAGAAATGTGTTCACCCCAATGCACAAGGGGAAACGGGATTTCATTTACTTACACCACCATTGAAAGAGTCTTCTTCAAGTTGTCAATTTATTTGATGTCCAGAATAAAGACAGTGTTTTGACCGTTTCAATGTACCGAGTTGTAAAATTAATTAACAGCAATTATCTAAAGTTGAACCACATAAAACAGTTCGCTGGAAATCCATAATTCCTTGTAACAATTAAAAATTACTCCGCATTACATTCTAAGGCGAAGGGAGAGTTAATCTTATTTATTGGCGCGTTGTGTCCATTTCTCATCGTACCAGCGGCGACATCTGCCGTAGAAATTAAACGGGGAAAATGTTTTTTTTTATGCGAATGTTGCCAATTGGATTTCGCCCGACACCGGGCTTTGCATTATGCAATTGATAACGCGTAACCGGTCCACGGCGGAAATACTCGAAGTGATTATGTACTTGAATTATGTACGGTTTGCATAATTGTGATAATCGAAAGGTGGGCGAGTCACCTGAATGTCTATAGACACCGTAGACCGCGTAAAGCGTAACGCCAAGATGCAATCTCAAATCTCGTTCGTATAACACTCGACGATCAAAAGCTACCTACGAGTGTAGTCCACTTATTTGTAGATTCCTTGACTGTCTGGTCTGGTCTGTAGGTAACAAACTTTAGATTATTAACAATTAATTTTAACGTTTACGTTACGGATGCTTTTCAGCAGTGTTACTCTCGCGGGGACATGATGAAAATTAATTGTAAATAGTTAACTATTATTCAAATTTTAAACCGTTAAAATTGTTTAATTTTAGCAGTTTTGTAGTTTTAAGGTTAATATTATATATGTCTCTATATACTAAAACCTTCGTACTTCAACAAAACAATGTAACGTAAAAGTACGTAAATCGTAGCTTAAAAATTAGGATTTATTTCGTATCAAATAAAAACGGACACTACATCTAAACGATTTTCATAATTCTAGAAACCAGTAAACATTCTTTGAATAAATTCACGTTTTTATACGCTATGGGGGGTGTGTTTGCGCATTGACCGTAAAGAATACCAAGCACGTATGTAACTTACATTAGTAATAACAATTTACTATTCTTTTAATTACAGTGTTGCAAATATTACTAATATTTTGGAATTATTCAACGAACAAACGCAGTTGTAAAATAAGTTAACATTATTTCCGTTAATGTTGGAGAAACTACATAAATCAAATTAAGGGCTTATTAGCTTTACCACCTCGTAGTCCAGTAATTAAAACAATACCCTATAATTAAAAAGTTTGGCTTGTACCACTTGTTCAGTCCTATATTCTAACTGAGCATAGCAGAATATAAGACAAAGATTGATAAGTACATTGTTTCTAAACAGTCTTATATTCTGACTTCGTGCGCGTAGAATAGTTATTTTGGGAATCCAAATTTAGTTTTGCAAGCCTCTATAAATTAGAACTTTTACCCACGAGTCACGTCCCTTCGTCCTTGCGGATTCACTTTAAAATATAGGACAGTGTCGCGTTTTCTAGATTATTTCAAGAGGAATCATTCCTTTATACAAATTCGCAGCAGTACGCATCGGAAACCCACCCATTTGAATAATTTCCCTTGTTTTCCACATTTCCCGCTGTTTCTTCTCTCTTATTAGTCACAGCATAATTTTATAGCCTTCCTCGATAAATGCTCTACAATAAAAAAATATTTTTTCAATTCGAACCAGTAATTCCTGAGATTAGCACGTTCAAATAAACAAACAAACTCTTCAGCTTTATATATAAGTATAGATAATATTTGATTGTTAATGCAACCACTTGCCAATTAATTGCAAAAGATCTAACCAAATCAGTCTAAATCCCGCCTTTATATAAAATCGTTTTTTAATTATTCTTCAATAAAAAAACAATATTCACGTTTTGATTACGCTGCAGATACTGTGAACCATAGAACATCTAGTTTCAAAGACATAAATAAGTACAATCAGCAAGATTTAAAATAGCTCGTACTCCGATTTACGGTCAGCAACGCAATCAATGAGCGTTATTTTGACGTTTCATTACCCGACCGACATCTTCATATTGTAGTTATTTATGTTGCTGACTGTACCTCGGGGCTTTCTGTCCTTGTTTGTACTTGCTCTATGTAAATGACTGCTGTGGGGAACATGATGTATGAATTTGTTAATTATTGAACTGTTACAAAATGTCGACGCCATGTTATGTTATCTGTCTGTGTCTATGGAGATATATAGTAGTGAAAAGCAACTATCACTGTATCTAAGCCTTTATATATTTAGTCTGGGCGGCAAACTAGAACCTTAATTTAATTTATGGTTCTGTTTCAAATAACTATGTGTTTTCACATTAATTGCTACCTTAATTAGGATTTCAGTTTCAGAAAAATTTTATATTAAGCTATTTATATAAATTTACACAACAAACAATAAAAATATCTTTAAAGCATTAGAGGAATTCTTTTAATGACCCATTACCTTATTGATATCTTCATCAGAATAACGTCATCGAAACATCTGCGGGACATTTTTTGTGCAAAAAACAGTACACAGTGTTAAACAGTACAATTTCGTACTAATTATACACTCATATTCGATGATAATTCGATACAAGCACCTGCCTCACGCGCTATTATCGATTCAATCATCGAGCCGGCCGATTCGATTGTAATTGATTGGCCGCACGAGCCGAATTTTCGACGATCATCTCTATCTGATTGTCGAGCGCGTTGAGCGATTTTAATACTTTTATGTGGTAAAATTAAAAGCGAATATCCCATGAACAATATCAACACACAATATATCGATGAATTCGACTTAATAGCCGAAAGTTATACGTAATCAAAACCGTATCGTACTAAAATCGTTTAATCGAAACTTCGTTTTTATTATAATTGTCATCGATATTTCGATAACTTTTAATACCGTTTATAAATAAAGAAATGGTTTCAACTTTTTATGAGGATTTTGTGCTTTCAAAACCTTTTAAATGATATAAAAAATATTATTGTATATATATGTATTTACGTTAACGTAGTGTATGTTTAAAGTTTGTTGCAAATATCAAATACTAGCTGTGCCAGCGACTTCGTCCGCGAGAATTTTGGGCATCCAAATTAGTTTTTGCAAACTCCGTCATCTTTATAAACTTAAGTTGTTAGCCATGACGTCGATCGCGTCCCTTCCCGTCGTTCTTGCAAGTTAATCGTAAAAGATAGACATATAGCATTGCAAACTTTTTTTAGATAATTTAAAGAGGATTCATTCTTTCATACACATTTTTAGGTACCTTGAATCGTTTTCGCAGCGTACGCATCTGAAACCCACAGAGATGAAAAATTTCCCCGTTTTTTTCACATTTCCCGCTGTATCTTCCCTCCCATTAGTCACAACGCGATGTTTTATAGCCTATAACCTTCCTCGATAAATGCTCTAACCAACACCAATTCGAACCTAGTTCCTGAGATTAGCACGTTCAAACAAACAAACAAACTCTTCAGATTTATATATTAGTATAGATGTAATGTGAATAATTTAGTTTAGTCAAATAGATAGAAATAATTAATAAAGGTTAAGCTACTCGTTATATAGATGTAATTTTTTTTTTAAGTAAGCGACTCAATCTAACATGCTTTAAACCTTAATATAACTTTTTCATAAATCATATTTTTATTATAGCGTAGCAAATATTTAATTGTAATTTAAGATTTAAATTTTAGTACTAAACATGGACTAAATGATATTCATAATATTTTTTAAATTTTATCATCGTTTTTAACATTTTTTCATATTGTACCAGTTTTTTGCTAGTACTTAAAGTAGTCTTTTATTATCATATTAATTTTGCACCTTACGACACTGGTAGAATAAAATTACTTTTTAATCAGAACTAAAAACTTTTAATGAGCCTTCAATTCCTAAAGAGTACAAAATTTACCTTCCGTAGCAGGAGTACATCAGATACAAGGTTGTATAATTGAGCTCCAGTCCTGCTTCTGATTTATAAGCTACGTCAAATGTTTTTTGATTTCGCACCTTGTGAGACTTACAGCAGAAGTATAATAATCAGTATAATTATAGAATGAAGCTCCTAAATTTGACCTGTGACCAGAAATTATTGACGTCATTATTATTGTTTATTAGATAACAACCCATAAATATTTCTTAGCACCTATTTTGATTAATAAACATATTATTCAAAGAAAGGCAAATGCAACAAACAAATTAAAAAAAGTAGTAAGTAAGTATTTGAATAAAACACTTTAAAGGTTTAAAACGCGATATAGTAGTTAAACTTATTTGAAAATGATTTTTAACTTCGGCCCGACGTTTCGGATGCTTTGCAGCGGCCGTGGTCACGGCTAAAGATGGTGGAAGTCTCTGACGTCAAAGTAAAAAACTGTTACGACATCAGACGTTTTATTTAAATGTGTACTACTCGCGTTAACTACAGATAGTATTTAGTAAGTAAGTAGTAATAGTGTTGCTGACTTCATCGAACGAACGATTAGAACTGAGTAGTTACTTTTTACAATCACTTATATGACTACCCATTATGAGTTTTATATAAATAAATAAGAATTTATCAATCAATCAAAAACTTTTTCACAATGTATACTTCATTCGGAATGACGGTGTGTATCAAAGATATTCACGCCCGATACAAAACCGAAATTCTTGCTTTTGTTTTACTGTCGCAGTAAAAATATTGTTTCATTACGATAAAATTTCCTTCATCATCCTCAAAGAAGACACGTTTAAGTTTTTAACAGCTGATGTAAGGATTAACAATAGATTAATTATATTTTTATAAATGTTTTTGTAGACTAATAAAATAGTACAGTAATAATTAAAATATAGAAAAAACATTAATGCAACTTTGTTGCACATATAAGTATTTATTTAAAATTTACTTTTAACGTAGTAAGCACGTATTCCCTCCCAATTAAATAAACATATAATTTACACCCTGCATTATGACTAGACAAGTAAATAAAATAAAAATATTGAATCATTACATTATTTACCATTTGTAACCGCTACCAACAAAGTACAGGTAGAAAGGATTAAATATCATCGCTAACACCGAATCAATTTAAATAAAATAATCGTCATTTGGACGCGAAGTGAAAAATAAGCCATTTAAAACAGGCATAAAGCAAATCAGTCTATATCCGTGAGGAATAAAGCAAACACAAAAAACTTTTAACTTGTGTTAATGCAATCTTTTTTCTTTTATTTTACGAGACGCGTGACCCGACCAGGACTTCTGTTGTCGACGCGGCGGTTACATGCCGGCAAAATTAGTCTTATTTTTCGACGAGCTCGTTTGTCAATAGGTCACAATATACGACTAGTAATTAACGTATCGTAGAAATGTAAATAATCAATAATTTTTTTACTTTTAATTTTTAAATAGTAAAGCATTTTTTATTTTTCTCAGAATGTTCACAGTGAAACTTGTTAAGGAACTCTATGTATATACACACATTTAGTTTTCGTTATATTTATGTGGTACATACTTTGGATTTCCTAAACTATAAGAAATTGTTATTTTAGATTTACTTTTTATAAAAGGCAGCACGAAACGAAGAATAATCCAGTTGCAATAATGCTTGTCGAATAATAATTTTCAATACATTTTAATGTAAGCAATATAATATTGAGTCTGGTCATGGTATTTTTACAAAGACTGATAATTTTTTTCTTAATTTTTTTTTTTGTTTTAAAAATACGGTTTTACCCTTTGTAAATTCTAGATATAACCGTATTTGTCAGATATTATTTTATATTATTGTTTTTTAGTTGTTAATGAATTAATCAAATATTTAGGTTGAGGTCGCCATGTATTCCCCGCGCACAGTACATACGGTGTGAAATCAGTATTGTGATAAGCTAACGACCGTTTCTTCACTCGGATTCCTTTCCTCCGTATCAATTAAATGGGCCGACGCAATCTCGCGCAGCGAAATATTTCTCCCGGCCACTTCTTTTTAATTAATTACTCGATACTTTTTGCTCGATCACGTTTGATATTAAACAGATATTTAATATTTGCCAACAGACAAAGGATTGGAATGATTTATGAGTTCGAAGGTAAACATTCTATCGCGTAGACTTTGAGCTATGGTGGGACCTATCTTAATAAAAAAGAAGTTTTTAAAATATGATTAAAGTAAATTCATGTACTAAAATGTTGTTTCATCCCTATTGCTTAGGGTTATAAAAATAATCTTCAGTCTACAATTAATTTATATTTTGGTAGACCTAATTTAAATCTATAATATAGCGGAATCGGGACACTAGGTTCATACGTAGGTATAGATTCGTTTAACAGAACAGCTGTATGTAATAGAAATGAAACAAATTAACAAAACATATTGCAGAATTAGCATAATATTGACTTCGCTCCCCTAGACGCCCGAGCGATATGACAACTCGATATCAAGTGAGCCAATCTTGCGATTACCGCGCCCGTGACGTTTCGTTTCACGCAACTGACATTCGTGACAGTTGGCGTAACCGCATAGATAATCTATTTTGATGAACGGAACGTATGACGTGCGTAATTAGTTTGTTTAATGCAAAGTTGCAGATTAGGTAAAAAAAATATATTATATAGAAAGTAATTCTTTAGAATGTCCATGATAAAATCGTTTACGTCGTCTTGGAAGGATGAGTCAAGTTTCATGCGTTACGTTTTTATTTTGTAGCAGAAATGCAATCAACAAATAATAGTTTATTGAATAATGGAGCTTATTCTACTTTAATTTTATTTAGTGTTAAACTTAACACAATAAGAAGTGTAATTGATCAAAAAAAATTTCATTTCCAAATATTTCAACGCTCTGGAGAACAATGAACTAATAGTTAGAATGTTAAATATTCGAATATCTCACAAAGATGTAATTTTAAATTTAGAATATAGCGTCCTATAACTCTCGAGGATTCCCACAGGGACCGTCGACAACCAATGATTTAGTGAACGTACTCACTTTAATTAATACGAAATAAGAAAATATTTCCATCCCGCTCCCACCCATTGCTTTACCCCATCTTAAATAACATATCTCTGTCATGTTAACCTTATTCGTATAAAGACATCATTTGCCGGTGATTTATAAAGTCATGGGATTTTTAAGGATTTGTTTACTTTGGAAATTAGTGGCTCAGACGATGTCGGGGAATTAAAATTGTTTGTTCGATTTTTATTCTTATTAAAGTTTAAGAATCAGTGAATTTCAGTAAACGCGTTGCTTACTTATTTGTGGACCGCTTAATTTAAGTTCTTGTTGGCGTACTAATGAATATTTTGATTTCACAGATTAATGACTTATTTCCAAACAGAGTATTAAATGTCACGTGATTATAATTAAGCTACCGATTTGACTAATTACATTCCTATTCATGCAATATTGAGTGGCGGGAAAAAAAATTGACAATTGACATTGCGCGCGAACGAACCACGATTCGTGTTCTGTTTCTTGATACAGAATATATTTATAATATAATGTGTATAAGGTTTCATATAGTCTAGTCTATATGCACTGCGATATTAAGAACATAATATTAAATATAATTGTATTGATATTAATGTTTGGCTGTCATACGATAGGTCCTAGATCTCATTGATGACTGAATATTATTATAAACCTAAAAGTACCAAATAAACTACGAAGAATAAAATTAAACGAACGATAATTTTAGGAAAAGTTTGTAAGAGCTACAAACAATAACAATTATAGTATAAAAAAAACAACGCAAGTAACTATTATTCAAAAGACTTATGGAATATCCAATATCCATATTAAATATTAATGATAGATTTCTTTCTCTAAAACAATGAAAAACATGCAGTGATATGTAAGACTTTATGTTTTTGACGTAAATCAATTCATTCATTCAGAAATGTAAATATAGTCTATGTATTGCAATCAATAATTCATTATTCTCTTGTTGTTATTCATTTAGAGTTACATTTTTTATCGGACGTTTCTTGAATAACTAAGAACCTACATCTTCGGTTAAATTAATTAGCTAATTACTTTATTAACTTCAGCTACCTTTTGTGATTTATGTGCTATCATTTTACAGACATTTTTATCGCATTACGTCGTTGCTTATATTGAAATAAAACTAAGTATTATAAGTCTCATACAGATTCTAATACACCTAGAATCATAAACTAAAGATCTTGCCCTATTAAACACAAAAAACTCTAGTTTTATGATAATTAAAAACGTATTCTAAACAGCTGTTATTAACCGTTTTACAATATGGCACGCGTCATGGTATATCACCCTTGACCAGCGAGGCGAAGAAAAAACACTATTATACCTTTTTGTTTGCTCGTTAAGGCTATAATCTGTGGTTCGAAAATGTTGTGTGAAGTTATTGAAGTATTGTAAAAATTATAGTCTTAGATAATAACTAATTCTTGCGTAACATTTTATGTTAGTTGGTACTACGATTAACTCCAGTTTATAATTAGCTTATATTACTGTAGTAGTGTATCAATGAAAAAATCGTGTTAAAAATTATAAAGAAAAACATGATGCGCAGATTAAAAACATTTTCCAAATTCAAAAACAACGTTTTACAAATTTGTTATCTATAATTGTCCTTAGGCAGATTAAACACATTGTATTATTCGGCCGTCGTTTGCATACTCTGGAAATGAAAGACTAAACTAGAGGTGCGTGACGTAGGTCTATAAAATAATAGCAGTTAAGCAGTTAAGATTGCACGAGTGTGAGCAGGAGGAAATAATGGGGTATTAAAAGAACTAAGTAACGGGAATTATAACCGACTTTAAAAGAGCGAGGAGGTAAACATAATTGGTTAATTATTTTATTCAATCTAGTCAATGAAATGTGTCAGTAAAATTTTAAAACTATACTCCATCCAGGTTTATCGTAGGCGTCTTTCAAAGTCACGTGGTAATTGAATTTTAAAATCTGTCCTATGGTAAGTAAGCGGTGTAAACATACATACAAAATTGCATTATTGAATATTAAAATACTCCTAAATAGGCATAAGCTAATATACGTGATATACATCTCATAACAATGAATTTAGTCTATTAAGAATATGCTAACAATTTTATAGTTACAAGTAATTTAGATTATAATAAGCGCCATGGAAATAATATTAATCAATTATGATAAACCAAACATAATATAAAAAAAAGTTTCTCCCTCGTTATAAGAAAGGCATTGCTTAAAACGTCATTTTTCCTAAATTTTGTGTTCCTTGCTCTTTTTTAAGTAAATATTAAACTACCCTTGATTTTAAAATCATGTAGTTTAAAGTTTGTATAATAATAAATCTGAAGGAAAGTTTCACAATACGTTTTTTTACGTTTTATGTAGGTATGACCACGACATTAATTAATCACACAATTAGTGTTTAGCTCCCGTTTTAAAAATCAAGGCAACATAAAAAAATAACACATCGCAAGTTCCTTGAAAATAATTATGTAGTAAAGTTGCACTTACAACAAATTGCATTTTTGTGTTATTAGAGTACAGAAAAACCTAACGGCGCTCATGTAATGACCTAAAAGCATAAATTAATTACGCCAACACTATATAAACAAAAACAACGCTTATTTGTAAATTGAAACGAAAGCTTATGTGAATAGCAGCTAGCCTTATTGCTTTTTTAAATTAAAAACCTATGACGTAATAGGTATTACATTAAGTACAGTGTGAAACTCCTTTCTATTTAAGGTTTAAAACGCGATATATTTCAGTTAAACTTTTTTGAGATTTATTTTTAACTACGGCTCGATGTTTCGGATGCTTTGCAGCAGCCGTGGTCACGGGGAGACTAAAGATGGAGGATGTCTCTGACGTCAAAGTAAAAATTTCTGCGCTAGCGCCATCTGTTCCGTCGAAGTTGGTTTCTGGCGAAACTGGTAGGGTCTTTACAGAATTGACTTAAGTTTAACTAAAATATATCGCGTTTTAAACCGTTAAAGTGTTTTATTTAAATGTGTACTACTCGCATAACTACATACACGTGTATTTAACTCCTTTCTAGTGACTGCCATATCCTTTCCTAGCGGAGTGGTGGCCTCTTGCCGCCGCCTTCCCCCCCTTTTCCCCCCTCCTCCTTTCTTTTTTTTTTTTGGGCTCCTTTTTTTTTTTTTTTTTTGTTTTGGGGGGGGAAGACCCGCTTCGTGAAAGTTTTCCAATCTTAAAAGCGATTTTAACTTCATATAATCTCATCATGTACGTGAAAAATATTAAAGTTTTCAGAAGCTGTAATTTCAGCGGTTCAGGCTTCGACTCCTGGATGAATCAGCATAGTATATCAATGTCCATCACCCCAAGTATAGAACTTAACACTTGATTATTTGCACAACAAACATTACCATGTTCTTGCGTGCTATTAGCGATATTCATTTTCATTGGGTAGTGACAACACGCCAACATTACACCTATGAGAGGCTACTTAGTTCTGCATGAATAATATTCCTGAATACATATAAACATTTAAATAAAACACTTTAACGGTTTAAAACGCGATTTATATCAGTTAAACATATTTGAAAATTTAAATTATTTTAACCGAGGAGATTGACTCTCCCGTGTAGGTACACGGCTTCTGCATAGCTTCCGAAACGTTGGACTGTATTTAAAATATTTTCTTATAAGGTTAACTAATATATATCGCGTTTTAAACCCGTAAAATGTTTTATTTAAATGAGTACAACTCGCGTAAACTAAAGACAGTATTTATAAATAAACGGTTTTAATTCATAAAACACAATTGAAAGCCATCTTGAGTTGTGTGCGAGTTTTCCTTACTAAGTAAGTTCTGGGTTCGATTTACGGGAATAGAAAAGTCTAAAGGCTGCTTTAATACGGTGAAGGGGAGTGTGTGAAGTATTCCCCACATCGCATAAACTTACGCATCGAAAGTAAATAATACCACGAACAAAGGTACTAAACCTTTGTTCGTATAAAACGTGAAATATATTAGTCAATTTATTTTTATTGACCCGACATTTACCAATAAAATTACTAATATATTTCCGTTCCGTTATATTTAAGAAGTAGGTACGAGTCGCAGAAACAAATGTAGACAGTCCCTCCTCTTTATCTATTAAAAAAATAAAAAGATACTGTAGCTCTAAAAATAATAAATCATCCCGATTCTATAAATTGCAACCTTCTTTTAAATGCTTCGAAGATAACAGTAGATTTAATATTCAATTGGAAAAAAGTTCGATAGTGCTATAATGACGATTATAATGCTCGATAAGGGTATAGAGACGTATCGAACATTATCGATATCGATGGTTTCCATATTAACAGTTAAACACAATTAATATATAAGTTGGAAAAATAGAACGAAATCCCATTGCTTAGTTAGTTAAAGTTTAATGTTTTTTGTTATTTTTTAGTAAAGTTTAATGTTAAAGGCGCTTTTAGGTTATATTTGGAACTTGACGTTAAAGATTTTCTATTTAACAGTCACAAAAATTACACCCAACAGTTTCCTTTGTATTATTTTAATAAAAATCGCGGTTAACAGAAATAAATATAACTCACCCAATTTTGTAATACTTTATAATAAGATTTTCTTAAAAGGACGATTCGGTTAATATCGCCCCCTGTAAACACCGGTTATCGATAAGCCATCGCCCCAACACTAGTGACACATGGTGTGTCCCACGTATTCCAGTAATTGGCCATTGGAACGGCCAACACTATCCTTTATTTGTGAACCCGAAAGCGAAAACTTAAATTACACCGATTGCCATTTCAAACAACTTGGACAGTTTGATTTTCACTTAGATTAATATTGACAGGACAAATTTTATTAATCTGTATATTTATGACTAATGGTACGCAGTCACGAAATCGAGTTTAGTGAATAAATTGTACTATTATCCCCGTATGATACTTATTACAGAAAGTTATGTTTGCTTTTTGTGAAAAATAATTCAACTGCCTAATTAATTCATTCATTATGAGATATCAGAAATATTACTTCTGTCTGAATGTATTATACATATCATCTATTTAAAGTTAATAGATCTTTTCAGTAATAATAAGATGTAATTTATACATACTGGCATTTCCAAAGGAATTGGTAACTTCCTCTAATACGCTTAAGACCTGCTTTCATATTTTCCGTAATAGTGATGCTGCGTAGGGGTAAACATCCCCAATTCAATTTCGAGATGTGATTTGTCGCTAAGACCACGCCTATAAAGGGTGGAATCTGGTATTTATTTACAGATATAGAAGCAATGTTTAAATAACACACAGCTATGAAAAGAAATATGAATGAAGAAGGCATCTTACTCTTTATGTATAAGGTTTAAATATACACTAATGAATATTTTACTTTAAAAGTTTTTGACAAACGTTTTAACTTCCAGTTGTCATGCACAAGGAGAAGGAGGATCTTCACGTACACAGACGAGAGCACTACGACCACATCATGCCAGATGGGGAAATGTTCCTTCAGGTATTTACATATAATATAAAGAGTAGCGGACCCAAAACAGGTCCCTCAATACATTGTGACCGCACTTGAAAGTTGTAAAACTCGAATTATAATTCGATAAATTCATATTTAAGTTCCCCAACAACCCAATAAATAAGTCGTAAAGAATAATTTTCGGTAAGCCTAGTAGCAAATTACATGCAATGCTCTCAATGACATCCCCGCCGGGTCATAAATCGCTCGATAATAAATCTATAGCTGCTGTAAGCTATAAATAAAATGCACTACGTACTCAATATTTCACGTTTCGATCGGCCCGCTGTAGTACGTTTCCAATGTTCAATGCGAAACGATAATTTTGACGCTTGTGAGCGGTGGTAAAAAATATATATTTATTAATTTCTCGGCTACTTGAAGTTAAATTTGGTTTATTGTGTTTTGTTTTTTCATCATCAAATATGATGTTTAAACATATTTTAGTCCTTTTGTTTCGCCTTGTATTTTGGCTTTTATGTTTCCTTCGACATTTATTTGGATTAACTAATATATTTTTTTTATATTAATTGCAGGCCCTCAACGGTTTTCTTATGATCCTGACATGCGAGGGAGAGGTTTTCTTCGCAACACACAGCATCGAGAGTTATTTAGGCTTCCACCAGGTTGGTTAATGATTGAAATTATTATATTGGATAAGGATGGTAACGGATGATCAATACTTGAATTTAAGATTGGTGACTTCTGCTTCTTCTGGTGCATACGTGTAATATCTATAATGTGTTTTTAAATAGAATATAGTTAAAGTCAAAGCGTGGCGTAGCTACACTTCCACAATAAGAATCCAAAAAGGCTGTTACAACAAAAAAAAACTTTGACTCCAAACTTCCGTAAGCGATAAAAAGGTGATTTAATAAATTGAAAGGCTTCAAGTACTTATCGGAGTAATTAATATTTTTATGAAGTACTTAATTCCTACCCCCGACGGCCATATTGTTTATTTCCTTGATAACTTTAATAATATAGCATTTTCGCGTTTTTATACGGAATTAGGACATTAGAATAATTAATTAGCAAACGGTATGAGTGAGCGGGGAGGGTTTATGTTGACATTTAGAAAATTTTACGATTTGCTGGATATATTATGCCTAAAGTAAGATAAGACTTAGTAGTTATTTGGTAAATTTACCTATAATAAAAAGATAGAGATAAACAAAATATTTTATATAATAGATACTAACAATAAATTCTTTTGTTTCTTTTAATTAAGTAATAGTCCCGTTTTATAGAGCAATTTTACAAATAAATCGTGTAAGGCTTTCACAGCCAGCATATAATTGTTATTCGGATTGTTTGGCCGACGCAAGCGAGAAGAGGTTCTCAACGATTCGCGATCACGAGAGGCCGGCATCATCAGGATGGTGAACGAACGGCCATTCTGACTATTACTTAATTAAAAGAAACAAAAGAATTTATTGTTAGTATCTATTATATAAAATATTTTGTTTATCTCTATCTTTTTATTATAGGTAAATTTACCAAATAACTACTAAGTCTTATCTTACTTTAGGCATAATATATCCAGCGAATCGTTAAATTTTCTAATTGTCAAACTTCTACAATGTTTATCATTGTCTTTCGGGCTGTTCGGCCGATGTGAGCGAGAAGAGGTTCTCGACGGCATCATCAGGGGATGTTAGCTCCTCGATTGCGAATAAGATAATTCTTCGAGCGAGGAGTTAACATCTCTTGATAATGCCGTCAACACGTGATGGCGAAACGAGAACCTCTTCTCGCTCACATCGGCCGAACAGCCCGAAAGACAATGATATGCTGAACGATGGCCGTAAAAGCCTTACACAATTTATTTTACAAAGTTATTATTAGCCAATACTTTGTGTAAATCCTATAAATGTTTTATGTCAGTATTGAATATCACAACATTTATAATATGTCAGCTGCCAGCTAGGTCCTTCAACAAGGAAGTAAAAGATTTCACTTCCCTTTGAAATCCATAATGAGCTCGATAAAAAACTTGGCGCACATTAAAAGTCGTTAAACCCTCTGCATTACAGCTAATAAAGCCGCATTGAAATATGACTATCACAAGAAACCCCAATTTTGGCCCATTCCCAACCCTAACCATAAAACTTTCAGTTCACAATCGTATAAATTTTATTCAACCCCAGCTTTGCTTTGTTTTGTGTCGAATCTAAAATTTTACTTTACCTGCAACATTAAGGGGCAAAGATTATTATGGAAGATCTAGCTATGTTTGCCTTTGCAACGAGCGAATATGAGTAATATTTTATACAGACAACAATTTATGAGAAATAAAAAGATAGAAGTTACTTTTACTCACTGTACTACTCGCCTATAAGCTATACGCTTATAAGCTACAATTAAAATAAAATAGTCACCAACATTGTTAAGGTTTTAAAACACCTCCACCTTAAAACATGAACAATTACCGCTATAAGGCTTCCTTCTAGGCCGATTTATTTAAAAGTTAAGTAGTTACATCGATGTTATTGCTCAACCTTTGTAAGGGTTCGTGTTTCAACAATTAAAACGTACCGTGAAGTTACGTCTTTTTCTGTATCTGCCAGCTTAATCTCGGTCGCGTAGGGGTGGGTTACGATTTAAGTTAATCGATTTCAAAATCATTAAATCGGTTGGATACTTGCCACTTCCTGACGCAGGCACGTGCCGTCTGAGTAATCGATATGGACTTTGATTAAACTCGAATGTCCGTATCGATTCAGAATCGATTTCATTCGAGACATTGAGTAATGAGAGACAAATGCTAGATTGGCTTCGAGCAATTAAATTCGCCTTAGTGCCTATATTTTGTTACATAAGTACTTTCTTAAGCGATGTTTAGTTATTTGTTAATCCGATTTTACTTACGAAAAAAGGAATACTATGATATATCAAGAGGGAATGATGGAAGGAATTTAAAATATTTAAAGTTAATATCTATACTAATATAATAAAGCTGAAGAGTTTGTGGGTTTGCTTGTTTGAGCGCGCTAATTGCAGGAACTACTGGTTCGAATTGGCGGTGGGAAATGTGGAAAAATATGTTATCTATAAGGGTTCTCGTTGCGTGCTCTGCGAAGACGCTTCTAAAAAACCCAAGAATATCTATGATAGAATGATTCCTCTTTAAACGATCAAAAACATTGAATGCTCAACTGCGAAGCTTAACTGGCAAAAAACGACGGGAAGCGGACGAAGTCGCGGGCACACCTAGTCTTCAATAATGTCTTTTTAAATCAAACTGATCAAAGAGAAAGATTTTTTAAATAATTGTTTTTGTTATAGTAGGGTTCTTAACCTTAAAACAGATCCCTAAAATAATAAACTTATTTAAAAATGAGTATAATTCGCACCCCTCCGTTTGGTGCAAGGGTCGGTAGATTACCAAGCTGTCTCACCAGGTGGCACCATCGATCCGCTCGCTACACCCTAATGGCATAGTTCACCGGTGGCGATTAACTGACCATAACTATTCTTTTATTTCTACGTTATTTTTGAAGACTTCTAAAATTGTACAGCAGAGTAGCTGAAATGTATTCATCACTTGATAAATGATGATAATGATGAAAAATAACAAAATTGAAACATAAAGTTCCAAGATACTTTTGGAAATATTTACTGATAGATTACAAGTTATTTTTAAACTATACGATATTGAAATACAGCGGTGAATTCCACATTTAAATAAAAAACAAAGACAAAGAGAGAAATATTTCTAACTAAATCGTTCAAAAAGGTTAATTCCTTTTACAAAACTTAACTTTTATTTTGCTTAAGAAACTCATTTCAAAAGCATTATTATTATAGTCATAATTTTTCTATTGAAATAAATATTTACATGATTATATTTCTGAACCATAGCAACGATTGCCCCTAAAATTAGAACAAAAAGCAATTACGAAACAAATCATCCTCTGACATTTAATGCCATCGCAATATGTTCGAACCCACATCCAAACATTACCGGACCCTTACTATATACGTAAGCCTTAGGTTATATTTCCTACGTGTATGATTCATTTACATGTCAGTTAAAAACTAGGGGTCCCGAACTTGTGCCTTGCTCAGCCCCCACTGATTATCAATTAGTTTTGTACTCGGATCATTTGTTGTCGGCGAATTATCCACACTGTTTATACGATTCATTGTTATACGACGTGTTAAAATACATATTTCGATATGTATAGACAAAATTATAGCTTAAACCGAGGGTTGAAGGTCGGTAATCGATAATCTTCCCATAAAAATTAACATGTCCATCTTCGTTACAGATGATTCTTTAATGATCGGTTACTAATCGATTTTAGGGTCATCGATGCTTTATTGATTTACGGTTCAGTTATGACTTGCTCTTTTTAAACTGATGAACTGTTTAGTCGGCTTATCAATTAATTATCTTGTTGCTTTGGTTTCATTGATTTCATTCAACACCTTAATTTATTGATTTATATTTTTATCGGTTAAACACATATACAACGTTTTTATTCTTAGTTGTAGTGAAATAGTAAAATAGATTAACTACAATTTTTTTTTATTTAGAAGTAAAGTTTTGTTTGTCACCAAACAAAATTTAAGCAAATGACAGTAGAATTAAGTAATAAGTTAAGTAAGTATTTATAAATGCATAATTTTCAGTCAGACATTGTCCACCAATCGGTGTACGAGCTGGTCCACTCAGAAGACCGCGAAGAGCTGCAAAGACAATTGCTGTGGAACTCATTCCTACAACCGGAAGTCAGCAACTTGACTCTTCAGGATGTGCTGAGGCCGGAGAGGGCTCATCTTCTCGAACGAAGCTTTACAGTGCGGTTTAGATGTTTACTCGATAATACTAGTGGCTTCCTGGTAAGAAAGTCTTTTGAATACAAGATTTAATATTGTTAAAATATATATAGTTATTATTTTACTAATTTCGCAAATTTTTCAGAGGCTAGATATAAGAGGTAGAATAAAAGTACTCCACGGTCAGAATAAGAAAACTGAAGATCCACCATTAGCCCTGTTTGCAATTTGCGCACCTTTTGGACCTCCAAGCTTACTCGAAATTCCTCAAAAAGAAGTTATGTTCAAGAGCAAACACAAGCTTGATCTCTCTTTAGTCTCTATGGATCAAAGGTAATTTAAAACATAGCCGTAAGTTAAAGAAATAGATCAATAAAATATTAACGGACCTAGTTAGACGTTTGAAGATTTGAAAAGGTACTTGAGTCAGTTCAATTGTTCAAATGATACTGAATCGTTAATTTGCACTGAAATCCAAGCTTAAGTCCCAAAACCTCAAACCACAAAGCCACCGACCACAAAAGAGCATACGCTATAAGCTCTAGGAATGTAAAATCACACCGTATCCCATACAAAATGTATAATTGGTAAACACGTACGGCGTGACCAATAGCATTATTAGATACAGGAATTACGATAAAAAATACACCGGCTGTATGAGAAATAAGATGGAATACAAGATATATTCAATATTTTCTCAGACTACGCTGGCAATTCAAATCAGTTTATTACTTCAACTATGTTGGGTTGACAAAAAATTGTTTATATATTGTATTAAGTGACATTTCTATATTTGAAAATAAACTAGTGAACATATTAAGGGGATAAAAGAAAACCAAACACTAAACGAGCCCCAAAAACCATCAGAACGAAAATTTAAAATCAATCTAATATTTTATTTTAACTATTATAGGTATCTATAATAGATAAATCAAAACGCATTTAATAAACTCTAATAACTTAATCAATTCAAATTGGATTTTTTTCAGGGGGAAAATGTTACTTGGCTACACAGATGCAGAACTGGCAAATATGGGAGGATATGACTTAGTCCATTATGATGATCTAGCCTACGTTGCAAGTGCACATCAAGAATGTGAGTAAACCTTCACGATATCTTATGTAATAAATACTTGAACTTGGTGTTAAATACTTTGAAAGGATTAAAATTTTTCACGTCTTTGCGAAATAATTTAGTCACTAAAAAGGATACGATATAAGATGTGCATGTTGATGATTCTTTAAAGTAAAGTAGATACATGAATTTGTCATCTTTACAAAAATCACTTTTGTAAACGGCAGAAGGTGAACAAATTTTTGAAGGGTACGAAACATAAGGCTACAATTAAAAGCAATTTCGATTGCGTTTTACACCTTCAAAAAAGGATTTTATTCGTTTAATACTTTACTAAAAGTTAAATATGTTAATCTTTCAGTGTTAAAAACCGGAGCATCAGGGATGATCGCGTACCGGTTTCAAACGAAGGACGGTCAATGGCAGTGGCTTCAGACTTCCTCTCGTCTCGTCTACAAGAACTCGAAGCCAGATTTTGTCATCAGCACGCATAGACCGTTAATGTAAGTAATTATTGCTTTATGATATTTTTATGACATTTATATATTTTAGTGTATACGTATATATACATATATCTTAACAAGCGTATTACCTTCGAAGATTAAACAGAGTAAGCGCATAATACTATTGTAAACACTTATTTGTTGACTAAATATCAAAGGAACTGAACAATAATATTATATTTTTAGGGAGGAAGAGGGAAGAGATCTTCTTGGAAAACGTACAATGGACTTCAAAGTGAGCTATCTGGACACTGGGCTAACTAGCCTCTACTTCTCTGAAACTGAACAGCTGTCCAACGAGTCCACAGTTAGCACACCTCCCCGAGCGGCACGACGGTATAAAACGCAACTTCGAGACTTCCTATCCACGTGCAGGAATAAGAGAAGAGTTCCGTCTACACCAGCGCCACCTCCAGTAGATTATTTAGCAGCGGATGCTGTAGCAGCATACACGAACCTCAACGGAGCCTACACAGCCCCCTATGGAGAGTATCCCCCAGCTCCCACATTACACTACGCCCCTCCACTAGACGATAGATTCCTTACACCCGATAACCTCTTCCATCAATACAAACCCCTATCTTACCACTATACTCCATACACCCCGAATGGGTTCCTAGAACCCCCTCCACCAGGGTACGATGTTACCACCTACAGACCCCCATCGAGGGAATACACGTATGTAGATAGCACCGGAAGATACATGAGCCCCGTGACCGGTGAAAGAAGGTCGCCCAGCGTCGTCCCCGGGCCGAGTCCTGGCGGTTCCAGTGGCTCAACAGAACAGGATAGGATGCAGCAGAGTGCATCGGAGATGCCGAGGCAGACGGTGCTCATGTGGGGTGCGGGGGGCGCGGCGCAGGAGGTCCCCGTGGAGTACTCCCCGCCCCAGGTTTGGCGTTACCCCTCGCATTACCACACCGCTGAGGCGACGCAGTGAGCTTTGTGCAATACGTGTCTCGCTTTTGGAATCACCAAAGATCGTGTCGCGTTTGAGTTCTTCCACATTTATGTAGCCCTAGTACGAGTTTGTTAGCAAAATTAACTAACCCAATATTTGTAATACAATGAAGAGTACAAGAAATGAGATTCTCAAATTCAGGTTTAAATTGGATCTTCTAACGATTATAATTGACGATATTTTATTGCACTCAATTTACCAAATAAGAGGGGATTTGTTAATAAGCTCAATAGGGATACTGTATAAAGAATTGGGGTTTGTTACCATATAGTGATGTGCCTGTTAGGGTATTTCATCAAATGTTAGACCTATAACTTTTTAATAAAATCCGTGTTAAATTAGAGGATATCTTCCGTCTCTATGAAATACTGATTTCATTAAAAATTACTAAAGAAACAGGGTCCTTCCATTTCTGTATATAAAATATATTTATTAAAAGTAAAATTGATTAATAAACAATTATTAAAATGAGTGTGTTGGTCTCGCCACGCAATAAGACACGTTTTAGTTTTTAATTTGTAAATATTTTTTTATATATTTTTGTATGCTTTAGCTTTTAGTACTCTAGTGATGTGTGTTAATATTAAGAGTAATAGCTCAAATATAAAGTATAGTTTAAGTGCTTGAACAAAACGTGTGTAAATCTTAGTGCATCTCTTCTTTGTAAATACGGTCCCCATAAAATTTTAACTCATTTTAAATAATTTCTAATTTAAACAAAACCTAAAATGATTTAAAATTTGCATTAAATCAACGAATGAAATTTGTTTATCTATGCACATTATTTGAAAACTAACATACGATTCTTAACACACGAATTAAGATATTTACCATTTTTGGGATTTAACTAAAGAAAACATTTATGGGAACACCGAAGCACTGCCTTGCCAACGCATTCCAACACGGCTCTTGTAAATACACTTGTGCCTTTAATGTCTTCTTATAATATTAAATATATCTTTCATTGCTACAGTGACGCGTTGGCATGGCGCAAGTCAATCTTCCGACGTGTAGTTATAAGTTTAGTCCCACTTCCTTTGTACTATGACATGTATTCAAAATCAGAAGAGGCATGTAAAATAATTGGCGCGCAATGGAACGCAAATATGTCGTTCTTGCTGGTTTAAAATGGTTAAAGTTAGCCTTTAATTTCATATCAATAGTTTTACATTGCGCATTCCTTTCGACAAAAATATTTATGTAACTTTATTGCTCTATTGTTTTTCAATGTACGTATAAATTTCAACACAAACATAATTTTTGATGAAAAATCGTTGTACATACCGCTCTAAACAGTATTTTTATTAGGTTATAATTGATATCTATTTGAATAATTCGTGATATAGTTCAGAAACCTTGTCTTCTCATTGTATATTCTATGTGATGTCATACGGGTTATTTGACATTAGTTCAATCTAATGTAGCGTTTTGACGTTTACTTGAATGATTTGTAAAATTGCTAACAAGAACATTGTACAGGAACAGTTAAAAGTGACAGAAATATTTAAAAAATCTAGCAATGTTACTTTAAGACCGATTTATTGAAGAACATAGATCTTTGTTAAACGTCAGAAATGCAAAATAACAAGTTAATAAGAAAAATTAAATTTATAATACGAACGAAAGCAAACGCCAAAACGCTTATGAATTTGATTGAGCAATAGTTCTGTGTCGTTCGAGTCATTTTACGAATTTATCTTCCATTTCGAGTTCCACTCAATTTGTTATTTATTGAAGCAAACTTAAATTATATTAAATTAGTTTTAAGCCTATTTTAGACGCAGCACACTCAAGTCAATTTAAGCGAACCGTTGTGAAAACAGACTTGCAAAAAACGATATTGTATAAAATGCCGCTTATAACTATATCATGTAATTGTATTTTTTTTTTTTGTGTTAAATGTAATGGAAAGAAATAGGCACACATTTGACAGGAACATTTTATACACAGGAATACATTTTAAATGATAAAACTCTTTTTTTTAGTAACATGTAATTGAAAAACACATTTGTTTGTGTTGCGTTCGAAGCCAAGAATAGGCAAAAATAAAATTATACTTGAAACGTGTACATATTATAGGCTAAGTCCTTTAATTACTTATGTATTATTAATATTTATAATAACCCAATTAAACAATGAGAATTCCGTATTTATTTTAGTTTAGCGTAATTATGTAATATAAAGAAAATAAATAAATTTTTCATGCCACTGATAAAGATTTCATTTCTTTTTTGCACATATTTACGCCTTTTCAGTTTAAATCATCTTAGAACAAATAATAAACAAATTTATTACAGCGCCATCTAGACATAACCACTGAAAACGTACACAGCACAGATTAAGATAGTAGTAAATTTTTAACCCACGAACTATATTATACTAACTATTGCCAGGTGTCGCTTTAGACAACTATTGAAACGGCATCATTTATATTTAAAAAATATTATTTATCTATGCAAGTTTTTTATCTATCAATAAAATTCTCCCGCCAGTTGTGTTATTTACATAAAAACAAAAATAGTGTTATAGTGCGTTATACAAATAAATTAAAAACAATGTAGAATCGATATAAGAAGAAAAATGTGAAGCTAAAATACTTTCTTTTAATAAGACAGAATATTGAGGGATTGAAAAAAAAATTATATATGGAATGCACATTACTTATGTATTTTTAATTGTTTATCTTTATCATAAACATATAAATATATAAAAGGACTCAATCTAATACAAAGCAAATTTGATGAGAATAATGAAATCTCCTATACTCTATGTGGTCCACATTTCTGTGTCCGCTTTACTGATCGTTTGTATTAACAGCAAGGGATCAGACTTCCCTATGTCCCACGGAAACTATTTTGTTTCACTAGAATCCCTGCTTTTCTGGGCGTTGTTTGAAGAAGACAATTTTTACTACTTACACATATTTATATACCACTATTTATTCAACATCGCAGAGCGTGAAACTTATTTGATCATCGCACTTTCCTTTAAAAACGAATACCGCTGAATAATTTCTTCCAGCAAAATACTTTATTGACTATTACGACGAGAAAAATGTTAAAGCAGTTATCTGAGTTTGATTACTAATACGAACAGTTTTGAATATTGATTGATCTGTTGTTTGCGCTAGTAGGTACCTACAGTAAATTAAAACTTATAAGTACTATTACAGAAATTAGAAGCACCAGCTCCTTTTCCAGACGTTGTCGATGTAGAAAATTTACCACCTCGCACTCCATTAAGGCAAATGGCTCCCGAGACGCCTCAGTCATCGACACCGAGGCAAGAACAAACAAATGATCATACCAAAAAGATCCTCCAACATGTTTTACAGAATGGTTTAAGGTAGATCCAGCTCTGATGATGAGGATAATGTACTCTTCGCTCAAGTAAAAAGAACATCATTTAAGCAACTCCTGCCTACACCAGCTAAAAATACAGAAAAGACACCAACAGTCAAAATAAAGGCCATCAATTACAGAGGAATACCAGCTAGCAAAGAGCTGTCTAATAAGAACAACATTGTCACGCATGCCACCATGACCAAGAGACTGCTATGAGGATGTGTCACAAATGCAGCAAGTGGTACCACGAGGAGTGCGTGGGTTTGTCAGAGGATGATTTTGAGTCGTCGATGATGCTGAGTGTCCAGATTGTTCCTAATTTTAAAAATAATGTCATTTTTAAACCTTTACTGTGTGATTATCGCATTACAATATTTTATTGATCTCAAATACTAAATATGAGAAGTTTATTTCGTTTATTTTTGAAGTTTAAAGTCTTAGGCCTTATTATACTACCATAGTTTAATAAGGCCTAAGTACAGTGTTTTTAAAAAGCAGTAATTAAAACTATAATTATAGCATAGGTTGCTGTTTTCCGTTTTTATTTGATAGTTATTAATATAAAAGTTTAAATTACATTAAAATTTGTTGATTTGTTTTAACAGTTTTTGATTTATTTCAATTCCTGCTTAGCTAGGCCTTATTCGCCGCACCTACCTTAGTTCTAAAGACCTAAATTATGTAATCACTTGATAATACTTTAAGGAGGGTAATAAGGCCTAGGGTCGATTTTCATAGGCCTTATTAACCACCGACCACGTTGTCAAGAAATTTTAAAAATAAAATGATTTCGTGTAATTTACAATTTTTTGTACAGCACAGGTCTTCAAAACATTAACTAAAATGATGTAAAACTGCAAAATAACGTAGAAAATTTATTTTTTTTCATAAAATATTTACGATTTGTTCGACCGTCATATTATTATTCGAGATTTACGTCCGCCGGCCACGATTAGTGACCCCACACTCTCGGAACCATGCGGGCCTGCGAGCCACGACATGTTTGGGGCACCATCTTAGGTTGTAAGCTACCTATGACTGTGAAGTCAGCTGGCGGGGTCTACTCAAAGTTATGTTTCTAGTACTTAGGCCTTATTACCCGACAGGCCTTATTGGCCGCACCTACCTTAGTAGTTAATAGTTATAGTAAAGAATACGAGATGTTACTTAATAAATTTAAACTACGGCTAGGCGTGTCGGGTTTATCTATACTAATATATAAATCTGAAGAGTTTGTTTGTTTGTTTGAACGCCCTAATCTCAGGAAGTACGAGTTCGATTTGAAAAATTATGATTGATGAAATAACGATTCCTCTTAAAATGACCTAAAAAAGTCCGCGACGCTATATGTCTATCTTTTAAAATTAACTTGCAAGAACGACGGAAAGGGACGCGATCGACGTCGTGGCTAACAGCTTAAGTTTATAAAGATGACGGGATTTGCAAAAACTAATTTGAATGCCCAAAATAACGATTCTCGCGGACGAAGTCGCTGGAACATCTAGTATTACTAATTTTCGAATTTCGCTGAATGAACTTTCTATAAAACCCACTCGCGGATAGTTTTTCTATATCAACGTCACATTTTATAAAAGAATAACATATTATGTAACAAATGTAAGTAAACTCCTTTCATTGTACCGGTGTCACTGTAATAGGCCTAAATTCAATGCATGAGCCTTTTGTACATAATGAATAAATTATCTGATGTGAGAGCTAGTAACTTAATCAAGATCTCATATAGAGATGTTAATTATTTAAATAAGCGAGGCAAGATACACTCTATATAGCATTACAGTCAGTCTTAATAACGACATATGTGTATATCACCAGCGACGTATCAAGTACTACCTACAATAAAAAAAATAACAAAATTACTGACGTCCGACGAAAGTAATGATATACAAATAAGATTGATTTATTACTTATTTAGTGACACTATTTTTAAATAAACATTTTTTAGATTTCTTTTCTGCTTCCAATGACATTTCTCTACAGCATCAAAATATAACCTGTTCATTGATATTATTTAGAGTTTACACTGTGGTGTTTGCAGTATGATGCACAGATTATTACCAACTCAGATTACAAATATACTCAATTTTAATACATAATTGTTTGTGTAAAAATGAATATTATTGTACATTAGTTATTAGTTAGAAATATTTTACTAGTGAGGTCCTACTAAGTAACAAACAAAACGTGTTTTCTTATAAACTTCCTTACTGTTCAATTGATAAAAAAACGTAAGGAAGAGATAATAAATAAATATGAAATATCTATAAATAGTTATAGCTCGGAAAATGTCATTTCTAAATAAATAATATTTTCAATATGAATTAATTCATTCCATCTTTTATTGGCAGCTCTGTATAAATCCATATTTTTCATAGGCTAGTACACAAGAGTTATTCCGGGCCAAACACATTATCTCTACAACTTTCATACTTTGCAGACGTTTGTGAGGATATTTCTTATAATTAAGAGTGTTGAGTAAATTTGTGGAAATGCAGCTGGCTGATTTGTTTTGCTACGCCACACTACTGGTAAATATTAAAATAAATAATTATAAGAGAACTAGTTGATTAATAAATTTCCACTGCATTAAAGGAAAATTTTTTATTACTGCAGCAAAGACTATGATAAAGTTTTTGTTTTTCGATCGTATTTTTGTAATTTTGAGGAAAAAATAATTCAACTATGAACTATATGATTATTGTTAAGACTATAAGGAATTAATACTATTAAAATGAATTTAGTAAGCAAAAAGTTAGAGGAAGCCTTTGCGTTTCGGCACACGGATCTAGGCTTTTTATAAAAATACAATATAAAGTAGACTAGTAGAAAATAAAAATTGTAAATATAATTCATCAATTCAATCATTTCATTTCAAGCAAAAAGTTGCATAAGCTTATCGTTATAACTTATAAACGACGACGACATTATTCGTTTTGTCTATATTTAAATAAAGGTTATAAAGGTAGGTAGATCATATGGTATATCGTAGATAGATAGATAGATCACTTTTTCGTATATATCAAGCCCTAGTATGTATTATTCTTTTATACAATTCTGCTAAGTAGGTATATAGTAAAGACACCTTAAAATTATAGATTTTATAATGATATAGTTTAATTTTTCAACTCCAAAAGACATTTCACCAAGAACTATGTTATTCGCTAACTAGTCTAATAAGCGATAAATTCATAGCTTCGTTCTTAATTTTTTAAGCCTAGTTCCAGCCATTTCATAGACCAAATCGATTCCAAGATTCCAAAATCGATATCTTTTATACCGATTGTCGTGACTATAGACAATTTTGTTAACAATGCGAGACATTCGTTTACATCTCCGCCGTTTGTTCTAGATGTGCGAAAAAAGGATAAATCAAATCTTTACTTTCTATAGTATGCGATAATAACAACTGTCAGATGAAATGGAATGTTGCGTGCGACACGTATCTGACGAAAAACAAATAAGACGTCGAGATCTCTGTTAGACGATCATTAAAGAAATAAAATACAATTTAGTAATAAACGAAATATTATACAGTATCGTACTCACAACGGGCTCGCGTCTATTGGTGACTTCTCACATATTTGAAACGTGCTTGACATTGTCTGAAAAATCTGGATTTTAATAATAGTCTGGAATATCGAATCCATCGGAACGTCCATGAATAAGGAAGTCGTTACAGTTACAGTCTGTGGATTTCCGAATATCAATAGACAAAAGAGGTCATCTTTCTATACACTGTAGTGTAAAGCTTGGAAAGATGAGCTGTAGTGTATTATTATTAATACGTAAATTTAATGTCATAACATATTTATGACATTTATTTAACCTCAAAAATTTAAGTAGCTATGTACAAAAACCGCTTGAGTCTTTTCAATGTAAACGTAAAACTTATTTATAATTAATTGTATTTATAAGCTAAGCAGCTAGCTGGCAGTAGCATAGTTCTATCGTGTAGATGTAATACAGACAAAACAACAAGAAGTTGTTCAACTTTCCCAAACAATAATTTTATTGTTATGATCCTTCTAAGCAGTTAAAAATGTACTCACGTACGATGAAAGTTTTTAAAGAGAATATGTTTTAAAACAGCAATAAAAACGAGAATTTCTAATATTAACGAGATATTATAACTAGACCATACAAATTTCGTGTCAGGCTGTCACGGCCATCGTTCAGCAGCGAAGAGATGAAATTGGAGCTAACATCCTCTTATGATGACCGCCTCTGTAGCCAAATGGTTACACATTGCGTTAAGCGCGAAAGGTCCTGGGTTCGAATCGCAGGGAAACATAAAATTGTTTCGGTCAGGCAGGGCACAGAAGTCTGATCAACTACTTGCCCGTTAAAAGAACGGATCAGTGAAACGGACACAGAAATGTGTTTGCCCCATGCCCCACGAGGGGGAAACGGGCTTTCACTCTTCCTCTGATGATGCCGTCCGCTCGTGATGGCGAAACGTCGAGAACCTTTTCTCAGCTGTTCTGATTCTTCGAACAGCTCGAAAAACAATGATAAGCCATACGAAAATCGTTAACGCGTTTTCGTTTACATATCTTTCCAAAAATAAGTTAATTTCAAGCGGATAGTTTTAACAATGACACATTTAAAGTACATAAAGGAAGATCTAAAAAAGAGATTTTATTGAAGTCGATTAGGTCCCGACTTACGTCAAATGAGTGAGAAAAGTCGATACAAAACTTGGTGGAACATCGAAGCACTTCCGAATTCGACCTTTACAAAAGGCAAGAAAATCGAAGGCGCATGACGTTTCATGTTTACTATCAAATGTGATAAAATAAACTACAATATGTTTTTTTTGCAAAGAAAATTTTACATTTATTTAAACATAATAAATATAGATAAAGAACATAAAATGTAGGTTGCTACTTGAAACTTACGCGTGATAAATCGGTCAAGGGATTTAGTTCAGTCATATAAGTATCAAGATTGGGTTTCAGCTGTTTTCTCTTTGAAAGAGAGTTCGTTTTGTGCCCATTACCCACACTTAAGCAAAGATTAGATTCTTTATAATTCAATGATATATTTGCTAAGTAAAAGTAATTAAGTTAGATTTTTATTAATTATACAAAATTTTGTGTGATTTTAATATTCAAAAAGACTTGTATAATTTGTTGGTTTCCATGTTTATAATAAACTTTTAATCTAGGTCTTAAACTCCTTTGTAGAAGGTGTTTATAAGTCTATGAGGAGGTCCATGATTGTTTATATTATAGAACTTATATAAATAGGGTACCGTTGTTTTGTGGTTAAGTGCAACCCATCAGCTGTGGAACTTTGAGTAATTTCCAGTTTCCGGTATGATGAACTATCACTTGATATCGCAACACGGTTTTCACTAAGATGCAAATAGTTAGGAAACGGAAACATTAGTCAAGATAGTATGTGACAAAATCGAATATATTTCTCGTTTACACACATAGCTCAATAACGGTTTTAATTGCTGGGACTTGGCTCTTCTATGGGGGCACAGAACGGCATAGAACTATAGACCGTAATCTACTACGCAGGTTTAAATTGATGATAGCAGGCGAGGATGGTATTCACTGTACGATAGTATGATCAATTACGAGGCACGTTGAGGCATCAAACTCATGAACATCAGTCGAGCCCCAACTTATACAAGTAATAACTACCCTACCAGGCATTTAATCTTTATTATTAACTAAGGCTGCTAGAGAGAGAGAGGCCTAATAACAAAAAAACATTATTTTCAATGAGAAAGATAATAAAATAAATTTATATTTGTACATGTGTAAAAAGTATGCTAACAATTTTCGATCACTGTGCTCTTGTAGATTTAACTAATCACTAATTTGTATAAATATGCGATGGTCAATATTGCCATAAGGTTAGAGAAAGTCCAAACAGGTTACCTGTTTTGAATTCATTATAAATCAATATTTTACGAAAGAAATTTATTTCGATTAAAAAAACATGTTAAGATAATTAATAATAACTTTCTAATCTTAATTGATATATATTGAATATCGGAACATTTTACGTGTTACTAGCTTTGGAAATATCGCCGGTTCACTTATAATCTAAAAATAACGGAGTTAATTGTAGAGAGTAAAGCCAATAAGATTCCAATTGCGAAGAGTAATTATTTCAACTTAATTAAACGGAACGAATTGACATAATATGTTAAAAGGAGTGAAACTTAACACACTCGATGTTTTCTTTATTACTTGTACTATAAGAATTTGTACAATACTGTTTCTTTTTTCAGATAACATTGACCCCTGCGTTGGTGCATAGTGAAAATGAAAATAATGAACTTCTAGACTCTACAAAACACAGTTTAAAAAAACGTGAAACTATAGTCCTTTACGATAATTTTCCATCAGAGCCCATTTACAAAACTAAGCCTAGGGTGACATATCGTAGAATATCATATCATAGGCCCAGCCCTAAACCTAAATACGGACCACCCAGGACGAAATATCGATCAGCGAAACCGCCAAGGAGACCAATAAAGAAATACAAGAAAACTGTCCCAAAATATGGGCCTCCAAGTCGAAAGAAGCGCCCTGTAAAACCGAGGTATGGCCCTCCGAAAAACAGTAATCCAGTGTATAGCCCACCGAAAAAACCGTACCCAGATACGCATACATACATTTTGTCGGAACCAGCAGGTTTTGGTGAACCTCCTCAAGATTATTATTCAGACTACAGCAGTCCAAAGCAGTCGTTTGCGGAACCACCTTTAGACTTTCATACGCCGTCGCGTCCATTTGATTTTTATCAACTATCCCAAGATTCCAATCCGACCAGCTTCGACAGTGAGCCCAGTTTCCATCATGAATTCAAAAACTGGAATCCCCATCAAAGTGGTTTCAATTTTGACACTACTTATGAGTTTACGAATCCAGAGCCATCTTTTAAAGAACGTGATTTCGAACCGTCGTCGCCGGATGATGAAATCAACACCTACTTAGAACAATACAAGTATAGAGAACTTCCTACAGACGAAGAACCTAATTTATATGAAAGGAAACGACGGCCTTACTATATCGATAACATTATTATAACAAAGCCCCAAAAAACACACAAGAAGACTGATTCTGATACTGAAGTTGTTGTTGGAGGCAAATACGCAGAGCCACCAGCGAGAGTTGTCCATAAAAGCTATTCAAATGATTATTCAGAAGACGATGAAATTCCATCAGCTAGCTACGTAGATCCGGAAGTAGCGGTTTCCGCGACGATATCGCCTTATGTTAATTATAAAAATAGTAATTTAGCATTTAGCCCACAGAACTTGAATGATGCATTTAGTATAGTTGATAAGAAGTAACACCGCCTCTTTTAGACTACCTAATTACTTATTCTTAAATTATGTATAAAGCATGTCGACTTGAAACTTTTGAGACGAATTTTAATTATTATAAGTACATAATCTCCCGATCAACGCTTACATTTTATAAGTTATTGTAAATCATTAATGCTTTATTTATTCGTCTTTAATATTAAAATCGTGTTATTCTGCTAATCGTGTTACGTTTAGGCATGTAATGATTTTGTAATGCTTTAATAGTATTAAGGAAATAAATTAAGAACTATTTTAATTTTATTTCATTAATATAATTCTACAAAATAAAAATGCAAGCTTGCTATCTAATGCTATATTTATCAGAAGCTTAAACGAAACTAATTCTATCAAAAATCTTAAGACATGAATCTACAAAACTGAAGTATACTCAATTATTCTAAAATTACTCGTATACCTTATCGTTGCCTTGCATGATATCAAAGAGCATCTTTGTAGCATCTTGTATTTCACTATTGTTTTTCAATCTACCAGTTTTATGTTCGGCTCCATCACTTACATCAGAAGCGGTGCAACCGCATAATTAATTATTTTCCATCAAATCGGTGACATCCTTAACATATTCATACAGAGTGCTTCTTGATTTGTCATCGTTCACGCCTGGATTTTTTAGATACAAGGGCATTTCTCTTAATAATATTTCTCTTTTTCCTCGCATTTCCACAAGCGGCTCTCGCCGCTTCACAAGCGCAGT
Organism: Leptosia nina; assembly: GCA_963661955.1. Lineage (NCBI taxonomy): Eukaryota > Metazoa > Arthropoda > Insecta > Lepidoptera > Pieridae > Leptosia > Leptosia nina. Next base: position 5,178,126 of record CAVLEF010000007.1, read on the forward strand.
GAGCGGCTTGTTTCGTGGCCGCACATTCTGCGCAAGCGCACTGTAACTTGTGCTGCAGATGCGCTAGTCTCGCTCGGGATTCAGCGAGATTATGGCATTTTTCCTGCAGGCTACACTTAAGTTTCTCGAGCAGACCATGCGCAGCCTTTTCTAATTCAGCTGCAAGCTGCGTCGCTTGCATTAATAACTTGTGCTGTTACAAATAATTAGCAGTCATCATGCTTAAATAAAAATCTGTTTCAATTGAGGGTTTTATTTACAGTATACTATAACAAGAATTTAAACTTATCCACCATTGCTGTATGTTACTTTTTCTTTCCACTACAGAAACATAAAAAGTACTTCTTGGGACAAACTTTACTCAAAATAACAGGTGCACATGACAAAACAGAAGCCGCAGCTATAAATGTATATAACGACATGCAAATCATGGTCGTCAATAACTTGTCCTCAACGCTTCTTGTCCAATCGGGTCCTTGGAAAAAAAGAGCAAAGTTTTACGAAGTGAACATTGCATCAGGGTTCTTCAACAATCGCTATACCAATGAAAGATAAATGATAAATTATTTTATGCTACACACCCTTCGCTATTGCTTCGACTTCGTAAAAACTTACTCCTGCAACCGATTGGATAGGAATTGTTGAAGATCAAGTCAACTTATGAGAAATAAAGGCTTGAAGTGATATTTTTTTTACCTGTGCAGTAGACTGTTGCGCCGCGGCTATTCCTGAATTTACAGCGGCTTGTTGTTGATGAACTGAAGCGGTGTTCTCAGCAACAACAGCTTCAGCTTCCTTAACTTCTTGCTGTAGTTGTTCTACGACAGCTTGTTTTCCAGCGAGTGCCGCCTCGGCAGCCTTAGCAGCTTGTAAAGCTTTTTCAGCCAATTGAGTTTTGACCTAAGGCACGAAGTATTAAAAACTGTTTATAGAGAGTTCAATAATGTCATTGCTTATATTTACCATGTGGGCTGCTTGAGCCCCGGCTGCGTTTTGTGCCGCTTGTGCAGCTTTAGCTTCAGCGGCCGCTTTTTGAGCTATACTCGACGCACACTTTGATTTACAATCTCTCTGGGTTTGTCTGTTCTCCCTTTCCTGCAATTGTGATATCCGATTGTCGATCTCTGCTTTCTTCTTTTGTGGAGGCAGAGCGCACGTAGACACGGCCAATGTCAAAAGTATTAGCGAACTTAATTTCATTTGTAACCTTTGATCTTACATTTCTGTATTGGCAACCGTGAAACAAATATCACATTGAATGGCTACATATATTTAAAAAATTGGTGGATAAGATATATTTTCTTGTAGATAACAAAAACAAGATACTATCAAATGTGACAATTTCGATGTGGCAGATAACTTTCTTCTTAAAATGTTTCTGTTTTAAAAAGTTGGAATTATAAGTTGCAAAAGAATAATTTCAAAAATAAAAGTTGCAAAAAAAATAATAAGCAGTCATGCTTTATATCATTTTCTGATATGATCATACAAAACTGTACATCGTGTCTGTAATTTAAATACTGTGCCGTTTACAAGAAATATATTGTTTGCTATGACTCCCATAATATCCTTATTGCTTAAGCCGTAGAGAAACTAAACGTCTATTAATGACAACTTGGCCAAAATTTCATTATTAGTGTAGGTATGTATTAAAATTTGAAGTTGGAAGAAAATATTTAATAAATTATGTACAAATGACTAACATCAAGAGGAGTAATGCTAGTTTAGTCTAAATGTAAATATCTGATCTGTTATATTTACAAAAAAGGGTAAGTAAAGTATTACAAACGAAATTCTTTACTTTGAGTAAGGATCATAATTAACCACTGGTAATACAGCATATCCTCGTACAGAATACATTTACTAACGATTAATGCTGCTAAGATTATCCGATAATTTATCTTAGACTATCTATTATCAAAATACAATAGTGATTAGAATTTTGATGATAATTTCGTTTGAAAGGTGTCTTTTATTTTAGGACACAGTTGTCACTGTACTCCCTTTGTTCGGATATCTGGCTCGAGCACAGCCAGATGAAAACATGATTTGTCTGTCAATGTACGCTCTGGTTGCATCAGCCGCGATCTTAGCTTGTTTCCCGGTCTGCTACAAGCAATTGGAGGTGCAGAAATTTTACAAGTGCCTCAGACACGGCCAGGGAAAGAAGTGAATTCAAATCGACTATGCCAGTTTGCATAACTTTCATCACTGCTGTAGTAGCAGCTAGTATTTTAGCCTGTGGCCCAACACTATTAGACCACTATTTAAAAACTTTGCAATGTAAGAAAGCTCAAACTCCACCGGCAGCTCAATGTAGTCCGTGCTGTACCAAGAAATCGAAAACATCAAATTAGTAATTATTATTTTGTGTGTGGATAAGTTGCAGCGAATAAATCAGTAATATTATTTGTCTTTATATTTAATCTAATTGCGACATTATTTTCGGAAAAGAAGGTTAAGTATCTATACTTCTACGCCATATACTTTTAAGCCATAATATTAGAAAAAAGAAACGATATACAACATCCAAATTATTTTAAAAATCATCAGAGCAACAGCACGGAACGCTGACGATGCCGGTTCAAGTCTTGGCCTAGTCGAAAATCTTTTTCAATTTATTTTCGATTTTTAAATTATATAGTGCTTTTAAACAACCTAATTTTGCTCGGGTGATTTGCAGAAGAGTTTATCGCGTGAGTGTTAGACAATACACTGCTATGAAAGCAAATTTTGCTTACACTAAATTTAAGATAGAGGCGGAAACTATGGAACCCACCAATACTATATTATGTAGCTACAATATTTCTATTATAAATACACATATCGTCCACAATTGTTTAGCCTCTAGAACTATACTAACTCTGTGTATATCGATAATAAGTAATAGGTTGTCTATTCATAGAGATATACCACCTCCGAGCTGAATGTTGAAATTTGAAAAAAGAAAAACTTTATTAACACCAATGTCAAATACGATCAAAAGCAACATTTTTCTGTGATTTTTTTACAAACAACATGAGTGTAAAATTGCTGTGGAACTGTGCTAGAATAATCCTGCTATCAGGATTATCTTTTGGGCTCTAAGAAGATCACAATACTTAGATCTTAAGTGTGGTTTGCACGGGTAATTTCAGGTTAGTATTTTTACCTATAATTCCAGTAACTGAAATTGTATTGGCTCTTATAACATATAGAAAACATCAAATCTTTGGCTCAACATTAAATCATATTATTTAGTAACGTCCAAAAAAGCTTAAAAAATATACGATTATAATACACTATTGCATAGCTAAATTGCCTGCTTCCTCCTTTCCATAATACAAATTAAATTCGTATCTCTGCGACTTTTTAGTAAGTTCTGCTTTTATAATGAAAATGAATCTGAAGTCTTCTTCTCCCATTACAGGGCCCGTCTGTCGCGGGAACGGGTGGTTTGGCTTCATATGATTTGTGTGTCGCTCCTAAGTTTAGTGAGCGTCGCGACTCTAGTTATTTGCCTACCGCTCTGCACCCGAGGCTTGTTCGAGCGCAAGTGTTCCTGCCCTGCCAACCCTATCTGCCCTGACTGCGGGATGCCTTACTGATTTTATCTTTACTGTTAAAGCTCGTATTTCTTTTATACTTTCTTGTCTTACGTCATCTGTGCTTTCTGGTTATTTTTAAATTTTGTGTCAAATTTGTTGGGTAGTTATTTTTTGATTAATATAATGATTTGTATGAGCTGCGCTACCGCGTTAGCTGCAATCGGTCTCATTGCCTGTGGGCCTATGTTCTGTGAGAAGTTTTTGCGCTGCTTCCTAAAATCCTCTAAGAAATAATTCTAGAATGGGTTGATGGCTGTGTTTTTATGCATTTTCCTGAAAATTTATACAATTGTACCATAGTATATTAGCAGTGTCAATAAATTAATGGGATTCTACAATTGGTTTAGTATTTAATTACACAGGTAATCCTATTCAATGCAAACTCATATGGATAATATAGAGATTTGGACAGGTAGTTGTGATATTTCGTGATCTTATTATGTATTTATGTTCTTAAAATGATCCCAATAATATAAATAGCAGAATGAACAATGAAACAACAAAGTTGGAAACAAGTTTTTAATTCTAACAACTAAAACATACACCGTAATATCACTTGACTGAATCCTCAACTAGAATATAAATTGAGCAACTACGTAGATCAGTACATTTGATACGCATCTCAATAGACTTAGAGCTAGTCGTTTGAACACTACATTTTACTAATTTGATTTGGTTGTGATGAATAAGCACATAATCAAGTAATTGATACAATTCTTGTAGAATAAAACTGCACTTATACAAAAAGTGGTTCCGGATACTACCCTGCGAAACTCCAAATGAAAATTATTTTTAATACTTTGTAAGACAGGTTAGAATTTCATACTGAAAATTATCTAGTATGTATAGAATACTCCTTATTCTATGTAATTATGCAAAAAATAGTTAAGTTAAATTAAAAAAAGTACACTTCATCAAGCACGTATTTAACAATCATTCAATATCATGAAAGAAAAGTAAGTTCATAACCGGGAAAATATATGTCTTACTCTACCTATTATAGTCATATTTTACGATGTAGTGGGCAAGGATTCTTGTAGCATTACTTGCCTAAAGCCAGAACAAACGAGCAGCTCTCTACCAAGGAAATAAATAAGTTTATATGACACTAAATTGTATACTATCTGGACTATCGACTATGAGGTATCCTTAACAGTACATGTCTTTTAAACCGCGCAAACGACTTGCCTAACACCGCTTCGTCTAACTTCGATAAAGATCTAATCTGAGCACCCACAGAAGGCGTAGGTCTCACAATTTGAACTTTTTCATTATTAATTATTGCTATTTCCCTTTCAGCGCTCGACCTGTAAAACCTTCTGACTGGCGCTGCTGTTTCCGCCTCTTTCAATATGGGCTCTGGATCTATCTGATCGGATAGATTTTCTTGTTTATCAGAACCTAACTCTGCCATTGGTTTTAATTCTTCTTTTTCTACTTCAAGTGATGTAGTTTCAGGTTTTTCTGTAGTAGTAGTTGTTGTAGTAGAACTTCTAGCTGCGTTACGTAATGCAGCTCTTCTTCTTTCTGCTTTAGTTTTGGAAGAATTGTTATAGTTGAATCCCGCGCCAACAGTTACTAATCTGTACTCTTCATTCTTTTCTCTAGTGTTCGTGGAATTACTTAATTTTCTATTTCCGCGATAAATTGGTGTTATATCCTCCTTTTTGTTATTTCTTTCGTCAATAAGTGGTGTTGGTGATGGTGTAATGATTTCTACCCGTTCTGTATCTGCTGGTTTCGAGTCTTGATTTTCTAGTATTGATATAGCTTCTTTAATACCACCGACGTCTTCGGGGTTCATGGGGCGACCTGAATAGAGAAAAAGTTATTTACAATGGTGTCCATCTAAAGACGCCTGTTTATTTACTCTTAGCAATTAAATAAGCGGAGTTTAGGCTAAAAATACATTCAGCAATAATATAATAAACGAATAATACAATAATGAACAATTGCTGCAATCAAGACATGCTTACTTATTACCAACAGACGCTTGATGCAACAGTTTAAAGAAATGTTTATTTACAACCAAAAAATTTAGGGAGAAAAAAAATAAATTCTATTCATAAAGATACTATATTAAACGCATTCATATCAAATCATTAAAGAACTAACCATCTTCCATTTCCTTCTTATACGAGCTGAAGAAAGTCAGAGCTTTCATTAGCTGGTAACTCTTGGAGACAGGGATATTGGTGTCGTAAAGACCAGCCGTGTTCTTACAGTCCACGTAGAACCACCAGTTGCATTTGAGTATGGTTTGATCGAAGAGTGTGGACTCCGGACAGAGGAAAGATTTCATCACGAGGCCATCGTCTGTCAGAGCGCATACATGGAATACCTGGAAGGATTCAAAGTAATATATAAAAAGTTGCTATTAATCCCTAAAATTTAATGGTAAATACCTTTCATTCAAGATATTAATTACACGATACATTTAATTAATGTATCGCTAAAGCAAGAATACTATTTTTCTAGTTAGTTAGAAACTGTTTAACAATGCGAATTATAATACAAACATTTATTACCTGTTTTGCCATTTCTAGTTTTATTAATTATCGAATAATTTGTTATACAATCTGTATATGTAATCAAGTATCAGAAGTAAGAATAGAGGAGAAAATTTATCAAATGTCTGTCTGTGTGGCATAAGTAGTCGTAAAGGGCTGACATTTTAAATATTCTGTTAGCGAAGTTTAAGATAGCTCAATTGACTACAGTTTCCGTTGCAACTCTCAAATTAACAATATAAAGTAAAACATAGCCACGAGAACAGAAGCTTACGACACCAACTAGCGAAGGAGTGTGTATTTAATGAAGATTTAACAGTTTTAAACGTAAGCCATAATTTATAATAACCTAAAAGCTATCCAGTTTCAATTATCACTATAATAAATTACAATTATAAATATCACTTACCATACACCCCAGATTCTCGTCACCATACAGACCGGGAAAGTATTTTTGATCTCCGCAATGGAAATTAGTATCCGGAAGATCCACCTTTGATTGGAAGTGGTCATCGAAATTTTTCTCGTAGCCCACAGGATAGTATTCTCGTGGGGCGTTCATCACTTTTCCGATAGTGGGATTTCTGTAATAGGTTAAATTAGTACTCTTAAAAACTTTTATAGGAACTAAAGACATTGAATTGGTGAACCAGTTATTTTTTCCTTTTTTTATTATGTTAAAAGCACAATAAACAATGTTAATACAACTAGGAAAGAGCATAATTATAAGTATAATATTATGAGGCAAGTTTTAGTTGAACAAATAAAAAATTGTCGATGTCTTTTAATTAGTAAGATGTAGCCAATTTTTTGGTTATAGTAGTCAAATCAACAATATAAATCACTTGGCACATGGACTTATTTATTTTTATAAATCATCTATACCTTTTAGGCTTTTGTGGAGGTGGAGCAACGATTATCTCCGGTTCTGGTTCTAGTTCAAATACAACAGGAGCTTCTGTTGTCGTCGTCGATGATGTTGTCGGGATCTGGATGTTCGCGTATTTATTCAACAGTTGTTGCTGTCTCAGAGCTATCGCAGCTTCCACCGCTTCCATGGAGATATTCCCGGCCTTGGCTATTTCAGCAATCTTGGCATTGATATCATCTTTACTGAACTTTAATGCTGTGTCATCACTGTAACCACTTATAGTGTTGTAATCATCTGCTTTTTTAGTGTTATAACCGTATGACAATTCTTGTTTTGGGACTGGGTCTACAAAATTAATAGCATTTGGATTAATTGGTGTGAATGGTGATGGATTGGCTTGAGGTATAGGGATGAATGGATTAAGCGTTTTGATGTTCGATGAAGTGATGCGTGGTTGCATTTGTGAGACCATTTTCGAAACGTTGTCGTGCATGGCGGGGTTCTCACTTTGTGATATGGTGGATGGTATCTGGAGTGGGGTGAACGTTTTTCTCGTAGCTATGGGCAGAACTTTGAGGGTTTCTTCTTTGGGTGGTAAGGGTCTAAATGGAGGAACGCCCATGGGCATCGGCTTAGCCATTGTGACTGATGGCTGTGGTCTGTTGAGTCTTGCATCGAGCGTTGGTGATACGATGATCGGTTGCATAGTTGTTGAGACTCGTTTGTGAAGAGTAGTTAACTTGTTCATAGCGGCTTGATTGGGACGATTTGATTGGGGTACTGGCCGCATCATGATTCTGTTCTGCTTGCCACGTTTCTGAAAGTTTAATTACGGATATTTTAATCTAAACTAATAATGGATAGTATGATTACGTCATAATAAAAGATAGTAACAAATTAATAATAGGCAGAACACGGTTTAAATATAGAATCGATCTATTGGCCCGCTCTACTGATTATTTTCTTTTAATAAATAATGTGACTAATCATAAGACTTACCTCTTGCTTAGCAACAGATCTATTGGTAGAATCAACGAGGATATTGGGTTGGCCATTCTTGAAACTGACAGATCTTCGTCTACTTGGGTCTTGGTTTGTCAGGGACTGATCGAAACCGAGCTCATCGCCAAGACTGAATCCTGTAATTTGTGAATAAATTATTATTTACGTTATTTACAGATATTACAAATTTTGCTTTGACGTGTGTAGAATGTTATTATCTATACACATTTAAAAGATGTCCTGCAAGTCGTGACTTTATACGTAGTCGGTATATTTGACGGACTCGTTGGTGTAATGTTAGCAATGTATTTCTAATAATCAGCGGATCGTGTCCAACATTTTCCTAATCTCTTGATATTTTTTTTGGAAAATGTTGGACTTCGTCCGGAAATGTTGGTACTAAATGGGTGGTAACGCCCAGGTCACAAAACACCGACCACAGGTGAAAAAGTGGTCAAGTTTAGTCGCGTTTCGGTTTCAGTACGTGGATTTCCGGATATCCAAATTTAAAATAGGTCGACAGCACACCCTGTTTAGATATTATTTGGCGGGCGTATTCCACCTATCATCAAGTATAGAGAACAGACAAATATTGGGTTCATACTTGTCTGTTCTCTTAAAGAAAATATTATGTAATCCTTACCCAAACTGGCGTGTGCTTTAATCCCTCCGAGATTTCGTACTCTGAAGAGACCTGACTTCTTGAAAGCGCAATTTATTTTAAAACCGAAATCCGATTCTAGCACGCAGAGTGGATTAGCTATATCTGAAATGAAATAAAATATATATTCAAAATGTGAATTATTAAAAAATATATTAATACAGGTTACTTCAAACAGAAGTTTTGTATTTAGTTCTTTAAAATTACATGTGTCAGGTTCATAGTAAACGCGAGCGGAGAGACGTGATAATTTATAACACTATAATACATATAACATCAATCCCAAGACTAAATAATTATGGATTACAAAGCTTAATTTATGTGTCAAATTACGTCCACAGATTATATACATGGGACAATCTACTTTATATCGATAAGATGGCTGCCTGTGTTATAGTCTATCTGTACTAAAAGTTTTTAAAGAGTGAAAGTAAGGAGTTGAACTTCTAGTAACAGTGTTGTGTAGGAGTTGAAAATGTATCCTATAATACAAACTTTGCTTACAAAAACTCAGGCGAAAGATCTTATCCACAATATAATTACAAGGCACGGTGAGTCGACTGATAAAAATATTAGAATTATTAAGCCAGTTTACACATTGCAACATATAATTATAGTAAACAATAGAATAGCGACGTTTAACGATATTTGATAACTCCATAATGTTACTTCGCTACTAAAATGTAAACAATACGCATTTGTTGCTAAGGTAATAATAATTATAGTAAATATATTATTATTTCAAGTTGCCTAGACTATCTCGGGGAGTGAAAATTAAGTAATGGCATAATATTTAAAAAATCGGTCATTTCAAGTCGATCTCATGCACGAAGGCTTCCGTGCAGTCTTGCAAACTAGATACACAAATTTCATATCTCTAGTTAATTCAAGTGCCTACCTGTTGCCATTTCCAAAACTATTACTATCAAACGCAAACGGGTGAAAGATGTAATGTGGTATAAGCAGCTACAGAAATATTTCTGAGAATGCTAACTATATAGCTGTGTTTGAGATACACACTGGTGACATGAACACAGTTTTTGCCTTTTGGGTACGGACATTAAAAAAAAAACGATTCGATTCTCTGCTTTATTCATTAATAAATTATAATTAGTGTTGTTGTAATTAGTTAACGCGATGTCTATACTCGTGTAATGCGTTTTCTAATAGACTAATTATCAACATTTCGCAATTCGTCCAGGATATAACTCTGACCCAGATTTCACTCTATCCTGTTCAATATGGCTGTTTATACCACGCCTCCGCGGCTTTGTTATTGCGATTCAAGGATCTGTGGACACATAATGCCGTAAATGTGCAGCATTTTATTGCTCGAACACAGTCTTTGTATAATAATCGTTGTCACTTATCGAAGATTGAATCAAAATTGTAGTAGATATTTACATACCGTTTCATCTTAATTAGCATTTATTACTGTAATTTTCCTTGCTTAACTTATGATGAGTATTTTTTTTTAATTAATCCAGTCGATATTTTCAGAGTAGAGTTTTAAAAGAAATTAAATATTTATTAAACCTACATATTAAGTGGGACGAGAAGGATGTCGTTTTGAGGTAAGGTGAATTTCCCGAACAATTTAGCATCTAATCTGGAATGTCCATTTGATCCAAGCTTAAGATCATTCGGAAATCCACGGACTAAATCCAAACTTCATACTCCACGGCTATTATTGATCTGACAAAGCCGTGAAATTTTTAAATGTTATAAGTAATAAAACATGTTACTCAGTGTGAATGACCAATTGAAGTCGTAACAAATTACGCGTGAAAAAAATAACCTGACGCAATAATAATGTAATGTTTATCACCGCTTGAAAAACTAGAACTAGTCTCAACAATAGGACGGGTCATATGACTCATTACTTTCACTGACTGACCGTCCTGAGCCCAAACGAATATGGTGGACCGCTCCTAGCCGGATACAGAGAAAGGCAGCGCATTTCTCCTATAATTTTCAATTTCTCGCAATTATCTTGAAGACAGGCTGGATAGAATATTTTAAGAATATTCTATTAATAGGTATATGATAAATATTGTCTGCAGTTTACGCGAGTAGTACATTTAAATAAAACACTTTAACTAAAATATATCGCGTTTTAAACTGTTAAAGTGTTTTATTTAAAAGTTTGGTGCCCACGTGCATTCACAAGTATCTACTAGCATTTATTTGTAATGTCATTTAAAAAAAAAAAAGACGGTAAATTTTTTTACTGTACCTATTTATTTTTATAATGTATCTGTAACTTGTTCACTACGCTCAACTTTAGCTTTATTTACTTTAATTCTATGTTTCTTCTTATTATTTGGTTATAACAAGAATAATTTGACAAGTGGAAACAGGATCATTGAAATATAATTATATCAAGCTGAAATGTATCGAAAGACCTCCTCAAGGTTTATGGAACAATATTTTATGGATATAGGGTTAGAATGTATGTATGTATATAATCCACACAAAGGAACTAGCCTTGATTTTCTTAATAAGATTTGAAACTGAAAACTTTTTCACGTGTACTGCATTATATAAATTCAATCACGACTTGGGCAGGACAGAAATTTTCTAAAAAAGCTTTCAAACTGTAAAACGTGATATTGCAGCACGTCTCTTTTTTTTCAAAATGATTAACACGATGTATTTATGTCAGGGATTTTTAATTTACACATTCGAAATACAAAACCAAGTACCTATATTTATAAGTTTTATTATCTAATCTTTATTACATGAATAATTGCTTAACACATGTATAATTAAGAGGTGTCAAATTATATAATTATCGATAAAATTAATTGCCAAATAATATGTGCATCGAAAGAATTTCAGAATCATAATTAATATTTATAATTGCTACATAATAATATAAATATAAAATGAGAACTTGTATTATGTAATTTATAAGAAGACGATTAATTATTACCAAATTAATGATTAGTTAATTAATTACTCAACTAAATTATATATTGCAAGCCCTTTTCTTATGATAGAGACAAGAGGGTAGAAACAGGCACTTGATGGTAAGCTCGGAGATTTCTCTCTTCTTTCCCCCCTCTTTTTTGCAAAACGAATCCCCAGCCAATAAATGAAACATGTGCATCGGGTCAACAAGACCGTAGTTTTTTATACGTACTTATACGTACTAATAGCAAATGATGTGTATGCAAACTACCAAAGTTGGTGTTAAATTTTTAGCTCACACACCCTATAAATAGTTTTGAACTCATTTTAATTATACATACCCATTATAATTAAACTTAACGGAGATTAGTTTAAGAGTGCCCCAAGATCCACATATTGGACTTATCTATCGATTATAAAACGCAGAATGCAATAATTAAGATGTAGTAACAACAAATTTCCTTTTCCTAAAGTCTACCACTACAGTACTGAAAAGAGTGCCAAACTATGATATGGGACTGTATAAATCTGTCTCGGGAAACGCGGGGTACAATACATACGCTAAATGACTATCGTTTTTTTTTCAATTCGTAACAAATGCCGGCACAAATGCGCATCGCAAACTACCGTGAAATCCGGCAATTGAACGGAGAATTACGAACAAATATACTGAGTATTGTTTTTATATGTGATTTGTCGTGAAAGGGAAATCGCGGAAAACGCAACATGATAGCTTGTTAGAAGATTTACTTTATTGCGATGCCACCACACACAAGTATATTTATTACTTCTACTTTGTTATATAAGATAGGATGGGACAGATTTTTATATATTATATTTATATGCCATCATGTATATTTAATGTATCTCATATCTACATAATTATAAGCACTTTTTAAAAATTCACACTATTTGATATTCTATTAATCTTTATCAGTATTTTTTAAAAGTTTCGTGGGCTTTTATGTTATACCCGAACTGATGCACAGATTTCGCATAAGATTGGTTCTCAGCCGCTTAAATATTTTAGAAGGATTATGTTAATATTTCAAACTAGTTAATATTATTGATCGTATAAATTAATACTAATGTCTGAAATATGATTGGAAATCTGTAAATGTAAATGCTATCTGCATATTTGGACGACAACAGCCGGTGGTCATTCAACCGGACTTCAAAATGGAAAGTGACCGTGTTCCGTTATTTGTTTAATATCGACACGACGAACAGTTCTATATTAATGTAATGAAAATGTTTTGTATTATATTTTGATTTGGAAGTAAAGGTCACCAATATCGGTTGAGTAATTTGTAAATTATAGGAACCAATTATACTAATAAAGTTAACTGCTGTCCCTCGTTGCAAAAGCGTTTCAGCATTGTCAAAAATACTGTATAGGACATACCATTTAATTTGCTTTTAAATATTTTTTACTGTTCCTTTTACGTTAGCCTTCATCCAATATCAAACAATAAACAGTGCATATAATCGTATAGGTATGAGTTTAATTTACACACATACGAAAGTGTTCATTTAATATGTTTTAAATACAGTACATTTAAAAAATACTAAGCTGCTTATAAACGTTTAATATTTTGAATACTCGGAACCTGAATACTTAGTAATAAGCGGCCTACATTCTGCATTAGGTCATAAGATCGTGACCTGCACTTGCAATAATATGATTATAATGTTTATTACTTATAATACCATTCGAGTTTGCTCCCATTATCTTAGCTCAAAGCTTTGATAGCTTTCTTAGTGTAATTATCTACAGTGTAATTGAAAAGTAATAAAGTTCATTACCTATTATTACACACTACTAAATGGAATATTAAAGTGTAATTTGACGGCTTTTAACTTTGAAGTTTATTAACGTCCAGTCCGGGAACTAATCATTACATCGAAATTTTTTACACTAAATATTACATTCTTAATTAATTAATACTTTTTTTAATATTTCTTTTTCTAACATTTCTTAGTTCCTTTTTTAACACTTATATTTAACCACGACTACATTATCAAGAGCAGGGTATAACACTAGGCATTTGATCAAGACGCCTTTATACAAATAAATAAAAGTAATTGATATGTAGTTAATGATAAGAAAACATGATTGGTTTCAGTTATTAAATATAAATAAATATTTTTATATTTTTACTCCATATAAGATATTTTCTTGTAGCTACTAGGCTATCTAACGATAAGTATGACGTTCAATTAGATTATTGAAGGTGGAACTTTGACAAACTGCTAAAAGAAAAATACTATTTTAAATAAAACACTTTTAAGGTTTAAAACCCGATTTGCTCGCGTAAACTAAGACAGTAGAAAAATACTATGTAAAGTTAAGTTATGTTGTAAAGTTACCTCCTCCTTAACTTAACATTTTAGCTTCTCTTTCCCTAACTTAAGTGTTAACTATTTCTTAAAGTGGTATTAAAAAATAATCGCATATATTATACAGATTCTTCTAAACTCCTTAGGTACACGGAATACATAATTAAGCACCATCTCGCTTCCTCATGAAAAACTAAAATCGAAGTAAGATTCCAAATGACGATCCCAAATCTTACCATAAAAACGGCATTTAAGTTAAGCAAGAAGATATTTAAACATTATGTACACATATTACCAGCCATTATGACCAAAAGTTCGCGTGTGGCCTTTGTCTTGGAGGCCACAGCGTGACGTACCGAGGAACTGTTATTAGGTAAAAACAATTATTGTAATAGAAAAAATTATAGACGAAGACGAGGCCGCAACCCTTTGACTATCGTGACTAATGCCCTATGATTGCGATGGACAGATAGTCAATCCATTATCCTAATCCAACATATTTATTGAACATACAAACGCTGTGTTCCCTTACATCTTAATGAAAACTAGAGATGCTTTGAAGCATATATTCAGTTCAAATTAACTAAAGGTGTAACTACTGAAGTGACTCATATATTTATTATATATTTTTAAATAAAAGTATGCGTAATGTCAAACTTTCTTAAATGTAATAACGTCTATTTTGTTGGGAAATAGTACTTGAGTTAAAGTTTATTTCATAATATCACTCATTCATTTTGTTGACACAGCCACATAATTATCTGTTTTAAAACTTTCAAATCTTGAAAAAAATCACAGTTCCTGAATCATTAATGTCAAGCTCTGACTTTCGACCTTTTTCATTAATGTAAGGAGAGAGTTGGGAGATTAAAAGGTCTAGGTATCTTTTATATATTTTCATTGCAACTTATTTGTAATTATTGTTTAGCAAAAAATAATGAATGAATCTCAATTACCTCTATATAGATAGATAGCTTTATAATAAGCCACTTGATAAGTTGGATTTTATTTATTAATTTTACAACGAAATTGCAAAAATAGTACAGTGAGTTCTAACTCAGAATTTTGACACAAACAAACAGACATTATAAAATAAAAAATAAATTCGCATTTGGCATAGATTTTTAAGAAAATCTTTGTCTACCTTGAATCATAAAAAAAAACATTTACTCCTGTATTTTGATATAACCAGATCGCGAAGCATATTATTTTACTTTTGTCGTCAAGTTGCGTCACATGCCCGCCCTCCACTTAATGCCTAAACTTTGACCACTGAGTCAATGCGGTACTTACTTCATTCAATAAGGCCCGATAATTATAATAGACCAACCGCGGAGGCCGGACACGTTTAAGCGATTCGTCAAGGCTGATAAACTTTCAAAACAGCCGTTTTGCGGCTCAGTGGAGTCGATCACATGTCATACTTTGAATATTCAGTATCTGTTTTTGTGAACGAATTCGTTAGGACATTTCGTGTGGTGCAAAAGTAATCTAAGGCACTATTAATTGATTTAGCATAATATCTAGGTAAATTTATAATGTCGCCCTGTGATTAATACAAGAAATGAGAAAAAAATATCAATCATTATAGATTTCCGAGGCGTACGCTGCAAAAACGGTTCACGATATCAAAAAAATATGTAAGAAAAAAAAGTCGGCGACTCTATGTCTATCTTTTAAGATTAACTTGCAAGAACGACGATCAACGTCGTGGGCAACAGCTTAACTTTATAATAATACAGGGTTTGCCCAGGCAAAACTTATTTCTGTCGAACAGGGACCAGAGGATCATTAGATAATGCTGCAGTTATAAAACTTTGTGTTTACTTTTTACCTATAAATTAACATTTTAATATTTTTACATTTGTCCCAGCATCTTTCGTGACGGATTGAAGTACATGTTTTTTAACTTGCTATGTTATAAAATAGAATTAAAAAGCAACGGCAAGTTTGTTGAAAGTTCGACAGTCTTGGTTTTTTAAGGATGTCATAACGCGTAGAAGTTCTAAGACTCTTACTTCGTATAACACAACACTTCATATCATTACGTCCATAACGGTTAGGCGTATGTTATTATGATAAAAGCTTACTCCATTAAATATAGAGCGCGATAAGTGCCCATAGCAGTTGTACTTTTGCAAATAAGATACATTAAATCCTTTCACTGCTGGATAAAAGAAAACGGAATGGCTTAGCAGAACACCTTATTATTTACGAAGTATACCGTAATAAACTATATAACTTAGTATTTAAATAAAACATTTTAATGGTTTAAAACGCGATATATATGAATAGTAGTGATCACGGCTGCTGCAAAGTATCACAAATGTTGGGCCGTTGTTAAAATCACCTTCAAATAAGTTTACCTAATATATATCGCGTTTTAAACCGTTCAAATATTTTATTTAAACATGTACTACTCGCGTAAACTACAGATAGTATTTAAAGGAATTCATGCTCGCTTGGCCGCGCTCTATCCGACTTTTCTGCTAACTATAGGCAGGTGCTACGTCAAATAGAGCCAGTAATGAAAAAACGTTCATACAAATAACGCTCAATTTATATCGCGACACACTGCTCTACTGGCATTAATGTGCAGAACGTTATGGAAACGATAATGTCACTTCTTATTGATATTGAAGATTAGGGTTATTTATTTCTAACGACGAAGCTTATTACGAGAAATGCGTACTGAGGAGTTGGTATTACTCTAATTACAAGAGTATGGGGCAGACAGACAAACTCTTCCGCCTTCGTTTATGTTTCTATAAAAAAATCTATCAAAGAGTATACACAATACTCCTAGATATAATTTGTATATCAAATCTTCTCAGGATTACAAGTCACGAAGCACCCTATTACAACCCACAAGCATTGTGGGTTGTAATCCTTAACGTAACGTTCGTAACGTTTTAGAAAATCTGCTAAGAAGTACGAATTACTCTATGTACGATATCGATAAATAACATTCTTTATATTGTTATAAAAAATAGTTTTATGTTTCGATACACAATTATTCATGAATATCTATTATAGTACATTAAGAATTGTTCTTAATAAATACTAAGTGTTTGTTTAATCTTGAACTGTAATTTAGTATATATATCATAAGTAGGTACTATTTGAGTGTTTCAAATACGTGACATCACACAACTGTCATTGTCATATTATACTTTATGTAAGCGTTCATTACATATTTCATGAAGCGAAGAAAACTCGAGATACTAAGGAGAAAGTCCTAGGAGGCTTTAAAGAAAATCCTAGACACTGTTTAAAATACGTCGTCATATTGTATATCTATATGTGTACTTTCCTAAGTCCTAGTCGAAGTTCAGAGTCTTCCTTAATATTTACGTAATTTAACTCTTTAATTCCATGAAAACTTATTTGAAAAGTGACTTAATTAAAAATATTTGAAACTTCAATTTTTGAAGCATCAGTGGAGAGTATAAAAGACGGGATACCCTACACTACAATAGAAAAAGTAAATAAGTAGGCATTTGTAAATAATTTGGAATAATTTAATATCTACCTAAAAATTCACGACACGGGCGGGATTAGAACTGGCATCCTCAGTTTTCCTACACAGAACAGGTAGCTCGCAATTATTTAATTATTATATCTACAACGCACTTATCAATATAAAAGTTTTACAATTCCAAATACTTCTATTCAATAATAAATCATTACTACGTTTAGACGTGCTTAATGTTTCCACTAAATAGTTCTCAGTTGGATAAATTCGTTCAACCTGTTCATGTTTTATTACATTTTATAAAGGTGTATCTTTTATATAAAACAATTTAACGGTTTAGAAGCGAAATATAGTTTCAGATGCTTTGCAGCAGCCGTGGAATGGGGAAACGTCGGGCTGTAGTTAAAAAAAAATGTAAAATTAATTTTAGTAATATTATTTGCACTTTAAACCGTTTAACTCTCACTACTGGCGTAATCTACAGACAGTATTTAAGATGTAACTTAAAAAATGCCAGCTATACATTGATAACGCCTCGTCCACACTTTCCTCGCTCCCGCATACCGGCCGTTCCGGTCAAGGCTAGGCTTAACCAAGCAACACATCGCCAAGTTTCACTCACGAGAACTTATTTGTATTGAACGAGCTTGCTTTCTTTGACGTTTTTACTTCACTTCTTACTTGTGACCTAGATACAGCACCGGTTACTTTTACTTAAATTTTTGCACCCGATGCATTCGCGAAATTAAGAGACTGTATTTATGATAGGTACTTAAAAATCCGGCTGTGCGTAGAAATAGACGTTGAATGTTGCAATAGATCCGTTAATTATAACGTAATCATTAGATTTTAAACAACCGTGGGTTTTGAAATAAAATGCCTCCTACACAACCTACGTCCTCATACCATAAAAATTGATATATAGTTTGCGTTACTTGAAATGATTCACTGACTACTCTGTTCTGAATAGTTTTCAATATTGTTTACGCTTCAAGCTTCTATGAGGGATTCCGTAGGGTGCGCTGTGAAAACAGTTCAAGATACCCCAAAAAATATCTAAAAGTGTCAATGATGTCTATCTTTTAAGATTAACTTGCAAGATCGACGGGTACATGACTGACGTCGTGAGAATCATTTACCAGCCATAATTTATTAGCATAGGGGGTTTCGAAAACCAAATTTTAATGTCCAAAATAACTATACTACGCGGACGAAATCGCTGGCACAACTACTAACAGTATAAAAGAAATAATGTTAGCAAAGGCTTTATGTCCCGTAGTTACAAAATATTTTCGCAAGCTAATTAGTGACCGGTGCGTAATTTTATCATTTTCTGAGGTAAGGCTAAACTTTACATTAAAAAGTAATTTATCATATTACTTTTGAGAAAACACGTGGGTACGACTTAATGCATGCGAGTTAATGTGTACTTAGGTAAAATTATTTTCAGTTTGAATAAGTGCAACATTATTTTTCATAATGTCCATCTACCCACAACGTGGTGGTCATCGGCGGCGGTCGGGTGGCCCCACTGTATGCCTTGGCCAAGCTGTGTAAATTTTATATTATCTATTTAATTTATTTTAGATTTTTCTACTTTTCCTTAGTTATGTACTTTTAATTGTCAAAATTCAAAAAATATATATTATTTTTCATAGACCTATAAATAAAATTCATGTCTCACACTAACATTATGAATAATCCAATTAATATAAACAGTTATGTCACAGACCTATACCTTTTCTATCTTTAAACCAACTAGTTTCCGGTGACGTTTCTGAATGCCAACTATCGATTACTTGCAAAATACGTGACATTAACCAAATTGTCAAATTATGTAATCGATATCTATTATCTTGATTAATATCACGAATATGTCTTGACCTTTTTATCTGTGCCAATATATTGTTAGTCAAGTGTAAGATTTATACGATTTTTCAAATGGATGCTTGTGTGTATATACGTAACTAGCTGACTCAGCAAACGTTATTTTTACCTCACGTAGTATTTCGTATAAATTTGTAAGGCTCTTGTAAGTTAATGTAACAAGATACAGTTATTTAAAGGTCAATCATTCTTTATAATTTTTTTCGGTACTTTGAAACGGTTTCGCAGCGCAAGCAACAGAATCCCTCGAAGTAAAATATTTCACTGTTCCCACGAATTAGATTTTTTCTATTAGCCTTTCTCGATAAATGTTCCAACCAACACAAAAATAAATTTTCAATTCGAACCAGTAGTTTCTGGTAGTAATTTGAGTATGGCTAATGATATGAAAATAAAAACCGAAAGGCATAAGCCGCTAGTTGGTTTCTTTGTCGGGTTTTATAAAAAAAAAAACATGAAATCAATCTTGACTCGCTTAGTTACAACAAAAAAATTCCGACTAAACATTAAGCTAGGTTAGTCATGACAGATCTGTCTAGACCTTTTTACTAGGATTTTTTACGCGATGAACTGTGCATAAACTAATTTTACATGTTTTTCCGGGATTTTTAACATTTCTCAATAAATCCCGATTTTTAAACCCAGGTCTCGAGAGCTAACCTCTTTATATTTATTGAGTCGTAGAGCCATTCAACGTACAAAATGGTTGATTTTATGAAGCATAAAGTTTTATTAACTTTTGTAAAGCAATGTTTGTTATACAATTCTCGTGAAATTGTACATTTAAAGCAAAACGCTTAAACTTTAGAAAACAATGTACTAAACCTCCAGTAGTAGAGATAACATATTTATTATATATTTTTCTATTATAAAATACAGGTAAATGAATACAAGCACTAAGAAAATATATTTAATAAATAGATATTTAAATATAGATTATCTATAGATAATAAAACACTTTAACCAATTTAAAATGAGACTTATTAGGGTAGTTTTACAAATTAAAGAAGCTGCTAACGTCATAATTGTAAAAGCGATAACATTTATCTCTCTATTAACCTTGTATCATCTGCAATGTGTAGCTCAAACGACTATTCAAGTCAAAGCATCGACAGGTCACAGGTGCAAGTGTTAATTTCTCTCAACTTTCGCAAGTATCACGTTAAAAATCGATAAATGTAAAAAACTCGAGTTCTAACGTCTGAAACATTGCGTGATAATCCTTGACTTGTGTGATATTGTAGCAATTGCTTTTAAATATTACACAGTTTGGCACTTGTGTAATTGAAGATTTACCATAGCGTGTACAGTGCTAAGTCATAATGTATTTCTTTTATATTTATTTCTATATGTTAAAGCGCTTCTAGTGTTTGGTTTACAACTTAAACTAAGGTATGGTTAGGTTTAGTATTATGGTTTATGAACTCTGAATTGATAAGAACCATTAGGTATTATTTTAAAAATATAAAAAGGTGCCACGAAAATAAAAAAATCAAACAATTGAGATTAAGAAAAATATGTTTAAATTAAACTACCTCCTTATTATTTTTTAATTTAACATTACAAATGTAATAATAACAACTGAAATTTTGTACAAACAATATACAGAAATAATCAAAGTATTCCTACTGTGATATCCGATTTATTTCATCCTGAGAAAATACGAGATTTGCCTATTACAAAAGTAAAGAAATAAAATATCGATTTGCAAAGATATAATAAAACTGGATTTAACACACCTCACAAACATTAATAAAAATGATAGCCAGTTTTAATGAACTCGTGATGAAAATAAGAGATATCTGTTATATATCAATAGTAAAATTAGTTACGCATAAGTCAGGCCTGTCTATAATTTATAAACCAATAGCAATTCACCTTTACTTTTCGCAAGAACTCATAATCCATCAGCTCTTTATGACGTCGTAAAGAACGTACCTGCAACAAAAATAATCGAATGGTTACACATTGTAATTACTAGGTGTAATTAAGAACAAATTTAACCTATACTAATATATAAAGCTGAAAATTTTTTAGTTTGTATGTTTGAACGCGCTAATCTCAGGAACTACTGGTTCGAATTGAAAAAATATTTTTGTGTTGATTAAAGGATTCGAGGAAAGCTATCTATACTAATATTATAAATGTGAAAGTAACTCTGTCTGTCTGTCTTGAACTCCGAAACTACTGAACTAATTTAAATGAAATTTGAAATACAGATATTTTAGACCCATTTAGGCATTAAAAAGTAGCCTTTGTCGTTAGTCGTTTCTCAAAACGACAAACGACAAAGGCTACTTTTTAATGCCAAAAAGAGTTGATAGAGGTTGAAAAAGGGGATGAAAGTTTGTAAGGAAATTCGTAGTTTTTAAAGCTAGAACTATGAAACTTTCTTCTTTGACTTTTTGGGAATAGGAGTGGGAGTGGGAGTGAGTGTAGGAATGAGAGTGGAAGTTAGAGTAGGAGTGATGTGAGGTGAGAGTGTTGCGGCAAAGTAGCACTTACAACATAGATTGGCTGCGAATTACATAAATTAATAAACAGCCTAATATTAATAATTCTACTCCAAGTCACCATTCCACGCGAACAAAGTCGCGGGCACAGCTATAAAACATTGTGCGTTGTAAAAAAATTGGAAAAATTATTCACGATTATTGGTTTCCGAGGCGTACGCTGCAACAACGGTTCCAGATACCCCAAAAATATGTATGAAAGAATAATTCCCCTTTAATGGATCTAAAAAAATCCGCAACGCTGTAAGTCTATCTTCTAATATTAACTTGCAAGAACTACGGGAAGGGCCGCGACCGACGTCGTGGGTAACAAGTTTATAAAGATGATTTTCAAAAACGAATTCGGATGCCCAAAATAACGATTCTCGCGGACGAAGTCGCTGACACAGCTAGTACAATGTAATGATTACTAACACAGTATTTGTATGATTCAAACTAACAACTACACTACGTAAAGTAAAAGTTACACCAAAAGCGATAAAACAGCGCGACGCATAAAATACACTTCTTATGTGCGAGTTAATTTGTGAAGATGTCGTGAATAACATGTACTGTGTAATTAAGTGCGCGTGTCTCCAGCGATTTCCAACTCTCGCTAATATTGGCTATTGTTAGCGGAAAATGGTGAAACTGCCGCGTTCCTACGTTATCAATTCGAGAGTGCGTTTTTACGGAACGTAGATGTAGGGAAATTATGAAAGTGATTTTTCGCTGTACTTGCTCTTACATCGGTTTCATTGAGAGTTATTTCTCTAATTTATCAGTCACTCTTAAAAACAGAAGTTCTAATAAATACTGTCTGTAGTTAACGCGAGTAGTACACATTTAAATGAACCACTTGAACGGTTCAAAATGGCTGCTGCAAAGCATCCGAAACGTCGGGCCGTAGATAAAAATATTTTTCAAAGAAGTTTATTATATCGCGTTTTAAACCGTTAAAGTGTTTTATTTAAAATGAGTTCTAATAGCGAAGAAAATTAAAGAGCATAGTAATAGTATTTATCAGAAATATAGAACCTACCTACCTAAATAGATTATTGGTATATATATATATATATTAGACGTTATATATATATATATATAATATAGTAGTAGTAGTAGTATATATATAGTACTATATATATAGGTATAATACACTTTATGAGGTCTTTCTATTCATTTCCAAGAAAAAAAAACAGGAAATCAAAGTGGTATTTTTTCAAATGCAATTTATTTATAAATATAATTTGTACATCTTATAGTTTCATTACATAGATTTGTTTAAATTTATATGATCAAGACGTAACTGATACAAAAAATGAATATACAACGAATGAATTCTATAACGTCTAATACTAAATAAAATTATAAATTCATCAAGCTACATCATGTATTCTCATAAAATTTTGAATGATGTGTTTTGAAATTGCCCAGAGATCTTTACAACTTTATCTCTGTTTCACTGCTCATGGAAATATTACGAAAGGAAAAGCTGTCATTTTCTAAGCGTTACACAGAATTACATAAAGTAATTAGCAATTTGTATATATTATGTGGTTGCTGAGAGGATTCTTAAGACGTAAGACAATCTTCTGCAATATTCGTAATATCTCATTAGTTATGGGGATAAACGATTTGAAATTTAAAGTTTAGATATTTGCAATAAAAATTTCCAAATGTTAAGCCGGGTGTCGTACTAAAGTTACAGCCTTCGACATGTTAGATTTGTTCTACTATTGCTAGTATAGACCAGACCAAAGTCAAGTCCTACTCGAGTAGAAAAAAATATTTCTTACTTATTTTATATTACTCTTAGATTCGAAGCCACGACCTCTAAAATACGCTACTGAGGAATGAAGACTGGAAAGGAAACTGCAATATTCAAAGCCAAAATGGGTCAACAGTGCATCTTGTTTAAATGCTATAGGCTACTTCAGTCCGTCTGTCCTCATCTATCATAAAAAATATGATATTGTAGTTTTAAGATAGGAAATATCATGGTATAATATAGGTAATACAATGAAATTCAACAATATTTAAACAGAAAAATATATATTTGGCCTATTTCAGTCATACGTAAACGAGCGGCAGTATAAAATGACATGACTGAGACAGAACGATATTATCTAACAAGGTGATAAAATAATTATTTGTAATAGCAAGTAATTAATTAATATGGTAAATACAAAAACGCACATAACTCATGCGCATTCATGTACAGTTATATAACTGAATAGGCAATAAAGCTAGAAAGCCATTGTCTTCCAAAACGGAACTTGTTTCATCTCACTTAATGCTATGTAAAACAATTTAGTTACCTCATTTATGACTGCTAGAGACATAACCTTTTTGGCTTATGTATGTGTGTAGTATTTGGGAAATAATTGCTAAATCCAAAATTATAACACTTTCAAAGCATTTGTAAGAAAAATTAAAAACGTTTTGTAAGTCGCTAGAAGCATAGCCATAGTTTAAATAAAACACTTTAACCGTTTAAAACGCGCTATATTAGTTAAACTTATTATTAGTTTAACAATATTAGTTACTAATAATAAGTTTAACTAACTAATATATTAGTTAGTTAAACTTATTATTAGTTTAACTAATATATCGCGTTTAAAACCGTTAAAGTGTTTTATTTAAATGTGTACTACTCGCGTAAACTATAGACAGTATTTAATAGCCATAGTTGTCTTTAGTACACTTTTTAATAATTAAAAATATATAACAATAAATGTATCGAGCACCAATGCGTGAAAATAATTGTATTTATTTATTCTAAAGAATAAATACTACACTGCACAAAAGATAATCATGATACATAATAAAAACTTATATACTAGAATATAGTGCAAATTTGCAAAATAAAAAAAGCAAAATTGAATTTAAACACTAGGCATCCTAGTCATATGATTTGTCCAAGTTTAAGGACGAATTACAACACTTGTCGATAGACCTAGATAGGAAAAGCTAAAAATGCAAGGTTTATCAAGCCGATCTTATTACGAGATGCGTAAAACCAGTGTAAAGTTACAATGCAACAATTCTCCACGGCTCACGGTTTCGGATACAATTACATTATTCCATACATGTTTTACTTTCCTGCATATTAAGTAATATTCGCTTTTATATGCGTGTCAAGGCGTTATTTGGTGTACACAATAAAAAATCACTGTTAGACCTGTGTGTAGCTATGAGTTTTTCTAGCTAGCAAAAGAACTATTGTAAAATATTATAACTATGGAACTTAGAAATCGATCTTTATAATAATGTTTTAATAATATTAGTGAACACTCATCTATACTAATATATGAAGCTGAAAGTTTGTTGTTGCTGAACGCGCAATGTCAACTGGAACTACTGATCGAATTGAATAATTATTTTTGTTGAAATAAAACACTTTAACAGTTTAAAACGCGATATATTAGTTAAACTTATTCGAAAATGATTTTTAACTTCGGCCCGACGTTTCGTCTCCCCATGATCACGGCTCGCCAAAGTCCTAAAAATCATTTTCAAATAAGTTTTAACTAATATATCGCGTTTTAAACCGTTAAAGTGTTTTATTTAAATGTGTACTACTCGCGTAAACTATAGACAGTATTTAATTATTTTTGTGTTACTTAGAACATTTATCGAGGACGGCTATAAAACATTACGCCGTGACTCATAGGAGCGAAGAGACATTGGAAAATGTGACAAAAACGGGAAAAATTGATCATCTTGCAGGGTTTCCCTTGCGTGCGCTGTGAAAACGGTTTAAGAAACCAAAACGATATGTATGGAAGGATCATTCCTCTTTAAATGATAAAAAATGTCTACGACGCTATGTCCGCGATGATATGTCTATCTTTTAAGATTGATTTGCAAGAACGACCTGAACGAAAGGACGCGTATAACGGGATACGAATGTCGTGTGTAACACTATGATTTATAAAGATGGGTGGAAGTTCGCAAAAACAAATTTTGACGCCCGTAATAACTATTTTATCCGGACGAAGTCGCTGGCACAGCTAGTTATAAATACCATTGAGAATTAACGACGTCACTAGTTAGGTTCAATTCGGACGAATCAAAAGTCTATACATTAATACCTAGTTTAAATAAATTAATTTAACTTATTACCTGTTTGTATAAGCCCATTTTTCTATGTGGGGTGGGCACGGTTTTATTTACATGCAAGTAGTTGATCAGATTTCTGTACTCTGCGTAACCGAACTTTTATTGTTTTCCCAAGCATAAAGATAGGTAATTTCCAGACATCGTGTTTGATTCTTCATATAAGACACAGACGGCTATTTTATTCCCTTAAATCCCATTAATTTTCCACGGTAAGCATAATATTAACATTTTAATTCAACAGAGACAAGTCATTAATCATTCACTCGTAAGTGAATCGTTGCATCTATATTGCAACAAGTACTTTCTATTCGTGGGTTTAGCCTGTCACTGGGTTTCTCCGAACGCCTGACGCATTTGGCTTTTAGCCACGTGTTTAGATCGACCCACTCCTGTTTTTGAGTTGATAATGTAAATAAGTAGAATCTTTTCCCATCCATATTAAATTAAAATCTTATTTTAATTAAAAAAAAAATGATGACACGGGCGGGACTTGAACCGGCATCACAGCATTAATCATGCTGCTCTAACCAATTGAGCTAACGTGTCAATGGTTGGTGGATGCCGGTTCAAGTCTCGTCCGTGTCGTATTTTTTTTAATTAAATTAGATGTTTAATTTATATAATGCCATTATATGCCAAAAAAACTTTAAATATAATTCTTCTTAATTCTAATGATTATTTCTAGTTTTCATAGTCTTGTATTGCGAGTTAAGGGACAGTATAATTATTCTTATATTTTATATTTATAATCAAAACATTTTCAAAGTTGCCGGGGAATTCGTAACTTAACGCAATATGCGGCGCGAACGCAGACTATTAGGTATACATAATTGATTTTAAATACAATCAGTAACCGGTTTTAGACCACGAGTAAGGCTTGTATCTAATAAACAAAGGATGTGAAAGTGGAGAAAACGGACTACGACCGCAGTCAGTGTGAGAAAAGAATCTGGCGAATGCATAATTCATTTTGTCTATGCACGTTGAACGGATGTGACGTAACAGCTGTTAAAATATTGCACCTTCAACAATTAACGTCCGCTGATCTCGGAAATAAGAATAATTACTGGCCGCTAATATCTTCACGGAGATGATTCTAAAATTATATAATTACCCTCAAATTTACTTGCACATTTTGCCATTTTTCTTTTTTATAAAACTTCCGTCTTTTCACTTTGTCTTAGGATAGTTATAATTCAACAATTAACGAACGTAGAAGTAATAGTTTTTAGGTTTTATTTGCTTTAAAGCAGTTAATAAATAAACACGGCATACCATTTAGGGTTTTGACCGAGTGGACCTTATGTTTAAAAAAAATGTAGGTAATTATTAACTTCTCCATTTTGAGTGACTTTTTCTATAATTAAGTAATGTCAAAAGTTAGTGTATTATTACAGTGAAATGTTACTACCCAAGTAAAAATATGGCCATACTTTTACTTGTTATTAGAGCATGTTATGATTAGATAGGTATGTCTTTCATTTTCTGCAAACGTTAAAATTTCACATACACTTTTTTACACGCAACGCGGCCCGCAATTTGTACAAGTTATCTTTTACGAGTATACTATTAATAGTCTGATGTTATGAGCCGTCTCTATGGTGAAATGTGTTACCTAGCATGACATGACATCATGTAAAGACGAGAGGTCCTGTTTCGAAACCCGGGGAAACAATAGATTATTTCAATCGGGCAGGGCATAAAGTCTTTATAATTATATTATGTAAGTCCGTATAGCAACAGGAAACGTCGTCGAGCTCTTTTAAAGTGTTTAATGTACTTGCACTAATTGCGTACTTACTATCAGAAGGATTAAAAATCTGATACATAACTTTTAAAACCATAAGACTAACCTCGCAGCTTCCATACAAATTTACATAATTGGATTATACTTACTAATAAATTGTTCTACGGGCTCTAGAGTAACGTAATTATGGCATACGTTACGCAGTAATTACACGAAGGTAACATTTAATACTTGAAACAGAATGTTAAAAGGACGGATATACACCGGAAATGTTGTTGAATTAACTGTTTTCGTAAGGTGTGTTGGTAAATCAGAATTGGTTTATCTATACTATAGTGTTTTACCGTTTATAATAGGCGTTTTACACTTGGTGCATAATTTAGAACAATAAAACGAGTTTGAAAATAAAAATATAATAATAATAGTCATCAATTTTAAATGTTAGTTGCGTTTATAAAGAAAGTGTTTAATCTTTGCTAAAATCACGTAATTTTTTATTTTATAGTGTTAACTGTTGTGATTCAGGGTTTGGTGTGGGTGTTAATCAAAGATTGACGAATTTAAATAAAACACTTTAAGTGTTTAAAACGCGATACATATTACTTAAAATTGAAGGACGAATTTTTGGTTTTGGAATATGCCATTATATTGTTTTCTGTATCCGACCACTTGTCTTAGTTACGTATACGAAGATAATAATATTTTAGTGCTCAACTAAGATCTAAATCTCGACCTCACAACTGGTCTAGTATACATAGTACTTATAACTAAACCAATATAGAATCAAGCCACAATTTCATATCGGTATGTTTATAATGCTTAGAACGCCATCGCCATATCCACTTTGCATATTACCATCAAAAGTATTCAATTTTTTTATTAAAGTGAACAATTGTCAAGGGCGTGTGTGATGAAAACAAGCGATGGCATTATTGGAATCTCCCACGGTTAGAAGCAGGTTTGCATACAAATTGATTGAAGTAGCTAGATTTATACCGAACTGGGTACATGGAAGTATTATTGTACGGGCTATTATTAAAACTATAAAATGTTATGTTCCTCAGATACTGATATATTTAAAATTGATATTTCACTTTACATAAATGTGTTTGTAGTTTAAAAAATTATTTGTTCATAATTCATGGGATTTCTAGAGAAATTGTATTGAAGTTAAAACAAACATGATCTGTCAAATTTAAGTTTGCAATTGGTGAAGTTCGGAACGCGACCTCTGAAACCTCGGCAGATCTAAATTTTAGAAGGTCGATGCCAAAGTTAGATTACAATAATTTAATTATTTAAAATCTAAAAATAACACACTCCCATTAGATTATATGCAGATTACAAAACAAAAACGTATTATTCTACTAACGTTTAAGATTTATTTATTAAGATTGCATTCATTTCATTTATTAATATTTTACGAAATTACTAACAATTTGATTGTGAACACTTATATTTTTTTAACGAATAATGTTTCCCATTTATACCTTTCTCTATCTGAAGAATCTATTTCGTGTTACATTTCCACATGTTTAGCACATGATGACACTGTATAAATTAATAATCGATTATAAATTTAAAAAAATACGACTCGGCCCGGACTTGAACCGGCATCTACACGACGGTAGCTCAATTAGAGCAAAAGCACGGAACGCTGTGGATGCCAGTTCAAGTCCTGACCGAGTCGTAACTCTTTGTAATCTTTATACCCTACCTATTTCTCCACGGTATGTTATGTAACCATATATTTGAATGTGATCTTGATTAATAAACATAGTGACAAAAGCGGATTTGGATCCACTTAGAGATCAAAAGCCAGCGTGTAGATTTCTTTTTAATGATCTCACACTCGTCACCAGTATTAAACATTGATGTTTAACATAAAACTCCTATTCTGTCATCGGATACTGTTTCAAAATGCCTAGTATCTGATCATTGGTCAACGCATGACGACATAAGTTAAGAAAGTGAGTTTGCCTAATGTTTGTCATAGAATTTAGCGTTTAAATTTATTTTAACAATATTTGTTTCTGTTCGTCCCACGTTACTTAATGTTATGTTTTAGCAGATTTTAAAATGCATAAATTTTCAATATATGTAATTACATTCTATTGTTTGTAGCCAAATGCTTCAACGTGTTGCCTAGCATTATGTTAAAAGAGTGTTTCGGTCGAGCAGGGCACAGTAGTCTGATCAACTACTTGCCATTTAAAGAACGGATCAGTGAAACGAACGCAAACATGTTTTCGCCCCATGCCCCACGAGGGGGAGACGGGATTTCACTTAACTTTAACTTAATTGTTTTAACACTTCCAATCGAATGTTTCTAGTCACGGACAATTATATGGAAAGTATTAGTAAATTATGCGTTTAGTAATATTACATATTTGTTAAACAATATACGTAATTGCTTTTAATTGTATGGTCAATTAATAAATGCTTCGTAGCTTAGAGAGTGGTACCTTCAAATAAAGCCTACAACCAAAACTAGGTATATAGTTTTAAAATCGAAAATAAATTGAGAAAAAATTCGACTCGTCCAGGTCTTGAACTGGCATCGTCAGCGTTCCATGCTGTTGCTCTTTTTTAAATGCAGATTTCTAAATTATACAGTGCCATCATTTGCAATAACATGTGAAACATATTAAAGTTTTAAAACTACATATAGCACAAAACTTGACTTGTTAAAATTTATAAATACAACTTGCATACAGCTTGCAGCCAAACTTTTTATATGTTTTATATGTTTAAATAATTTTAAATATTAAAGGGTAATTTTGGTATTTTAAAACTCGTAAATGCTTTATTAATTTATCCTCTGAAAGAAAACTTAAAGCTTTTCGTGGGAAATATAAAACTTATCAAGGACGTTTGTCACGGCTTAACTTTTACAATTTTATTAAAATTAGGTAATTCTTAGTAAATAAGCGCATTACTAGATGGTAAGTACATATTATTACTAGATAGACATCCGCTGAGCCAAGGTAAAACGCTATTTAATCGAGATTAAACTTGTGCTCCTAAACATAATATGTAACCATTTAAGTGTTATTTATGTTTTAACTCAGTCCTAGAGATTGCGGTTCTTAAAATGCGAAAAATGCAATGGGACATAACTACGAATTACGTCACATCCTGATACCGTGCGTCGGATATCTGTTGGTTGTTACTTAGTCACTAAAAAGAACGGTAGAGACAAAATAATTAAAAAATATAACAATGGGTATATATAACAAATATATAAACCTATTAATATTAATTTGGTGCCAAGAGACAAAATACAAATGACTTTAGAAGGTGAAGGTCTTCACTTTTAAATAAAACACTTTAACGTTAAACGCGATATATATGACTTAAATTTATTTGAAAATTATTTTAAGGCCCGACGTTTCGGATGCTTTGCAGCAGCCGTGTTCACGGGTAGACTAAGGATGGAGTATGTCTCTGACGTCAAAATAAAAAACTACAACGGTAGCGCCATCTATTTCGTCGAAGTTGGTAGTTAGCGAGTGTTTTATTCAAATGTAACTCGCGTAAACTTCATACATTATATCTTTCACTGTTGCCCTAATCAATCTTATTTACAGACAGACAAGCATAATCAGATTTCCATTTTATATCCGATCGCAACAAATATCGCTGGGAACCCAGGACAAACGAAATGATAGGCAAACAAGTATTGGCATTATGAATAAAAATAAAAATCAAGACAGTGTCCAAAATCAATATAATTTTTAATTACCAACATTTTTATATATTGAAATCTAGAGATAAGACGTAAATATATCATGTTCCTTGCTAAAATTTTACCTTTTACATCTTATCATCATTTTTTTTAATGTAATACATATACAATCTTCGGAAAGATTTATTTCAGAATAATTACTTACTTATTTATAGCGAAAAGATAGAGAGTCGACCTAAGTTTAATTATATAATTTATTGTTATGCAGTCAATGTTTAATTTAAAAGGCACATTCGCGGTTATAAAAACAAAAAATTATTGCCAGCATCTGGTCAATTAAGTCTAACAGTCTTAAACTTCCGTCATGTCAAATACCAAATTATTTTAATTTACGTCTTATAGATACTTTTTAATTTTAAACACGCTATATTTGTGTGATTTATATTATTTTGAAAGCCGTAAGACATAATACAAAAAATGCGTAGTTAAGTGGATTAGATTGATAGCCAAGCGTTTTTATACTAAAGCGGAACTTTATGCTACACATTTATGCTATGTTATCTTGCAGTATATAAATTTATAACTTTATCAATTACGAACTGGTCTGCATGGTTTCATACAATCAAAATTTCATGAAAATAAATAGCCGTTTCCGATCCTACACATCGATATTTATTCGTACTGTGTCAATACCATACAAAGCTCTTCTTAACACGTTCAGGACTTAAGGGTATGAAGTCGATCCCTTACAAAGCACTCAGCCAGTGTTGCTCCAAAAGTAGCATCACGTTACAGAGTTCATTATCAAATATATGTGATATGATGTGATTTTTAAGCGGGAATGAATTATACAAACATTTTAATTGTTTGGTTACTACAGTTAGCATGGCAAGGAGTTCAACAGATAGCAAACGCTCTGATTGCATGTCTTGAAAATATAACAAATAAAACACTTTTAAGCTAAGTCACGGCTGCTGTTAAGCATCCGACATTGTTTATAAGTTCACTTATATATTTCGCGTTTTAAACCGTTAAAATTAAGTACTTATTGAATTGTGTATTACTCGCGTAAGCTACAGACAGTACTTAATGTACGTTAATGTTAATACAATATCGAGTATAATCTTAATGTACCGATAAGAAAGAGGGAATGGGAAATATTATGGTACCATAAATTCTCTTGTCGATAACTGCCCTTCCAATATCGTATGCTAATCAACTCGCGTCATAAAAGTGAAACGTCAGTGAAAGTGGTCAAATTAGGCACAAATCGTCTTCAACCGAATAACTTCCAGTGAAAACGTCTTCAAGACAGGTGTGACTGCGTATTATTTAACGATCCTACTTTTATTATGCTGTTAATCGTTATTACGTACTGTGAGATATTGAGTGTTGCATATTTCTATAAGACAGTTAAGTAGTATAATCCATCTTGGTGTGCGAAATAATAATTAATATTTAAAAAGCCTTTGTATAATCGCATTATTATAATTTCGTATTGAAGGTTTAATTGTTATACAAAACAAATATATACGTAAGATTTTTTGAATAAAAATATGTTAAAACGCACGCAAACATTTTATTGTAAGATTTCCAGATATGGACAATATTTCGGAAAATGTGATTTTCAACCGAGCCATTTATGTAATTCAAACCTTTAGTAAAAAGAGGCGTTACGGGGCCTTAAGTAAAATATAAGGCCCCGTAACGTTTTTTCATAGGTTTTAATGTTTTTGCATTTCAAAATCTACTTACACGATGTGATAACTAACATAAGCATGAAAAGGTTTACATTGCCAAACAATTGTGCCCTCTGCTCCAGAGGTTAAAAGACAATAGTTTAAACTTTAACCATATTGCACATGGGTACACGATTATATAAGTACAGAATAGAGATTTAAAATCTTTAGAGGAGCCACCCCAGCCATATAACATCTAAACAAGATACGATATCGACATATTTTGGCATTGGATATTTGGAAATACACAGAAAACCGAAACGCGATTAAACCTGACTGAATATGTCCCTTTTTTATCTATGGTGGCTTACTCTCTACCGTCTACTGGGACGGAATTTCGATACTCCTACTTATTGTCCAGATTTCCAGACAAAGTCCAACATATTTCTGGAAAATAATATATGGTTGGACCGTTTGATTATTAGCTATATATTATTGCTTCCATTACACAAAAATTAAAAGCACACATTCACATTAAAAAAGAAAGTGTTTGATGCATTTTTAAAACTAGATGTTTATGAGATTTATTAATTCCTAAAACCCTACATCTTATTATATTACTATTAATTACACATTTGAAATTTAATAATAAAGTGCACAATGTCGTTATTTGTTTTTTCTTTATATACGTGTATATTTCTTGAATTTGGGAAGCTATTAGATGTTACCAGAAAAACACGGGTATAAGCTGAATATATCATAAATTATGAATGTTATAATGATAAGGAAGTGAGATAGCGGGTTTAACTTCAGGCTATATTACGCAAGAAAAGAGTTAAACGCGTACGCATCAAGGGCGTTGGCTTTTTTGCTGTACTCTACATGTTTTAAACAACAATTAAATTGTCTCTAATTGTTATTTTTAGATTACCCCACTTTTTAAAGTGTTGAAAGCAAGCAAATATGTTTATGGAAACTTAGAGATATATATACTAATATATAGAGCTGACGAGTTTGTTTGTTTGTTTAAAATCGTTAATCTAAAGAACTACTGATTCGAAATGAAAAAAATATGTTGATTATATCATTTATTGACGAAACTTATAGGCTATAAAACAATGCGCTGACTAATAGGAGGTAAGAGACAGTCCTGAAATAATTTATCCTTGTGGGATTCCACGTACTGAAGGAATAATTTCTCTTTAAATTATGTAAAAAATGCCCGGGACATATTTTAAGATTTAACCGCAGAACGACGAGACGCGGTGGATAACAGCTTAAATTGATATAGTTGAACAGGTTCGCAAAAACGAAATTTCGATGCCCCAAATAACTATTCTACGTGGACGAAGTTGCTGACACAGCTAATATGACATAAATTGATCATAATATATCTTTAAGCTACTGGACAACATTTTATAACTTAAATAGTTTTTTACAAATTAATTCGTCTTGCAAAACTCATCTAGATACAGAAACCACTAGACTCCGGAGGTCGCGGTTACAACTTACAACTATCGCTAACCATAGAATAATTATAGTGCACAGCTTAGCTCCATCTTAATGAAATGCGACGAACTTTGGTAGCGCAAGTGACAAATTTATCATTAAACCAACCTTTGTGAAGCAATTTTATTAAAGATTAACGTAGTTTTATATATATATATTTTATTTAATATGAATTTAAGGTATAGCTTAATGGTTGCTTCTTAATGCAAATCTGATACTTGCTGTTACGTCATTTAAAATATCTAGTCAAAACCGGTTCTATAAGTAAAATTATTCGTAGACTGTAATTTAAAATTAGAA
Organism: Leptosia nina; assembly: GCA_963661955.1. Taxonomy (NCBI): domain Eukaryota; kingdom Metazoa; phylum Arthropoda; class Insecta; order Lepidoptera; family Pieridae; genus Leptosia; species Leptosia nina. The sequence goes on from CAVLEF010000007.1 coordinate 5,212,909, forward strand.
TATAATTGAAATTGGATTTGCCTAGATAGAGCTTTTAGACTATGGACGCAAATAATAAGGAACCCTGTTAGAGAGAGCTATGAAAAATAGCTCATTCATCAGTAAAATAGAGTAGGCCATCTGGGAGTAGAAGATATTGGTAGCAGAAGGCCGAAAGTAGGACATTTGGAAGCACTGTAAAGCAATGAATACCTATTCTACGCAGACAAAGTCGCAAGCACAGCTAGTATCAAATATTGGACCTACATTATAGCCTATATAAGGCGGCAGATATCAGTGTAAATATCAAAAAAGTAGTAGACCAGTAGATACAATGTCAGTTGAGGTCGTTCGAACCGGTATAGCACCGTTACTGCGAAAATTATTGCCCCTGGCTGACTGTAATGTGAACACTGACACCCATGTGAAAATCTGGTTACGTTGTGGCTTTTCCTCTAAAAATTTTAATGGTGTCTTCATGCAATCGACAGTAATTTTAAAACAAGCAGTAAAGGGATTTTTTTACGCAAAAAATAACAGTTTGAATAGAAATAAAACGCTTATATTCTATAGTGAAATACCGTTACCCCCATGTGGGGCATGGGGCAAACACAGTGTCGGTTCCACTGATGAGTAAAACAATCTACCGTTTCCCCAACATTCGAACCCAAGAATAAACTATTTAAGGATTTAGCTACAGATGCGGTCAAATGCGATAATATAGTAAATGTTTTAATTTCATCTGGTAAAAGTTAAGGTACGATTTCGAAACCAGTAGGTACTGTGAGGCTCAGGTCCACAGTATTGTCTATGATTTTAGTATCTTTTTCTTCTCCTAGTAGCCACTCGCTATTTCACTTTTATAAAACATTCCAATCGAAATATATAAGTGAAAACCTTTAACGCGTATACAATTATTACTGACAACCTTCTTGTTGACTTTGAAGTATGACATTTTTAACAACGTACAAAACGTTTTTGAGTATGATTATTATGTAATTTGTATGGGAATCATTTAGTATATAGATTTATCTACCCAGCCCTTAAAAATATCTTATTGTCAAACTTTACGAATAATATTGTCCGTATTATTGTAGAAGTACACGCTTCAAAGAAAAAAAATAACGGTTTGAAAATCGAAACGCCTATATTGGTCAAATTATTTTTAATTTAATTTAACTACCGCCTGGCGTATCGGAAGCTTTAAGGAAGCCGGATCGGGGAGGGACTGAATATAGACGGTGTGCCAGTGTGGTATCTATATTTTTAAGTTAACTTAATTTTTGTGTCACGTCATTTTGATTTTGGTTCGGCTTGTTAAAACACTAGTATATATTATAAAAGAACAAAGGACGGAAAAACCAAAAATATAATACAATATTAAGAAAGTTACTTTTAAAAAAGTCGAATAGTTATGCATAAAAGTTTCGTAATTGACTGTGATTTATGCAAATATTATACCCATTGCGTAAACACAAAGTGAAACGATGGAGTTTCCATTCAGGAATCAAACTCATTAACGACTATAAATAAACACATTAATATTTTAATTAATTAACCAGTTTGTTGCTTTTCAACTCACGAAACTCTTTAAAGGAATTTTTATTACGACTCAAATATTGGTAAATATAACGGTATAATCACTCTAGAGTTTATTTATGTTAATACACTTAAATTATATACATAATAATAATAATAAAATAGCACATAATTGCAAAAAAATGTACAACATCGATGTACAAACGACAGTTTAAAATATAAAGTAAAATCACATTGGTTATTCTGACCTCATTTCACCGAAAATTTTTATTTGTTCCACAATGATAATTATACGCAAAACTTAAGGTCGAGAACCGTAACACCAATAAAACAAGGAAAACCACTTGCACTAAAAGAAGCCTTTTAAAATTCACGACTCAATGTTACCACAACTGTTATTTTATTGCTAAACCTTAAATGATAAATATTTTATATCTTACCTATTACTCCAAACAGACATAATATTCCACCAAATAACCAGTGACTTATCTTCATTTTAACAGTCGCACTTTCACTAATAAACTATAACATTACTATCAATGATAACTAAATATTTAACATTTCGTGTACACTGTTCAACAAAATACTAACGCCACTGTCGTAAATTCCCGCCAAAATGAAATGGCGTTAACAATTTTTTTTAAAACAATTCCGCTCGAAAGGCAAACGTCAACTGCACGTCTGCGCTGGGTGACCACGCGGCCTACCACCCGATGCCAAACGGACCTGTTACTCGACCGATTTAAAAGTAAATTAATTATAATGAAACATCGAGTATCGAATCCACAACCGTATTGAACAGGCTAACGGCCGGTTATTTTACTAGAAACGAAGTTGGAAAACTGGCTTAGAAATGATTAACATTGAACTCTTACTAAGTATGCGGTATGTACCCTGCTTGTAATTGAGTAATGCGTGAGGTGTAAATTGTTAACGTAATACCTAATTACCAAATGGTTTAATTGAAATCGCGTTTTATTTATTTATTAGATACGTATTTGCATTTAACAATTATGAATAGAGATGATCTATAATTATGTATATTTTTAATATGTCGTCCTTTTTAATTCGTTTATTAAAATTATATTGATGAAAAAATATTATAAATAATTTCATACGTAGTTGACAATTAATATTCATAATGAATCCTATGTTTATTAGTTTACAATAACATAAAAATATAAATGGATTTACTTTAATAGTACACAAAAACTTCCACCGTTCAATACATTTGCAAACAGCGCACTCTGTATTTTTATTTCTTAACTAATGTCACAACCGTATCAATGTTATTACGATACAAATGTATTTAAAGTTATTCGCGAGATGTCGTGATTGAAAATTTGTTGTTTGTATAATGAAGTTGTTAATATTGTTTTAAACCAATAAACTGTTGTTTTCTTTTTATTGAGTAGTTGATTGTATCTTCTTTGTGACCATCTTATTCATCTTATGATAAGGGTTGCCATTATATTCAAACGGTAATAGGACGATTTGACAACTTGACTTGACATTTGTCTGCCACCCGCCGTCCATATGTCGTTGGCCAATCGTTGGCAGTGAACGGAACGAAGCGCTGCGCGTTGTATAGATCGGCTGGCCGTCTGGCTGAAAATAGTGAACGAAGTATGAGTTTTCAAAATATGTTCGAATAAAAAAGTGAATACAGTGAGTGACTGTCATCCAGCAAGATGGTTGATGACGTGAAAGATATTACGGAAAAAGCTGAAAGTAAAGGTATTGTGTGTTTTTAAATCGATACGTGATGTTTTAGTGTGAAATGTGATCAAAACCGTCTAACCCTAAACGGCGTCGTGGCCCCACGTAGTGAATTCGTGTTCAGCTTTCGAGAACGTCCGCAGTGGGTTGTGGCCGATGCAGGCTGTTTTGTTTTTCATCTGCATTTGGACGTCTTTTGACGTCGTGGTATGTTCTATAATTAGCGGAACGTCTGCCAGACGGTGTGAAGTGCGCAGGAATGCGATATGTACGTAGGGGGTATGGACCTCTAGTTATTTGGTTACCGATGGTGCGTTTTTGCCGGATCCCTGACGTACTTACCGTTACGCGGTCTGTATTCCTTGCCCTATTATTTAGTCGCGAGTAATATGCAAATTAATATCGAATGATCTGTTTTTGAGTCATATTCATTATCAATGTTTGACTGACGTAAGTTGATATTCGTATGTTGCACTTGTATATTTTCGCAAACGGAACACACTTGTGACCTTTCTCTTTTATCTTATCTAATTTTTATCGCCTTAAGACATATGATAAGATCATAATGTTTTTGCTTAATATGTACATGGACATTTAATTATAATACAAACATGAACACATACCTTGTACAGACAAGATACAAAAACGTGTTTTGACATTTTTACATAAGAAAACATGAGTTAATTTTTGACTACATCTACAGAAAAAGAAGATAGAAGTTTTGTTATTGTATAAACAGTTTTAAACAACTTTAAGATGAAAATAATTAGAGATACCACAATTTTAGGCTATGCAAAGAAACAACCTAGATTAATTGAAGGTCATGCAATGTAGTACACTAGATAACTGACACTATTAATATTGAATCAACAATTAAAGGAGATGACGAACATGTGTGTGTAAAACATAACATTTCAGTAAGCTATTAATATTATTAATTTTTATTTGGGATATGGAAAGACAGCTGGGTGATTATTTTTCATCAACTGCTGACACATTTACCCTTTTGATTTACCTTTTTGATTACCCTAATGATGTTTTACGGACTTATTTCGCTGTGTACCTTCGGAACATCCTGTTTCTTTACAAAATCTTACTAACTTTTCCATCTTTATTTATTCATACTAGAGTGAAGTTTTGGCTAAAACAACATGTTGTTGATAAATAAACAAACAATAATAATAATACTATACATTTATAGTTCTTTGTGACTCAACAGATACTAAATACCTGTCCAAGTTTTAAACTATTTATAGGCTAATTCATTATTTTAAATATTTTGTCATTAATACCTCATTCGGTTACTGTGAGTCAATGTGTGGGTTGAATGTATTATTTGATCTTATAAAAGACTTCAAATTTATGGAAATTTTCAATAAACTACCTACATACTTTTCTATGTGGGATTTTTTATTACTTATATGATATGTACTTACACAGTAGCATAAAGTAGTCTACACTTTGATTGGCAATGAAAAACAAAAATAATCTTATTATTAAATTTCTTTCTTGAGGGGACACTGATAGAAAGCCGGGTGGTCGATTAGTTCACATTGGCCGTTGGCTATTCCACCCATTTTTCCTTTCCAGCTTGGCGGAAGTTTTTCAGTTTATCCAACTCTCACTGCTTTCCCTTCAAACATTTTTGTTTCTCTACATTTTTAGTGTCTGTTTCATCTTTATTTCTTTCATCTCATCTGTATTTATGTTGTTACTTCCCATATGTGTGTGTCTTAGTTAGAACATACGTGATACAAGTACATTGAGCAAAATAATCTTAATTTTAATTCCAAATGCTTCCTAGTGTTTCAGCAGTAAGTCTTTTTGAAACAAAAAATTTAATTGTCTAGAGTTATTGCAGAAAACTCAATAAACACCTGTTCATTAACAAAACGCATTTATGCACAATTTAATGACAGATGCGGAATGCTGAATGCATGACAAATGTAAGTGAATATTTTTATAATGAGTTTGAGATGCATATATAGACTTTTAGATATATACCTACTTATGTATAGTAGAGAAAATATTGCTACAATTTTTATGCACCTAGTTAAACAATTGTTTCAACCTATTCAATAATAAAAAGATTAAGATTTTTATCCTTTTAATAGTAATATGAACAACATTAATACTACAAGTCTAAATTGATTTTTGTTTATTTGATTTATATTTCATCTATCAATACATTATTGTAATTACATAAGATTACCTTGGTTTTTTCTTACGGTTCATATTAAGTAGCTATCTTTCTGACATATTGAATATTTCAATTAAAGATAGGCCCTTGACAAAAATGCATCACTAACCCTGTGTGGGTTCTACTTCAGCATAAGTAATAAAGTTTACACTAAAATATAACTCAACTACTTGAAAGTCTAAAGTATGAGAAATCTTAAGCACAAGACAATTTCTACCCAAGAAAGTTTCATTGACACTGAATGCATAATTTATAATGCACAGTCATAAGTTGCAGCTTATTGTCTAAATAAGAGAATGTTTTAATGTAGGAATTTTAAACAATATTTTTATATATAGATTTAATTAATGTTTATTATATCTACATAATGACCGCCCCTGTAGCTCAATGGTTAAATGCGTTGCTTAGCATTGCATTGCAACAGTAATTTGACTGGGTCGGGCAGGGCACTGAAGTCTGATCACCTAATTGCCTGTAAATAAAAGCGATCTGTGTAATGGACACACAAATAACGGGTTTGCCCTGTGCCCCACGAGGGGAAACTCATATCTACATGATAAGTATAGTTACAGTCTACAAATTTAATCATAAATAAATTTGTCCAACAACAATAATAATAAAAACAAGTAACACAAATTCCATTTGGTTGATAAGTTTTAATTTGTAATGTTTGAATTTTTAAAGGTTGTTACTTGAGTCATAAGGCCCTGCTTGTTTGATCATCATTACCTCATTTTCAATCCTTAGTATACCGACAATTTTCTTATCACATATTATGTAATATAGATATAATATTTTCGGCGTATACATTAATATATATAAACGGTAGCAAGGACAAACGCTTGCATGTGGCTAAGCCAGTCTCATCTAGTATGAACTTACCGCATAAGGGCGCAAGACAGTCATTATTTATCTCGGCCCATTTACTTGAATCATCTCATCTAGCCTTATACAAGCGCGATCACTATGTACATGCCATACATACAATTATACATATACGATTTATTATTTACTTACACTTTGTAGGCACGTCTCAATTATTTTGGCATTCGATCTTCAAAATACGGTGTTTCCTTTACAATAACTTTATGCAATATTTCCGATACTGTTTCCTAATATGCCTACTTAGGGTTGACTTATATTTAATATTATATTGTGAAACACAAATCTACCACGATACCTAAGTCTTCTTTTTCTCATTCCTAATATCTTACACTACTTTTTTACCATATCTAATGCTTTTCGCGCAATTTTTATGGTCATTAAGTTCAGTGTTGTATATTAAATAACTTTCATATTGATGCTAGATGCCGAACCAACGACCTTATAATTAAAATTCTACAGCTTTTTTTATGATAGAGGAGGACACAGAAGCTTGACGTTCACTTAATGACGCCGCCATATAACATCTAAACAAGATGTGCTATCGACGTGTCTTGGCTTCTGGTTAGTCGGAAATCCATAGATTAAAAACCATACAAATTCATACAGCTTTTTCATCTTTGATCGGTGCTTCTTAACCCAGACGAATTTCCAAAATTCCTACCATCCAGATTTCTAAACGAAGTTTTAGAAAAATTCAAACCCACGACCCGTTGGTTATAAGTAAACATTGCTACTATTACACCAACGAGCCCGTCGAATATGCGGTAATTTCCTTAGCTGATTTTAACCTAAACGTTTCTGCAGGTTTTTCTTATATTGAGATCGTAGTAGACGAACAAAGTAGTCTTTATGGGTGTTATTGCGTGTCGGCGTTCTATTATTAACTTACTACGTCCGTTTTCTATTCATGAGATCCTTTCGTTTCATAGATACGCATTATTATGAAGGGCAGTGCTACGGTTTATGTTTAAAATATCTCTAGGCCTTCGCTTATTTGATACAAGTGTAATATTGTTTTGCTCAAACGCTATAAAGTATTTAAATTATCAGTACTTCACCATTGCTTATAGCTTGACAATGGTCTATTAATTTCTGAACTTTAAGTACTTTATAGTTACTTAAAGGAATAATATTCCTTGCTTTATTGTTAAAGTGGCAAACATTTCTATGTAAGGATCGCTTTATTTATATTCAGCCCAAACCACTGAAGTAACGCACCATATTTACCAGTTCAATGCTAGTAATTAAATACCTACGATTGTTCAGGTCATGAAACTATAAAAAAAGGAACGTGTAGCTGAAAATATCTGAAACAAAGAATAGAAGCGCGAGATATTGTATTAGTAAATAAAGTAAATTCAGAATTGTACCAGAAACGAAGGTATAATTTTAACGCCCTCACTTGCCTACTCACCTATTCGAGATTGATTGATGCCTTAAGGGCCAAAGTTTTCAAGGTCAAATGCAAAACAGATGTTTTTTCTCAAGCGACGACCTTGAACTAAAGTAGTCTTGCAAGACCATTATCGATTTGCTCTCAGCTCTCTGAAATATTCCGTATCTTAGAAATCTATACGTAACACATTAGTAATGCTAAATGCAGTGTAGTGAGTACATTCTTGTTAACTTGTTTTGTGTATAAACACGTTTACAAAGTACTACGTATAACAATTATGGGCCACTGGCTTCACGCGTCTTGGAGTACTAACTATGTACTATTTTCGTTATCCAAGATATTGTTTAAATAAGACACTTTTAACGGATTAAAACGTGAAATTTTAATACATACCTCATTTTTATTTACATCACAACGGGTGCTGTGTGCTAAGTTAACTAATATATTTCGTGTTTTTGTTTAACCTAAACTTTGTGTTTTATTTAAATATGTATAACTTGCCTAAACTACAGACTTAAAGTAGGTCGCCAATTAATTTTGTTCTTTAAGGTTTTTCGGTTTAGTGGAACGTTTTTAGTACCTACCCAAAGACAAATAAATATCATAGGATTAGCTACATCGTATTGAAAAACTTAATTTCAATCCTTGTTAAGTGTATTTTTATATTTCCAACGTTAGGTCTTAGGTGATGTTTTCTCTCTTTGAATGCTTCGGTCATACATGATAATGCAAATTTTACTCAAGTCTGACGATACGAAACGCCGACTATATGAAAATGACAGTTTCTCCATTCTTGTTAGGTAACGTGACCTTGCCGTGGGTTCAATCAACTGAGGTGATGTTTAAAGGAATTATGCCCAATCGCCGCTGAATAGAGATCAAAATCGCTTAAACGATTGCCAACTTTTTGTCGAGATTGATCCTTAACGCAAGGTAATAAAGACTTATGACTTGCGTAGGTGTCAATTAGGTGCCTCGGAAACTTAGTCGGATGGGGAAACGCTAGGCGATGCATATTGATATGAACCCACGTGTGAATGGCGTAAGACCTTAAAATATCAATGATTTTTTTCTTGATACGTAATATATGGTCAGATGCTTTTTTTTCTATTTTATTAGAAAGGAGGACAGACTAGCTAGGAGTTCACAAAAGATGCATTTTGGAACATTTTTGGATTTGGATATTCGAAAATCCACAGACTGAAATTTAAACGCGATTAAACTACGTTTTAAATTGTGTTCTGCTTCGTTACCCGGACGGAATTTAGATATTTCTACCAATCATTTAAAATCCAGATATCCAAAAGAATAATTTAAAATTATACATTGATGAGAAACATGTTGGACCTGGTGGCCATCGGATCAACTGACAGTTAATTATAATCCATACGTTGCTACATTAGACGTTGGTCCGTTAAAAGTTTGTCACTTCATCGCATTGCCATCTTTGTTTGCTGATGGTGTGAATGTCTGTACGCCCACATCGGCAATTGTGAGACGGGGAGCGTGGTAAATCCTATTACTCCCTCTCAGGAGTCCAGAATCGACCAGAAACTACAAAGCGCTTTACCAGCCCACTACGGTGCTTTTGAGAGAGCCCTGGAAAGATGTTTGTGCAAATCCGAAATTCCTAGATTGCATAGCAAGCCTAGAATGCTTTATAATTTCGTGAATCCATTAAAAATCCTCATCCATCTCCTCAAACTTGTCTTCGTATTTGGAATAGGCAGAAATGTACTGCAATATTTCGTTTCTGATTTTCAAGAGCTGTAAATCATTGATAAACATTTCTGAATGCGTTGCATGTTAAAAAAAGCTTTTATTACATTCATTTTAGCAAATTACTTGTGGATCAAGACATCATCAATGCTAGGAAATAATATACAAATGCGTCAACGTCGGTATGTCATCACAAATGACGTGATTACACTGTTAGAGACAGTAAATGTCCTTGTTTATATTTAAATATACATATATTATTATATGCAGTATATAGGAAAACGCGATACACTTGGTGTAAAAGATTTTAAAAGTCTTTGACATGCTTCCGAGGATTATATGTCCAGATTCAGTCATAAAAAAGAATTTTATATTATTTGTTTACTAAGTAGTCTTGATGACGTGCTATAAAACTACAGACTTTTGTCTGCAGTTATTTTGACCAGATTGCTCGGAGTACCAGATGTTCTTGACAAACTGGCTGTAGTGGTTGATCCCTGAGTAAGTGGCGAAGATAAGAGCTTCCTGACCTCTTTTTAACTAGCCGAGGGCAGAATTTTTGGTCATTACCTACTATTAGCTATTATCATCTTTAGTAAATCAGAAATAATACAATTTTTGTTCCGACTGAAATCTCTAATATATTCTTGACTTGGATTTCTGTAAGTAATAAATATCAATGTAACTTCTCTATAACGATATTAACTAAGAGAACATCGACGCTTTTGTATCTTCTAAGGTCTGGATAAGTCATTGTATAGATAAGGTCAAGGTTGGCGAAAATAGACTGCGCTTATAAAATTAACTCATCTTTTGTCTCTTAATTCAAGGTTTGAAGTATAATTATAAAGAAAAACAAAAGCCTAACAAAATACAAAAACAAAATTTGTTAAAAACAGTCCATAAAACACAGATTTTAATAGTTATATAATTTTTATAGTGTTTGTTTGTTTGTTTGTTTACTTTGTTTTTATTTTTTGCGCTGGTGAATATATGATACAACAAAAAAAACTTCATCATTTCCGCCGTCCTAGGTTCGAATCCTGGGGAAACAATAGATTGTTTCGCTCGGGCAAAACACAAAAGTTTGATCAAGTACTGCTCTGTAAATAAAACTGATCAAGTGAAACGTACTCAAATGATTTCGCCCCATGCCCCACGAGGGGAAACTGCCTTTTACTCTTTATAAAAAAAAATTGGGTGACGTCCAGATTTACGAGAGAGATCAGAGAAGATAAGTATTTTTATCGACTTTTATTTACATTATGCACTGTCAATTTATAAGTTAAAAGAGAATGCAAATTACACTTAGTCTAGCCGCTTCGAGCTGCCGCATTTTTTGTGCAGTTCAACGACAGTTTCCCTCCAGAACGCTGCGTCATGCAGCCAGCTTGTAAAAACTGCAAGTCGTGTCTGAGCAACGAGAAATTCGATTTGAAGAATTTCCTACGATTTTCCTTAATCAAAACGTCCAGCTCTTTTAGACCCTCCTCCCACATCCCTTTCAAGTCATATTTGCCCAAGTGCTCATCCCGAGGCGTTCCTTTCATTTTGACCTGGATCACATTGAGAAATAGGAACTGGGATAGCTATTCATTGCTGGATTCCCACGTTATAAATGCACGCTTTCTAGTGCATAACCACGGGTTTGGAACCGCAGATCAAAGCCTCTATCATAAACCCCGATTATGATAATTTATCGTTTTAGTAGACTACAGTTTATTGGTGGACTTTCTACCGCTAATCTTAGGTTCTTAAGACTAAGTGCTTTTTAAAATTGGAAATTGTTTTTGTTGATATCTCGTAATGAAAACATTGCTTCAATTCGATATTTGATTTAAACATGGAAGTAGTTAGATTTTTATTACATCAGACCTTCTTCAGAATTGTAAATTTATTAACTATTTGCTTATCGTTAAATAGACAAAATAATGTAATGATAATATAGAGAAAATTAGTATTTTTATAAATAAATAAATAGTAAAAACTTTCCGTTTGTTTTATCAAACTCTCATGTTGTGTAAAATTAGTTCGATTAAAATATTTTTATTTTCTTTGAACCACGCGTCAAATACTTGGTCAATATAACTACAAAATATGTACATACATTACTATTTATCAAAATCAGGTAATTTTCCCAAACCATCATAAAAATGCCTGCTGTCTATAAAGATAGATTATTATACAAATTCCTTTCCCATGACCGAAAGTGTTTGTTTACGATGCTCAATAGAGTATTGATTGATCCAATGAATGGTAACATTCTGTCATTCATTCGTTCGTACACCTCTACACTACGTTGATTATTATTAATAATAAAACACTTTGAAAACACAAATAAACATACAAGCAATTACTAAATAACCTTTTTTACATTTACATTAAACGACGGCCTATTATTTCTTTAAAATTTATTAAGGAAATATTTATTTACAATAATATCAATCGGTGGATTAGAGATTAGGAACAGGTTTAATAATTAATTCACTGAGTGGTTGTTAAGTATAAATCTAAAAATTATTAGATGAATGAGTTCACAAGAATAATTCAAACTCATAATGAATTTTTGAAGTCATGCTTACGTCAATGTCTTGTAACCAAACAATTACGCACAAAGTCTCGTATTTACTCTTAAGATGCGAAGTCGCTTGTACAACGAAGAAAACTGGCAAAACAACTATAAAACAACAGCTGGTTAACCTCCAACCGCAAACGTCAATCCTTATTGGAATCCCATAAAGCTATTGCTTGTAAATCTCAGAATAGGAAAGGTGTAAAACATTGTGTATACAACAATTGCCAAACATACATATACTTATATAAATATCAAACTACGATTATGTCGTGTGTAGCTATTATCGGTTTATTAAGCATATATTAGTTGACTTATTTTACTTTATTTTGACATAATATGATTTCACCTTCAAGCCACCGTGACCACGGCTGGTGCATAAAATCCGAAACGTAGGACCGTAGTTAAAATAAATTAAATATAAGTTAACTACAATATTTTAAGTTTTACACAGTTAAGAGTGTTTTATTTAAACACGAGCATCTCTTTAAGATTATGTAACAAAGAGAGAGAGAAATCTATATTTATCGTATAACATACTCAATACAATCTTACACGTACGAAAATTAACAATTTTATTTTATTCCAGTTTAGTTGTGTTTCATAATGATTACTACTAATTGTTTTTTTAAAATTCGAATTATGATTCTAACAATCTCTTTGCTATAATAGTTAACTTTGTGTTGACGTACACGGTTTCTTAGCGGCCTTAGCTGTATATATTATAGCCAAGTTATGCATTTAATTGCACCTACACGTTGAATAAAGGTTGGACATTTCGAGGTTTGGGTTCTTAACACGACGGCACGCCTATATCTACGCGGCCTCCGTACGTGGGCGTGTGTGATCAATATGACTAGCTTGACTTAAGCCTAAACATATGGTATAGTTAACATTTTATCCTTTTCTTTTTTTAATATTTCCACGGTAATCATGTAGATACTTTGTTGTATCTTGGAAAAGATTGAAACCGCTGTCGCTTTTACTTATTAATACTTCCATTATTTGTAATCATAGTTACACAAACCTTTTATCCGTGTGTAACACAGTGCCCACAGATGTCACTTTTAAATGCGTAACGGTAGCTCAATTGCTTAGAGCAGCCGAACGAAACGATGTGGATGTCGGTTCAAATCCCGCCCGTGCCGTTAAATTTTTTCAATCTAAATAATAAATAATAGCTATTATACTTGTTTTTATCGTAATTGGTGAAGATCTTTCAAATTCCACTCGATTAGGAGAAATGGGTCACATTGTTAAGGGTCTAAATGAACGAGCACAGTTATCTGAGAGGCTACATCTTTAATTGAATACCATTTGAACACGCAAGGCATAACAATAGATAACGTGAATCAATTGAGCCATAAATATTATAAAGCAATTATCACAGCTAGTAAATAAGTCTTTGGGAGTATCTTTCTAGTTTAGTAAAAACAAAATCTTTGATTTATGCCAATGAATGGGCATAAAAAAACGACAAGTAACTACTTTGTGGTTGCCATAATTAGCAACCACAAAGTAGTAAGTACTTGTCGTTTTTTTATCATTTATCGAATTTATGTTGCTATTCGAGTATTATCAGAAACTGAAATGGCACAAGTATTTCCTATACTTAACATTGTTTGTAGCTGGCAGTACTAAACATTATTATAACAATTGTATAACTGTTAAAGAACAATTAAATAAAACTTTAACTGCTTAAAACGCGAAATATTTTAGTTACGCGTATTTACATTTGGACACTCTAACGACAGCCCGAGCGGACTTTTTGGACGCTTTGAAGTGCCGTGTTTTATTTAAATGTGTACTAGGTACTTGCGTTAACAACACACAGTACTTTTAATACGGAGCCATATTGGCGATTTATTTTTTTTATTCATAATTAACTACCTAATACTAAGTACATTACGGAATACAGGATGAATGGAATATACTCACCATATACTTTTTATTTATTTATGTATGTATAAATGTCGCCGTATTTAATTTCCAATTCGCCTAACTAGCAGAAGGATGCATTTATCTGGAATACCTACTCTACAATTAGCTCTAATCGTTTCCATGCGGGATGTAATACTAGTAGATTTAATATAATCCAATCAAGCATTGATATCGTCAAGTATAAAAAAGTAATGGGAGATTCGGAATTTTGTTAATATGAAGCGCATTTATTTTAGCCCTCAAGTATAAAAAAAACTTTTTTAATGGTAGTCACCTACCATTAAAAAAATTTTTTTTATTTGTACTCCGCTTATAGCATCTAAACGGGTAAATACGCAAGTTACGCTGTCGACCTATTTTGGCTTTCAATATTACAAACAGAAACAAATTAAGTAAGATTTTTTTCTTGGACAGTTGTCGTGACCGGAATTATCCTACCACCCATTTAATATCAAGATTTCCAGACAAAGTCCAACATGTTTCAGATAGATTAGAGACATGTAAGACGGGGTGGGTGTCGAACTCACGACCGGTATATTTTCATTAGTCCAACAAGCCCGCCTAAAATCCACTCAGTACAATGTAGAATATTGTACTAGATTATACTTCAATTATATAGAGAGAGAACACGTCTCTACATAATTATAGTTAAAATACATGTTACGATTTCAAACACAAAATATGTTAGTAATGTTATTTTTAATTTATTTTAATGACGACTCGACTTTTAACAGCAGGCCGTAAGTTGTAACCACTGTCACTGCCTCGGACATAAAAAATAATAATAATAACATACATATATTTATCATTAGACTGGTTATAATTTGTGGTGGTGATGGTACCGCTCAACTTCGAGTTTTTGATTGCAATTAAGTGTTATTCACCGCTACAATAAATTGTACATTTTATAATGAAAAGAATTTTATCGCCACTTTCACTCGTACACGATGCGATCAAATTCGTAACGAGTCGTAAAAATTATTTTTAAAATGGACCGTTACGAGCAGTAACATGGAGGAAAGTAAAACCGACGTGTGTCTTGCCTCATTTGGGTATTTCGTGATCTGAAAATAACTAACGGAAACTTTAAAGGAACCGAGATTGCATCGAAGTTATAGTAACAACGTATTTTTTTCACTACACCTTGTCGTAATATTTAAAAAGCGTATAATTTACTAGCTTTGTCCGCGACCACGTCTGTGTAAAATAGTTACTTTGAATAAATCTCTGTCTATAGTTTATACGAGTATACACACGTTCTGAGTGATTTGTTTCTAAAGGTTAAGCTGAAAAGATAGACCGACAACTTTCGGACCGATATTATTTAGAATCATTGCAAATATTTTTCCATACATATTATTGTGTATCTTAAACCGTCTTCAACGTATCCCTTTATGTGAATAAATGTACACTGTTGTTTTCACATTTCACACTGGGCCTGTCCATTTTAAGATGTTTTTCAACACAAAGCTCAGTTGTCCGTTATAATTGAGAGAAAAAGTTTGTATTCGAAAAACAAGCTAAACGCGTTAAAACAAAGCCTCTTCAGATTTCTACTCTTAGTAAAGAGTTTGTCCTTAACTAGACAGACGTTAGTTATGTAGTTTACATCGTGAGTTACGTGTATGAACAAATCTACATCTTCTATACTTAAACAGTTACCTTTCGACGTGAGTCAAATTGTTCTAGTCCAAAATCAATGATGCTTCATCCATCCATGTTTCAAAGACTAAAGAACTAACTATATTCTTTAGCACAGCTTCTGTTTAATCGGTTCGTAGATGATCATCGACTCTATTGTACCCAGGGTGCGTTTACCTCGAACTTCTCTTAAGGTACCCTTGTGTGCCTACTTTTGTGGTCTTGAACGTTTTGTTCTCGCGATACACTTGCAAGTAATGCATGGGACTTATGCAACAATGCCTTGTACGATTTCTTATAACTCAGGCGCATTCTTATTTAGTTAAATGCCAAATCTCTTTGGTATTGTCATCGATTTGTTTGTATTGTAGTCATCACTTGGATTAATATGCGTCGAGTTTGGCTTATTTAATTCGTATTCTCGCGGGAAAAGCAACATTTGTCTGTTGTATTAATAAAGTTAAGCAAATTGTTTTTCTTTGTAATATTTTTTATTAGCTTTAGAAAAAGAGTTGGTTTTATATAAAATTAAATCCGACACAGACAAGACTGGAACCGGTATCCACAGCGTTCCGTGCCTACTGTTGCACTTACCACTTGAGCTACCATGTCCTACATACGTCATCGTCGAATTTTTTTTAACCGACATACACACATTTTTAATTCTTAAATTGATTTAAAATGTATATAATGCCATCATGTGTGAAAAATATTAAAGTTTTCAGACGCTTTGTAAAGTTATTTTATTCTCTTTTAGAAAAACTGTGTTTCATTTTTACATGTTCATCAAGTTCCTTTCTTAAACTTAGGCTGTATTTCTTCAAAAAAATTTTTTTTAATAAATCGATTGTGACTTTGTTCATAATGTAACTGTTGTCGTACGTCTACTAAAATTATTATCTTCGACAGAGGCCCTAGACCGAGCGAGAGTTGCGCGCGAGCGTCGCGAGGCGGAACAGAGGAAGCGGCTCGATGAGCTGCGTGCGCACGCTGCGGCGGCGCAGGCGCAGCGCGAAAAGAGGGACGAGGATCGCCGCAAGAGGCAGGCAGAACAACGCGCTAGAGACGACGACAGGCGGCACCAGGTGGGTGCACTAGTTGTATGAAGCACTTTTTTATTTTAACCCAAAATCTTTAATTTTTGTAAATTCTATGTCGAAAGTACTTGAGATGGTACCATGTATATTGAAATATTTTTAGTTTGAATTAAAAAAAAATTAACAATTCATAAAACTGACTGCAGCATTTCATGCTGTTGCTTTACCAATTGAGCGATGCTTGAAGAATAGCGGATATTATCCATGTAAAAAGGATAGACAAAGTCCATAGTATACGCAGTGTTACAATGCATATTGTGATAAATGTTGGAGCATCGCCGGCTTTTGCGTACTGTAAAGTGCATGTAACTTTCTCTACTCCAGTTATAAAATAGCCGCGTTTACGTACGATAGTGAAAATTAGAAAATTGGAAAGTAAAGCTATTAAATATGATAGAATCATGAGTCGCTTGTTATGATAATAATGGAATCTTAAATATATTTTAATCCCATTATAATCAAAAACAAATCTTTGTAGTTTAATTTAACGGGAAATTGATATGGACGGCTGTTGTATTGCAATTTTTGTAGTCGTTTGTTTAATACAAATCAGACAAATTTAATTTTGCGCCTAAATTGAGTTTTATATAAAATGATGTTGATTTATATTCGTGATATAAAAAAAATCCGTACTTTAAAAGTGATATAATATATATATCACACATATACGAATTATATAAGAAAAGAAAATTGTTTTATTGTATTGTAGAAGACACTTTTTATCACCGTAACATTTAGATTGCGTTATATTTTTGTGTTCTTGCTAATCTATAAGAAAAGTTTTATGTTACTTAACATAAGGGTTTTTAGTTCCCTAAATTTATAAACTCCTCTTTCTCCCCCCTTCTTCCTCCTACTCACATTCTACATTGCTGAAGGTCGTTCTTGTCAGTTACTTATGACTGCTTACTTACAAGGTTTACTTACCTATAGGCGATATAGGTGGTCAGTTAAGAATTACTGCTCTTCGAGATCAAAGGTGAATAGAATGGAATTCTGCAGATCGCAGATAAACCAGACAATTTATTAGTTGCGCAACACTATCCGTTCTGTCGCATTCGTATCTAGAATTTTATTACCTAAACGCCCAGTTATCAGGCGTTACTTCGTAAGCGTGTATGTCAAACGCTAAACAGAGCTGCACGAATATGTATATGATTTAAAAGATGCATTATATACATGAAGAAAAGACATAGTTTAAATGCATCTAACGTTAATCTCACATAGTACAGAATCTTATAATAAGTTTTATTTTTTCGAAATCCTTTTTCGGCCTTTTAGGTTTTTTGGAAATCCGAAGTCAGAAAGAAAAAAACTCATCCTTAGATCTTAAATTCGAAAACATTATGTGTGGGCGACGCCGTTTGCGACTTCATGGAACCATACTATAATTATATTACATAGATTTTATTATTTCCAATTTATGAAATACCCATACTTAATATATAAAGCCGAAGAGTTTCTTTGTTCGTTCGTATGAACGCACTTATCTCTGGAAGTACTGTTTCCAGTTGAAAAATTATATGTATTTGTGTTGGTTAGAGCATTTAACGAGGAAGGTTTTGACTATAAAAAATCGCGCTGCGACGAAGAGGAGCTAAAGAATTTAAACCATTTATTAATATATCTAAAATTACGTGATTGTAGTTAAAATCACAAAGCGTCCGTTTCCATATTGTTTTAGAAGTATATTTGCCAGTTTCATAAAGTTCTGGTGCAGTCGTTAGTTACTCCATATCTCCGTATGATGGAACTTCAAAACTTGGCTTTTCCCCAACAAATTTTAATCTCCTTAGACTTGCCAGTGCTTCAGTTTGCAGGCTCGTTTACTGCATCAAACTTAGTTGGGCAACTACTGGAAAAGTTATGGGTACGTTATTTTTCGTGTGTTTGGTATCGGCTCGTATCGATATAAAAAAGTGACATTCCGTTCACGTCCCCTGTGGGGACTGTGGCGATGACACTTCTGTGTCTGTTTTACTGTGCCTCGCCTGAGCGAGACATTCCCCTGGAATCGAACCCAGGATTCTTTCGCGGTTAATGCGATGTTACACCTAAGCAACGCCATTAGTCATTGAACCTTATATTGATATAAATATTATAAATCCCATGTTATTTTCAAGCAGTCTAAAATAATTGTATTCTCTTTTCATAATATATATTTGTTGTGTTTCCAGTTACAGAAATTAAAGTGCCCAAATTATTTTCGAAAATTCTAACTGTCTAACTACGAGTATTTGGTTATTATTCCTTTGCTTGTGATAGTGAGAGGTATAAGTTAGCACTTTGCTTTGATAAGCGAAATTAATACGGCGTAAGGTTTTATTTAGCGAAAAATGCTCCAATTAAAGTTGATAACGGCGATGTTTTTACTCCGCTGAAGAACCCTTGACTTACTTAGTTGTAGTGACGTAACTAGAGAGATTCGCTTTCCCACATTTTTCAATTTATTATTTGCCGTACTTTGCAAGTTTGTTCAAAAGAACGCTGATGCCTTTGAAAACTTTGTGAACTAAAGCTCTGTGCCGACGGACAGATTAAAAATGTTAATGATTAATATTTATATTTAATCAACAAGGTGAAAGAGACCAAAAGTAAGCTCAAATAATTGCGACCCCAATATTTCAATCGCTATTAATAAGTAAAACCTTTCAAAATAAATGAAGTAGTGATATTTAGTAAAGAGCTATATAAAAATGTCTATAATTGTAATACAGCTCTTTTATTATTATAAGTAATTTAATCATAAAACATATTATAACTAGTTGGAATTAAAAAATATATATGTCGGCCGTAGTTAAAATAATTTGTAGATAAGTTTAACTAAGACATGTCGCATTTTAAACCGTTTAAAGTGTTTCATTTAAAATTGATTTGTTTTAATTTAATAATAATCAAAAAAGTATTACTTTAGCCAAAAGATTTTAAGCAATACATATGATTTAAGGCTACTACTTGTAAACGTAATATTAGTTAAGTGAAGGAATGTGGAGACCAATAGATATGCAGACGTTACGTAAAGGGTCAGCAATGCGCCAAGGGTAGCCACAGCCTTTCATTTCTGGAGCTGTGCTGTTACATATTCCATATCTATACTAATATTAAAAGAGTTTGATCTCGCTTTTCTTAGGAACCACTGGTTCGAATTGAAAAATTCGTAGTTGTTCTGTGTTAGTCTGTTTCGGTTGGACCATTTGTCGCGAGGAAGGCTTTAGGCTTTAAAACATCAGACTGCGACCAATAGGAGGGAAGAAACAGTGGAAAGTGTGGAAATAGCTGGAAAAATATTCATTTTTGAGGGCTTCAGGTGCGTGCGCCGTAAAATCGATTTAAGTACCTAAAATGTTGTATAAAAACATGAATCTTCTTTAATGATCTAAAAAATGTTCGGGATTCTTTAAGATTAACTTGCAAGAGTGGGACACGGATGACGTCGTAGGGTATGATATATAAAGCTGGTGGAGGTTGTTTGCAAAAATAAATAATATGATGTCCAAAACAAGTATTTTACTCGGACAAAGTCGCCGGCTTAGTTAGTATAAAAAAAATCCTTTATCAACATCAAGTAGGTCAGTGGCATAGCATAGGCACGGTACGCCATCTGTCGGGATCGAGTTACAGCCGTGCCACATGAGTACTTTCTAAATTTATTTTACCTGAAATATACTCATCTAAAAAATAATATAGAGTCAATACAAGTGGGTGCGTGCTCCTTCAACACCAAAAACCATTATCTTTTTCTTGAAAGATTAAAAAAACGACCATTCATAAATTCCTATGAATTATTGCGTAGGGTCACTAACATTTTGTTTTTTTGTTTAGCATTATTCTCAATTTCTTCAAACTTCGTCTCTTCAGTGTCTACTGAATAAAATATGATGATATTCGGTATTTTGTTAGTGCATGTATATTATAATATTTTTTTGTATTATTATTGTCTTTTGTGTAAATTTCGATGTACCAACAACGCGTTCCACAATTGTTTCGAATTAATAACGTTTTTGGGAATGCGTATAATATGTTGGTTTATAAATTATTTTTCCTCTTCCGTTATAGTTTTCTCTGCTCTTTATTATTTTTGTATTATATACCTTTTTGATATATTATATAATTATTATCACTATTGTATGTTATGTTTCTGGTAAAACTACTTAATTTAATAAAAATCTTTCAAGAAATCTCGATGGATAATTTCGTCTAGATCCCAAGCATTCTCAAATTTCGTAACAGCATTGAGTTGGTGTCTGCAGATCCAATTAAGTAGTGATGTGATTACGCGCACCAATTATCACATTTTACTGACCACGTTAGCATCTACACGATTCTGAACTTTCATTTCTTATGGTTGAATTTGGTTTATACTTTTCGGCATAAACTAGGGCAAATTTTAAGTGCTTTAAAATATGGCGTCAAAAAGAAATATTATTTATATAGGGACCTAATGTTAGTGTTGGTATTTCTATGTACTTGCCATCATGGAGGTTAGCCCTTTCACGCGCAAGAGAAATATTTTTTCCCTTCTACAAAAATTGTTATCGATTATTCAATTATTATTGAATCAATATTTTTTTTACGAATGTCAAAATAAAACTTATGAAATTATAGGAAACACACTCTCGTTTATATCACTTGCTGCTAAATAGCTTAAGTATTGCTAAAAATGTGTTGTATGTATTTGCGTTTTTAGTCGGCATCTTATGGTCCTGGAAGGGTTAAGGATTTTAATTACACAACAAGTGTAACTAAAATCCACTTATAATGGTCATTTCTCATTTGAACCAAGTAAAAGCTAGCATCCTCCTTCCATTTCCATTTAAATGTAACAGACATTTTACGTTTTACTGATTTTATTTTGGGTAGCCTTATCAGAAGCTTGGTCAATTCGATAAAAATTTATATCATTTGTGTTTTCTTGATGTAAATAAGAAAATATTGATAATGTAAACTCTTCTATTAATATAGAAGAGGTTTACTGTTATATATTAATATATAACAGTTAATTAGACGTGTAAATTGAGGTTAAGAACATCCTGGTACGATACTTTTCAGGTCGGGCAGTAACAGAAGTTTGATCTTTTCTTTCTAACATGGATGTCCTTGATGAATGTGATTGTACATTATGTGATACGAATTAATCCATACAAAAATGTCCATAGGAAACGATCGGAACGCCGTTAATGCGCTACAAGATGTTTATAATTCCATTCAACCTACGTTTCGCTATTGCATAACAACGTCCTTGCGAGCTGATGTCATCGGCTCTCACGCGTTTGGTGGAAACATGTAGAAGCGACATTATTATGCTAATTGACAGATACGTCACTTTTTGTTCATCTACGCTATCTCTTTCTTGCTTTTAGTTATCTCTTTTCTCACCTTTCGAGTTTTGGGGAGAAGATAGAAGAAGTCGCAACCAGCCGTGTAAATTGTCACGTTCACAAAATTGCTAACAACAATAAAAACCACATCGTTACGCACGCGCGACAATTAGGTTCCAACTAGGTTTTTGAGTATGATCAATATTTATTAACTAGTCTACCCTTACTCCTGACGTATCGTGTCTAGCCTAGTTTATTGTATGGTCTACAACACTAAGCCCTTGGTAGCTTAAGACTTAGCGGATTATGAGAGACGGATAATATACCGAGCGAGCAAAAATTATGCTAAGACTACTAAGATCCGCTATGCTGTTATTATTATTATCTATTTCTGCTGCTATGGTTGTCTTTTGGTTTAACGGAAAATGTGATAGCCGGTTCAAGGCCTTCCCGTAGTATTTTTTTTCATCCGAAACGTCGAGACGTAATTAAAATAATTATTAAATAAGTTTAACTAATATATATCGCATTTAAATAAAACATTTTAACGGTTTAAAACACGATAAATTAGTTAATAAGTTAGTAGTTAGTATTTGGAAATGTTTTTTAACTTCGGCCCGACGTTTCGGATGCTTTGTAGCAGCGTCTCTCTCAGATGTCTCTGGGAGACATCCTCCATCCGTTTTATTTAAATGCGCACTACTCGCGTAAACTACAGATTGTGTTTATTTAAAGAAAATATTCATTTATAAAATGTCCTTAAAAATGTGAATAATAATAAAGTTTAAAAATCGAAAATAAATTGAAAAAATGTTCGACTCGGGCAGGACTTGAACCGGCATCGTCAGCATTCCGTGCTGTTGCTCTACCAATTGAGCTACCGAGTCAAAAAATAATAAAGTTTTCAAAACGATTTCCTATTGATGACCACCATATCATCAGCACCCAAATCTTCAATCCACCTCAGAGACTATTAAATACAAAAAGAAAGTAGACACCTTTAGCATGAAGTCTATACAATTGAAACGTGCTTTTAACATACTCGGGCTTTCGCAAATGCTCTTACATTTTCCACTTCTTCACACTGCTGGAACTCTATAAAAATATCTCAAAAGGTCGTAAGCGAGCGCTTTCACGTTCCATTACATTGTCGCACAAAAGAATCAGCTTCCGGCGTCTTTAATCTAGTATATTGAAACAACGCGACATAGAAATTCAATTTAGTCATATACAGTACAATGAAATGAGAAAGGAAAGTTCTTGGCCTAAGGACTGGAGCAGCGCCAACGCCAATAATCTGAAATCGTTACAGCGCATAGAACAAGTAGGCCCGAGGAATTTTTATTGCCAATGAAAGAATTTGAGGAAGACGGAAATCATTGTTTAGTACTATGAATTAAATAATGAGTCGCAAAGATTGAATTATTAGTTGTAGACTATGAGTTTCAAGGTGTGTACTAAGAAGCACTCATCAGGTACCCTTTGAGAACTAAACGATTAGGATGTAATTCTTAAAGATTTCACTTGCTTTGGAAGATTATTAAAACGTTTTCGAAGGCATTCACCTGCTTCGCCCAAACTGAATGACTAGATTATAGCATTGGCATGGCTCAGTAAGAAAAGGGGGATAGAGTTGTTGTCTGGAATTAAAAATATATTGTCATTTATGGGATCGGTCACTTGTTCTATCCATTGACACCAGAAAGTATTACTGTTTATACATAAAATATTTCCCTTTGTTTATAAAAAATTGTCTGTAGTTAACGCGAGTAGTAAACATTTAAACGTCCTAAGTTATCTTATTTACAATTTATTTGCCAGCAACAACCAAAACATCGAGACGTGGTTAAACACAATAAACTTATATATTTCGTGTTTTAAACTTAAAGATTGTTTCATTTAAATCATTTAAGGTTAGCTTTTTTAAATATATTTGTGCATACTCTATTACTGCCCCTCCTCTTCCAGAATTTATCTAGCTAATAGACACACCGATTCCTCTCCTATAGGCCGTAAGTAGATGTATAAATTGAACTATTTACTACTTCCACCTAAATTGGTCATAAACGAACGATAAGGTACCAGGTGACCCGGTCACTTATATAACAGAATTATGAGGTCACGCGCATGACTAGCGTTGATGCGCAGACGCATGCGAGTGAAACATGCCCTATATTGCGAATCTACAATGACGAGATGCGGCTATTTATAGAGGAAATTGCTAGTGTGCCTAACAAGACTAATTTCTTTGTTGTTTTATTGGCGAAGACGCTACTTTTCTGAATTAAAAGATCTTATTAACTTTGAGCTTGACGGACACCAACGGGTCTAATTGTAGCAATATTTGGTTTTGGTTTCAATCTGAGTTCAGGTTTCCGAATATCCAAAGCCGAAATAGGTCGATGGCTCATCTTGTTTAGATCTTATATGGTGTGGGGTGTTCCACACACTTAATATGAAGGTAACCCCATGCTCGTCTGTTCTCCTCTATCATAAAAAAAGCTGGTGCATAGAAGTATCGCTGTCGTATTATCAGTTCTGACTAAAAAAAAGCTTTCAAACTATATAGGGGTACATCTTTACTTGTATATCATGAGAGTTAGATCTAAACTTGCAACTGCTGACGGAAAATAATGCATAGCACAACTGCAAATACTTATTTCTTGTTTGATCTGAGATTGTAGAAAAGCGATGCATATGTGTAGTAGGTACCGATCGTGCATCAAAATACTTATAATGAACTCCTGCCGCGTACGAGCGACAAAAATAGAAGCACTTCCTACAGGATCACATTCAACTTTCATTGTGGATATAGGAGAGCGGTTGGCTCCAATTAACTTCACGGAATATTTGTCTTCGCTATTTTTAGATGGATCTTTGAAGATGGCGTTGTCGTTTAGGAGCCCATAGATAGTATGAAATGCTTAATAATTCTGATTTTTTCAAATGTTAGTTGTGCAAAAGAGAAAAGCATAAAACACATTACTAAGTTTTTTTAGGTAATAAAACGATTGTACTATAAATTTACATTTTACGTGGGTTGCACTCGATGGAAGGTACCCCAGACGTTTAATGTCTAAATAAGATGCATTGTTAACATTATCATATTCTGGAATTTAATAGATATCGTTTTAGATACTGTCTGAAGTTTACGCGACTACACTTTAACAATTTTAAACGCGATATATATAAGTAAAACTTATTTGAAAATTATTTTAACTACAGCCCGACTTTTCGGATACTTTACAGCAGCCATGGTCACGGCTTTGTGTGTTTTTAAACTATTGTACTACTGAAAATGTATATGTGTCCCGCATACAAGTCCCTGCAGTCGTAAGTAACGGAAGGAATTCTTATAAAATGCACCGAGACATTCCATAAATAGTCTTTGCTCTAATTCAATTTGTCACCAACCATCGTTAAATATTCAAATGGAATGCGAGATTCCATCGCGTCGGTTGCGACGTTTGCAATTCTAATGCCAGTTTCGTTTCGATTCATTTTCTATAAATCTAGATGATCTATAGCACCGAGCTTTGCTTCGACCTCCCAGGTGGTGTATTGATGACAAGCCATGTTCTTTCCAGTAACTTAGGGACCAATTTTACATTAACTTGCAAGTAAAGTCTAGTCCACTTTTTGAATTGTTTGGAGATTTTTGGATGATACCTGTGTTTGAATTTCCGGGACACATAATCTGCTTCAGTCGAGTACAACACGAAACTTGATATAAAAACAGTCAGTGATTGACGAGAATTTGTCAGTTCCATGGCCCGCATATGAAAACGGGATTTGTAACAAACTACATTCGTTTAACATTCAAGTCTATAAGCACGGAAGACTGATCGACTACCGACATATAGAGAAAACCAATCCGTAAAGCACACACACAATTGTGTCTGCCTCATTTCGATTGACGGGATATTACATTACATATTTTACATACATTCTTAGTAATATATATGTTAGTACCAAAATAGATTAAAAATCGAAAATAATTTTTGAAGAAAATTCGACTCGGGCGGGAAATTTTTGCTGTAACCAATTGAGCGATCTCACATTTTCGATTTTTAGTCTATAATATACTGCCATACCAAATGTTCAAATTAAATGTTCATTTTATCAAACTTTTCCATCAGCTCAAACGCATATAAATAAAATTCCAATAAACATTAGCAAAACATAGTCATGCGGATATCTTTTCATCGATAAGCTTATCGTATCAGGTGCACCGTTAGTCCTTGTATCGAGCGCTAATGGCTCCATAGTGAGTTGCGAATATTTTCTCTCTCGGAGTATCGGAGTCCATTCATCATAATGCTAATGGGTTCACGCTTCGGTAGAGAACAGAACGTACGTTTTTAATCGATCATTACTGAATCGAGACAGTGAAAGTTGCTGTTATTTAATTCGTCTTACCTTTCGACGTGATGTTGATCGTTGCAATTTATTTATTCCCACTGCTGGACACAAGTGTCTTATCGAGTGGGGGAGAGAGTTTTAAAGAGCTTAGACCCACCGTGCTGTTTAGTGCTGGTCTAGTAGTCGGTGGGTTTTAACGACTATCGCCAGTTAATCAGTGATGACAACCGGTACCGTCTTTAGGTGCTTTTTAAAGCTCAAGGACGCGTACACCTCTTGTTTACCAGGAGTCAAAACACAACCAAGAGATTACTTCAATATTATATGGTTACAATATTCTCATCCTATAAGGAAATGTTTTTTACTTTTTTTACATAAATGTCTGAAGGCAAGTAGTTGATTAGACTTGTGTCCTGCCTGACAAACAAAAAAAAATCTATCATTATCCAGGGATTCGAACTCAGAACTTCTCGACATTACGACAATGCTTGGCAACACGTTTAACCGTTTAGCTACAAAGGCGGTCGAAAATTGGCCTAATACAATTCACTGCACCATGAAACAGTCTAATTCTAGTTTTACTTATAAAAATTATTGGCCCTATTTGTGTAGCTAATTCAAGTGTTAAATTGTCCACAGGTAGAAGAGCGCAAACGCGCGATATGGGAGGCGTCTATATCGCGACGGGAAGCGCTTCTTCAGCGCGAACGCGACCGCACCGAGCGACTGGAGCGCGCGCGAGCGGCTCGTTCGGCGCCTCGGCCCGCGTTCGCCTTCGGTTCCTCGACGCCGAGGCTGCTGGAGCCCGTGGATTCGGCAGGGTTCTTTTGGGCCGCGCGCAGGTAACTATTGTCCTAGCATTGTCTTGACAAGGTTTAAACTTAGCGTTCGGATATAGGAATCGAAAATGATTGATTTAGTAAAGGTCAAATTTTAACGTATTACGTTTTGTGTAAAGCTTGTTGAGAGAGATGTATAAGTTTTTAGATAGTTAAATTGTCATAGGCTTGGAATTGAGCATATAGGGTATAGTACATTACTGCAGCGGACGGCAATAGAGGCCATGATGGACGAACGTGTGAATGTGGGCCGAGTGCGAATCCGAGGCGCACCATAAATCCATCAATGCTTATTTGCATTACTTTTCTCAAATAATACACGGAAATTAAAACTTAGTAATACAATTCAGAACTGATGATGACGAAGTTGACGAACAACTAATAATGATAGTTTTTCATTCGCCAAAATTATTTTTTTTTTACTAAACTGCTCTCTACTATACAGCCAGTTCGAAATTTCAATTAAACCTTTGATAAGTTACCATGCCTCTTTGGTGGCCATGTTGCGGACTAGAAGGTCATTCCATTTTTGAATTACACGACAAATAAGATTTTCATACAACTATTGCCGGCCGCTGCTCGACCAATACAGCAACTTCGTTTTACCTCGAAGAAAGTTGACAAAATAATGCTTAAATTTCTAAGCATGTTTGGGAAACTATGTAGAACTATTTTTTACCTTAAATTTACGATTTCTGTTACTAGCCTGTTGTAAGTAGGTTTTCCGCCAGTGTAGGAAGCACTATTTTGCTCGTTAGAGTCACTATCATAGTAAATTAGAATTTTATAAAGCTATAAATGAATATACCATTTAATGCTGGTTAAAATCCATAGACTGGACTACATTTGCTCCTGACAATGAGTTTACTTTTACCATGGTAGTCCTTAAAGCCTATGCTATATTTATCGATAGCTTAACTACTAGATAATGCCAGAAACGTTTTTAATAAATCAAAAGACTATTTTCCGCTTGGCTTTTTATTTTTCTTTAAGAAGTCGTTTCAGTGCTCATGGTTGTGGGTCCCACCACTGCAGTGATTAAATACAACGAGTCACATGTTTTTTTGTTTACTTTGCACTAATTGTTATTTGTTTTTCTCCACCAGTACCAACCCCATAGATCAGATGAACTTTTTTGAGTCACTGTAAGCAACATTTTTATTTTTTCTTTTGTTATGTTGTTGTGTTTTCGTTTGGTGTCTTTAACAACACACAAGTTCAGTATTAACATAAAATTACGATTTTTATTTTTATAACAATCACTGTAGACAGTAGATACAATAATTTCTTAGTGTTGTTTGCATATTTTGCATGAGTTGTGATGTAGTGCATGGATGTATGCTATTGAGTAGATGTTAGTAATTATTTATAAATATTTTAAAGGGATTATCCATAGAAAACTAATTAAAAATTGTTTAAGTAGTTCGTTTATATGTATTTAAGACGCGATTAAAAGTATTTAAGACACTGACTATACCACATTTAACAAAAGCAGTTTTAATTTTACATGGCAACTATTGTAATTCTATTCTGAATTAATATCATACTCATTAACTAAACCTTATCTATTACAAATGAAGCATTAACTGGTATCAACTCTCTAATTAAACTATAGGCAGGATATAAACTGTTACGCACACAAACGGAATTGCTAATTGGCAGACTATAATAACACTTACTCACACACTGACACAAATTCCGACTTGAATTATTAACTGCAAATAACTATCTTCGATAAATACTGTCGCTACCGAAATTTTCCGTTAATATAATAAAGATATGAACAATCTTATCGACTTGATGTACTTATATATTTATAATATTATACTTAAAAACTAAGTGTTAATATTGCTAAGATTATAACTTTTCGAGTTGTAATAGTTACAAGTAGCCTAACACAAATGTTTATGTTCCCAGGATTAGACCCTACGACCTGCCTTTTCCCCACTTAAACATCTTGCAAATTTTCTGAGAAAAGATATCAGCGAACAAATAGATAGGCTATGTGTTCTCTTATTTGTTTGCCAAGTGCATGCTTCGGGGTAATTGTAAAACAGGCTTCTGCGATTACTGGACCTTGATTTAACATAAATTAGGGTTTTATTTAAAATAAAAATGTTTAAAAGTGCATTATAGGTATTCGTAGATTTTAGTATTGAAAAAGGTTATAGCGAAAGTCTCCTGTTATTGTTTACCCAATGATAGTAAATTAAATATTTTAGATATCGGGGCAAACTCTTCTTTGTGTGGCAAAGAACAACCAGTTCCTTCTACATCGATACAGACACATTTATGTGTCTCTTTACTTTGTTATAAAAAGTCACATATCTACATTTTTACCGTGGTACCTTTATGATTTTCTATAAAAATCTATTTATAAAAATTCTCTCGGTACTAAACAATATGAGTTAGTTTTTGTTTAGTCTATGACACGGTGGCTCCCAGAACCCAGAAAAACATACAGTCCGTTGAAAAAGTGATAACTATGAAGTCACGACGCGCTTATCGCATTCGTGATTAGATAAGATGGATCGATATTGATTTCTCGCAATCGCTTTTCACATACAACGCAATATCTCGCCCGTTGTGAAACAGAGTACATATTCTACATAAGATTTATAAAAAATCTACTATAAGCAAGAACAAACTTTCAAATTGTGGAGGCTGTCGCGGCCATTTTGCAAAATTTCTTCGTCAGTCGTCGCTTAGTCGAAGAACGCGCAATATCTAATAATCAACCACTTGTGATGTCGAGACATCGAGAACAATTTCTTGATTACGACGGTCGAACTGGATAACTCACGAAGCCTAATAAGAAGCTTTCTTAAGCGATTATAAAATTACTATAAAATGTTGTTTAGCTAATTTAGAGATATAGAATTAAAACGTTTCTTAATACAAAAGCGATGAATATCTATTAATACTTGTATATCCCATTTTTCTCTTTAAAACTTTTTCAGTTAAATGATGTCTACTTAGAACTTAGGTTTTGGACGCAATTTTATTGCAACCTATATACAGCGAATAATTATAATGGCAAGATCTTGAAACAGCTCTATCGCACCATAACCATTTACATAATCTCTTTTGTGATGTACTGTCGAAATGGGGCATTCAAAAATTTGCCACGTCAATTTGGGCTATTGTTTCACGGTGACAATGCCGCGGATATTACGGAGGAAGGAAAGTGACGTTAGATTAAAACGTTTGGTAATTACATTTTTTACTTTGTTGCCTCTTATAAGGCCATGAATTACTTTTATAGGTAATATGTTGAACTACGATTCGCGTGAATTATCGTAGACTCAAAGTTCCATCGCTTAGAAAAGTTTTTTACTTTTCACAAACACACTATTCGTTTCTATTCGATTTTTCTAGTACCCTTTATATTTATACCTATAATTACCGTTAAAATAAAACGGGTTTATTTAAATAAATAAAGTTCTAATTAACACTTATAAAACAATCGGAAGAGGCGATAGCTGATTTTATGTTCGTACTGACAATTTACTTATACATTGAGAGGGCGACAATTTTAATTACAATTACGAAGAGACCAATAAAAATACTAAATAATTTTCATACAAACAGATGACGAATATTAAAACAGAAATAACGCTTCATCGCTCAATACAGACCGAATTTAATCTTTGATTGCATTACATTTGCTATCTAAAGCATGACAATAAACACTTATCGACTTAAGTATACAATTCTTTTTGACTCAAAATATATGCAAAAGAAGTGAATATTTGTCCTTGTGGCGCCTCGAATGCATGACAGCTTGGCCAATATTTAACCACTAGTTTTATTGTTGATTAAACGTTGATGTAATCTGTAGTTAGTTTGTATGCTGTATTTACATATTAAAATAAGTTTTTCTTAAACAGGCGTTCGTTAAGATATATGATAACTATATTACTTACATTAAAAATATGTTCCTTGGTCCGTATTTTAGTAAATGTGCTTGTTGTATAACTATGTACAATTGTGATGGATCTAAAGAAATATCAAAGAAGTGGTTCGTGTCTGTCCATTTTTTATTAATTAAGGTTGTAAATGTGAATGTTGTTGGTGTTGGGTTGTCTTTTACGCTATGTCATTCACGCTTTTTCAAGATATTAGATTTAAAAAAAATAAAGACACTTGCATTTTTTTTAATACGCGATTAAAAGTACAATGCTAAATTTACAGGTAACCTCATTACGTAAACCATAGCGATAGCTTAGTTAAATTTTGCAATAAATACACAAAGACAGCAAGGTGTGAATATTTCATGATAGGATAGATGGGACTTTCAAATAATTTACCACACCGCTGAATATTGTCTTTAAATTGTGCTACTGAAATTTCAGGGCCGCATCAACGACAAATGTGATGTACGCGTCTGCGCCTCTCACACGACGGGCCTCAGCACTTCAGCTTGACTCGTCCGACACTGATAACAAAGGTAATGGCATTCGATATATTCATAATCGATTTATACAATAGCATAATCGATTGGTGAATACAAACATACAATTTCATGTTGTACTTATCCGTCGTTCCTGAATTCTTAATAATGATCTGATTTATCACGTCCATTTTGCACTAATTGTAAAAAAATATTGTATTATTGGTGATGGTTGTTTACTTAAAAATGTTTTCTCGAGATAGCAACAAAGTAGGTAACATTACGTCGCTATTCCTTTAGCTATTCAGCCATTCGGACAACTCAGTTTGCTTAATTTTTCGTATAGCCAGCATTTATTTTTACGTGATTTTCCAACAAATATGAAATTATATAATTACTTAAGTAATTTTAAATTGAATTAATTTCACTTTTAGATAATCTTTACTGTTTAAAAGTCACGTTTATACTTTTCTTCGCTCAATGTTGCCTGTGTTTTTTGTTGCTTTAATTCTGTAAATGTATAAATATATGCACTATGTAATGGAGTTGTATACTGTTTCTGAATGTAAGTATTTTTTGTGCTGCTAAGGATTAATGTTTTCGAGTTTTCGTAAGTATTAAAAATGTGTAAATATAGGAAATAAAAAATATATTTTTAAAATCAAGTAAATCTCCTCTCTACATAATCTATAATTGGATTAAAAGGATTATGCTAATTTATTTTGTTTGACCGTTTTATTTATACTTCTAATGTACAAGGCTTGTTTTAAGTAAATATTTGTATTAGTGTTTCATACTATTTATATAGTTCTTCTGGCCTTCCTAAAGTTGTGTAATAATTTTTTTTTACATGTTATTGCAAATGATGGCTCTACATAAATTAAGAATCAATTATAAATTGAAAAAAATTTAGGACTCGGGCAGGACTCAAACTGGCATCTACAGCGTTCCGCGCTGTTGCTCTAAATCGATAGCTCAATTGGTTAAAACAACAGCTCGGAACGGTTCAAGTGTTGCCCGAGTTGTATTTTTTTTTTCAATTTATAATCAATTTTTAATTTTCTTTTTGTTCACATATATATAAATTCAATCTACTAAATTCTATTGCGAGGCCCTTGCAGCACTCTATATATGTACCATCTTCCGCACTTCCAGACGAAGCCGACCGTTCGCCCCAAAGCGTGATGTGGTCCTCGGTGGCTCGCCGGCGCACCGACCTCGTACCGACGGTACCGGCCCCTCGCGCGCCAGGTAGGGCGTATTCCATGACGCGGCTGGACAAGCTGCCCCCGACCCGGCCCATACACTCGGCGTCGCCCTCCATGCACCATCTCAACAGGACTCGTATGTACCAGGCTGGCTTTGCCCGGAGGTCCCTTGCGCTGTGCTAATTGCGGGTCGCGCTACGGTTCACTTGTGGCTAATGCTGGTTGCCTTCGCCTGTCCGTCTAGTTGAGAGCAAGTTGCGTTGAACTACAGTTTTTAGAGTACGTGATGTAGAATATGGCGTGTTTTGCATTTCTTTGAAAAAGTTTTTTGTCTACGTACAACTAAAAGAGAGAAGTTCTGATAATCATTTTTGTTACTTGCCTATATTATATATATTAAATCTATATTTGTTAACGAAATTATTATATTAGATATTGCATAAAGATTAAAAACACACACTACGTTACAGTTGATATTCAAGACATTACGTATATAGGTTATACAATATTTAGTTCCACTTTATAATTTTTTAAACATCGTTATCAAGATTTCGTAATCAATGATTTTACAAATACTTAAAGCTAAAGACTTAAATGAGTATCAGAGAAAGAAGTGTTATTTTGGGTCTTATAATTTTACTTGCGATGTGACTTGCTCGTGACTAGAATCTACTCCAACCCCCGAGTAAGCTAACTCGCACTCGTTAACGTCTACGCAGAATATTTATATGGAAAACTGACAGCTTATGATAGTTTCAAAAACACCCGCTAGGGGCGCTGTGAGATTTTTCATACAAATATTTTACATAGACCCCAGCGTGTATTGCATTACTCAACCAATTATGGCTATGGGCTTTTTCGCTAGGAATTATGTGGCCTTCTAAGACCATCATGTTTATACTAAGACTGGCTTTTCCAGGGTTTGAATGTTATTTGCCACATATAGTCCTGTATTTCTCTTGTCCTGAGTGTAATTGAGTGATTTATTGCTATTGTAAGTTGCTTGATCCCTTTTGGAAAATATATTATATGAATTTGAACCCCAGTGTGGTTTTTAGCTTGCTTTGAATTTCCTTGTCCAATGTTTAGTTACGAATTCGGAATATTAAATGATTATCGTTTAGACTTAAAAATCATATTTCTTTTGATAATTACGTGGACCTGTTATGTTTGTCAGTTGTCTCGTCTGGTTTTCCTGAAATAATAGAAAATCGTTTTACTAGTGTAAAAATGTATTTCCTAATGATCAGTTGTTTTTGTTCTGCAAAGTCATAGTCCACATGCAATAATCCTAAAACGTATAAATACAGTTTATCAAGCTTTTCTCCCTGGTTGTCAATTCATGGGTAAATTTGTATTGCGAGAATTTGTTAATCTTGTTGTTGCTGAGGCCCACTCAGTCTATTAGTACAAAAAAGTCCAGAAAGGTCCACATTAAAACAGGTAAATGTCTCAATATGATGTTATCTAAAGCTCACGTTTGAAATCGTTAGATTTTCGTTATCAATAACTGATAAATAGATTTGATGATAAGAGATATACTAAATGCCGATCTTAAATAGTTTGTACCTATGGACATGAATAAATGTAATAAGGGTCATTGTAAATGTATATACTATATTTCCGTGTACAAATCTCTGTTGGTTATTTACAATCTGCTAAATACTGTCTTTATTTTACGCAGGATTTTACCTTTAAATAAAACACTTGACGGGTTAAACTAATAATTTTAACTTGTATATATCGCGTTTTAAACTGTTAAAGTTATTTAAAATACAATCTGCTAGATAAATAGTAATGTTGTAATTTTAAGTAAATAGGAGTGACTATTACCTAGTTCATTCTGCCAGGCCAAGGAAACAATATAATAAATTAGTATATATAATATATACACAGGGACACTTCTGCCTCTTAACTATAATAAAAATAGCAAGCCGGCTTTGTATTTGTTTAAAGATATCTTATACACTACGTCGTACTATTAAATTTTCCTCGCTTTTATCCTTTTTAAATGAGCTTTAAATAACAACATACAAATCTCTCTTCGGGAAGAAGGTAATTCACTATGTTCTAACCATCATCGCACTTAACCTGACGCACCAAGCCTTCGCTAAAACACCACGATAACCGTAATGTATACGTTTTATAATATTATGCAATTTTTTCACCAATATTTATCTATTACTTTGTCCAAAGGACTTTTTTAGTTGAACCTTTTAAGAACTCGGGACATGATACGATATTTATTTGTGAAAATATGTTGCGACGCTAAGTTGATTAAGTAAGCGAGCTGAAGAATATACGAGTGTGCATCATTTAAGTTTGTTAGTCAAGCCTTTTGTAAGGTAACAAATATTGTGCCGTTTAAGAAGTGCACCAGATACAATTGTAGGATATGGAAAATCCCAAGTTTATAAAATTAATAGAACAACAAAAAGTACTATATGAATTATTTAGATTGTAGGAAATTAATTGACACAGGCATTGAACCCTCTACCATAGCGTTTCGTGCTGTTTTGCTGTGCGTTTTAGCTTCCCTAGCTTGTCAGAGAAGAAAACTAGACATTTTTCACTGTATTCATTTTTTTTTACTTATTTACCATTTTTGAATGAGAACATTCAAAGAAAATGATATTTTGTTTTATCTCGACATTTCTATCACATTAGTTTCTCCATATTACACTTGTGCCATTGCAATCATAAAATATGCCCTCGTAGACGGGCATATTTATTCATTCTATAAATAACTATATTATTATTGCCTATTCTCTTTCTTTCTTTTTCTTAAACCCACCGCCACATTATCCAGAGACACGGTCCGGTGAGACGACGCCAGGTTCTCGGCCAGGCAGCGCGATGTCCAACGCCACGGGCGTGGTCCGACGCGCCACTTCCGCTCCGAGGAAGCCGAGACCGGCCTCAATAGCTGGCACTGGCTGCAACACACCGCGAGGTGAGAATCAAATGGGCTAATGATTGGCATTCTGATGATGACGCCCGCTCACATGGCGAAACGTCGAGAACCTCATCTGCTACGTCTGTGAACACCCCGAAAAACAATGAATGCTGCAACGATGGCCGTGAAAGCCTTAAACAATTTATAAGCTGCTGTATAGTCTTTCATAGTACGAGTACAAGTAGTACATATTTAAATAAATCATTTCTAACAATTTAAAACGCAAAATATATGCCGCTGTGACCACGAGATAAATGTTGTTTTAATCTGCTTAACTCAGCAGTGACTACATTTACCTTATCTAGCGTAGCTAATACGCGAATTAAGATTTCTTACATATATCCATATAATTAGTACAAACTTTAAGGTACGAGATGTGGTTACAGGTGAATCGGGTGGTCTGAGTGCGACGAGCACTCCGGCGGTGTCCCGCGACGGGTCGATGGTGGCTAGGCCGGCCACCACCCCGCGGCGACCACGGCCGCTCTCTTTGCACGTCACTTCCAAACCTGGTCAGTATTTTATTATTCCTCTTAGTTTTGTTATTTGCGCGAAGCTCAAACAATTGAATATGGTAGCATTGTGGCAGTTTAACGGGCTATTTGTGTAATGGTAGATGTATGCATATCGCGGATCGTATCCACACTTTTTAAGCATTCAAAAATTTTCTAAATAGTTTGGACTTCGTCCGAAAAGCTGGATATTAATGGTAGTAGGAATATCGAATTCGTCCGGGTTCGCATCACTGTCCACAGAACCCGTGTTTCGGTTTTAGTCTAGATTTCCAATAACCAAAGCCAAAATAGGTCGACAACACTCCCGTTTAGATGTTATATGGGTGCCGTTCCATCATAAAAACTATGTATCCGTTATATAAAGAATATGTGTTAGTGATTTAGAAATTAAATATCCTGAATGAATATAAGTATGCAATATGTATTATTTTGTTGTTTAAATATTAATGTATAACAAAATAAATATTTCAGCCGTCCCACTAGGTCCCGGAGAGGGAAAGCCGCCCGTTCACAGGAAGCCAAAGCCAGCCAAAGATCAAGAAAAGGTAGAAAAACTGTCTACTAATTTACTACTGTCCTATATACTACTATTTTGGCCTGAAAATTGGTTTCTCACCTTATAATAAAATAATTATTTCAGAGTCGCGGTAAATCTCTGTCGGCGTCGCCGGGTCGCACGTTGTCTCCTTCGCCCGCACACACCAAAGAGCCCAGTGTCGACAAAGATATGTCTAAAGTAAGTTTCTATGACATATCTTCCAATACGTGAAGCGAGGAAGGACACTACATTCTTTACTCGTGTCATATAAATAGGTCTACACACATTTATGTGTACTAATATTGTAAAGCTGAAGAGTTTGTTTGAACGGGCTAATATCAGGAAGTACATAGTAGGTTCAAATTGAAAATGTATTTTTGTGTTGGTTGGACCATTTTTAGACTGAGGCCATAAATAAATTTATATTGATTACCCTTTAAAATTATCTTTCAAGGTTAACTTACAAGAACTGTTGTTGTGTTCATCAAATTTCGTCGAAATACTTCATATGGCATAACAACGGTCGGCTAATGAACTCATGTAAATAAACGAAAACACACCGTTCTAGTTAAATGCAATGCAAAGTTACGCCGTTTACTGCTGATTTACAGAAGCGGTCGAATTGGTCTTATACCCTAACGAATTGAAAGCACACTAGCGCCACATAGCGTCGTAAAATATTCTAGTACTATTATAGTCGTAGCAGATTTGAGTTTGACATCAGTGACGCACTACATCAATAGTCCTTCCTTTATTTAAAACGACTCGTAGAGATAAGTTACGTTAAACACGCTTTGTCTCACATAAAATTACGTATTACTACGTGGAAGTTCAGAAAAATAGTGTTAATATAGTAGATTAAAGACTTTAATTTGTTTTCTAGTCAATGACAATCGAGAGGCACGTGGACGCCGAAGAGGTGACTCAGAAATTGGAGGCACTGAGAGTCGGAGACAACAAGCCGCAACAAGAACATCTACATGTTAATATCTCTTATTAAAACTTTCTTCTGATTAAAAATATATTAAAATACTCGCATTCAAGTATATTTAAAATTGT
The DNA here is from genome assembly GCA_963661955.1 of Leptosia nina. Taxonomy (NCBI): domain Eukaryota; kingdom Metazoa; phylum Arthropoda; class Insecta; order Lepidoptera; family Pieridae; genus Leptosia; species Leptosia nina. The sequence continues at coordinate 5,250,785 of CAVLEF010000007.1, forward strand.
CAATTTGTGGCAAAGGTCATGTATTTTGACAGTTCATGAGGAGGTCGTAATAGTTTATCTAAAGCGTTGATGGCGTTTTTTATACATGTATTCTAAAGCTAATTATTATTTAAAAAAAATACCATTTTTTTTCAGACAAACGAAAATAAAGAGAACATAGAAGCCAATATAGAAACGAATGTAGAAAATAACGTTGTAGAAGAGAACAGAACAGAAGTCAAAACCGAAGTACACAAAGTAGAGCAAAGAGAAGGGCAGAAGGTTGAGCGAGAAGTGCAGAAGGTGGAGCCGAAGAAGGAGGCGTCCGTTGAAAAGACTGAGGAGAATGAAATGACTGGTGAGTAGAAAAGTGTTTTATTATTTATTAAAAATGAAAAATGGATTTTTAAATTGTTAGCGAAATTGATTAAAGCAACAGGCACTGAACATTGTGAATGCCGGTTGAAGTTCCACCTGTGACGTATTTTTTAAAATCTAATATCGATTTTTAATCATTGCGAATCATTAATGATTGTAAACAATATTTCGCCATTATTTAAAACATCGATAACCATACCTAAATGAGCATCATATATTTAAAATAAAAAGTAACTTGTAAATGTAACTGGCTTGTATGCGCTAACGTATCTTACCTTTACAGCCTCTATGATATCTCGTCGTATAACGACAGAGGAGGAGGCAAAGGCCGCCCTAGCTGAGCGAAGGCGACGTGCCCGCGAGGAGCTAGAACGACAGGCCGAACTAGAGAGGCTTAGGTAAGCTCTTATGTGTCGATTACCTTCTTTTTGTTAAAAGTTACCTCTATCTTTCATCTACGTGTGCATACAGGTGCAAAGGGAGTTAATAATATAATAATACATAGTCAAGAACCAATGTATAAAGCATATGTTTGTAAGCAGTTATGGAATAACGGTTTATATTATTGTGTGGTTTGCTTTGACAAATAAAATATCTAAATAACTCTGTATGGGATAAGTTTCAAACGTTAAGTTACATACTGTACCGAGATTTGTTCGTGCCATGCCTCACCGAGGGAAACGGCATTTCACTTTTCTTTTTTTTTCAATAGGATAATTAGTAATAATATATTTATTATCTCCAGACTTCAGCGTGAAGCTGAAGAAGAAGCTGAACGGCAACGTCAAGAAGAGGAGCGGCAACGTCGTGAAGAGGAGGAGGCAAAGGAACTTGCTGCGCTGCAGAGGAGACTGCAAGAAGAAAAGCTACAGAAGGCTATCGAGGTAATTAATAAGGACGATATTGCTTTTTCATAGTTGCAAGTGCCAATAATGATTTTTTAGATTCATCACAATCGACAAAAAACGTGACATACATGTTACTAAGACTATCAGTAGTAGTTAGTAGCTGCCCTATTATTATAATGCGTTGTATAGTCTAGGTTGTTATCGTATTAAAAAGCTGGTTACTCTAATTTGTCCATTCTAGGCCCAACAACAGCTCGAGCGTGAAGAAGCCGAGAGGAAAGCTCGAGAAGAATTAGATAAGCAAGCGCGTCTCCGAGAGGAAGTAGAGAAGAGACTTGCAGCGGAGGAGGCAGACAGGAATCGGCGCGAGGAGTTAGATAGAGAAGAGAAGGAGCGTCTCGCGAGGAAACAGCGTGTAGAAGCTATAATGGCTAGGACTAGGCTCAAGAAGGTAATTGTTTTATAGACTTAAGACTGGCTTTGGCTCCTCTGAAAAAAACCGAATAGCCTTAATGTAGTAATTGTCCTTTTGTAATTTTTTGTCAAGATAAGGACAACTAATAAGATAAGTCTAAATTAACATTATGGTTTACCAGTTTTATTAAATTGATTCATTACAAAGTATTACACAACAGTTTGTTTTAAATTTCAGCAAGCGGAAGAAGACAAAAAGAAACAAGAGCACGAACAAAAACCCCCAGTCAATCAAAACGCTGAAACACAAAACAACCAGCAACCAGCACAAGCAGAGACTAAACAACCAGAAGCGTTAACCCAAGATACAACAGACTCTAAGCCAGTTGTAGAAGTTAAACCAGAGAACGCAACGGAAACAAATGTTACGGAAAGCGTAACGGAAACGAAAGTCACAGAAAGTGTAAGCGTGGTGGATTCCGAAACAATACAAGTCGCAGAACCTGTTATTTCGGAATTGATTAATGTCGCACCTGTCCAGAAGAGTGTAAATGTAGCAGAATTAGCCCAGGATAGCGTAAAGGCAGCTGAGGTGACGGATAATGGAAATGTACAAACTGGGGATTTACTGTCGCTAGGAACTAGTCAGGTAATACAATTTTTGTATATATTTCGGTTTTATAGTATATTTATTTTTCGCTTTGAAGACATTTCTATTTTACATGTAGATACTAGAAATCACTTACATGAGAATCTTATTACTTAAATTAAAAATTCATTGGAACTCATCATGCGAACCTTAAATACGGTAACATCTGACCGATAACACAAGATTTAATGTTTTATTTATTTTATTTAACTTTTTTACAATTACATTTATTTTAAACGCTTTGTTATTAGTTTTATTTTTTATTTATTTAATTTAGGAGAAGGTAAGTAAAGTTGAAGACTGAAGTTGAAGCTCTTACAATTTTTTATGTATTAAGGGCAACTACCTTATAATAAACTTAATAGGTTTTATTAAAATATTTGTTAGCTGTGGGCAGATGTTAGCAGTGGTAGTAGTAAATTAAGTAAAATTCAACATGAAACCATTAATATTACGATTTTATTTTCAGCCGGAAGGTAATGGAGTGAGTGAGTCTGCGCCCGCGCCGGTATGGGAAATGAATTCCGTGAACAACGGCAACCTCACTGGCGATTTGCTGGGCCTGTCTGATAACAAGCATGTTAGTGTTCTATATTAGTGCAAAGATCTGGAATGATTTAAGTCGAAATTAAGTTTCTATCGTTATGGAAACTTTGGTTTTGTTGATTATCGTTATGTTAAAAATGTTCATATGCCATAATGTATAAAGTTGAAGACTGGTTTTTGGACGCGCTAATCTCAGGAACTACTGGTTCGAATTGAACCGTTTATCGGGACTATCGGGGGCGACGAAACAGTGGGAAATGTCCAATAAACGGGAAATATATCCGTCTTTGAAGGTATCCGTTGCGTGCGCCGCGAAAGCGGTTCATGATACGCAAAAAATATGTACCTACACTATATTTTTCAACTTGCAAGAACGACGAAACGCGAACGACGTTGTAGATGACAGTTATACCCCCTGTATATTATTATTATATAAAATATTAACAGTTTTTTGCAAAAACAAATTTTAATGCCCGAAATAACTATTCTACGCAGACGAAGTTGCTGGTACGGCTAGTTTATTGTAATCTGTCTAGACTTCTTTTGTGCTTTATGAATGCGTGTTCCAATATTTGTTTTCAAGAAAACCGATATTTTTACTTTAAAAAAAATTTAAATGATTTTTTTCATGTTTTTCCAGAGTCAAGACACAACCGAGGAACAAAGCGTTAAGCAAATAGACAACGCCAACATGGAGACCAACAATGGCAACGTGACTAACGTCGGGCACATCTCGGCAAACTTCCTCCACACGGAGCGGATGTCCGAACACAACCAGAAAGATTTGCCGGACGAGTTCGCCACGCACAACGGGCACGGTATCGCGCACCCGTTGACGTTGCAAAACGCGATCTAAATCCATAGGGACAAGGTCTGAATTCGCATGGTCGGGTGTGCGTATTGGCTAGCGTTGGCCCAAGTTGGTAACGGTGGTTTCAAAGAAAGATTCACATATAATTGATCATGAAATTAAGGTTATGATTTTCGCCATTCTATGGTTCACAACTGTGCCTTTAGTTACATTGTCGACGGTATCAAGATATTTTGGAACGTAATCCTAGCCGATATGTACGCGTCGATGGGTAACGAAATATATACGAGACGGCACATGTAATATTCTATGTAATTATTGCATTTATAAAGCAAATCCAAGATTCTATTAAGAACAATAATATATTAATAGCTTATTTTGCTATTTTAAGCGAAACCATAATCACAGCTTGACGTTCCTCGTTTAGAAAATTTAAAAATATTTTCATATCGGAGTAAAATTTTAGATCACTAGGGATTAACGGGATAAATTGTCGTTTTATTACTGATTGCATTAATATGGATTAATTCGTTGGATAGGTTGTGTATAGGAGAGCTGTGCTTACAGTGTATACAATAATTATAAGTTTTTTATTTATTGTGATTTTTTATTATTAAAATTTATAATCAAATATTTTGTTCGTTGCCTCGTTCGGTGGTTGTATAGACGCGCTTTGTTTCGACTTGTCACACATTCGGTTGATTCTTTTTCAGCTCTCGATCGCGGGGGATCTATATGCGCGAGAGCGATGCAAATAGCCCGATGTTTATATGCGAGCGAGATAGAAGTGTTGAGGATCCTGTGCGTTTGTCTGAAACTGCACCTGTACCGGGGTTACACTTAGGTTTCATCCTTGATGTTCATTAGCATTTCGGTGTATCTTGTCTAGAACTCCTTTGTATCATTGAAATCAAATAACTTGATCGAATAACTGATATTTAGTTCCGATGTCATAGATGTTAATTCTAAAATTTAGTCAACTACACTAATGCCATCTCTCATGATGCTATTTAAAAATTACCAGTAAATATTAACGGTGTTTTATTAGATCAAACTTGTTAGTTATTTCGTTTCATTGACTACTATTGTAAACTAGATTTACTGTAACCTTTCAAATGTCCTAATACTTTCGAGGTCCCTAACTTATAACACTAATGTAATAGTTCAAATTAACTATTCAAGATGAGTTAACATATAATGAAATGAATAGTCTAAACAAACTACAGTGGAGTGAAATTAAGAAATTTGAAAGGAAGTTGCGACGCGATCCGTTAATCGGGTTTGTTAACTATTAAGTAATTTACATGCATAAACAATTTTGTATAATAATAAGTAGTTAGCGTTCTATGAAATTTAATCAATTCTTTTCTGTTTTTAAATACGATTATTCCTTTCGTAACACTAATTTGCGCTTTATTTATGTATCGATTTGATAACTCAACTGTCAAAATTGACAAATTGTGTCGCTCTACCTGTCTGTGGACAATTTTGACAGCTGACACACTAAACGCCCAAAAACCTTGGATAATATTAAAAATATTTATGTATTAGTAGTTGTAATAAATTGTAATAATAATTACTATTAGCTATGAACATAATCTACACGTTGTGTGTAAATTCCCTTTTTCATTTCGTTGTTTTGTTTATGACAAGTTTGGGTTTGGGTTATGATTTTTTGTCAAGGATTTTGAAGCGCAAGTTTGTCATAGACAATATAAACCATTTTCTTGCTTGTAATCCTAAAATTTTTGCTAATCGTCCATTTTTACCGGTTTCCTTCGGAACTTTATCATGTAGTCTGTATACGACGGCCTTATTAATTTTATTAGCTATTTTTGGTAGCGACGTGCCGTACCGTTATTTTGTCTATGCATTAACCTACTGCTTATAAATAATATAGAACCTTTGAGTTAAAATACTTATTCTAAAATTTTCCTAAAAAAGCTAATTCTAAATAGTGTTTTTAAAAATCCCAATTTGAACAAGTAACATATCATTTTGTATGAATCGAGTTAAGATAGCTGGGATGCTACAGCTTTTTGATCGTTTATGTTTCAAGAGGGCGTGGTCGTAAACCTTTTGAAACTCTTGCGCACCAAAATGACGGTATGGCTCGAGGCTTAGTGATGGTTGTCGGAATTAGTGTATTTATCACGCGAGACACGGCTTCTGTATATGTTCATCTATATTATGTTAGCAATCGATGGATTTATAAGAAGAAAAGTTTAATAAAAAATATTTAAAATTATTTATTTTTATTTATCATGACTAGTGTATCTAGATTTTTGATGAATTCTTGTGTCGGGAATTCCTTATTTCCAACAAAAGTTAAGCGTATTTGGAATGTTTGCTACAATCCTAAGTGAGAATCAATACCTTATAATTGAATTTAATGACAAAGTAATTATTTAAATAAAACACTTAAACGGGTTAAAACGCGATATATTAGTTAAACTTAATTGAAAATGATTTTTAATTTCGGCCCGACGTTTCGGATGCTTTGTAGCAGCCGTGGTCACGGGGAGAGTAAAGATGGAGGGGTGTCTCTGACGTTAAAGTAAAAAATTTGCTACGCTAGCGCCATCTGTTCCGTCGAAGTTGGTATTTGGCGAAACTGGCCGGATCCTTACTTAATTGACTAACGGTGTCTTCGCGTTTGCCGGTATGCTGTTTATTGGGATTCAGAGTTTTTAATATATCCCAGGTGTTTCATATAATATGTGCAATACATCATTGCACTATATGAATCGAATCGATAGCTCATTAGATTATAGCAAACAAAAGGCCGAGTCGTAATTTAAATTTATTATCGATTTTTAATTCATAAAGTAATTCTTTTACCTGAGACGGTGAACTTTTGTAAAATGAAACGAAATTCAAATTGACAACTGCGTTTATTTAATTTGATTACAATTTGACATTTTGTCCAGCCTTTACAAAATGTTTAACTTCAATTTTGATAAGATACACAGAGAATAAAATATTAAAGGAGGTGATATACAAATATGTTTTTTTTTTAAGGAAAAGAGTGCTATAAGAGTTCTGTTTTACTCTTTTGGCAAAATACGTATTTTTACTTATTAAAAATGATTGGAAGAAATGAAATAAAGGAACTAATATGAGTGTAGAGACTAACAACTGTTTTGCCTTTTAAACATGAACTTGAAATAACAAGACTATTTAGGAATCTTATAATAAATCTTATATTACATTATATAGATTTTGTTTGTCACACATCGTGTTTAAAGCATAAACTCTAAAAACAATAACTACACAATAATTATTAATCTTTACAATGTTTTACAATTCCCTTACAAATATAGAAATAGTACAATACTTTGGGACAGTATCTAAGTTAAGATTTTGTCAACGCTAAAATAAGCCTATTGTAATAATTGGCGAGAGCGTAGCTTAAAAGTAGGATATGTTTAATCATTTTCTTAATTGGGGACCACTTCGCTGCTTGTGTCTGAAACAAAAAACATGGTTTATAGAAAAAAAATCACTTTTTAACCGTTTAAAACCCGAAATGTATTAGTTAAACTTGTTAACTATTTTATACGGCCCGGCGTTTCGCATGCTTTATAGCAACTGTGTGGATGGTCCCCCGTAGTAAACAAGCAGTGTAAGTAAGTATAACTAATACATTTCTCGTCTCAAAACTTTCAATTGATGGAAGGTGATGCCCTAGCCATTGAATGATATCTATCTTAAGCTTCTGGGCTGTTGCCTAATTAGGTGTTGAATTCTTAGACTATTTAATAATTATCGAATCATTAGTATTTAATAATTAAATTAAAATATAGTAAATATTAATTTTGGTTACCTAAAAGAATTTACTAGTACAACGTAACAAGTACTTATTATAGTTTAATCACCCAGTAATCAATCTTACCGTCATCTGTCCATTTCTTGCCTCGCATCCCTATGAAACCGGTCTGCGCCTTTCGCTTCGGCCACGGGCCGTCTAGCAAAAACTTAATCTCCTTCGGGCTAGCAAATTTGACGTCTTTCTTCCCGCGCACGCCGATGAAGCCCCGCGGCCTATTCTCGCGTTTCTGCATAAACCTTTTGCCTCTCACACCGTAGAAGGCGCGTTTGCCTTCATCTGTCACCTCGTTAGATTCGATACTCTGCAGTTTCTCAAGGTAATCGTTGATCGCTTCACTCATGTCGTCGTGGATTCCATCGGGGTAAACATCGATGTACTTTTTCCCGCGCATTCCCACGACACCCATTGGGGCTCGTTTGTACGGCCAAAAGTCTGGATATTCAAAGCCACGCTTCCCCTTGACACCGACGAAGAAGTTTGGTCTTCGCTTGAACATTTCCGTGTCCCGGGCTTCCAGGTACTTCTTGCCTCGCATCCCGAAGAAGCCGTGGGGTGCTCGCTTGACCACCTCCTGGGCGGCTAAAGCGTGTACCAGTTGGATGATGACTATGAGAACGTACGTCCGATACGAAGCCATTTTCATCTGAAAGAATAGGGAAATCATTTTTATTTGAATTCGTAAATTTCATATAGAAAAGTCTCTAGAAAATTCCATATATATCTAGTGTGTATTAGTAACTTACACATTTCTAACCAGATATTTCCGTGTAGTTTAATTTTTTTACTCAGTAGCTTATTTTAAAACAATTACACCTTTCCGCTAGAATAGTTATTTATGGCATAAAAAATGGCGATTTAGAAAACCTCATCCTTAAAAAAAATCCGCGTCCCCTCGTTTTTGCAAGTTAATGTTAAAAGATAACAGATACTGTTCCCACCACATTCTCCACTGTATTTTCCCTTCTATTGGTCGCATCCTGATGTTTAATAGCTAAAAGCCTTCCTCGATAAATGCTTTAACTAACACAAAAACTAAATTTTCAATTCGAACCAGTTAGTTCCTCTAATTAGCGTGGTCAAACAAACAAACTCTTCAGCTATTAGTATAGATATATTTAGTATTTAAGCTATATTATATGTTTAGCTTCGCCACCTTAGGTCAACAATGGCAGTGTCAGTTACAATGTAGCTCCCTGGAGCACAGATGACAAATTCACTTCGGCCCATGAGTAAATATTACCTACGTTAATTATTGCTGACAGAATAACGTATTTCCAGCACTATGTAACTAATAACTTGGGCTTGCGTTTCATTGTATACTTATCGTTTTCATAATTACTGCATTATGGCTAATGTATTGAAAATTAATAATGATATATTTTTTTGTATTGACTGCCATCGAAATTTGTGGATTTGTATGCTTGTATTTTATGTTTCAGAATCGTTGAAAATATAACAATGGGTTTGCTACAAACTGATTAAATGCAAGTAGGTACATGTATGCATTTGCTCCTCTCAATTATTATAATATAACAAATTCTAAACTCTATTAAATTTGTTATATTATATAACAAACAATAGAAAAATAAAACAGTGAAAATAATCTCTTAACGCGAGGCACAAGAAAATTGTTGCCAAAAGCTGTTGTCTTTGACGGATGCAATTAACCTTTTTTCACAAGCCCGCTACAAGCTTTTTGTTATTCATTATTTATATACGCGGCTAATTTCATTAAGTACGAGAGAAAAACAGGTAGAACTATAGATGAAAGTACAATGTTTTTTTGCTATTTCTCTCAAAATATTCTTAATAAGAATTGGGTCTACAATTTTCGTTATTATTTTCAATTTGGTAAAATGTATATAATTCATATAATATTTATATATAATAACTACAAATATTGACAATTCATGCAATAGAATAAAAATCTACGAATTACGTGATAGAATTGGTGAATACGCGATACTCTTTTATTTTCTATCGGGGACACCTGTTGTAGGCCGGGTGATCAGTCCATTTTGTCAGCAGACTATTTCACCCAGCGATACACTCTACTAAGCATAAAAAGGCGAAATCCTCGACATCAGAGTACGTTGATACGGCTTATGAGCGGAAGAAACATGTGCAAACTAAATATTTAACGAAGTGAAGTGTCTATAGTTACTCAACTTTTTCAGATTTGTTGTATTTTTCCGAATTAAGCCGTGCAAATCTATTTCCGAATGTCTAAAACAGTGCATCTTGCTTATGAGTCTCTGTTATAAAAATATCTTGGACATTTTTGGTACTAACTTAAAACTTTTCATCACAATTTATCTTGATATTTTATGTACAGACAAATATAGCGTTCTATATAGATTTTAATCTATATCTATCTAAGATATAGATTATAAGCATAAGGTTTATTTTGGAATTAGTAAGCCGGCCCTTTTTTCGGGGGGGGGGGGGCCCCCCCCCCTTTTTTTAAAGTACAGACAAATAAATAAAATCGCAGAAGGTCTCGACATATAACTATCGGTTACACGATAATGGTAGCAAATAAACCTTACTAATCATCCAAAGAATACAAGCCTAATAGCAAAAACGCTACCTAAAGCCGTATAAACTCATCGATGTGTTATCCAATTCTGTTATAGACTTATGTATATAGTGAAACGAAGTGTTAAAATAGATTCATCTACACTCAAAGTCCCAATAAAGTTGTCAGGTCCGGTTAAAAAGACGTAGAGCTCCATTTGCGAGGGTCGGGAACTGCGGTATTACTCCGAATCTGCAGTTGCCATTATGGGCTAAGTGCTCCGCGATATATTGCATTTGATACTGCGTCCTCTACGAATGTTTTTGTTTTTAAAACGCTCCCTGGCGCAAAATCGTTTCAGTCCATTTTACTTTTCTAAATAAAGACATTAAAGGACCGTTTTAAAGGCTAAATGTGAAATCCCGTTTCCCTCGTGGGGTATGGGACGAACACATCACTGTGTCTGTTTCACGATCGGTTTTAGAAACAGACAAGTAGTTAAGCACTCAATGGCTTACACTAAAAATGAATAATTATTCTACAGTAAAGTTTCTGCTAAACTTTTTGAAATAAGAGTGGGATTGCCAACTAAGTAGTTCTCATTCTTAATGGCTCGGGTAGAATACAAATTAAAAATTAACTCTTGACCGCTCCTCAATAACCAAACTTAGCACTTTGTGCGAACATTTTTTTTCTATAAGATTGAAGAATTGAAAATCGAAATTAATCTAAAAATATACGTTACAATATTTCAACATATCTAACTCGTTGTATGAAATTAAAAAGAGTAAAAATGTTCATACAAAATGCTAAGCTAAACGATAGCTCACCTAGAAACGCGAATACTGCATTGTTGCTTGCTCTATAATATGTAAATCTGAATAAGCAAAGTTTAAATAGAAAAGTTACGCACGTAATATCAAGTGCTTTGTGATCATGTTAAAAGTAGAGCTTAATAAGTAAGTAATTATAAGGAATAGTGGAGATTTAGTCCCACTTTTTGATACGGATATTTTGTGAAAAAGAAATAGATGCACCAGAATAATATTTACTCAGTTATATAAAAAACATATGTGTCATTGATTAATGCGCAGGCCTACGCTCATGTTAAACCTCTGTCCCAGCCGTGGGAACAATTGAAGCGCTGATATAAAAAAATTAAAAATTTAAAAGCTTCATGATCCGGGTATTTTGTTATAAAGAGTAAAATTTAATACATTAATATTTTTTACGTATTGCACGTGATGGCATTATATAGATTAAAAATCGAAAATTAATTGAAAAAAATTGTGGCTCGGGCAAAACTTGAACCGGCATCGTCAGCTTTCCGTGCTGCTGCTCTAAAAAATTGAGCTACCGAGTCACTCGACCCGACTCTTGACTCCCGACTTTGATTTTTAATGTATAAAGTGTAAAAAATTAATTTCACTTATAAACATTACTTAGTCTTAGCACGAATTAGAAAGTTTAATGTACATGTTTTATTTATAAGATCAGTGATGGCGCTAGTTCATTTCATCGCTATTTCAAATCAATTATATTCAACAAATGATGTATGAAACAAACATTTCGCTTTATTACACACCTTTAATTATCTCAATTTTCACATGTCCCCAGCTGAAGCGAATGTTCTCGATAATTAGCGGATAACTTTTATTTTTCGCTTTATTTTCCTCTCTAACGATGAACAAGGGAGTTTTAAAGCAACATCGTGGAAATTACTTGGGAGATACAAGAAATATTTAATGTACTATTAGACAATAAAGTTTCTGGGAAAAATATATTAATTGTGTAGATTAGAAAGAATTGAGATTGATTTTTTGTTAAATGCTGTTGCCGCGACTTCGGCTATCGAAAAGAGTAAACATACAATGTTGCGAATTTTTTTTACATCGTTTAAAGAGGAATCATTCTTTCATACATATTTTTTGGATATCTTGAACCGCTTTCGCAGTGCACGCAACAGAAAGTCACAAAAATTAAAAATGTAACCCGTTCGTACGACATTTCTTCGCCCCTTCTTAGGTTGCAGTAGGATGCTTAGCCTAAAAAGGCCTTTCTCTACAAATGCACTAACTAACACGAAAAGGATTCCATTAACAATACAAACGAGTAGTTCCTGAGATTTGCGCGTTCAAACAAACAAACAAACTCTTCAGCTTTATTATAATAGTATAGATTATGTAGTAATTTAAAATGCCATAGACTGAGTCAAAATTTAATATAAATATCGTTGAATAATTAATCTTTAATACCACTGCTTGACAATGCTCTCTTTAATTAGACTTTCCACGCTATTTCCCGCGCCGGATGTCAAATTTATATTGTATACAGAAAAATTAACACTTTAAATATTTTCTTAATTTTAGTAAATGTACAGAGAAATTACTTTTCTTAAGAGAAATTACTTTGCTTAAACAAAGCAAAGGTTTATTTTTATGATAGAGGAGGAGAAAAGCCCTAGTCATATAACATCTAACACGATGAGATGTCGATCTATTTTGGCTTTGGATATTTAAAATCCATAGACTAAAACCAAAACGCGATTTAACTTAACGGTTTCTTCATCTGTGGACGGTGGTTCGTGAGTCAGACGGAATTTTATTCCTACCACCCGTTTAATATCCAGATTTCCAAACGGCGTCCTACACGTTTCGAAATTAGAAATGTATCCCAAACATGCTAGGCCTGTAGATGTTGATTATTAGCGATAAATTCCTACCATTAAGTCAAAAAGCCTGTCAAATCGAATCCGGTATAAAGATACATTTTAAAGATACATAACAATTTAAAACATTAAGTTGTTAGTGCTAGCTTAACAAAACGCTTTGTAACTGCGTACATTCCATAGAGATAAAAGTTTGTGTTCTGCTAAAATGGTATTATTTACGTTTCAGTTATGCAAACTCGAAGTCAGTTTACGATTCATTTATCTCTCGGAAGGCAAAATTATAAAACATTTTTCTTTATAAAATTTTGTAGCATCAGTTAACGTACAGTTTAATTTAAAATCTAATTACAATAAGCTTATTACAAAGCTTACTTTAAAGATGAATTACGCAAATTTTTGCATTTTATGACAGCCTCGTTGGTGTAATGTGTAAGCCTAGCATTTTTCTAATCAACGTATAATTTTTCTGATAAATTTGGTCTTCGTCAGCAAATCTGGATGTTAAATGGGTAGTAGGCCACCAGCCGCAGATGTAAAAATCGTTAAGTTGAATCGCATTTTGGTATTAGTCCGTGAATTACCCAATGTCCAAAGCCAAAATAGGTCGACGTCATCTTGTTTAGATATATATGGCTAGGTTTTTTACCTACTAACAACAACAATAAATCACCTTTAAGCGTTAAATAATCATACAAGCATTTAACAATATATGTTGCAGGAAATACTAGTAAACGCCACCTACCTTCTAAGCGTACCAAACTACATCTTTAGACAAAAAGGATTTTTTCATTTTTCGGCTATCCAAAAATAAAATTATTAGCCTAATAACATACAAGTACAGTATCTATTCACGGCACGTAGGGCTATAATGAAAAACGTACCGTTCCGACCATGAAATACAATAACGTAAAACTAACGTGTTTCAGCTTAAATACATCGCGATACGTCATCCTATATATTAGGGACTAAATTTACTGTTCCGTTTTGAGAATAGCAATTCTGAACACACGCGTACTGTCTATTCAAAGAAAATAATATCAACAAGACATACCATTTTATCGAAATCAGTCGAGGCGTTTAGGCGTGAAATTGTAACACAAATACAAAATATTATTTCTTGTACTACTAGCGTGAAAAGTTGGTCCGTAATATGTACAGCCTTTTAGGATCCACGTTACCCGTGCTGTAACGAAGCCGCGCATGCCTTAAACACAAAAGGACATATATTTGACTCCTAACAAAAAAGGACAGCGGTTTAAAATTCGAAATATATTAGTTAAACTTATTTAAAAATTATTTTAACTACGGTCTGACGTTTCGGTTGCTTTGCAGCCATGGGCACAAGAAGACATAAGTTTAATGTATATATTTCACGTTTAAAACTGTTAAAGTGTTTTATTTCAATGTGCATTACTCGCGTAAACAACAGACACTATTTTGGAGAGCTAGTTTTTAATTATAAATTTACCAGCCCACTAAATATAATACTAATATGTTGGTTCAGGATTTAATTAAAGAATGTAGAGAGAATAAGTTAAAATGAAAAACAAGCTGGAAAAGTGAAATAATATGAAAATTGTCATAACCATTAGTGTAAGGAGCACAATATTCCCGCGAAGGTGGAAAATAAATGAACTCTTTCCTTCTTGAAGCGAAATATCGAGAAAATGAAAGTTCCCCTTTGACGACGCATCTTGCTCACAAGTATATAATAATTATTTCGCCAAGAAATATTACATTTCTGTCATGCTTACAAGAAAGTTTATTATTAAAAAGTTTTTAGCTTTTTTAATAAACATCGAATCGTTGGACCGGTTAAATAAAAGACTTTTAAGTAGCGTCGTAGTAATATTACGCGTTTTAAACCGTTAAAAGTATTTTATTGAAATGTCTAAGCTGTGTATGTGTATAGTACTTGCGTAAACTATAGAAAATACTTAAGACCAATTTCCAATTTTTAACACAAGAAGAAATCAAATCCGGCCTTAATTCATAATGAAAATTATCCTAAGTAACGAATAAATAATCTATGTTACTGTACTATATATCTATACTACTATTATAAAACTGATTAGTATGTTTGTTTGTTTGAACGCGCTAATTCTTAATTCTTTTTGCGTTGTTTGGACCATTTATCGAGGAAGTCTTTAGGCTACAAAAGACCACAATGTGACCATTAGGTGTGAAGAAATATAGAGAAATGTGGAAAAATCCGGGAACACCTTCAAGAGATTCTGCGTGCACCGCGAAAACGGTTCAAGATAGCTAAAAAAATATATTATTATTTTTCTTCTTTTAATAATCTAAAAAAAATGTCTGGAATGTCTATCTTCTAAGATTAACCCGCAAGTACGACGGGCCGTGAACTACGTCGTAGATAACAGCTAATCTAGTATAAAACCACATTTACCATACAAATTTGACGCATTTGAAACCACCCACCACAATTATTAGGTAAACCCACTGTTGATATCATATTAGTTTTTTTATCATTTTGGTATTAAGGCGTTGATCCTTCTCATATTAACCGTGACATATTTCTACCGGATATATATAACAAAAGCCGCGTCTGTGGCTAAAATGTCAATGTCAAAGTCGTTTCGCTAAATACGCGAGGTCTTCAAACAAAAAACACATCAATAGCTTTAGGTAGACTTTTCATCGTGAAGACAGCTACACCTTTTTTATGAAAGTAGAGGACAAAGCCAGCTTCACGTAGCCGAAGTAAAATACCCCACCCATATCTCAAAAAGATGGGTTGTCGGCCTATCTTGACTTTGCATATTTGGACAGGCTGAAACCGAAGTGCGATTAGACTTTACGACGGTGTTTCGTGATCAGGACGGAATTTCGATTACCTATTTAATTTCCAGATTTCCATACGAAGTCATATTGGAAGTTTCAGAAAAAATATAAATTGACCTACTTGAATATGAATGTTATCAATCAGTACAACGTAAACTCCCTTCGAAATATTCCGACTTAGAAGTTACAAATTTTCTTCAAAGGTTTTAGTGTCATTTTCGTCTAGGTTGTATTTTTAATGAATTTTTTATCTAGTCATTGTTTATGTATGGACAATTATAAACATTTTTAATACATACTGTCTATAGTTTTCGCGAGTAGTACACTTTAACGGTTTAAAATGCGATATATTAGTTAAACTTATTTTTTTAATTATTTAATTATTAAAATGGGGAGACTTCCTGTGACCACGGCTGCTGCAAAGCATCCGAAACGTCGAGCCGAAGTTAAAATTCATTTACAAATAAGTTTAACTAATATATCGTGTTTTAAACCGTTACAGTCTTTTATTTAAATTTTTAATACATTATATCAAATGTCTTATCTAGGTATCTAAAATAAGAAAGTTTCCAATACAAGAATTCCCATCTACTTTTCATATCACGTCACGCCAAAATCATCTAACTTTATCCATTTCAGTTCAATTTATTACAATATTTACGTCAAACAATACCCTTAAATACGGGTGTAATTTTAAAGTTTGATTGATATTGTAATTATTTTTCAATGGGATGATTTTCGATTAATAACGGATCCGCTTACCGTAGCTGGAAAGTACGAAAGAAAATTTAACACATAAATTACAATGACTCGCATGAGGAAACATTTTGTTTTCCTCGTATCCCGGATATTAAACCTGATTGGTGGCTTGTAATCTACCTAGCATCGACATCTAAATATTAAGGAGTTTCTATATGTCAGGGTAAAGTAAAAAATCCTTTAATTTTATACTATCTACATTAGATTATTATAAAATGAGATTACATTATTTATATTGTAATATTTGATGATTATTGAAGGAAATTGGATTGTTCGAGTATAGCTGTCAAACATATTTGAAGTTTAAGTAATGACTATTTATCAGCTAAATACGTTTTTGCAAATAGTATATATTTAAATAAAACACTTTTAACGGCTTGAAGCGGGAAATATATTATTCAAATTGTACTTTAACCATGGCTACTGTAAAGGATTCAATACGTCGAGTCACGGTCAGAATAAATCTAATATAAGTTTAACTCATATATTTTGCGTTTTAAACCGTTTATATAAATACAACTAAATACAGAATTTGTATGTTCTATATAATTTTATGTATGTTATTTCGATCACAACATAGTATTCTAACACCTTTAAGCTGAAACGAGATTTTTACGTCCATTATAAATCCCAAATCAAAGGTCTGCACACCCTTCCATCTAATGACACGTAAAATACAAAAAGCTTTACCTTAAATTTGCTCGTTAGTCGCAACTCCGGTACAATCACTCACAGAACCCTCAACACTGATTGTACATGGACACAGCAGGTGTTATCTTAACAATATTCCTAGTATACTCGGATGCAAAATATATACTCTTAATTGTAACATTTTTTTATACTTTATGATGATAACTTCCAGATTTCTTTTTTAATTAAATTAATTTCAAGTACTTTGAAATATAACACCTATATATTTCGCGTTTTAAACCGTTAAAAATGTTTCATTTGAATCTGTAAATTCATGCTATTAATATAGACAAGACAGAATTTATCTTAAAAAAAGGGTGTATTATTTATAATTTTCTAAATTTTTATTAATTACTGAGAACATCCAAATTACTTATAATTAGTTTAATCAACAACAAAAGCTCCATTTAAACTTCTTTTAAATATGATCGAAAACTATGCTTCGGACTTCGGAAACAATAAACAATCTAAAAAATAATATTTCTTATAATGTATCATCTGTACTAAAAGATGTTGCTTCTGTATACACACATACCCTTCCTACGCTCTGGTAAATTGTAGTAAGACGAATTAGCAAATTTTCGTCATTTAAATTAAACACTTCTGACACCGACTATCCAAATCGCCATCCCAATAGAAGATAGCAATACATTAGTACTTCACAAGCGTGGGTACTCCATCGAAATTGCTATGATCCCCATAATGGACATATTATCAGATAGATATATTATCTAAATGGGATTTATGGACCATTGTACTTTCGATGGGAGGTAATTCAAAGTCACCATGACAATAACAAGTGGTAGACCAATATTTGTTTAGTCTGAAAGTCCGTAGACAAAAATGCAAATATAGTATTACTATACTCATATATTACAAGTGTGTTGTTACGAATACAAACAAATAAGATGCCATGCACATAGTTTTAAAATGTTAACTTTGTTATAAATAAATCCACAAATCCTAAATTGATAAAGACCAATTATGAATTGAAATTTTATTGCGTAGAGGGACATGCTAGACGCTTGCGTAGACGTTCGCTACGAACTATAAGGAAAATAATATTCCAACAAAACACTCTGAACGGTTTGAAACTCGAAATATTAACTTATTTTTCATTTAATTTAACTACGACTCGACCGCGATATTTCGGCCCCTTGACCCCTTGACCACGGCAGCTTCAAAGCATCCGAAACGTCGCCGTTAAGTGCTTTATTTAAATGTGTACTATTCGCATAAGTTATAGACAATCTTAAAAATTGTTGTTTCTTATACTTTAATTATGCACTAAAAACTAAATTTTAATAAATTAATTGATGTTTTAAATTTTATTATCGTAAACCACGTTATATACTATCGTTATATATATAATTAGAATTTATAGCTGTGCTCTGTAAAACACGACATCAGTATCGTTTAAGAATACATTATTATATTAAATGAAGTAAATAATATGTAATTGCTTAAATAGTGATTACGGAAACACGGTACTAAGGTTATCTCACAGAATTGGAGTTGTAAGAGTATCATAACAGCTGAACCCGAAAACTTGTTTTACTACATTTAGCTTTTACGATACGACGGAACTTACTGGTAATATTTGAAATAAAATTACGGAAATTCAACCGTACTCAAACAATAATATTACTCGTATTATTCTTTTATTGGACTTGTACATGCATTCAATGATTAATTATCAAATGAGTATTTTTTTTGAACTTGATTAACCCTCTTCTAGTCTGTTTTGATTTCCCATTTTAATCTTTTGCTCTTAATCTTATGGTATATGTAAATAATTACGTAAAAAAAAATATTGTAGTAAAGCAAGCGATAGACATGACTATTTTTTAGGTAAGCTTTATTCACGGCGACACATAGACACTTGAATGAGACCATGTAAAGATTGGCCATTGATAAGATAAAAAAAATCAATTTTTAAAACAAATAAAGTTCAAGCCAAAATTAATACAAAACGAAAATACCATTGCGTTTGAAAGTGAGGCCGTCAGGACTACTACAAATTGGAATAGTTTGAAGATAGTTACAAACTAATATTGATCATGTAATTACAGTCATTTATTTTACACGAACCATGATAATAATTCACTAGTCACACTTAGCATGAAATTTTTGACAAGCGGTTTGGACACCATTCTCTTTGTGCAACTGTTCTGTGATCAAAACTGTGACCAAACACTCCTTCTGGTTTGTATATGTTCTGTGGCCAAATAGAGCTTCACTAATCGTAAAAATGCGTTACGAGTTGTCAAAAACTATTTTACGATGTCCTCCTCTCAACCATTCAACGTGTGATAAAACTCCTAATAGTTTATTCACAAGGTATTCATCTTATATCATTGGTACCTTGCATACGATTGACGATCCAAAAAGGTATAAGATACTGGGAAATGGGGTAGAATAATTATTGAATATTACATTACATTTAAATAAAACACTTTAACGGTTTAAAACGCGATATATTAGTTAAACTTATTTGGATATGATTTTTAACTTCGGCCCGACGTTTCGGATGCTTTGCAGCAGCTCCGTGGTCACGGCTGGAGCACCCGTTTGTTTTAATGTGTACTACTCGCGTAAACTATAGACAGTATTTTATTACATTACATTTACACACAAGATTATTCTCGACCTTTTTATAATGACTTTTAAAAAATATTTTACCTCCTGAACTTTAAAGGTTGTTAAGTATTACGATCTTTGTAATATAATAAATTGTGATAAGAAAAATAAAAAGAAAACTCAAAAAATAACTGTTAAAAGTCTAACACAGCAATAAATTTAGATTTTTTTGATTTTTGCCAAATCTTTTCCATTGGTTATATAGAAAACCTTATATTGTATTACAATATATAGTCACAATGTGATACTAAATTATAATTCTATACGCCTATAACCGCTGATTTGCTGATTTCACTAAACTTAAGTATTCTCTGTTTTTCCTAACAGTAGTACACATTTAACGGTATAAAATGCGAAATGTATCGTCTCCCTGCGACCACGGCTGCTGCAAAGCATTCGAAACGATGGGCTGTATTTAAAAGGAATTATAAATTGAGTTAACTAATACATTTCGTGTTTAAAACAGTTTAAAGTATCTCATTAAACTTATCGTTGTTAACTGATTACGAAGGTGTCATATTTAATCAACTTCCAATGATTGGAAAAAATTGAATATTCGGTATTTATTTTTTAGGATTATTGATATATCCTCTCAAAGCCTAAAATATATAAGTTGGCATAGTTAAGTTTAAAAAGAAATATTATTTCTTTTTGAACTAAACTAAGCCTACATTTTGAATTAAACTAGCGTAATTTTATTAAATAACTGACATAAACAGTAAATTTTCTAAGATTAGAATTAACTATCAAATAAGCAATAGGTACGTAACGTTTTTCTACCCAAGTAAAGAACAAAGTCCACCGGATGTGTCATTAAGTTTAACAAGCGTAGAACTTAATAAAATCCTATTCATTTCGCGACGTCTTTAAAGGCACTATTCTTTAAAATACCAGTGCAATGAAATAGTAATATAGATATGGAAGAGACATTTTAGTGACACGTATTATATACCTGCAAAACTTTCTTTAGTCATATGAAGTATTTCAACTAACTTTGATAACTATAAAATAGTCCTTGTGAGTTAATATTAAAGGAGAGACGTAAATAAAGTTGGGCACATTTTTTAGATTATTTAAATAAGAATAACTCTCTCCTTTTTTTTTCGTTGTCTTGAAAGCAAGGAAAACGTATAGATGAATAAGTTTCCCCGTTGTTTCCAGATTTCCAATACACGCACGTAATGTTTCTTTGCTCCTATTTGTCGCAGCCAATATTTTAAATAATGTTTTATAGCCTTCCCTTTCTCGATAAAGGTACGCAAATAATACACAATACACAAATAATTCGTACCAGTAGTGTCTGAGATTATCGCCTTTAAACATACAAACGCTACAGCATTTTAATTTTAGTATAGATGTCGCCCTTAGATTGTAAACTGCTTATCTCAGCATGGGTAAAGCCTTTAGTTTAAAGTAACCACAAACAAACTCCTTTGTATTATCAGTACGATTATTATTAAAGCAACATTTCAATAAAAAAATGTCAATATGTATGTTTTGTGTTAAAAATGTTCTCTTCCAGTATTTTACATCCGCGGCGTATACGAGATAGTTAAACGGCAGTAAACAGATGTCGCAGGTATAAAAGGAAAAGAAAGCTGCAATTAAGATATATGGCGGTGATGTACCCAGGACCTCACTCCAAGGAAAAGGAAAAATATAATGCTTGTAATTAAGGTGAAGTGAAATCCTGTTGTCACCAGGAGGACATTGAGGGAACACATTTCTGTGTCCATTTTACAGATCGGTTTTACTTACAGGCAAGTAGTTCAGACTTATGTGCCACAACAGTTTATCGTTTTCCCGGCATTCGAACCCAGGACGTCTCATGCTTAACACAATGCTAAGTAAGCAACACGTTTAACCATTGCAGCTACACACAGTGGTTGAAATTATGGTCCAGTTAAATACTTTCTGTAGTTTACGCGAATAGTACACATAATATAATATAATAGAACATAGTAAAATAAATAAAAGACTTTAACAGTTTAAAACGTGAAGTATATTAGTTAAACTTATTCGAAATTAAATTAATCACGTCAAAAATGATTTTAACTACGTCCCGACGTTTAACTAATATATTTCAGGTTTAGGGTAGCATAACGCGAAAAGTCCTAGATTCGACGGAGGGGACGCATTCTAAAAGCGTAATAATTCTTCAATTCTTTTTTAAACATGTGTCATTTTAAAAGACGGTGTCACATCACTTTCTGGGACATGATTTGCGATATAAAATTAGTACAATTTTGAGTTTGAACTTGATCAATGATAATTATTAATAGTTATTCCATTGCCTAAAGTGGCAACTTTCTGTGTCTGTAGCCAAATGGTTAAACGTATTGCCTACCATGGGTTAAGCGCGAGACCCGGCCTTTCACACAAAGTGGCGACTTTGGCTTTGCCATAACATTATATAATTGTTCAGATACTAGAAAAAGTCAAATTTATCAATATATCTCCTTGGCTTTTGTGTTAAACACGAAAAGTACCAGGAACAACGTGGCATGCATTAGTAAGACTTATTTAGAAATTAATTACGGGGTAACCACGGCTGCTCCAAAGCGTCTGAAACCTCGGGCCGTAGGTAATTTCGTTAAAGTGTTTTATTTAAATGTGTACAACTCGCGTAAACTATAGACAGTATTTAAAACCAATCAGTTTACGGCCATATTAATGTGTCTGCCCGTCGCCTCACATCATGGAATGAGATTTCACTACTGTATTGTCGGTAAGAGCATTTGAAATGATCAATCGTTTAAGTTTCCACTTAACTAGCGATTTTCCGAATGATCGAGCCACGTAAGCTGTTGTGTTTGACGCGGACTTTGTAGCTTTGTAGATTTCCCATTTTCTTTTTACTAGTTCTCAGAGAAACGACTTCGGATACCTTTAAGATAAATTGGTATCGTTATCAAAAAGCAGAAGGAATCTCTTTAAAGATTCAAAAAGAAACTTACTTTGATCTTAGCTAAAACTTAATTCAATTTCTCGTTACACAGTTCATTTACTTATTTATTACACACTCAAAAATGTTTATTAAAATTCAATTGTATATTTGGAAACTTCAATATTCTTTCTAATCGATGGTATTATATAAATGGCTGCTGTAGATGGCGGAAGAAGTCCCACTCGTTACGCCATTTTTTTAAATTTGTTTGGATTTTTAATTTAATTTAAGATATAATTTTCAGTAGACTTTTTAGGAAAACGATTTTAATGGTTTAAGATTTATTTTCGTAATAAAGTTATTCATTCCTTGTAATATTTAAAGTCACACGATGGTTGTGACAAAAACTAAGAATAATTATATCTTAATAAAAGTCGACTCCAAATAAAAATATAATCATACGTAATTTACCGTTATCGTTAGTATAAAAAAATTTTTTTTTCTTACGACGACTTTTAGCTGATTATGTTTAAAGATTAATAATGCAAAGAATAAATAATGACTACAGAAAGTGTTCTGAATACGAGAGATTCTTGAAATAAAAAATTGTAAAAGTCCATTTCACCTGATGAACTAAAAATATCTGATATTTTAGCATGAAAGCGATATTAATGGATACTCTTATCTTTCTCGTTCACTAGTTAAAGACAAATATACTTTTTTATAACGTTCGATGCTGAATGTGCGAATGTTTTCATACAATATATTAGAATGATGACGTGTAGGCGTAAATTCTATGTTAAACTTTTTAATGCTTTTACGTGTTTCTTATTTATTTAAAAACAAAAATAATGCAAAAAAAACGTCGGGCCGTAGGTAAAAATAGTTTTCAAAGAACAAACACACTAACTGAACACAGCGGGAAATGTGACAAAAATTGGGAAAATTATTCATCATTATAAGTTACCAAAGCGTACGCTGCAAAAACGGTTCAAGATACCCAAATAAGTATGAGAGAATGATTCCTCTTTAAATTATCGGTTAAAAAAAAGTCCGTGACGCTGTATGCTATCTCTTAAGATTATCTTGCAAGAACAACGGGAAGGGACGCGACCGACATCGTATAAAATAACTATTCTACGCGGACGAAGTCGCGAGCATACCAACTACAATATATATATTTTAAATTTTAAATATTTTAAGATGTAATGAATGCTTCTATTATACGCCAGACCAATGATTATAATTGATAGGTACATCTAGTAAGTGAATAAATTACTTATGCAAATATGATTTGAACAGTAGCAAAAGTCGTAATGTGAAGTTGAGAAAAACAACAAAAGTGCGCACGTAATAACATCGAAAACACGAGAAATTGAGTTATTTCCGATCCTTAAAGTTTCCACGAGATTCGGGACACTTTGCGACTTTGCCTAGTTTACTTTGTAACGTTATTTTATACAGCTTTGTAAATAATTAGGACGGAACGAAGGTTTTGTATACATACATACTACAACAAAATAATCACTCACTTTATCTGAATTAAATATTTTTATATGTGTAAATACACTGTCCCCGAGTTATCTTATAAATGATATATCCCTTTTATTTCTTTAACAATGGAACCAATTTTATTGAACGCGATGTTACTTGTAAGTATGGCGCAGACTGACTTGATTTCTTAAAAAATAATACCACGGAAAACACATCCATTACTCAATAGTTAAGCGCAAGTGACTAGGAGCAACAGGTACCGAGTTTCCCGGGAAAACACAATAAATATATGCATATATTTCCGTTTTGGTTATACACTTGTAAAAATGCTGTTCTTAATAATGTATTAATACGTATTGACATGACTAATTTAATGTTCACTAACTATTATTTTTAGTCCTTTATAACGATACACTTTTACATCGCGGAAGCTAGAGAGAGAGAGATGCAAGCTGCAAAATTTAAAATTGACATTAAATGTTGCCATAACTTTCCTTAAGATTAACAGTCAAGACTTCGTTTCATATGACCAATTTGTTTTTTCTTACTGTACCTATGTATTTAACTCTCTCTTGCGCTAGTTACAATCTAACAAAAAAACTTCATAACATTTCAAGTAGTATGTGTTCTTTAATATCGAAGTCAAAGTATAACTTATGCTTATTTATAAGTTCAAAGGTGAGGCGCTGTCACTAATGTGGTAAGTTTTTATTACTGTTTGTTTTTAATATAAAGTTTGTCACTTTGAGAAATAAAGGTATCAATTTACATATTACGATACGATACAACGCCGAACGTATTTTCTTAAATATTATTCTAGTACCATTCGTTTTCTATCTTTCAATCTATAAAAAACTGTTAAGCTTACGTCGAGTTAATATTATTTAGAATAAATATGCAATACTGAACGTTTCGTACTAATAAAGACAAATAATTCTGTCATATCATGATTTTCAAGTAACTTTAAACATTAATTTTGTGCACCCAATTTAACATAATTCCTTTCTTCACCACTATTTAAACTATGTATCAAACTAAGAATAAAAATAACCACAAAACTAGATTTAGGATTTACAACACAATAAGAATACATAATTAATAAATAGATTGCCCCGTACAAACAAACTCTTCAGCTCAATATTAACACTTGTGCATAAATACTTTAAAACTTATTCAACCAGTAACTTTATAAAGGCTTGTTATGAGTGAAAATAATGGAAGTAGCAAGTATAAAAGTGCCTTTTACAAAATAATATCTATTGTTGCCTCGTGGCTGTTCTTTTGGATTGTCAAATAGGCCCCGCAGAGTGCTTTCAAACAATACTTAGTAATTACTGAAAAGCCGACGACATGCGAAAAACGTTTTGCCCTAAACTAGCATACATTCTTTTTTTTAAGAAAACCAAATAAATCGGATGTATGAAGTTATGACATAAATCCTATTAAAGGATCCAAGCAGATTAAAATGGTAGGCCACAGATGATATTAATAATTGATTGAGATTAATAAATTTATTAACGCTTAAGTTTGTATAGTTTGACCGTAATGGAATTGATTTGATACAGATATGATTTTTTTCTTCTTCAGCGTTATACTAGGATTGGTTCACCGCCCGATCAATGACCGATTGTGGTTTACACTATTATAGTAATAAGGATTACAATGCGTTAAAGTAATATAAAATAAAGTGTTGGCTTTTGAGACTGTCATGTCTGTCTAGTATTTTATGGTGTTTTGAAGACTGTCAATTCTAGAACTGATCAATGGAGGTATAGTTAACAGTGCCTGAAGATGCCATTGATCGCTTGAAATGGCGAAACTTCGAGAACTATTTTCCCACAGTACCGGCATAGCAGCCAAAAACCACAGAGCGCTGAATATAATAATGTAAGCGACGCATGAAAATCCGTCTTCAAATCGAGATCCCATGGGGTCTTCGGCGAACTTCGCCAAAGGGCCTGATTATGGCGTGATTATTACACGCCGTGAAGGAAAAACCACGCAAATCGACGCATTTTGAATATGAATAAGAATTAATTTTTCATTTACATCTTGCTCAAAGATGGATGCATTTAGAATTCTAATTTCTATGAGATCATAAAGAATATTTATAACTGCTACATGTGAATGCACTCGAGAGCTAATTAAGAAATATTGAGTTAAAGGAGAGACTAAGAAGAGGCACTAACGGTGTCTACTCAAATATTTTAATTACCATCAATGCTAATCAAAGCATTGATTTATAGTCAACATATTATTATAATATTAGTTATTAGTAGTTATATAATGGTACTACTTAACTTACACATGGAATTAAAAAATATCAACAATTAGTAGAATAAACACCACTGGTTCAATCCTAGTACTTTAATTAATAAATCTTTCGATAATGTCTAAAAGTTGGTTAAATATAGAAAAATTAAATATTCCATAGACTATTTTTTTTTGTTCAGAGTTTAACTTGCCTATCTATAGCCGCAGGAAGTTAAGAGATTTAGAAGTATTAGTAGTAAATACTGTCTTAGTTTACGCGAGTAGTACATATTTAAATAAAACGCTTTAACGGTTTAAAACGCTATATATATTTGTTGAACTTGTTTGAAAATTATTTTTACCTGACTTTTCGGATGCTTTGCAGCAGTCGTGGTCACGGGGACACTAAAGGAACTCTCTTACGTCAAAGTAAAAAATCTGCTACGCTAGCGCCATCTGTTCCTTCGAAGTTGATATTTGGCAAAACTAGCGGGGTCTTTGCAGATTTGGCTCACGGTGTCTTCGTTTTTACCGCTATGCTGTTATTTGAATCCAGAGTTTTTATTATGGAATCTCCAGGTGTTTGATAATTTGAGGCCGAAACGTCGGGTCGTAGTTAAAAATAATTTTCAAACGAGTTACTAAAATATATCGCGTTTTAAACCGTTAAAGTGTTTTATGTAAAAGTTTTAGTACTTATGTTTAGAAAAGTACTCTAACTGAATGTACCAGCATTAAGAGTACTTTTCTTTCGTATTTAGATTTTTAAAATCGACAGCACGTCAAAATTAAAAGGCGAGTGGGCGTCTGGTTAGAAATGGCCTGTCATAACAATTCCAGGTCGACTAAAAATGTTCATAATTCCGCGTCCGAAGCAATCTGAGCGTAAATTAAGTTAGGGCACGAACTCTGAGTTCGCCTACTGCGGTGTCCAAGCTATTTGCTTCACAAATCCTATAAAAATGTTAAGGTCAATATGTCCTAAGTCGGCTATATGTGGACAAAAGTATATTTTTTAAATGACATGTGTATTAAACAATTAAAATTCGGCAAAGTTCGGCGAAACAATGTTTCCTCTGGACAGGGCACTATGCATTTTGGATCTGTAAATTAAAATCATTGAAACCGACACAGTAACGCGTTCTTCCTATGCCTTACATAGAAGAAGAAGTTTCAAAAGTTCTGCTTTTTAGTCTATCTATAAATTATTAACCCTCGAATTCAAAAAGTGAAATCCTATCCACGGCAGATTTACTGTTTCACTGATCTATGTTATTTCTTATTCCAAAAAATCAATTTATTTATTCCAAAAAAGCAACTACTCGAGACTTTTGTAAATTAAAATATTTTGTAATTCCCTAGTGTTTTTGAACACGGAGTTTATCACGCTTGAAGCATTGCTAGTCCTATAACTGCGTTTTGAGTATTACACAATCTTAACAAAATGTCCATATGTTGAATCCTTTAGCCATGGCAGTCACTCAAATTAGACTATTACTACTAGTCTTTTTGTAATAACTAATCGCCTGCCAATTAATAGCCGGTTTTTTTGTATTACTAATTTATCTATGATATATATTATACTTATGAGAAAACTTAGATATATAAAATGTAATTTTAGCACCTACATTTAAAATGCAATAAACTGAATTCTTATTTCCATACAATCTCCAGCCTAAGTGCTTTCGAACTTTTAAAAAAGTCCAACGGAAAATAGTTTAACAGAATAGCGACACAGTTAGGGTCCAAGCAAAAGTTCGAACACTTGTAAACTAATTTTTATTAAACCCTTGAAGTCTTAACTCGTAAATATGGACAGAAGTTTGCAAACCGTGATTCCAACTAAAAGTTACCTGGAGCAGGGACATCTTGGATTTATGCGACTAATAAAATCAACTTCATTCAAGTTTAAGTTGCGTTCAGTTCAGCACTGTAATTTTAATTTGTTTAATTGCAATAAGTACAATGCGATCACTTAATATGTTAAGTTCTAAGTAAAATATCTAATCCGTAATTACCTAACATAATCCTTCTTAAGTAAACAGAGTAAGTATTAAAATGTAAATCGATGTTCGTGACCACAGCTGCTGCAAAGCATCCGATCCGTCGGGCCGTAGTTAAAAATAATTTTCAAACAAGTTTAACTAAATATATCGCGTTTCTTAAAGTGTTTTATTTAAATGTGTACTACTCGCGTAAGCTACATACAGTATGTAAATGGGAGTCTAGCTCCTATATCTAAATGACCATCACCATTGATGAATGTTTTTTTTCTTCAAAAGATTATAATATTATAAAAGTGAAGGAGTTACGTTTCAGTGTACACTTTTTATCTTCTACTTCTTTGTCTATATCATTCCGAAAAGAGAGTTGGTACGAAGTGCGTATATCTTAATCGCGTTTCGATTTTAGTATGTGCATTTCCGAATATCCAAAGCCAAGACTGGGGTATCTTTCCTTCCCTCTTATTAACCACGTATTTATCTATTCTCCTCTATATAATTTAAAAATCGAAAATAAACTTTCAGTTATATAGTGCCTTCGTGCGCAATAACAAGTGAAAAATATTAAAGTTTTCAAATATTCTTCTCTATCATAGAAAAAACTTATAATTCACTACATCGTTCTCAGAGTACATAAACTTCAGAATCAAATAACAAACAATGTTAACGAAATAAAACATTTATTGGGACG
Source organism: Leptosia nina (assembly GCA_963661955.1). Taxonomy (NCBI): domain Eukaryota; kingdom Metazoa; phylum Arthropoda; class Insecta; order Lepidoptera; family Pieridae; genus Leptosia; species Leptosia nina. The sequence continues at coordinate 5,279,653 of CAVLEF010000007.1, forward strand.
TCTGCGAAAAACAATGAATAAGATAATTTCCATCTTAACGATATCAAACAGGACCGACAACACCTTTGGGACGATAAAATAAAATTATTATAGAGTTTACGGCTCATTTTACTTTGGTCGAAGATTCTCCTTTTATTGAGCCACGGGAACGCCAGAATGTTGTAAACTTGGATATAACGTTCATTTTTATTTCCCCTAATTATGTTTGCGTTAAATTATTTTTACTGTATTGTGCTTAATACATTTACTGCTTATTTATCTTATACCGTCGGTAAAGTATGTCAACATTTTACACTGTTTTACCTGCCTCTAGTATCCCCTTAGCAAGATATGTGTAATGAAATGTACCTAGTAGATATGTATGTACCATGGTGTCACTGGGTAGGGTTAAACCTAAGAACAAATTCAAATAAAGGTATCCTTAGGTTAAGTTTTTGTCTTAGTAATAAACTTTTTTTTATTGATAGAGACGGACAGACGTGACATGGGGTTGATGGTAGGTGATATACCCCCGCCTTGATCTTAACAAAATGCGCTATCGACTTATTTTGGCATTGCATATTCGGAAATCCACAGACTGAAAACGAAACGCGATGAAGCTTTATGGCTTTTTTTATCTGTGGACGGTGGTTCGTGACCCAGACGGAATTTCTATATTCCTCCCACCCGTTTAATATCCAGATTTCTAGATGAAGTCCAGCATGTTTCAGAAAATGTAGTAATCTTACAAATAACAAAAATACACGAAATATTCTCAACGTAATGTCCTTTCCAGGAAACGTAATATTATTTCGCTAACAGAAGTGAAAGGATACTGGCATTGTGCTTATAACAGAGTATACGTTTTCACCAAGTATTGACTCTTGATAAATTGAAAATGAAAAATTGGTATCATAACAATTGAGGACGTCCGACCCCACGCCCCGGGGAATTCCCGACGACATCACTTACAAAATAAGATATAACTTAAATAAGTCGTAGAATTAACGGTAAATATCTTTTACGTAACTAAATTAGGCGTTTTCCATCGCTTCCAAGAGTACTTGAATAATGCATCTATTTTCGCTTTTAGGCAAATTACTGTTTAACTGCTAATTAGAATTTGTGTGGGTTTATTTGTAGATTATTTTTCACGTTTACCAATGAGAATGTGATGATGAGGTTCAGTTAAGAAAAGGTGAAATGTTCAGCCAACTAATTAAAATGCGCTGCCGGCCTATATTGGCATTGGTTTTTTTAATGAATTGCTATAGTTTACGCGAGTACTACACAACCGTAAATACAACCGTCGAGCGGTAGATAAAAATCTAAAATATTTTTTTTGTTTCATATTTAAGAAACCTACTCTGTCAAATGTACAATATGCCTATGTGAATACGAAAAGTAAAGTAAGTCAAGTTATTTCTCTAAAAAGCTATGGACATTTCCCATTTACCTGATGATAGAACTAGTGTGTACATTGTTTTCAAAGGTTAAAATTTAACAAAGACTACTGTAAATTCAATTTGATCCTAAGCTAACAGCGCGTTAAACAAATAATGGATCATTTTGACGACCCGTTCTTCTGATAGTGCGTAAACCAGAATTGCTTCGATGATAGATCAACACATCCTTTATTTTTTTTGTACTTTTTTTTGCTCTATCGAGAGTGTATTTTAAATGCTTCTAAATTAAAATATATTTAATTACCAATGAATGCCATCATGTGCAAACATGTGAAAAAATAATAAATAATTATTTTTTATCACAGACGAAGACAGACACGTATTGCTTGATGAAGGGTGATGTGTAGCCCTATAACATCTTATTAAAATGCGCGGTTGACCTATATTAGCTTTCGACGTTTAGAAATCCACAGACTGAAATTGAAATGCGGATGTATACTTCACGGCATCTGAGGTTAATCGGATGGAATTTAGATATTCCTATGATTAAATTATAAATGTATAAGGTCAAAAGGTCCTAAGGTCCGTGGTTATTAGCGCTTGCAAGAACATTGCAAAAATTACTATTTGCTTACTTATGTTGAGATTAATTTTACTGTCCTACAAGATGGTAGCCAGTGAACTGTATCCTTCTTCTGTCCAATATGACAATTGACATGTCTTTGTCAGTTTTATAGGGCACAAATCTTTAAATGTGTAGATTTTTGGAGTCCTTATTTCAAAAATGTTATTCTTACCTTTAACATATTAGTATGCAGCTTTAATCATAATTGTTAAGACTAAGTTGTTTTGTAAGGTAAATAACATTAGTTTCAGTAGTAAGAAACATAGTAGTAGATATAGTTCATTTAGGAATTAATAATAGAAATTAAAAATAATTACAAGTTTTGAATGGTATAAAGCAAAGATCGAGCACTGTGGAACAACTACAGATTGAATCGTAAGTGTTGACAGAGATCTCCAATTTCTCTATGTCGTTAGCTTCTGAAAGAACCTTTTATCCTACTCCATATTCACCTAGATCAGTTTAATGTATTTTTAAACTTAAATACTGTTTAAAATTCAGATTTTTTCAAACATTGGCTTACATCATCGCCTAAGTATAAGTGTACTTACAGTAGTTTTTCTTTTATAATACACTTTTTTGACAAAAATATAATAAAGTAGTTTTACATGCTCTTATTTACCTGATAATTATGCGCCAAATCTTCATAAACCATCATTTATAAACCATCATTTTACCACCATTTCTTATAGATAGCACAAAGCACAACTGGAAATAGTTTTATTTTTTTGTAACTTGCCGAAAGACTACAACAAATACCGCCAATTTCAAACCATAGATATATAACGATAGAAGATAGTGTAGTTGATGCCACAGGATAAACAGAGATTAAAAATCATAGATTAAACATAGACCAAGCGACCTCAATATACATTTTTTTTATTAAATACTTACCTGCCAGTTGCATTTAGGTCAAAAGAGGTGCAATCGTTTTAAGTAGAAGATACAGACATAAATAATTCCACCACTTATTGTCAGCACAGTTATGAACACTTATTTATTTTTCGAAATCAAGTAAAATAAAATATGTTTCGAGTTTGAGAGCTTTAAATTAATTAATTGTTTTAACCTCATTAAAAATGAACGATGTATATTCGTTAGATAACTGAGTCTTCACAAACGTTAATACGGATGTATCGCGTATTTAGATATGAATGTTTAAAACCTGTAAGCAGGAGAAGGTTAGAATTAAAAATGTAACGGGCGTGCAAACGTTATTATCCCATTTAATTGAATCAACCCTCCGCTGCTTGAAATAATTACTTGATGTTCACCGCTCGACATTTACGTGTTAATTATTATGATTAGGGTTTCACAACTTTGATATTTGACCAAATTTATGTTAGCTTGAATGGGCATTTTAATTTTTAATATAAAAAGTAAAAACGTGAAAGAAACTTTAGCTCATAACAAGACGATGGCTCTATACACGGTCCATAGTAATTTCTAGTCCTGTCTGAGTTACAATAAGAGCGAAATCCCTATTCCCTGCGTGACGGTTGCGGCGAAAACATATATGTGTCTGTTTCTCCGATGTTTTTTCATGCAAGTTAATGTCCTAATTTGAAAGGCCTATAGACTATAATATTCAAATATATATCTATAGCTGTAAACCCAGGTCCTCTCGATTCATTTAATCTCATAAAGCCACATGCACTCTCTCTCTCTCTCTTTGTCATTAGACAGACTTTATTTCTATCTATAATTAAAATAGTTTTATCTCCCCGTTAATTGTACACAACTTGGAAGACACTTATCACAATAACCCCCGTGATTAGCCTCGTGTGGGGACTAGACACAGTACAACTGCTCTGTACATTGATACTGTAGAATTATGATTAAAAAAAAATGAAAGCCAGCTTAATCCTAATTAATAATGTTAAAATGATAAAGAAGTCACGCATATTATATTATCTATCTATGATGCTAACATAATTGTTTATAAAAATGACCCTGGCTTCAAGTTATGCTCTATTCATTTTATTAGAAAAAAACATAATTAAATAAAGGTTTCGTTTATATCCTGTTTATTGTACAATGTAAGAAGCCAATCTGACAGAGTAATAGTTCCCTAGCCTCATGATTGTTAACTACCAACTAGTTTGGGAACTCCATTATACCTCCAATATTGAGCCATACATTGTATAAATGGATAAAGAAATTAGTAAGACACAAACGTATATCGTTGAAGGCTTTTGCTAGTGCAGTTTTAACGGTAATTTCTCTTAAGTGTAAATATTTAACTGAGATAAATTGTGTGTTTGAATAAATATAAAAATCTCGTTGGACTGACGGCAGAAAAATATAACTAATAGCAATCGATTATCGATGGGTCGTGGGTTCGACCCCGACCGCGTCAACTTGTTTCCTATCAATTTAATATTTTCTGTAACGTGTTGGCCTCCGTCTAAAATCCGTGTATAAAATGCATGGTAGGAATATCCAAAGGGCGAGAGCGCATCTTGTTGAGACATTAATATAGCTTTGGTATTTTACCTACGATTCAAGGAACCCCATACTTGTCTATCAAAAAACTCTTATATATCATTAACGAACAAAATGTATTTTTATTATATACATAATGTGTAACGTTATTTATAATTCTCCTGTATTATTGAATCTTTCAAATGGTTGACAACTTTTATGAGATTTTCACTACTAATTGTCGAATCAATTGTACCTATTAACAAATACTTTTTTCATTTGATGCAGTAAGATAAAATTGTATATTTCTATATAACGGACCAAAAAGACATAAAAACCGATGGATTTATAATAACTATATATTTCGATTATTTTATCATTAATTGTTTATCAAAGGATCAGGGTATGCCTAATCTGTATATATACTAGGTATATATGACAAATCTACCGAAAGCCATTCATGCAATCAGACTAAATTCGAAATTGCAAGACAAACTAATAGCGTAGGAAATGGTAGCTTGGCTTCAATCATCTGAACCTGGTTATAATTGAAGGAAGATTTAATATCTACGCCTATAAGACACATCTGTGCTTTATTAGGAGTCTAATTAAACGTGCAAATAAACTGTCGGTTGCATTTCAATAAGTACTCTTAATAAACGATCGGTTAAAGTTTATTTTGTACAGTAATCTCAACGAATATTTCATTAGTATGTTAGTGTAAGTAATATAAGCCTTCAATGTATTTTCGAATTTTAAATTATATAGTGCCTTCATGCGCAATGACATAAAAAATAATAAAGTTTTCAAATAATATAAGCCTTCCATCGACTTTTGTTCTATATCGACCTGCTCATTGGTGTAATGCTAGCCATGTATAGCTTATAATCAATGGGCTGCGAGTTCGATCCCCACCTGGTCCAACATTATTTTAATTAAGAAATATTTTTTCTGAGATTAGTCTGGAAATCTGGTGGTAGGAATATCGCAATTCCGTCCGGGTCGCGAACCACCGTCCACAGATGAAAAACCAGTTAAGTTTAATCGCGTTTCGGCTCCATAGCCAAAATAGATCGACAGCACATCTTGTTTAGATGTTATATGACTGAGGTATTTTACCTATCATCAGTGGCGAAACTATAGGGTGGCAAGTCGGCAAAATGCCACGGGCCCCCAGCCCGAAGGGGGCCCCCGGTCAGAGGAAATCTCAATTGTTCAGCTTCTTTATATATTGGGGAAGTGGGAGGGCCCATTCGATGAATTTGCCACGGGCCTCGAACGGTATAGTTACGCCACTGCCTACCATGTGAGGTTCACGTGCTGGTAGGTAAAATACCTGCTGCTTGTCTTGTCTGTTCTTCTCTATCATAAAAAAAAAATTACGACGCATTTTAATGTAATAGTTGCCCTTTATGAAAGCCTTCCTTTATTTCCGACTTGGAAAACGAATTAGATTTATTTCTATTGAATTTAGCTTTATTGTAAGAGTATAAATATCAACAAAGGCTCAAAATCATAAGAATTCAAAAGTTTAGTCGAACTTTAGGAATTTAACAAAACGATTGAAGCAACCGGAAAATTAAATACAGATACGATCTAAATTAATATTTTGCTTTTGATTCTACACTTTGTTTCCTATTGTGAGAATTTCAGGTTTATTTTTACTTAAGTTAAAAAAGTTAACGTTTAAATGTCAATGCACACGAGCTTAGTAGAAATGGCGAACGCGGTCTCGACGAGAAAAGTTGTCCAGGAAATGACGTTGATGATGATGACGATGAATTATTTAATCTAAAATTTCTCAATAGCTTTCAAAAACATCGTTGCGAGTGTGAATATAGACTGGTCTCGAACTTTCATAATATTTGTTTCTCACAAATATTTTTTCTAAACAAAACAAAGCACATTAGAATAAAACACTTTTACGATTTAAAATCGCGTTAAACTTATTTACACGATATATTTGACGATTCGTTTGCTTTGCAGCAGCAGCTCTGTGATCACGGCTGCTGCAAAACATCCGAAAAGTCGGCGAGTAATTAATTTGTAAATAAGCTCAACTAATACAATTGGCGATTTATAAAAGTATTTTAATAATATAATATCATCAATACCTTTTTTATAGAAATATCACACGAATCAGATCAAATCAAATATATTTCTCACGTTGGTAACTACGCACAGTTAACAAGATAAATAATACATTTATCGCGATCCGCGGTTTTGCTAAGTTCTGGCTGAAAGACAGAAAGAACTCTCATACACTTGTATTGACAACAAAAATATTTGAAAGACTTTCCGCAACTACGATAACCTTTTAATACACTTAGGAGAAGACCCAAAGGGTTGGATATGTACGTATCACAATATCTGATCTTCTAAGTAACTAAGACTAGGAAAACCTACACCGAAAAACATAAAGAACTTCGGAAAAGATATATGATTATAATTAATATATTATGATAAAACACATTTTCAAACGCTTATAAATTAACAAGCGAGCATTATTTAAACTATTTTAGTATCGTAATAATCAAAATGTTTTCTTTTGCAGACTCTCCTTTCTCATTTTTAAGAAAAACATTTTATCGTTTTCTCTATCTTTAATATTTTTAAGTATATAAATAAAAAAATGATTATAAACTGAAAAAATAGGACACGGGCAGGCATTTGAGCTATCGTGTCTGTGTGATAACATTTTCTTTTCAACATTAATTGCATTTTGAATGATATTTTATTAACCCTTTTTTATGTCTTTTTAGAGATTAGTCTATTATTGGATTTGAATAAATAAATAAAGCTTATTGGTATATGTTAATGTCAAAATGACACCTGTCATCTGTCGTCTGTATATGTGTACAGGTTAGAAAAAAAATAGTCTGCTTTTACGACTTGTTACAATTTGTAATGGGCTTAGCAATTAAGCAATAAGATTCTTTACAATAGCGTGTTAGATGTTATAAATAAATAAATATTCAATGTTTTTAAGAATGCAATTGGAAGAAGCATTACTGAAAACTCTTATGTAAGCGAAGTGGTAATAAAAGGAAGTGACTTAGCAAAACACGCATTGAATGCATGCAAACGGCGAAGGTAGTTTACAGTTATTGAAAAAAAATCAATAAACGTTTATAAAATGAATATAAGCAAAAAATTATTATGTTCGTACAAAGGTCTATAAATTTGTAACTCGTTATAAACGAATGTAACCAACCTTCAGTAATGGAGAGGCTGGAGAAGAAGTGGAATAAACGAATGACCGCCTCTGTAGCCAAATGGTTAAACGCAATGCCTAGCATTACGTTAAACGCGAAAAGTCCTGGGTTCGAATCCCAGGGAAACAAAAAATTGTTTCGGTCGGGCAGGGCGTTGAAGTGTGATCAACTACTTGCCTGTTAAAGAACGGATCAGTGAAACGGACACAGAAATGTGTTTGCCCCATGCCCCAAGAGGGGGAAACGGGATTTCACTTCTAGCTTATATCTCATGCTATTTTAAACAGTAAACACGAAGAAACACACTTGTATTACATTTAAAATAGTTTGTAAGGCCATATTATCGAATGTGACGTTGACAAAGGAAATCTCAGTCGAGATAAGAAAAAAGCCTAAAAACGTGATAAAATCATAACCATTTAACATGTATAGAACTGTTCAAATATCCAAGAGCCATAAATTCGAGAGATTACGTAAGGAAATCGGACAGATACCGCGTCGAGTGACAGGAATGTTTCGGTCTCATGAATATATTGAAATATGTATTGTTGGTTGCTCAATACTCTGTTATTGCGGTGTTGACGAATCCCATACAAATGAGGTTATGCGTGTTATTTTATTTTCCAAATAACCAACTTTTCAGTTATAATTTTGAAATATATTCAAGTATAAAAATATGTCACTTTTTACGTTGAGCGATCTATAGCGAAATATATTTAACTCTGTCCGGAAGTCTAAATACACAATGGGCGGAAAAAATATCTATATTCTCTCCGAGTCACGAATCAGCGTCCACAGATGAAAAGCCCTGAAGTTTAATCGCGTTTCAGTTTCAGTCTGTATATTTCCCACCATACCCAAATTCAAAATAGATCTACAGTGCGATTTGATATTTTATCAAAGTTTTCAATTCCAATCAAGTAAGCCTTATGGTTATCTGTCCTCCTCTATCTTAAAAAAGCAATAGTCTATAGTTCTCTAAAAATATTGGTCCCCTCTACCTATAAAACTAGTTAGATTTAAGCCTTTTATTATAAGAAATTCCTACATACGTAGTTGCTTAGAAATTGTGAGACACCCTATATTTCTGAGGCGCATCAAAGCGTTTTAAAATAAACGAAATAAAAAGTCACAATATTAATATAATAAATGTTCATAGTTATATTACACAAATGTTCGTAGATTCCAGTTACAGCTACGAAAGTGTAGAACTGTCTACTTGGGTGATAATTTTCTCATTCCATATTTAACCGACAATTGTAGTGCTAACTACTACTGCTACTTAACAAAGTGGTACAAAAAATTTTCAATAATTTTTGTAAGTCAATGTAAAGTTGGCTTCTACACAAAAGTCGTTTGGATGTCACAGAATAAATCTATACACAATTGTGGCTAGTTTAAGCACGGTAATTCATCTATACTAATATACTAGCAGACCCAAAGACCAAGCTATTGTTTATAGCAGTGCCATCTATTGAATTATAGCTTATATGACACGTTTGTCGGTTTACCATAGCAGTGGCATCTATCGATTACTTAATCCATTGTAGCTGTCAATTATTTTTAGACAAATAATTTGCAATAAAATAAAATTGCGACTATAATTAAAGATCTAAACTATCCTATGTCTCAAGTAGGACCAGACTGCCCACGGTGTGCCAATTTAATTTAAAATCGGTTCAGTAGTTTAGGAGTCCATAGCGGACAAACATCGTGACAGGAGATTTATATATATAAAGCTAAAGAGATTTATATATAATTAAAAAAATGTCCGCGCCACTATATTTCGATCTTTTAAGATTAACTTGCTTGAACGACGGGACGCGGCCGACGTCATGGGTAACAGCTTAATTCTACAAAGATGAAGAGAAGTTGCATAAACTAATTTTGCGGCTTAAAATAAATATTCTTGGCGGACTAAGATGCTGACACAACTAGTTAAGCATGCATTTCTTCCTTGTAGTGTAATAGATAATATTAAGTATGCGAGCTGTTACATTACATGCATACAAGTTGAATACAGTATAAGATCTAAATCTTCCATATAAAAAAGACATCAAACAATGATTAAAACTTGATGGAAGGTGAATTTCAGTCGAATATTTTTTTAAATAGAGCAGGACAGACAACCACGAGGTTCATTTAATAGGAGGTAAATTCCCATTAAACTTCACGTAATTCACATTTGTCGACGGTAGTTTGTAACAGACGGAATTCTTGCCGACTTTTGGACCCGGTGGGATCGAATCCGCGATCCGTTGTTTACATTGCTACCATTACAACAACGAGCTCGTCAAATCAAAATATGCACAGTTAGACCATGGTTTTAGTCTTTAATTACTTATACAAGCAACACGTTGTATAAATTAAATTAACCAAAGTAATTAACTAGTAAATATCAAATAATGTCAAAGGCTTCAATGATGCATATTACACGCTACAGTGATTATCAATCATTATCATAACACGACATCAATTTGTTTTAATCGAAAAATGAATAAATAAACGTTATGAAATTGTTCATGTATGACGCGAAACAAATAATTATAATTAATGCAAAACACGATGATCTAAATAAAACTAACATATCAACTAATTCTATTCTCATTTATGCAAACTTTTTATTAATTGTTGGAGTTAAAATTGCACCAAATTTCTTAAATCAATTTTTGGTAAGAACCGTCAGGTTTACTGTAGGAACATAGGTAATCGTGGAGTATGAGATCGGTCACCAAGGCGGTAGTGGTCAACCTGTAGTTTCAGTTAATGGAGCTTTTGTATACCTTACACCCGTAAAGAAATTTAAACAAAATAAGTAAACATTTAAATAACACACTTTATATTATTATAATTAATTTTTATGGGGATTATATATTAGTTAAGTTACTTATTTTAACATTATTTTAACTACGGCCCGACGTTTCGGATGCTTTGCAGCAGCCGTGGTCGCGGGGAATAAGTTTAACTAATATATAAACGCATTTTAAACCGGTAAAGTGTTTTATTTAAATGTAAGCTACAGACGGTATATAATAAAGAAACATAGTAAGAAGTTAGAACACTAGAATACTTGTTATTATAGCTATTTACTTATCATTATTCTGTTGCTGATATAGTTAAGGTTAATTTAAGTTAAATTATACAGTAGACTATAATATAATTTATTTTAATAAAATGATTTAAGTAGTAGAAAACAATTAAGAAGTCAGATGTCATTAAAATTAGGTGATTATTGAGATTGTATTGTAATTTCCGATACAAATTTTAAAAATTGGGCCGTAAACTGTTCTGTTTATTTGTACTTATATTTTATTTATTAATATACATTCTCTATTTCGACCAAATTTCATACCGTAGAATAGATAAATAATATTTTTAAGCTTGTTTATTTATAGCTTATATTCACATTTAATAAGTACTCTATTGTATTACGTGTGTAATATTTATTATTATTAAAAAAAATAAATACTTACTATTTGTTTATTAGAATTTTCAATGTAATAAATAATATTTTATACATTTAACTTACCGTACGATCCTTCTGAAGTTCACTACGACTCACAATATCATAACTTTGTACTTCTAATACCAGTGGCACTGGTGCGCGGAAAATTCTCCAACTGCTGGAAAGCGCGCGAAAGCTCTCCTACTTACGTCGAATTCCGACCAATCGCATAGTCCACTCGCCTCCGCTTTTCACATCCTCCAATCGGGTTACAGGCGATACATTTAGAAAACTTTAATACGTTTTTCATGTCACCATTCCACTAAAGCTCGGTACACATTTTTCAATTTTCATTCGCACTCTTTTAGTTGGTATCTTACCCCTTTATTTATGTATGATTGGATGCAAATGAGATGTTTATCAACACTGGAATGTGCGTTAATACTATATTCATAACAAATATATTTTAATATTGAATTGAATATTGCCATTTTAGGTTTGAGTGAATGAATTATCATGTTAATTTTCGAAATTATTATATAAAAATAATAATATTTCAAAATATTTAACATTATATACCAACCTAACTTGAGTTTAGTCATTATGTAGAAAATTATACTATTTCAATACTAACTTCTTACTAATGTTACTTGCGTCGCATATTTAAAAGTACTTACGCAACGAAATTATTTTCTTGACAAAATAATACAGGCTTGATGGCCTCGAGCTAAAATTATAAAATATTCTTATTAATTAATAATTAGTAGCACGGTATATAAAATAACCACTTTATGTTGAACTTTATTTTTAATCTATATACTTCTTCATTTTACTTAATTTTACGAGTATTAATAAAATATGTTGTATTATGAGCTTTATTTGTCATGTTTGGTGTGAGTATAATATCGTTGTAATATGCAATGGTAAAGTAATTTATTGTTTTATCTGTGAAACCTTTTTAGTGAGATATCAGAGCGGCAATCTAAAAAAAGCTTTTCCGACATAATTAGACGTTAGATAGTAGGCGTACTTTTTAAATAAATGCGTAATTTCTAATTTTCTACATTTGAAGGTGAAATTTAGTTGTACAGCGACAAAACGATTTTACTTTAATACACTTTGACGTCTATTAACATACATTCATAACAACATTCATAATACACGGCATCTATCTTATTGGATCCTATAAAAAAAAATTCGTATTCGTGTGACGTAACGATTTCTGTATTGATAACTCCTTTAGAAAATTCCAATTACTTAGGTTCCGTTGAGACGTCATAAAGCGTTCGGTCCAAAATTATAAGCGGAACAACAATTATCTATTATAAACGAACTTGTTTGTTCAATTATCTACCGCAAACAGTCTATTAAGTCGTTATAAAACCGATTATTTCGGAACATGACGCGTTCCGCGTACCGATTTTCACGGAGATGTGATTTTGGCATGAATGTATTTTTAATAAATAACGACTTATTCATCAAAAGTCGAAGTTGTATAATGTAATATTAATAAACCCATATTGTATATGTTTGTCATGCTTTTGTGCTCTCTAACATAATTATAATATTTTAATTAATTAACTGTGGTAAGTAAAACCATTTTATTATAAAATTATTGTCTATATTTTTGTCAATTGCTAGAAACTAAAAGTCAATTGTCAAAACTAAAAATGTGGCATTCGCTCTATGGTTTTTGGTTAATCTATGTTGCCACATTTATGTTGTTTTGCTAAAATTGTGTTGAATTATAAGTGAAAGGAAGGTGAAAATAGTATTCTGATAATAGATAATTATTGTTTTATATATAAAAATAGCCGATTACTGTATTTGAACCTTAAAAATATTCAAGTAAAGAAGTAAGTGCCCACACGAAAATTACAAAAATATTTATTATGCATTAGTGTTTTTTTTGCTGTTGGTATTATTATTATAGCAAATTGTTAATTTGTAATACAATATATGGCAGTACCATTCGCACCGCTAAATTGAGCGGCCATTTCCAACTTCCTAGTATAAGTTCTTGAGTCAGGCTTCATATTGTTATTTCAAGATCAGTGAGATTTACATTTAATTTACTATACATCTGTTCAAGTGAAGCTAAAAGTAAGTAACTTTTAGCAATGTATTTTGAATTGTAATTACTGCACGCATGTCTTGTCTCGAACGCATCTACTTTCTAAAATTTTGTTTATGTTCTCAAGCGTATATAACAGTTACAGACATTCTGTATTTTTAACATTTTATTCATATTACTTTATTATCAACGCGTATTGATTTTCTTGTGCTACGGCAAAAACTTAACCCCACTTTACGTGTCAGCCGCAAATTTCGTGTGGTAAAATTAAGTGTGTAACAAGTGCTCAAAAACCATTCCAGAATGCCCAATGACAAGGATGGACCATTGCCAGAAGGATGGGAGATGAGGAAAAGCAGATCTACCGGAATGGCCTATTTCCTCAATACATATACTAAGAAGTCTCAATGGGAGCGACCTGATGCGCCGGCTGACCCAGGTGAGATCAGATGCAGCCATATTCTTGTTAAGCATGCTGGTAGTCGTCGCCCGTCATCTTGGCGTGAAGAAAACATAACTCGTAGCAAGGATGAGGCTCTGGAAATCCTAAAGGGCTACAGAAGGCAAATTGTAGCGGAAGAAGCTACATTTGCTGATATTGCTGGAAAGTACTCTGATTGTTCCTCAGCAAAGCGTGGTGGTGATCTTGGTATGTTTGGTCGTGGACAAATGCAAAAGCCATTTGAAGAGGAGGCCTATAAGCTGAAGGTGGGACAGCTTAGCAAACCAGTGGAGACTGACTCGGGGGTCCATATTATTCTGAGAACTGCTTAATTTGACTTGGCCTGACTATGAAGAAAAACCTTGAAGAACCAATACAAGGTTATTCACTTGCTAGAGGATGTCTCCGCTCAATAAAAGAAAATGTATTTAAGCAAATGCTTTCTCTAATTTAGTTTATTTGTATATGTAATGCATGCGAAGAATTTAAAAATAAATTGATTTAATAGACTTGTTTGTGTCCATGCATTTCTAAAACTGTGTAAATCTTACTCTGAATACTTTTGGCATTTTAAAATTTTATTGTAATTATATTAAACATAGAAAGGATCACTGCCAATGTAATAGACTATATGATATTCCTAAAATAAATTAAGTTTAGTTTGATTAGGAATTAATCTACAAGTGTAAAGGTTTTTCAAACATAAAATTTTCATTTGAGCTTTAAAAAAATATATACTTGTATTTGATGTATTTACCCTAAAAAAAAACAAAGATTCAGGTTCTGTTTTATGTGGTATGACATCATAATAACAATATTTCATTCTGTTTAGTGTTTGATCCAAACATGCCAATATATAATAGCATAGTACAACTTAGTACATGATTACACCAAAAATAAAGTATTTCAATTCCTCTATATGGCAAATTATTGTTAGTTGCAAATTTTGTAGAATGTACCTGTATGTGGACACAGGTGGCGTTAATTTAAATCTAAATTTTTATTTTGTGAAATCATTTTTCATTGTGATGGAATTGGAACCATAGATAATGCTGGAACATTATAATTTTTCAATGCCATTAATATTAAACTCATCATTATCTGTGGAAGATGCATTATGTCAGTGCTATGCTAACAATAGTTTTACTATAGGTATATATACACGATATTGTTCTACTTTTAATCAGTTCTTTAAGTTAGTTGTGTAGAATATACATTTCTTTGGTTCTTAACATTAAATTTCGGATATAATGGAATTATGTCTTTTATTTGTACCATTACTACCCAAAAAAAATTGTATTAGGAAGTTAGTGAGTAAAATACATTATCACTTTAATACTGTTTTATTACTAACAATTTGCGCATAATTTATATTTTTGTTAACATGTAGATAAACGTGATATTGGACTCAATAATTAGACATCACAAATTGACTATATTACATGATATATACTATGACTTAGTCTCAGTTGTTGTCTTGGGCAAACCCAGCCTTTTGCCGAAGACAATTCTCCCGAACATTTACAGATATTCCTAATATTGGTGTTTATATTCCTATGCCTTAATTTAATGACGAGCTGTTGTCTACATATTGATAAGTATTAGAGTTCGGGAGTGCATGCGTTCTCTGGTCGTCTTAGTACATTTTCGATGAGTTTTCGTCGTTCTCTCGATTTCGAATCAGTACAATTGTATCTAACGTGGAGTCCTTGACGGTCTCCGCTGCAGGAGTCCAAATCGGTCCGATGATAGGAGGGGACCGCTTCCCTCCCCAGGCGCTAAACTTCACTTTCCTCTTGCCATCTTTCTTGAGGTTCACGTCGACATATGGATGACCCATTTTAAAAGTCCGCGGCAAACTTTCCATAAACGTGTTGAAGGGCAAGGCGTCTTTTGTAGTTTTCTCGTCGAATTGTGTGCTCAGTGCGAGGATTTTGATCGGGTGCCGCTTGTCTAGCGAAGGGACTATCTGGAATCCAGCCAAATCGAGCCTCCCCTTAGGAGAATAGTTCGAAACGATGCGTGTTATTTCCGGCACTGAAGTGGAGAAAATAACCTTTGAGGCTTTACCTCCTGGCTTATAAATCATCTGGCCACTGCGTTTACCACCCCATGGGCTGAACCGAACTCGTTTCGGCATACTGGGTTCTCTAATCGCCTGCGAGCGTTTCCAGGTCCACATGTGTTCCATGGCGTCACGCTTGCCACCCCATGGACTGAAGCTTTTCTTTTCGAGGGAGTTCATCACCTCTGATGAATTTCCCTCTACTCTGCCGGACAGTCCTTGAATGATGAACGGGTTCAGCTTATCGTCATTGCGAATGTATAAAGTCTTGTCTAAGTCCACGAGGTTTGGTTTCCACTGGTCACCTGGACTGGTATGGTCTTCAGCAGTCCGCCTTTTCCTCTGCACCTCCGGTTGTTGGTGATCGCGTGGATAGAATTCATTGTGTTCAACGTTCTCGTAATTCTGTAATGTTTCGACGTCGTTCCTGGCGGGGTAGTTGAAATAATTGACGTAAGGCAAAGGTGGAAAATGAATTGTAGAGTCGAGGGGATCCATTAGGGCTTCGCCGTCCGCTCCTGCTGTGTTGATGTACTGGAGGCTAGCTGACCCGAACCACGAGAACGTGATAAATATCCAGTAATGTGACATGATCCTGCAAAAGGGTAAAACATATTACAAAATTATGTAATTATATACTTAGTTTCTTATATCTCAGGTCCCTACTCTTTATTTAAAAAAGGGGGTTAAATATGAAATACATAATATATATTTTTAGTTTTTGGCCGAATATATTTTTTTGTTGGTTGAATCCCTTAATTCATATCATACACAATACACATCCTTCGGCCTAAGTAACGAAAGTTGAATAAGTAACAAGATGGCGGCTATAAACGATTGCCGCCAAAAAAAACGATCACCTGTCTGACTCTCGACAAAATATTTAAAAAATAATTTAAATTTTATTATAAAATCTGAATCCCGAGGTGAAGTGTCCCGTTATTTTCTAGAAAACATTAATTTAAATTCATGATCATAATATGAACAAGTTTCAATATCAATACACATATTAAATATTTTCTTTCACGTTGAACGGGAGAAAGCCACAAATAGATACGTGTGTGTATTTTCCATTTAGATTGCTTTGTTAATGAATTCCGAATCTCAGATCATCTTCAGTCGTTTTCCTAAATGTTTGATCAATTTCAATATTTCATTACGCCGATACCCTTTGTAATTACAGGGTCAATTATTAAGTACAACAGCGCTATCTCCTTGCAAATTTTGTACAAGTTTATTATTTTTATGGAAATACATACACATATGTTTTTGTTTCTTTTTATTATTGGAATTAATCTTTAATTCGTCGCATTCTGAAAAGAGAATTCCTTTTGCACATACATTATTTATTTATTTATTAACACCTTTTCTATCTTTATAACGGTCATGCGTTATTTTACCACTGTCCCGTTTTTTGAATCGTCCATGCCTGTGGTATTAACGCGTACACAAGTAGTAGACAGCCTTAATTTTCATGTTGTCTAAGCTAAGTATAAACTTTTCAAAATGCATTCTATAGAAATGCAATTATTCAGTGTAACTTTGGATTATGGAGCTATTAGTTGTTGTGCCTTTGTGGTCATTTAAACTTAGATGAAATACTTAATTGCGTTTAACTTTAGATGTAACAAAAAATTAGACTAAGCAGTTTTTCAGCTCATGGTGTCTTTCTGCGATATTGTTATAACCTCCATAATATGAGTAAATATGTTTATGAGCCTTTGATTAATTTAATTACAATAAATACTCTACTCTCTGATCTATAAGCATATAGAAGAGAAGAATGCAGGTATATAGGTCTTGTACATTTTCTAGATTAAGATATCTGATATACTTCGTTCTCTGATCGTTCACGGTGTTTGTAACATAATACGGATCACTCCTTTAATAAACTTATATGTTGAAGTGGGTTCTAAAGTGCAAACGTAAATTATTAATATATAAAAAATAAGTATAAAAATTAAATTTTAATAAAAATATGATTGTTTAAGGACGTAAAAAATAACGATATAAGAATATTGTTTCTGTTCATCTTGTACAATTTTAGTAAATGCAAAGTTTGATTTTTATGTAAGAGTTACCTAGATATCATTTTCATTACTGTACCGGAAAAGATATCCTTTTTAAAACTCGCAAACTGTAAACTAAAAAAGACGAGTGCTCTCATCATTAAAATTCGTTGAAACGGTCAAAATGTCTTAGCCATTAGAGCAATATTGTTTTTGCATTTCTTTGAAGTTCTCCTTTTGTCTCCTTCGTTTGGTAAATATTGATGGATGTAATAGCTCACCGGGGCTACCTTTACCCTTTTATAACGGGGGTACATTGAGTGCTATCAGCGCTAGCTCTAACAGATAGATACAGACATTCTGGTATAGTGATCAAAAAAAAAATCAAAATATATGTACCCGTAATAACTGTTGTTGAATAAATGCACGATATTTAACGATTCTCAAAGAGGCTTGTTATCAGTTATGTTGGGATCTTTCGGACTAAGTGGCACTCTCAAATGGATACAGTACCTAGCAGAAAAAAAAATACTTCAAATTTAAAGAATTCAGCAAGAATAATTTTTTCTCTTAAATATTCACAACGCTGTTGATTCCTTAATCTTAATGGTCCTAAATTAATAATGCCTTATGACTAAAGTGCATTATTAACCTCAAAAAGTTACAAAATTAAGTCTATTTATCTTGTAAGACTGTACTTAGACTTATTATTAGATGTATTTGTGTGTTTTAGACTTGTGTTCTAGCTTTTGAAATTGCTTGGATCAACAATAAAAACGAATGCAAGAGTTTATCATATTATTTTCTTTGACCCAACTAAACTACGAAGTATGCGAAGTTCTTTTACCGTTTCGCGGAAACTAAAACTGCAACTGCACATAATTTAGCAGCTCCTTCGTACTTCTAAAGTGTTAATATACGTCTGAACCGTCCTAAGTTTTCTTTGAATTGGAGTCGATGTATAAATATTGTTGATATAACTGTAATGAGCAACTTAAAATGTACTGTCATTTTCAATTAGATTCGTTTTGTTTCACATTGCAATACAATTTAAAAAAAAACTTAAAATTAATTATAACTTATAATTAAATATATAACTTTTTGTCTACCTCCACGTTTGTCTTATTAAGATTTCAGATGTAAATATTTCCTTCATACAGCTCTCTCTCCATTTGTCCAGCGATCTTTATTTGTTTACTTTTAAATAGCGATTAGACATTTATCTAAAGAAATCATTTACTTTTATAGATGTTTATGAGTAAACTTAATCACTGTCTGTTGAATGAAGTTTCAAAGTTCATTTGTATTGTCTGGTATGTACTGAAAATATACCACTGTAGCTGTCTAATGCCGTCGTCCAGATTTTAATTTATTACTAGATATTCTCGATGATCAGGAAGTTAATCCAAGAGCGGTTTGAATTGTATTTGTAGTTGTGGTATGGTCAGTCGTTAGTTAGGCTTTACACCGCAACACCTAATCACCACCTCCACAGTTGGGTAAATATTGGAAGGACACAAGGTGTGGGTGATAGCATATGGACACTAATAGTTATCGCCAATATGTATAAAATGAAATTATAGTACTTTATAGACATGCTGTTTCACGAAAATCAGGATTAAAGGGAAGTCATAGACAGGCTATAGAAAAAAGAGCAAGCAATTTGAGTACAGATACAAGATAAAAGGTACTAATAATTATATATTAGAAAATAATAATATATTATGTCAATCTAGTTAACGGTACGAATAAACTTATTTCTTTTGTTTCCTATTTACTAAAGCTAATGACAAAGATTTTTTTGCGCGGCATGCAAAGTTTAACTTCTTCTGTGAGTATGTTACTAATTCATTTATTTACCAATTGAATGACACGTATAAATTGTGCTATAAAACGGGGTTTATTATTAATATAAGCGATTTCCTAAAAGACAACTCGAAAATAAAGAAGCTTTAAGTATTATCTATAGTTTACGCCAATAGTATTATTTAAGCGACATTGAAATAAAACAATTTTTACCGTTCGAAAGGCGAAATATTGTTTACTTATTTTTGAGTATCCCGTCGGTTCAAGCGCTTGGCAATATCCGAGAAAATCTAAATGAGATAGAGCCTTCGATTCTAACATACCATCTATTTTGAGAACATTCAATCACTATGACGATCAATTTCTCATTTTTCTTTATTATAGCAACATAAATTTACAAGTCAGAAGTATCGACTGAACAATAGTCTTCCTATAATTTATTGAATTACTTACTGATCTATCAATGCACTATCGAGGTTAATGAAAACATAGGTTTGAACTTCGTTTTGTTTGTTTGAAAGCTTTTAAAAAATTATTTTAAAAGTTGCATTAGCTTACATCTTGTAATTTAAATGTTTTTTGCGATATGTCAAAATCGTCGAGTAATACACATATAAATAAAAACTGTAACGGTTTGAAACGCGATGTATATTGATTAAACTTATTTGATTTAAAAAACGAAAATAAATTTAAAAAATTTTCGACTCGGGCAGGACTTGAACCGGCATCGTTAGCGTTCCATGCTATGTTGCTCTACCAATTGAGCTACCGAGTCCAAGGACTAGGACTCGACTCGATGCCGGTTCAAGTCCTGCCCGAGTCGAACATTTTTTTCAAATTTTTTCAGATTTTTAAATTATATAGTGCCTTCATGTGCACTTATGAAAAATGTGAAAAATATTAATGTTTTTAAACTTCTATTTCTTTTTTTTTATGCTTTGCAGCAGTCGTAGTCACGGGGGAGACTAAAGATAACACCATCCTATTTTACCACGAAAATAATTTTCAAATAAGTTTAAGTAATATACATCGCGTTACAAACCGTTAAAGTGTTTTATTTAAAAATATTATTTTTTTTCCACTTTGCTAAATATAGGTACAGGTCTATTCGTCTAACAAGCCAACACAAACATAATATCTGTAATGTGTTTACGAAAACTTCTTAAAAGTCAAAGAGTTTAAGAAAACATGGAATTAACTTGTGAAACAATATTTTCTTGGCTTTAATTAATATAATATCGAGGTTTACTTAAGCCTATATGTTTTATGAATATTCCCTTAAACTTTCATATTTAATTTAGTATATATTATTTTCAGAAATAATAGTAAGTAGGTAGATTATATGTATTATTTGTTAATTATTGAGACCCATTTATTACAATAAAAAAATATTGTCACTCGATCTTGATTTTTCGTAACGCTGTATTATAGTATTTTTTATTTTTAGGTAATAGGTAGGTTTTAGTTATATTTAAAAACTGAATGAGCCATATTTTAAAAAATCATTTTGATACAAAAATTAATATTTAGACAGTGCTAATTAATTTTAACAAATTATAATATTCATAAATAAAATATATTTTAGACCTGATCGTGTTTTATAAACGGGTGTGCTACGAAAAGCTGTAGCGCCGTAGCCGCCTAGCACTCGAAAGTGCAAACTTCATTTCATGCTTATTAGCCCATAAAACATTTATTTTTAAAATATATTTTAAATTGATTAATTTAAAAAATAAGTACGGCTAAATATTTAAATTTAAATTCAGCTGACGAAATATCTTAACTTATAACATTTAATGGATAGTTATTTGCATGTAAAAAGAAATCATCCTGAAATTGTATATAAATAAACGAATCTTTCATTAAATAAATTTTAGTCAAATTTATGGTCGTAGAACAGAGCTTTTTCTAGTCACAATTACATCTTTCTATATATCTTATATGTTTAGGAATAAAGACGGATTGTGGTGAAAAATTAAAAAAAAAATTACAAACTTAATTTTGTTCAAATATAATTAATCTTACCTTAATTAAATAAATCCAGTGTGATAATCATGTGATTAATGTCACATAAAACAATGTTCACTGTTCAAAATCTCCAAGCTGTATGGTGGTATGTTTTTGCTCTCGTCTCTTTTATACAGCCATGCCGGTGTAGCGTCAGCATAACGGACGGTTAAACTGCGGTTAGATTTGTATGGAAATTAATTTGTATGTATATGTTTGGACTCTTCGCTTTAACCTTGTATGAAATGTTTATATTCTTGATAATAATTAATCTTCCTAGCAATTTATTTGCATATAATATATAATATTATAATCTTTCTTGGTAATTTAAGATTTTCCATTACTTTACTTTGATGGGTTTTATTTACAAGCTTGGACAAGGGCTTGGCTGGTTTGAAGGCTTCTTTGTCCTTTTCGCAACAATTTATTTTAATTTCCATGGTTCAAAAAAATAATATTAATAGTGAATTCCATAAAAGCATGAAATTTTACTTTAAAGACCTTTCTGTAAAGTGTGTCTGCTACATATCCCATTTTTTATATTTTGTAATCGCATTAAATAACTTCCGGAAGTAAAAAAACAGACGACAAATTTAAACTCCAAATATTATCAAATAGTCAACTTGACCTAGAAGTTCACGCCCTGAATATGAATGCTTTTAAAGTACATTTGCCGAGTACAGAATGTCAATAGATTATCTCTGGAGACGTAGAAGTTATAAGAGTTTCTTTGAATCAAGAGGAACCGTGTGTGCTTTTAATTATATTATTTGACAAATGGTAAAAGCAGTAGTGTAAAGTTCAGTTTTATAAACCTTTACAGCTATGTTAAAGACTTAAAGTTTTATAATCAAATTATAAATAACACAATATATTGTATTCGTTATTAAAAAACACTAGTTTAATTAATGATTATTTGACGTCTGCCATTTTAATAAAGTTATTAAAAAAAAACAAAGAATATTCTTTGAGATCTTTGAAATCTATTTAGGGGGAAAAAATTTCCGACATGGGCGGGTAAATTACATTGCGCGATGCATTGAGATGCATATAATATATCCATAGGGTGAAAAAAATCGACGATGACGTGTAGGACACGGTAGCTCAATCGGTTAGGGCAGCAGCACGGAACGCTGTGGCTGTTGGTTCATGGGCCGCCCGTTCTATCTAAATAGCTTTAACCCAGAGAGTCCTCAAGCCTGTCTTTTTTAAAGAGTTTGTGTTTTTTCGTCTTTTAGATCATACTGCCATTATTAATCATGGTCACATTAGTGATAATTATCTGCTGACGGTACCGCGTAGCCAACTGTTGCACTGTAGGGCCATTTGTGGCTCGATAGCGAGAAACATCTCTGTTTCGCACTTCATATTCATTAGTTGCAAGGATGTTGTTTTCTTTCAATTTCATAAGCTCTCCATCAATGCGGAAATGTACTGCGTATTTCCATAACTAGCTGATGCTCTGTTTTATGATATTTTTACCCGACTGCGCAAATATTGTTAATGCTTTTGTTTGAGAATATAACAATTCTGTACTGCTTTACTTAAACAGAGACGTTTAGATTTTGAAAAGCCATTGAGATTAGAATCTGTAGTTTATAGTATGTATTTGTTACAATGTGAACGATTTTATCTTGTTAAAATAGCTAATTATTCAACTTCTCAACTTATAAAACAGAATCGTATAGGAGGTCGTGAGAGATGTGCAAAATATTTTCGTAAAGTTAGTAGCGTTCTTTGCTTTTTTAGTCTTAAATAACGTAATAGGTACTAACTACATACAACTTTTTAAAGTTAACCTAAAGAATCACAATGTTATTATTATTTGAAAATTTAAATCGTACATATCTTTTCTAATATATAAACGTCTTGAAAATTAAAAAAAAATTCGCTTGTAGTTCGCATATGATGGTAAACAAAGGTTAAAATTACATGTATTAAGGGTGCATCTATCAAAGGATTGAATAAATTCGACGATGACGTGTAGGACCCCGCTGCAGGTGGCTCAATTGGTTAGAGCAACAGGAACGCTGTGAATGACGGTTTTAGTCCCGACTGTGTTATAAATTTATCTAAGCGCCTTTATTTGTCTTATCTCTAAGAAATAAACATCTACGGCGTTAACGAGGTATTTGCAACAAATTGAGATGAAAAGATGTTTATCGAGGAAGAATTCCTTGCATGTCCTGTTTCTTATGATTGTTTGATAATACGGCACCTAATTTACAACAAGCAATAGTTACCTTTTCTTAGACTTTGCTTTTTGTTTTGCTATCTGGAAGTTTAGTGATCTTTCGGATCGCCTTGTTTATTTGGGATTTTAATGCTTGGGACCAATATGCATAGAGTAATTCTTTTGTGATGTAAATAGGCTGTTTAACGTTGCTCTGGATATAATAGTTTCAACCGGTTCGTATTCGTCGTTCTATTAGAAATTAAAGGCTCTTTTCCGATAGGATTTTTTTCTTAATATTGGAAAACGTCAGCCATAGTTGGCAATCATTAATGCCAATTGAAAAGCCATACACTCTAGAATATCGAGAGGGCTATAAAAAGGCTCTCAACAGATGATAAGATAGCCGCTTTGAACGAAAACACCTGAGACTAGGCGGTAGATTGAATGAAAACATGCGTGCCCGGCCTAACTGACATCTGACATTGGTACAGTGTAGATAAATACAGAGGTGAAAAATTAAAACTATTTCGAAACACAATCGTTTATTTCCTTGGCGGCTATTGGCTAGTAATCTTAACAACGTTTGTACTATTTGGGTTTCAAATAGTGATAATGTATTTGAAAGAAATAGTCTTCTTTATTATGATTTTACGCGATTTAACACTGGAAGAAGTAAATTCAGTTTTGTCTATTTTTATCTTAGCCTTATTTAAATGAACAAACAGACTTAGTTTAACACTAATAGTTGGGTCGAAGTAAAATAATTTGCTATCGCACATACATAAATCACTTCTAGCGCGCCCTGGAAAATGTAACCGGGTACAATTTCTGGGACCACGTTTTCAAAGGACGGAGTTAAAGGATAGATCATTTATATTCAGTCGGGAGAAAAGTCAAAAATCTTAGCCGTATCGTAGTGTGCTGGAGTTTTAAATATTTATATGGAAATACTCATGAGAGCTTACATAAACTTCAAATTTTTAGAAGTATTGAAAAAAATCGAATCGATTCAGGGATGGATCAAAGTTTTATTGATTCATTTAATATTAAATAGTTATTTATTCATATATTAATTATTATGTACTTTTTAATCAAAAACAATTTTTGTCAGAACGTTGAACTAGCTAAAAATATTAAAAGCTCTATTAAAATTTACTCTGTGGATCTTAATCTTTTACCGCTGTCCATGATATCTTTTAACTTGTATTTTTACACTTTGTTCGATTAGTACTGAATGTTAAACGCTAAAGGGGTGTTATAGCTTCTAAATTTAGACAATGTTTTATACTTTTCAATATTTCTTAGGAACACCTTTTTTTTACTGTTGTTGTGAATGCCTAATGCACACCCACGTCGGGCCATAGTGATGTGGGGAGCGTGGTAAATCGTACTACAACCTCCTCGGAGGCAATACCCGACCAGAACCACTAAACACCTCACCAGCCCGCTACGGTGCTTTCGAGAGAGCCCAGGAAACACGTTTGTATGACTCCAAAGCTCCCAGCACCATGCCCATTTCAGATAGGTGTAGTAGGGTATACGAGCTTGTATCTTCTTTTTTTTTAATTTACCGTTACAGAAAATTGTTGAGTTAACAAAATGCGTTACCGGGGCTCGGAAACCTAACTAACCTAGTTTGTGTATTATAAGGGTAATACGGTTATTTTGACAAAAAAAATCCTATACATGCAATTAAAGAACTTGTCCTTAAATAGTAAAAAGTAGAATACCAAAAAGTTTTTACTACCCAATTTCAGGAATAATTACGTGAAAGCCGCACTTATAGCACAATGATCATAAACTGCCTACAAACAATATATGAGTCGCCTGGGATCTGTTCTGGCTTTTTAAATAATCTATTACGCCAAATGAATGTCACAGGAAACTATATCTTACTTATATTTTTTGGGCAACTATTATGAATACTGTCAGTAGTTTACGAGAATAGTACACATTTATATAAAACACTTTAACAGTTTAAAACGCGATACATATTAGTGAAACATATATAAGTGAGACGCCTCCCAGTGACTACGGCTGCTTCAAAGATCCCGAAACGTGGGGCCGAAGTTAAAAATAATCTTTTAATAAGTATAACTAATATATATCGCGTTTTAAACGGTTAATGTGGTTTTATTTAAAACTATTATAAATATAAAATCTGTAATACGTAAAATAATATTCGATCACAGGTGACTGAAGACGAAATGAACTGTGTATATACAACAATTACAATTACGTAATATACAAAAAATATATTATTAACGTCATAAACAGTACTTAAACGCATTGACCCTAGCTACAACGTATATCTAAAACACTTTTCTATGTTCATTATTTGTTAGTTAACGTAAGAGTCTGTATTAGGAAATGATTACTAAATTTATCAAAAATATAGCCATACACTCCGTTGTACTATGGTAGATACATATTTATTCGGTTTTATTTGCATTAACTTACTATAGGCGAAATAATTAATAACCATTCACCAAGGGATTAAACGTGGTCTGTCAACAAGCCTACTCATATCGGTCATTTAAAATAGTTCATTGTGCGCATAAGCTTCAGAAATGATCTTACTTTTATTATATTTTTAGTATAGAAAAGACTTAATAACTAAATTAGGAACAATAGAATATAAGTATAGAGCTATATATTGCACTATGTATTACGTTGATAATTTAAAATAAAATCAGTTAAACTTTTGGACGTGAACCAGTAACTATCAAATTACATCCAAACTATCGGCCATTGAAGACTACGGTTAAAATTTACACTTGTCAGAACGACGAGAAAGAGTGATAGTAACAGTAATAAAGATATATTGCTGTATGTTATCTCAAGTTATTTGTATGCTAATTTTATGTCTTGTTGTTTCAGACACTTTGATCTTGTGGGGTAAATATGGTGAGTATACAGGACACATCAAAATTACAGTTAAATCAGAAAAAAGTATACAATATATATAGTAGTAAATATAAAAATATTATGTGATATCAAGTTACAATAGGTTAAAAAAATTGTATAAGCGCATCGCATCTAAATTAAATGTTTGAAGGCCAAGTAATGTTTACCTTACATCAATCTGTTTATAGACCTCATCTATTCATTAGTATATAAGATATCTATAATTTGAAAATTTAAATTTAAAATATAAATTAACTGAGGCTTACGGAACAAAAGCACCGCGAAAGCGTAGTAAAAATAGGCTGACAGTGCATTTTTGGTTGAAAATCGCTAAGACTATGCAATTAAAATGCACTGTCAGGCATATCTGTGTGCATGTGTATGTGTATTATGCTGAGGCTATTCCTATGTAATTTTCTTCTAAACCTATATGAAGTAACAAACGTCGCCGACAATAGTGCTCATTACTTTATGTAACGAGTCTTGGAAGTTCGCTGTACATCCTTCCCGTTATATGATTATGACGTCACTACTCGTGTCATCGTCAATTTATACATATACAAAAAGACAGGGCTGTAACAACAAAGTTATTCTGTTTGTCAATAATCAGTTGGTCTCTAATTAAATTTTTCGACGGGCTCCTTAGTGTAATGGTAGCATTAAACGGCTATCAATCAATTGGTCGTGGGTTCAATGTACAACATTTTTCTAATCAATTTGTAATTTTTCTAAAACATGTTGCACTTCGTCTCGAAATCTGGATGTTAAATGTGTGGTAGGAATATTTAATTCCGCCCGGGTCACGAGCCACCGTCCACAAACCGAACCCCGCTCTTGACTGTCCTCCTCTATCATTGTGAATTATGGTAAGGAGCTGTAATTAAAATTTACTCAAGAGTTCGATCAGACTTTTTTGCCTGTTCAACCAAAATAAGACTATATAATCCATAAGGAAGGATTCGAATAATTTTATTAACTATAATATTAAGATCGCCTATTTTTTAAAATAGGATGAACGTGGTAATAGAATGTACAAAATAATATAATTAATGTCTCTCAAAATAATACAATTTAATTAGAGTGGTGTATTTGTCTCAGAAATTCAAGTTTTGCTCGGACGGCGACTGTCCTCTTTGGGCACTAGCAGGACTACACGCACTTAGCAGTTTGCCTGCTCCCCTCTTCAGAAGCCTTCTTCACCATGTCCTAGAAGAACAGCCTGTTAGTATTTATTCATGCATTAACTAAATGAATATTTTTAAATTCTGTCTGTAACAATAAAATCGGAATTTTCCAATGGATTTGTAAAATCTATCCTATACCTATATTATGGAATACTGAATTTTCTATCGTGTAATGTATTTATTACTAATTAATGATATTAGTTTTTTACTGTGGTCAGTAAAAGAAAATATAAGAGTCATTTAAACAATTGGTTTTCTACATGAATTGAGAGATATATATATATACAACGTTAAATTATGTAAAATGGTGGTTCGAAATTTGAACTTCAATAGCGAAATTGTAAGTTTTAAATATAAATAATAAAAATAAATTCTATCTAAGAAATCTATATCTATATAGTCTATATCTAAGAAATATCATTGGTTGCTCAGTTTTATTTTTAGGAACAGACGAGTGAAAATACTTTTGCGTTTCAGTATGATTTTTTAAGGAACAATTGTGCTCAACCTAAGCAAACGTTAATGTAGCTTTAGGAAGGTAAGACTTTGAAGATTAAAAAAGTTGGGGTGTTTGTGAACAAGTTTTTATATTGATGCGATGTAACTTCCATTAATGAATCCTAACAATATACCCTCCCGTCTTTACAAATTTGCGTTTATTCCAAATAAAGAAAAATTTAAGGGCTACATTAAATAAAGTACTTACAAAAATTAAGTTATATATTCCGCGATTTAAACCGTTAGAAACGTATTTATTCGCGTAAGTCTACTTACTGACAGTACATAAGACTAGATTGATATTAAATGTGAACTGTTTTTTAATTTTGAAACATATCTATTGATAAAAAAGCGATATCTTATTTGGGTATATTTCTGTGTCCGATTGTGAAAAAATATACACGCCTTTTGCTACTTAATTATTATCTCCTTTTACAAGCTTGGTTTTGAAGATAGGCGAAATGCCTATATTCTATATTTTAGTCCGGAAGGGTTCAAAAGTCACACGAAACGTTTTCCTTATTACGTCTATAAAAAGTCTAACCACTCTTACGTCAGTACGTAATGAAGTCAATTTTTAATACGCATTAACTTAATTCTTTGAAAGTGATCGCTAACTTCAGAAGTTTTGAGATTATTCAATTTCCGATTCGGTACTTTCAAAGGACTGAATACTTACGAACGATTTATCAGTGCTACTGACATACCTACATCTAAAATGGATTTGAATTGCCTTCGAAATAATTTAATCCGTCCCAAACAGCCGTCTAAGTCTTGTAAAGAGATAAAAAAATGCACAGAAACATTTACTAAACATGTAATTGTAATTTACTATAACTATGTAGTTTAAGTTAAAATATAAATCACATCAAGTAATTAATTTTTTTATCTACACAATCTATTATCTAAGAAATTAAATTTTAATAAGATGTCGCGTCGTTTGGAATAGAAACAGTCTAACATTCGTTTCTTTGAATGGTGCTTCTTTATCTAAATTACATTTTGTTTGCTTTTACGTTACTTTGTGGTTCGTAAACTAATAAAGAAACGCTAGATTTCCGAAAAAAGATGGCATTCTTCTAAAATAAGCTTATGGCCGACGCGTCGCGTTTGTTCAGTACGTAAGAGCCAAAACATTTCTCTAATGCTTTAACTAATGAACTTGAAGAAAACGCGCGTTTAAAAACTAGACTTACGCCTAATGCAAAGAAAGGTAACGGATTCTGAATTGTTTCTCGCCTCTTCACGTATTGTTTAAACTTTTTATTATTATCTTTCAACGTCAATAACGACGTTGTTTTTTGAATTATCGTAGACACAACTTTGTAGAACAAAAAATTACATAGCAGACAGAAAAACAAAGAATGGCATCTCTATACTATCTAATATGTTAACAGTTATGCGTAAACCTATAGGTACTTAAAATACAGTATTTATCGATTAACGTAATCATATTAACAATTACAACTCAATTTTGATTTCTAGATACTCATTGGTATGGTTTGATTTTCAGGACGATGGCATTATGGATATCTTGAAGGACACAAACCTTGGTAAGACTTGCTTATCCATTAATGACACTTTTTAATTTACTCACTCACTATTAAAACTCTTGTTTATCTATATAGTTCTTAAGCTACACCTTAGTTAAAATCAGTTTTATTGAATACTCACAAGATCCAACTGGGGCCATTGAGTAACGACTTCGCACTCGAGTAGGAAAATATTAAAGTGTAAATTTAAAATCAATGAAATAATCTTTCAATTCATAGGTTCAAATTCTCCCTTTTTTTTCAAATTATTTTACATACATTACAGCATCACGTGACGAGTGCGCACGCGCAGCGGCTGTCCTCCGCTGGACGTTGAGACAGGCACACCGCTGTGCGTGTAGCGGAGTACAGCTCGCGAGAGATTTGTTGGTGCTGGGAGTACCCCGGGCACATGCAGCTGCGTTGGCCGAGGCAGCCGATTCTACTCAGAAGGCCTATGAAGCTAATGTCAAAACGAATGGCTTTATGAGTGAGTATTTACCTTATGGTCATAAAGTATCAAACAAACTCATAATTATATTGTACTTATTATAATATCATATTATGTAGGTATTATTATTGAACTATGTCTATTATACATTTAATTATACCACGTTTTTCTTTCCTATTTTTAGTAAACAAAATGACAGACGTATTTGCTGCTCCCGGACCAGACGGCACCATAGATACAGTTAAGCTTACAATTACTTCAGAGGATGTATTTTCCGGCACCCATAACAAGATGGATTTGCTCCTAGATAAATCACAGATCAAAGAATTGTTAAATGAACTTAAGATTGCACATAAGAAAATGGAGGAAATTGATTTTGAATAGCTTCCGTAAAGAGTGGCTCTTCGTTTATTTTAGTTTTATTGTAAGAAATTCATCATTAAAAACAAGAATAACATTAACATTTATTTTACAAACATCATTGATAAAATATAATAAATATCTAGTACATATAACAATCTTCCATTGTTAGTACTAGTAAAAAAATAAAAATATGGCGGATTTGGGCCTAAACCGCACCCACGTTTTAAAAAAATGTGTATTTGGGACTTTCTCTATTCAATTATAGTATTTTACCTTTTGATAATCATATTCTATGTTTCGCATTTCTTTGTTCTTTTAAATTATTTTTTACAGACTGTCCGTCTTTATAAAATAATTTGAATACAACATCCTAACGTCGTCACATGGATGGGTTCTAATTTTTTCCAAAATTCTCGAATAGGCAATGTCATCCGGTGTCCTATACGTCTTGCGGGGTAAAAGAGGAATAATTACGAAGTAACATTCAGAACGAGGGTTATGGGTCAACATGTGATCTAAGAAAGTTACTTTGAGTTCGTTATCCATCATCTGCGACATGCAATGTAAAGCATCGGAGAACGACATGTAGATTCTGGGATAATAGGTAGCTATTTCACGATCCAAGAAATCCCCGCAGAATTCGGCCAACTCCTTATTCGTTCTTAGGCTGATCTCATTTTTATCTGTTATGCAACGTACGCACCTATTCAATATGTTTAAGTAACCCAAAATTAATTTCACCGCCGTTATCAATACGTAATTTTCAAAAAAATCCAATTGCTTTTCTAACCTCTCCAAAATATCTTTGAAGATATTTAGAGGTACAATGGCATCTCGATATGTAACATTGTGGTGGATTTCTTTGGTCAAATCTCGCAGTATTGATACAAAAGGCTTGTCTGATAATTTGAACTTCTGGTCTTCCATTATTGGAACCAGGAGACGTTCATAGCGTTTCATTTGTGACTCTACAGAATTGGCATTTAGAAGGTATTCGTGTACTCCGTAAGGACAATAAAAATGTGGTCTTTGTAATGCCTTTTGTAATGCTTTCACCGACTTTTCTATTCCGATTTCGCCTTTCTTCAAAAATGCTTGTAAGTGGCTCTGATCCGGCAGGTTTCGGAGAACACTATGAACTTTATCATAATAATCTTCCTGCACAAGTTCTGGAACGTAAGCATAGTTGCACAATAATGTTAGAAAACTCGATGACTTAAGGATATTTTCATCTATATCGTCAATAAAATTACTTAAAATATTCCAATAATTCATAATGTCCTGCTTATTCTTTGCCTTGCTTAGCAAAGACCAGGTTAGTTCAAAAATCAAAACTCGAGTAGACGGAACTTTAGTTACTTTCCAGATATCTATCAGTAAGTTACTTGCTTCATCATATGTAACTCTGTCCAAAATAACTCTTAAACAATGTCTTTTTAATCGAATTTCCTTACGTTTTCCGCCCATTTGGTCTAACTTTATAAAGACATCACGAACTTGATCGAGGTACATATCATATGTTATAGAATAAAGAGGTGGTAAAAAATAGGACAATTTATTGTCAGTTATATAATCTAATAGGTTATCTAAGGAGAAGAAAGTTTTAAATAGGTGCGCGTGTTTCGCAAGGCTGACTGTGATATCATTGCTCCAGTCAATTTTATTACTTGATAAAAATTCTGAGATCAAGTGATGAATGTCTTTACCAGATATAAGACCCCATGGTATTTTTATATTGTTTTTCATGTAATAATCTTTGAAAGTGACTGCAAAAGAATCGTAATAGTAAACGCGAATCTTATTTAGAAATCTGCGCATAGATTTCTTATTTAGTTCCACAACTATTTTATTTTGATTGTTTAGTTCTGTTAATAATTGAGGGTTATACTTTAATGCATTCATGCACAATTCTGCAGTTATCAATTGCTCTGAATCAACTAATTTAACTTTCATACTCTTTGCCATTTCGTAGAATGTTTTCATATCATCTGTCTTAGTCTCTGAATAAGATTTAGCAAACTCTTTCATTTTGGTAAGTACGTTTGGATGTTCTGCAACTTGTCTATTCCAATCCTTAAATAACTTCAGTATATTTTTACAAGTCACCAATAACTCCTCAAAGTTGTCATCAATGTTAACATTGAGCTTGTCAAGTTTATCTTGCGCCAAAGCCAAAAGGAATTCGAATAATTTATTTTTTTCTTCCGCCTTGAGACTATTTTCAGAATTTTTCATTGTGTTGAACTTAAATTTTGCTATCAAAACGTCCGGTATATCAATGTCATGGACAACATTATACAATATTACGCAATCAACAAATATATCATCGCTTTGAAGTTTCTTTTTATCATAATATCTACGGTGTTTACCAATAATTATAAATGGATTTGGTCTATACTGTGGAAAGTTATTATCCATTCTTGTGTATACTCCCACACTATAAAATATGCAGTTCAAGAGGTTCCACGATGCTGCATTTAATTTTAGTGTATTAACTTCCTTCAATATGTGTTGAAGAAACTGTGTCTTAAATTTTACACCTTCCTGCATGTGAAAGTCGAAGTAATACTGAAGTACAACTTGAATATTATTTGCATCCCTGTGAGCACTGCTTAATAATGTGCAAAGCATATAGCTGCGTTTAGCAGGGTTTGATTCAACAGCAATAAATCGTTTTAATTCTATAAATGCATCATCAAAAGGCAGTAACTCACACCAAAGGTAAGCATTATTCATATTAGTTAGGCAACGGATTAAAGTACTATTACGCAAGTCATTCTCGCAAGTATAGTCAGGTTCCTGTTTACCTATAAACACGTTTTTTATTAAATCAATCTTGTCCTCCTCCGGCAACCGGCGTACAAAATACTTCAACTTGTCGTATTTGTAAAGCCTTTCATATTTTTTACTGCGGCTGTTATTGATTAGGCCATTCTTGATTTCTTCTTTATTGAAAAATTTTGCCAATGTGGGTATATGGATAACTCTAGTAAATCTTAGTAGACTATCTAATGATTCATTTGGGCATCTTTTTATTATCCTTTTTGTGGTTTGTGGTGTAAATTTATCCAAATTATATCCATCTACTAAACCAAAAACAAAATCTAAATATTTTTCAGTGTTATTTACCAGTAAGAGATTGATAGCTTGAAGCAACTCATCATAGTTGCATACATCTCTCTTGCAATAAATGTAAACACAGTTAGATCCATATTTAAACTTCTTCAAAACTGAGAATGGGATTTTTTCAGCATACTTTTCCACAGCCTCTTCAGCTACACAGGGTGAACAATGTGGTAACCACTTAAAAGCTCTCTGAAGGTCTCTTACTTCAAAGTATTTGAAGAATCCATCGACTCGCCCTTCATCTTTCAGTGTTAGACGTATTTTCAGCATCAGCTTATTAAAAGCTTTCCACATCATGAATGGCAGAAGATTAGTATGAATATAATCTGGATTGATAATATGGGAATACTGATCTTCAGTTAACAACCATGTTGAAAGTTTAATGGCACGGGAAACATACAACATATTCTTGCATTTTAAAATGTTAAGAATAAAATTAATATTTCTTGTCCGACAGGCCACTTCTATCTTTAATAAATTATTTATATCTAAATCTTTATAATCAATAGGTGTTATATCTGTTGAAGTCCTGACGGTATTATCGACAAGCTCATTGAATTTTTGGTGTTTTAAACCCAATTTTGCATTCATTGACTCCATTTTTGACCTGGAAAGAGAAAGTACATATTTCTTTATTAAAAACAAATTTTCTTTGCACATTCTTAAAATACTTATATAAGATATTATATGCAATAAGTAGAAACAATCTATATAGAGTTTAATACTTTTATATAATTTATAGAGGTATAGAATATAACAGAGGTGGAGATTATAAAATATGTATAATAATCAGGTTATCAAGAATTTCATAAAATTAATAATGATAATAAGTACTTATAACTTTAAAATAAATATGTATATTTTCCTCATACACATCTAAAATTGCACTCATAAAGGAGTAAATAATTCACTAGCTTAGATTCTTCATAATATAAATAAAATTAATTATTACAAAGTTTAGTATCTTACCGGAAAATTGTTGTGAAATAAAGCGCAATCGGATTTCACGATCAATAATATATTCTTGAACTAAATTGCAAATATTTTATCCTTATATGATAAGTAGAACTTCAAAAAAATACCTGTATTATACAAACTTTTATCTAAAACTTTAAATTAAAATATAAATGTGAAATATAACAAAGAAAAATCAAAGAAAACTTTATGTCGTGGTAAATAAAAATATGAACTTTGACTTTTATGACAAACTAATATGACTTTATCTAAATTCTAAACTCAGGCAAAACTTAGATAAGTTCGATTAATGTGTTACGATTCTAAATGTATCGAATATAAATCGTTTTGAGTTTGAAAACACGTAGATATAAATATCTAGTTTTTGTTTCGATTTCAAAGTTTCTATTTAGAAATAAAATAATTGTCAAACATTAATAGAATTTAATACAATTAATTATAATGTTCGTTTTAAACTAAAATAGGACACATTGAACACGAAGTTCGATTGCACTTTCCACAACGTTTCTGCTTGACATTAACATTGGATATATAAATGACAATTGTCAACACTAGTTGTCAAAACAAAGTTAAACAGTAGTTCAAAGTTTATGCATTTGTTTAATAATAAAAGTTTTCGATCAGGGAATAGATATATTGCGATCATTTAAAATAAAATGAATTATAGCCTCAGTCGTTCCTCAACATTAAAATATTTAAACTAATTTCATACTTTACATATTACGCTCTTAGCAGCTTAATAATTCAGTTAAGATAACCTACAATGAAATAAGTTTTGTTAATAATTAAGAAAACCTAAATAGACACAACAATGCATATATTGTGCACAATTTGTAGTGATCTTGTGAATCCGTCTGAAAATATTCATGTGATCAAATGTGGTCACATCTTTCATTATGATTGTTTAAAACAATGGGTGGATAGGTAAGGGTAGTTATAAAAAAATCTAATTTATCCTAGTAATTGTATTCAAACAAACATTTCTGAAAATGACGAGGGGTGGGTTAATGCTTGACTTTTTACCACTGAGGGTTTATTAAAATTACGTGTTTATTTTTACTACCATAACTATAAAAGAGAAATGTTACATTTTAGCAATAAATCCAAAAATTATTTTCTTATAAGGAGATGTCTGCTTTTATAAAATAATAAATTTATATTTTAGGTCAAAATCATGCCCTCAATGTCGAATAAAAGTTACAAATAGTTGCATATTTAGAATTTACCTTACTGTATCTAATGAAAACACTGAAGAAGATGTTACCACACTACAGTCAAAACTTGATAATACTCAACTCCAATTGCGACAGGCACATATAGATTGCAAGGAGAAAGAAAAAAACATTAGTGACTTAAAACTTGACCTAAAAAAGACTGAGTATGTAAATTTTTCAAATATTAATATTATAGTAATGAATACTGTTTTACTGATAATTTTTAATAATAAGATTAAATGAAATATTTATATTGTGTCTAAACTAAAACATTGTTTCCTAGACAATGTGTGCAATGTAATTTTACTTATCAATACAGTCTACAAGTATAAGTTTTATTATAGAAAACCTAAAACCTATTAAAAAATTTCATTGATGTTTATTGTTATTTTTTTGTAGGGACCTTATTCAAGACTTAGAAAAGAAACTAGTTATTAAGAGCTCAGCTGTAACAGCACTTAAAGAACAATTAAAAT
The DNA here is from genome assembly GCA_963661955.1 of Leptosia nina. Taxonomy (NCBI): domain Eukaryota; kingdom Metazoa; phylum Arthropoda; class Insecta; order Lepidoptera; family Pieridae; genus Leptosia; species Leptosia nina. The sequence continues at coordinate 5,316,052 of CAVLEF010000007.1, forward strand.
ATGTACAAATACAAAATCAAGAGACACAAAGGCTTAAGGAAGAAAATGAATTTCTTAAAAATAATGTTGAGACATTGAAAGGGTAAGTAGTTAAACCACTTCTACACTAAAATTTGGTCTTTATTTCTTTATTTTAAAAAATATCAATCTCAGCACAGTACACTACTTAATTTTATGATTTATATGTATTGAACTAGTTTACAGAAAGTGTTGAACGCATGCAGCGAAGAGGTTGAGAAGATGTTGCCAGATTACAATGATATTCGTACAATTGCCATGTTTGCTACGTCATTGAAAAGGTTATCCTATCTCATCTTGTATAGATATCTCTTTAATTTTCCATTTGTTTTTGTCCTTTTAAAAAACTATTATCCTATTTCAGAGCTCTATGTGATTCAGAGAAGAAAAAGAATGAATATCGCAATCAAGTACAACAGTTGAAACAGAAGCTTGACAGCGAAAAGGCAAAAACACAAAAACTTCAGATCAAATTGAAGTTAGTTTAGTGTTTGTATTAACTAGTAGTAAACAAACTTAAGTTACTTTTAACATCAATTTGTAAACTCTATATAGAGATCTTTCATATTGTTTGTTTTTTATAGGTTTTGGCTGACTTATGTGAGACTTTCCATTACTACACCTTATAACAAAATATTATCTGGCCTGTAACGTGCCATCCCAGATCAATTTGAAAGAATTTTTCAAACCAGTCTGGTTGTTTCCGATTACTTATTTGCTCACACAAATTTATGCTTTATAAGTAATTATACACATTGTTTTAGCCAAGCAATTTCTGATGCAAGTATAAAGCAACAGAATACCTGTTTGAAAAAAGAGTTGAGTAAAGTAACAACCCATGACGACTCAGCGATAGATATCACTATACAAAATAAGACACGAGAGAATGGAAGGAGTTCAGACGACAGTTTCGTAAGTAACATTTTATTAGGGCTGGCAACATTTTGTACACATCCTGTGTGAGTTAAATATAATATGATGAATTTTTCTATTACAACTACAACTACAATTTCTATAATCTCTACGTCGACCATTGTTATTGTTCTTTATTTTTTCCTAACAAATCAATAAGATATCATATCAAACGACATACCCAAAGCGGATCGAAAGAACTGAGGTGCTTTGAGAAGCTGCCGAAACCAAACTTCGCTTATCTTGTTTCACGTCCCTAAATTTATAAACACAAGTAATATTTTTTTATTTCAGACACACCTTGTGGATAAAATAGAAAATGCGGATTCACCATATCTTAATTTAAAACAGAGCAGTCTCTCGCTCACCGTGCTACAGCGACGACCTAATCATCAATTGCCTGATAAAAATCTTAAGGTAAACTAAGAAAAAATACTATTTGCAAAAGTGTCACAAGTCTGAATTCATTTATAAGCGTAGATCCACATTGATTAATTTTAATATAGCAACATAAAACATTCACTTTTCAGCCATCAGAATATGCGTTAATAAACTCTGTCAAGGCATCAGTGGCCAAACAACAAGAAAACTTGAGCATTTTCAAAAAGAAAGAGTCTGTGGTAGAAGTAAATGAAAATTCCGGTGGTTTGATTGATATTTCATACGACGGCCTCGGTGGACACTCTAAATTGGATATTTTCCCAGTGCCTACAAAACCGGGAAAGAGCTGTATCCCCAAGTTAACAGCTAAACATAAGCTGAAACGACCGCCATCAAATACCCAGGACTTACAGAAATACTTAAAGAAACGAAAAGATAGTTAAAATTTACGTCAATTTCAACCGCTTGTATTATAACAAATGATAAGTGTGAATTCTTCATCACATAAAGTTCAAATATTTTTCATGACTAAAAACTAAGAAAATGACATGACTTTTGAATGTATTATTTATTAGAAAATAATATCACAACGATTATTATGTTTATGTTATGTATTTTTGTAATAATTTATTAAATCCCACCAAGTTATTATGTAAATAAATGAATAAAAATAGATTTTGGTAATAGTAGTTTTTGTTCAGACATGGTAGGTTAAGGGAGAGGTAAAGGTATTTTACAGTGTTTGACCAAAAGTTATACAAATTGCAACAGAGGGGAACCCCTGCGTATGACTTCTCCCTTCCCTTATCGTGCTCGAAGTTTCTAAGACAACAAAAGTATGACTACGCTTTAGATATTTGATACCATTATAGGCTGATGATTTGAAAAGGGAAGAATATAAATATTAAATATTTTTTTGTACTTGCTGCGACAATATAATAGATTAAAATTAAAGTGATACAGAGAAAATAATGCTGATATATATTTTAAATTGCAACTTTTGCAGTCTTTATGTCACAAATAAGCGTCAAATATCAAAGTTGTCATTTATAAGTAATAAATGACAGTTGTGAAAAAATAAATCATACGTAGTGTCGCTCTCGCAAACGGATTGGATTATTTTTAAAATGTTAAATACTAAAAATAAACTTTCGCTAGAAACTGAAGCAGTACATAGTTTTCACTGCTTTGACACAGTTTCGTGTGCCCCGTGAAGGTGTTTTGTTTATAGAATATTTATCACGCGAATTATTGTTTACGTTTCCTTGAATAATCATACGCGATATCTGAGTTCCTAAAAAAGCTTTTATTGTTGAAACTGAACCATAATTTTTTATTTTATCCATTCTTAAAGAAAATGAATGTAACCCACTATATAATGTCTTGTATAAATAAATGTATCTTTGTCATTATTCATTAACGAGGTAGACGATGTGCTAATCTTGACTGAATGAACGTGATAAACGATGATAATATTACTCTAATACCTAAAGTAAAGTGAAAAATGCCTGGGAAAATAAAAGTTAAGGTGTTGGCGGGACGAAATCTGCCTGTTATGGACAGGGCTAGTGATACAACAGATGCTTTTGTGGAAATCAAGTTTGGTGGGATAACACACAAAACAGATGTGTGCAGGAAGTCTTTGAACCCTCACTGGAACAGCACAGAGTGGTATAGGTTTGAGGTATGAGTGAAAATTAAATCTTTCAATTCATATTCTAGAGGGCCTAAACAACTTTACTTATTGATTTGTATGTATAGTTTTCACTCCAACAAAGTATCTATTTTGTATTAATAATATGCATTGTAAAATAATAGTCAAATGATTTTTATCTTTACTATAGTACAACTATATCCATATTTTTAAATATAATATCTAAATATATTTTAAAATAAGTATATTATTTCTAGAGACTTTTAATTTCTTATAAACTACATTAAGATAAAGCTTGTTTTGGTTATTAAACTCAACTCTATTTCAAAGATAATCAAGAAGAAAAATTGCGTTCGAAACTTTCTAATAATTACTAGGATAAAATTGAACCCCCTTTTTTAAGATTTTAAATTCTACATTGAAAAAGTCTTTCAGTATAGATAAGGGATAAATCTTTAGGGCAGATTAAAAAAACTAACTCCAGATCATAAAGTCTGGATTTAAATTCCTGAGTTGGGCATAGTGTTCATTATTTTTCGGAGGCGACATTAGGCCATCAGTCCAGTTGAACCTGCACTGCAGAAATCTTGTGGATCTCAGCTCATAAACATTCCTAACTATCAGAAAAGAGCCCTATTCACACTTTTATGTTTACAACAAATATCATTTGATAAAATGCAATGAAACCTGATTGAGTGGGACATAAATAAATGAAAAGCCACATCATTGAGTGTTGCTATGAAGTCCTGGTCCTTTTCATTAAATTACCTCTTTTAGTGGAACTTTTGAACAGGGTAAATGAGATTCGGATTCTAAAACTATTTCAACGTTTATCTCTTTAATTGAACCTTCATAGCTCAAATACTTGTGTCAGTTATGACATATTTGTTTAAAAAGCATACGCGGCAGCCCCTGTAGATGAGACAACTATAATCAATTCTAATTATGCCGTTTTCAATCCTGCTTAATTAGGAAGCTGGTTTATATATGTCTTGGTCACTTGAGATCCCAATTAACCAGGTTTCACTGTATTTGAAGACATTTTAGAAGACCTGAAGACGTTACCTGTGCACGTCACATTTTGACATCACAAATGACGTTGACCACATTTTGGAGTTGGAAGCGTAAATATTTCAAGGTCGCTTTTTTTTAAGATTAATAATTTGGCGATGTCGGGAAGCGGGCTATTTTCGATGCCGTCTGGCTCGAGTCTATCGGACGTAACATGGTAGCATTATCTTATTTACTTCTATATGAAATTCTATTTCTAAGGCTGGAAGCATTGAATTAATTTAAATCTGAGACTGAATAATTTTGTTATTTATTTTGAAACTCTTAACTTAAATAATACACAAATAATAGTTTAAATGCAATAATTTCAGAACTATAATTATCAAAATGCATATATTTAAGATGAAAATATGCTTGTACATAATTATTCAAAAAAGGAAGCTGAAACACATTTTTTGTGTTGTCTGGGGGATTTTTTAATGTTAAAACTACTTAGTTTAAATGATCTATTTTTTAAATATTTTTAATAACTATTATTTTGTACTTTGTCTAGTATGTTCGCATTTCACACAATCTTACTAAATTAAATAGAAGGTAATTTATTTTCAAGGATTCCATTTCTTTTAAATAAAACACTTTAACGGTTTAAAACGCGATATATATTACACTTATTTGAAAATTATTTTAACTACGGCCCGACGTTCGGATGCCTTGCAGCACGTGGTCCCTGTTATAATGTTTTATTTAAATTTGTCCTACTCGCGACTAACAGAAACTACAGACAGTATTGGATTTCATATCTTACAAAACTATATTCTAAAATAATTATTACTTTTACAGGTTGATGAGGCGGAACTGCAGGATGAACCGTTACAGCTTCGACTAATGGACCACGATACATATTCAGCTAATGATGCGATTGGAAAAGTGGTCATCAGTCTTGCACCGCTGTTGGCTAGAGAAGCCAATAACACGAACGGAGTTGCGGGACCACCAGGAGGTTAATACATAAACCTTTTACAGTAGTAAGCTCTGAAGTATAGTCATCGTCGAGGACATTTTTTATTTAATTTAAAAGAGATACACATTTTTACATTTTTTTACCCGTTTTCTCAACGCACGCAACGGAAACCCACAAGGGTGAATAATTTTCCCCGATTTTTCCACATTCCCCATTGTTTCTTCTATTGGTCACAGCTATGTTTTATATTCCAAAAGCCTTCCTCGACATATAAATGTCGATCAAAGTGAATAATCGACCAATACAAATATCATTTTTCAATTCGAACCAGTAGTTCCTGAGATTAGCGCATTCAAACAAAATCTCCAGCTTTATATATTAGTACAGATAGATATGTACGTATTAAATATACCTATATAAGATCTAAAGTAAACCCTTATAACACGACTGTATAACTAATAGCACTATAGTTAAAGCCTACTTATACTATTTTTTGCCAGGTGCCGTTATGTCCGGCTGGATCCCAGTCTTCGACACGATGCACGGTATCCGTGGGGAGCTAAACGTGATTGTGAAGGTAGAACTTTTCTCAGACTTCAATAAATACAAGACTTCTAGCTGTGGAGTGCAGTTCTTTCACTGTAAGTACCAAATGTTTAAACCTAATTTCTTTGCCAGTGCCATTAATTCCGTTGGTTTAACAGTAGGAGTTAAGCTGTTTTTTTATGTTTTTTGTTATTAAGGTTAATAGTCTTTACCAACATACAAGTTTGCACTATACAATCTTTCGGCGTTAATAAAACACTTTTAAATTCGCCGTGGTCACGAGAGCACCTTCGTGAACTACACGACACGGCTGCTGCAAAGCATCCAAAACGTCGGGCTCGAGTATCTCAACAATAAATCGTTTTAAACCGTTAAGTTTTTATAAATCGCGTACACAACAGACAATATTTCAACTTTTGCCGTTCACTATTGCGAAATATAAAATCCATATTCCCTATGTGACTATACCTCATATTTACTACTGAGTGATTTTTTATATTTTCCCACTTAACGCAACGCTACGTGTATTATAAGAATCAACTAAGATGGATTCAGTAAGAATTATGTTGCTGCTCCAGGTCCTATGATTCCACCTGGCTACCGAGTATCCTCAATTCACGGTTTCGTTGAAGAGCTAATAGTGAACGACGATCCTGAGTACCAGTGGATAGACAAGATTCGCACCCCCCGAGCCTCCAATGAGGCGAGACAGGTCGCTTTTATTAAGCTTAGCAATCAGGTAAAACGATTTTCAGTATATATCCCATATACGTGACTTCATATATTTTTAATAATGTGTTTATATACTGACCTAACTATTGACGTGTAGGACACGGTTGCTCAATTGGTTGCGAGCAACGGCACGGAACGCTAGGTTAAGTAAGCCGGGTCAGGTGCAACCCGTGCCGTATTTCTTATAATTAATAATCGATATATTATTGTAATTATATAGTGCCACATAAAAAAATATTAAAGTTTTAACACGTTAAACTTTGTAACTTCATCTTCAATGATTTTCTTAAGCTGCAAAGCATAAGTTGAATTTACATTGTAATCTGACTTTAAAAATTAATTAAATTTCGAATGCTTAAAATGATTATGTATTTTTTATTTTGAAATGCCAGGTTCAACGCTTAGTGGGTTTAAAGGCAGCTGAGTTGGGTGCGAACGCCGTGGTTGGCTACCAGCAGGATTTTGACCTGGAAGGCGAAGCTGGTGTCGTTGCCAGAGCTATTGGTATGTTCTTGATTTTATTCTATAATAATTTTTGCTTAGTAACAACACTACGCGTAAATTTAAATTTATCGGTGTCAATCGATCGTCATTAAAAATTGCAGAGAAACAATAAAAAAGAAAGTAAAATACCAAACCATTTGATTTTGCAAACAATGATTTTTTCGAAAGTTGCGTTTGAACTAATGAGAATCAACTATATTAAAAATATGTAATTCAAGGAACGGCAGTCAGCATATCCCCTATACCTTTGCCGAGTCAACCAATGACAGTACAGCTAACACAACAGTGAGTTTAATTCCTATATATATATATATATAATTTTCTACCAACAATTATAATATTCTAAAAAGAATTTATGAAAAATAGTGACATGAATATAAATACCATTATATATTTCTTAATAATTTACAAAATATTTATTATCTTATTAAAAAATACTCATGAAAATTTCTTTGCATGGTTTGTCGTGTAACGCGCTTGTATGCAATACCGTAAATCAGACAGTTAAATAAGTACTTGGACATTTTAGCGACTGACGACGAAAGCGTGGCCGATCTTAAGGAATATTATCACCATCACCAAGAGGAGTTGACGTTAATTGTTAATATACTTAACCCAAAAACACCAAATATGTTGGATGAACCTGAAAGTCTAGATGATGATGATAAAAGCTTTGACACGATTAAACCTACCCATAGTGTATATGTAGGCAACCAATCTATATACCAAGACCTAACATCTCAAACCGGCCTCAAACATATCTCGGATGACCAATCTGAGTTGAACAAACTCTTGAATCGTCACGACTCAGACTCGGATTCGTCGGGACCAATAGGAAAAATAAAGAAAATGAAATCTCACCTATTCTCAAAACGATTCTCTCGACGCAAGTCCTCCGCAAAACAGGACGATCAGGTCTCGATAAAATCCAGTTCGTCAGATACGTCACGTATATCTGATATCAGAAACGAGTTGAAAAAACTAAAGAGGCTTAAAGTCCGTAAATTAGATGAAGAGGAAGAAGATGGAATCAACATGGCGTCGATATTAGCTCGATCAGTGATACATGCGCAGACGAGTCTAGCTAGAATATCAGAGTCACAAGATTCCGAACCCTCTCCCAGTTCGACTTTGAGACGTATCAGTGATTCTGAACCCATCGTAAACTTGCTCCCTATTGAAAAACCTGAAATTGAACCGAAGGGAAATGATGAGAACAAAATACCAGAAATCCATTGTGCTTCCATGGAAAATCTATCTAACGTTGCCACTGCGCCAACCGAAAGAAAGATTTCTGATTCTTGCCCTACATCGCCGGTAGTGGTAAGAAGTGAAAATCTGCTCAAACTGCCCGGAGACGCAAATTTCTACGGTTCAGTTTCCTCTGCACTATCAGCTGAGAGCTCCGACATTTATTCCACATCCGATGAAGATGAGGACAGTTTTAATTTGAGAGGTGAAACTGTGGGTTCTGTTGTCAAATCGGTATTAAATCACGATGTAAATTCTGAATTTATCGCTCAAATGGAACGGAAACTTACAGTATTGAATGTAGGATCCTTTGATAAAAATGATGGCGATGCTCAAGTAACGCTACACCGTGACATTGATAATCCAAGCAGCCAACTAGAAACAAAAGATCTGGAAGAGCCTTCGGATGACAAAATGTGTGTAGACAGAAATAGTCATCATCGTTCTTTTAGAATTCCCAATCCCTTTGCACATAGAAAGCTAGGCAGTAGCTTTAGTGCACCGTGTTCCCCTGTCGAAAAGAAGGGCTTTATGTATCGCTCATCAAAGCGCATAAAGCGACAGCTTTGCAAAATCTCTAAGAGCAACATGATTAAGAGCCTGTCTCACTATTCCTTGATGCCAAAGAAAAAAGATCCAAAACCGTCTATAAGTGAACCTGGCTCATCCTCTGACGTGACGTCTAGAGCTCCTAGCGATACGGTTCTTGGCGCGCCGTTTCTTTCCTACACCGATTTGCTAGCTCTGGATAAAACCGCATTAAGTTCAAATCGTCTGTGTAAAAGCGATGAGCTCGTCGGACCCTCCCAAGTTTCCATGTACATTGGTTCCGAACCCGTATCGAGGACCTCATTTAGTGGGCCATCTATATCTTACCTTAAAGACGATCATCGCTTTAGTCAGCAAAGATCCATTAAAAAAGAAAAACTTGCGATCAAGCCTTCTAGCTTAGTGCAAACTGCAATGGAGACGATTCTAATAGACAAAGTCCAGTCTCTATTGCTACCTACAAGCCCAGATAGCGCGACAGCTAACAAAAAGTTCTTTAGTGACGTCAACGAAAAATTGGAGACAGTAGAGAGGGATAGACATAAAAGAGAAAAAAGGTTGAGGAGGCAGGACAGCGTCGAATCGACGACGTCGCATAAAATGTCCAAGGAAACTAACGCTCCATGCAAGTTAACTCACACGCCAGTTTCACAAACCTTTCATCCCGTTCTTAGCGCACATTTAGAGACCATACCATCTCTACCGGAGAGCAGTGTAGATAGATCGGAGAGTATAGACGTAGATGGCGTAGAGTGTGATACTAACAAGGCTAGCGTGTGTGGTAACTCGCATGCAGCGTGCGTTGACAGGGATAAGTGTGAGAGGGAGAAGCAAGATAGGGAGAGATGCGAGAAGGAGAAGGACAGAGGATCGCCCCGGCATGCGAGGCACGAGTCGTACGGGGGACGGGAGCCCAGCGGTGTTCAGAACGCGTCTGTCAATTCTACGTCCACACCGATGGGGATACACCGGCGCTCGTCGGACTCGGATCTCAGTATTACCCCTAAAGGTACGTATATTCCTTAATTTTGGATAATAATTATAATTACAAGTTACAAGATGTTTTTAATGTCGCCAAGATTCACTTTCTGTATGATTGCATAGGCTCCTTTATTTATAACATATATATCACTTATGTTCAGCAAGGAAAAGTATTATAGATTCAAACTTTACTTCTAATTCCAAAACAACACTTTTTTGTTACAGTATCATTCAATAAGGGTTATAATATCAAATTCTTGTATACAAAAATTCGTAAAAGAGAAAGAATAACAATAAAATCTTATACACTTTAATGCTCTTAAAAACACATTCGTAATTAGTCAAACGATTTCTTATTGCAATACAAATAATCGATTTACGCATGTATGTTAAAGAATGTAACTAATATTAATTTTAGGTAGTTCCTTAAACGCTTCTCTTGGCAATACGGGCAGCGGTGGGGGAGCTATACTGCGACCTTCCATGAACAGCAACAACTTGGAGATGCTGGAGTACCCGTTCTTGACTATGACAGAGTATCCGCCTGGATTCATTGTACACATCGGTAAGCCATTGCTACCATTAACAATGTATAGCTAATAATAAACAATAGGTCAGGGGTTCGATCCCCACCGAGTCCAAAATTTTTCTTATTAATTTATAAATTTTCTGAAACACTCTCTGGAAATCTGGATATTAAAAATAGGTGGTAGAAACTCCGTATATGTCACGAACCGCTAACGGCAAATGAAAGGGCATTTAAGTTTAATGGCGTTGCGGTTTCATTATATAGATTTCCGAATATCAAAGCCGAAATTGTTCGACAGGGCATCTTGTTTAGATGTTATATGACTAGAGGCTTACACCTGCCATCAAACGAACTCTTGCTTTACTAACCTCTATCATAGAAAGAATATAATCAGCTATTTAGATCAACGGTAATTATTTTACAGGTGGTACAGTGTGTGCTCGTTCGGTAAAACTAGTTGACGGAGGCGGTGAGAGTAGTTCGCGAGCAGCTTGGTGGGCCGAACTGCGAACCGAGCTCCGTGCGCATGCGCGAGCATTACGTTGCACCGCTGTTCTTGCGTACTGTGAAAAGGCTGCTATACGGTACATTCTACTTATGTATATATAACTAGCTGTGTTAGCGACTTCGTCCGCGTAGAATAGTTATTTTGGGCATCACAATTTGCCTTTTAGCAAAACCTCTCCCTAATCCAGCGCGTCCCGTCGTTCTTCCAAGATATTCCAAAGATAGACATATAATTGTTGCGGACATTTTTTTAGATCATTTAAAGAGGAATCATTATTTCATGCGTCTTCATTCATGTTAAAGTAAGGTAATTTCTTTGGGTATCTTGAATCGTTTTTCGGAAACCCTGTTCCTTCGCTCCTATTAGTCACAGCGATTTGAACTAGTAGTTCCTGAGATTAGAGCGTTCAAACATATAAATAAATAAACAAACTCTTCAGCTTTATATATTAGTAAGTATAGATTGACGAAGTATTTTTTTGAATATCCAAACCAAAAAGAAACTGAAATCTCTAATCACAGATTTAAGATTTAGGCTATCACCCTTAGCAAATGGTCTGTATGTGGTAAAAATACATACTGCATATGTTACTTAGATATTTCTATTTACAGTATTAAGTACAATAGTTATATGCGATAAGGCCGCCCTTGCGCAAACACTTTATTTATATATATTATTATTATATTACGTTTGCGAATTCATTAAATATAGTATCTTTATTTATAGTGAGGACGTTTGTGTCCTGTCAGCGTCAGGAACAGCTGCCGTTATCAATCTGGACTGCGACTTCAATACAGATGAACCAACTGTCTCACGTATGTAGAGATCATAATTACTTTTACAATTTTATATATTATAGAAATCGAATTGAAGGAATTTCGTTTAAATAACTATTGTTGTTCCATTTGCCTTAGTTAAATTAAAAAATCGATTTTAGATTTAAAAACGTTACGACACGGGCTGGACTTGAACCGTCATTCATAGCGATCCGTGCTGTTTCCCTAACCAATTGAGATACCGACCTTCACGTCATCTTCCAATTTATTCAACCTATTGATATATGCACCTCTTGTCTTAGTTTAAGTGAATTATTCGGTGCAACTAATACAATTAAAATATAGAATAACTATTTCTGTGGCGTTCATTTGAAATTTAAAAAGTACCTTTTCTCATCTGCAATGCACTTTTCTATAGATTTATTTGAGTAGAACAAAGTGTATTCTAAACTTATAAAATAAATATTATGTAATCAAATAATTAAACATGATTTTTAGTTACAAATGGATCCAAAAACACAATAGAAGAGATCGAATCTGGGTCTTGCAGTATGGCCCACGTACCCTATTCACCTGGCGCGGGGCCCTATAGAGCAGAATTGGCCGTCTGCGGAGAATGCAGGTATGTTATGAAAGCAAAATACAACAAAGCTATACTCAAATTTAGCTTTATACAAGTAACATATAGGTGTCTAAAACAAATTGATACAAAAGCTTTATGAGGGTAGTTGCATATTATTACGCAGTGCACCGACATACGACTTGACACGTTTGTCATGTTTCAGACGAGCTCGCGTCCCTACTGTTCTGCTTGCTACCTGTGCCAAACCGAGTAAACTCACCTCATATGCAAAGGCCGTCACTCTTACTGCTGTCGGTATGTAATAAATAAAATAAATCGGAAGAAAAATAGGAACAAAACTGGCGAAGTTAAGATCTATGCCAAGAATCTATGTGACGAGGCATAGTTTGAAACAGCTAACTTTTTATGTCAATCTATACAAAATCTGCTAAGCTTTTTTTTTAAATTAAAAGTAAATTAAATAATAAAATATCAAACTACAGCTGCGCGCAGTCGCCGCGCCCCGCCTGCAGCCGAACCAGGCGCAAGAGATATTTCGGACCAGCTACCGTTTTTGGAGTACGAACTACACAAACTATTACTAGCGAAGCTCAGAATGCAGGTAGAGAATATTTTAATATAACAAAAAATCTGACACCATTATACTCTACATATCTGCCACAATTAATGAAATCTTTTTTCTCTTCAAATGTATAAATAAAGTCTACGTTTCATCTTTCTTCTACCATATTTTGTCATTAAAACTTGATATATTGTACTAATTGTCCTTAATTTCGAAATACCTCCGTTTTAAAGGGAACAACAACATTTTTTGTTAATTTATTACACTTAATAACATTTACAATTCTTATAATATATGTACATAAAAGCCGTCTAGTGGTTTATGCATATCGTTTTTACTACCCTTCGTCCATAAAAACTATAATATCCCCCAAATTGCGTTGATAACACTTCAATAATAATTTAATATAACCGCATTAGCAATATCAAGTAAAGTAAGGTAATTAACAATATGTTTACAGGGTGCAAATGCAATATTCTCTCTACAGACACAAATAGCAATAGGTGAACGATGCGTAATGGCACTTGCTACGGGCACCGCAGTGCGTCTAGCGGCTTTACCGCCGCCAGCGCCACCGAGGATTAAGGTATAATTCTAAAATGAATGCTCATGTCATATAATTTCTTATGTCATAATTATCACATATACAATTTAAATTGTAGGCATCAGAAAAGGACAAAGATGCACTTGAGATTCAGAAGGCTCTGTGGGATACTTTCACAGCGAACAAGGCAGCTAATGGCTATGATATAGGTCAGTTCCATAACTTGATTATTTGTTACATAAAATAAAAAAAACTATGTCTTAATGTCCGGCGGCCTAACTTGATCTTAATTAGGATGTATCTGCGTCTAACTGTTGCTACAAGATGTCGCTTTTTAAGGTGGTGTAAGCGAACAAACACGTGCAGCAGTAGAAAACGAAGGGGAAGAACCTCCGGCGCTTGACCTCTGCGCTGATAAAGACGCTTGCGTTTTGGAACTTGATGAAGCTGAAGATGTAAGTACATATTAAACGTTTATACAGGCCCTGGACTAAAATCCAGGATTTACAAAATGCACTGTTTGATGATTGTAAAAAAATAATGTATTTTAGCTAAAAGTTTACTGTTTTTAGATAAACATTTTTTATATTAATTTAGGTGGAAACAGCGAAATTGCTAGCGAGTCGTCGCACCAACATGCAAGTGTTTACCGATTCGTTGAAGCCCTCTACGTCGCCGTATGCACAACCCTACGCTTTTACGCAGGTATTTACTGTGTCTATAAAAAACTTTATTTTGGGGGTTGTAATAGTCTTTTTATGTACTCGCAGTATCATTACTGTAACTTAGTATTTAACTAGCCGTGCCAGCGACTTCGTCCGCGTGGAATAGTTATTTTGAGCGGCAAAATTTGTTTTCTTCTTTATATCTTTATAAATTATAGCCACGACGTTGTTGGCGTCCCGTAGTTCTTGCAAGTTAGCCTTAAAAGATGAGAAAATTCTTTAAACCCAAGATAGATATATATGTATTATCTCGGCCATTTTTTTGGATCGTTTTAAGAGGATCATTCCCGACAGCTATAACCAACAGAAAAATATTTTTTCAATTCGAAGCAGTAGTTCCTGAGATTAGCGCGTTCATACGAACAAACTCTTAAGCTTTATAATATTAGTATAGATATACTATTTAATATTACTCTGTTTTCAATTAGGTTTGGCGTACACGAATTGGCTCTGTGGGTTCTATCGCCGAGCGCCTAGTATCAAGTGCGCTTTGTGGTGCCGCGTACAAGTTGAGAAGACTGCAGCCAGCTGCGCTTGCGCCGCCTACTTTCCAGTTGGATTTGCCAGAGGTAATTATTACTTATTATATCATAACTTCTCTACCAAATGAAATCTTTACATATAAATCACAATTAAGGATTTATATGATATTTCTAGTTTTTTAGTATAGGTTTTTTTTGATTATTTAGTTTTTTCTAAAACACGATTCAAGCGCCTTTATCTTAATTGAAACGTTATTGCTAAAACCAACTTCTATCTGACATAGTATTTACGGGAAATATCTGTGTATATGGTTGGAGGAAATTATGTTTAATATACATAGTCTTTTGCCTCTTTCAAACTATTTATGATTCACAGGACGAGATCCAGCTAGTCGTATCAGGGACAGCCATACCTCTTCAAGACCCAAGCAAGGACCATTGCAACGGAGCTGATAAGGAGACACCTCATGATGATGATATCTTTACTCTGGATGAAGAGCAACTCACTAAGACTAACACTGAATCATACGATGAGAAGAATAATACTCAAGTGAGTAAGGTAATGGTGGAAGGATTATTTCAAATACATTTATGTGTATCAATGAAAGAGTAGCTGAGTAGTAGCTAAAGACTAAAGCTAAGCTATAAAATCTAAAAATCTATTAGTCTGGCTACGAGAAAACATTTTTAGTCAGTCTTGTAAGGAAAGAAGGAAAAAAACACACACTTATTACTATTACAGACAACCTACGTTCCAGGTATCTTAACGTAACCAAGGTAACCCAGTTAGATTTTCTAATAGATCGCTCTAGCGTAGCAGTTTTGACTTTGACATTAGGGACACTCTCCATTTTCAGTCTATGTGTGACCATGCCTACTGCAAAGCAGAACTTTGAGTTGTAATTAAAACAAACCAAATAATATTAATTAAACAATATAAGTGTCTTATTATAATCTATTCGTGTACATTTTTGATTTTTTGTTATTTAGGCATTTATAATTGTTTTTGAAAGTATTATTAGTATATCAATGTTTTTTTCCAAGGGCGGACGCGTATCCCTAACAACGCTCAGCTCCATCAGTGGCAGCCGTTTATCGAGACGCGTTTGCGCATTGCGTTTACTCTTCGTCAGAGAAACGACAGGAGTTAGAGAGTTGGGCGGATTGAGCGGCTTCTTGCATACATTTACTTGCGAGGTTAGTTTACGTTTTTTATTATGAACATTCGTTTCTTTACTGCAGTGCTTTATTTAGATAAATAGTTACAGGTTATAAGTAACAAATTGTATATATTCATTACTTTTTAATCTATTTTTAATGACGTCTTAATTTTGTTGTTTCAATTTTGCGTTGGAACTTTACTCGTATCTTTGTTTTCAGGTACTAGCTATAGTCAGGGCGTATACATCGGCGCTGGGCGGAAACGCCTTAACATCCTTCTATATTACACATCTTATGCTACAGGACAATGCGCATAAAAATCAGGTATCTATGATTATATTTATTTAGTCTCATCTCTTAAATATCCCTTGAGCTGTCTGTTATGCCCGATTGAACATTAGGGAATGCTTTGGTTCCCGTTCAAGGCCTGCCCGTGTCGTACAAATTGTTTCAATCAAAGTCGACTTATAATTGAGTTATAACTGTTCTACGACGCGGGGGTCTAAAGCAAATTTTTTTTTCAGGGACAGTGTTTGTTGTCTGTTGGCGGTGACGTGGTTCATATGACGTATTAAATACCATGACATATCTGATAAAATTTTCAAATTAAAGTTCACACCTCGCAATGATTGGATTATTCTTGACCATTTATCGCTTTGATTTTGGAACTTCTATAAATGTTAGATTTTTTATCAGTTTTATAAGTAGTTGTTTGATATTTACATATACATTGCTCATTGACATAATAACCTTCATTTCTTTGTAATTTAATTATAAGTGAATGTTTATTTATTGTGTTAAATGACTGCCGATTTTATACTTACATAATTTATTTGATATTTGTAATGAGGTTTGATGTGTACTTTTCTATTACCAATAAATAAAATTATGATTATGTGAATTGTATTATTTCAAACTAAGTGCTTCTTAAACTAAGGAGTTGATAGAAACGAAGGTGTGCCTGCTTCGTTGTGTATTTTCCAACTGCTATTACACATCCACGACCATTTATCCAGGAAGATTTTTGGCTATATAACTTTACGCTGCGACCAACAGGCGAAATGTGGAGAAAACCGGGAAAGTAATTAATGTTTGAGGGCTTCCATTGCGGCGCTGCGAAAAAGGTTAGAAAAACCAAAAATATATTTATGCAAGAATGTATATGTATGTTCTTATTTTAAAATTAACTCGCAAGAACCGAATACTCAAATTTGGTCGAAATTAATTCAATATTACCAATTTGTTAGAGTTGTATCACAATAATGATTTTAATCTTGCAAACAACAAAACGTCGTTTGTTGCGTGCAAGTGAGTTAATCGTAAAGAATCAAACACTCAGAGCTTCACAAATATGTATTTATTTAAAACATATTATATAATTGCATATCAAACGAAATGCTACATAATGACAACAACTTACAACTATAATACTCGAAATAAGTACATTAATTATTCTACGGGGAGAGAGACGATGGATTCGACGTTTGGATATAAATGCCTTGATACTTGAAAAATAAATGATATTTTAAATATCGTGACGAAAAAGATAACAAGCGTTTACCATCATTGACCAATGACAAAATTAAATTAACAAATCAAATAAGGATGAAAATTTATGAAATTATTATTTTCTTTTTAACTAAGATATGACTTTTATAGTTGCTTTTTCTAGTACTAGTTAAACGGTGACAATGACTACCTTACACGTTTTGGACAAATAAATAGGTTATATTAATTGGCGTGGAGCGTTTCGGTTGGTTTAGGTGCGTTTGTGGCGCAGCGGGCCGAAGCGTCAGCGGCGACGGCCGAAGCGGAGGAAAGAGTGGACGACGTCTTGCCTCTTCATGCCAGAGTCAAGAAGTTGCGGGTAATCGCGGACTAACGCTGAAAGTGAATCAAATCTAAAATAAAACAATCTATTAGATGCGATAGATAAGACTTTATGTGGACATAGAAACATTTCGGCGTTCAATTTGTTATTTAATTTTATATTTTCATGTTGGAAATTCGAAATATGAACTGACCGCTCGTTTATAATGCTAAACTATGAAAAAGCCACTAGTACAACACTAATTGTCTAGTCTATTCGTCCACAATTTTTAACCGAACTTTCACCAAAATATGTTTTTTGTATGTATGTGATAGAGGAGGAAAAACAAGCATGAAGTTCACACTATGGTTGGTGAAATACCCCAGCCATATTAAATCAAGTTGCGCTATCGATCTATTTCGCCTTTGGATATTCGGAAATCCACTGACTGCAACCGACTAAAGTTGACAAAATACAAAAATATTTTTCATCTTTGGACGATGGTTTGTGACCAGGCCGGAATTTTATTGACCTACCTACCACGGTGGGGATCAAGCCTACAACCCGTTGATACATGTCAACCAACGTACCTATCAAAATGTCCAGCAGTTACAGTGTAAAGTTCCTACTTTATATACTCCTGTATATACAAATAAAATCCTTTAAATAATTTATGTAACTACTCTGCAATATTGGATAAATACCTTGGTATTCGGGCACCTGTTCACCGGCCGCTTCGGCATACAACTCTAAGAAGGTGTTAAGGGCCTGACAGAAGCGCGCAGCCCTTGGATCGTCCTCCGCGGCGGCCGTGCACAGCTGCGCGGGCGCACTCCACGCGCAACCGACGCACCACGCCAAAACTGCGCACCACACCGCCGCGCGGGACAACTCTGCGATTCTGCGAACAAACAGACATTTAGTAAATCTACTTGAATCAGAAATAATAAATATTTTAACTTCCCTCTTTATATTAAATTAAAATAAATTTGTTGTTACAAAGAATGAAAACTTTAATAGCGGAGACGGAATGCTAACCCGCCTCAGACGGCTTTTTTTATTTGGGTCATTCCAAAATCGGTTTTGTCTAAACTTTATTTTAATAAATAATATTTAATGAGCCCTCAGTAAACAATATAAATACAAAGTGAAGCTTGATACACGTTCAACTTAACTATAAAACGATCGTATACAATAGGTTCTTCACTGTTTAAAGAATAGAGTTAACATTAAACTTCTCTGATCACGATTCCCCATCTATTATGTTCACAGAATATACAATAATTAACAAACCGTAATGGCGATTAAAACTACCCTCATTGTGTGTTGTATAGCTCATGTAATTACTGCAATATCAATAAGTAATAAAAACAATTATCATATTATAGGGATAATGTGAATATAGAATTCTCAATGCCCCTATTAGTCCCGGAAATACCGACATTACTATTAGGTGCGACCTTTACGCGTTTTATTCACTTACCTTTCGGTGCTCACATTTCATATTTCGTATAACAAGAGTTCAAAGGGAAATATCGCTTACTAACAACCTCTGCAATTCTAAACACTAAACCCTTTCTTGAGATTCAATGTTACGTTTGAAAAGTTATTTTATAACTAGGTAATGTATATGTAATTCTTTATCGATTATTTATATTTCATGACCAATTATAGTTTCAGTTATATCTTATTAGTTTCTTAAAACTATTGCTTTTGGGAGAAAATAGGATTTCTTTTATACCTATTCAACAAAATCGCAGTTTAGTAAAGAGTTGTACGTTTATATAAATCGCAGATTATATAAACGTACAACTCCTACTCCGTAGATATTCATAAACTTTTCAAAGATAAATAATAAAGAGAGAATCTAAAAAAATTTACACGGTAGCTCAAAGGCTGTGGCTTCAAGTCCCTACCCGTTTCGTATCTTGTTCAATCTAAAATTGATTTTTAATTATTATTATAATATTAATATCCCTATATACATAAAACATCCCTAGAAACATCTGCTAGGCTAACAAAATGTATATTAAATTGATTCTAAGATTTAGGTATGACACAAGAATCCGCTAAGCCACTAAGTATCCTGTGGCATTTTACACGAATAAAGCAAAACAAAGGACTTTTTAGTGACATCGCATCCGTGACCCCAATATTGGCATGCCATTGAGCAAGTGTTACCCGAAACTTATTGCTTTTTTCAGTCGCTTATACGATATCGAATAAATTCCATTAACAACGCAGTCAGTTTTCTGGACCAATACATATTTAAAAGTACACCACTACACCACAATTATTTTTATAGTTATAAAGATCTACAAATATTTTTTATTGAACCGACCGCAACTAGGTATTTTTTTCTTTTTTTGTTATGACACTGTAGTGTCAGCTCTATTTTGTATAGATGTCGAGTCAAAAACACTATATTCCCGAACGGTAGCAAACATACTAGATAAGTTACCAAATGTAGTAAAGGTAAAAGTAGCGTTTACAAAGTTAAAGAAAAGAAGTCAACGAAGTTAAGGCGTTAGTTTAGTAGTACGTAGTTGTAGAAGTTAGTTTGCATTGATGTTAACTTACTAAACACATATAAAAGTAGCGTAAAAGCAGTAAAATTGAGCAGTTTAAAGATACTGTATTTAAAAGATAGTAATATACGCAAGTAAGGTTCTAAGCAGTAAGTAAGACTACGCAGGTAGACTATATGGTAATATAGCGTATAAGAATACTTTATAGATTTAAAATAAACTAGACAAAAAAGCATATTATAAGCGTAACACTCATAATAGGTGTATGTACAAACAAAGTCCACACCAAAAATAGCACAGTACAAATGCCTTTCCAAAAATGATTTAATGAAAAGCCTAAATAAATATTGTATCATTTAATCGCATTGTTAAATACTGTCCCTCTCTGAATGAGCATCTTAAAACCTAACTTCAAAGCTCCAAAAAGCGTAAAGCGTATTAAAGTTTACACACAGCTTAAGCCGTTGAAGCCCACAGATTATACTTAATTTGCTTGAGCCGAGGGAACAGCACTTATTTCGGGCAGGACTTAAGCAATCAACAAGTTTTAATAACGTTAAACGTCAAAAATTGGGTAAAAATACGGCAGTTTTACCAACAAAAGAGTGTAACTATCGTGTTTTTATTATAGTGTTGAAATTAAAATCTGCTGTGTTGTCTGTAAAGTTATTTATATACGACATATAAGTAATTTGAGACGACATTTTTAAGATTCAAAGCAAGAAGTGGGTTTTCGAAATACTTGCATCACACAATAATAGTTTTTGAGAGACGATTTAAGTGAAGATCGCTATTCAAATATGTTAAAAGCTAGAATATAAATTTAAAGTCAGATATTTTTAAATAGAGTTTACTTTTTAACTGTAAATAATGAAGGTACATATGCAAAAGATATTTTCCTTATAACATAAAAAAAGATTACACAAAAGCGCGACAGCATTTACGACTTATATCTCTGAAAAGCATGGGTAATGTTTGTCTAGTTTTTTTGTGCGAAAAACATGCCTCCCTTTTAAGAGGATTTTTGTTTCTTTGTTAATTTAACCAAATAATTATAACAATAAGTCGTATAATCTATACTAATATGGTAAGGTGAAGAGTGAAACTAAACAGTTTGTTTGTTTAAACGCTAATCTTAGAAACTACAAGTTCCAATTAAAATGAAAACAATTATTTTTGTGTTAGATACACCATTTATCGAAGAAGGATAGATAAATCACGCTGTGACCAATAGGAGCGAAGTATCAGTGGAAAATTTGATAAAAACGTTGAATCTAAAGGCTTTCGATGCTTACGCTTCGAAAACGGTACAAGATACCTATTAACAGAATTACTTAGAAAAATGTTCGCGATAATATATGTCTCTCTTTTCAGATCAACTTGCAAGAAGACGGGACGCGGACGACGCGTGTAAAGTAAAATTATAATAGTGTTTCTATTCAAATTTGTCGTAATAACATTAAAATAAATTTTGAATTTACAAAATACAAACAAACTTCTAAGAATACAGTATATTAAAAGTCAAGGCTCTTTGTAATTGCTTTAGGTCGCTCGTAACAATAATTTGTCATGTCAAATTGACCGCCTCGGTTTAAAAACGGGACTTCAAACAGGTATTTTTTACCGAGATTCCCAAACAACCTGATTGGGAACGGAGCCTAATTGCATAATTTCGGGTATATCAACCTTCTTGCTGGAGGCATCACGTTTTCGCCTTCGTTATTTAAAATTATTTTTGTTACAATAGGTACTAGACCATAAAAAGCTTACACATATTCTGTGAACCCCTGTCTCCTCTATATAGAGCATATTTCTGTTCCTTATCTTATATAAAGATATTGAGTATCCAAAGCCAATAAAGGTCGATAGGACATCTTGTGTAGATGTTATATCTCTATCCTCCTCTGACTTTAAAAAAAATCTTAAAGATTCTCATAACAACGTTGCGTCTAACATCTTAGTTCAAGAACTAAAAAATTCCACCACAACCTCCCGAGGGATTTTGTATAATGGAGTAGCTGTATCTTGAATAGCGGATTATTTAACGAGACGAACTCACCTTCTCATATTTTATGGAATATGACGTAATTAATAAGAAAATTGCGTTGCGAACACGATATCCTAAAACGACTCACAAAGGCATTTAAGGGTCTTATAAAATATAGACGGTTTAGAACGCAAAATACCTATATGGTTAAACTACGATCTGATTCGGATGCTTTACTGCAGTCACGGTCACTGCTATTCGGTAGCTACATAGCATCCACAGTCATGAACACATTTCACGTTTCGAAATAATCATTATTTTCTGTTGTACAATCTTAAACTTTAACTGGATGAGAGCTTAGGCTATCTGTTATTTCTTTCAAAACCCTGTTCGAACTGCAGGTTGCGTCTAGATTAAGTCTTGATTAGATTGAAGGATTTCCGTCTCATCATTTCTATCAATCTCCATTTTGAACACGCTTTAACGAATTTATTAATAATGAACCGGGATAATGTATCGTTTAAATTCTCAGTTAATTTGCATATTAACGCAAAGTCTGGCTTTGCTATAGAATATACTTCACGGCATAACTCACATAATCATCAGTGTTGTATTATTGACTTGATGCATTATTAAATGAATTGAGGCCGCTAGAGCCAGAGTAGCCTAACTGCAATTTTATCACTTGACTTATTCATATTTTTATGCTCTAAAAATGTGACCAAAAATTGTTCTAACAATCATTCAGCTCACAATTTTTATCCTTACACGAATAATACTATAAATTAATTTTCGCCCAAATTATTGGGCATTTGTTTACTCCTTATTAAAAATCATGTTTTTTGTTATTAGGCCTCTCTGGCTCCAGCAACCTCAATTAAGAAGTTAATACCAATTTTCCTATATAGGACATAGTCAGACATGTTTTCTTGTGTGTCTGCAAAGGACTAATGTTGCTAATAAGAAAGAAATGTTTACCCGTGAATGGAACCTAAGACGTCATGCGGTTAATGCAAAGCTTACTTTGACTTACTGAGGGGTATAGGGAATTCATGAAAATAAGTAAGTATATATACCAACATCTAAATATTATCCGCATTTACAGTTGACACTCTTTGTCATACGTTAACTACTGAGTTAACGAAAGCTTTTGATTAAAATTATTACATACTATGTTTATTGGGAGAAAAATATGTGAATATTTTAATTAATCGATTTTGTGGTATACATTTTCGTATGCATACGAGCTTTGGTTACAAGCGGATCTCAATTTTACGAGGTAGAAACCCCTTAGTCATTTTCTCTGACTAACACGTAAAATAATGGTAAGATAAGTCGACATGCTTAAGGAAAACCCTAGCAGATAGATACGACGCTTTCGCCTCCAAAGCTCATATTTACCTCATTATTAACACTAATTATAACTAATTATATGTTAACTTGTATGCCATTTTCTGTTACTCAATGGCATTGCGACAACAACTGGCAATTCAAAGGTTTTTAATCAAAGTCTAAATAAAACGCTAACGGTTTAAAAACCCTTTTTTTTTTTTTTTTAAACAACGATTATGTAATTTCGTGTAGCGTTTTAAATAAGTGCTTTCTAACTACAGCATTTAATCGGAAGTGTTTCCGTCCCCCAACCCATGTAGCAATAATGTTACGTACACATAACTTGATGTTAAATAAACATGAAGTTTAAACTATGCCCTTTCTTATTATACTTATAGATTTATAATTGATAATAAATTGTGATAACAATAATAATTCAGGTCGTACTTAATCAAATATTGCTGCCAATAATATATAAATCATTTAAGTATTTTACGACTTTATTATTACATCTACTTAGCAAATTACATACAAGTAAATAAATAAGTACCTCACTAGTTTACGTAATCTTTTTTTATATCAAACATATCATAAAATGGCATTAACGGATTAAAACTAAAATCTTCACTTTTTATAGAAGTTAAATTATTTTTAACATTTAAAAGGTTGTATTAGGTATTATATATTTGTAATATATAGATAAGAAATAGAGTAAACATACTCACGTTTTTAACATTAAATCCTGTTTAAGTGCAAACAAGTCTTAATAACATCACCAATCACTAACATCTTTTATAGAAAAATAGTGTTGTACGTTTATTTTTAGACTATCGAGAAGAATTTGATAGCGATAAGTTCAAGTCGAGTGATGCAAGCGCGCATTCGGATGCTACTGGGGGCTGATTCGGGACCCGCATTCATTTATCTCGAAGAACTTGCCCGCATTTTAGGGATGCACTTTCTTATCAAAATTGCGGATCGCGCCAAATCGATCGAAATTACGCCATTGCTTTTACAGATCTAAATCGGTATTTAGAAAAACAACAAAGAAACGAATTTATTTTTATGCTAACCTCTGTAATTTGAAACAAAAAAATGCTTATGGTGTTTGTATTGTTAATATAGGTTGAACTAAGCATACGTTAAAAATATTGCCATACCTATCTCTCTTTTTCATCATGAGTGTTGTTCTAAATTTTATACGATATACGCATATTAATTAAGGATAGATAAAAATAGACATCCCTAGTTACTGCATACGTGCTAATTCGCACGCACATAAGTCGTTAACAATAAAATGATACATCACTATTCTTAAGGAGACATTTTATTTAATCGCCGAATACAACAACAATTTCAGCCTTATACTAATAGTAATAAACTCTAAAACTTAGTTTGAAGTCTAGTCTATCTTAGGAATGTTATGAATTGAAATTGAAAATATGCCTTAAGAACATAATTTTAAAGTGCGGTTTTGATTAGCTTTTGAACAAAAGCTCGTTCGTTGAATGATTTCAGTTTGTCGGTCGCGTCGCGGACGCATCTAAGAAATCGGATACTCTAACAAAAGCTATGAACAATGTATATATATTGAGTTTTTCAACTTGGCTCTATAACTTAGTGAAGCGTTATTAAAGAGTGCTTTGGAACTCATTGTTCCGTAGTAATAATCATTAAAGACTGTCTGTAGTTTACGCGAGTAGTACACATATAAATAAAACACTTTAACGGTTTAAAATTCGATGTATAATAGGTATCCAAAACGTCGGGCCGTTAAATAATTTTCAAATAAGTTAAACTAATATATATCGCGTTTTAAACGGTTAAAGTGTTTTTTTTTCAATAATGTAATTAATAAAATAAAGACATTATTTATACATTGCATTACAATAAAAAGTTAGACATTAGACTCGTTATTTAATCTAAAATGATATCATCAAATTTCCTTGCGTTTACTTTAACAAATATGACGCCATTACAATTAAGGTCAACGAAATTAATATAAATCAATTGAATTCTGGTTATCTTTGAACTTAATAACTGAAACCGATCCGAAAATGATGTGAAAATGTGCGGAATATTCTGTTTGTATTGTAAATATTGAGATAAGGTATTATTGTAAAGAGCTTACCATAAAAGCGCGGTAAGTTTATTCTGCCCGTGAAATAATACAAATTTCATTCGTATTTTATTTTGTTTGTAAATTCGAAGTATTGATACCTTTGGCCACGCCGACCTTGAAATTGCTATATGAAAAACCGTCTCCTTTTAATAAAATTGAGTTTTCCAAAAAAAATACTTTTGGTCGTACACTTTATACAGATTATTTCAATGTAATCTTTAATATGTAATCCCGTTTCCACCAGCATGGGGCGAACACATTTATGTGCCCGTTTGACAGATCGGTTCCACTGCAGGCTAGTAGTTGATAAGACTGTGCCCTGCTCGATCTAAACTGACTATTGTTTCCCTGGAATTCGTATCCAGAACGCTCACACTTAACGCAATGCGGTTTAAATGAAACACTTTAACGGTTTGAAACGCGATATATTAGTTAAACTTATTTGAAAATTATTTTTAAGTTCGGATGTTTCGAAGTTGGTATTTGGCGAAACTGGCCGGTAAAATACCAACTTCGACGGAACAGATGGCGCTAGCGTAGCAATTTTTTACCTTGACGTCAGAGACATCCTCCATCTTTAGTCTCCCCGCGACCACGGCTGTTGCAAAGCATTCAAAACGTGCCGGGCCGAAGTTAAAAATCATTTTCAAATAAGTTTAACTAATATATCGCGTTATAAACGGTTAAAGTGTTTTATTTAAATGTGTACTACTCGCGTAAACTATAGACGGCAAGGCGTGTTGCCTAACACAATGAACAGTTTTTATTGGGATTAAGGTGTTTCGTCCCAGTATTTTAAAGAGATGTTGTATTCAAATCAATAATCATATAAGGATTTCAAAAAAAAAGTATATTTCACATCTATACTTCATACACTTTTTATACTAATATATAAAGCTCCAGAGTTTGTTTCTTTGTTTGAACGCGCTAATCTCAGGAACTACGGTTTGAATTAAAGAATATTTTTGTGTTTTTAGAACATATCGAGGAAGGCTTATTAAGTAAGGGTGAAAAAATTTTTCATAGTGTGGGTTCCCGATGCACGCTACGAAAATCAAGGTTCAAAAATTTGAAAAATTCCTCTTCAAATGATCTAAAAAACAGCACTATATGTGTATCTTTGAAGATTAACCTGCAAGAACGAAGGGATCCGAACGATGAGTCGCAAGCGACGGGACGCGTCCGATGTCGATGTCGGATAGCAGTTTAAACTTATAAAGATGAAGAGGAGGTTTGCAAAAACAAATTTGGATTCCCAAAATAACTATTCTACGCGGACGTAGTCGCTGACATAGCTAGTAGTCGATAAAACGTACTACAAAATACGATACGCGTTTGAGGTACACGGAGATTTTATTAAAGATATATTTGAGGAGTTGTCAGTTGATATTACACGCTCTAGTATTCTATTGAAATGCACTCTTTGTTGTTTGCGATCGTATTCATTTCAATATAAACTCGGTTTAGCTCGTATATGCCGCGTAAATAGTAAAATCACTAGAAAAACATTCCGTTATATTGTGATACAAATGTGACGTTAAATGTATATATTATGATATTTACTTTGCCTTTAACAATTGCTACAGCAACGTAGTTTAGCCAATGCGTATTGGTACAAGGCAAGTACCCGAAATGTAACAAAGGAGAGTCGGTTTTCTCAGAATATTTTGCACCGGAGATTTCGTATTACAAGTACAAAGATTTTTAGCCGTGGACTAGGAATCGAATTTCCTACCTCAAACGGAAGTCATCGTACATTAAAGTAATCAGACCACTACGGCTCTCCGGATCCTATCCATCTTGTTATTTTTGATTTTCCAATGCAAATTATTTTTTTATAATAGAGGAGGACAAACAAGCAGAGTTTACTTGATGGAAGGTGAAATACTCCAGATGTATACAGTACCTACATCTAAAGAAGATGTGCTGTTGCATTTTTTTGGCTTTGGACATTCGGAATAACTTATGAAAAACCCGTTAACCGTAGTTTTAAACTTGCATTAATACTCATGCTTATCACACTTCGTGTACGATATGAGAAATTTGTCGAATTTAGAGGCATAAAAAATGGAAATTAGCGCGTAATATGTGTAAAGTGGGTTCGCGTCAGGAGTATGTTTCAAAGATTAGCAATTTACATTTTAATGTTACCTTTCAGAAAAAAAGCGATAAAATGAAGGTAGTATTTTTATGACTTATACATAGAAAATGCAACGAAGAAATACTCATACATTTTATATTAATACAAGTGATGAGCGATACTTAGGTAAACCCAATTCTGATTGTAACATAAAACGGTCCTGTCCATAGTTTAAAAATCGTTTATAAATATAAAAAAAAATAAAGACACGGACTTGAACAGGCAGCTTTCTGTGGTGTTGCTTTAATTAAATGATCTATGGTTTCTCAATGTTTTTAACATAACGATGTAATATAACGGTATATCCTTTTTAAAATTTGAAAATATAGCTGTGCCGTCTACAAATTACTTTAATGCACTTAATTTGTTGTATTTTGATTTATCTGTGTGATACAATTGTATTCTGGCTTACAACTCGCGAGTATAATTTTTCTATAAGAAAACATACTTATATTGTAGCGCTCTTCCCATCCCCGCTGACGCAAAAATACGTCTTATAGGAGGCAATGAAGTAACATGTAAACACCTGTACTGTCTAATTGTAACAAATTGTCAGTCTGTTTGTTAGCTATATTGGTTTTGTGACGTCCGTTCGTGTCACGTACTGCTATCAAATGTATAGGATAGTGATTTTCCAATGCCTATATTGCGATTTAAATAGATAATACTGACTTCTAATATCCAAGCAATAGTGCTTAGTCACATAAAATAGAAATTTGCTTGTTTCGTATTAGAACACTTCTGTGTGTCTAATTATTCATGTTATTTATAGGCCCGCAGTTGATTAGAATCCGCTGTCAATACAATTATATTTTCCTGAGATTGTAACCCGAAACCCGCAAGATTAACGCGCATTGAGTTGAGCTTTCGAAAATCATTAGCAAATGGTCAAGTCCGCAGTTCTAACAATTTCAAAGATGAATATTTTTATAACATGAATAAGGAAAGTAAATGCGTTTATATAGTCTTATAATAGAGAAATTAGAGAAATAACTAACGCAAGACACTTACTTAAAAAACTGTTATTGTAAGTAATTCGATGAAAAGAGCTTTTGTTAAAACTGATTCACTATTTTGTAGCTCATTAACTAGTTAATTCTCATTTAAGTGAAAATGTCCAGAAATCTGATTACCGAGTCAGCGCGCGAAAAGTGACAGATCGCGTCCACCGCCATTTTGTTTAGTGATGGAAATTATACCCGAAATTATGCAACAACACGTAGGCATTCTAATATCTAATTACTTTTGGCTAGAAATTAATCTGTTTTCAACATTTAATGTTTAATTTTTCACCAAGTAGAAAAATGCAAACATTATAAATGTTCTTAGGCTGCAAAATAAATCAAGAAAAACTTTCTCAACGTCGGTATAGATAAACGACATATAAACTTTCAAATAATAAAATGTAGAGGCAAAGATTCGCCTACGTATGAACTTACAGTTTTTATTCATCGTCTAATGTTTTACTTCATCATTTATACTCTGTGTCTACGTGCTTAACATCATGTCACTATCATAATGCTGAAGAAACAAAAGACTTGTAAGATGCGCAATGTAAACCATTATCTAGTTATTTGTGCGAAGAACGAAACACAATACCAACCCGTTAGGATTCGTCCCGAAACTCTATACTCTTTGAAAGTTGACCAAGATCGGATTTTCGTATTTCCTTAATTTCTTTATTTTTGTTATTCTAAAAATATCTCCTTACAACGGAATAACTGTACCCAACGTAACAACTTTACATACTCTCTATTTCCTTATCTCTGTGCCTTTGTGGATTGTGTATTTTCTGAGCAAAGGTTTAACATTTTCCCCTTATATTTTTGTGTGGGTATACCACATATGAAGTTATATAAATGTGTATAATTATAATGAAAGTAATAAAATAAAAAAAGTGTTCAGTTCCTAGGAACATTTAATCTTTTTACCTTCGAGTTGTGTGAAATTGCAACCGTACAACACATTTATTATTATTTTCAATTAGAAACATTCGTATGGCAATAAAATCTCATTGCGCAAGGCAGCACAATAAACTTGGTCCGCTGAGACTCGTACCCACTCGCCGTATAAGGCAAATATTAAAAGGTAATCGAATGTGTTGGGTTTCTCTCTAAAAACTATTTTTTTTTCTATAAAAAAATAAAAAGAATGATATGTCTATAAAATACGAAAATGCTTTTACACTAAGTACTTATATTTTAAACACAAAAAGGTTAAAAATTAAGTTACATGTTCTTAGTACTTATGCATTTTATAGTGTTAAAAGCTCAGTCTTAAAATGGAGATACAATTTTACGAGATTTTACAATCAAAATGTAAAAAATATTATCAAACTATACGACTTGTTTCGAGGAGAAGTCATTTACTCCCTATGGCTATTATCATTAAGTCCAGGGCACTCCAGTAAAGCTAAAGCATTACAACGAAAGTATTAAAAACTTAGCCAACTGTAACTAATAAATTAATTACCAAAAGTTATGTCAATATTTTCTTATTCTTTTGATATTAAAAGTAAAAAAATCCCTTATTCTTATAATAACTTTTACTCTTTATGAGAAACAAGATTATTCTTTTAATATTTCTACGAAGTAAATTATATATTATATGAATACATAAAGTAATGCTAATAAGATTTTTAAACTAACTTTTTTACCGCAAGATTATTTAGATTAGCGTCGTACTACTTAATGCATAGCTTAATTTTTAATAATTCGGCTTTTTGACTACATTTTGAAGTTACCGCGCTGCGGGTCATAATCATAAAAGGTGAAACGAATTCTGGGGCATGAAAATACAGTTTCGGTCGATTGCGGCATGGATTACGTGTTTGAGGGTGGTCGACCAGACAAATGGTCACAGATATCTGTCCCGCATACATTTGAGGAGAGCTACACGTTATAATCGAACGAATGATAAAATAAAAGCCGCGACAACAAACCGTGAAACACAGAAAGCGTTTTATTCTGTCCGAGTGCACGGAACAAACACCTGTTAAGCGCAGATTAAAATTTCCCGGAACATCAGACGAATAGCCACCGCTCTCAGCATTCCGCTGCCTCCCATTCTTCGAAATTGTTCTCCCAACTTAGTTTATTTTGAACTTCCCACAAGCTCGGCTTTACTAAAATGTACCTTTTAGACTTCAGCTTTTGTGGAGACGTCTTCATTAGAAACAAATTCAAAGCGTAGCGTAAATTAAAAAAAAAGTCCTCCGTTTAAGGATAATAAATGTTCCATTGTTCATATTTTAGTATAAAACGATTTGGGTTTATGTATTGTTCAGTCATCTAAAATTATGCGTTTAATATGTACATTCAATAGTTTTAGAAAGTACGAAGACGAAGTATTGTGCGAAAATATATTTTAATATTATTAAATTAACAACTTTAATCAAAATTTTAAGTTTCACAAATTACATCATTTTACTATAAATAGTATTTGTTTAAGTTTTATTGATAGTATATGCTGTCCTTCATTACTTTTATCTTATTTCTATGTGTCGGTTTTTCGAGATCCGTAATTTCTCACTAACATCATTCGTGCGAGTCGGTTTGTTTGTCGTTGGTGAATGTCCCGAAAGGCCTTTTGTTAGATATCGTATAATATCGTGTCGTGGTATGAACGCGAAAAATTTTCATAAGCCTCGAATCATCAGTGTAATGCTATGTACGTGTATCAAGAATTCTTAATATGCAACTCAATGTAGGTAGAGCCTAGACAGACGATATTTAAATACCAACGTACTAATATAAGATAACAATGTAACAGGCAAAATTATTATTTTTAATTATCATTTATATTTACTCATAGATAGTTATAATCTAATTTTTAGCTTCAGGAGGTAGAAAAATCAGCATCATCTCTCTAGTATTATCATCATTAAAGCAATCTTTTATTTAAACAAATTGAAAAACAAAAGAGTGCAATCTAGTTGACCACGATCGTATAAAAAAATAAAACGGAGTCGTTTAAGTTCATTTACTGTTTAGAAATTGCAACCGGCGCTTACTTCAAGATTGTTACACCTACATTTTATTAAGGCCTTATAATAAAATAAATTGAAAAATAAGTACCTTTAGTACTTAATTTATAACCAAATTCAGGTATAACGTAAATAGATTATACTTTTTTATTGAGATATTAAATTCTTAAACTCAAATCAAAGTTTCTTTAAAGAAATTCTTTGAGGATGTTTTATTATTATTAAAGATTTAGGATTCACTATAAAGCGAGAAAGGAAGCTAGAACGATAAAAATACTTTCTTTAATTTAAAATGTTACTTTCGTCCGGTTCTCGTCACTCTGTCACGGAGATGTTTTAGGGAAATTAAATAATCGTTTTGTTCTTAAATACAGGAGGACCATTCCGACTCTAATTACATTCTTAAAATCGTTCTGTGTGCAAATTATAGAAAAATACTGCGGCGTTTAATAAGAGTACTCAAAACTTTGACTATAGCTTACTTGTAAAGGCATTGTCTAAATAAAAGGTTCTGGGCTCAAATGCTGGAGAAAACTAAAATTAAATTATTTATGACCGATAACTTTATTAAACGCTGGCATTGTTTGATACGATAAATTTGTAAAAAAATATATGCATTAACTGACTATCAAAATGATAATTTTTTTTGTATATTTTATATTATGAAAGATACGAAATCAAATTGATATATGTAATAATAGTTCAATTTCATACAAATACTAAAGGATATTTTGTGTAAGCAAACGCAAATGTTTTAAAAACGATAACTGAAATAAGATTTTATTTTGATAACCAGAACTCGTTATTTTCTTTTCGTACCTCACTCGTAGTCCTAATTTTTTTGAACGTAAAAATACGTAAATGTTGCTTTAGGGAATATGTACAATAATATGTGACCAAACGTACTTTATGAATTGTTACTGAGTAAATATTACTTTTACTTCTATCTTTTTGATTTAAACACATTGTTATTGAAAACGTCTTTATTTTTTTCTAAAAATGCATACACTTTGCAGTTTTATGTTTATTTCTAGTAGAAGTTATAGTAGTAGTAATCACAGAATCTTCTTTCTTTGGATGTTAATTTTAATAGTTTTTAAAAGTTTAGAAATATACTTTAAAAGTACACAGCAGTATAAGTACCATGTTCTTAGAATTTAAATAAAAAATACCATAATAGTTGCAAGTACGTACCCGAGGGCCATTGTTACTTGCTACGAGGGTGCTACGGCAACGAACAACGATACGAATGCTGTGTAGACCGCGCTACGGCGTTTATATTTGGGCGGATCCGCCCATCGCGCCGCCCAATGCATAATAGCTTTTACGTACACACTTATTGTTACAAGCAAAATCCTCGCGATCGAAAAAGTCAACAAAATTTTAAATGTCAAGTATTTAATACTTAAGGTAAAGATAAAATGAACAATTAAAAGTCTTAATGAGCAGAGCCCTTGTGGGGAAATTTAATTTTAAAGTTTCTTGTACTTAAACCAAGCGTCAAACCAAATATACGGCACTATTATATGTCTATTAATTAGTTAAGTATATGATAATTGATGATTACGGGTCAGGACTTTTCACGACACTTCCAATTTTTTCTTATAATGATAATATTATTTAAGCCTCCCACGACTTACAGTTACAGTTAGTACACATAATATAGATATTTATAAAACATTTCGATTGTCTGAAACATATAAAATGTATAAAAAAAATTAGGAACTGATAAAATATTAACGTTATTATTATTCTTAGGTACCTATGGATATTAGAGTAAAAATTATCAACTTTATCGATCCACAAATTTAACGTAATGAAAAATATACTAGTTAATGAGATTCTTAAGATATAGAAAACCTTTTTCTTTTTCACTAAACATTTTTGGTTATCAGATATTTAATTGATTTATCTTATATTAACTTGAATAATACTCATGGATGGAAATAAATTATATCAACATATGAATTTGATATACTACAGTATTTAAATCATTTGTGAATGGTATTTTTTAATATATAGATTAACCGATGTTTTTTTATTCGATTTGATTTAATTTCAGTTGTAATTTCTAGGTATCTTACGTTATTGTATTGTAGAATATAGGATCCTGTTTCTTAAAGTTGGAGTAAAACTAACTTTTTGGCTATAAACCTTCGGACCGTTTATCTAATTTGCCTTCTTGTAGTGTCGAAGCATTAACATTCATCAGGTGTTAGCCTTTGTAATTTAGTCGCAACCTTTCACCTCGTGTCCCTCTTCGCCCTTACAGCTGATGCTTATGCATTTCGGTGAGGAAAATTCGAGAAAACTTTTTGTCAATGTAACCTGACAGTAATACAATAACGAATTACTATCCATGCATATTATATGGCATGGTTTTTGTAATTTATTCTCTAAACTCAAGAAATACAAAAACTATTTTTCGTGTATTCTTAACTTGACACTAAAATATTTCACCTTAAATTAACTGTATATTCTTTTGATTTGTTTAAACATGCGAAAGAGGTCCACTACAAAAACTCTTAACAAGACAGCAAGCACAGTTGACATCCAAGTAGTATTTAATTTCATTATTTGTAATAATACATTAAGAAGTATTAATTACCATATCTCAGTGCGACTGGAACGGATAAATCTTAAAACACAAAATTTCAAAATACATCGTGAATATTTCGATGACCTTGTATGTAATATAAGATACCATAGCTGTAGGGGTGAAATGAAATTCGAAATTACTCCGCCATTTTTTAGGCATTTGAAAATAGAACTTTGAACCAATTTCACATACCAAACATGTTTACTATATTCCATAAATGGTATTGAGATGAAAGGATTTTTGTAAAGTTTTGAATGTTAGGAATTAAGTTTCAAGTTTGCCATCCAAAACGGTGTTAACGCAGCGAGCGCCAATAAATATCTCGTTTCACTAATTTCCTTGAAAAGGCGCGTCTAACAGCCTAATAACAAATAATGGCGTACCAGCAATACGAGAATAGAGATATTTCCCAAATTTGTAAGTCCTACCCAAACCTATGTAAGGTTTATGTATTATAAAGACCGATACGAGTGTAGTCTATTCTAGTCTGTTACGTCAATTCATATTGTTAATACGAATTTGGCTGCACAAGAGGTGTTTTAATTATGTCTTGTACCACACCAAGGTTGTGTTATATTTTATTAAAATCCTCATAAAACGGCAGAATTAATTCTAATTATTGTGGACTAACACATAGATACTTTATAAATCGTATATATCTGAAGATTAAGTGAGAAATCCTCATAAAATTAGTCTATTACACCAGTAGGAATAATTTTCGTATAATGGAGCTATATATCTATCCCTTAATTATGGGAAATATAGTATCAAGGTGCGAAGACAGAAGTAAATAATCGGCAACGTCCAATACACTCTTAAACGAAGCGAACGCTTTGTCCAATGAATCGCTGATGAAAACAAATGATCCCTCTAAGGGTTGTCGTGCACATAACTTAAAATTTTATTATAAAAAAATGGCTAAGGAATTTTAATTTGTATATAAAACCCTTTAGCGGTTTATAACGCGGTGTCTATTAAACTTATTTGAAAATTATTTTAACTACAGCCTGATGTTTCGGCTGCTGCAAAGCATCCGAAACATCAGGCTTATACTTAAAAACTCATAATTAAAAACAATGAGATATCCTATTATTTTAATTATAAGGGTTTTTTAGTACTTTTCACAAAGTATTGTTTAAGTGTAAGGTGATCGTCGACGTCCTGTGACGCAAAGCAACCTCGCGAAAATCTTATAAAACAAAACGAGTTTATACAGTTTAACTTCTGTAAAGGTTAATTTTGTATCTTTGTGGCATGTTCTATTATATTAAAAACTTATTTTTAAACGAGGGAAAAAACTCTAATGATGCACTCACAGAAAAGTATTGCCACAAGACGGCCTCAACTGATTTTTATAATTAATTAAGTTATCAGGACTTAAGTACTTGTAAATCTGGATAAGAAATGGGTGGTAGGAATTTTTAAATTCCGTCCGGGTCACGAATCACCGTCCCTAGATGAAAAAGCTATGAAGATTAATCGAGTTTCGGATTCAGTCTGCGGATTTCCGAATATCCGAAGCCAAAACAGGTCGCCAGTGCATCTTGTTTCGATGTGCATGCATTGTCTGTCTTTCTCTATATAAAAATAACAGTATATTTAGTAACTGTGAAACCGCGAAGTTTAAACCTGCACTATCTTAATAGCTTCTTGAATTCGTTTGAGTTTTTCAAAGTAATTAGTGTTTGTTTATTCGCAAAAGGGTGGTGATGAATGGCCCTCGCCGTCTACGTTATGCATAACAAGTGCTTAAACAATGAAAGCACGCGGTTCCACTCGTTAATATATTTAAATATGACAGTGCTTATCTAAACTTTGCTAGATTATCCTAATATGTGGAGGAAAATTAAAAGGAGATAAAACTTTCTTTATTTACATGACTCAATAAAGCCTTAAACCTAAACTAAGTAAGCATATATTATGTATGAAAAAATCGATAACACAGAAAGAATACGCGGTGTTGTGTTGTTTTTTTTCTGTTTTCCCATTCAGTTACTACTTATTCAGCTTCCGATTGATGCGTCTTCCAATCCGCCTCCGAAATACAATTATTACATTACTGTATTTGTGATTTTCTCTAAAGTTTCCCCCCGTGGAGCACAGGGCAAACAAATTTATGTGTCCATTTCCCTGATCGATGTTACTAATAGGCAAGTAGTTGATCGGAATTCTGTGCTCTGTCCGATCGAAACAATCTATTGTTTCCTCGGGATTCAAACACAGGACCTCACGCGCTTAATGCAATGCTAGGCAACACGTTTAACCATTGAGCTACAGAGGCGGTCGAAATTGTATTTTAATAATGTCTTTTAATTTCAACATACTATATATAATATGTATTAAATTATACTAATGTGACAAGTAGACATTTCGCAATCACCGAAACGTCTTAGTTAACCCTTTTGCAAATTGGAATGGAAGATTATTCACGTTTAATTTGAATATATATAAAACTAGCGAACCACCCCGACTTCGCTCGGGGGCAATGCTGATGCTATCAAAAATAACTGTATTTCTCCACTATTTAATGGATGTACACAATTATAAGCCTTTCTTTCAAATCACTCTATTTAAAAAATCCATTTCGTACTTTTAAAGAAAGATAGAAGAAGAAAAAGCGACTTTATTTTATACTATGTAGTTATACTGTAAATCGATAAAACACAATTTAAAACAACGTAAAACTATTTTTATTATGTAAATATAAAAATATTGAGAGATATGTTCAATTCACTTTGAAGGAACAACAGATAAAAAACCTTCAATAAATAAACAAAGACATATGTAAAGCTAGTTGTAATTTTTACAATAAGTATAAATGTTTTACATAAGGTAGAAATACAATTATCGTCGTAGTTTTAAACTATACACAAGTTCCTAACAATGTGTTAGGTGCGAGAGACTGTGGGATCAATACCTGAGAAAACATAGAAATAGTTTCGGACGGGCCAACCATAAAAGTATCATACTTTGAAATAAAACACTTTACCGGTTTAAAACGCGATATAGGCCGAAGTCCCGTAGACTCTCCACCCGTGACCACGGCTGCTACAAAGCATCCGTAACGTCGGGCAAATTAAAATAAAATAAGTTTAACTTATATATATCGCGTTTTAAACCGTTAAAGTGTTTTATTTAAATAAAAACTACTCTTCTACTACTACTAACGAATGGGTGGGCATTTTACATTAAAAGAAAACATCCCTGAAAACATTTTTCTGACAATAATTTGCGAGCCTATTACATCATTTTAATCTTAATGAAACCGGCATAAGCTTAATGATAACGTCGTTATAAAAAGGAAATCATTAAAAAGCTACATAGCTTATCAAAGTTCTTATCAGTGATAAAAT
Source organism: Leptosia nina (assembly GCA_963661955.1). Taxonomy (NCBI): domain Eukaryota; kingdom Metazoa; phylum Arthropoda; class Insecta; order Lepidoptera; family Pieridae; genus Leptosia; species Leptosia nina. The sequence goes on from CAVLEF010000007.1 coordinate 5,353,278, forward strand.
AAGTGGCTTAATTGTTTTGTCACTGTTAAGCTTCATCGAGATGTGTCTAGATAACAAATAATGTTTTAATCTGGTAGGACGTCATAACTTCTAAAGAAAATAATTGTATAGCAAACGTTTTGTATGTATACAAGGCAATAAGTACTAACTATATGGGATAACAGTGCATCCCACTGCTGGAACTCGAACCGTCCAGAACCAGGTTGCATGTCACCTTTTCAAAAAAAAAGATATCAAATGTAAATTATGTAAAGTACTGTACAATTGGGGTATCGAATTTCAGACTTACGTAGTGTAGCGATTCTTAAAAAATACTCATGAAAAGTATATATATTATAATGCTTATAACAGGTAAAATGTTATATAATACTTATTGCAGTATATAACATGTTTACCTGCAATAAGCACATACCTTACATAAATCATGATATGGAGGTATTCGTAGATTTTGTAATATGAGTCGAATCGTTGAAAATGTACTTATTTATTGCATTCCAACGTGTAGGTAAGTGAAATGTCAAATCTGCAGATTCTATCGAACTTAATGTCAAAAGGTTATACAAACATTGAATCGAATTGAAAGCTACAGCTGATTTGATGAAGAGAAAAATCATATTTCCTCAATGTGGAGTTTGGGGCAGAGGCATGTCTGTAGTTTTATAAATCATTTATTATGGAAAGGATCGGCCTTCTGTGCCTTACCGGACCGAAAATACTTTAACGTTTCACGATTATACGAAGTATCTACAACCTAAAATATAAAGACAGTTTACATACATTTTCCCTGTAACGCACTAATCGTCCATTTTCATACAAATATATTCAAGGTGTTACTTATTCATAGCCCTCGCTGTTCATATAAAACCTATGAATATTATTTGAATAGATGTCATCTTATGATGAAAGCGGTCATCGTTCTTAGACAAAATTTGATACAGGCTTCTATTCGGGTTTGCTCCTATGCAATGGGTCATAAGATATCAAATGGATATATTCATTCGGGTTTCATAAGATCTTTAGAACAAACTTAGCCTTGTTGTACAATACGCACTTGATCATATTTTAAATATGTAAATAGCTTACAGAAAATAATAATGTTGTACGTTTGGATTTAGTAACTTCGTAATTTTATATTTGACCTTAAGTTTTAAATTTACGATCACTTTAAATGAGGGAAATGCCGTTTCCTTCCGTAGGGCACGGAACGAACACATTGTTGTTTTACTGATAAGTTTTCTTTACAGGCAAGTTGTTGATCAGATATCAATGCTTTGCCGGACTGAAATGTTTTATTGCTTGTCTAGGATCCAATCTAGACCTCTCGCGCTTAACGCATTGCAAAACGTTCAATCAACAGAGGCGCTCGAAGTGAATTTAATAATATGTATATGTTTCTGAAATAAAATAAATGATATATTAATAGCAAAAATGTAATTGAAATAACCAAAACGTTATTGTACAGATTGGCACTACCGTTACTATCTATCCAATCACGGTATGCCGAAACGCGTGTATAAATAGAGGTCTTGTCGAAATTCTTTCCGCTGACTACCCCCACCAGCAATTCCTTCTGATACTCCTCTTTGGGATCCAAAGTGCTTTTACAAGCGAGAGGACCACCCGAATCACCTCTCGAAATGTCTGTTACTGAAGAGTCTGAACATATGAACGAATTCATGTCCATTTCCCACAACTTCGCGCAGTGCCACCGAGTCAGTATAAATATTGGAGCAACAAGAAGTGTAGGGGATATAGCGTCGCGCAAGTTATACCCAACTCGACCGAAACCAGCTGATCTACAAGTCTGTGGATAATCGGTGTTAACACTAGCCGGGACTATATAATCCACGTTCCGTATGAAACTCCATTTGACATCAACGAAGACTAGCGCTATATCATTATCTGGGAAGTTGAAAGATCTGTGGATGATAACGTTGTCTATCCGTCGCCATTGGCTTATGATGGTGGTCTCGGTTCGTCCAGAATGGGTTATATCCGTTCGTAAGTTGCCGGCAACGAGGCGTAGAATCTCCGGATGTTTCTGGTAATAGAAGTGGTTGCCTTCGAAGCAATGTGCCGCTGTTAGAACGCGCAGTTCGTCTATAATGCTTCCGCCGCATAGGTTTTTCCAAACTACCCGTCCATGGCCTAGTCTTCGGAAAGGTTCCTTAATAGAAACTAGGTAGGGTACTTCTCCGACTACCGCCGGTTTTCCATTCACAACAAAGGGCTTAACGTAATGTTTAGAGTATTTTAATGTGGTAATGATGCGGCGATCTATCTCGCATTGTGTGAAGCCCAAAGTGAGTAGAAACACTAGAAGCATAACAGTAAACTAAAATTTCCGCACGATCTGTTTGACGTCTTCCATTCTGACGGAGTTGACAAGACATCAATAACCAAACAAAGAGAATATAGCGAGTATTAAAATGGAATAGATAAAAAAAGCAACAACGCTTTAAGATAATTAATATATTTTTGGCATGCGCATGCACTTTTAATATTATACAATATTTTGCCGAAATTACTCCTCGTATTTAATTAAATTGTCATACATTTTGATTACTTAAAATTAAGCTGGAGCAGAATTTTGCATATTCCTACCACCTATTTACTTTCCAGATTTCCAGACGAAGTCCAACATATTTAAAATTTTTAAAACTTGTAAGAGCCGGCCTACAGCCCCTTGATTATTAGACAAGTGTTGCCACTATTGGACAAGTCAAAACAAGTAAAACAGAAATGTATGGTATTGTCAAAATAAAAGCCAAGCGTTAATAGATAATATTACTCTTTAATAATAATTACATCGTCATATAAAACATCGATAATCCTGTAGTTGCATACATGCAACGTTGAGGTAAATATAAAAAATTGTAATACTTAGGCAATATACATTATTGTTCGTTAATTCCATGATAAGAGGTTACACGTTTTACATAACTAAAGTATAATTCATAAATGCTGTTTATATACTCATTTTGTAACTTAAGATCAAAAAAGTTATATCTAAATAAAACACTTTAACGGTTTAAAACGCGATATATTAGTTAAACTTATTTGAAAATGATTTTTAAACTTAAGCTGCTGCAAAGCATCCGAAACGTCGGGCCGAAGTTAAAAATCATTTTCAAATAACTTTAACTAATATATCGCGTTTTAAACCGTTAAATTGTTTTATTTAAATGTGTACTACTCGCGTAAACTATAGACAGTATTTAAGTTAATTCTAGTTCTAGGAAAAGACCACTTTTGAGGACATTCCCTGCTTGTCAATTGGTGTTGCCTTATATTAATGTCGTTTTTTTTAAGTCCGTCAGTTAATAATTATTTTATATTAGCGAAAAGATACGATATGATTATAAAGATATATTAGCGACATACAATGTGGGTAGTTTCCATATTCCAACATTTTTTTCATTTAAGGTTTGTTTGTAAACGTAATCGACATACATATCAAATTAAATTAAACTTTAAGGAGAATTAAATAGAAAACATTATAGAAAAGTATTCTCAGTAAAAATTAATAGGTAAAGATACATTGATCTAGAGATCTAGATAAGTAAAAAGGGCGAGTGACGTCACGTTTAAAAACTACTGCAACTATCCCGTTACTGGAATACGGCCCTAAACGTTCTACAGACAATATTTTAGTATACTTTTGATTCCTATAATTCTTAACAATTCCTAGAATTTCCATAATTTTCAACACTATAAGACTAAACGATATGAAAAGGAATGTACGTCGTTTATTTGTCCTGTAATTGCACGTAGTTGGCCGGGAAAAGGCCGTATTGGCCCTTGCACAGTCCTTGCCACCAGCCTTCGTCGATCTGGAAACAAAAGTCCTATTAAGAGACAGGAGGATAGATGTTGGATGATTATTTCGAATTTCGTTAAAATTTACACCCTTACCACTACTGATTGTTCTAATTTTAAATGCTAAACATTTAAACAAGATGCACTTTTGGACTATTTTGGCTTTGGATATTTGGAAGTCTACAGATCGAAATCGAAACGCGATTAAATTTAACGGCTTTTTCATCTAGAAGTAGACGTAGGTTCATCATCAGAACGGCATTGCGATATTTCTATAGAAATCTATATTAAATGGGAGTAGGGCCGAATATTGCTTCCATTACACCAACGAACCTATCTATTATATACAAATAAAAAAAACTACATTTTATTAAAAGCATATTTAACTATTAAACTTATTATTGCTGTTATTTTACTACCGATCTATGTCCCAAAGACTTACCATAACAATATTAGTGATGATATCATCAGGGTCGAAGGAGATCTCATCAGGGGCAGCCGCTTGGTAGTCGTAAAGGGCCCTCGCAATGTAACCATCATCGTCGTCATTGTCCCCATCAGCCGCCAACTCGCTTTCCCAACCCACGGGAGAGACCACAATAGTCGGTTGACGGGACATCTGAAAATGGTGGAAAATTTGTTATATCAGTCGCGCCATTTTCAGAGGTAATTATGTAATTATTAAAATTGAAACTATTTAGTATTTCATAACGAGGAAGTTTTCGTTCTTAAAAGCGTAAACTTTATCGTTAAAGGTTCAAGCTATCTTAAAATACGTATAAAAGAATGATTCGCCTTTAAATGATCTAAAAAATGTTTGCATCAGACAGAATATGTCTATATTTTGAGATTAACTTGCAAGAACGACGGGACGCGACCGACGTCGTGGGTAAGTGTTATAATTTATAAAGATAGGAGGGGGTTTCCTAACATAAATTTTTCTGCCCAAAATAACTACGCGGACATAGTCACTGGCACAGCTAGTAGTATTCTATATTTTTAGTTGACTTCGATCAGAAAGAAGAGAAAATATAAAAATCATTAAGAATCAGTGTTATAATCCCTGGGACAAAACTTTATCCTCGGGGTCCAAAACAGCGCGATTTCAGCTTGTGACAAAAAGATTTACCTCCTCTTTATCCTGTGGCTCTTTGGTGTCTCCAGTGAGAGTGACGTCAGGTAAGTTGACGCTGGTCTGTTTTACCTCCTCAGCCTGTTCGACCACTTTCACCGTCTCAGAGGGAATTAAGTCCGCCTGAAAAATTAATTTAAGTAGTAAAAACAACTGAATATAACTTGTGCTTTTGTTGTTTCTCAGTCTGTTTCTCTTCTTCTCTGTTTCTCAGCCTGAAGATTTTTTTTATTTCAAACAGATTGTGTCAATGTATGTACATACACAGAGACAGTAACCCTGAGTATATACATACATTTAGACTTAGTTTGGACTTATATTTATATATACTACATTATTATTGTTTTATTAGTCTACAGATAATTTATGACTTTGCTAAATAAAGTCTTATGATTAAGCCGTGTGAGATGAAGGATATAGGGGAGACTCTAACCACTTGACAACATAAAACAACTGTTAATATAATGCCACCTCACCTGTAGAGTACATAGACAAAAAGATTTACAAAATGGCACACAAAGGGAGAATATGATTTCACATGAGGGCAATCTCACAATTGATAACTACTAATACACTTACATTCTGTTTCTCTGCCACTTTAATCTCTTTCTCCGGTTTCTCTTGTTCTTGCTTTTCTGGGCTCTTTTCTTTTTCTTTCGCTACGCGTACTTTTTCCTGTAAATTGGTAATAGTGTTATTCTATGTCATACTAAGCAAACACTTAATTGAAAAATAAAATTTACCTTATCCGATAAACTTTTGTCTATTTGTTGTCTTTCTTGCCTTATCCTTTGTACAGATTTTAGCGCTTCCTGTAATCAAAATATAATTAAAAACATATGTTTGTACATTTTATTAGGTATAACTTATGTTGTACTAAGACCATACTAAAAACACAGACAAGTTTACGATCAACATTACCTGTTCCTTTTCTTTGGCCATATTCTCGAACTTGTCCCGTATAGAGGAGGGCTTCGCCCCACCAATGTCTGGCTTCTGTTTCGTGTAGTTCGTCCCGACCTTTTGCACCTCGTCGAATGCGTGTGCGCACTTGTCAACCCGGTCCGTTTCTATGCCGAATTTGCCGCCGAAACCCTGTCAATGTTAAAAATAAAACACTTTCAACGGTTTGAAATATATTATGTGACTTAATTTTATTTTATTTTAGGATGCTAAGATTTCCACCTTTAGTCTCCCTGTGGCCACAGCTGCTGCATAATTCAAAGTATTTTACGTGAACATAAACAACAACAATTTTACTTAATTTAACTGCAAATTGTAGACTAAGATAGGACTGGTTCAGATTAATAAGTGATGTCAATCTAACCTTTTTATGGTCAGTCTGACTGGCGTGTTTCTGTGTCTGTTCGTGATGCTCCCAGCCTACAGCAGATGCGTCCTGTCTGTCGCTTTGAATCCCAAATTTACCGCCGAAACCAATTGCATAGTCTATAAGGAATAAAAAAAAAAAAAGTTCAGGACTTGGGACCTTATTTACTTAAGTTTTATCCAGGGCATGCTTTTAGGTATAAGATAACAAAAACTTACAAATGAAGAGTAATATTTGGTTATTATTAAATGACAGCGTGATAATTTTTTTGTTACTTACTACAGAAAAAAATTCTCGTGTATTAAGCCTAAAATAATATCGGTATTTCATCCTTTATTAAATTCAAAATGACACTAGCTTGAACGATACGACATATAGAATAGTTTGTTTAAAAAAAAACTGAATTCTCACCCTTTTGCGAGTGATGAGTTTCAACCGTCTCGCGGTGTTCCCATCCTGCAGCACACTTATCCTGTCTGTCTGTCTGTACACCGAATTTGCCCCCAAAACCGACCGCGTAGTCTTTCTGGGACGAATGTTTCTCCACTTGCTCTTTGTGGTCCCAGCCCGCTGCACTCTAAAATATTAAAATAATAACTAGATAAATAATATAAAATTAATTTCTTATTTAGAAGCCTAATAATTGTATGTGAGGCTTGAATTTGAGAACATGGATACCATGAAAATCTCTGTCATCTGATCTCATGAGGTACATCAACATCATCAAAAAGTTTTAATTTCTTTTTTACATTCTAACCACATTGTAGTCCAACCTTAACATCAGTTTGTCGAAGTATAAGTCTTTTCAGACAAGTTGTTATATTGGTTATTTCTTATTTCTTAGTTAAAACTTTTAGATTCCGTGATAAATTAAAGAATAATTTAACTGTAAAAAAAGGGGGTAACAAAATTTATACCTTATCAACTCGGTCTGTATCCACACCAAACTTGCCTCCAAAACCTGAGAGGACGGTTTAAAAACACTCATTAAGCAGTACGGAAAAATTTTAAAGCATAATAAAGAAGTTTATCAAGAGTTACCTTGGCTATAATCCTTCTGTGACACATGCTTTTCTGTCTTTCCAATGTAGTCGTGTCCCATAGCGGATTTATCCATCCTGTCTGTTTGAACACCAAATTTTCCCCCATAACTAAAAATATTGCAGACTATTTTAAAAACAAATATTATAAACAAAATATTGCTATCCAATCATCTATTTATAGACATGATCCCAGAAATATGACTTAAAGGTATCTCACCCAAAAGATGGTTTAGGTCCATGCTCATATTCCTTCTTTTTGGCTTGTTTATCTGCCTCTAAAACTTCTTCGCGTAGTTTAGCCATACTGAAAATAAGATGGAACTTTTTAATGAGTATTAAGAAACTTAAAAGCTATTTCTGTTAAATAAGAAAAATGTCTTGTTAATAGTTCGAAATATGAAGAGCTCTGTATGAAAGCATATTGTTATGATTCATAAATATTAATTGATAAAACAGTTTCCTTGCTATGAAGCAATAATAAACATAAGTTCATTTGAGTGATTCATTCTGCAAATTATTTCCACACATACTTTACAGCAGGAATTTGTTTGAATCAACCATATTGATTCAAGTTCATTATAATATAATGCAACTTATATATTGTACTTTATGTTTTAAAGTATAATTAAAATAACTCAGTAAAAATTAGATTTATATTTGTTGATCTTTATTAGAATAATTGCTTATTACTATTAATATATATTAAAAGCTTACTATTACTATCTAATAATGGCTAAAATGAAGTGACATATTCAGCAGAATATAAATGAATCATAAGTTTACTAACTCAATAGCTTCAACATGTCTTCCACCAGGTCCCCATCGCTGTTCTTGTTCAGTTACATCATTTACAAAGTCAGGATCTGTCTCCCAATCATCTACCTCCGCAGGGGGTGGTGGCGCCACACCAGTTGATGCCTTCCACATCTATTTGATAGGGAATTTGGAAAAAAAGTAATAACTTTTACTTAACGGTACGTAAATGTATTAGGATAATATAAAATAATTAAAATATAAAATTATGGTATAACTATTTTTTTACTGCAACTTAATAATTTTAAGTATTTTCTGAAGAGATTTGCATTTTTACTTGTAGCTGAGTATTTACCAATAGTAAGCATTAAAACTAGGGCATGTTAGTGGGAAACGTAAGTAAATAATATTACCAAACAGAAGTCTGACTCATTTATCAGTTATGCTATCTATAACTAAGATAAATTTTGACTTCAGGAAACTTAATAATAAGTACATTTTACAGGAACACAGTTTATAGCTACGCATAAAGATACCTTAAAATTAGTTATTTAAGTCGTGCTTAAACATTAATCAATTAACGGGGGAATGTATCGTAAAACAACTTTCCTTTAAGGAAATTTCACCTTATCAACTCGCTGGAAAATATCACCTTTCGATGAAATAAAAACTTTCACTTCTTTATTTATGGGATTTCCGCTTTCTTTATGTTGTAATATTGTATTAAATAACAAAATAATTTTATTTAAAATAGAAAAGTCGCACCGCAAAGCGACTCAAAGCGCTTATAAACTATAAAGTATTTTAAATAATGACAGTGACATTATTGTCAATAATAAGTGTCTTTTATATAATTGAATATTGACTTCAAAGAAGTGTCAAAACATAGGTAGACATTTTAAATCTGTTATAATTTGACACTTAGCTCGTAGTAAAGTAAATAGTAATATGTTTTTTGGTTTGCTTTTTTTATTTATTTTAATTTACATTATTGATTTACATACAATACTAAACGGGAAAATAAGATTAGAAGTCGCAATATAAGCATTTTGTTAATAAAATTAAATTTCAGTAGATTTTCTACTTCAGTTTTGATAGAACTACGCAACCACTTACCCTGATTTTTGTGTTGTTGTCATGACTTCAATTTTATTAATTCAGACAGACTTGATGTCAAAATGAATATCAAATGTTTTGAAGACAAATAAAAACACCTTCCCATGAGTTAAGAAAAAATATAATTAATATAACTTTTATTAAAATAATATAGGACTATAATATTATGTACAACGCTTAAAATATCTAACTACTCAATTCTTAAGAAATGATTTTTATATTAAATAAAAATAGATCGAAATTCATTTCTAATAAACATATGTAATAATATCCCAATATTTTGCCACATTATTTTGCCTACGAATTATTGTCACCGAAATCATAATAAATTACCCTTAATCTAAGCATTTCTTAACATGCAATCAATGTCAACATTTCTAAAGAATAAAATTGTTTATTGCAAGCTGAACAGACGATTTATTTACTATCGCCAAAGCTTAAGCATTTTTAAAGGAAACAATAAACAAGAAATAAAAACGCTTTCTTCGGCGTCAGCTGGACTGTAATTTAATTAGCTACGTTCAATTCGTTTCTGGATCCGGTGCGTCTATAGCATACCCGCATTTTTGTAAAGCGAGTTTAATTTCAGGAAATACGGATGCGTCTTCGATAGTTGCGGGTAGTTTAATATGTAGGGACCTAGCCAGTTTAGCGACAGCGCCTCGGAGCGCTTTACCAGATCTTGTGCGTGGTAGAGCTGGTACGGCTACAGCTTTTCTGAATGCAGCTATCGGTCCAATCAAATGACGGACGAGGGCGATCAGTTCTTGAGTTACGGTTTCTTCGGATATCATTTCTTCGTCTGAAAAATATAGTTATTTTATAACGGTACTCTCGGCGAATCACGCATTAAAGAAAACATTTTTACGACGCTCTGTAAAGCATCAGAAACATTAAATCGTGTTTTATACACGGATAAAATTTTTACTTAATATTTTATTGTATAAGCTGGATTATTTAGTATCATTTAAACAATATTTATGACTTACCATCCTGAGGAGGCCGCATTACATACAGACATAAGGGCACATCCCCTTTTGTAGGATCCGGCGCGCCCACTACCATAGCGTCGGCGACTCTAGCGTGTTTCAACACGACATCTTCAATAGCCGCTGTCGAGAGGCGGTGCCCGGCGACATTGATGACGTCGTCAGCTCTTGCGACTACCCACACGGCACCTTCTGCGCTAATCCATCCGACGTCTTGTGTGTCATAGAAACCCTGTAAGTTAGTTCCTTATTAGATTATATTTAATAAAAACATCAATCATATTATTTTACTGATACTATGTTTAGCGGTTTCAGCAATTGGAGTCACAAGAAGGTTATATATATTTCTTTTTCACTTTTGATTTCCAACACTCTTTCGTAATTCTTAAAAAGTAAAAACTTACGGGATAGTTTTCGAAGTAGACTTTCTTAAATCTGTCATCAGCGTTCCACAAGGTTGAAGAAAAACCAGGAGGCAGTGGTAGTTTAGACACTAATCTCCCGACTTCTCCTGATTGACATTCCGAGCCGTCTTCTTTTAAAACTCTTACTATTAAAAGAAGATATATGTTAAAATAAAAAAAGAACATATGCATTAAGTTAACAATGCTGCAGAGATGCGGAGACTAGAGCGATAAAATGAAATTAAAATTGAATACTCACAATCATACCCCGGAACCGGGTACCCTGCTGAATGTGGCCTGATACCCTTCACTCCAAACCCAAGACAAGCTGCTGTTATCGGAGAACCGGACTCTGATTGCCACCAGTGGTTAAGTACTGGTACGCCGAACGTGCGCTCTGCCCAATGCTGGCAATATATATCATATTTCTTTTATGGTCGAGAAGGTTAGACAAGCATAGAATTCACTTGGAGGTAGATGAGATACCCCTATATAACATCTAAACAAGATGCGTTGTCTATTTTCGGTTTTGGATTTTCGGAAATCTGAAGACTGAAACCGAAACGCGATTGAAATTCAATCTGATTCAGATTCATAAGCCGAACGTAATTTCGCTATAAATATAATACCTAACCCCCCATTCAATATCCAAATTTCCACACAGCCCAACATGATTTAGTTAACGAAAGAAACGTCATACAAAAATTTGACAAGTGATAATCGGCCAAACAATATTCGGTGAAAAGGCAGAGACCGAATTAATATATTATAATTATTGGTTAAATTGATAACGTCTCAGTATTGTTCTGAAAATTATGCATACAATTTTGAGGAGCTCGTTGTATATTAGTTATTTTGAACTTACCCTAGTATCCTGGTCACAATGCTCTCCAGCAACGAAGACAGTCTTCAACGTCTTAATGCAATATCGTCTCGCGTATTTACCATTCGAATCAGCCCGCTTCAACACCCTGCATACCGTTGGAATCGTGAAGAGAGCATTAACTCTGTGTTGTTCAATTATCCTGGAACATTTATTTATCTCTTTTAGTATCTAACTCGAACACTTCTGATTCCATTTTCGATATACTGAAGACGTTCTTTATTATCAAAAGTGTAAGGCTTTCACGACCATCGTTCGGCATATCATTGTTTTTCGGGCTGTCCAGCCGAAATAATCAAGAGGAGGTTCTCGAGATTTTGCCATCACGAGCCAACAGCATCATCAGGAGATGTTGTTAGCTCCTCCATTGCTCAAAGAATTCTTCCCGAAAAACAATGATATGCAACACAACACTTGTGTGGTGTAACACTGAGTATTATTCTTTTAAATATATTAAATTTAAATTCATTTCATTATTATATTCGTCTATAGGTACCTTACCAAAATACCTTTGCAACAATTAATGCTTACTTAGTAATGAAATCTCACCTAAAGTACTGGCCCGGATCAGGCGTCCTATCTGGTTTCCCTTCATATAGAACAGATGTTAGTCCAGCTAATAATGGACCGTAACATATATAGGAATGTCCAACAACCCAGCCCAAATCCGATGCCGCCCACCACACTCCTCGTTTTAGGCCGTAAATGGAATGCATTGACCAACAGACTGTGGCAGCGTGGCCGCAGGGTCGTTGGAGCCCCTTAGGGGAATCTGTTGTACCTATAACATTACAAAAGAATGTCGAATTTCATTAAGACCAAAGTAAGTAATTGAATGACCCAAAACGAATGACACTAAAAACTTACATATTGTCTCTCTTAAACTAATCTAAACTTAATTATTTAAATAAAACAGTTTTAACGTTTCAAAACGAGGTATTTATTAGTTAACTTATATACAATTTATTGGCAGGGACACGTCTCCCGAGACCATGGCTGCAAAGCATCCGAAACATCTGGCCGTAGTTAAAATAAATTGTACTTAAACCCGTTAAATGTGTACTCATCGCGTAAACTACAGACAATACAGGGCTATTAAAAAAATAGAAAAGGAATCTCGGCGTTACGCGTTATGAAGCGAAAAAGTTGATCCTACCGTCAATTGTTTCATTTTTAGTGTCTCTCACTTACAGTTTCCGGTCAAAATATATTTAATAGACTAACCTGACGTATACAATATGTATAGAGGTTCATTAGCTTCCAATGACACGCAGGGTACAGGATCGCTCTTCATGGCGACATCCCAACAGATGTCCCGGTTCTTCTCTAAAGGACACTCCAGAACGCGACGCCGTTGAAAAATGATACAGTTGTGAGGCTGGTGGGAGCTTTGGCAGAGCGCTTCATCTAATATATCTTTATACCTATGAAGCATACAATTCTAGCTGAAGATTTTCTTAGCTGGCGATTTGAACGACATTTTATCATTACAAAAACATCAATCAAATTATTAAACATTCAATGTTTAGAATTAAATAAGAAACGGAAACCCGCGAATAAATAGATGGCCGAACCATGGCTCCTAAGATTAGCGCATACAAACAAACAAACTCTTCAGCTTTATAATATTAGTATACATTAAAAATAAAGAATTACAATACTTTTTCTTACCGGACAATTTTGTTCGGTTCGACTCCACAGCTGGCAGCAATGATCACTGTAGGTTCGGCGTGTTCTATTCGGGTTCGCAGTTCTCTAGCCGCGAAACCTGTAACGTAAAAATAGGAAAATCTTATTTTTTACCCCAAATTTTTTTTTGGGGGGAAAAAAAACCCTTTTTTTTTTTTTTTTTTATTATAGGGGGGGGGGAAACCCCCAGGGGGGGGGTTTTGGGGGGGGGGGAAAACCCCCCCCCCCCCCCCCCCCCCCCCCCCCCCGCCGTTTTTTTTTTTTTTTTTTTTTTTTTTTTTTTTGGGGGGGGGGTTTTCCTTTTTTTTTTTTTTTTTTTTCCCCCCCCCCCCTTTTTTTTTTTTTTTTTTTTTTTTTTTTTTTTTTTTTTTTTTTTTTCCCTTTTTCAACTTCAATAATTTTGTCAAGCTGTAAAACATACGATATTGAACGCAAATTTATTTTTAATTAAAATAGGGACAGACAAAAAGGCTTACCTCCAAAAACAACAGAATGTATGGCGCCAATCCTGTTAGTGGCCAGCATCGCGATAACAGCTTCTGGGATAAGTGGCATGTAAATAACGACGCGAGAACCACGTGTCACTCCTAGTGAAGACAATTTACCGGCCAAGCGCGATACCTGTCGAATGTTTTATTTCTTAGAAAGAGGTAAAGACAATAGAAATTAAATTAAAAATATGTGACCGAAAAAAAAGGTAGAATTATATTAATATTTTATTTATCTAAGAGCTAAAGTTTGATCACAATTAATTACATAAAATATCTTAACTTTAAATAGGTGAAAGTTACAGATTTGTGTTAAGCGCTTAGAGACAGTATGTAAAATTATACAAAGATAAAAACTAAATTGTACAAAATAAAAATTTTTTTTTCATAAAAACATTATGAAAAATAAATATTTACTTAAATTTAAAATTGTGTTATCGTGTATATAAGCGCATAGAGGTAGAAAAATTAAACATGATTGTCTGTGAATTAATTTATCTATGAGATGCTAATATAATTCTTTAGGTATAAGTTTGTAATAAGGAAGATATTACATATAAACATAGTATACATTTTTATGTTTAAGAATGTTCATGTTCCTTATGTTTAAGTTTATTAGCTGAAACACGCATCCTAGCGTATGTTCTACCTGATCTTGGAGCTCCAAGTACGTGATTCTTTTGACAGTATCCGTTAGGGGTGAGTCGTGTATCAAAGCCACTTGTTCACCACGCCCGTGGGCGACGTGGCGGTCTACCGCGTTGTAGCATACGGACATTTCGCCGCCGACGAACCTAGAGATATAAGTATTTGATAAATGGGTATAATGAAGAATAAGTAACTAAAACAACTTAAACGGAAAATTAAAATGCTCTGCGAAGACGAAAATAAGTTTTACGAAATAGCTGATATTCACTACTTCGTGTTTCAGGTCATAAAATAGAATGTAGGAGAGGTAGAGGTTCCTAAAACCATTCTGCTCAATTCTTAACTTAAGTTCAAGTGGTCTAAAATACATATACAAGTTAATGTTATTTACCATTTCATCGTCTCGCGTTGTACTTTCGCTACCATAGTAGAATTTCATAAGAAAAAATGGGGAAATCAGATGGCAATATTTGGTAAAATTTAATATTCGTTGCAGATCTCTGTGAGAATATGTAAACTATTTTGGACCGAATAACACGAACAACTCAGTATATTCCTAAGACGTAACGCAGTACTCGTGTTAGTTATAATGACATTGTAAATATATTTAGATTAAGGAAAGTCGCAGCAAATATCTATTTTGTACCATTTAGTGAAAGGTGGGTTGCTTTCATCGAGTACTCTATCCCAGGGTCGTGTCCACTCCAATTCTTTGCCGACTTCGCCCCAAAATGCCTCTGGGTTTTCCAGAGACCGTCTATAGGCATTAAGGTATTCTGGCGTGAGGTCATTGTCTGCTGTAAACGATAATTAAAGACAGTATTAGGTATTAACCTTTAAACAAAACACTAAATAAAACGCGATTTACATCGTATTAGATATTAAACAGTTAGTCTGTGAAGTTAAGTAAAGTAGTTACTATCATCGAGCATATAAGTTGTAAAAACTTTTTTTAATTGATCAATTCAAAATAAAGTACCTAAACAAAATGATCTTGATCCTTTTGCACTTTATTTTACTAATCTAACCTTATTCTACTACGGAGTAACAAACAGGAAACAATTAGAATTGTTTAAAGTCAAAGACGACGACAGTATTATTTTAGTAGGTATTTGGTATACACTGTCTATAGTTTACGCGAGTAGTACACATTTAAATAAAACACTTTAACGGTTTAAAACGCGATATATTAGTTAAACTTATTTGAAAATGATTTTTTAACTTCGGCCCGACGTTTCGGATGCTTTGTAGCAGCCGTGCTCACAGGGAGACTCAGTCTTCGAAGTCCGAGTCGGTCGAAAGGTATTTGGTATATATATTTATGTAAGCATATAATTCGTACGAATGAGAAAGCAGTTTACTATGACGGTTTAATAATTTAAATGTGTACTACTCGCGAAAACTAAAAAAAACAGTTTACTATGTGCAAAGAAAAATAATAAATTTTCAGAGCTGTAACAATAATTTAAATATGTCAGTAAAAGGTTAAGTAGAATTGCTTTTATTCGATTAGTTTTCTATGCATAAAATTGTGTGACGTTTGAAATAATTGTTTACCTCATCGTCGACACGTGATCTAATTGTTCTATACAATGTGCCCTTCAATCAATCATTATCACCTTTAAATCAAAAACGCGAAATACAAACATATCAAACATAACAATTTTAATATTATGAATAAACTGCCACGTGTGCACTTGAATAATTAGTACGATACAGTCTCAATAATATAAAAGCCTAGTAGTAACAAACGTCCGTTTAGCAATTACGAGGATAAATTGTTCAAAACATCTTCGAAAACCTACAAAAACACATGGCTGCACTCGTTAAATACTCGGATATAAAAAATTTCAACAATAAGAAGATATACTCATTCTCATCCTCTATTTTTATCTAAATTATAATCGTAATAATTACGTGTTAGAAGAAATTCATAGTTGGTATAACTTTTATAACAACTTCAAAGAGAATTTACTTGTTTTTTTGTCACAAGGGGAATTAAAAAAAAAAGAGGACTTACAACATCTATTTCTTGGCCGGCATGAGGCGCATTAATAAAACAATATGACTTGTCATATTATTTGTTTTTATTTGGGCATTTAGAGCATGCTCTAAATGCCCAAATAAAAACCCTACAAAATGTTAAAATAGAAGATGATCACACTGCACTCGAACCTGTAGCACCAAAAAACCCTACATATTTAAATAAAACACTTTAACGGGTAAAGACGCGATATATTAGTTAAACTTATTAAAAAAAAGTTTAACCAATACATCGCGTTTTAAACCGTTAAAGTGTTTTATTTAAATGTGTACTACTCGCGTAAACTATAGACAGTATTTAACCCTACATATTGCAACTTTATCTATATATGCACCTCTGGCATATAATCTTAACATAAAATAACGTACTACTGCTCCATAAACTTCCAGTACGACCGGTCGTTCGCTAGTTGAATCCAGCGTTTCCCTGCTACCTTGACCAGATCGTCGGTCCACCTGGGTCGTCCAGGTTTTAACGTCCGGTACGTGGTCTCCGAGCCACCGGCCGGCCGTCAGTTCTACGAGCGATGTGCCGAATCCAGTGCTACTTCCTATTGTTTGCTATCTATCCTACGTCCTATATAACTTACCAAAACTCTCCAAATCAGCCGCAGTAACAAAAGATTTCTTCTTCAACTCACTGATCGACGTTTCGAACTTATTTTTATCGATCTTCGATTGGACATCCTCCTTTTCCTGGTACATTTTTGGCGCGCGAAAACAAAGCGCGTTTTTTTAATTCCCGAAACGGCCCAGACACCCGCCTAACAGTAACTGTGATGAATACGTAACTTATTCATAATACAACATTTATATTCCTGTATATGAATGAGGGACCTATGATCCTATTGAATTATTGAACGCGTACTGAAAAGAGTTTGACGTGCGTTTTAAAAACTGAATTAGATGGAGGCGATAAAACGATAATCTCTACACGAACTCCCGAAATAGGTTGACTTCAGTGTGTATGATACAATTTGGGAATAACTTTACAATCTTAAAATTGTTAGCTCATAAAATAAATTACAGGAGGAACTCGAACTGCAATCTTCAGTGTGTGTAGCAATATATACCGCTGCTCCGTCGAATGATAATGTTGTAGTTTTCATTTCCCGATCCTGGATAAGTCTATAGAAATGTGCCTATAATAAGAACTAGGCTTAACTTTTGTATTATGAAAAACGGTAGCAGTTTCTGCCGTGTGGGTAATTATAACGGACCGTGTCGAACGGTTCGATCCCCACCGGGGCCAAGATTTTTCTGAAGCTGTAATTTTTCTGAAACATGTTGGACTTCGTGTGGAAATCTGGATGTTAAATGGGTGGTAGGAATATAAAAATTACGTCTGGGTCACGAAACACCGCAGATGAAAAATCCGTGAAGCTTAATCGCGTTTCGGCTACAGTCGGTGGATTTCCGAATATCCAAAGACAGAATAGGTCGAAATCGTATCTTGTTTGGGTATATCACCTACCTCCTCTTTTTTTAATAAAAAAAATATGCCGTGGTAGAACATGGTAAGCCAAATATTATTAGTTCGAGTCTCGGGTTTACATTGTGTTTATTATTTACCAGTAATAATTTTTAGTAACACAATTTTTATCCATATTACATTTAAGAATAAAGAATTTAATTATAAAACATTTTTTTGAAGTTCGAAATACTTGTAAGTTCAAAAATCGAAAATAAATTGAAAAAAAATTTCGACTCGGGCACGACTTGAACCGGCATCGTCAGCGTTACGTTCTGTTGCCAATTGAGCGAACGAGTCCGATTTTTTATTTAACTTAATTTTTATTTTTAAATTATATAGTGCCTTCAGGTGCAAATAACATGTAAAAATATTAAAGTTGTACTTGTACATTTTTTATTATTATTATTATGAAACATCTTATTAAAATCATCCAACCATTTAACAAAAGAATGTGTTTCCTATATATATCTACTTTTCTATCATTTACAAATTACAATCACATCTAACCATGTTTACCAGTACATTAAATAAACAGTAACTACCTTGCGTCACATATATTTTAATTAAAAAGTAGGCGATTATTCAGCTACAAACATTTTAGTACCGCGTAATTTTACTGCTGAGCAAAGAGGTGTGAGGCAAATTGGAATATGCTGCTTCTAATACTATTTGGTAAGTAATTTTTCGTAAAATATGAAACTTAAAATTATAAGGTTCATCATATAAATAAAAAAAATAAAACATTAAGACACAGACGGAACTCGAACCGGCATACCGTACCACAGCGTTCCGTGCTAACCAATTGAGCTGTCGCGTCAAGCTTAAAGTGTTGCCATGGAATACTTATTTATCCTTACACGATAGCGACATCTATATTTTTATACACATTTTAGAACAATTAAAAATTCACATTCATACTTCATAAATTGATTGTCGGACCCGGTGGGAAACGAACCTAGAACTAATGAGGACATCGTAATTACTGTGTAGTAGCGAGTTAATATATACGTTTCTATACCCGAATAATTAATTAGCACTTTTTGTAGCACTACCCGTCATAACAACTCAATATTCAATCAAAGTGCGCGGCAAGGTTGAGTTAGCGGACAACATTCCAGCAATATGGAAGTACATAGCCAATGCTGTTGGTCATGTTGCAGAAGGCGTTCTTCCGAACCCAAATAATTTCCATAATAACGATGATAGAAATGTACTGGATTTGAGGGATTCCCCGGGAAGAGCCGGTTTCGTTCACGTATATGGCAACCATGATAAAACACGGGAGAAGGATTCATATGTTAATATTAATATTTAAGTTTTATTGGTCTCTTCGTTAGTTGCACACTTTTTTTATTTTACGTAACTTATGAGCCATCTCTTGCTAGCTTTCTATGCATCGTTTTCATTTTATAATTATTCATATTATTGTGTCCGAAGAACCGTTGATCCGAAGGGAAGGGAAGTAGAAACCGAAGTTTCGTTATCGGTTAAGTGTAAAAGCACACAATAAAAAGAGAATATATTTTCGTAACATTTTATTTCGTAGACACATCAGTATGCGAATACATTACGGTTAAGATTGTATTTATTATCGTAGCTCGTTCTATGCAACCTCTAGTTAACAGAGAAGCTAGCATATACAAATGATACTTTGGATATTAACAGGTATTTGGAAAAACTATTTACTATTAAAACATTTCAAGAATATCCAGTATTAAATCCACGATAAGTGGGGATGATTTTTTAAATTTAACATAATGAAATCTGATATTATTAGTATACTGTCTATGATCTTCAAAGTTTTAATTTATATAAAGTTACTAGCGAGCTTTAGAACCGACATGTTTATACATACCTACAATATACACAACATTACATGTAAAACTTCTGACAAAAAAAAACAAGCAAAAAAGTAATTACTTTAATAATTAATCAATAAGATGGTGTTTTAGCAAGATGAAATCAAATAAGTTTCAAAATTAATTAAATTAAGTATTACTTATAGCGTTAAAAACTATTGTCTTGTGTTGTTCTCCTATAGAAAGACTATAATGGTATCCCCATTATTTCCTTTGTTTGCATAAAATTAATTAAATAACGCAATATTTATGCGTTTTTGACGATTCACGAAAACGGAGCCGTCAATGAAATCATTTTGCTAGTATATGACTAATATCAATAAGGAAGCAAAACTTAAACAAGTATTTTAGATAAAGTTATAATAAAAAATAAAAGGAATAAATATTTAAATAAATCATTTTAACGGCTTAAAACGCGATGTATATCAGTTAAACTTATTTGAAAATTATTTTAACTAACCACGGCTGCTGTAAAGCACCCCAAACGTAGTTAAATTAATATTCATAACATATATCGCGATTTAATCCGTAATGTTTTTTTCTTAAATGTGTACTACTCGCGTAAACTACAGACCTCGGCTGGAATGTTGATAAGATGTAGTTAACTGATTTTCGGCAATTTGACAAAACATTAAATATTAAGTATTTAGTCAGTGGTATTTGGTAGGACCTAACTGGAAAAACCTTGATTGATTGTTGTAATTCACATAATATGTATATCTTAATAACAACTCCTTAAAAGCATTTTTGTTGTTAAGTTAAGAAGTGTTAAGTATTATATAACTAGCTCTAAGCGGCAGAAACAGTGACAAAATTTTATAGTGTTTTACAGACAAACTGTTTTAATTTTTTTGTTTAAGTATTATATAACTAGCTCTAAGCGACAGAAACAGTGACCAAATTTTATCGTTTTACAAACTGTTTTATTATTTTCTTTGACAGTACTTTACATTAAGATTACAATTACTATGTTATCGTTACATTACAACTTTAAAATCATAATTTAACCATACGGTGTCGATATTTCAGCGAAGTTTTTAAGCTTAGATTAAAACTTACTAGATGAGCGTTTTGACTACTCTAATAAATAATTATTCATAGTGAGCATAATATTACCCAAACTTAGGATACAAAAAATCGTTAAACAAATGGGCGATAAAACGAAAACCAGAAACAAACAAAAAAATATGTTTATTAACGAAATTTTATAAAATATAAGAATATTTACAACAACATACAATAGCGATCTACAAATGAGAATAGGCCCCACAATCTGCAATGGAATTACGTGTATGGGCCAATACACTAGGTATAATATACATTACTGGAATATATCGTGTACTTATGTTCGCGGTGCATCCCGTACAATGTCATTAGAAAAATCACTTATATACTATATTAACTACGACTTGATAACTAACATAACAATTACACAATTGGCCAAAAATTATTTAAACATCTCTTAAGCAGGACAGTCTATTAGTGAAAATGTTTACCACCTCTGCATAAAGCTGTCATAATAGAAACACTAACAAAATTTAAACACTGAAGAAAACGAACGTATTTTAAAAAGATATAACCCCCAAAATGTCATATTACAGGGGGTTTCCAAACATTTTACATAGATGAATGAGTAAACATTTTCTTGTTATGTGACATTCCGTTGACTAGGCCACGAACACATTAATAGATTTAAACCATATTTTTGGCCAATTTTATAAAACCAATCGAACTAGTTTATGAAAGTACAGTGAATAGGCATAATAAATATACTAAATAGTTAGTTGACCCGGACGCAATAGATATTAAATTGGAATTCTTCATACAGCTCGACTCGACAAACTCGAAGCTTAACAAACTGGCTTAAAATAATTTTATGTGAGAATTTAATTAAATTAAACCAAAATACATCAGAATCACATACTTAACCAATGTGGTTGATTATTTTTTATGGACAAGAATAAGCACAAGGACGCAATATTTCTAGTAGCCCTTAAGACCAGGTTTATCAAATTCCACTTAAATTCAAAATACGTCGTGTTTTAATACTTTTAAAATATATTTCTCTTATTGAACGAGATCTGAACTTATACAAAGTTATAAATATAAGAGTTAACTGTTCACAATCAAAAGTAATACTATATAATATTACTGCCATATTTATAATCGTGTAGAAATAAGGACCTATATCTCTGTCTCTGTCACGCATTTTTAAGATTGAATGAATCACTCTCTCCCTCTAATCCAAAGATACGCGATATAGATACATTCCTTTAAATAGGTAAGAATGATCATATTAGTAAGAAACAAAACACGACAATTTTCTTTTCTCTCATCTCTACAAGGCATTTATAGTATGCTAACTAAAAGTTTATAGATTTGCAAGTTACAACTGTTAAGATATACTGGACAGCGTTGAATCGATTCAGTTAACAAGGGTAATAAAATCGTAATTATTGTTAAGGTCGCGCATGGATTGATTTCCTTCGGCGACATTGTAATACTTTTGACTAAGCTTTTAATCTTATATGTCCATGTCAACTTATCGGCCCTTAAGAAAATAGCAATAGTTGTGCTAACTGCTTTTTTTTAAATAGTTCAATGCAAATTACAAATTAAGCAAAAATAAGGATGAATTTGCCCTTAAATGAATCTACCTACATCTACTAGCGTCGGGGTGGAGTTTGCCGCAGAGCGCTCAACGGAGGTCCGGGTTGTCATTGATTTGTTTCTTGATACGAACGAGCATGCTGGTGTACCACTGGTCCAGTCGGGATATGCTGTCGTATGTTTTCACGGCTTCGGTGAAAGCGTCTATGTTCTGCTCCTCGAGGTGCTCGATCAATTCCTGTCAAATGTCAAAATAAAGTGATGAATATTTGAAAGCTAAATAACGCTACCCGATGGATGTGGATGTGAGTTCTTTCAGTATCTTGAAACTTAGAGTAGTTGTATCTATGAAATCTTATAACATGTGAAAATGAAGTAATGACAAAAAAGTCTTGTACGTAAAAGTTATACTAATAACAGACTAGAACGCTATTGTATCACGTAATGTTTTTGTTTTATGACATGTTATTGTATAGATCATATTTTTTTTATTTATTTATATCGTATATTTATCAAAATTTGTCAAGCCCTTGTGTCCTGAACAACCAATACAAATACATTTTTTGACCTTTCAAAGCAAAATTATGTAAAACCGTTTAAACATTTAAACTTGCATCAACTTATTTAAATCGTAAATGTATATAAGTGTTGGCGAAAAGAATATTAAACTAATACAATTTTCCGTCGCCCATGACTCGTGGGTCGGCTGTATTATTAATAAAAGCACAAATTGTCACGTGTTGTCGAATCGACATGACTCAATTTATTTATATGGGAATAAATTACTACAAATACATAGACTAGTCATCTAGATATACGAAAACATTGAACTCGTTATTGTGGGAGAGAATTGTGTTGATAAAGCCTAAGGTTATGGCCACCTGTCTCCGCAATACATATACTGTCGCAATATTTTTAAGGGATTTCAAGGGCTTTAGTGTAATAAAAAAGTGTTATATAAGTGAAAGTGATATCCCGTTTACCCCATGGGGCATGGGACGAACACATTTCTGTGCCCGTCACAATGACCGGGTTTATTTAGAGGCAAGTAATTGATCAGACTTTCCTGCCCTGACCGACCAAAACTATCAATTGTTTCCCAGGGATTCGAACCATTAATATATAATAATAGTTACAGAGGCCGTTTTAAAATAACTATAGGATTAATAATATGACGAGCTCATTGGTGTAATGATATCCATGTACGGCTAATAATCAACGAGTCGCGTGGGTTACATTTTCACCGGGTCCAACATTTTTCTAATCAAGTTTTTTTTTTAAACATGTTTGACTTCGTCTGGAAATGCGGATATTAAATGCGTGGTGGGAATATCGAAATTCCGTCGCAAACCACCGTTCCGAATAACAAGCCGAAGTATCGGAACCCAAAATAGGTCGACAGCACACCTTGTTTAGATGCTATAGGCTGGGGCATTTCGCCTACCATCAAGTCAACTCCATGCTTGTCTGTCTCCTGTATCGTTATAGAATAATAATAATTACCTTAATAAGTTTACATTCCCTAGTATCGGCGAAAGCGGGATACAAAGCGCAGTATTTCTCAACCGCGTGCTGCGCATTCAGGATGTCTACACAAAGATGGCACAGCGCGGCCCTGAACATGTACTCCTTGGCGCTGTACTTCAGCAGACTGTTGTCCAGAGACGATTTTGCTATCTAAAATATATTAAAACATATAACCTTTGAAAACTTTAACATTATATAAGTTAAAAATCGATTTTGAAAAAAATTTATAACAGGGCTGGTCTAAACAATTGAGTTACCGTGTCGTAAATTGTTTTCAATCTAAAATCGATCTTTAATAAAACGTGGCCATTATCAGGTAATTCAAATTTCTCTGTACACGTTTTCAGACAGTTTGTGCAGTAATGTCTGTGTGTAGGCAAGGTTGGTTCAATCGAGATCACACACACATATATATATGTGTGTGCGTGTGTATGTATATATATGATATGATAACAATGATATTTTCCTATGACCAAATGATTGATACTTTTCGATATTTAAAAACTGTAATATTTCTCACATGTTCTTGTACATGTTGGCACTATAAATATTAAAAATCGATTATAATTCTCGCATCGCTCTTATCGTAAATATTTTCAATTTATAATCGATTTTTACTATTATTGAATATTTGAAATTTACTCAATTTTTTTTAGATTAATCAACTTAAGTTAACATAATAAATCAATTCTATAAAGTCGTAGAGTCTACTTGGTTGCAATAGAAACGTCACCTGCTCATAGATCTGTATAGCCTTGTCGTAGTGCTCGAGCTGCGCCGCGTATTGAGCCAGCTTAAGCATGCACTTATTGGCGGAGGAGGTGGACTCCTCACCGCGGAAGTAATCCGCCGCCTGCTCGTAGTGCTGCATCGCGCGAGCCAGGTCCACGCATTCTGTCTCGTATAGCTCCGCTATGTTCTGGTTGCCAAATATAAGATAGCGAACAATTACGTTAGTGTCTGTTTACGTGAGTAGTACACACTTAAACGGTTTAAAACGCCTTTGTAGCCGCCGTGACAGGTCCCACGTCAAAATAAGTGTAAAGCCTTTTTATATCCGTTTTAAACTCTTAAAATGTTGTTAATTTAGTAACATAATTTCATTAAGACTTTGTTTTGACTGACATCTCTAACCCCAATTTTTAAGATTTTTGCATTCTCATGTTTAGTTTTAAATATGGGTACAATAATAAATACCTGATGCTGTTTAGCGGCTACAGTAAAGCGACCCATGTCTGTGTAGATCTCAATCGCTTTTAGAAGACACGAGACCGCCTCTGTAAGGGTAATCATAAAACGTTATTACATTTATAACTAATTTCGTAAAAAAGAATAATCTGAGTATGTATTTCTTTATATGTTACAAAAATACACATAAAAGTACGTGATGGCTGTAAAATCAAATTTGGCGAAAAATTTTGGCACAATTTTTTGAAACTTTTACTATTGTCAATACGTGGTTTGAACAACATGCATAGATATTCCAAATCGCGATAATTATCGTAAATTTGTCCTTCAAATTTATTGAAAAATAATAACTCTTTAAGCCGAGTAACAGCAGATAAGTAAATTAAAAAATTACTTATATCGTCAAAAGTCCCTATCATACCTACTAACATAGGGGTAATTGCCCCTACCAATATTGTTTTGCTATGTGTAATTAATAAGTTTGTTTTGGGACCTGTTTTTGTAAAACACATTAAACTTATTAAAAAAAATTACAGTGCCAGTTTGCAGCAGGCTAAAAGGATTTTATTGTATATTTTTAAGCTTGCTCCAAATAGTATATGAAAAGTTGATGAAAAGACAACTATGTTAGTTCAGGACCATATCGGGTTATGTCTTTGATTAGTGCCATAAATCGTATTATAAAAGTAATAAGCAGAAAAAGCATGAGCTTAGGAGCTTGTGGAGAACCCAGAATATGGTTTACCTACTCCAAGGTTCACCACTTCAGTGTAGTAGTTTTCAAACTTAATGCACACATTGCATCATTGGAAAGGAGCATCTAAATTCAGGCAGCAAACCACAGACACAAAAGTTAGTTTGTTTGCGGCTTTTGTACTCTAATATTATTTTATTTTAAAAAACATTGTAAACGATAATAAATTACATAATTATAAAGATATTTTTGCATAAAAACTGATAAGTCTGCAAACGCCACACCCTATAATCAATTACTCATGATTACTCGTGATTTAGATTACGTAAAGAGAATAATTCTCGCGAAGTAGGCAATTAGAGTATATTATTTAGGAACATGCTCTGGTACAATTTAAATCAATTGACTAGGAAATCTGTCCTATTAGTTTCAGCCAAATGCAAGATAAATTGAAATCAGCTAGGTATTAGTCTATTCTCCATGTCTCTATTGCCCGACGTGGATGTGCATTAGGCATCCATCAGAAAAAAGAAAGTATTAATCTGGGTTCGATAACAATGTTGAAAACTATTGAATGGACAGTTGGACACAATTAGTGAAATACATAATATATTTCATATAATTATGTTAATTAAATAAAGTTTTGTAATGTCTCCTTTACACACATAAATTTTAAATCATAGTGCTAAAATTCACAAATCTTATTTGAATGCATGCCTTTACAAATTATTTATAGACTTTGTAAACTCAGAACTGGTAAATTGCTAAGCAGATTATAATAATTTTACAAATGACCTATTTCATCTGAGAAAAAATATAGAATAACTATTATAAAGAAAGGATAATAATAAGTTCTAAATGATAGATGTGAAATATCAATTTGATATCACAAGTTTGATAAATTCAAGAAAAGATTTTGAATGGACTTTGTGGTGGTTTTTTTGGAGTATACTCAATATTTATTATTAAATGGTAAAAGTAACACTTATACGAAAAACACCATTGTTGTCTATATGTAAGGAGTCTTAATCATTAACAACACAATCTTACCATTAGGATCACATTTTTTATAACAGTTAGAGGCATCTACGAAATTAGTTGCAGCATCATGACGGACACCAGCTTTGAGGTGTAGCTGGGCCGCACTGCAAAAAGCCTGCCCAGCCTGTGCCCACTTCTTAGCCATCTTGAAGAGGTTTGCTGCCCGGAGATAGCAGTCTACCGCCTCTTCGACCTTTGATGAACCGCTACCAAACAAAAATATCCTATTAACGGTAATGGTAAAGTTAATGGACGAAAGGTAACAAGTGAATGTTAGTTACCTTTTTTCCACTTGATGGTTAAACCAAAATCACACCAATTTACATAAAAAAGCATAATTGTTGAACATCTCTGAGGCCCTGTATTTTACAATAAACTCCAATAAGTCTGCGTGTTTAACGCACATTATAGAAAAAAAGCCATGGGTAACTTGTTAACTTTATAATATACTAAGCACACGGAAAATCGTAAGAATTCACATATGCGGTTTTTTGTTTAGAGCATAACACAAGGACGTCTGTGTTTACTTCTTGATACTAATTATTTTTTAGGAATACATATGAATACGTACAATGGCAAATCGAATAAGATTTTAGGTCTCGACTTAAAGGATATGTTTTCAACATGTGAAAATTGTCGGAGATAACTATACTCATTGGAAATTAAGGTTGATGCCAATGATTCATGCAAAGTGTAGCAAAATAGTGATCTAGTCATTGTGCTTACCCGAACAAGGAACCAAGGAAAGATTTCGAAGAATTTAGCTTCTTCTCCGCCTCTGCTATCAGCTGCATCGCCTTTTGCTCATTATCTGCCATTTTAGTGGCAAATTAAACCAACTATTATGAAAAGATTTTAAAGAAAACTGCAAAAATTTATAATTTATTGACAAAATGTCGTCACTCTTAGCGCCTCGTACTTTGTCGCTGTCATCGATTGGTTTATTATTGCCATCGTTAAAAAAGGCATAAGTTCCGTTCAGAAACATTTTCATATTTATTTAATTTATATAAAGTAAATATTAGTTAGGAGCTACCATATTCTGTGAGCAGATTTAACGGATTATATTATATTTATCAAAGCTTATGTGTAATATAATCGTTCGAGCTACAGATATTTTGTAATCGGTTGTGATAACTACAGATAAACTATTATAAAAATACCACTTTTTTTTCGAACATATTATATACTGGCTGAAGTTTAGATATCCACTAGAAGAAATGACTTGAAGCAAGTATTTAATGTTCCATTGGGTTTAAAAATTGGGAAGAAGCTACACCCCACATTGGATGTGTGGCTTGCTTATCGAAGGAAGAAACAAATTTTAACTTTGATTATGTAATTATTTATTTTATACATAAACCGTTGCTAAATACGATTCAACAACACACGTATAATATTGTAAGCGTTATAGTATTCAAACATATTACTGAATAGAAGGATGATATTTCTAACAAAAATATATTTATCCTCCCGCTATATTATTTCGAAAATCGAAACAGGTAATGAATCCTACACATTCTTGAAATTTGAGATATATGACAGAAATAGTTCTACTTTCTGTAACACTAAACATTTACTTAACAAATCATGAGTGATCCTAATTATGTCACTAAGTGTTATATAAAAGGTCCCGCATGGAACTTTTGCGCAATATTCTATTTCCTATATATCTTCACCGATTTAGAAAATAAACAATATTTGTATAAGTTATAGGAGTTAAGTATTGTCATTTGATGTTAAGTAGTACACATCGTCTATAATTTAAATAAAAAAGGTTTGTGAAAGAAAAATAATCTTAATATTTTTTTATTTGTCATAAATAAACTAAATCTGAAGGCACGACAGAGCTAGCAAATAAAATAGCATGTGGATATGTATTTACAAAAAAATAAACACAAGACAAAAATATCATAATCAAATAAAATTATACAATTTATCGATTTCAATGAGTAAATAAATTCAAAATAAGATCATAGACATCTTTACAAATATTTGTGTGTTTACTAGCGATATACTATTTTAAAGTTAATAATCACAGAAAATTAACCAAATATCAGGTCGGAAAAGTGAATACTGGCAAGACTTGCGTCTTGTCGTTTGCTGCCCAAAGGGTATTGCACAAGAAGCATGAGCAAATTAATGTATTAATTTCAATGAAAACAAATAGATATGATTTCAAAATTAAAATAACTAAATAACTTTATAGAACTTAAAGATAGCACTCGATTTATTTAGGGGTATGCATTAGGCTAATTTCCTATGGAACATTAGATTTTCATCAACAACTATTTCTTATTTACATACGTAGTGTTTAAGTGCATCTCAGCTACATTGAAAATACACATATATTAAGGATTCGCTACATTATAACCATAGACAACAACGTGATAATTTCTTAATAACATGCATAGAAACGTAGTGTCGCCAGGATGAAAGCATTTCATACATTTTAAGCGTATAATGACATAACGAATGAAATACTCTGTTCAAATGATTGATTAAGGAGATAAAATGATAATACTTTTACTACAGTCTTTAAAGCAATATCACAAACAAAATGCATTGTAATTTTTGCAGGAATCATTTGAGCAAAGTATTAGGCAACTGATCAACAGAATTGTAAGTATACCTACAATAGTAATTTAAATAAATATTACGACCCGACATTTCACGAAAATTTAAAATTTTGTATAATAATGTAGTGTTTAGGGGCACACAAGTAATTTTAACAAGTATAAGATGGTAACTTTCTTTACATGAAGAAATAAAAGGCGTTAAAGATGGTGGTGAGAATATGCGAATAAACAAATCAAAACCTTTAAGAGCACCCACCGCACACATATCGAAATAAATAAGATGTAAAATAGCACTGCAATAAAAAATTATACCAAAAAATTTAGTATTCATAAGACAAAGTAATTCTTTTCTGTAATAATATGTTAAAAACTGGATCGCATAATCTACTAATAAGTGGATGGAATAATTTACCGAGTTCGGCAGAAGGTAAAATTCATAAGATAACATAATGCTTTTCTGTAATAATATGTTGAAAACTGGATCGCGACAATCTATATGAATAAAAAGAGTTTCGATAAATAATA
Organism: Leptosia nina; assembly: GCA_963661955.1. Classification (NCBI taxonomy): domain Eukaryota; kingdom Metazoa; phylum Arthropoda; class Insecta; order Lepidoptera; family Pieridae; genus Leptosia; species Leptosia nina. Next base: position 5,383,112 of record CAVLEF010000007.1, read on the forward strand.
GTTTACAATGGAATGTGAAGTTGATAAAACTATCGAAAATAAATCTACGCACCGTTTCATAAGATTTCATTCTAATAATATATTTTGCATAAAAAAGAAACCTCTGAGTTTCAAGTGCAATAAAATAAGACCTTAGATAATGTAAAATGATAAAAATCAAATAAAACAAGGGTTACATCTCAATGCTTTCCGATCCCACTTCTGATATCAAACAAACAAAATAAACGGACTGAAAAGTGACTGTTGCAAAACATAACAATTTAAAGGAAGCGCCCATCGTGTACTTTAATATTTACAAACGAATGACTGAACTATTTCTAACTAAACAGAATCCTCCTATCTGATAAAGTACTCTTTGAACCTAAGCGCATATCGTATCTAATACAATAGTTGTATATACAATGCAGATTAAATAACGCTACGAGTCACTAATCTGTGACGTTTATAATCTGTGACTATGTTAAGTAATTTCTTTTATCGAACGCATCGATACAAAGCTATACCACTGAGATTGAACGTGGGCAAAATATGGCTGACATTGGTCATTCAATAATTATAACAGCTTGTCTGTGATTATCGCATAGAAAACAATGACACTGTCAGAGTTTCTATGAAGAATGTCGATTATTGCAAAAAAGCGATATCGCTGGTCCAATCTCAACGGTTTAGACACTAGGAATATACACTGTACTAAGAGAACAATTTAAGTGAAGTGGTTTGTCGGTTGCGGCGGTATCGGCGGGCGCATGGGCGTCATGCCTGGCATCGTCATCATTGGTGAAGCGCCCATGCCCATTACCACGCCCGGTTGTTGCTGGAAATACAATAAATATGGTAAAACATTTAGACTAAAAAAACTATCAAAACAGTACAAAAGATATATCGATATACTTAGTAAAATTAATTAAAATATTGAAGCTAAGTTGATAGAATGAAATTTTAATTTAAATATATCTTTCCTTACAAACAACGTACTTTAATTTCTCACTTTAATAGTATTGAATGTATAAAAACCTCAGACTTGTTAGATGAAAAACCAAACATGAAGTAATTTTTTATCGCTATGAAGTATGTATAAGACGTCTTAAATTTACAATAGAATGCAAACTTTTATTATAATTGAGCATCCAAAGATGAGAGCATCACACAGAAAAAAATGATTAACGGATCTATGTATCTAGCCATGCTCACACGCGTGCAATTCACACACATTCATACTCGGTGACAATATGAAAATGGCAAATATAAGACGCGAATTTTTAAATTAAAATGTTCCAAGCTTCAAATTCACTCCAATATATGCCATTTTCACAGTCACCTCATATATTACCTGAATTGCTGTCTGCTCCTGCGTAATACCGAAAATACAGGAGTATAATCAATCGATTAAATCAAATTAATAAATGGTAGAACATAATAACACAATTCATATTGAAATCCAGTATCAATGTTTTGTTTTTATTAAACCCAATTTAGAAATTACAACTAAGAGTCTAAGCTACTGGTCTCAAGCAAACCCGGGTAAAAAATGGGGACGGGATAAAATAAAAACTTACCATAACATAATGTGGAGGGTGGAACATGTGGGGTAACGTATGGGGCATTGGCTGTACGTTCATGCCTGGGCCCTGCAACGCAACATAAAAGGGGATGCCATGCTATGGGATGAAATTATAAAGGGAAAGCTATTACGTCACCGTGATACACGCTGTACACGAAATTTATGGAAAATTACTGTTCGAATTACTTCAAAACGTTCTCCGATAAAATTTTAAATATTTAAAATCATTAATATATTTCAACTGATATATGATAGAACAATCTAACGTGTATCTTGGTGTTTTAAATGATGGAACAAAAACAGAAAGAGGTTATAAAAAGCAAACAGATAAGGGAGTACTTTTATGCTTAATTTATTTCTTACTTTAGGAAAGATCATCTAAAGTCGATTATATAGAAGTTGAAATGGCACATTCTTTACTCAGGCTTAAGTATCAGTTTTACTATTAACAGTTGTCATGTTTAAGAAGAGACATTCCGTAGAGGTTTCTAGAAAAGTTTATGGAGTTTTCCAATCCTAGTCTTACCATTGGTCTATAGTTGGCACCCGTGGTTGCCTGCATTGGCTGTGGGCTCCATCCACCCCCCGGTTTTGACGCATTCTTCGGCGAACTCCACTGCATCGGTCTAGCGATACGCATGCTTACAATGTCTTTGCGTTTTGTAATTATTGATAGGCACAGGGAATCGCAGTTATTGAAGGTATTTTGCATATATTATAAATATAGAGATCAGCACTCTTCCCATTTACTAGACTGACATTTAGTAACGATTAATCGATTTACCAAATGCGAGTTGTGTTACAAAGAAGTTTCCCTTTGTTTCTTTTCTATGTGAATGTCAATTGTCCAAAATATTGAATTTACAAACAGCAAAGACAGTAATTGATAACGGGTGAAAGCATCCAACAAGTATCTATGTACTACAGTGAAAAAAATGCCTAAGCTCTAGCCTACGTAAATATAGAAAAAAATCTAATAGATAATAATCAACAGTGTATAAAAATGATTTTGAGTATGACAAACGAGCACTAGTGATGTTTGATGCTTTCACTAAATTATTTTAGATGACTTTAGATTCGTGGGAGCATTTCATTTAAGTAAATTTGAATTTAAAGGCATCTTTAATTATAAAAATACATCTACATGATTCACTTTAACTGCACAATTACAACGGTTATAAACATTAGAAATAACGGGACTTTCCCAGCACTTTTATAATGCCATTCATAGCATTAGAAAATATTGTATTTGTTCCAAAGATCTTAAGTGACTAAAAGAGGTAAATACCTGACTTATCGATATTTATTTAAGACACAAAACGTTATCTTATGGAGAATTACGCGTTATAACATTTATATTATTTAAAAGTATCTATGGGACAATCACTCTAGGTGGCATTGTTCGTAAGAATATTTCTGAACTGTAATTTAAAAAGTCTAATTTAGTACTTCAGATCTTAGACGTATGTCTAGCAATGTGAAATGAAAATAAGCGATTGTGTACTTACTTCTGCGCTGTAGCAGTTTTATTGATGCTTAGGTTGTTAGCGAGCTGCGCAAGAGACGAATCTAGATCGCCCGTAAGCACCTTGTTTGGTTGTGGCTGTTGTTGTTGACCTGTAGTTTTAAACATATTCTATAGTAACGCTCAGTAGATGCAACCTTAAAACGTAAAACTAGGCCATACTTTAGCTGATATATGTTGAATGGCATAAAAACAAAAATGATAGCCATGCTCACATCTAGGTGAACATAAAGTTTTAAATTATTAAAAAAAAAACAGACACGAAAATCGCAAATCCTCTGGAGAAATACTTAAAATTAGTTTAGAGTTAGATTGCACGACGACATGGACATTACGATATTACGAAATCAAAAACCAGAAAATCTTATATAAAGTATTTGAGATACTGTAAGTAAAAATCGCATATGTACACTTATTTACAAATAATTAACCAGTGTGCAAACTAGCTCAAGCTAGGTGAAACATCAAGCGGGTGTTCGGTAAGCTGACATTGGTCCAAACAGTCTAAGCATTCATCGAACCCATAGCTGCCATTGGCATCATTGGCTGACGGGCTGGCGAACCGAACATCATTGATTGGCCCATGGGTTGACCGACTTGTTGAGCCATAGGTTGTCCCATTGGTTGCATCGGCATCGGCATGTCACCGAACGGCTGAGCGGCCATCGGTGCCGGCTGCTGCTGCTTCGCCGGGGAACCCCCGAGGGACATTCTCATCACATCTTCGAGGTCGTCGAAAGCGGATTTCGGTTGGACGTTGGGGGGTGGAGGACGCGCGGGGGATGCCGAAATCGGCTGAGTGGGATCTCCGAGACCCATGAACGGGTTGGCAGCTTGCACAAGAAATTACCCGGTGTATTATAACGTTGAGTGATATGCAACCATACTTAGAATGAACAACAGTTCTAATTCAATAACCGCAAAGATCCCACATAATGTATAAACTTAATTTTTCTCCCCTTATCTTTGTATACAAAATATTGAAAGAGTACTAATATTTCCCCCCTTTATCTTTAAACCTACATATTATGATCTCTAGATTCTAATTATAAAAAAAAAAAACAAAATGAAACAATTTTCAAAACTCTTCTAAATAAGGTTGTCATATTTTGTAACAGCTCCAAAATTGTACTCTGCCTGATTAAAATTATGATAGGCTTTTAAAAATAAAGTACAATTTCGATACTGACTTAATTAGAAACTAAATACTGTATACCCATCACCGAAGTGAAATAAAGGAGAAGTTACCATGTGTTACACGAAAATATTACGCGACAAGTTATGAAAACAAAATGAAAAATTAATGACTCCATTAGGCTTGTGTTAATACATATTTTACTACACAATAAATATTAATTTGTCGACTAAAGATTGCTTTAATTAGAAGAATATACGAATTGTAAGCAATTATTCACACTTTTGTGTCTTGCCTTGTAGTAAAAATATATGGTTAAATATTATTAAATAAAGGAATATTGTACTTTTACTCTTTTTTTTAACTTCTGACATATTTTTGTCAATTTAACGACGATGTTACCGCAAAGATATGCCACAAAACTTTCAGTACTCTGCGTATAACTTATTTTTTATCATAGACAAGTGTGGGGTTCATATGATGGAAGGTAGAAGCACCTCAGCCATATAACATTGAAACTAAATGGTCCAATTTTGGCTTTGGATATTCAGAAATCCACAGATTGAAACCGAAAACGCGATTCAAATATACGGCTTTTCCATCTGTGGACGGTGCTTCGTAACGCGGACGGAATTTCCATTAACCTATATCGATTTAATATCCAGATTTCCTGACGAAGGCTAACGTTTTTCGGAAAATAAATATATAGATAAGAATCATGTTAGAGCCGTTGGGGATCGAATCCACGACCCGTTGATTATTAGCAATACATTGCTGCCATACACCCACGAGGTCCGTCCGTCCGTCTATGTGAAACGTGGTTAGATTTTAGAGTGGCTATTTTCTCTTATTCATAATGTTCTTTGTTAGAGTAACGCCACGGAATGCTGTGGATACCGGTTGAAGTCCTGCCCGTGTCGTAAATGTTTTCAGTCTATAATCGATTTTTTATTTGATACACTGCCATCTTGTGCTATAACATGTGGAAAATAAAGTTTTCAATTTATTTATTAAAACACTAGCCCTATGGAGTCGAGTCTAGTAACACATGGCAACCGTTTAAGCGGTGCCTCACCTGTGGTGTCAGTGTTACTGAATACGTTAGTGAAGCTAGCCTCCGAGACAAACGTGTTTCCAGCGGAGGCGTTGGGTGCGCCGGGGGCAGGCGGGCCTCCCGCGGGGAAGGCCGAGAAACCGTTGCTCTGCTGCCAGAGCGGCTGCTGTTGCTGTTGTGGTTGCGGTTGGGCCGCTACAACGTTTGATACGTCACTATATCGCCCTAATACTGTTTCACGTCTATGTTTTTGTACTATTTATAGATGTCTAACTTCGCGACTAAAAATTAATCATTGGAATCATTTTATAGGTATGTCCCAAGACACGCAATTCCTTTATGATAAATAGCGAAAGATAGAGATTGTGTATATTATCATCGATATTCAAAAAACTTATCATAAATACAACTTTTACATGTCCACTTAAAAAAAATAGTACGGCTTAAAATTAAGTAGATTTAAGGAAATAATGCCTGAATAATGGCCGCTTCCCTAAAAATGTTTATGATATTCGATACAGTAACAGATTTAGTACTACAGTTGGAAATAGAGGCTTATAGATTTGTGCTACTATGCTAGGTGCTATACAAATATACAGTGAACTTATGTACAAATGCACCTTCCACCTCAATAAGCACTATCACTTTAGTATTACCACTGAACGTAACTTTATTTACATATTTATGAGATAAATTCTCCTAAGGTATTGTACTAGACAACAAACATCATACTAAACTAGTTTTTCTTTAAACATTTTTTGTACTTGACTGCATAGAAAAAATATCAAATATTTTGTATATGAGCTTCGATTTATTTGTCGAGGTTAAGTTTACTATACTCAAAGTAAGGATAACTATACCTCCAAACATATCGGCGAAGGGGTTACCGAGCGACAAAAGGTCGTCTGATGCCTTGGAGGTGGAATTGTTAGTATCAGCCGGCGTCGGGCCAAATAGATCCACTATGTTCTGTGACTGAGACTGTGGCTGAGATGACAGGAACGGGTTGTTCGCGGAGTTTGTTGGAGATTGGACTTTGTTCTGTAATGATTAACAATCATGTTTAAAATACTTGAAGTTTCATCGTTAATCTGAAATTGTAATTTATGTTTATATACGTATAATTTTCACGCAAACAATTGCATAGTGACGTTATTTCCTTCAAGATTGAATATGAAATTTGGGTATCCACTAGATGGCGCTAATGTGAAATTGATATTATGAAAATTGAAATTGAAAATTAATATATAAGATTATCATCATATTTTGTAAACGATTATGATATTTTAACCCATTAATCTAATTTGGAAATAACATACAAATTGAAGATAGATTCATTTAACAACTATCATGAAGATTATAAAGTGAAAAGCCTTGATATAAATGAAAATTGAGCATTACTCCATAAAATACCCCCATACTACGGCGGCGTATTACAGTGCCGGTTTATTTACAGTCATATACGTGTACGATATACCAATGGGTGGATTATCCCTTCTTTGCAGAGGAAGGAACATGAAATGTACGATGGCTATATAAAATGAATGAATATTGAGAAAAACACAATAAACAAATGCGCCCATAACAACCACTATATTATATGATGTTTCTGAATGTCAAGTGTTTGTTTATACGAATTTAATATCTTTGGACAAACACCCGCAATAAACATATACAAAAGCACCATGATTTGGCCAAATTCGAACAAGACCCGTAAACCCTAAAATGCTTCTTACAAATAGTTGCGAGATTTGAGTAACGTCTTCTTCCCCAGTCATCTCCTCGCCTTGAAACAAATGGACCTGTAGAAATGGTGGTACACGGGTGGTGAACACTTTGGACTTAGCTCATACTGAGGCTTTAAACACGAGGTAATCTAAGATGTTCTTACACAGAAATAAAAAGGAACTGGCATAATTGAAGAATGTTGTTATTGTTTAAAAATAATAAACTTAAAGTAACATACTGTCTATAGTTTACCCGAGTAGTACACATTTAAATAAAACACTTTAACGGTTTAAAACGCGATATATTAGTTAAACTTATTTGAATATGATTTTTAACTTCGGCCCGATGTTTCGGATGATTTGCAGCAGCCGTGGTCACGGGGAGACTGACGGCTGCTGCAAAGCATCGTTTTAAACCGTTAAAGTGTTTTATTTAAAGTAACATGTTAGTCTATATGTACTTCTGAGTAGTTTTTATTTTAAACAATTACATTTTCAAGTTTATAACCTAGTTAAATAGTTATAATAGAATAGCTAACCTTATACTGGTTCATAGCAGCTTCTTCCTCAGCCAACGCCTGTTGTCGCAGCGAGTCGTCGATAAAGAGAGACCCGTTCGCTTGCGAGTCTATACGACTGGAAGCAGCCGCGTTGCCAAACGACGATGATGTGGAGGACAGGGCGCCCATTACGTTGGCCACGTTCTTTTGGGCACTAGAATTAGAACAATATTTATTAATTTAACAACATACATGAATAAATACAGTCTGTAGTTTATGCGAGTGATACACATTAAAATAAAACACTCACGGTTTAAAACGCGATATATATTAGTTAAACTTATTTATTTTAACTACGGCCTGGCGTTTCGGATACTTTGCAGCAGCCGTGGTCGAAGGGAGACTAAAGATGGAGGGTGTCTCAGACGTCAAAATAACAACCCTCTACGCTAGCGCCATATGTATTTGGCGAAACAGGACCTGTTTACCCGTTGAAGTGTTTTATTTAAACACATACACAATTATTTGAGTCCAAATTAAAAAAAACTTTAAAATATTACTGCCTTAAATAACTTGGCTGATAAAGCCCGAAATTTAGGAACGTATTTATAAATTTTAGTTATCGTTAATTTTTCTTTGTCTGGCAAATGAGCATAAATTGTTGGAAAGTAACACATATCAGTGACAGGTTAGATGTTACCTAAAAATTTTTTGCTTTATTGAGAGATAATGTGTGTGTAATACCTGGCTGTTTGTGTGGGTGTGTTGGCTGCTGAACCACGTTTGCCTTCCAGTGTTGCCAAATGGCCTTCCAGGGCATCGAGTAAGCTACTTGGTGCTCGGGTCAGGTCTGGTATGTCACCCTTGTCTATACCCACGTTTTCTGCCACCTATATAGTGGGGAACATAAATTACATTACACTTATGCAAAATAAATAATAGGTAACCACAAGGGAATTTAAAGTATTGTATAATTTTAATGTTTTAATGCTTTTTTTTCACATGTCAATGAACATTGGGCTATTTATAATTTAAAAAAATGTTTACAAAAAAATTGACAAGCTGTATCCCTTTCGTGACCTTCTTATCTTATACCTTAACCAAAGACATGACACGTATTAAGGTTCAATGTCCTAGGTACGAAACGTAAGGTAAATCATTAAAATTTTGCCATCTAAACAATTTTAAATTTTTTAGTCTCGCATGTAAAAAGTTAATCTACCTTCAAAAATTCTCCAACTCGATCCATTCTAATGAGGAACTTCTTGTAAAGATCGAGGGCATCGCGACAATTCTTCTTGTTCATATCGAAGTATTTCTCCAGCAGGTTGATTATACCATCGTTGTAGCACGCGAATAATCTGGAATTTTCCAATGTCTCATATGTGACATGCTTTTCTCGAGTATAATAACCTTCGTAGAATATGTAGCAATTGATTTGAAAAAAGAGATATCAATCGATCTTGGCAATGAAATATGTCAAATGAAAAATTCTTCGGGTCTCACTTAAGGAAACCAGAAAGGAAACAAAAGGTTAGTTAAAATAAAAAGACAAGATAATAACTTTTATTTTAAAATACCTAATGAGATCTCTGAAGAGCAACATAAAGCACATATTGATGACTCCGTTGGTGAGGTCGTTGGCTGTGCAGTCGAACTCTAACAGCGCATCTAACTGCGCCTGCAGCACAGGCAAGGTTTTGAGCAACTCCTCAGCATTCATCATGCGGAGGGAACCTTCTTCCTTCCTGAAAGAATAGGGGGGTTTGTCTAGGAGATGCACTAAACGATACACTCAGGTTATTCTGAATCACATTTATATTTCTTTGTATATATCTATAATATATTTATGCTAAGTTATATTGAAGTCCTGTGGGGTCGGAGATTTACATTCATTACCCCGCAGAAAATTATACTCTTTATTGTAAAGTCACTTCTTATAAACCACGAATACCTGATAGGTGAGACAGGTAACATAGCTTTATATCTAAAAATATTTATTGATAGTTTTTTTTGTCGTTTTCTGTCCTGCTTTTTTAGCTTTACGTGAATTTCCTATAATGGAAAAATAAAAACATTTTTGTTTGCTGTGTTATGTGTTCGTGACTTACCCTCTCTTGACCTTACAGAAGTCGAAGGCGACAGTCCTGTAGGAGAGTGCCTTCTCGTTGAGGTACCTGGCGTACCGGCGGATGAACGGAGACATATCATAGCCTGTTTTGTTTTAAATATTTATCAGCATATGACGCAATAAGTATATAAACAGTGTGAAATGATTTTTATAATATGAGCTATGATGATATTGTAATAAGAATAGTTTAGTGATTAATCACTTAAGGAACCTCCCTACCTCCATAACTGTATTAAATATGTAAAAGCATTTTTCAAGAAACAACAAATACTAATTGATGCTATGCAATCTATAAATATGATATATAAGAGACAAGCTTTAAAGTAAGGTGCAACTTCGAAGTTTTCAACAACATTACACTAATAAATATGTATGTAAGTAGGAAATAGCTACTTCTTTCTTATGTTTATCTAAATAAGGCAAAATAGAAGTATAGCATTTTTGCGCACATGGATAATGGAAAACAAATAAATATAGTAGATGTAAACTATATTTAGTTCATTGTGATCGCATTGCATGTGCACAAGTATAGTCACAGCCTTATAATCTTTAAATATAAAAAGACTAGTGATACAAATAGAAGCCTTAAAATCTAACCCAATTCGTCAACCTCATTTTTTCTTGTGATAGCATATCCGAGGAAGGAGACGGCTAACACATACATGCCTAAAAACAAACATCTTTAGCGAAAACAAAACAACGTACAGCTAAGCGTGCATGAAAGATGGTTCCTAGGCATTATGCAATGTAGTTATAAAATGAAAAATCTCATACTACTTGTCTTTGTAATTCTGTTGGGTCAAGGTTTGCAGAGGTTTCGCACGATAACGCGGGGCATCGAACAAACAATGAATGAAGGAAGTATGCGCTGCTAATTACTGTGAGATATTGAATCTTAAATAAAACACTTTTAATGGTTTAAAAAGCAAAATATAAGATGTCTAATTTTTAACTACTACTTGACGTTTCAAATGTTGTACAGTCGTCGTAATCACTGAAGAATGTTTGATTTAATGTGAAAAAATCGCGTAATTTACAAATCTTTCCGTTTTAATAAAAATTATTAATATTAATGTTCTACATCTAATTGTTTTTTTTTTTATCTTATTAAAATATTGGGCGGTATTAGATTTAAAATAAGAGACTGATTCTTAAAGAACCTAAACAAATCCCTGTATTTTTTTATACAAGACAATGATTTTCAATAGTATCTTATCTTGTAGTTGAGGTATAAAAAACTCTTGTTTAATGATATAGTGAAACACAAAACAAAGACAGACGCCCACAAATATGACAGAATCGTAAGGCTTAAACAAATATTTTATTAAATAGTCTGTGCAAACTGTGAGAACATGAAATATGAATTTCAGTTTCACCTTTTCATGCACTGTCTGCGAAATACGTTTTACACTAAAAGATAATATTAGCATAAAGCTACATTACATTTTAGAATATCGAAATAACGAATCCACCTGGCTTTGAATAATACAACTTTCTGTGGATCAGTATATTATATATTGTTAAATTATAGATAGTAATAGAATTGCTTGCGTAAAAGAAATTGATCGATAGCTCTGTTTTTGACAATTAATGAATGTTGTTGAACGAGAAATCAACAGTGCTTGAAAAACAAAACAAAGAACAGTGCATAGATATGCGAAAACTGCAATCCCACAAAAGCGTGCCTGCTGAAAGAAATGACACAGTAAGCCGCTTTATTTGAATTGTGGACTCACCGATCCTCGCACCGGCGGCGCCTTCCCGAAAGCAAAGGGAAATCGGTGGTTAGAAACAGTATCAGTGTAAACTCATCGGTTGTGGTAGATTCAGAAATAATATTCAATAATACTACAGGTGGAAAAATCGTGCAAAGTAGTCTCTCATAAACGTCCGACTTTCATCTTAATTTCACTGTGTTTATACAATGAATCTACCAACACACCTTTAAATATCTTAGTAATAATAACTATAGTGCAAGGAAACCAGTTTTTCAATAAACAATATTTTGTATGATATTTCGTGTTTCGATGAAACAAGTTATTTACAGTTACTAAAGGTGTTAGATTAGTTTTTATTAATTAATAATGATAAAATGAATGTTTACTCAATTCACGTTTTCACATCTGTACTATTAAACATGTTTACATTTAAGGATGTCATTAGCAAGACGTAAAAAGTTAATGAAATAAAAACGAATCAGTCTTATAATTGCTAAATTAGATTTGTCCGACTTTTAATTAATTGATCAATCTTATTACTAAGTTTTATTTTTTTCTATATACTGGTTTCCATACACAGTAAACAAAGATAGGATAATAAGAAATAAATCCATCGAACCAATGAATCATTATCGGCATCGTTAATGCAATTTATTATAACAAACACTATAAAATAGCAAATAAAATGTCTATACGGAGCAGGTAATGTGGGTGCATAGCACTCACTTGCACTTGATTAATAAACATCGATATTGCTTTATAATTAAATAGATAAATAATATGTCTATATTTTAAAGATATACGTATATATATATATAAAGTATATTCCTATATAATGCAAGGAGTAATGTGACACAAAATGTGACCAATTCAATAACTTTTAACACTTTGAGAATTCAGCCCACTTTTTTAATATTTATACGCATAATATGCATTTAGAATAATATATAGAAGACGCATGCGAATCACTTTTCAATATCTTATATTAATCACTTGTTATTTTTATTAAATTTGCGTTAGGTTTTTCCATAAGGTTGTTTTTTTCGAAGAATTATTCGGAATAGAGAGCTAGGTATTATTTTGATATCATTTTTTGTTAAAATAGGTGTACCAGTATACATGAAATCTGTCCTACTGTTTGCCTTGAGTTTTTTAATGTCTCTGTATATTAGATAGCCAATCTGCTATTCCTTACACTAACTATTTCAAAGAATGCCGTAGTTAGCTTTTTTTAGTTTGTTGGTAAGTAGTGGTAAGGGCCGCAAAGTAAATTATGCCACGTTGTAAGCCGGCTTCACAGAGCAGGGCTATTAGTTTCAATGTCAGTGACAACGTCGGCTAGAACTCGCATTCGGGTCAGTGTTTTCGCGCTCAACTTAGGTCTCAGATATCCAAACGTTTATGTAGCATATAAGTTTTCAAACACTAAAGTTACGTAAGTGCAAGTTATTTTATCAGTTTCATGAAATTTGTGGTAATCGAGCGGTATAAATCTACACTAATATACGATAAGACCGGGAGTTCGATTGCAGTGCGGCTAAATATTAGTGAAGCAAAAAGGGCGCAGTGACCCAGTTTCTGTCAAGTTCTTTACTATGCACCCTTAAAGAGTTAACTGTCTGCACAATCTACCAGATTACGGAATATTCACAGAAAAGAAAAATAAATACAAAACGCAGTTTAGTATAATTTATGATAAGGATTGTATTTATTTAGCCGTGTATAGCAATTAGGGAAATTATATGAAATCACATTAATTAGTTACGTACAAAAAACGCCCGGAAAATTATTAATTAGTAGGAAGGTAACATAGCACTTATACATATTAATATACGGATATATTTTCTTCCGAAACTGTTAACTGGTGTATTTGTAGTATAAGCAAAGACGTACTGAAAGTTGCGCGTAACTTCAAAAACGTTTTCAGATCAAATGATAGTCAATTACCGCCTATTAGCAGAAGTAAACAACCTTGGTCCGCGCGATAACGGTTACAAGGTAATACAAATCATAAAGGATCAATACTATTTCAGCCGAGCTAGGGTCAGTGCGTGTCGTTGAACTATACTCTCGGTCACAACTTGTAACCCTTGCCAATTATTACGAGTCCTAGTGCATTGGCTGGCACAAGGAAATACAAATAAAACTTTGTTTATTCGTTCATTAGCTGACTAATAGAACGTTTTATACTCCATGCGTTTATTAAGTGGCTTACAATTTTAGTGAGTAACAAAAAAAGAAATATTTTTAATAAGGAGAAAAATAAAAATGCTCAATTAACTTAGTCGAAAATGAATGATGGTCACCGAGCTTTTGTAGAATACCCTTTTTAGACTATTAAAATAAAAAAAACTCAAGTCATAAAAGTTGCAGTTAGACTAGTCTACCTCTAGTGGTCTTATTTTTATATATTCTAGGCATAGTTGACATGTCATTTGAAATTATTTTCTCAATATGCAAACAATACTGTAGGTTTTGTGTATGTACGTGAACCAGCTGCATCTAACTAAGCTTAAATAAGTTCTGACTAAAATTTACTTCTTAAATCATCTAGCAAAGTGACGGTGCACTTTTTCCTTTTAGATGTTATATTTCTGAAAATCTGAATTTTCTCAAAACATACACTTGTGCCATCGATCGCCGACCGCAGACGCTTCGAAGGTAGCGCACCCCAAAAATATACATCTTACATAAATAATGAGAGTACAACTTCTCTATATGCAGGCGTTCGTAATATTAGTCAAAGTAGTAGTAATTGTTCGTACTCATCTTTGAAAATCGTATCTCTATCGAAAAAATACCTTCAGTGTTAGATTTTTTCAATGTAATAAAGACAGAACAAAAACGTCAGTCTCATCAGAATTTCTTCAGTTTGAATTGCATTTATATGCAATGTTAAAAATTTGTTTTTGCGGAAGTCTGACGCTCAATGGAATTAAAACAACACATACTTACATTAAGATATTTTCTCATAATCCGAGACTAGCCTTATATAAAGAAAATTCAAATGCGCATTTATTTTTTGAGGGTAGGCAACATTGAACTGCATTAAAGATTATATATATATACATCGGGTCAAATGCGTACGATTAGGGCCAAAACGTGGTCGCACGAAGGCATGTCAGGTCAAAAAAGGCGATGACACAAATCGACTGTTAGGTAATGCCAAAACTTGGCAACTATTAAGCGATATTGTTACGTCATCCGGGTTGGTGAATCTTAAAACTTGTTTGCGGCAAAAAATGCCTATTTATCATTACAACCTTAATATTCGTACTTATTTATTATATGTATAAAATACGTAAGCAAGTACACTTAATGTAGACATTTACATCGAGTTTATAAAATATGGTAACTATATCCTTAAAATGTTTAAGAAAGATCTTATTAAAATTATTATATAAATTAATTTACTGAAATAATAATCAAACAAATATAATTTGTATACAATTAATGTAACAGAATCGCAATATACTGATTGAAAATTTTAATTTAATTCTTAATCTGCTCCAAACTATAGACATTTTATTTATTAAAGTAATTATAACTTTTTCGACAGATGTTGTATGAAAAGGAAATATGGATTTAAAAAGTTCAAAAAGTACATACCTTGCACCCCGCTTTTGTCTAGAAAATTACTTAGTTGAAACGTCGAATTACTTGACGCCAAGTATTGTGTGAACCTCTGAAACCAAAAAGAGATTTTTTATGTAGAGACAACGCCCTTATGTATGAGTATCCTCCGCTTTAATATAAAAACAAGTTTCATTCCTTTCACGAAATCAGCATATTATTTTAATACGATAAAAAAATTGCTATATTTTTCGTACAATAAAACTGTAAAACCGAAAAGTAAGAGAGATTGAGTCTTATATTATGTATTTTGAAGCTCAAACTCAACTCAAAAAACTAAAATATGTACTTTTTTAACTAGCCAGTTTTGGTCCTAGCTATTTCTAAACTTTAGAAAAATATTCTCTACATCTACACTAACTGCAATTATATTATTAAATTAGCTGTGTCAGCGACTTCGTCCGCGTAGAATAGTTATAACTCTAAAATTTTAAGTTGTTACCCACGACGTCGACCGCGTCGTTAAAGTTAATCTTGAAATATAGACGTATTTTACTGTCGCGGATTTTTTAGACCATTTAAAGAGGAATCATTCTTTCGCACAGTAGTTACTAAGATTAGCGCGTTCAAACATACAAACTAACAAATAAACTCGTCAGTTTATATATTAGTATAGATTACTTCATTCAATTATAGTGTCACAAGTTTCATGCGAATTCGACAGAGCTTATGTTGGGTAAATATGACGGCAAATTGAGTAATAGATAAGCCGAGGTCACAATGTTCGGCGAAGAGAAGGTTCACATCGAAAGGTTGCTAAAACTTGTGAAATGACAAAAAGCTTAGAGTACTAAGAAATATTGGTAGAATTTGTGATACACGTAAACGGTTGGCTGTTGCATAAAAATTGACGGCTACTATTGTTATTTTCATAACTTTTTGCAATCACCATAACCGGACGTCAAACCTACGTCCAAGGCCATTAGGTTATTGAATCGCCATGCAATGCTTTAAAAAAAATCATATACCGTGAAACGTGAACTCTATGTACTAAATTGTAACCTACGTACGTCTTACAACAACTTACATATCCGCAAAGGAATACTGGAATGTATTTAGGAGTAGTCACCAAATGCTACCAGAAACTTCTAAACAACAGCAATTCTAACCATTCGCACCCCGACAATAAAGACGCTGTCAACCAGAAGACAAACCCCCAAAAGTACATAATGGAAACGCAATTTCGTCGCCGGCTGTGCTCGCGAGCCGATTCTACAAAGTAGGTCACTTCTGGTTTATCATTTCTACGTGACATATTTTATTCAATACCACCATTAGGCATTTTAATCAAAACGTTTCATTTCTTTCGCCTACGTAATTTACGAGATTATTGGACCGTTTTAATTCCACGGAGGGATTATGTCAAGTATCTTTGGAGGGATAGAGGCGATTAAGAAGTATAAAATTCCTGATTGTTTGAGCTGGGAATTTAAAACGTGGAAGCTATACTGACATTGATGTTATGATGGAGTGTCTTGTCACTCGTTTTATTTAGCTCACATCAATCAAAAAATCGAAATCCTAATCAGAATACAAATTACGCGGTTCGAGCTGCTATGGCAATTAATTTTATATTCTCTATGAGTGGACGAATACATTCCTGCATAACTTGAATATACAATACAGATGAATTGTACTTAGTTTTATATAGCTATGTACTCATTGGCGAACTGTAACTGTAACTTGAATAAAATTTTCTACATTTATTAGTATTTTAAGTACTCGAGGTCTTGGCACAGGAAATTCTAGACATATCTTCTGTCGATGAAAAAGTGACAATCGTATATGGAAAATGAATAGACAGCTCTGTGGCATTGGCTGAGCTTAGATTCAAAGTTACGATTCTCATTTTAATAACAATCCAGCTGGAACGATTGCAATAGTACATGATGCCCATTCATAATTCACCAGTGCTTCTGCCGAATAGCACTACAAAATTGAGCCATACATTGCTATACAATTACTTAACGTATAAAGTTACAGATATGCGTCGTTGGTGAGTACCCGACTTTACGCTTCGACATTCACAATATCACGACCACTTGTTTCAATAAAGAGCTATTTTTGTTGGGTCCAATATCCATGTCGATGATATTACTCGTTTATATTAACTAGGGGACGATTCACTTGCTTAATGGCTGAAGCATGATACCGGTTAAGAATTGTCCAAAAAAAAGGGGAAAGAAAAGCGCACCCAATAACATATCGGGTCTCAGGATCCAAATTCTGTAACGCTAAATTAGTAATATACGATTTCCCACATTTATGTGCTAATAGAGAAAATTAAAGTAAATGATGCCTTACCTCATTTCCATATGCCAGTAGATGATGCACAGTTATGAGAGCCTTATAGACAACCACCCAGTTGGTGTTCTGCGTCCTCTCAACCAGCAGATTCGCAAGCTGTGGTATCGACACGTTAGGCTCGTTGGTGCAGTGTACTAGATCTGGAATGAACATAAAAAATACAAATAAATGAAAAATAACTAATCCAAAAAATGGAATGACGCGGCGGGTAATATAAAAAACAGATATTATATCAAATACCTGTGCAATTTCCCCGATAGCAAATCAAATTCAGTGCGGCGAGAGTTAATTGAATCTTAACGGAGGTCAAAGCAGAGGTCGCTGAGGTAACTAAATCATTAATAGCCCAATGCTCTTGACACCAAATTATCGGCGGACAATGTAACGATATCAATTTAACGACATTTTTAAGGCAGCACATTAAACCTGATTTTAAGGCTGTACGTGAAATAGCAGACACAATTTCATACAACTGTTACATAAACCATAACCCATGTATGATGAATTTATGTGCAAATTGTCATTTGATTGTGTGGTTTATAACTTATTGATTATTTAGTAAACAACTTAATACACAGTCCATAACATATACATTATAAAATGTATTTCATACTGCTAAGTGCAAAAGGAACCCACTATATCACTAACCAATTTATTATTCTTCAATCTATAATAACAATTTGCAAGCAAGAATTGATTTATTTAGAATTAAAGAAGGGAATAGTTTAGAATATTTTTAAAATGATTGTTCTTATAGTCATTTCCCAATCACAATAAATAACGTAATCCATTGTTTGAAGCCTCGTACACAGAATCTCAACTTATCAATGAATCTGTTAATCTCCATAACGCCCTTTTAATTTGTATTGCAAAAACAAGGAATCTTGCTCATTTTTTGAAATAAATAGTGCTGTACATGCAAATTATTAATATTTTATAATAATATTTTTAGCATTAACATTTAAGTTAATATCACCAGTGGAGATAACACAGGAAGTAACTCTGTCTGACCGTTTATCATATTTCACTTGAATCAGAACATTCCTAAACAGATCCATAAACACATGGCTGGAAACAATGTATTTTAGTTGTTATCTTATTTTTGGTAACAAATGTTATAAAAATGTATGGATATTAAGTTACAGCAATATAATCCATACAGATGTTATAAAGCAAATTTGTTTGCAGTTAGAAATAGAGTAGATGTTTCTTATCACGCATAGTACTGGTAGGAATTGTTAGGATGAACCCAGTAGCCTCTTTCAAACAATTATTACAGTGTTAGCTCGTTTATCTTGGTTGTATATAACACTTTCAGGTCATATATAAATTTTATATGTTTTATAGAAGGACAATTCTCACCTTTCTTTTATAAAAATCTATTTTACTATCTAGGACTTCTTGAAGACTTAGATAGTAAATTATGTGTATCTTTAAAAGTTTACTACATTAATGTTGATTTGGAAGAGATTCTAGAGAGATAATTCAGTTCAATATAATAAAACATCTGTAAAAATGCAGAGTTCAGTTAGTAAATATAATCTTATAGTAAATCCTAGACTTATGTCCAGTCATTGTATTTGTTGATTTTCAATTTATTAATAGAACAACACACAAAATAGAAAAAAGGTGTATATTGTGTCTGCAGTTTATGCAAGTAGTGTATTTAAAATATTGTAATGGTTAAAAATGCAATATGTATTAGTTAAAATTATGTTAAGTACGACTGTCATTTTGGATGCTTTGCAGCAGTTGTGGTCATGGGGATTCTCCCCAGCTATATAGTATTAAGTTTAACTAATAACCCTTTTAAACCTTTAAAGTATTTTATTTAAAAAAGTTGTATATTCCAGAACTCTCAAGAAAACTTCTTTATTGAAAGAAGAATTGTATTGCTATAAAATATGCCATAGATTATATATAGTTTTAGTGTAATATCTTATAATTATTTTCAGAAATAAGATCAATGTAATTAACAAAGATTAAATTACCTACATAGGGTTAAAACATTAGAAAATGTTCTAGTCATTAAAAACGGAAGCTATACAAATCTCTTCATGATTATTATTAGTTGTGAAAGGTAAACAGAAATTAATTGTGTTTTTATTATTGTTGGCAGTGCTTATCTTTCTAGACGTATGATAGTGATTAGATTAATTTTTAAGTATATTTTTCCAATATGATTACATTGGCAAATTTTACTTTGACTTAAAAAGTAGATGTAATAGTGTATCCAATTCGTAAAATTGTAAGGTTCCAATATTTTAAGTCTTCCTATTTACAAGTAGCTAGTTAAAAAGACGGCAAAAAATGTTTGTTATATCATATACTTGATTATGAACATATAGTAAGTTATTTATGATTACGATGTACGTATTCCTTGTTAGATAAGAATAGACGTTCAAATCTTAAATTCGATTGTTTTTATTCAGATTTTAATGTTTTACACTTGAATTCTTCCAAAATGATCGCAGTGGGCACTTAATACTTTTGTGTCTGCTAAGGTCGATATGAATTTCATGTCGGAAAGAACGTAGTTACATTTGCAGACTGAATTGATGAAGAATACTCACAATCTAAATGTTTCTTTTTTGGAGCAATCATTTCTTCAGTAGTGGCTTTACATACGGATTTGGCTAAGCCCTGGCCAGCAATACTGTGACGAGCGGCTAAAAGCCTATCGTTTATTGTCTGCCCCGCCATCATCACGCTAAGTCCTGACATAAACTATTTACACTGAGAATCACTGGTAATTATCGCCTCTATATGATATTTTTTAAAATTAATACAGGACGATGACGAGAAAAATATGTCACCGCCCCCCCAGCTGGCACTACACTAAATCCAAAATGGCTGACCAGTGCTGCCACTAGCCGGTATCTACAGATTTATCAACCAAAAGCATTTAATAAGTAAAAACCTTTTTTAATTTAGCAAAACTATTGAAAAAAGGTATAATAAGTAAAAATTAAAAATCAACAACTTAAAATATTGAAACCAGTATTGAAGGTTATTATTTTTATTAAATATGTCTCAGAGTCTTATTTATAGACTGTACACATATGTATTCTGTATCCATAATCCATACTATTCTGTGGTTGAATTCGGACTCTTTAAAAATAAAATAAAATAAAATATATTCATTGCTGCTGTGTTGTTGCACTTGCGCTATTAAGGTGTCTTATGTTTTTCATTTTGATTAAATAATTTTATCAGTATAACGTTATGGGTATTATTATTAAAATAGATTTCGAAGAAAAATAAGTCAATTTCGTGTGTAATAATTAGTATGATAATAAGTAATACCACGTATCGAAATGGCTATGTAAACTGGTAAAGAATTTAAAAATTGTTATTGTATCAAGATGGTAAAAAGAAGAAATTTAAAACGAACCGCCAAAAAAGCGTCAATATCACCAGAAACAGAGTCTGGACCACAGCGAATTGATAACTTGGCGGGTTCAACTACTTCCAAGCAGATAGCTAGCCATACAAACCAGTCTGTTTTATTAAAAATATGTAGACTTTGTGAGAGTAAAGATGGCCCATTTCTGGATATATTTGATGCTGAAAGGATAATAGCTAAAAAAATTTATGATATAATGCCATTTGTGGTGAGTGTCCTGTGACCTTATTAATTTGCGGTATTTTTTTATGTTTGAACAATCAATTTTGTATGAATTTTTAAAAATAATTTCTTTTTTTATCAATATGCGATATAGAAAGAGAATATAAAAAGATATCTATGCATTATTACTTTCATTTTCCAGATTGCTGAGAATGATAATTTACCTCAAAAAATATGCTTTCGTTGTTCAGCTAAAGTAGAAGAATTGCATGAGTTTATACAAAAGTGCTTAAATGCGCAGAAAACTCTTTGTAAAGCTATGGGCATGGAAAATACAATAACAGTTAAACCAAGAAGAGATGAAGTAATCTGGGAAAAAAAGTTGAATGAATGCAACATTTCTAATGATGATATTTGCAAAGCCCTTGTTAAAAAGGCAATTGAGGGTATTCCTACCTTAACACTTAAGGATGATGAACCAATTTTGTTTAAAAAACAAGTTGGAAGTGACTCTAAACTATTAAATGAGAAAAGTTATGAAGTAGAAGATATGTTAATAGCAAAAGAACAAAAACAAAAAAGTAATCTTAGCACTCAGACTCATGAAGAAAATGAAAAGACTTCATCTTCTGATGATGAAGATGTACCTCTTCAGGAAACTTCAAAAGAATCTCAGAAAAAACTTGAGAAAGTTGGGCCGGAAAACAAAATAATTAAAACTAATATGTTTAGTGTTGACTCTAGCAGTAAATCAGAAGACACAACCAAACCATTCAATATAATGGACCATGTTAGTATGATTAAAGTCAATGGAGTTGGTGTACTATTTCAATGCAAACTGTGTAACCGAAACTTTCTTAAAAAGGATGTGGTGATTAGTCATGGATGTGCTAAAAATGGTGGAAAAAAAATTGCAGAGGAGATCAAAACTGCTCCTCCACCACCACCTAAAATTCCATTGATCAAGTATATAAATACAAAAACTCAAAATGTGCTTCCTATCCAAACTGATACAAAACCACAGGAGAAACATGTTTTAAATAACACACCTATTAATATAGATGATGATGATGACACACCCTTGAAACCACAAAAAAAGAAACCTAAAATTGGTCCTGCTAGTAAGGTTGGTAAACCTTTAAATATCACATCCACACCCCAGCCTATAACATCATCACCTTCACAATCTACATGTCCACCTTTAGGTGGTGTCCCTTCGGTACAATTGCCATTTGGATCAGCACATTTAAATAGTTTATATAAACTTGTTCCTGGCCCAAATAATTCATTTATGTTAGTAGAAGATAAGTCGGAATCCCCAACTACATCAGAATCCACAACCAGTGCTCTATATGAGAGGCTTGTGAATTCTGGATCTAACATGGCTAAGAATGTTCTAAATAATGTTTCAACTAAACAACCGAAGCAGCTGCCGAAAGCAACAGAAAAACCATATCCTGTTGGTTTATTCAAAAGTGGTGTATCACAACAGTCTACTTCGATACTTCCCACGGTTGAAGCACTAGCTATGCCACCAACCAAGAAACAGTCGTATACAATTGTTAAAACTGGGAACCCCAGTAAATTAGTGATATCAACAAAACCGCAAGCCAATGAAAATGAAGTACCACAAAAGAAGGCGAGGCGGTCTTCGCGTAATTGTCCAGGCGATAGCCGACTAACCGAGAATGAAAATGAAGGGCAGAATTCATTCTTTACATTTGTAAATGTTGATCCAATTGCTCAGCCATCATATGTTCTGCCAACTGACAATATTATACAAGAGTCCCAAATATCAACGTCTACATCTAAAGCTGCAGAAGCCAAGGACAACGATACGTATTCCTGTAATATGTGTGATGAGAAATTTTCTAGAGAAAAGAAATTGCTCACTCATATTCAATCCCACTATAGTAAGATGGACGAAGAAGACGAGATCAGGGCACATAATAACTCAAAGAAGCGGAAAAGTAAATCATAGATTTGAAGAAGTAG
Source organism: Leptosia nina (assembly GCA_963661955.1). Taxonomy (NCBI): domain Eukaryota; kingdom Metazoa; phylum Arthropoda; class Insecta; order Lepidoptera; family Pieridae; genus Leptosia; species Leptosia nina. The sequence continues at coordinate 5,405,966 of CAVLEF010000007.1, forward strand.
CGTGCGGGGTGACGTTAATATGATTTTTATATTTTGGAATTTAAGGATTTTGTTGACAACTAGAAGCTGATTTTTATTTGAATGAGATATTTTTTTGTATTGTCTGATTATACATGGGCTAGTTCGTCTACATGTAGAACGCAAGATTGACTGTGACAGACTTATAAATATATCGCGCAATTTAGTATTGCATTCTCTAGTGTCTTTACTATGTGTATAGTTCATATAATAAAACTTTCATCCTACTTCAAAGTGATGAAGGTATCATAACTATTTCTTTTTTTGTGCTTTATATGCGAGAAGTGTAAACCATGTTCTAAATAAATATTCAAATTAAACTTTTTTAATTGGGTCTAATATTTTCGTAAGAGAGCACATTTTGTTGTGTCCATTCGCGAAAATTAATATATAAATAAAAAATATATATAAATACAAATAAAAATTATATAAATTTAAAAATCGATAATAAATTGAAAAATGTATAACGGGCAGGACTTGAACCGGCACCCACAGCGTTCCGTGCTGTTGATCTAACGAATTGATTTGATTGATTGCATGCACCAGTTAAAGTTTCCAAAAGTTTAAAAGTGGAATCGTTTTTATTTTGAAATGGAAAACTTCTGTAAAGTAAGTTTTTAACACGATTCATTAAAATGCCTACAACATGAGGAATAGGTAAAAATAAAAGTCAAATGCAAGATAATTTATTTATTGATCTTTTAAGAATAGATAAAGCCATATACATAGATCGAAACACATAACTATATACGAATATTGTAGACAAGTATAAGAAGGATTATTGAATATGTTATCTGACGCAAGTATACCTTATCGAAGTTTATAGTTCACATGGAAGTGACAAACGTGGACAGAGGCGCTAAAAATAGTCATCATTTCTCCAGTTAGTTTCAATTGTTAACTGAAATCATTAAACCAATGCACATTGATTTAGTATTACACAACACGTACTTTTTTGTCAAATGTCTATAAAATGGACCATCATTTTTCAGTATATATTCCATTTTGTTTTATGTAAATACGTGGAAAATACTGATGATAATATTGGTATCTTAAATCTTTATTTCACCAATCCAATTGCATCGTTTGGTACGTTATTCCAGCCTTTACCAAGACACAATTTGCTGATTTTAACCAATCTACCTCCTCACCTATTCGTTGTCGTCTAGCCCGCTTCACGCTATGAATTTAATAGAATAGACATGTAGACATTACACTAGAATAATCACAATTTGATATGTAACCGTTCTGAGCACCGCTCATTGATATGTATCGTTTAAGGGCACAAATATCTAAAAGTACCTACAAATATTTAAAGTACCTCGCTACGTGTTAATCTAATAATTTAAACTACGCCTAATTACAAACTAGACAATGGTCCTACTCTGGATTTTCGAAAGCCAGATATAAAGCGCATGCATTCTATACTTTTTCAAAGTTTTTTAAACTAAACGAATATTTCAACGAAATTGTTAGCTTTATATCTCGCTTAGAAAGGACATTAATTTAGGAGTCGCCTCTGAATTCGACTTAGGGTGGAAGATTAAGGGCGACATAGATCACATTAAACTACCTAAGTACAGCTTCATACCGACGTGGTGCCACGTCGTCATGAATATGACGCGAGTTGTCCTGTACACTACAAAAAAAATCACTACGACAAAAATGAGTCGTTCAAATCGGTCCGATATTGTGGCCGGTCGGACCGAAATGAACAATGTAACAAAACTAGTTCCGCTTGTATTTTGAAGATTCGTACGGAAGGTAACTATAGAATGAAGAGCTGATGGGACCGAATTGTACGACGTGATAGTAATCAGAGGCTGACTCCGGCGCTACTCAGTCCAGGAAGCCGGTGTTGACCAGCTTCTCCAGGAAGAACTTGACATCGCCTAGTTCGCTATCCTTGATCCCGAGGGATTTTAACATTCCGAGGTCTCCGTTCTCAACCGCCATAAATACGGAACGCAGATGCTCCAAGTCTGACCTCATCAAGTGTAACGCCGCTCCGAAGTCCTCGATTGTCTGTGATTCTATAATAAATATCAGTTTGTTTTAGTTAACCCTTTTATAATCTTAAAGAAATATTAAAGAGGCAATAAATACGCCCGCTTGAAATATATACAGAGCAATGGACATTGTTCTGTAATGTTAGAATGTTTTTATAATGAAATAAATAAATAAAAATAAAGTGGCAAGGCAACGGTCCTAAAATATTTTGCAAATAAGCAAACAATTTCTGTCAGTCAAGTTTTCAATAAATAATTGTGTTTACTTTGTTTATACAGCTAGTAATCGTAGTTAATATAATATTCAATAAATAATGATAATTTCTAAAAATAACATAATATTATTTATCATTTTAAATATTTGGGAACTTGGTTTTATGATTTTTGTAATGCAATAACCTTTGGAGGTATATATACAGATATCGTAGTAATTAAAGGCATTTTACAAAGAAACCTGTAGATTTTATAACTAGAAAATTAAGAGTTTTGAACCTGAAATCATACAATGTTTAAAATGGGAGCCGTTTTTCAAAATTGTTAATAAACTACATTAACGTAGGCTGAAATATAGTATAGAGTAGGCAATTTAGCCAACATTACCATAATAACTCACTCGGGACAAATTTGCCACTCCCAAAAGACTCATCTGCGAAATTCCATATTCTTAATAGGCACACACTACTCCTGTTCACGAAGTACTTAAGTAGTTGCGTAAATAAAGAACATACAATATATAACGTTGGTGGTACATGAGAAGTAAATATATGAAAAAAATATATATAAGCTATACTTTCGACCAAAAAGACCATGGCCAGTTCATTTACTGGACTCTATAATATGTTTATGCATCACTATAATGTGTATACGTAAAATGAATTATGTATGTTGATATATGTCGAACAAAACATAGTTAAACCTGTAAACAAATGAATATTAACCAATAACTAATATATGTAATTTTTACATCTTACGAAACGCGTTCATTTTGTCCTTACCAGATAAAGCAATAGCGACTTTTTCAACTCCACCAAGTGGTTCCAGGGCGTCCCTGGCCTTGTTACCGAAAAGTTTCTCCAAATAGTTGGGGCCGTGTGATGCCAGTAGCGATTGAAGGAACGACGCAGTCTCTTCTACTGGCGGCCGTTTCGCTGCAATATTTAATAAATCATTTTAGTTTATCTAGTAGTACTTGAACATCTTTTTTATTATTTTCATAGTGATAAAATTCCTTTTAAGAAATCGAGTCAACGCCAGTTCACTATAATAGTGAACTACATACATATATTTAAATGAAACACTAACGGTTTAAACCGAAAAATATATTTCCCGTGACCACGTGACAGCATGCAAAGCGTCGGGTCGTAGTTAAAATAAATTTTAAATAAACTAATATGCTTCGCGTTTTAAACCGTTTAATTTTTATTTGAATTTGTACTACTTGCGTATATTAGAGACAGTATTGTACATACATATATACTTAATCCTTAATTAGAAATGGATGGGTAAATCCTTTCACACTTTTGTTTGCTGTCTTATGTATTCATAGAGTATTGTTCTTAAAAATAGTTTTTTAACTTATGATTTAAAGGTTAAATAATTAACGCAAATGAAAAGGCTGTGTTGTATTTGAAGCCACAAATAACCACAATTTAATACAGAGCTACATGGAAATTCTGACGTCCCGAAATTTCGTAACACATTATTAGCTCAAATTTCATTTATAATTAATGCAAGCGTCAAATCCGGTCCGCTTTTGCATCGTTAGGTTAATGATGAGTAATTTTGCAAATGCAACAGTATTAATTTCGAATAATATGTACAATAAATTTGTTATAATGTGGGTCAAGCGAATTGCAATTAATGTTGCTTCCTGGGCGCTGAGGCTGTACGCAGAATAACAATACAATTGTTTTCATTGATTACTAGCTGTGTCAGCGACTCCGTCCGCGAGATTCATTATTTTGGGCATCGAAAGTCGTTCTTGCAAGTTGATCTTAAAAAATAAACATATAGCGCCGCGTTTTTAGGTCATTTTAAGAGAAATCATTCTTTTATACATATTCAAGGTACCCAAAACCGTTATAGCAGCGTACGCCTCGGAAACCCATAATGATGAATAATTTTTCCAATATTTTTCACATGTCTCGCTGTTTCTTCGATTGTATTCGTAGTTTTATAGATTTCCTCGATAAATGCTCTAACCATCATAATTAGTGTTTTTTTTTTTAATTTTAACCAGTTGTTCTCGAGAATCGATATGATTTTGTTAAGAATATATCGAATTTATATAAATAGGTGATATTGAAGACATGGAAATCGGTCGAAATCCTTTACGCAGCTTAACATATTACGTCAATGATATTTCACTAAAAACGAACGTTTACATGAAACTTTAACGGTTTAAAATGCAATATATATTAGTGAGAGTTATTTAAAATGATGAGAACTCTAAATAACTTCGGGGCGTTTCGGATGCTTTACAGCAACTGCGGTCACGGGGAGACTCAAGATCAAGAGAAGAACTGCTACGCTAGCGCCATTGGTTGGTATTCGGCCAAAATGACGAGTTTCAAATAAGTTTAACTAATATACATTCCATTTTATACCGTTATAGTGCCTTATTTAAATGTGTACTACTACAGACTACAGACAGTATTTAAGTAACGTTTAGTTACATTATAATCTGCCTATATTTGATAAAAAATCAGTTAAATTAAGGTATTATTTACGCTCTCCAAAGCACTTAGCTCCCAGATTCAGTAACTAAAAATCTCACCTGCAGTACAAAGCTTTGAGTCCTCATCGTATCCATCGATACAATCAGGAGCGCCATCACAAAGGTATTGTATGGAGATGCAGTTTCCATCTACTGGACACTTGAACGGCTCGTACGGGTGACAATATTCTGAAAATAACAATGCAATGTAAGACAAAAAAATGTAACAAATGACACAAAACCGCGTTTATCTCGTGATAATTATTGAAATCATAAAATAATGAGATTCAATCTGATTTGGCATTTATCAAAGAATCGTTTCGGGTATAGGATATTGTCATAGGAAGTCTATAGTATTTAAATAAAACACTTTAACGGTTTAAAACGCGATATATTAGTTAAACTTATTTGAAAATGATTTTTAACTTCGGCCCGACGTTTCGGATGCTTTGCAGCAGCCGTGGTCACGGGGAGAGATGGGTCTACCCGTGACCACGGCTCCTTTTCAAATAAGTTTAACTAATATATCGCGTTTTAAACCGTTAAAGTGTTTTATTTAAATGTGTACTACTCGCGTAAACTATAGACAGTATTTAAGATTTAATTATTTACCCGAAATATATTGCATTCCGACAATTAATTAGAGTAGGTAATAAATCCTGAGAGTTTGCTAATGTACTATGTCTAGAACTAATAACGACAATATGATTCCATTGAAATTCAATCAAGTTGTATCTAATTGAGTTTGGTTTCGGTTAGATGCGTAAATCAATTGAATATACTGTATACCGTCAATACGTTATACTCATTAAGTACTCAATTCGTATCAAAATTTATTAGTGTCTATCATTAAAATATTACTGGTTGATTAAATTTTCTTAAATGATGTTACCTCGATTCTGTGGAACGTGATTATTCCGGGATAAAAAGTTGTTGAGGTATATTACAAGTGTCAGCAACATTGACACCGCATTTTGTCAAACTCAGTCAAGTTTGAAAGAGCAGAAATGTCCCAACTAGTATATTTCAGGACATTTCAGCATTGATTATACTGAAAAGCATTTCTTTTCTCTGGCTGAGGTGGATAGATCAGCTTTGGGTTAACTTTATCAAAAATGAAATGATCTAGCCTTTTAAAATTGCAACCTGGCAACTTAAATCGGCCAAATCGGCAACGCTTGTTTTAGAAAAATCGGAAATTTATTTAAAATGTTGGCCTTGATAAGAGTCCAACTCATGACCTGCTCACAAATTTAAATGTTATCCAGCTATATGGTAATCTTCTATAGCTTTTATTCCAACGAAGTACTTCATGTTTCAATTAAGTTGATGGATGCTATAAAAACAAAAACACTCCCAACTCATAACGAAAGCTTCACGGAATTATGACAACTTCAAGGAAAATTGCCGTAAAAGGTCTTGCCGGTGCTAAATTGCGCAGTTAATTAGAAAAACTTGCTAGAATTATAAGAAAGAAACTAACGACTTCTCGTTACGAACTTTTTCGGTCTCAAGTCTTGGTGCTCGTGGATGTAAAAGAAATTATTTTAAGATGTACCAAAATTAAATAAGCTTCGACACTGTCTATAGTTTACGCGAGTAGTACACATTTAAATAAAACGCTTTAACGGTTTAAAACGAAATATATTAGTTAAACTTATTTGAAACTGAAACAGTCTTTTCGTGACCACGGCTGCTGCAAAGCATCCAAAACGTCGGGCCGAAGTTAAAAATCAGTTTCAAATAACTTTAACTAATAGATCGCGTTTTAAACGGTTAAAGTATTTTATTTAAAAAAATAAGCTTCGTCTAATATATGTAAATATAAAATGTATTGATCAAACCTTCATCTAATGAATTAAAATAGAAATTTCGTTCTGACTTATAATATTGTGTACATAGTTCTTTTATTAATTAAATTTAAATGCTAACCTACAAAAGGTTACTGTCTGTAGTTTACGCGACTAGTAAATATTTAAATAAAACACTTTAACGGTTTAAAACGCGATATATTTTAGTTAAACTTGTTTGAAAAATATTTTTAACTCCGACCCGATGTATCGGAAGTTTTGCAGCAGTCGTGGTCACGGGGAGACCCGTAGCTAAAAATAATTTTCAAACAAGTTTAACTAAAATATATCGCGTTTTAAACCGTTAAAGTGTTTTATTTAAACCTTTTTTTTGTTGAATTTACTATTTTAAATTGTTGTAATTCAACTTTATGTTTGTAGTTCAAAACATTGAACTCAAATTCGTGTCCTACGTTCAGGTAATAATAAAAAACTGTTTTATAAAATTTATGTACTGCCTCGATTCTGATCAAAATTCTTTGTTGGAACACAAGAGAAAGAAATCTGAATTTACGCAATCCCGTGGGCAAGGCCAGATGTAATAGAAAATATTTCAAAGAAATGTTATTCACGGTTTAAGCTTAGGGCTGACAGTGTTACAGAAAAAAATATGGCGATTTATTCAAATATGCTCTATGATCCTATTATTCACAAAATAAATGTGTAATACACAATAATACACCGTTTTATATTTGGCATGAAGAATCTTGTTAAGACACGTATATAGTATACCAGCTGTGCCCGCGACTTCGTTCGCGTGGAATAGTGACTTGAGGTAGAACTTTGAATTATTTGGGCTGTTTATTTATTTATGTAATTGCGCATTTATCGCAGCCAATCTATGTTGTAAGTGCTAATTTGCCCCAACACTCTCACCTCACATCACTCCTACTCTAACTCCCACTCCCACTCATATTGCCAAAAAGCCAAAGAAGAAAGTTTCATTGTTCTAGCTTCAAAAACCACAATTTCCATACAAACGTTCACCCTCCCTTTTTAATGCCTTAGAACCCCCTTTTCGCAATAAAAAGCCTATGTTCTTTCTCAGGGTCTAGACCATATGTGTACCAAATTTCATTCAAACCTTCTGTAATTTTGGCATGAAAGAGTAACAGACAGACAGACAGAGTTACTTTCGCAATTATAATATTATTAAGGATTTTAACAATTTGATGTTCGAATTTTCCATTTACCAAAGATAGTAGATCTCTATCGCACAAAAGTCCTTACCATTTGTAGTTATAAAGACTTTAGTACTATAAAGATATATCTTTATGTTATGGACTTTTGTAACTTTTGAGATTTTGTAAAGAATATGTTAAGTTTAATTAAACATGGTTATATTTTTACGATGGCAACCCTCAAAGTTTGCTTCACTTAAGAAAATGTCTTTAGGCATGATTATACCAATAAGCATATCATCTGATTCCAATAATTTGAACAATTGTTAAGAAACAATGAAAATGTTAGAGATTGATGTTGATATAAATATCTTTAGAAGGGATGTTATTAAAGGAGAAAAGTTTTGCTACACAAAATATATTCAATTATACACATTATTGAAACTTTCAGGAGCCCTTAAACATTTATATTCTTTGTATTAAAAATGACCATGCAAAAACTAAAATAGGAGTAAGTACAATAATATTTCAGACCAGTGCTAAGCATAAATAAGTGAAAGTTTAACTGCAGTGAATAATACAAGTTAAAACGAAACGAATAAAATTATTTAAACTTTCAAAATACCCCGACAAGTTGCGCATACAAATTGAATAAACTTGCAAAATTGTATTTGAGTTATAGTTTCGGAATCGAAATGAAAACTAAAGTTGAACCTTTCCGAGAAAATTCGAATCTAATTCTCAGAAACGTTTCGCCACAATTTCAGTGGTGTACTAGCAAAATAAATGTAATGTAGTTTTCGAATGAATAATATATATCTGCAGCAAAGAGAAAGGCGTAGATACGACAGTATATTAACATATTCATATTACATATTTTAAATTGTATAACTTCCAATAAAAATACCAATAAAAAATTGTAACTTTTAATTTTAATGTCCATTGGAGGTGCATGTAAAAACGTATTTAGAATTTCGACAGACATAGACGGCAAAACGCTGAAATGAGTTTAAGTTCCGTCTGTATTATTGCTGATTTGAAATACTTTTTGATATCAAAATAAATATCTGTAAGCGACCGATTTAAAACAGCATTTCAATCAAGCCCGGTCCAATACCTGCAATTTGATTCAACGTTGTATAAACTAAGGTCAGAGCACTAATAAATGCAACCGAGTCTTTCAGTTTTCAAGTCGTTTCTTTGCGTTTTCAATTTTACCCGGAAGAGTCTTTCATGCTTCGCTGAAATATTAAATTGCGTATATTCAAAGTGCCTTAGTTTGTCCGGAAAATAAGCTGGAGCACGACTCGTAATTAAAATGCAGATAGATTTTTAAATGCTTGCACAAACTAATTACATTTTCTAAGCTGTTTGCTCAATGAAGTTACAATATTACTTCTTTTATATTTTGAGATTAAAGTGTACATATTAAACAGATAATGAAGTAAACTGCTCAGCGTTATTACAATGTATGCAATATGATTACATTATCGCCATCTTGTAAATACGAAGCTTTGAGATCAATACCTCTAACTTGATGATTCGCAGGGCTATAATTTGTTTTAATGTTTAGCATACATTAATATTATATTTAAGATAAGATAGAACTTTGCATTGGGACGACCGCGCCATCTGCCAAGAGGCCCAATTTTCGTCGTAGACTCATTTAAATGCTAAATTTTACGCACAAAGCTCTTCCTCTTAACCGCATTTTCATTACCTCACATGAAATATAAACAAAATTTAATTTGTTGTAGTTGAAAATGTGTGTATCGAAAACCACGTTATTTAATAGCTCGCGAATTATTAACAACAGCAGGCGTTGTTTACACAAGTTTGCTATGCTCCGCGATAATTTGTTCCGCTTGTTGCTCCGTAAATTCGACGATGTAATTACAAAATCGAGGACGACACGTGTATGATAGGAGATCTTTCGTTGCCCGTGTCCTGAAAATGAAGTGAAAATCAAAATTCTATATAAGGAAAAAAATTCCGTAACTTTTCGCTAGGATAACATATTGCGCCAGATTTTGCGTTATAAAGATAAATGACATTGCAAAGTTTTTTATTTATTCTCAGATAATCCGTGATTAATAATTTGAGTATATTTTATGATGATATTGTCTGTAGTTTACGCGAATGAAACATTTTTGACAGTTTAGGACGAAGGAACTATATAACATAAGTTTAACGTTAACGCATTCGAAACGTTGGGTCACAATTACTATAATATAACTTAATTATTTCGGCTTTTATGTTTATAATTAATACTTAGTTTGTCCCATGATTAGGGTAAATAGGATATCATATTTAAAATATTTGAAAAACTTTATTATTTTCATGTCAGTAAGTGTGCAGGATAGCTTTATATATACATCGTTAAGTATGGTAAAGTAATCGTTTTAAATTTATTGCTATCTGCATATTTACTTCTATTTCTTGGCATGAACTGTTAATACAAATGTAACAAAACACATTTGATGTAAAATAATTAACATTAAGCGAAATATTGTCCTTTTCCTTTGTCTCAACAAACAAAATCTACGGGCGTAATAACTCAACATGTTTATGTGCGAACGAACAGGACAACCTACTTTTGTGGCTCCCCTTGTTACTCGCCTGTCAGCTTCGTTTTAAGCAGGGCATATTAACACAGGAATTAAAATACGTAACGTAATGTAACATACGTAATGGAGTAATCTTTTGTCTTTTACAATAAAGACAGAAACACAAGTGAACCAAGTTTGTGTTTATAGCTCTATTATTATATGTGTAAAAGTTGTATGTAAATCTATTACTAATAACTTAACATAAACAACAGCAAGTAAAACTTAATATATATCAATAACAGAATAAATAATTAATTTTACGTTAGTCTATGAAAACTTCACCTTTACATATTATGCAAACAAACAAATAGCTCTGCACTCTAACATACAATGTGAGGTGTAATGTACTTTATTTTAACTTCTCACATAAAAAGTAATATTTAAATTTAGGCGTAAACTTTTACAACTAATACATGTACATGACACAGAAATGCACTTGTCCCAAGCCCCATTATGGGACTACAAGCAGGAAATAAGTTTTATACACAAAACGTAATATAGCCACGACAGGGCTAAATTTGCTACGAAGCTGTAGCACGAGGTGTAGCAATCTTGTAGCCCTGGAGCTACGATCCAAATGTAGCTATTCTTATCAAATTATCGTTCACGAAAAAAGAGATAGTGAGGTATAAATTATCGTCACGCATTGTACCGTGAAATTAAATGAAAATAAATCTTCTATCTTCTGTTAGAGTATTGGTGAAAATTGCGGATATAATTTATTTTTTTAAATTTATTAAAAAACACATTAGAAACGAGACACTTTTTATGCCGATGAAATTGGTCTTGTTGTGGAAATGGAAATATGTTCCTTGTTCTTATATGAAATCTGAATTTAATGAATCTTATATCAATGTATTAAATATCAATGGGTCGTGGGTTCGACTCTAACTGGGTTAAACATGTTTTTAACAAATTTATATTTAAATAAAACACTTTAACGGTTTAAAACGCGATATATTAGTTAAACTTATTTAAAATATATAATAAAATAAATAAGTTTAACTAATATACCGCGTTTTAAACCGTTAAAGTGTTTTATTTAAAAGTGTACTACTCGCGTAAACTATAGACAGTATTTAAATGCTATTCGTTCATATTAGCTGTGACGTTTCAGATTATTTACAGCAGCCGCGCTCACGGGGGCCACTCCCTTGTCACAGTGAAAAAGTGTTTTATTTAAAAATTTCCTTTTATACACAGAGTCGGTAGTTTATAGCATTATTTGCACAAATTAACGTGACCTTTACTATACATGACAGGTAATTAGTCTGCGCGGATGCCCACGCCGCACCCACATATTGCTGGATGGTGTAGGTGTTTCGAAGTAATACCTTCTGACACTTGGTTATCTTGGTAAACTTACTACTAACACCAAATGTACAGATATTGGGCGCTAAATAATCTTTCCTTTTTTGTAATTACACATATAATTTTTTTCTTCTGCGTTTATGTAATTATATTCGAGGTCTATATAGAAATTGTTTTTTAATATGTAAAAAACTGACAACAAGCCGTAATATACCTTTTACACATCTCATTCAATATTTTAAAATATAATAAAAAGACTTTTAAAAGTGAAGAAATGTGTTTATGGTATATAACTTTATTGACTTTATATATATTTATGTAATATGTTAAAATGCTTGAATCATATTTTCTATGACGATAGCTGAATAAAAATCTTACCAGATCTCTTCGTGTGGTGCCCGTAGAGCCGATTTAGGTCCAAGGAGACAGCGCCGCGTGCGAAGAATAGTGCAAGCAGCGCTACCACGCAAGTCGCCAATCTGCACGGCGACATAACTGTAACAAAGTCATCACTATAGGACTATATATTTATTATTTATTTATATATTCTTTATTGCACAAAAAATAAAAATATTACAAATTAAACTTATATACTAGAATGGAGAGCAATGGGCTTATCGCTAACAAGCGATCTCTTCTAGGCAACCTAAAGTTGAGAAAATGAAATGTAAAGAAAATGAGATGTGCAAGGTAGGCGAAAAAAATTAACACAAACAATAAATAATCATAAACAAAAAAATCACAGAACTTAAAATAAAAAACATACAGATCTAAAAAGGTTACACGTTTACTAACTTAAACGAAAGGACTAAATATATTTAAAATAAATAGAGAGTGACTTTACTCAGATGACCGACAGGAAATGTTTATAAAGGAGCCGTATATATACTATAATGGAAAGAACATCTTAATATATTAAAAGCAGGTTTGCAGGTTAACAATGGATTTAATTAGTTGTAACAGTATGAGTATATAACACAAGTCATAGAGTGATAGAGAAATACCAAACCAATGTTTCTGTATTTTGATCCTATCATTCACTGCCAAGTTGAACTTAACCCATATTCACTAACAAGGTTTAAATATATAAATTAATATCATTTGTGAAAGCCGCTTAACTTACAATACTGCTCATTAAAAGTTATTGTATTAAAAACTTTCGTTATCAATTATATGTTTAAAAGTTTACACACGCCAAATTAAAAGTCTGAAACCGAAAATATACGCAATAACATAGCTTTACGTAAAGAAGCTATATACAATGTCGTTACGCGAATTGATCGGAGCAAACATTTGTGTGTCAGTTGCCAGACTGAATTAATTTCGTGTTCGGTAGAAGCTTGTTTGCATAGACTAATTTTTGACTGTGTTCTACCTACACTATGTTTATTGAAATAAGTATTTATTGGTTAGAAAACATTTTGAAATGGTTCCAAATGATTATTGTAATATATCTAATTGGATAAGATTTTATCAAGGTCAAAATTCAGTTAAATTGATGTAACTAAGTGCTCTTATGATCGTTAATATAATTTTAGTTAAAACACATGGCTATAAATTTCTTATCTCGTTATATTACGTTAACGTCGCGATGGCATAGACAAGCGAGAAGACAAGAAACTCGTGGCCATTCTTACTATCGCGAAGTTAGATTTCAAACATTCTTCGCATAGAAAGATTAACAAAATCGATAACACATGTAAGATTCGAATCGAAGACTCCAAAGATTACCCGATGATTCAAACTAATAATAAAGAATTGAGTTTCATATCACATTTTTTTCAAATGAAAATAGCTGAAATATCAACATATTAGTATCCTTAGTCCAAAAACACGGTAAAATGGTGAAATTCCAAATATATTTATATTACCCTCAAGCTCAAACACATATAATCTACTCGTAAAATAAACATTCGTTTCAAAGTAATTTTGTTTGTGTATACCCAAATGTTTCGCGCAAGTTTATCCTTTAATTGAAAATGGTAAATAAAAGTATCACCAAAATGTTCTTTCCACAACAGTTTTTTAACGGAATTTTAATTCGCTTACTAAAGACATAGTTTAAACCATGCATGCAAAAGAAAAGTTAATTTTTTTATTTAGTATTTTGGAGAGCTGAGACATTTAAAGACTCGTACGATTTTTTTAAATAGAAAATACGATATGGATGTTAAATATTATAAATAATAAGCTACTAATATTATAAAATTTTTATTATTTCTCGAAACGTGAAATGCATAGTAATGCTTCTAATTAAAATTTTCAATAAAAACCTTAATAATTATAATATATCTCGAAGAATATTTTAAGAACAATTAAAGTATGGTTTCGGTATCAACAAACTTAAGAAAGTAATTAAACACAGGTTTAAGTTTAATAAAAGTACAAAAAGTGAGGTGTATTAACTGAATTTCACAGACTAGTACAAATTTTAAATATGATTTAGCCGCATTTTATCTCGTAGGAGTTACAGATAATTAATTTTCAACATTGTACATCAAAGGCTTCACAGTGTTAATAAGGGTTGAAGAAGAGTTAATCATACATATTTTAACCTCTGCAAAATGTATATATGTATTTTCTGTTAAATTAAAGCATAATTAGTGTTCTTAATTAACAAAGATTTACTTAAACACGTCGTAATATATTATCTGTATTTATGCATATGAATCATTCCACAGATGAACCGAAACGCGATTAAAGTTGACAAAGATCTGTGGACGATGGTTCGTGACCCGGGCGGAATTTCGATAATCCTACCACACATTCAATAATAAGTGCTTTTTTATCTTGCTTCTTTTTATGATAGAGTAGGACAGATAAGCATGGGGGTGAAATATCCCAGCAACATCTAAACAAAATACACTGTCGACCTATTTTGGCTTTGGATATCATGAATATAATATATTAATTGACAAACGTACAGTTTTGTCAAAACAATCGCGAACGCTGGACACTATGCCCGAATGAACAGAAATAATTGTCAATTTCATTCGTTTGTCGAAAATGTATACATTTATTTGACCTATTTCTGACAATTAATATTTAGCTTGACGATTTTTAAATTTGGAATATTTTTTAAGCTATTTGAAGCTCATTTAAAATAATACTTTATCGAAATATATTGTACATGTCTGTTTAGGCAACTTTGATAAAGAATAAAATTTTAAAAGAGAAATTCCGCGCTTTGAGGCAAAGATAGTCCGTCTGTACTAGATTTAATATTTACGTAAATAATCATGTCTCTAAGTTAAATTGAGAAACAGTTCACCAAAGCTTTGTAGCTTGTTTAAAGTTTTAAATAAGTTTATAACGGGGACTAGCGTAATCGTGGGTGTTATATGGATTAAAGTTTGTGTGGTTGGATTTAATGTTGTGAAAATTGCATTATAACTTAGGACGTTGATGTATAGTGTAGATCTGTTGAGATATTGTCAACTGACCAAGAATATAACTTTATTTATATCCTAATAAAAACCATATAAGGAGGCTGTCTTGCTTATGTTGACTTTAAGACTTTGTTTTTAGTATAAGAGTTGTAAGTCGTACTAGATATTTAGCTTTTACATAAAATACTTTAACGGTTTACCCGTTTAATTATTTTATTGACCGCGGCTGCTGCATAGCATCCGAAACTTCGGGCCGTAGTTAAAAATAAATTTCAAACAAGTTTAACAATATATCGCGTTTTAAACCGTTAAAGTGTTTTATTTAAATGTGTACTATTCGCGTTAACTACAGAATGTGATGAGACATTTTATTTATTAGAAATTGTTAATGTTGCAATTACTAATACTACAAATAAGCTCTAAAATATTATTTTAAATATGAAGCTTCTTCTTGTTTTTATTTAAAAGTGGATACGGAAATACATTTACATCAACATATAATAACTAACATTTTTTCAGGTTAAAAGTAACCTGGTTTTATTTACAAAGTATTTTTACTACAAGCAAGATAAATTTATAGAAGATAATATTACTTAATATTTTAAATTAAATGTTATTCAAATCTTCTTACGATCGATTGTTAAAAGTACTTTAAAATATACTTATATCAAGCAAAAGCTGTGGATTTAAAGACTTCAGTCACCGTTTATGCAATAAAATTTATATTTTATCAAAACCAAGCCAGAGTTATGATGAAATATCACGCGATTCGTTCGTACAAATCGCAATGAACCTCTCTGGAAAGCTGTAAAAGCATTGATGAGTGCTCGCGAGTCGAAACTCTCAAACGTTACCACTTTCGCGCTTTATGATTTGCATAAAGCAGCTTTATCTCGGGTAATGGTTCTCTTGAATATTGCTTAAAAGGATTTAAGTTAGGATTCTTTTTATATCTAGATTTATATGTTTTAGTGAACATTTTTTTATGTATACGTAGACATTGTATATTGCTGACAATGTTACATGTACTTGGGTATTTTACCTTCCATCCGGTGATCCCCATGATTGTCTGTAGTTCTCTATAGTCCTAAAAAATATTAATCCCTTTCTTCTACATCACGTACTTGTGGTGATGTAGATGATCAGAATCTGCCTTACCCTGCCGCAACATTTTATAATTTTTTATAATAACTTTAAATGATCAAACATAGGAATATTTTTGTCTTTTCTTTTAAGATATATTTTGATTTACTAATAATGCCGATATTGACGCAGTTGTATAGATATGACTGGACTTAATAAATTGAGTCAAGCCCCAATATGTGTTAGTACTGCCACTATCACGTAACAGTCAGTGAAACTTGGTTCCCTCGAGATCTGATCAATTTGTGTCACTTACCTAGTTACGGTGTAGCCGGCAGCTAACGAGGTAATTTCCCAGTGGTCTACAGAACGATTGGATACTCATTTCCGAGATCTAATGCGAGCTTAACTTCAATTTTACTTCTATCAATACTCATAAAGTATAGATGAAGTATTTGTTTAGTCCAATAGATGTACTCGCCTAAGGTTTACAATAAAGAGTAAATAAAAACATCAATCGCCTGTGTGTTTTGTTGTTTTAAATTGCTATTAAAATATTCTTGTCTCTATATGTAAATAGAATAATGTTCGTTTAAATAAACTAAGGCTTATACAAACGTCGAATGATTTGCAGGACCGAAATAAAATTTTATTGAATTTACGGTGCAAAATGTTTCAACTATTACAGTAATAATAGTTACCTAAAGTTTCATTTACAGTAGTAGATAAAGATAAATGGTATCTTCAAATTAGAATTATAAGAACAGTGACAGCAGACAATGTATTGATACCAATCTGTACATGTCCATCTCCTAGGTTTTGACAGTGACAGCTGTCAATATATCAATCAATACTTGTAATGCAAACGGTTAAGATACTTTGTACCAATACACTAGCTCTGTGAAGCTACGACAGTCAATTTCAAATAGGATATTATTATAGAATAACCCGAATTGATTTGAGGAAAGTCTTTACACGAGTTGTCTTCAATTTTCGCTTTGAATAGTGACAAAATGAAGTGTCGTATTGAATTTAGTCTATCGAAAATTCTACTTAAGATTATGCAAATGTTTATTTAGGAAATTCGATTTCTAAAAATTGGATGCTTTATCCAATATTCGAAGCCTTCAGGTTTTATCGAATTGATGTTTTCTATTTATGTTTACTAAATTATGTTTGTTCTTATATTGATTATTATATATAGCAGAAAAAAAATTAAAACTTCCAATTCATCACGTCACTAACTAAATAGTTTTATTTTTATTTTTTTTTATATAAAAATAAGTAGCGTAGAAAGATACAAACACTTCTCTGGAATTTAAAACTACATATTTTTAAAACTAGGTATATTTGAAAAAGTTATTATTATTACATCAATAATGCTTTATTTCGTTATTTTAAAACTATGTCAGTAACAACATGAAATCCACACCTACATTTTATTAGACATGTTCCGTTACGTTACACACGCAAAGTTATGAAAACATAAAAGATAATATAACAAGGGAAAGTTTTTCTAACCTCGCCGCGGCATTATCCGTTCAAAGTGTAATGGAATATAAATTGAAGGCTTTCCTCGTCAGAGAGTAGATGTTTGGAGACTTGTCCAGTGAATGTAGATGGGATGTCTAACAAATTCTTACAATAGAAGAACTTTGATATAGATTCAAAAAGTATATACAGACTTTCTATCTTTTTAAATATGTAAAATATAGAAGTTGTTAGAATTAGGCTTCAGTAAAGAAGGTATAAAATGAATACATGCAGATTTTGATCGCAAGCAAGATTAACTAACAATTTTCCTAGTTTATATATAAGCGAATAAAATATAACAAGAAAAATAAATTCTTTAGAAATTGACACCACCTGCATTGAGTGGTTTAAAAAAGGATAAACCAATTTTTATAAGGTTAATGTACATTACATTGTAAAAAAAGAAACACAATGACTTATTCCAAGCCGATATGTTTTTTTATGGGAATGATTTTAATTCGTATTATAAAATCTCTCAATTCCTTTGAAATCTTAACAAACATGGTAAATGCGTCATTTATTATAACTAAAAAAATTACAGATACAAGTAAGCTTTAATTAAGAATATAAAGCACACGATCACATCTCTGAGTCGATGCCAGATAATTGACATTTTAATGATTTTAAAGCTTTACTCCTTTTTTAGTATCTCGTTAACCGTGGGTTGTTGCTAGGTTAATATTGCAAGAGATCTACGTAGATTACAACACGTACAAACGTGACTTCGGCACTCCATAAATTCTCAACTCCTTAAGATCATTATCACAGGATTGCGGAGCAAACAAAAGTACAGGTACCCTTATAACTTACGGCTTGTATACGTGAGAAGTACATACCGTACAAGGCTTTGTGCTTTAGCATTCACTAGAAGTGAAAATTATGATAAATAGAACCGTATGTTTATGCTTTCAAATGACCTTTGTTAAAATCACTTTTAAAAATAAACGCAATTTATTCTGCAGTGTAAAGTAATATTTTAATTATACTGGCCTCTACCAAAAGTACTTAAAAAGTCGTAAATAAGTTTTATTTTATATAATTTTTTCATTATCACAATATTTATATTACTTCATATAATACTTTTATCTCTAGTCAAACAAAATTGCCTACAAATGAAAACTTTCTTAAACTAATGGCACTATATATTTTTTTTAATTTGACGATGTAGCTCGGTAGCTCAATCGGTTAGAGCAACATCACGGAGCGTTGTGGATGTCAGTTCAGCCCTGTCTGAGCCGTAAATTTTTTCGGTTTATAATCGTTTTTTTTATTTAAAGCTGCATTTAACAATTCTATGTCTAATAAAATATGTGAATGTATAATTTATACAGAAAAAAAGTAATGATTAGAACTAATTATAATAAACTGTTAATGTTTAATATTCAAATCAGACCTTCTTTCGTTTGGTACAGTAATTTTTTTACGTCTGTAAAAATAATTGAAGCCTAATTACGTATTCAGGGGTCGTTTCGCCGACGCGCTGCGTATTTACCTTAACAAATCAATTAGTTCTGCGCCCCTGATCCGCTTATAAAGTAGCTTTTACACCCACGCTAATGCCTTAATTCTCGTTTATGTATTTGGAAAAAGTATTGCTTAATGAAAGAACGCTCGGCTTTGAGTGCAGCATTCAAAGCTAATTCAAGTTTTTTACTTTGATACGAAATACGTAATTATGTAATTGTATAGATAATTTTCGAATTCAAAATCTATTTGGATTGAAAGAATTTGACAACACGGGCGGAACTTAAAACAGCGCGGCGTCCAGCGCGATTCCGTGCTGCTGTTCTTACTGTATAATTTGAACTAGAGCGCCAATGTCGCACACTTGAAATTGGTCAAGTCAATTAGTTATAACACGGATTGCTCTGTTTGCCGGTTCAAGTCCCGCCCCTGTTGTCAAATTTATTCAATCTAAATAGATTCGAAAATAACTTTACAATTACATATTTACGTATTTTGTAGCAAAATCAAAATCATGAAATTGCTTCGTTGTAATAGTGTTGAACACTTTCAACAATTATAATGAATCTTGTTTAATTTTAGATAAAATCATAGTCCCATTCATTCATCAACGTTCCAAATACTTTTGTTTCTCTCTGATTTATTAAAATGACAGGCAAAGGTGGCCTAACTTAAAATTACAACTGAAACGTTAAACAACTTAGTATGACACCTTTTTTCAATTTAACAAAAAATATTCACCATTACATGTACCAATTCGTTTGGAAACTCCTGACAAGCAAAATATACATATGAATGTGCTATTGTTGCCTTTGAATGAAAGTATCGGTCGTATTAATAAAGACCTTCAATATAAAACAGCCGCAAGTAACAATGACAAATACGTGAATAATTTACGAACGGAATGAAATATTTTAAATTATTCAAATAAACCTCGAATTGGCTTAAAGGCTTCGCGGAGTAAATCGCAATATATTTTAGCCCATTTGTTAAACAAGAACGTGTTTATCCGTACTTTGTTTTCATAAAGGCTGAAACGTTAATGTAAATCTACAACCTGCGATTTATATCTTTCTTTTTATATACATTTTTCATTTCCTTTTTTATATGACACAAAGGAACAGATAAGAGCACTTGAACTTACGTAAAATACGCTGTCGTTCCTTTTCCGACTAAACTATTAAATGATTCAAACATACGTTAAAATAAAAAAAATGTTATTTGTTTATAACTTTAGCTTTTAAATTACTACGTTTTTTTAATAAAAATAAATTAGTTAGGCGAGGTAATACGTTATGATAAAATAGTACTCATTATAGTTAAATAAAATGTAGTAAGTATTGCATAAGACAAACTAGATATAGTAATGTAGATTTAAGGATACATTAAAAATACAACTTCACGTAACGTATGTTCAAAAATAAACGAAAGTAATGCTACGAGCGTGCTACGAGTCTACAAATAATATGGGTGGTACGCGAGCTACGATGCTACGGATACCAAGTCTGCTTTGAGCGAGATTCATAATGATTATATCAGTCTAGAATTTTATATTATACTCCTATACATTTTCTATGTATTTTCTAGCTACAAAATTCCTACTTGATATTAATTTTTAACACAGAACCTCTTTCCATTGCTTAATTTTATGTAAATAAAAAATCTACTAGAAAATTTGTGGTTCGATCAACATATCGATGTTGCCACGGGTATTTAATTTAAACATTACTAAATTTAAATTAAAAAACTACATAATTTATTGTTGCAAATCTAATCATTTTCAGATTTTTAAGCAGATTTATAATGTTTACATAATACATTATAATAATTTTTGTTTTGCGTTTTTTACTGTTATAGTGTTTAGTTCAGTTTTTAATTGTAGGTAAAGTAAAAGTAAAGTTTAATACGATATTAGATTATTAATATTAGTGAGTAATAACAAAACTTTTATTACTCACTTATTTGATCTATATGGACACAGCAATGTGTATGCCACACACAAACAAAATATTTTTAAGTATTTCATAACTGTTTATTTTTCAATAAGCACTCAGACTTTGTTGTTAATAAAAAGCTCCAGTACATTAACGTCTGGTTCTGACATAAATAACCTTTTGTATTTTATTTCATTCTGTAAAGGCCATGTTTTTATTTTCCATATCGTATAATCCATTAGCATAAGAGCACCCGCAAACTAGGGACTTTTTATAGTTGGATAGTTCGGCCACCTTATTGTATAGAAAAGGTATTTAGTACTCACAAGTGAAACGATTGTTCACGCAACTTTGTGTCGCGCGTATTCATTCAATCGTTCGGTTCGCCACTGCGCAAGAGTTTTTAATAAATGACTACTCATGTGTGTGAGTCGATAAACGCGTATCATAATTAAGTAAAGTATAAGCAGATATGCTAATGTTTGCGTCGATAGCCTTATTAACATTAGTCTAGCTAATACAAAATATTGTTAAGTCTGCACCCTCTTGAGCAAATCTGTGGTTTTGTTTTACCAGGTGTCGGCCGATAAAAGTCTGTAGTCTACGTGTGGCCTTAACAAAGCTTAGGCTGTAAAGATGGAATAGAGTACATATTAAAACAAAATATTTGCATATTGTAATGTTATAAAAACTATCCCAAATAAGAACATAGTAAAGCGTTTAAAATAACTTCTTATGCTATGAGTCATAGAGAACAAAGTGTATTTTTATTATATTTTATTTTAAGTCGAGATTTGAAATTTATCGATAAATAAATTGAAGAAAGTTATAAAATTTAGATTGTTTAAAAGGCATATTTTTGTCTAAACGATGTCTTTAATGACAGGACCGCCTGGCAGTAATATGAATTGCTCCTTAGGTTAATAAATTCACAACAATGTTTTAGTTTATAAGACATATTTAAAGAAGCCGGACTGAGTTTCTTGGGTGTTCTTGTCAGTTATGTTGCTCTTTTGAACACTCTGTAGAAACACGACGAACAGACAGACAAACAAAAAAATGTTGACGAATCTAAATAATTTTTAGATTCGTCAACAGTATTTTTATTGATATATATTTTTCTTTTATAGCATATATATATATAAATATATTCTTTTTTTCAAAACTAGAAACATATATGAAAATTTTTCCTAACAACGATCGTCCCTGTGTAGTACACAGTTGAATAAAACACTTCAAAGGTTTGAAAATTATTTTAACTAGGGCCTGAAGTCGGTATCGGTTGCTTTGCATCAGCCGTGGTCACGGGGAGACCTAAGATGGAGGGTGTTTCTGATGTCAAAGTAAAAAAACTACTAGCACCAATTGTTCCGCTTAACTAACATATCTCGCGTCTTAAACAGTTTTGTATAATTTTGTTTCGTAACCATTTAATTCTATCATGACATTATTTAAAAAAAATACGTAATGACTTCCAATCATAGTTATTGTATAACCAGCGTTCCTACATACAGTCCTTTGCTATGTTCTCGAGGCTCACGTAAGCTGAACATCTGTATTCAGAGCGGACAGCGAGCTTACGAGCCGAGAGTCAGCTTTTGCATTTTTATCCTCTCTTCAAAATCTAACTCGATTCTAGTTTATTCCAATGTTTGCGTTGTAGAAGCCGAAATGTGTTCTTTATTCTACCTCTCACTTCATATTTTACTAGCGAATGTGTTTCAGAATATACGTTTTAAAAGCTTTCCCAAATATATGGTAGTATTTGTATTTCTATTAGTTCTAACGCCAATATTCATTTACTTAATAGCGTTTTTTTTTTCCAGTTCGAGATTTATTCGTATGTATACATAAATTGAAGAAAGTTATAAAATTTTGATTGTCTCTAAAGGCATATTTCTTTTATTGACTGAACGATTTCTTTAATGACAAGACCGCCTGGCAGTAATATGAATTGCTCCTTAGGTTAATAAATTTACAACAATGTTTTAGTTTATAAGACATTAAAAAAGGTGGACTGAGTTTCTTGGGTGTTCTTCTCAGTTATGTTGCTCTTTTGAACACTCTGTAGAACCACGACGAACAGACAGACAAACATTTTTTTTAATTTTTGACGAATCTAAATAATTTTTAAAATTTCAAAGAGAATAAAATATATTTTATTTTATTTTATAAAAACTTGTTATTTAAATAAAACACTTTAACGGTATAAAACGCGAGTGGTCACACGGCTGCTGCAAAGCATTCCAAAGGGTGAGCCGAAGTTAAAAATAATTTTCAAATAAGTTTAACTAATTTATATCGCGTAAACTACAGACACTATTTAAAACCTGATACATTTGTAGCAGCAACAACTATAGACAATGCTTATACATATAGTCTTGATAAAAAGAAGTTTATTTTTAAGGTATCTCATAAGAAATTCTTGGAGCTCATTGGGAGGGCGTTCGTAAAACGATCTCTTTATACAACGGATATCGGGGGTTGTTAAAAATAATGAGGCAGCAGATATTAGTAGGCGTTTCTTAAAAAATAACGCATTTATCCACCTTTTAGTTTTTGGAGATTTTAAACGTAGCTTCAGACTTTATAATGTAGGTAAGTTTATAACGTAAGTTAATATTAGCTAAATAATGAATGTTTTTCTTGAGTTAGGTTTTCTAAAACTAATTAAGTGAAACATTTTATCGTGAAACACAATTTTTGAAGCCCGGATTTTACTAAAAAAATTTACTACCTACATTTTCTAAGTCTTTTTTCTGTTATTTTTTTTCCTGCTGGAGAAATCGATTGATCAACCCCCACGCAAGGCCACTTTGTATGACGTGGTTAGTGTGGGACTCAGTCGCACCACTACCTACCAATATTTTTGTGTTTATACTTCCATTCAAATAGTTAGTTTAATGAAGAATTTAACGATTACGATCTGTCGGTAGTTTGTGCGAGTAGTTTAAAATACTTTAACGGTTTGAAACGCGAAATATATTAGTCAAACTACATATTATTTACAAATTATTTTACTACGGCCCGAAGCCTCTGAAGGTCTCTCACCGTTGCAAAATCCGAAACGTCAGGCTGTATTAAAATAATTTTCAAAAAATTTAATTAATTCTGTTTAAACCGTTATAGTGATTTATTTAAATGATATTTAATTAGATTTTGAGGAAATTTTATTTAAAAAACACTACCTCACGATTTTCTTACATAAAGTATTGTTCAAGTCACAATATATCAGGGGTCGCTGTTTAGCGTAAAAAAGCTTAAAGTTACATATTTGATTATGTAAGAAAAGTTGTTACTTGCCAAAAAAATAATTTTGTGTTGCTAAGGGGAAATCAGTGGCGATGCTAGTCTCTAAATGCACATAAAATAATTTAGCCACTTGTCGAGGGAAATCACTTACGCGTGTGCGTGAATTTGGAAAAAGCGAATGTATACCTTGTACGATGATACACTTAAGGGCTTTTTTCCTGTAACACGGTTTACGTTTGTTGAGTAATTTAATTAGGATTTCAAGTAAACAGTGTTGAGACTGAGTGTGCTTGAGTTTCTTGTGGTGAAGTCTTAATTAAGTATGAAGCATACGAGGGACTACTTCAATAGAGTTAACTAAGGGTAACTATTTGCTATACTATAACGGATAACTAAACTCTTGAGTCCCCTACGTGGGGCAAGAGACATACTTTTGCGTCCTGCTTGACTTATAATATAAGTGGATGTCAAGTTTATTACAAGATATTACTTTTAAATACGCAAATACAGTTTAAATCTACATTCTAAATAAAGCACAGAAGCATTTTAGGAAAACAAATCATTGGCAAAAGCGCGTAAACAATTGTTTTTGCTTTACGCTGTTGGCTGTGGGTTCGAAACCCACTTGCGTCAATTACTTTTTTTGATTCGTATAAGCTTTCATGTTTCTTATTATATAAGAAAATATTATCATCAATGATCTTACGAATTTTTTTAAGCGACATCGTATTGAAGTGTCGCAATGGTAATCTTGATAAAATATATTTGTTTAAATAAAATACTTTAACGGTTTAAAACGCGATATATATATTAGGTAAACTTATTTGAAATTATTCAAGCTACGACTCGACCTTTCGGTCTCCCCGTGACCACGGCTGCTGCAAAGCATCCGAATCCGTATCGCGTTTTATAAGTGTTTTATTTAAATGTGTACTACTCTCGTCAGCTACAGACAGTTTTCAAAATATATTTAATTAATGTATAAGGTATATGTAAGAACAAATTTGACATTTTGTTGTTTTGATTTGTAACAGAACTAGAGCGAGCAAACCTATTTCATTAGAGTTAGAACTTTGGAACTAACAGATTTGGCAAGTCATAGCTAGTTCCTAACTTAACGTTTGTCTGATTGAAGTCAAACTTCGGTAAGTGTAGACAAGTTTAATCAAACCAAAGTAAGAACTGAATTTACCTACATCGAAACTTACATCATGCACTGCGTTATTGTACTTCTCAGAAATTTGTTACTATTTGAAAACTTTAATATTTTTCACATGTTATTGCACACAATGGCACTATATAAATTAAGTTCAATAAATTGAACTACTGCTGTGGATGCCGGTTCCAGCCCTGCCCAAGTCCTATTTTTTTTATTTATAATCGATTTTTAATTTTGTTACTATTTTACTAAAATACAAAGGTTTGGTGTTAAAGTAATACATTTAAATGTAAAAAAAAATGTAATACATATTTAACCACTGTAGAAAGCGTATTTGAATTCACATTTCTTGTTTAAAACAACGGGGGAGGACAAGTTTGGGGTATATTTGTAGGCAGTTGAAACAGCGGGGCAATATTGAAGTAAGATGTCAGATTCAGAGACTAGAATCGAAACGGGTATAACATTCCTCGGATTCATCATCTGTGGATGGTCGTTCCTAACGACGAATGGAAATTTGATATTTTATTTACGTTCATAAATATAAATTAATTAAAAAGTATTTTATACCATTTATTTTGTACGATAGAGGAGGGCGGATAAGTAAGGGATTCATTTGAAGGAAGTTGAAGTACATATAACATCTAAACAAGTTTCAAGCGCTGTCGACCCATTTTGGGTTTGGATATTCTTGTTATAGTATTTTGGTGTACATTTGTGTCGTATTTGTACGAGACTTAGTGAACAATGTGTAAGTAGGATCTAAAGATTTCATTAACCTCAATAGATACTTTGTTTTACCCTTTCAACCTGTTAGTAGTTAAAATTAAGAGTTAATTTTGCTATCTTTCTAACTAGGTAACTTAACTTAGGAGTATTATCAAGTTGGTTTTAAAAAGGCAGTCACGAATCTTATCTTATCAATATCAATACGATATTAACGTCTCCACTTATATGTGATGTGTATTTTAGATACAATGACAGTAAAATTAGCGCCGTTATTCACAAGTTTAGGAAACGTTTTTTCTCAAAAAAAAAATAGTTTCCCCAATTCGAACCCGAACATCAAGTATTAATATGACGAAACATGGCAAAGAAACGTTTTCATGAATTCCCAACAAAGAAAAAGCCCTGATCCCCTTTATTGATATATTTTCCTGTTGCGTGATTCATAAAAGGGAGAAAAGGGCTTCGAGACAATATATTCTGCTGGAGTTATTATTTTTGAGCAAAACACGATGGCTCATAGTTTTCCAAATGCGACTGAAACTAAGGAATATACAAAATTCTGAGGGTAGATACGCTGCTACGAATATTTTAAAATGAGAACTTGTACCTTATCGTTCTTATTTCATACTAGCTATGTCAGCAACTTCGTCCGCTAAGAATATTTTTTTTGGGGTTCAAAATCCTTTTTTGTAAATTTTTTTAAATTTAAGGGGTTATTTAAAGGGGGGGGGGGGGTCTTTTTTTTTGGTTTTTTAAATTTAAATAAAAAAAAAAAAAAAAAATTTTTTTTTATAAAAATATTGGGGGTTTTTTATTAATTTTTTTTTTTTAAGTGGGGGAGGGGGGGGCCGGGGAAAAAAAAAAAAAAAAAAAATTTTCCTTTTTTTTTTTTTTTTTTTTTTTTTTTTTTTTTTTTTTTTTAAAAAAGGGTTTTTTTTTTTTTTTTTTTTGTTTTTTTTGAAAAGGTTTAAAAAAAAAATTTTTTTTTTTTAAAAAAAATTTTTTTTTTTTTTTTTTTTTTTTTTTTTTTTTAATTTTTAGGATTTTTTTTTTTTTTTTTTTTTTTTTTTTTTTTAAAAAAAAATTTTTTTTTTTTTTTTTTTTTTTTTTTTTTTTTTGGGGGGGGGGAAAATATGGGGGGGGGAAAAAGGGGGGGGGGGGAGGGGGGGGGGGGGGGGGGGGGGGGATAAAGACGTTTTATTGATAACCAATAATACAAAATAATTCAGGGTCCTATAACATTATTGTTATAAAACGCAAAATACTTGAAATGACTATTATTTGATTACGAAGTACGAGTTATTAAGAAACTTCCTAAATATCCAGGTAAGTGTTTCAGACGTAAGAACTTAACTAAACTCTCGCAATTAAGATGGAAGTATTTAGTGCTGTTATTAGTTCGAGAAAGTGAATTAGTGTGTCTGATGGTTACATTTTTCGTAATATAGACAGTGTGTTAATAAAATGTCTTGATTCTGTATTAAAACATTATAGATGTTTTAGGATACAATTTTTGTCAACATTTCTACCACCCATTTCCGGAAATATCCAGATTTCCAGACGGAGTTCAACATGTTTGAGAAAAATTAAAAATTTATTGGAAACGTACGGTAGCGATCGAACCCACGTACAAAAGGAAAACGACATCAACATGCATCGCCTATAAGCATCAAAGTCTGCTATAAGCAGAATGGGTCTTACATAGTGAGGAACACAGTTTTACAAATAAAGAAAAATTAAAGAGGGAATATATGTAATGTAAAACCTTTTTCGAAAAGGAATATTCTCAATTGAAAACCACTCCCGAGTCTTAGAATTGAAATGCTTAATGAATAGTCAAACTAAATTAGCTGTTTGTAAATTCCTGACAATATCAAAGAGCTTTTCAAATTTCAAAGGAGCTTTGCATTATATAGTTAATTCGAATATAATTACGTTTGCTTCTAAATATTACGAGGTATGACTTAGCAAAAGGCATTTGTTAACTGACACTTTGTTTTATAATGTCATCTCCTATTTATGCAAAATGTCACCGTTTCAGTGAAACATTTTCAATGGCAAGGTTAATAATATTTATTATACACGATATCTTGCAAACTATGTTTCGAAGTGTAGATTATTAAGATGTAAGATGAAATTATTTTCTTGCTCTTTACCCCACTTAGAAGGCAACGAAAATATTTAAGTTAATGAATAAATACTGAAAAAGAAACATATATCAATATATTTACATTAAAAATAACTGTATGGACTCTAAGCCCACTAACAATGCATGGAGTTGTTGCTCTATTGGCCCTCCACGTCAACTCTAATTTATTTTAAACTTATATTATTTCAAATAACGACCATGAGCATGTTTGCAAAAAATTAACAGATTTCAAAGTTTAACTCAATTATTCACATCTAACATTAGTATTGAAAACTACACAGTGTATGCAACATGAGCTCGTTAAAACCACAGATAGCATTTACAACTCAGTGTTAGAACTGCTTACTTTTATTATAAGCCACATAAAAGTGTACTATAGCTTATATGGTCAGTTAACACATTTTTGCTATTAGTACACTGCATACGAGGACCTACTTACTTAATCTGTGGTAATGGATATTTCTATTTAGCCCATTTTTATGATATACTAGCTGTGTCAGCGACTTCGTCGGCATCCAAATTCGTTTTTGTGAACTCCTTCATCTTTATAAGCTTAAGCTTTTACCCGCGACGTCGGTAGCGTCTCTTGCCGTAGTTCTCGCAAATTAAACTTAAAAGATAAACATACAGCGTTGCGGACTTTTTTTTAGATCACCAGAGGTTTCATTCTGTAATACATCTTTTTTGGCTATCTTAAATCGTTTTTACGTAAGCATTACGCCTCAGAAACCCATAATGACGAATAAATTTCCAATTTTTTTTTCACATTTCTCGATGTATATTTGCTTGTAATAGTCACAGGCTGTTTTATACCCTATAGCTTTCCTCGATAAATTATCTAACCAACACAAAAATATGCCTGAGATTAACGCGTTCAAACATACAAACAAACAAACTCTTCACGTTTATATATTAGTATAGATATAATTATTTTAATTAAGCTGGGAATTTCTTTAAATTTAATATAGACGTTTCTTACAGCAAATCTCTACCCTTCCATAGAAGAGTGAGAGTTTAGATTCAACACTCTTTTTTACAGCTACCGTCACTAAACACGTGTTTAGTATAAACGTTCTTAGTCAAAATTTGAGATATTAAGTACTATGTAGTTCTTAAGGCAGATACGACTTTAGTTAATTGATTTCAGAATACAGATACGTAAATTAAAAATAATGGTGGCGATGGGACATAAGGTTAAATTTCTTACAAATACAAATTCCTAACCTTATAAGTCCCATCATTAATTTATTCGAACGGTATGTTAATGCAGGAAAATTATTTTAGATGTACCTATCTTTTATAAATAACTTGAAACTTGGAGCAAAATCTCTTTCTCAAGATAACAAGGGTTCTTAAGAGAACTCTTATTATTTTTGTATGCAAGAATATTATGTGTCAAAGGTTAATTAAATTCCAAATTGTTCTCTTCTTCAATATGACTTCTTTCATTACATGTAGAATGTAGTAATTAAATATTTTGTAAATCATTACACAGCTAGAAAAATGTATACCACTTAGGTACAACTGCGAAAAATACCTATATTATCACCCCAAAATGTTTGATTATATTATCTTTAGAATTCTTAGTGTATTATCTTTTAGTTTATTTGCACAAATTATTTACGGCACACTCAAAGCACACTTTCCATTTGTCGATGGTCTAAGTAAAACATAAAACGTAACATTCCAGGGTTCGACCGTGAAGTGTCAGCACTCAATATAATGAAAAATAAATAAAAACACAACAAACTTGACGACCTATTACTTTAAAAGCTCCCACGTAATTGAATTTCGCTAGAACTTTGTATAGAAGCTTTTCGCAAATGAAACCTATTTTAATGTATATCTATCTTTTCAATTATTTTTAATTAGATGTAT
Source organism: Leptosia nina (assembly GCA_963661955.1). Lineage (NCBI taxonomy): Eukaryota > Metazoa > Arthropoda > Insecta > Lepidoptera > Pieridae > Leptosia > Leptosia nina. Next base: position 5,436,170 of record CAVLEF010000007.1, read on the forward strand.
TTCATTACATGTAAATGAAACGTGTAGTTAAAATAGAAATGTGATAGTAATTGTAGGTTGCGATACATTTAAGAATAGTTTGATAATAATTATACACAGGGACATTCAAATATAATATTCAAAGAGGAAGAAGAAGGTACCTTATAAGAAATATATTATTATTTATTTATTTACGCTTTATTGCACTGAAAAAAATTAACAAAAATAGAAACGAGACGTATATACTAAAAATATGGAGTGTAATGGGCGGCCTTATCGCTAACGAGCGATCTCTTCCGAGCAACTCAAGATGAAAGAGGAGAAAGTTTACAGGAAAACGAGATGTACAAGATTTTATCGACATACTCATTAGGTAGAAGACGTTACTAAGCATATGTTTGCTTTAATACTAATTTTAAAATAATAAACGATATTTTTAAAAGAATCAATGTGAACCAAAGTGAAAAATCTTTGTTTTTAACTAGGTTAGGTCTAATCTAGGTTACAAATTATTACTTCCTTCAACGTATAACCTCTCGGTGTATCTCAATTACACTTTGATTAAATATTCGCCTCGGTTAGTCCACCTAGAACCAGGAGCAGTCTATATTTGTCTCCACCCGGGAGACAGATTGGTAATGAATATAAATTATTCTTGGAACTGAGGAGCATAGATTTACGGATCTAACACTAATGACATTAACATATTACAAGATTTTCTATCACCCCGATGGATAAAACTCGTGTTATATATATGTTATTGTAAACACAATGACGTAACGCTTTAGAAAATATATTCTGTCATTTCGTAATTTTAAAGTAACAAAAAACAGCACAGAGCACATTATTTTGTATACAAACAATAAAATAACATTCTAAAATGATAAACCAAAAGGAATCGACTGTCAAGGTTTAACGACAATTTTTTTATCAAAATTCCCGTTTAAAAAATAAACTCTGAGTAAAATTTAAAATAATACAAATATAAATAAAATTTTTTTTTTTAAATGTGTTTTGAAAAATTCCTGAAAACCCCCCCCCAATTTTTTAAAACGAAAAATTTTTTGGTGGGGGGGGGGTTTTTTTTTTTTTTCCCCCCAAAACCCCCAAAAAAAATTTAAATAAAATTCCCAAAAAAATAATTATAAAAAAAAAAAAAAAAAAAAAACAATTATAAAGATATTGTGCGAGCTGTTTAAAATATGACATTAAGTGTCAAGTTACTAGGAACAAACCTTCTCTTCTACGAGTTATTCTGGCGTGCGCTGACATAAACGTTAGTTACACATAATTATGTAATGTATGATATGATAGTCATACATTACATAATTTAGTTTAAATGCACGATACTACGTAATCCTAATCCTAATCCTGCATAGACGAAGTCGTGGGCACCAGCTAGTCAAATATAATGCACGACAAATTTTTCAAACAACTAATGAATATAGTTTGAAACTGAATTTGCCGTTTCACTTTTATGCTAATAATAAAAAGGATGAAAATTAACAGGATAAAAAGTATAATTATCATGAATATTTTTTAATGAGATAAAAATTTAATAGAAACCTTAAGGTGTTTTAATTAAAATTACAAAGAAAAGTCGACAACTTTGCTCATAAATATTGTAGATTTATGCTAAAAGTTTTTCATCTTTTCAAATGTAAAATCTAATTAGGTAATGCCTAGAAAGGTTTTTAAATTATATTATAGTTTTTTTTTAGAAATAATGAAACTTTTGCGTAGTAGAGGAAAGCCACTGCAATATTTAACTCTCCAGTCCCCCGTGACCACGGACGTCGAAAAGGCACTCGAAAAGTCAGATTTCAAGTGAACGTATTCTCGAAGGGTTTATATGCCAGAAAGATACTTTTTTTTGCTAAAATTTAATTTAACTTAATAATTCTGTGCGTTCCGTTGTGTGCGTTGCGAAAACGGTCTAAGATACCAAATAATATGTATAAAGAATAATTCCTTCTGAAATGATCTAAAAAAAATCCGCTTTAAATTGAACTCGCAAGAACTGTTTTACATCATATATATCACTTGTTTGAAACAGTTGTATCAACATAATAATATCTATCTTGCAAACAACAAAATAACTACTTAATATTGAATTGTTCTCAAGAACGCTAAAAGCCTATCCACACATAATTGGTTGGGAAAGTAAATTTGTGTCAGATGCACGGATCGTGTAGAATAGAATTACCCCTTAAAAAGTTTCGTAGCCATACATATTAATTCAAAATCCCAGAACCCACATTACAAACAGTTGTCACAAAGTACGAAATTACCTTATTGTGTTGTTACATTTGGCAAGATTAAATATTCAGAAGTGTCGCAACTCCATGAAAGCGAAATGCGAAGATATTTTTAACCGAGATTACGTAACTTCGTTGCGGCTAAGTTTCGCTGATAACTTGATTAAAGGGAATTTATGCTCTTTGTATGTTGGCAATGTTACAAGGCTTTGATATACAAAGGCCTCAAATGAACCGGCTGAAATCTGGCGAATAGAATACAAAATTCAATGTCACTTATTTTGTTTTCATCACTATTCATATTACATTAAGTATTGTCCATAGTTTACGTGAGTAGTGCCTACACATTTATATAAAACACTTTTAATGGTTGAAAAAGCAAATTATGGTGAGAACTTCCCCAATGACACGCCTGCTGCATAGCATCCGAAACGTTGGGCCGCAGTTAAGAGAAATCGTCAATAATTTAATTAATATATGTCTCATTTAAACCGTTAAAAGTGTTTTATTAAAACTATTTTTTTTTATGTTTTTTACATGTCTGGCCCATTCTTCACTTAAGAGACACGGTATTCCCACACTATGAACGAAGGAGGCCATAATCTGTTAAACATTAAGAGGAAAGTGTCAGCTGAATAAAATACATGTTTTTGTCTTTTTAAGCAGATGATTTTTTAGATGCTCGACTGGAGTACTTAATATGTCGACATATGCATACACCAATATGAGTATCGTAGCAGCACAAATAAAAATATCCTCGCTCTATTAAAAAAACAATCATGTGGTAACGTGCCTAGAGGTATACACATAGGAATAGCCCTATGTTTAAATACATAACACCACAATCTCTTTAAGGGTCGTTTATAATAATTATACAAGGACTGTTTTGAGACCTATATAAACAGTCTCTTTCATAATCCACCTGTATTGAACCTTATACACTACGTTATACATAAAAGATTATTTAAGCAAAGATAATATAAGAAACAAAAGTTAGCCTGAAATTGACGTTACTAGACTAAGTGTAAAACAAACCCACACACAACCATTTTGTATTTAAATATTCTAAGAAAGCCTACTTAACAATTTCGTTAAAATACGATGCGAGTAGATTTAACAGAAGTGTTGAATCCTTGTTTATAAAATTATACATTGCATGTAACAAAGGTCGATTATGCAACACACTGTCAGCTCTATTCCCTAGGGTAAAACGTGTGTTGTACTCACAAAAATAATATTCATTTATTCAAGCGAAAAACGTACGAATTCATAATTGAATGAAAGGGTTATGTGAATGTAGGACACGTAATTTTTTGTATATCCTAGCATAATGGCTTAATCGAAACATGTTTGGAATTCTTTCAATGGACAATCTTTTCTTTGTCACAGAATTTCTTAGTCCAAACATTATAGCGTCTTGCGATCAGCATAAAAATGGACTCCTATTTTTTGTATAAACGGCTAGTAAAAAATCGATTGGATGGTAAACTTTTAACCAGAAAGTTACAACTTAATCCTCATATCTTAAAAGTTTGAATTGAATTTCTTAAAATTACATTCCATTATTAAATGTGAAAACTACTCAATAAATGAAAGACAAATTGAACTTTGCAATGTTCCAAAATTCTATATTATGTACTGTACTGGATTGTATTTATATCGCCACGTAATTTTTTGTACATACACTATAAAGCTTCTTCAATTTCATAATCCGTTGCTTCGCAACGAAAAGTTCACATCCGTTCTTTTAGTAGATTCGTTAAGTACAAAGGTTTAACGCACTAAGTATAAATATTTGAAAGGATTTGGGCTTTAGGTTTTAAGTTTCGCAAAAGCGGTTACGTTTGAAACATAAAACAGTGGTAGTAAAATATTTTAGCGAATTACGCGGCAGCCCAACCTTACACTCAAATGGGAAACACCTCGTTTCCTTTATGTGAACAAATACACAGTGTTTGACCCTTAATGGCGCTATTAATAAAACCGAGATGCTCAGGTTAAGTGTGTAAGAACAAAGAATAAAGAACCGATTTGTGAGTGTCCCTATTTTTTGGAAATTATTTTTAAGAATTTTTGCATCATAACATAGCTTATATACTGTCTATAGTTTACGCGAGTAGTAAAAATTTAAAAAAAACCCTTTAAGGGTTAAAACCCGATATTTTTTTTCCCCCCGGCCCCCCCCCCCCCCCAAACCCCCCCAACGTTTAAAAATCATTTTCAAATAAGTTTAACTCCTTTTTTCCCTTTTTTTTTCTTTTTTTTTTTTTTTTTTTTTTTTTTTTTTTTTTTAATAAATAAAAGATATTACTTCTTCTCTTAGGGCATGTACCTTGTCTTCTATTTCACTGGTACTTATTATTCCATCATGATGAGATGGGGTATGGGACGAACACATTTCTGCGTCTGTTTCACTGATCCGTTCTTTAACAGGCTACTGTGCCCTGCCCGACCGAAACTATTTTTTTTGTTTCCCTAGGATTCAAACCCAGGACCTCGCGCGCTTAACGCGATGCTAGGCAAAAAAGTTCATGTAGTGATTAAAAAACTAAAAACAAAGAAGTTTAAAAAAAGTTGTACATACTTTTGTTACCCAGGCTCTTTAGATAAAATTATTTGAACCATAATAATGTTTTTGCTCACAACAGCAAATCAAAAGGGATCTATAAAAATATATCATTCATAGATCAGTAGATAGTTTACGATATCTTAATTCAAAATTCTGCAACTTTCATATTTATTATAAAACATAAACACGTTGAAAATTGAGAACTTGATCCTATATCCACTCGTAGCAATAATGTTATCGTAAAATAAGAAATATTTAAGCTATCGAACGCTTCTAAAACGTCCACGACAGCGAAAAGGATCTTACGTACTGAATTTTCAGTTTCCGCGGACGTTAAAACAATCTGACGTAAAGGTAATACACATATAGATTTTAAACTCTCAACCGATTTGTACAGTTCAACTGGACGGTTTTTTTATCTAATGATTAGATTAGCAAACAAAACAGAAACAAACAGGTTTATAAAATGTGCCATAATTATCGTAGACTTATCTAGATATATGCTATTAAATAATCAATTTTAACAACCTATAACGTAAATTAGTTATTTGAAGTCTACAGTCTTCTCGTGATGAACACCCAAAACGTCGGGTCGCAGTAAAAAGAAACATATCTAATATAGTATTTTTGATAATAACAATGTCTCATTAAAATGACAAATTAATGTCGTGTATCGTGCGAACAACTGACACAAATAAGGACAAAAGTTTGGCAATTGCAATCACGTACTTAGAAAAAAAAGACATCGTCAATAGCCGTATCTTTTGCTCTTCCTTGCCCATCTATATTTTCGCAGTAAACATTGCCAATACATTGCCGCGAACCCGGGATGCTATTGACAAAGGTTGAACAATACTAACGAGGTCTCCGCCTGATTTCCCCTGTTTGTAAAGGATGAAGACCACTTGAATTAGAACAACTGACTCAAAACAATAAATACTCGATATTCTTATTTATTGTTTGCTATGAAAGCTTTCTGCTTGGTAAGATAAGTTGCTACAACCTACGTCAGAGATTGTACATTTTTCAATTTCGTTATTAATAATAAACCGTTCTCTCACTACTTATGATTTTGTATATGTTATATAGTTTGTGTAAATGTAAAATTTGGTATTATTTTTGTATCGTCGCCGCCGCCGTATCTCTGTAGTAAAACTCTATGTTCTTTTGTTCAATTTAGGGGAAGCATTATAACTGGTTCCGGGCGGGAAGGGCACGGAAGTCTGATATACTTTAAAATAAAATGATTTGTGACACAAATAAAGAAATATTTCCACCCCATAACTTTGTGGGGTGAAAATATGCGTATTGTGTATTTTAAATTTAAAAAAACATAAACGACCATATTAGGAATCTGTTTCTATCGTTTTGCTTTATCTCATACGAATTAAAAGGAATAACTATAACTAATACATGTTTAAGTAATAAATGTCTTGTACGAAAATACGTGTGGCAATATATCTTCTGTCCCTTTATGTCGTTTAAACAGCTGGAATATTAGCTGGTTCACATGTTGGCTCGGTTCTGTCTCCTTTATATTCTGTTCAATGTGACAAACAACAGATGAGTCTCTGCGGAAAATAATCTGGTGAAAATGCTAGGCTTGTTTTTAGTAATACAGTACAAGACGAGAGTGTGTTTATACAAGTATAGAAAAATATGTAAAAATATACTATCAATTTCGTTTCTATGTATTTTAAAATCTGCTCAGTTCCGGTTTCCTATGTGGATGTTTCTATGTATGGGGGGAAATGTTTGGATAACGCACACTTGCACCGCGATATTGGAGTTATAACTCGAACAAATCATTAAACTTGGGCTATAAAGACGTTCAGAGGTCATACCTTTCATCCGACACGGGTTTCGAACACTGAACCTCGCAACCTGCAGCTGCACTAAGCATTCAACGAGGCAGCTAAGTACAAACTCTGAATATGGACAAACGCAATTACGATATTCCTATGACATAAGACCCCCGACGAAGTGCATCTCGTTTTATAAACAATATTAAATATATTTTGCAGTCGTTAGACCGAAGGAATCGACTTTACAACCCAGTGTGTATTAAACATACATCGTTTACAAGAATATACACATTTACCCTTTTAGCATTAGGCAAATAATAGAAGTTAATACATTTGTTACGTCCTAGGTTTGAATCTCGGGGAGAAAGGAATTGTTTCGGTCAGACACGGCACAGATTTATAATCAACTTCTTTCAATTAAACCAAATTTATCAATGAAACGATACAATGGCATCTTCCCCACGGGGTAATGTCATTTTACCATACTCACTTAACGGAGTACGGCCATTCGTACAGGTAACGTGCAGACATATCGATCGTAGGAATTCGACCCAACCGCGCCCTTGGCCCAAAACCGACCTTTCAATCAGAGCCTCTAACAATTAACAACTATTAACTAAGGATCGGAATTGCGTTATCTACTTCGTTTAATTGCGTTTAAAACATGCCACTGATTGCGGACGTGTCGGATGTAGTGTTAGCCGGGAACAGGGCGGTTTAACCTTAAATTATTATTTTTAATGACGATATTTATCTCAATGAAATATAAAAATTAGATGTTGTGGATGAAGCAATTCAACGTTTATCAAATTAAAAATCATCCTAGACTGTTCTTTTTTTGTGGACAAATTATACCTTTTATTATGAGTGACCCTTCCTTATTTTTACAAATCGTTTTTACAGCAAATTTAAAACATAGCTTTTAGTTTAGTTAGTTTTGTTAAATTTGACACAGAGTTTACATCTTATTAAACTTATATCCAATATATTAATACCTCAGTTGTGTGTTAAACATTATATGAAAAAAAATGACAGAGAAATATGTGTAATAATGTGTAAAATTATGTAAAATTAGGTGTTGAGTTTGGTTTAATATTGTTTGAAAAAAAAACCATTTTTGTGTTTTATGATTAATATAATTAAAACTTTGACTTGTTTGTTTTTAAAACTATGACACCATCGTAATAGTATTATTCACTTGATAGAAGGTGAATTCTTGGGATATTATTCGAAATTTTATACGATAATTATAGTTTAGCTAGTTACGGTGTAATTCTTAAAACATCGCTTGAAGTATTATTATGGCGTTATTACACAATTTAAATTATAAAAAAAGCTCTAATATCTTATGTGAGACTTAGGGCAGATTTGTTACTACGTTTTACTTTTTGACTCTTTCTAATGGACTTCCGAAGTCTGATAGTAAGTACAGTTCTTTTTTCCCAGGTATTTGAACCCACATTACATTCGTCATTTCTAGATTAAAAATAGAAAGTCTTTTTAGTATATTATAAAATTATTAGATAAATTCTTAATTTAAGCTTCTTTAGAATAAGTAGCTGCGTTTATAGCTGAACAACTCGGGTGATATTCTGAATGAACTTATCCAATCATTTTTTATTCAACATTAAAACTTAAAACTTATATCAAGTGAAAAAGCTTTTCATTTTCTTTCAGTTTTCTTAAAGAAACGATATTTTAATTTTGTTCTATAAAAAGTACAGGACAGGAGCTAATTACATTTAAGTGCATTTTTAACAATATCGCTAAGATAAATGATATCGACTAAAATGGAACCCGTTTACTTTTTTCTCGTTAGTCTAATAGTAGCAATGTATGGTTAATAATCAACGGGTCGGGGATTCGATCCCCACCGGGTCCAACGTGTTTCTAAGTTTTTAGTTCATAATTGGACTTCATCTGGAAATCTGCATATTAAATGGGTGGTAGGAATATAGATATTCCGTCCGGGTAACGAACCATCGACCACAGATGCAAAAGCCGTTAAGCTTATTCGCGATTCGATCTTAATCTGTGGATTTCCGAATATCCAAAGCCTAAATAGGGTGACACCTATCACCTACCCTCAAGTGTACTCCATGCTTGTCTGTTCTCGCCTATCATTAAAAAAATATTTAGATTATCACTAAGAAATAATTATGTAAGGCCCAAATAATACGAAATATATACAAAAATATATTTTTATGTGATTTACAGTTTTGCTGTTTTCTAAAATATTTATGTGTAAAGTACTAAAATTTTAGTAGCTTGAGTTCATTTTACAAGTGGAAGCCCGGAACCTGGAACGTGTTAGAACTTAATGTTTTCTCATGGGAATCGATACGTTTCCGGAATAATACATTCTTCTATGTGTTACTGACACTCCACTTTAGAAGTAGACAAACAAAAAAACATATACGGTAACTGCTTAGTATACAATTGTTTTAAAATTATTTCGTTAATAATGTTATAAAATGAATGAAAATTTATTGTATATTGTTGTAACAAATTGTTTCCTGAAGTATATATATTTTTTTATTTATCTGACATAACAGACTTTTTTTGTGAGATAAATATTTTTTATTTATAGAACCATAATATCTTCGTATCGACATCCACTCGAAATAAAATTACAAACATTACAAACTGTAAAGCGAAATTTTGTTTTCCGTTTTTATTGGTTAGAGATTGCTTACGATCACGGTCATGTTTTCTAAGGCAAAGGGTAAAATGAGATAAATTCGAAGAGGCTTAACGGTTCGTTAGCTATTCACAAGTATTGGGCACTCCAAACTCCACGGGAGATATTGTATTGATCGACCTCAAACTGTTACCATTCCGATAAAATATGCAGGTACTATTCATATAACCTACTCAGCTTAGATACATTAATATAGTGAAAGTGAAATCCCGTTTCCCCTCGTGGGGCATGGGGCGAATACATTTCTGTATCCGTTTCACTGATCCGTTCTTTAACAGGCATGAACTCAGACTTCTGTGCCCTGCTTGACCGAAACAATATTTTTGTTTCTCTGGGATTTGAATCCAGGACCCCTCGCGCTAAACGCAATGCTAGGCAATATGTTTAAGCATTTGGCCACAGAAGCGGTCGTAGACAGACAGCCAAGACGTTAATATAAATAATAAAAAAATCTATCTCAATAGATTAAAATGAATAAATAAAGCCACCTTTTTTTTCTTATTATCGTTTATAGAAAGGAAAGTGTGACTCGACATCATTAATGCAGGCCTTTGTGATGCTGTGGTTTGATATTATTATACAAGCATTTTAAGAAAACTCACTTATCTCTTCAAATTTCAAGTTCTACAGGAATAAATTTGCAATAAGTTTGCGTGAACCGGGAGTTTCTAAATTTTCACTTGAAGTGGAATAAAAATGTTCCTAATTTATTTGGCTTTCAGTTTATTGCAGATTTTAGATTTGAAACTAAAAGTTTTAAAACATGTTAAATACTGTTATAGTTAAGGGAGTAATACACATTTAAATAAAACACTTTAACTTTAACTTGAAAATTATTTTTAAGTCTCCCCTACCACGCTGCTGCAAAGCATCCAAACGTCGGGCCGAAGTTAAAAAAAATATTTTCAAGTAAGTTTAACTAATATATCGCGTTTTAAACTGTTAAAGTGCTTTATTTAAATATTACTTTCTTAAAACGCGATATATTTTAGTTAAACTTGTCTGAAATTTTTTTAAGTCTCCCCGTGACCACGGCTGCTGCAAAGCATCCGAAACGTCGGGCCGAAGTTAAAAAAAATATTTTCAAATAAGTTTAATTAATATATCGCGTTTTAAACCGTTAAAGTGTTTTATTTAAATGTGTACTACTCGCGTAAACTACAGACAGTATGTAAGTGTATTTACATCAAAGATTACCGAAAATATATTTCCCAGGGACTGTAATCCAGGACCCCGCTGCAACTTAGAAAGACTGATGAAATATTTAATCTTAAACATGTAAGGATGAACATTCATGTTATGTTAGACGAAATAAATGAATACAGACTTCAAAATATACAATTGTGGCGATCTATTTCATCATATACGATTTAATGTCCGACTAAAGTACTCAGCCTACCTCTAATATATTCAAGCAACCAAAGATATAACGTAGCGGAGTTAATAAATCGCTCTTGCGTGAAGATAGCATATTAAAAATGTATTTCACACGAGGCCGTTATTTTGCTCGACATTACGTGTATACTGCCTCTGTTCATATTTCATTCCGATCGATGACGTGTCAGCTTGTATCATAAATGTCTGTATTTTACAACAAGTGATTTTGCTGGATTTAATATTTAAAGTGTCGATTCGGTGTTAAAGGTCAACATTTTTTTTGTTACAACATTCGGCTGGTGTCCTTTATCAAAGCCCAACTTCAGAAAAATTATGGAAATATTAAGGAAAATGTTAACCCGGTGGAGATCGAACTCATTGTTACACCTAAGTGCCCGTAAAAAAAACACTTCTCATAAAATCACTCAATTGACAGCCCAAAAAAAAAAAACTCTTAAAGAATTATTCAAAAACAATTTTCGTTATCAAATGCACCTTTAAATAGAAAAGTTATAGATTAAAAATCTGCGACAGTAGCACTGAACATGACAAACATTTTAACTATAAACATTTAATATGTATTTATTTGTATGACTTTATTAATTATAAACACCACACCGCTCATGTATTTTCATTAACAATTCTAAAGTTTATCCAAAAAAATCTAGATAAATAAATCGTTTATTCAGATAACACACTAACATATAGTATTATTATACATATAAAAAATACCCTCTTACATAGTGATTTTGTTATTTTTTACAATGTCATAGCCATCTAGACTTCCATTAGTGAGTTCTTTTAAAAGCGTTAAATTAAGAACTCTAGAACGATTTTATCTCGGGTTCTTTGAACACTAAAATAACAGCGCAAAATGAGATCTCGGGAAATATTTCAAGCGGATACCTCTCGAAGCTTATTTGATTCATTTGTCTTCATTTAACTGGTGTTAGAGGTGAGCTTTCTAGGTATTAATGATGACGGTCTAATACTAGATGTAGACTATTTACTTCTAGAAGCTTCTAGAGTATAACTAATATGTTGGAGTTATATGCGACAAAATAATAATAAGAAGAATTATATTTTATAATGTTTTTTTTTTTTACTAATAAAATATTTAATTTTATAAAATAAAGACGTTCGTGTTATATCTATTGGGAGTACTATAAATGTAAGCAAAGTACTTAAAAGTAGGACAATAAATGGTCAAAATTTTATACAGTAGTCCTACTATTTTTTATTTTGTCTACTTATTTTCAACAAATCTATGCTTTCCCTATTTCATAGTAACATGAAAGAGACACCCATAAATTATAGTTCAACTTCAAACAGTAAGACCGTACTAGTAAGTAAACTCATGAGTAACTATTGTTTGGATATGATAACTGTTACACTGACCCGCAGATTCTTTCAGGCTATATAAAGTTAGAAATATCAAATGTAAATCATATTTCAATAATTCATGAATGATTGTCGAGTTTATAACGTGAGGAGTCAGAACGTTTGGAAACTTCATCGTGATGATGTAATAAATATTAATGTATGGAAAAGTTAAGGATGTTCGAAGTGGCCAGAGTTTCCTAATGGATTTTCTTTTAGTTTTCCCTTCGTCTATTGAGCTATTAGGGATTATTAGGATTTTGGACAGACGAGAATAACTGAACACGTGCATTTGGAATTCTTAATACTCACATTCAACTATGGCCGTTAGCTAGTTTAACCCTAAATAATCACTTAAACACCAATGAACAAACACATCACACATATATTTGAACTTTATAATTCAATACCCGAAATAAATTAAAATGTTCATGTTAATAGTACCATACTCTTATGTTAGAAATAATTAGTTTAAAATCGATTTTAGACTGTAAAAATTATACACAGACAGGACCAACTCAGACTCTTACCTATTGAGCTACCATGCCCTGCATCATCATCAAATTTTGTAAACAAGTTGTTGACAATATTTTGCTTTAACATTAAGAAATACACAGACTAAAACCAAAAGGCAAACTTATTCGTTATTGCATACGGCTTTTCCGTTTAACGGTAGTCCGTCAATCGAACGGAATTTCGATAGTTCTACAAGCTATTTAATATTCAAATGTTGCAGACGTAATTTAAGATTTTTTTGAAAAATAATAAATAGACACATTTATTTATTAATAACCATTTTGTCGAACAGATTGGTTATTAAAGAAACGACCCGTTGGTTGTATTAGCTATACAGTCGTGAAGTTTAACCGCGTGTCGGTTTCCGTCTGTGGGTTTCCCAATTCCAAAACCAGAACATCATGTTTGGATAAATACTGTCTATAGTTTACGCGAGTAGTACACATTTGAATAAAACAATTTAGCGGTTTAAAACGTAACGTGACCAGTCTCCCCGTGACCACGGCTGCTGCAAAGCATCCGAAACGTCGGGCCGATGTTAAAAATAATTTTCAAATAAGTTTAACGAATATTTATTTAAATAATCATGTTTAGATGTTACATGGTGGAGATATTTCACCTACCACCAAGTAAACATCATGCTTATCTGTCTCTTCTATCATAAAAAAAAACATTGAAATCAAAAAATTGAATTGAAAACTGACTCCTGTGGAAATCACCGCATTGATAAAAATAGAAATGAGCCGTCACACAGCCAGCGAATAAAAGCATTCACTTGTTATATTAAATATTCTACTTAGGATAACGTATGTCATGTATTTCTAGGAATATTACTGTGTCCTCACGCGAGCCCGTATAAACCTTGATGAATGGTTTAACTAATTCATAATATCGTGTTAATTGTGAACTCGTTGACCTTTTGAAAATAAATCCTTCGACTTATATAATCGCTGTGTAAAACGTTAAATTTATTCTATATTCAAGACATTTATTACCGATTTGTATTCATTTTTATGATAGAGTTAGACAGACAATGTATGGGGTCACTTGATTGAAAGTTAAATAAGCCAGCCATATGACATATCAAAAATAAACTTAGAAGAAATATACTATTTTGGTTTTGGCTGCACGGGTTGAAAAAAACTTTATAAAATTGATGGCGTGACAGCAGTTCGTGACCCGGAAGGTGTAAGATATTTCTATCACTCGTTTTTTATCCGGATTTCTAGATGCAGTCCAATACATTAAAAATAATATATAAATTGATTAGAAACATCTTGGGCTAGGTGGAGATAGAACCTGAATCGTTGATAATAATAATTAGGCATTCATTACTACATTAAAACGCGAACGAGTCATCTTTGTACATCCATATTACTAAAGTTACTAGTAATTTGTTCAACAAATACAAGTAATCAATGACTTGTGATTTTACTGTATATACTGATATCACCGAGTTCCAAATACCTTTTGATATTGATTCAGTCTAGTCTAAAACATCTTAACTTACAAAGCGGGACGTATACATTGACTGAACGACCTACTGATGAGAAATTATTAGAAAATCGATAAAAATATTATTTATATTTGAAATATACGAAAAAGGCTCCAGAACGAGACTTTATGTAAAAATATATTTTATTCACATTTTTTCAGGCTAGCAAGGACGAAGACATTACAACTCCATTTCGTAGCGTTTGTTACGAAGCGCTACGTTTTGAGCTACGTGCCGTTAGTTCTACGCAATATGCTAGTAATAGGTCTACTTAAAAATGTATTTTGAAAAAAAAAACAGTCTTATCATTTGAATCACATACACCGTAATCTGTATTGAGCAAATTGTTATGTATACATGGTATTTATATTTAGTATTCAGATTAAAAAAAAAAATTCCGGTTCACGTGTGAAATGTCTCTTATATTTATTTAAGAAGTAGTACTAAATATTTAGTAAAGTATTTTGTTATTTTGTGACGATCATAAGTGTGACTTCTAAATGGTTTAGAATTTGAGAACTTCAATACTTTTCACGTTATTCAGTATAATGGCATAATATAAATTTAAAATTTATTGAGTTTGAAAAAAAATTACTACTGAGCTAATTTGGATCTTTTCAACCAATAAATGCGTTTTTAGTTTATTTGTATTCGAATATATTTTAAAAAAAAAATATTTTAGATTGCAAAAAATTTACGACACGGACGAGACTTACACATGCTGAAGTGTACCGTGCTGCTGGTCTAACCAATAGCTGGTTGAGTAAGATATTAGCATCGGACAACATTATCTGTTAATATTAAATTATACTGTTAAGATTAAATTATGTTTTATTTTTATGTTTATCAATAAGTATTATATATGTTTTTGTGTGCCCTTGTATAGTAGTCAATAAATTTATTTCTCTCTCTCTCTCTATCTCTTTCTACCGTGTCTCACACTGTCATCGTATTTTAACAAAAAAGGTTTGCTGTTTCTGAGCTAAATACATTCAATGTTATTATATTAGAAATCGATTTATATTAGCAATTCTTCCTTATAGTTCCTTCCTACTAAGATAATAAATAAGCCTCTACTTAGATATAATAATCTTCAGTGGTATTATTTCTGCCTCCGACATGTAATAAAAGTCATACGCTCCGCTTAAAAACGTGTAAATTTTACCGTGTCGCGAGCGGCGCTTATAAAACTATCGATTTTAATAGCCTTTGTACTCAGTGTATTTTATAGCTGTTAGTTGATAGCCAATTTCACTCTTCACTACACTTCATAGAAAGAAGGCATCAAGATATTTTCAGCCGGAAGATAATTGCTTAATCATAGCTCGTCTAGAAATTCTTGAGTTCACTGCTTTTAAAACGTAACTGTATAAGATTTTTAACATTTATCTAAAATCCAATTAATTCTCTATCTGTAGTTTATGCAAGTAGGATATATTTAAACAAAACACTGTAACGGGATAAAACGCGTAAAAAATATTAGTTTAATTTTTACCATACCGTAACGCATAGCTACAAAGCCTCCGAAATATCAGGCCGTAGTTACAATAAATTTCAAATAAGTTTAACTAATATATATCGCGTTTTAAACCGTTAAAGTGTTTAATTTAAAATCTGTTAATTTTGTATGTTTGTATATTATATTTTTAACATACTGAATGGCATAAAAGTTCGTACACTAAAAGTAGTACTTTTATAAGATTGATAAAAGTTCGAGTTGATAAGTAAATATGGGACGTAGACTATATGATCAAGTTAACTGATACATTTCGCGTTTTAAACCGTCTAAAATGTTTTCTTAAAATGTATACTAATCGCGTACTAGGAACATATTAGCCCATATTTTACCCACAACTGTTTGACCTTTACACCTACGATTTAAAACTCATTAAACCTTATCTTGATATTTTAAACATTAAAATTACTTTCACAGCACTTGGTCATTAAGTATCTAGTTACTTGAATATTATAAATATCAAGGTAAATCTTTGAACGGTTTGACTCAAAACCAATAATTAATTTGAAATTACATTTCAAATATTTAATTGGTTGGCGATTTGAACGCAGTATTGAATTATAGTCCAAACTAAGAATATACTATATTACCCAATTATGCTCACTAATATAATTTAACTGTATACTGAAATTTTGATTATACTAATTTGTTTGTTATTAACTACCCCAATATGGTGTAGTCGCGACAGCTTCAAAGCAATTTACTCCCCTTTATATTCTGAACTATATGTATACTCTATAAGCGTTTTCTGTCAATATTCCATCCACAAAACTGTATAATTATTTTTGTTAATGCCCTGCACGCTTCCAGTATCTTTTATTTTTTCAGTGCTGAAAGAAATTCGTCTTTAGCGACAAGGCCGATCCTTCCCCCCCATGACCTGCAAGAATCGTTTCCTTTATATTGTATTATATTTTTAAGGAAAAATTTATTTTATTTATGTTTGTGTGTTTTGCAATAAAGAATTAAATAAATATATTCTGTACGTTGGGACTATGATACTATGGGGTATATGAATGGAAGCCCTTTACTTTTTATGTTAAATATATTCGACCGATATCTTGAACGAATTTCAATATTTTCAAAAATAGAAGTGGTAGGTGGGTGAATAATTTTGAATGCCGACTAAAGGTCATTTGGCTGCCAATATAGGCTCACTCTTCGGCGTGGCCCGAATAAATTATACTGGTCTAATGCACACGAAAGACATTTTAAGGGTTTATAGGAAATTATTTTTAAAGCTGCGTAATTGAAGAATTTCTTAAAAGGTCGGCAGTTTGTAGGCGCCTAATTATTCCTGTGAAAAGAGTAGCCCGTAATAGGATTAAGTAATTTTGTAAGAAGAAAGGAGGAGTTATTGGTGAAATTATTTTTTACATTTTCCTTGTTTTACGCGCGGCATCACCTTATAGACCATTAGGAGACAGTATAAAATATTGTATAATATTTTATATACTGTTTATAGTTTACGCGAGTAGTACACATTTCAATAAAACACTTTAACGGTTTAAAACGAGGACCCACGGGATAAAAAGCACGGGCAAGACTTATTTCAAACGCAGCATTTGTTAATTTTTCATGATATTTTTAGGGTTTCTCTAGATGCCACGATCGATTATTTATGATATACAGATATACCGAATAAATCAACGTGTTTAAATGTAACGTAATATTTGCAACGACTAATCCAGCCTCAAAAAGGCAATTCAAGACTGAGAACACTCGAAACATTGAAAAGGTTATTTTCTATTGAAAACAGAATGCAAGTACGTATTCAAAGCACCTTGACCCAAAAAGAGCTTATTACGATTTCTATGGGGTTTACTGAAATAATCTAAATGTAGAGTAAAATTCGTTTAGATCTTAATTTAAGTTTATACCTAAAATTGTTTGTTCAAATATTTAGTGAAGGATTTCACAATAACAGCCATCATTTCCCTAAAAGTACGTACTAGAAACCTTATACAATTAGTTAAAAAAATACTTGTACAGCTCTATATATATATTTTTTTATTATTTGAATTTAAAGAGTGCCTTTATCTGCATTTAAATATTTTAAGTTAAAAAGCCAATATGCTGTTTTGTCAAAAAGTTATTAAAAAAAATAACAGTTACGGCATTAGTAAATTTCTGTAGCTTTAAAATGTAAGTAGTAAATTATCCAATTACTATTGGAGAAATACAAAATGTAAAATTTCCACAACAGGACCGTCCTATAAATATTCAACCGTTAATTCCTTTGTTAGATCCAAGCGTCTCATACATACTTGTTGATTACACGCAACAGTTATAGTGCGGATATAAATAAATACATATATTGTTAAATATTTACTTTACAAAGGGACTTACTGTTATACTCGCCGGTTGGTTCACAATAATTATTTCAGGGACATTCAAACTGTGTCGTTTGAGCGAGCGCCTCTTGCGGCGGCCAGAGCTTTACTGAAAGCCAGGAGGTTGTACTTCTACCTGTTACGCGGGTAATTGTTCACAATTCCCGACTTTGCAATGGGAATGCCACGTTACAACGTCACGTTGACGCCATACTCGCAATGTGTGTTTAATGCGCCGAAAGCATCGATCTACGACGTAATTTTTCTTTGATTAAAATGATTTACTTTGCTTTGACAAAAATTAACAAACTTTACAATAAATATTACACACTTAATAGATTTTACAACATCAATTGTTTTAATATGTCGGCTTTTTAAATTAAGCATGTAACACTTTATATTATTGGTAAGATAAGTTTAAATCACACGTACAAAGTTCTTCGGATTACACTCGTATACTCATTTTATTCATTAAAAAAACATCATTGATATGTACACATAAATGTGCAGACCGAAGGCAAACAAAATGATTTTTTATATACATGTATATAGAAATCATATGACTTCTTAAGAAGGGGTAAATTATAATGGTTTAAATACGGCGTAGTTATTTTTAGTGCTCACAACGCCCTCTAGTGAAAAATTTCGGTACGAATCAGTAGCTACGAGTTGGGAGCTTTCTCATTTTGATCAACAGTTTTATGTTTATCTATGAAGAGTACAGACAAAGTATACATTTAAGTATAACACGAATATACATAGAGTATATGATTAAAAATAATACATTTTCAATGTGCTGTAGCTATTTGTTTTCTGTTAAATTAGTCAATGAGCCGTTCCGTTTAGTCTGATATCAACGGATTATTTTTTATCTGTATTGGATTTCCCAACCGTATATCAAGGAAAATCATATTGATAGAATCAATTTTTTTCTGGTTTCATATATTTTATACAAGTACTTATTTATATTCACAAACATCTGCGTAGTTATTAAAATAGCCTTGCTACTCGGCGAATATTTATGTTTTTTGACATTTAAATTAAATATTCAAATAACAAAATTACATATTTCTAAAAATCACAAAGATAATAATTGAAAAGTATCATTTTGTTATTGAGGTGTTTAGAAGCTTCTCTTACACATTAGAGTAGTCGAATGTTTTCTTGGAAATCAGATATGTTTTAGTTATAGTTTTACAATTTAACGTTGCTAAACATATATTTATGTATGATTTTGAAAAACCAAAGCCAAAAAAGGTCCACAACCCACCTTGCTTAAATGTTTTTTTATGGCGGGGGAATTCCCCCCCCCATAAAAAAACCCCCCCCCTTTTTTTCCCCCCCTTTTAAAAAAAAAATATAAAAAAAAAAAAAAAAATCCATGTCTTAACAAATACCTTTATTACTAGCTAATTACAACTCGGTGTGCGGCGAAGGGAATTTCTTTAAAACCGCGTGATATAGGTTATAAAAGGCGTAAAATGACACGCTTAAGATCACAACCAATGACCCCCCGAAGACGAAGCTGAGGAAGCTACCATCGATCATATTTGTTCCTTCGAGGCTGGGCGCGTGGCCTTGGAACAGCTCCTTGGTACCAGCGCCAGCTGCTTTCCTCTCCTCCATCATTCGTTTCATGGAAGATAATCTCTCTTTCAACTCATCTATCGATTCCATGACATCTTCTGACTCTGAAAAAAGATTAGTCGTAAATAAAAATATAATACAAGAATCATTATATTTCAATAACATCAAAGAATTAACGGCCACATTGTGTAATTTGTTGTCTTTGTAACGTTAGTAGTCTCAGGTTCGGATTCTTATCAGTCAAAAACACAGTATTTTTCAATAACCTCATTGTTTTGTAATTAGTATTAATGTGAAAATTTTATTTTGAGAAAGCCTACAAACGTTTGCGAGTGATTTTCTGTTGTAACGTTTTCTGAGAATATGTATTATACAAAATGAATATAAGTACTGAATATTACTTATAGCCAATAAATAATCTAAATTCTAGAAAACGTATAAACAAAAAAAAACTTCTTAGATTCATTAACAGTTATGCTTAAGTCTTTGAGACGGTAATCAATTTTAAATACCAATATGTCACTTATATGTTTACATTTTTAAAGCACTTCCTTCATACACATAACAGTAACCTATAATATTTACTACTGTAGCATTATTTTATGCCGTCGTAAGTAATGAATGAATATGTTATGCTAATATATAGTTAAAAAAACACTACCAGACAACACACACGCACACTGTGTATATAAAATTCACTAAATAATACCTTTTGTTTCTTTTTCGGGTGCCATTTTTATTGCTACACTAATTCAGTCTAATGTTTTGGTTATAACGAGTCGCGGATTCTGTCAAAAAACGGCGCATGCGCGTAGTCGCACTATTCTGGAATGTATTGATTCGAACCCTGGGAACGATCCAGGCTTCTGTAGGGAATATTGTCTAGGATTCACTTTGACTTGTCCTTTGTAATGAAAGACAAAATAAAACTGATCTGTATTTTTTTACATAAAAAACGTATAATAAGACACAGAAGACAAATATAAATATTTAAATAGCGTTACCCTTGAAAAACTCTTTGTTCGCAAAAATTAAAAATCTAAGTATACACACAAAGTGAAATGACTACGTTTGTAATATACGAATGTTTGAAGCTGACAATAATGTTACGTTTCAAAATTTAAATTAAAAATTTACTGTAAATAATGTATATTTACTAGACTTGCAACGAATATTCGGTTACTATTCGGTATTCGGCCTATTCGGCTGCTTTTATTATATTCGGCCGAATACCGAATATCTACATATTATTCGGCCGAATAACAATACCTAAATAATATATTTTGTCATAGAGAAATAATTGGTAAAATGAAAAATTAAAATCGATTGCTTACGTATATACTTATTCATATTTTTGTTTCTGTTATAATCATATAAGTAGTCATTGGTACATAATTGGTGGAACCCTCACGAGGAAAAATATATACTCATGCTAGAGAAGATCCAAAAAGCCTTTCTGCGGTTTCTTTACAAACACCAATACGGTTTTTACCCCTACTTGTATCCTACCTTGTTTTTATTAGGACAGCTTGGCTTTAATTCTCTTGTAAGTCGCAGATCTCGTGGGCAATTAGTTGTAGCTTGTAAGTTGTTTCGAAACCAAATCGATGATACTTATTTGAGGGAAGCCTTCTGTCGACTGTTTGTACCGAACAACTATGGCCACGCTAGAAGACACGATCTCTTTGACGTCCCGAGAGGTCGCACCTCTGCTCGCGCGTTTTCGCCGATACCACGAATTTTAACCTCACTCAACGCTCTCCTCAAGTTAAGACCCAAATGTGATCTTTTCGCAGATCACTGGTCATCAATACTGAGAGAATTGTCTGATTTTTAAATTTTGTCCTAATGTAATTGATGCATACTCTATTGTTAAGTGTAATTCTATTGTGTACAGAAGTACACAATAGAATATTGGATAGAAATCCAATTAATGTAAGTGGCTATCGCTGTTTTAATTGTCTTTATAATAAATAAATAAATAAATAATACTATAATAGTAGTAATTGGTACATAATAATAACGAGTACGTTAGAACAAAACAAAGGAGCGCGAAACAATCACGTCTGTACAAGTTTTTGGAGCAAAAATCCAGCCGAATACTTTTGCCTAATATTCGGCTATTCGGTCAGGGGTCTCGCCGAATATTCGGTATTCGGTATACTGCCGAATATACTATTCGTTGCAAGTCTAATATTTACACATTTCATTATTCAGCCTCTAATGATACTAAAAACGGTATGAACATACAAAATAATAAAACAGCAAATATATTTTTTGTTCGGTTTTGGTGCAATTGTTCAATTTTCAATTCACACGAAAACGACAACAGTTACAATTGGATCTGACAGGATTCTGACCACCTACCTTTCTGTAGATAAAATAGAAACGAAACAGATACAAAAATGTGTTGTATGCGCTTAGTAGAAACGAGATTTTATCGTCATGAAATCAAACATTAATGATTTCTTATTGACGATCATTTATTTGAGATATGCGTTTATAAAATCCAACTATCTTCCGTTAAAATCAGGCTTAAGAAACTTAGTGGACCTCGTCATTAGTATTTATTAAGCTTATCAATCTATAATTTAAGCACCAAATAATAATAAAAAACCTTTCGAAAACAGAAAATAATAAAATAGTATATATCTTTTTGTTCGCTTTTGGTTCAATTTGTTATTTGTTAAATAGCAAGTGCGTTGATAGAGGAAGTCAGACAAGGCATATAACATCACAACAAGATGCGCTATCGACCTTTTGGCTTTGGATATTCGGAAATCCACAGACTGAAACCAAAACGCGATTAAACTTCACGGCTTTTAATCTTTGCATGGTGGTTCGTAATCCGGACGGAATTTGCGATATACCTACCGCACATTTAATATCCAGATTTTCAGAGGAAGTCCCACATGTTTCAGAAAAATTAAAAACATGTTGGACCCGGCGCTTGATTTCATTGCTACCATTAGACTAAAGAGCTCGTCAAAATACTTTGTCGTAAATGATTGTTAGTTATAATGTATAACTAAGTATTTTTAAATACTGTCTATAGTTTACGCGAGTAGTACACATTTAAATAAAACACTTTAGCAATATATTAGTTAAACTTATTTGAAAATGATTTTTAACTTCGGCCCGACGTTTCGAATGCTTTGCTTTGTTTTATCTCTGTCTCCTGATAAGATTAGCGCAAAAAGTTTTTTATGTTGTTTTGTTTTCTGGTGTGTAATTATTCCTAGTGTTTTTGTATTTGTTTCTTATTTTAATAAATAATATAAGTACGTAGAATAACACATATAGACTGCGATGTTGCACGAGAGGTTATAAAATTACATAGAAATTTGATGGCCACAGACGTGACACTATAGCTCAATTGATAGAGTAAAGGCTGTTTACGCAATTGATCTTGGGTCCAAGTTCCGCCTGTGTCGTCAACTCGTTCATTATTTGAATTATTTGTGTTGTTACAATGGTTTGGAGCACAATCCTATATTCTTCAGCACGTGTCAGTTCATACCATAAACAACACGATGTGCGCTGAAAGATATCGTCAGCTTCTACGAGAAGATAGAGTGACCTCCAACATGATATGCGCCGGAGTTTGGGACGTAGGTCAAAAAGACCCATGTAGTGGTGATTCAGGTGGACCGTTGTACACTGGGGGCATCGTTGTGGGTATCGTGTCCTGGGGCTTTCATTGTGCGGAGCCATTCTATCCTGGTGTGGCCACGGACGTCGCTTCTTACACTAACTGGATTATAAAAAGTACACGTTAATAAATGTTATGAAAATATTATTGTTTTCTTTTTTAATTTTACAATTTTATTAAGCTTGCCTGAGCTTATTATATTAGCAATACCACGCAAAATAAAACATTTTTAAGCAAAATCTAAAATGGAGGTTCTTAATTTGCACATATTAAAAAAATATTATTGCGTAATGAAATAATCATCCACGCGGACGAAGTCGCTGACTCAGCTAGTAAGGGTATAAAGAAGTTTCTGAAGCTTTGTAATTATCTGTATGGTGTAGATGTGGTCAATAGCAAAGTAACCTTTTCTGAATCCTGCTTTTTCTACGAGTTGTGCACTTATTTGTTGAACTAAATTAAAAATATATTTAGTAACATATTGACTGATATATAGATAGTATAGTATTCGCTTAAGACCACTATTCGTAATGACTAAACTGTTTTAATAATGATTAAAACAGTTTAGTCAAAGAACCCGCCAAAATTTCGAAAAACTACGTCTGATGACAGATCCAGGGCGAATTTTTTTATTAATTTTTTTAGTGTTTCTTTATAAGACTTCTTATTTAGTTAATTGTTTTATATATGAAATCCTTTTGCTTCCGTGTTACGAAAGTATCAACATATTTCGATCCAAATTCGTAGTAATCAAAGGTGGTTTTCTCTCTCTTCTTTCATAAACGTTTTATAATCTACTCGTTTGATTGTTTATTAAGACTGTATGTATTTACATGTGACTTACAGGATATAATGTAAAACTTATTAATGAGAATTAAAATCATGTTATCAGTTTACGGAATTTCACAGATTGTAATCATATCATTTATCAAAACTTATTTTTGATTAAATAAAAATCTGAATGACTGACGATAGTATAAATAACAAAGACACAAGTGATGTTTATAGTGTACTAAAATCAACAAATATGATGTGGTCCACTGTCTTTACCATTATTTTGTTTTCTGGTATTGATATATTATTTAATTAAAACTGCTTTTTAACTTTTACAACAAACTGTGTGTCAAAATAGGGCCATGGTGGTGTAGTGGTATAGTGCACGACTAGGAATCGAACCCTGAACCTTTTGAAGTACTTAATCTAGTTAAAGATACACCTAATTGATTACACGTTGAATATATTAAGGTCTATAGACCTTCTTAAGAGAATCTAGTCCCAGCTGTGGGAACTATTTAAAAAATATTATATACCCTATTTCAGGGGCAGCTGTGGGTAGAACTCTTCACGGTGGACGCATTGTCAACGGAAACAATACGAGGATAGAAAATTACCCATTCTTGGTCCAAGTCGATGTCTTCCAGTCGTATGGTGATTGGTGGCCCAGCTGTTCGGCCAATATTTTAAAGGTCAACTGGCTTTTGTCTGCTGCACATTGCTTCGAGGGAAGGTAAGTAAAATTTTAAGCTCTTGCATAACCTATTTGTTACTAATACTACTAAATTTTTCCTTGCAGACCAGTTTTCTATGAGACTTGAAAAGTGAAGGTTTTAGTTTAGAATTTAATACACCTATAAACCAATCTCCAAAAGATACACACGAGCTTATTTTATGAACGGTCATCACTGATATATTAAGCTCAGCTTCAGGCAACAAATACACTTTAAAATTTGTAAATAAATCCAAAATTTAAGTGGCCGAATAAAATTAGTACTAAACCGGCTAAGATTAACTTGATAGTTGAACTTGTTAATTATTTGTAATATAAATTAAAATATCAATTTCACATTAAAAAAATATACAACAAAGGATTTAAGCCGGTATCCACAGATATCCGTGCTGTTGCTCTAACCAATTAAGTTAACGTGTCCTACATGGCATTGTTGAATTTTTGCAACTTATTCATACATGCGCCTCTCGCCCAATTTCTATGAAACATGCATATTTCAGAGATTACAAACCAGAACACAGGAGAATCAGAGCTGGAACCACTTTCAAGGGTACAGGTGGAGTGATCCGTTATGTTGATTACGACATAAAACATCCAGACTACCGCGTCGCTGCGAGATACGACGCAGACATCAATGTGGTGAAACTCCTGGAACCGCTGCTGTACAGCCCCGTCATACAGAAGGCAACCATAAATGTCGCTGGAAACCATTTACCTAATAACATACCCGTAATATACGCTGGCTGGGGCAGGACAGATGTAAGTTTGTAATTCTATATTAAATCCTGTTTCTCTGCGCAATCCCCTCTCGGAAGTAAGGTGTTAGTTCTTCTTTTTTTCCCTTATATAGATATCCAAAGATATTTGGAAGGGAAAAAAAAAAAGTAAATATAATCCTGTTAAGAGTTTAATTAAAACCCAGGTGGCGAGCTTTGATTTTTAATCATGTGTTTCGCTGCGCATTTTAATAAGTCTTGGTTGTAGTTACCACAAAATAAGTAGCAATAGTGATTTGTGTCGCTAGAAGCATACGGAAGCCATTTTTAATGATTGAAGAGTACAGACAAACACTGTGCAGTGCTTTTGACATTTCAATCTTCTTATCTGTGGTCAAATGAAAAACTGAATATCAAATCGGATTTAACGCAATGCGTTTTTAACTCCCGTGCGCACGACGCATTACGCGAAGAAGTAGACAACAGATGTCGTATTCTAAACCTTAACATATTATTTTTTAGTTCTTCGGAGGTCAACCTTACATCCTTCAGCACGTGTCTGTTTACACAGTGGACAACGCAATGTGCGCTGAATACTATCGCAAGCATAATAGAAGTGATTATACGGTCACACCCAACATGATCTGCGCTGGTTTATGGGAAGAGGGTGGAAAAGACGCTTGCACTGGTGATTCTGGTGGGCCGTTATATACCGGAGGCGTCGTCGTCGGTATTGTGTCGTGGGGTCATCTATGCGCGGAGCCCTTCAACCCTGGCGTTGCGACCGACGTTGCTTCTTACACTGACTGGATCGTAAAAACTGCTCGATGAAAATAATAATTTCACATATATTTGCTTTTTATTTAAAGTACGTTCATTTTTTTTTTTTTTTTGAAACGTAAGACAATATCTTATGAATTTGATTGAACGCCCTAATCTCATGAACCTCTAGTTGGAATTGAAACATTACTTTTTCTGTTGGTTAGAGAATTCATAGAGGAAAGCTTTTAGTTATATTTAAAACCGTAAGCCTTCCTCCACAAATGCATCATGCCAAGAATCACAGAGAAATGTGGAAGAATCGGGAAATTTTAATATAATAAAGTTTTTTCTCTTTAAATTTTCAAAAAGATCTACCTAGTGTTGCCTCTTTAGTTGGTATTACTAAGTTACGTACAGACTATCCCAAACAATATGGTTCTGCCGGGGTTCGAGATAACACTACAAATCTATTTTGGCGCGCACAAATTTTAACACGCACTTACCACATTGAACTTACGCGTATAACTTAAATTACTACTATATATTACTAACTGACTCGCTTTTATTTAGTTTAATAGCTTAAACGCTTTATTATAATTAAAAATATTGTTTCCTACCTGTCCTGTTAGGATGCATATTATAAAGATGAGATCTTTTGTTTGTTCAGTTGAATGCCATTAAAAACTAACGACCGATTCGAAAAAATTGTTCACACACTAAATAGGTCTAATTTAGTTTAATAATTTTGGAAAATAAAAGAAATTTCAGACACCGTTAGTCAATTCTGCAAGGATTCGGCCAGTTTCGCCAAATACCAACTATTCTCCATTTTGAGTCTCCCCATGACCCCGGCTGCTGCCAAGCATCCGAAATGTCGAGCCGTAGTTAAAATATTTTTTTAAATAAGTTGATCTAATATATTTTTTTTCTTTTTAAACTGTTAGAGTAAAAAAATAATAAGTTTAACTAATATATCGCGTATTAAACAGTTAAAGTGTTTTATTGAAATGTGTACTACTCGCGTAAACTATAGACAGTTTTTAACTGTTAAAGTGTTTTTTTAATTGTGTACTACTCGCGTAAACTAAAGACTGTATTTACTTTAAGAGTTTCTTAGTCTGCGGCGCCTATACGGTAAACGTTACCTGGAAATACATAAAGAAAAAAGATAAGTAAAAACGTGGAGATAAGTTTTTTTTTAAAACTCATTATTGATTAAGAGATATGGAGAAGGCCATTCGGTATTCCCAAATGTATTACAGATTATAATATTATTTACTGGCCTCACTATGACAGTCGGTACGGAACATAAATAATAAAACCTTTTTTTTAAAAAGGAAGAAAAACAGTTTAACACTCTTTGTCTTTAAAATAAAACACTTTAACGGTTTAAAACGCAATATATTGGTTAAACTTATTTGAAAATTATTTTGAACTACGGCCCGACGTTTCGGATGTTTAGCAAAGTTTATCTAAAATACATCGCGTTTTAAACCGTTAAAGTGTTTTATTTTAATGTGTATTACTCGTGTAAACTGTAGTTTGTGTCTGTAACAATATTATAATATTTACTATAATTTAATCGACTGTCTATAAAAACGGTTATGTGGTCTGGATAACAGGGAAATATTTCAGAGAAATTTATTAGTATACAACAATGATATCCGCGTAGGAGTCAGGGTGAAAGCTTTCAAACTTTAACCTGACCAAGTACAGCGCAGAAAAATAAAAACAAAAACCAAACGACCGACAATCAATATTAGCTGAGTCATTAGTAATTAGCAGATTTGATTCCGTATTGAAATTTAAAATGTTATCATTGATAGGAAATATGTTTATTTAAATTTTCACACTGCCTCACGATGAATGGTAATTTTAAAAGTTTAATACACATATCTTTAACACATTGAAATAAAACACATTTTACGGTTTAAAACGCGAACATTATTAGTTAACTTATTAACCATTTATTTTAACTCCAGCCCGATGTTCGGGATGCTTTGCAGCCGCCAATTTCACCGGAGACTAGGTGGCTACGGCTGCTGTGAATAATTTAGTTCATATATTTCACATTTTAAGCAGTTAAAAGTGTTTTATTTGAACACATTTTTATACAAACAATCATTCTGTAATTATTTCATAATATATTTACAAGCTTTGCCCACGACGGGTCGACGTGACCTGAGTCCGGTAATCTAAAGTATTGCGGAATCAACAAGAGTTCCGTGAATAGACAACAAAATAATCAGGTACAGAGTTCTAGATAAGAAAACAAGTAATCATTTAAGAAGCGCATTACGATTACAAATCATCATTTAATAGGGAGAAAAGTAACATCAAAGATGGGTTTATATTTGGCATTGTTTATCCTTATCACAGGTAACATTTTATTCCTTTTTGTTAAACTTTTAAATGAAAAAATATGATATGGTATGGTTTAAGTATGATTTTCTTAAGATAACCCTTCCAGGAAATGGGTTTGCGAATGCAAAACGGATCGTGGGAGGCGAAGAGACCACCATAGAAAAATACCCAAGCCTGGTCCAAGTGGAAATGTACACATCATGGGCTGAAGGCCAGCATTCTCAAAACCCAGTGGATTATGTCTGCCGCTCATTGCTTCCATGGATGGTTAGTCTTTTTGGTTTCAACGGAAATTGCGTACGTGTGCAACTGCAAGCATATGTAGTCACTGGCTGATCGTTAGTCAATAGCACGAGATGTTGCTACAACTTTAAGAATAATTTGCTTGCATTAATTTCAACTAAATTTTATGCCCAAAAAAATCATAAACCATAAAGGAGATTTTTAGATCATTTAAAGACATTTTTTTGCATTTGCACTAAAGATGAATAATTTTTCCCATTTGATTTTTAAATTAGAAACAGTAATTCCCTAGAGCAAACATACTCCTCAGATCATTGTATAGTATAGATTTGCAATATTTTTTTTATTGTACTTTTCCTTTCACCGCAACAATATAATGGTAATAATATGAGCTATTAAAATAACTTAATTACATCAAACATATTCCAATTTACAACCATAATTCTATATAGGGCCGCTTCATAGAGTAGGTTACTGACGCCGCGTGTACACCTAAATAGAGTAATTCTAAGTCTCCCCGTGACCACGGCTGCTGCAAAGCATCCGAAACGTCGGGCCGTAGTTAAAAATCATTTTCAAATAAGTTTAACTAATATATCGCGTCTTAAACCGTTAAAGTGTTCTATTTAAACGTAGATACTTTTAAGACGAACGGCATCGGATCTAACAAGAAAAAATATGTAGTTCACTTAAAGTACGTGAAGACTGTAAAATAAACCTTCATAAAAGGCGAAGAAAGGAGTGACGGCGATTTTCTTGCCAGTTCTTCTCATTTGTCCTACGCCCTTGATTTGAGAACTGCCATTGCGCAACTCGGGCGGTCATAAAGTAAATGTTTGTTTACAAGCTATCGTTTAATTGGTAACTTAGAAATAAATGTTCTTTCGCTTTGTTTGACACTGATAGTTATTGATAATATTCTATTAATATACCTAAAGTATATTCTTTAGCAATATTAACAAATCCTTCTTCACTCTTTTTTCACTATCTTACATATTGTATGACAAGATATATAATCTTACAATGTTCAGTAGCTATATAATTTTGAACATTAATCGTTTTAATTTAATTAGTATAGCTGACTTAAAAACAAAAAGGTAATTTCAAAATATTTGTCTGCGTCTATACCTCTTCTGTGCTTCATTTAATTATTCCCGACACATTTCTATAATAATGACGTATATTCCTTAAAGAAAGGTGCTAGTCTAAATATACCTTAATTCTGTAATAGTCTACTCTTACATACTTTGATAAGGGACGGTTTGATTGTGAGTACAAATAAATTATACCTATTATATGACATCTGTCTAAACATAATATGAAATAGACATCGGTGTAACAAATATATAAAAAAACATACATATAGCTTAAAAAAATATATTTATTGTCAAACATAATTGTTTAGCCTCTAGCGTTTAAGAGTACCCAGTCGGTATAAGATGCGACAGAGGTACTGATTCCTGGGTATGTAGCGTTGGCGCATCTGTGGCCCCATGAGACGACACCCACGATGATTTTTCCAACATAGAGGGGACCACCAGAGTCTCCTTGGCAGGCATCACGACCACCGACATCCAAAAGACCAGCGCAGATCATGTTGGGCGTGACTATTTGGTTTCCAGGCAGTTGTGTGTATCTAGTTCTGCATAATTCGTTGTTGATCGTGTACATTTCAACGTGCTTGAGAACTCTCGAGAGGCTTCCACCCCACTGTAAAATTATTGGACTTATATTGCAAATTCTAACAAGATATCTAAGTATTCTTTTATGTAAAGTCTACCGTATATTGCTATATTAAGTCCCTTCATAAAACAAAGAGCAATAACATTCGAATGCGATGAAACGATGGAGTGCACACTATCCTAAAGTGAGGATCAAAATATTCTCTGGAAATCTGGATATTAAATGGGTGGTAGTTCCGGTTTTCGTCTATGGATTTCCGAATATCCAAAGCCAAAATAGGTCGACAGCGCATCTTGCTTAGGTACTTTAGGCTGGGGTATATCACCTACCATCAACCCCATGCCATGTCTGTTCTCCTCTACCTTATTTTTTTTTCTATTCTATTTTTTTCTTTATCGTACTTTATCTGCCTGTATTATAAAAAGTAAGGATGTCATTACTTACAGTGGTGTCACCCCAACCAGCGTGAATCACTTGTGTGTTGTCGGGAACCACAAAGCCCTGAGGAACGATGGTGGCTTGCTTGATGTAATTAGAGTAGACAAGTGGAGTCTTGAGTTTCACCACATTGATATCGGCATCAAAACGTGCAACACGACGGTATTCTGGGTGGTTCCTTTCAAACTCAACGTAGTGGATATCACCACCTGAGGTTAAATACGTGGTACCAGCTCTGATACGCCTTGCTGCTGGAGTGTAATTCCTGAGAGAAAATCATTTAGATTTATACTATTTTCTTTACTAAATTTATCGTTGACTTCTTTGTTTAATAATGAATTAAATCTTTTAAAAAAATCACCCGCAACCCTTAAAACAGATTGTCATACTATTATCTCTGGAGTTATGCTATAACATTTAGGCCTGTCACGAAAAGATGTTAAATACTCGAATAATATCAGAACTATTACCATCCTTCAAAACAGTGTGCAGCTGACAAAATCCATCTTGAAGTGAGGATGTTAGCTCCACATCCCAAACTCCAGCTTCCAAAACTTGGCAAGGTTTCCACTTGAACTATGTAAGGGTATTGTTCGATGGTTGTTTCTTCTCCACCGACGATACGTTTAGACTGGACATGAGCGAATCCTAACATAAAAGAACATAAGAATTGTTGCCAACCAAATCATAAGGAAGTAATAAAATAAATTGAGGTGAGTTTTTGATCAATATAAAATTACTCGAGGAGTCCCGAAAAAATGCTAAATAGATTTATTTTTTCTTATTTTTTCCATGTAAATGATAAAATGCTACTAAATAATAATTAAACGTATTGCCTAGCATAGCGGAAAGCGCAGTTCGAATCCCGGGAAAACAATAAATTGTTTCGATTGGGCAAGGCACAGCAATCTGATCAAATGTAAAACCCATCCGTAAAACGGACACAGGAATATGTTCGCTCCATGCCACAGAAGCCCCTTCTGTGGCGCGAACATGAAGCATGGAGCGAGCGGCATTTTTCAACTAAAGATAAAGTTTGAAGAGAAATATATTTAAAATATCGCAATGCTGGACACTGTTCTTCTCTGTTATAGCACAGAGCCGAAAAAATGGAGCCGAGCAGTTCCAAGACAAACCGGTTGGCATCAACGATTATCGACGCTAAATTAGCGGTAGTAGCTGGGACCAGTAGCTTAACGTGCTGCCCGAGGCACGATGAAGGAGAACAAAAATAAAAAAAAAGATACACTGAGACTAAATATAAAAAAACACACAAAATTACCTGCAAGGAACAGAACCGCCACCGTACAATAGGACACCATCTTGATTTTTTTCACGGAATACAGACTGTGGAAAAAAAGTCGCCCTATTTAAATGGTAAGATAATAATTATTTTATTGCAGTTATAAATAAATTTTAATATTCCGGTGGCTTATCGCTGTGTATTCACTTTGTGTTCAAAGAGTGTTTAATTACTTAATCCAAGACCAGATAAGTTTGTTACATATAGTATTTACAATTTCTACAGTTATCAAATTTAATTACTAGAATTTAAATGTACACTCCATTTATTTGTTCATATATTTTTAAAATGTATTGGACTCTATTAAAACATACCTATTCTATTTTGTATAGATAATTTAAGAAAAGCTGATGATTTAGTGACAAGGTGCGCTATCGACTTTCTTTTCGTTGAAAAAGTATATAAGTTTTCTGCCAGCAAAATTAAAAAAACCGTACACTTTTCAGATATTCCTACCTACGTATTCAATGTCCAGATTTAGACATGGGTTAAAAGAATATTGCTTACGATCATGTTGGATTCGACAGGAATCAAATAAAAATCGGTAATTATTATTAGTAATAAATTGCTACGTTTCGACTAATGGACACGTAAAATTTATACATTTACTTAAGGAAACACTAGTGTATTCTTGCTAATAAAAAACGATTCTAGATTTTTTTTTTAATTACGGTCAGCTCTTGAACCGGTATCCGCAGCGTTTCGTGCTGTTGCTCTAACCACTTGAGCTATTGTGTCGAACACTTCATCGTGGATTTTTTTGTCAACCTATTATTATTAAATCTCTCGCTCAATATTAAAGTTTTTAATTTTTACATGTGCAACTAATATTATTTACAATAGAAGGAATAAAATTTTACTTGATTAATAATATTATAGAAAATACGTAAGTAAAGAAAAACGTAAATATTTGACTAATTCTTGCTGTTATAGATTAAAAGATTATGGATTTCAAATTTATCGGTACAGGCTTAGAATTAAAACCTGTAATTATAATTGTGGATTGGTAATTTAGCGTACTATTATATAATTATTTTCAACGATGCCACTTAAAGATGGAGTATGGGAAATGCCGGTTTTTTGCTAAATTTTAATTTTCTCTTCTGTCAGCAAGTTTGTGAAGAAAACCAACGGTTGAAAATTGCTAAAAAGAAATTAACCAACCACATAACAGTAATCTCTATCAATATTATAACGATGAAGAGTTTTTTGTTAAAACTCTCAAACCTTAGCATAATAATATAAAATGTTAACCAGGCTATAACCAATAGAAGCGAACACAGTGTAAACATGGGAAGAAATATTCATCTTTGAAGGCTATCGCCGCGTGCGCTCCGGAAACGTTTCAAGATACTCAAAAAATGTGTATGACAGAATGATTTCTCTTGAAATTATCTAAAAACATGTCCACGACAGTATATGTCTACGACAGACTAGACGTCGTCGTGGGTAACAGCTATAATATATAAACATGTGGAGGACGTTTTTAAAAACAAATTTTGATGCCCAAAATAACTACTCTATACGAACGAAGTCGTGGGCTCAGCTAGTAGAACAATATATGGCAAACATTTCAGTAATGTCATTAATCCACAATGGTTGTGGCTTGATTTCTGTTTGAAATATAATTAAAAAACAACAGCTGCTAATTAGGAACATATTACAATATGTCGTCATTGAAATTTTGAGCAAATTTTAATGATGAATTACTTTTACAACAGTGGTCACTGAGAGACTAAGAAAGCACCCGAAAACTCTGGCCGTAATTAAAATAAGTTTAACTCATATATTTCACGTTTTAAACCGTTGAAATATATTATTTAAATGTGTTACTACTCGGCAATAATTACTTATTCGTTTGGGCTACATTCGAGCAGATGTCATCAAATTGCATATTTTGTTCAAGCTTTTCCGACTTGGAGTTTTGACTTTGTGATTAACATATTCCACCAAACAAACAAATCAACATTTTAGCTTTTTAACACTTATATAACATGAGTGTACATAGCGTAGATTTTTAGTAATTATTTTTTTTAATACATCAATAAATTTACTGTCCACGTACAAAAAATGCCAATATACGCCCAAGACAAATGATTTTTTATT
The DNA here is from genome assembly GCA_963661955.1 of Leptosia nina. Lineage (NCBI taxonomy): Eukaryota > Metazoa > Arthropoda > Insecta > Lepidoptera > Pieridae > Leptosia > Leptosia nina. The sequence goes on from CAVLEF010000007.1 coordinate 5,470,460, forward strand.
ATAATACTACTATCATTTCACACTATCAATTAGTAAATAATAATCAATATTGAATAATACGACACATATTAATTATTTTATGATGTTGAAAAAATACTTTAATTCAAATACGAACTAAAATGTGTTTTTAAAAAGATATATTTAAAAAAGGGAATAAGTAATTACAATTGTAATAAATGTTTGACATTAGGTCAAAAGCGATTTGTTTTTTATAAAATTTCATGTTACATAATGACATTGTATAAATGAAAAATCTATACTTAGGTTAAACGAAAATGACGACACAGGAGTTGCAGTCTTAAATATATAAAAAATTTTAATTTATGACAATTTTTCTCCTTTAATAAATAGAAAATTGAACTTAATTTCTCTAGAAAATAAAACTCTATTAGCTGTTTCAAATATTTATTTGTTTACTACACTTTACATATTGATGAGTTAGCTCGAATTCCTCGTAATGGACAGAGCCACCTGACCATTTGTATGTCAGCTCTTATAATAATAATTATTATTATTATCAGCAATTATTATATAATGTCAGCTCTTATACTTATCTTCAAAAATGACAAATATATTTTCTAAAAAATCGGTTACAGAGATGTAACCGATTGTTTTATTCAATAACTGATAATATAAGTTTTAATAGAACTGCACGTTGTGAGATGAAATTGTAATGAATTATATTATACTTCATAACAGTGCCATGTTGTAGATTCTTATCCAATATCTATATTACCACCACCGTTCTGTTCCCAAATACCAGCCAAGAAAAATTCCACTCGCACTATCTAAAGGGATTATTCAACCTGCCAACAATTCAGCTAGACTGAACAACTGTTGCCTGACACAAAAAAATGCCTAATAAGTAAGTATTAGGTTAAATAATCCCTTTGACCGCGACTGCTGCAAAGGATCCAAAACGTCCGGGTCGGGGCATATTTAAAAAAAAAAAGTATTGTAAATAGTAGTATATTTAAGTAAAAGGATTCCTTTTTTTATTGGTTAAAGTAGAGTAAAATTTACTTGATATACTTAAGAGAATAATTTCACATTGCGCCATCTATAGAATTTTATTTGAACTACATAAATGGTATATTACATAATGTATGTCCCTTTAAAATGTTGGATTGTAAACTTAATTCGTAAAGTACAATTAGTCAAAAGTGCGACGTATTGTCTTCGTAAACTACGTTTTAAATTTGCGTCATGATAAATCACTAAAAACTAGATAAAAATTTCAAATTAAGTAATATTTCATAACAGTCAAGGGTAGACAAAAATGTTTTATGTAAAACATAAAATCTACCCGAAATAAGCTGTTACAACTTCATGTCTGCTCAAAGGATATTAAATCAACTATCGTTAAAAAAGAATTGCGGCAATACAATTTGAATTCAAAAATTATTTTGTAATTCTTGATCAACTGTTAAAACATTCATAGGTATAAATAGAAGAAATAACATTTTGGTTTTAACACCTAGATGGCGTGGAACACAATTTTTGTACAACTCAAAAAGCCTCCTATTAAAAGAAGAAAAAAAGAATATAAGTATGCAGACAATGTATGTATGATCGACTTTTTATGTGCTAGTTGCTATTCAAAATTTCGTGCTCGGACAAGACTATATAATATGTATTGATGCAATTGTAAGAGATTAATGACTCAATTATCGAAGTGCCGAAATATTGGCATCAGCGGGGACTGAAGACGTTTACACTCTGCCATCGTTGTCTTTATAAAAAATAGCTTTTACATTTTGAAAGGCGCCAATATACTACAGTGCCTTGTGTAATTTACTATTAATGCAGGCCTTATTGAAATTAAAAACAATATGCCTCAAGTTATCAAACACCTAGGTCCTAGGATCACATATTCAAAACTCTAGATTCCTTTAAATTGTTTCATTTATTATTAATACATTATTCCTATGTTATTATTTAAGAAATTTAGATTACATTATTTAAGAAGTCAAAAGAAATAAAATTCTGACATTAAGACAACTCTAATAAATTGTTTTGTCGTCAACTATATCTTGGTTTTGAAATCGACTTCCCCTATTCAGACAGAATCGTTCGTGTCTGTTTCGTTTTACTTCTTTATTGGTCATTTTAAATGTTTATATACCCTAATGTTACGAAGAACAAAAGCAGACTGTCGATATTCGACGTCATTTTGAATGCTTTTTAGTATTAGACGCGAAAAAAAATATTTTTCATACTGAACTTAGTACCTTTAATTCTTCACAAAATTATACTATACTGTTATCTTCTAAGTTATATTTGGTCAAGTTTTGTTATCATAGTTATGTGTTGGTAATATTGTGATTAATGGTAGGTAATTACTGTAATAAGACTTAATAAAGTAAGGTAAAATCTTTGTATCTGTGGATTTATTACACTTATTTCTTCTTATACATTTGACTTGCTCTTAACGTTTTAACTTTGAATAACAATGATTGTGATACGCGCAGCTATTAAATCAAAATATCTAATATAATAAAAAGTAATCGTCAATTAATTTATTTCAAGCTTTTCTTTACACATACAAATTAATAATAGTTTAATTGTATCCATCTTCTTGATCTTGTCTTATTTATAACTTATCCTCTAGCAGTCTGAACAATCCAATCCGTATATGAAGAGACAGCTGTACTGATTCCTGGGTAAGTAGCGTTAGCGCACCTATGCCCCCAAGAGATTACTCCAACGATAATTTTACCAACCAGAACGGGACCACCACCATCGTGCTGGCATGCATCACGACCTCCAACATCCAAAATACCAGCGCACATCATGTTAGGTGTAACAACAAGATTACCCGGTAAATCTTGGTAACGTAGTCTGCATAATTCGTTGTTTATTGTGTAGATTTCAACTTTCTTCAGACCTGTTGCTGGGTTTCCACCCCACTGCAAATCGCAAGCAAAAGTCAACGTACAACAACGATTATAAACAAAATAAATGAATAAGAGAATCTTGAATAAACCATTGCAGTATAAGATCCAATAAAATTTATAGTCGGTACAGTTAATAGTGTGAAAATGTATGTAAATGATTCTAGCATGCCTGTAAAGTACAAAAATAACCTGATATTTATACTCACGGCAGTGTCACCCCATCCAGCAAGTACCACCGGGGTATTGTCAGGAACTTGATAGCCCTGAGGAACTATAGTCCCTGGTTGAATATAAAGAGAGTATACAAAAGGACTGGTGACTCTCATAACTGACACGTCAGCATCATAGCGGGAGGCTACGCGGTACTGAGGGTGGTTAAACGTAAACCTTGGGTAGTGCATGGTGCCACCATGGTTGCGATAAGTGGTACCTGCTCGTATGCGCTTGGGGCTGACTTCCCTGTAATATTAAAACAAACATTTTTCCTTTTTTTTTTTTTTTTTTTTTTTTTTTACTTGGAGGAATCGACTCTTTACCGACGCCCCCGCCTGGCCACCTAAGTGGCGGGGGGAGTGTGGGGGTCGGCCAGCTTGACCACTACCCACTAAACCTCCAAGAGCCCACGGGAGACTTGCCGGACGCGAGCGGGCGGTTAGTTGCCCTTGACCCGCATGCCCGCGCCCGTGTGTCCTGCCGCGCGTGTTTCCCGCGCGCAGCTCGCCCTTCGTGGCCGGTTGTTGGCCACGTCTCCTGGCTCGGTCCTAAGACCGAGGTCACGGCGGACGCCGCGCGTAATCGCGCCGGCGCCGCCCAAGTCTCCTCCGTCGGAGAGCGGGGGCGTCGGGAGCAATCTCCCTCGCCCTCTCCGCTTCCTCCTTTCGCGAGAGGACGTCGGCGCAGAAGGCCTTAAAGGCCCGCCACGGAGCGTCGTCCGCGCTCCTTACTATCCCTGCCACAATGGCGGGCAGGGATAGATCCGCGCCGAATGCTCCGGCCAGGGCAGTCCTCTGACTTACCCAGGCCGGGCATGCCTCCAAGGTGTGTTGCGCCGTGTCTGAGGCGCATCCGCAGTGATGGCAGGAGTCTGTTTCCTCCCGCCGGATCCTGTGCAGGTATTTGCCGAAGCATCCGTGCCCCGACAAAATCTGCACCGCGTGATAGGACAAGGATCCCCACCGCTTCGTCCTCAGCCATTCGGGCAGGACGGGCGCGATCGCTTGAAGCGTATGCGCGCCTACCCGAGAGGTGGCAAGATGCTCTTGCCACCGCGCAACAACAGCCCTTTGGCCGTCCTCCCTCCAATCCTTGAGGAGCTCATGAGTGAGCTCCTCGCCTCGACTCCGGACTAGAGCCCGGCGCCAGTAAATGTCGGCCAAAGCAGCCGCCTCCAGGTGCCAGGGTGCGAGCCCGGCTATCGCGCACACCGCATCATAGGACACGGTGCGGTACGCCCTCGCCACCCTGAGCGCCATCACCCGCTGCGACTGCCTCAGCAGCGCAAGGTTCTGCGCCGACAAATCCTGGGCCCATATGGGGCAGCCATAGAGCGCCTTGGAGCGCACAACGCCGGCGTACAAGCGGCGACACCCCTCGCCCGCTCCGCCAAGATTCGGCATAATTCGGCACAAGGCCGATGCCGTGGCGGCGAGCTTCGGGGCAAGTGCCGCGAAGTGCGCCTTGAACGACCACCGAGAGTCGAGAACCAACCCCAAATACTTGAGAGTGGTCCCTATCCCGATGGCCTCACCGCCGACGATGATTTGCGCCCCGCTCGACGGCGCTCTTCTGGGACCGTGGAACGCGATTGCCTCTGACTTGTCCAGGGCGACTCGCAGGCCAATCCTCTGGATTCGCGCCACAACCTGGGCCACCCCAGCCGTGGCGCGAAGCTTGGCCTCGCGGAAATTGTCGCCCCTCGCGACCACCAGGGTGTCATCCGCGTAACAGATGACGCTGACACCCCCGATGAGAGAACAACGCAGGACCCCGTCGTAGCCGATGTTCCACAGCAGTGGACCCAACACCGATCCCTGCGGCACACCGCACCTGACGGGGTGGGAACCCCATCCGTGTCTTCTGGGGAACGTGATGCGTCTCGCCGTGAGATACGACGCAATCACGTCGCGAAGATAGACAGGCACGCCATGATAGCGAAGCCCATCCATAATCGCGTCCCAGGGCAGGGTGTTGAATGCGTTGGCAATGTCCAGCGACACCGCCAAAACAACCCCGCCCTCCGCCACAGTCCCGTCCGACACATCGCGCAATCTCGCGATCGCGTCGATTGTCGACCGCCCCTTCCGAAAGCCAAACTGGCAATCGGATAGGTCTGGCCCCTCCAGAGCCAAGTGCTGCTGGATGCGGGTCGCTATTATACGCTCGAAGAGCTTTCCCGCTTCGTCCAGCAGCACGATCGGCCGATACGCCGAAGGCGAGTCCGGCGGTTTGCCAGGCTTCTGGAGAAGAACCAGCCTTCCCTCCTTCCACAAGTCCGGAAAAACGCGGTTCCGCAGACACGCAGACAAAAGCTTGCGGAACCGCTCGTCGAGACCGAATTGCAAGGCAAGAGACAGAACTTTCCCGTGCACCCCATCAGGGCCAGGAGCCGTCCTCTTGCCTCGCGTCCTGTCCAAGGCCGAGCTGAGCTCGGCCGATGTCACGTCCGGTGCCCCCGCGTCCGGGGGTGTCGTTGACTGGGAGGGAAGCGAAGCATCCGCATGGGGAAACAAGGCCGACACGACTGAGTCCAGAAGCGCCGGCTCCATGCTGGATGTCAGGGGTGGGGCCCAGGGGCGCAGCTTGCTCATTACGAGCATGTACGGCCGCCCCCATGGGTCCAGCTCCAAGGTGCTCAGGAGCTCTTCCCACGCCCTTTCCTTCGCCTCCGCGATCCTCTTCCTCAGGGCCTTCTTTGCCTCCTGATAGAGGCAATAGAGGCGCCCTTCCTCTTCGGTGTTCCGCGAGGCACGCCGTCTCCTCCTGTACCTGGTGTACTGGCGTCGGGCCACCACACAAGCCGACCGAAGTGTGGCCAACTCCTCCGACCACCAGTACACCTGCCTACGCGGCGGAAGAGGTCGGGAACGAGCCATCGAAGCGTCACAGATACGCTCCAAGGCCGCCCCGAACCACTCCACCTCCTCCCTCACCGAAGAAGACTCCGGCTCTGGACACCAGGCGGCCACTATCGAGGCCACCTCCACCATCTCCCTGTCCAGAGACTTCAGGGCCCAACGAGGGCCCTTCTGCGCCGGAGGGACGCCAGGCCCGATCGCCGTGGACTGAGAGGAGACACTGAACCGTATGTAACGGTGATCAGACAGCGTCTCCTCCCCGTCCAACACCTCCCAGTCGACGATGCGGCGCGCAAGCCCGGGGCTAGCAAAGGTAAGGTCCACTATGGACCCCCCATTTATGCGGACGCACGTCTGCGTCGAGCCCCGGTTCACGAGCGCCAGGTTGTGCGCGGCCATCCACTGCACAAGGACGTCGCCACGAACATTCGAGGTTGGGGAACCCCACACTGCCGATTTGGCATTGAAGTCCCCCGCCACGACCACCTCATTCGGGCGACTCCACTGCACAAGGGCATCCACCTCCGCCAGGAACCCCTCGAACTCCGAGAGAGTCCTGCTAGGCGAGAAGTAGACCCCTACAACCGTGATGTGGCCGCACTTCACTGCGGCACAACCCTGGCCTCTCCGTGAAGAGACAATTGGGGGAGAGCCACCGGCTCCGGTGACGACAATGGCGACAGTTTCGCCAATGTCCCCGACCCAATTGTCCCCTTGCTGCACCGCGTATGGCTCCGCAATCACCGCGATGTTTATGGACCACTGCGCCAGGCCCTGGAATAAAAGATCCTGGGCCCTGGCGCAATGATTCAGGTTCGCCTGGAGGAACCGTAGGGCCATACTAGGCCCCTACGGTCTCGGCAACCTCCATCGCGGTCCCGCTCGGAGGGACGGCGGCCCGCTTCTCCGGGACTCTCCGCCGCATCTTCTTGGTGGGGGCCGAGCACTTGGCACCACCCACCCGATGGTTTGCCTCTTTGCCAGCCGCTGCGCAAACCGCGCAATGCGGGCTGGCCGAACATGAGGCCGCCAAGTGCCCGGGCTGACCGCACCTGTAGCAAAGACCGCTACGATCACTCGCGCAATCGCAACGGCTCGCCACATGGCCAGCCTCCAGACAACGGTAACAGCGAAGTGCCCTGGGTTTTCCCAGGGTCACTCTCGCCGCCACCCAACCCACCAAAAGTCTGCCCTCCAGCAGCTTCTTTGCGGAGCCAACGGGGACATGCACCCAAAGCGCGCCAAGCCCCGTGCGATCCCGCCGGATGTCGCCGACTCGCACCTGCCAGGGAGAACACTCTCCCTTCTTGGCGACAGCAGCGGCCACCTCCTCCTTTGTGACGGAGTCATCGAGGCCCGAAAGCCTGACATCGACCGCCTTCTGCGGCCGCGTCACCTTGACGACTCCGCCGTCAAATATCTCCCCGAGCTTGCTCGCGAGAGCATCCGCCTTCAGACCACTCCCAGCTCCGGGGAGTTGAAGAATGGTGGCACCAGTTGCCGCCTTCCGGACCTTGAGACCCTCCAGGCCTGTAATCTCCTTCAGGTCCAGCTTCTCCCTGGCCTTACGGAGGACGTCACTATAGGAGAGTCCCTCCTTTGACGCCTCCTCCGTGACTGTGAGGACGACAGCCGACGACCGAGGAACCCGAAGTTTCGGCTTCTTAGCCGGTTGAGGGCCGGATGCCTTGCCGGCCCCCCTCCTCGGACGCGACCGCCCCTCCGTGTCCTTCGCCCTAGGAGCTTGCCGAGCTCGTGGTCGCGTCGGCAACTCCCGGGGCGCCTCCTTGCGAGCCGGCCGACTCTTCCTGGCCACCGTGACCCAGCTTCCCTCCAGGGAGTCCGGATTCGGCAGCCTCGCCGGAGATCGCCCTCGGACGGGGGCAGCGGGGACGGAAGAGCGGGTCGTGGCAGAGGTGGATGGAACCACCCCGGCAGAACCCTTTGGCCCCTTCTTCTTCTTCGCCGCTGCAGCGGCCGCAGGAACGTTCCCGCTTCTTCCGTCGACCGCCAATGGCGGCCTGAGTCTGGGCGCGGGGTTCAACCGAGGCTCGAGTCCTTCGAACCTCGCGTTGATGCGCTCCCCTAACTTGCGCAGAAGCCCCGCCTCCAACTCCTCCAAATTGTTGGGGAGCCGGGAGGACTTCTGCAGGTCCTCGACCCTCTGCGTGAGCCTCTCCAGCTGCTCCCTGAGCTGCCGGTTCTCCTCACGCAGAGCCTTCGTCTCCTCACTCACCGTCCTTTGAATGAGGATAGACGAATTGTCCCTGATAGACGCCACTGCGTCCCCCAGAGCGCGAACAAAGGTCCCTTTGAGGTTTCGGGACCTCTTTGCCACGCTCTGTATTACGCCCAGACTTTCCTCGATGCCCCTAAGAGCGTCCGAGGCAGAACGAGGCGCGGAGACACCAGTGCCTATGATGTCTCCCTCGTCCCACGCGAGCGATGCCACAGAGGAGGGCCGCGTCGATCGGGCCTCCGAGACAGAGGCCGCTAACTCAGCCTCTGCCTGGAGCCGGATCTCCTCCTTTCTGGCCTCATTGAGGGCCTTTTTCGCAGCCGCCAACCCGACGTACTCGCCAGTGGTTGGCGGTCGCCCCCTCGGCCGCTTTCCTGCGGCCTTCTTCGCGACAGAGAGAGGGGTGTCTGTGGAAGACCCATCCCCCTGCGAATTTTCTCCCTCCTGTGGTCGTTTCCGCTTCTGGCGCCAGAAGCGGCTCGACTCACCTGATTCTCCGACCGGACCAACCGAGGCAGCGGACGACACGCTGACAAGGTCGGAATCCGTATCGGAAAGATTTAGCGAGGCCCTGGAAGACCCCGCACTACAACTGGCCCTTGACAAGGATGACGCCGACAATCTTGTCAGCGCCACTCTGAGCTCTCTCCTTTCTCCTTCTAACTCCTTCCCTCCTTCTTCCTCACTCCCACTATTCTTATTGTTTGTTTTTTGTTTTTGTTTCTCCTCCATTCTTCTTCTTTTCCATAAAACAAATGTTGCGCCTCGCTACAAGGCGCAACGGCATTTCTTTTGTTACAAGGGAAATGCAAAGTCCACCCGGGCAGAGCCCTGTACCCGGGTAACCCTAATACAACTGGCGGTCGGGCGGTCGCCAGAGGTTGGCCGCTAGCTGGCCCGGTTACTGCCGGACCACCCACTCACCCTGCGGGCAAGCGGGGGCGCGGTGTCGCGCAGAGGTCCGAAGACGCCCCAACACCACGCGAAATTCAGGGTTTTTTCTGAGGTTTTCCTTCCTCTTGGGCCGGCCGATTAAGGCAAGCCCCCTGGTCCCAGATGCGCCGCGAGACATGAACCACGACACGCACCCGGGGAAACAGGTTTGCCCGACGGAGGGCCGAAACCCCTAACCAGGCGCAGCACATCGCCACGCCCGGCCCGCCGCGCCGCGGTCCACCACTACCGCCGTCCGTGGTGTCCTCACCACCATACCACGCCATAAAGGCCGCCGGTCACAACTGACCTCTCCTCCCGTGCTCGTAGGCACGCTCGCAGCGCTCTGAGATGAGCGCTGCGTCTCCTTGATCGGTCTCCGCGTCGTCTTCGGAGACCGACCGATGGATCCAATTAGCTTCGTCGTGCAATAGTGGCCAGAATCGGCAGACCCACAGACAGTCTGTTGCCGATTAGGCACCTGACCACTATAATAAGCACCGACTACTGAGCCCCCCCGCCGCGACAAGGCCTGGATCATGGGGGGGACAAACATTTTTCCTGTCTGTAGTTTACGCGAGTAGCGCATTATTAAATAGAACACTTTAACAATTTAAAGCGCGAAATAGATTAGTTAAGCTTATTTGAAAATTATTTTAACTACGGCCCGACGTTACAGATGCTTTGCAGCAGCCGTGGTCAGCCGCAGTCGTCTTGTAGTTAGAATAATAAATTATTTTCAAATAAGATTAATTAATATACATATATCGCATTTTAAACCGTTAAAGTGTTTTATTTAAACATGTTTTCCTTTATAATTTAGCTCTTTCTTTTCTTATAGGTATATGAACTTATATATTATTATGGATTTAAATTTCATTTTACTATTTAGTATTGAGATGATATCTAAGCGATGTAATTTATAAATATGTTTTAGAGATGTAATATGAGCAATCTTGTTCATGATTGCCAGTGCATCTTCGATCTGACACAATTCAGATAAAAATTATTAAACAGGCTGAAGTGTAATTTAGCTTTATTAAATCTAGCAAAATACCCGACTTATGGATTACTAAAATACTTGCATACCATTCTTCAAAACAGTGTGCAGCAGATAGAACCCAATAGGAAGTGAGGATACTGGCACCACAAGTCTGACTCCAGCCCAGGGGTGATGTGAAAGCTTCGAGTTGTACTATGAAGGGGTACTCTTCAATACTCGTTTCGACGCCGCCAATAATACGATTAGACTGGACGGAGGAGAGCCCTGAAACGTTGATTCAGTATATCAGGAGATTTGTTGAAACAAAACAACATTTTAGAGTATTAAAAACAGACCACCGGTAAATACCTAAATGGGCACACAAAGTCTTCTTCAAAATAGAACGGAGTAACTATCCATGCGTAAGTATGTAGAAGAAATACCATTTTTTTTTGTTTATTTGAGCTTATCTTAACAAAATACACACACACATCCTGTTCTTTAGATCAGTTGTTATTAAAAAAAAACGTAATCCCTATTAGTAAATCCAACGTCCCTATTAGTAAATCCATATTATTACATTAAACTGAGTTATATAGCGTTCAACTCCACAGCAGAGATTTGGAGTTTGTTATGTTTGTATAAAATTGAAGAAATTATGGTCATTTTTATTATCTAACAGTCACATTTACAGAATACAAATAAAGCAACTTTCATAATGTTGTCAAGCATGAATAATAATATATATTCGACTTGTTATTGAATAACATAAATTATATTTCCTTTCGATTTTATAATATACAGATTACCTCCAATAAGTAACACAGCGAACAAATATGCAACCATTTTATCCAATAGAACTACACACGATACTTTACAATAAAAAACAATGAGTATGAGTAATTGATAAATGTTTTATTAATCCTATATATTATCTGAGTAATTTCGAATTGGCTTATCGTTCCAGCTCGTCACACTTTGTCTGAAGTTGATTTATGTGGAATTAAAAATGTCAATCCCACGTGGCATAGACCCGTTTCATGTATACACATATTATTTAGAGCCAATAATTGACCAGGTTTCTTCTTTGCCCCTGAAACCTCTCACACTTAACATCATTCCTTTTGCCAAGGGAGAATTATACGAATGCAAAAAATGTTTATTTGATTGTTCGTCGTGATTCTACAGTGTTCAAAATAACAACATAACTGCGAAGAACACCCAAGAAACACAGTCCGGCTTTTTTAACATGCGTTATAAACAAATATTTGTGGAAAATTAATTAACCTAAGGAGTATAAGCCAGGCGGTCTTGTCATTAAAAAAATCGTTCAGACAATAATACGCCTTTTGAGACAATCTAAATTTTATAACTTTTTAAAATTGTTTATCGTATTATTATATGCAACCATTATGATTGTCCTGAGATAAAATATTTTAGTATCCCAATGTATTAATCAAACACTATATGTATGTATAGACATTGTCATGGGTAGCAGCTTTAATTTATATAGAGGAGAAAGTTTGGAAAAACTAACGTTGACGTCCAAAATAACTACGCGGACTTCACAGGCACAGCGAGTCCAACTAACATTTGTCCGGTTTTATTTAAGTTAATAGAGTAAACATTCAAAAGGTTTGAGGAGACAAAATTAAATTTATTAAGTTTTTTTTTATCTATTTATATTTATATCATTGATACATTCACACAGCGATATTTCGATTTATCCTCTAGCGTTTTGAATAACCCAGTCAGTGTAGGAAGCGACTGAGGTACTAATACCGGGGTAGGTGTCGTTCGCACATCTGTGGCCCCAGGAGACCACTCCAACGATAATGTTTCCAGCATACAGCGGTCCACCAGAATCTCCTTGGCAAGCGTCACGACCACCGACATCCAAAAGACCAGCGCAGATCATGTTTCTAGTGACAATGTTGTTACCAGGCAATTGTTGGTAACGAGTCCTGCAAAGATCATTGTTGATTGTGTACATCTGGACGTGTTTGAGGATTCTTGATGCGCTTCCACCCCACTGAAAAGAAGAAATATAATTTATTCAATATGATAGTTAATAATCAACAGTCAACTCATCAGACAAGAAGGTTCAGGTAGGGAAAGGTAAAGGGTTCAAAGGTTCATGATTTTTGAGCGTTAAAATGCTTATCTATGATATTTTCGTAACTTCTTTTACCATGTCAAGTAAAAGAAAGTGTGGTTAATTAAGTAAAGTATTAGGTGCCGTTCTGTAGCTCTTTCTATGAGGTTCGCTTAGTTACAAGGACAGTTTATTCTCAACTTGTTTTTTTTTTAATTTATTTTTATTGCTTCATCTATTGTATACATATATTCGCCGGACATGAAAACCGTGCATCGGTTTTCATGTCCGGCGAATCACTATTTACTATATAACTTAATATTTAAAATAATGACTAAACTATAACCTAAATGATCTAATTAACTTACTGCTGTGTCACCCCAACCAGCGTGTACCACCGGTGTGTTGTCTGGAAGTTGGAAACCCATGGAAACGATGGTGCCCTGCTTGATGTAGTTAGAGTAGACCAGGGGAGTAGAGAGTTTCACCACGTTGATGTCGGCGTCATAACGTGAAGCGCGGCGGTAATCTGGGTGGTTCCTTTCGAAATCGACGTTGTGGATGGAGCCACCCGACATTCGGTAAGTTGTACCTGCTCTAATACGTCTGTTTCTTGGTGTGTAATCCCTGTTAAATTTCAAACAATTTTAGTAAAACAGGGAAGTAATATAGGTAATTTTTTAATTTTCATTTTTAAACTTACAAATAACATTAGTATAAAAATGAAAAGGAATGGAATGTATTTGAATAATTAAAATACAATGCGAGCAAATGTAAGGAATACAAATTTACATAAAAAAGAAAAAATATATAGTACGTAATAAATAAAAAAACAGATAATTAAAAAAAATGTAATGTGGTGGAGAAAACTTAGTAAAACTGTTTGAATTCAAACCACAGACAAAATACATATAGAAAAAAAAACGCATTATAATCCATTTTCTATTATTATATCATTCTGTAAAAATTCATACCGTCCTTCAAAACAATGAGCAGCTGACAAAACCCATGATGAAGTAAGGACGTTAGCACCACATGACTGGGACCAGCCGAACCACCGGTCGAAGAATTCCACTTGCACGATGTATGGGTATTGCTCAATTGTGGTTTCCTCGCCACCCACTATACGCTTCGATTGAACGAGAGCGACACCTGTGTCATTATTTACATTTTAATTTAAGCAATAGAAAGGGTTGTAGTATTACAATTAAAGTAGCAGTCGTTTGCGCAGAAAACTCTTAAGAATCCATGTTCCATCGTACATCATAGTAAGAATATTAGGAAAAGTGTTGAGGCGGGCAACTTGGGTGATTAATTTTTTAGGATCAAAATATTGAAACTTAAAAGTAATGCTCCATCACAAACAGGTGATCACTGTTACAAGAGTACTATCAGCGATACTAATGAGTTATTCAAATGACTTATACGTACCAGCTAAAAGCAAAACTGCCACCGACAGGTGTGACACCATCTTGTCTGATTTTCGAAAGATGCATGGTTTTTAAAGAAAATTACACGGTATTTAAACAGACACCTAATTGTTTTATTGCAGTTATAAATTATTTTTCTTGATTAAATCGACATATCGAACAGCTTGTCCTGTATTTGAATATACAGGCTGATATAAAAGGTATAAAAAAAATCTACTATCATCTTTAAACTAATTCTTGGCGAATGTTTTAAATAATAAGCGACACGTATTATCATAGGATATTGTAATATGAGAAAAAAATACGTACAATTTGGAATTTGTTTGTACCCTACAAACAAATTCCAAATTGTACGTATTTTTTTCTTACTTCTTGTGAAGTAATGAAACACAATGACAAAAGTTTATGTCTCCTTTAATTAAAATATAAAACAGATAGTGAACTGATTGAAATCATATCTTTAAGAATGATTATTTTCCATCGACTCCCACCCTTAACAGACGGGGTACTAATCTTTTTATACTATTTATCATTATCTTTACTACCTTTCATAAGTGAGACTTAATAAATGGCTACTCAGAATATTCAATATACCCAATAGTCAAAAATCATTTCTTCATGTAGGTTACTATCTAGACACGTATAACGTCACGCTAGTTAAAAACTAAAGATTTTACATATATATTTACTAACAGATTTCAGGTAAAGGTTGAAGAATTACCGAGAAGAACTGGCAAGAAACTCGCCGCTACTTTTATCGCCAAGTTTGACTTTACAGTCTTCACGTACTGTGAGTTTACATATGTTTTCTTGTTAGAGCAAGTTCCTTCAAACCCCAAGCATTTTTGTCGTTTAAATATTGATTAACGCCATATATTACCCATTCCAAGCTGTTTTAGTTATGTACGATTTAAACTTATTTACTGACAGTACTTCATTTCACTGGGGACTTTATTAAAATCCAGCAATTATCTTGAAAGCTTGACCAGCTTGTAATATAGGAAAGGAAAGCCTTGATTCAAATCAAAGCCTGTGTGTATGACTCTTAATTTAAAGGGATTAGGAATTTAAATATTTTATTGCCTTTAACTAAAATTAATCCAGATAAATAATGTCTATCAATCAAAGGCTGATATGACAGGCTCCGAATTTAAAATTATTCATAAAAATATTTATCAAATCAAAAAGTGGTTTGATGCAGCATAATATGTACTTTTTATATACTGTCTATAGTTTACGCAAGTAGTACACATTTAAATAAAACACTTTAACGGTTTTAAATGCGATATATTAGTTAAACTTATTTGAAAATGATTTTTAACTTCGGCCCGACGTTTCGGATGCTTTGCAGCAGCCGTGTGTCAAGCGTTTGAAAAAACGTGACCGTTGAGTTTTTTTTTCCAAGATTGGTACGCGAAAAAAATTAAATAAAAAAAACACCGAAATTTCAACAGGGAGGACGCCTTAAATTAAACCGTTAAAGTGTTTTATTTAAATATGTATTTAGCTTTGTGTTTAATTATTTATATTGTTAAGAATTTATACCTAGATGGATTATTGGTTAAACGTGTGATAATGATAACTAGAGACATTATAGAGACCTCCCCAATAGGTACGTAGTGTTTGAATATACTTTATTTATCTACGCTGAGTTCGATAAGCATGGTCTAACTTCACGTAATTCGTAAACGAAATAAAGATGTTAAAAAAACATAACAGTAAACTAAAAACTATTTATTACAAAGTAATATATATTCGAATTAGGTTATAAAGAAGTGATTTATATATTTTTTAATATCATTTTATGATTTTTCTTTCTTTCTTTTTGCTCTGTAAGTTTTAAAGGAAACTGAGACTTAATTTTTTGTACTAACAGGGCTAAAGAAAAAAAGGCATTTTACTTTTAAAATAAGACTACTAATATTGCTATTATTTATTGAATTATTATTTGCATGTACTAAAAAAACCACAATTTTCGGATTTTTTTTGTATAAACGTTTATAACATTAGCTGGCGTTAAACGACTTAAACAATTTTTCGCGTTGTTGTTAGACTTAATTAATTTTCATTTTTATTAATAAAAACTAGGTTACGCATAGAATGTAGTTTTAATCTTGTCTTCCTACGTATTGATGTTATTAGAATAATTAAAATATAATTGACACTTTTTATATTAATCTTATCAACTTCTACGTAAAGGAAGAGATTAAAAAAGCGTTAAGCACGACTTAAATTCTCAACTTATCTGTTAGTGGACTAATTTTGTTTTTTCAAATTACCGTATCAATATCACATATGTATTTTGAATAATAAGAAAAACAAAATGCATATGAATTAATTGTGTAAATAGTGTTATATAATTTTCAGGGAAATAGTTTTATATGATATATTAATAGTTATTTTATTTTGGAGGATTTAAAAGATTATAATTGACCGACGACAACATTATAAATAAGCGAAAAAATAATTAGTGTTAAATAAGCAATCATTAATTATATTGAATTGAATTGAATCAGTAGCTTTTAAAGTTTAGTTTTGATTGCAAAACGGGACACCGGCGAAAATGATTTATATAATAACTGCTCGGAAAAACTGATTAAACTTTTACAAATTAAAAAAAAATACTTATTTTACGTACTTTTAGTTACTTTTAGGTTTTTACGTTACTTTTAGGTTTCACGTACTTTGATTTCCCGTTAAATAGTTGTTTCAATAAAAATGATCTTTAGAACAAATCATGCAGATTTCATATTATTTACTAATACATAGTATTCAAATATAAAAATGGCTCCAGTATACGCAGATCGCTAGGAACAGTAAAAAAAGTATTGATTAAATTAAAAATTTATACAGCTTAACGCGCATTAGCAACAACCCAGTCAGTGTAGGAGGCGACAGATGTACTGATTCCGGGGAACGTTTCGTTCGCACATCTATGCCCCCAGGAGACCACACCGACGATGATGTTTCCAGCATACAGCGGTCCTCCAGAGTCTCCTTGGCACGCGTCCCGACCGCCGACGTCCAAGAGGCCGGCGCAGATCATATTACGAGTTATCGTGCTTCGAAGCAAGGCATAGCGCTTCCGACAGAGGTCGTGGTTAATTGTGAACATTTCAACGTGTCGCAGGACAGGGGAAAATACACCGCCCCACTGAAAAGCAAGCAGAAACTAATTATTATTTGAAGCATAAAATATGGTGGAATATTTACCGAACATGTATATATGTTTTCTTGTTTGTAAAAATGTAGTGATGGGTTTTTGCTATGATTTAGGTTACAGGTGTAAAATATAATTCAAACTATAATACATAAAGAAGATGATTGGTAAATTGAAAATATATTTAGTCGGTAAACCTTGTCAATAACAGACGAGAATTAAAAAAAAGTTTTAAGATCCAACACTTACAGATGTGTGACCCCAGCCAGCATGCATCACTGGTGTATTGTCCGGTAGCTGGAAACCTTGGGTGACAATGGTGCCTCTTTGAACTGACGGGGAGTAGATGAGAGGAGTAGTCAGTTTAACCACGGTGATATCAGCGTCCCAAACAGCAGCAACATGGTATCCCGGGTGGTTCCGTTCGAACTCTACATAATGGACGGAGCCACCAGTATGCCTGTGGGTGGCGCCTGCCCTTACACGTCTGTCAGAAGGTGTGTAGCCTCTGAAAATATTACGTGTTCAAATAATTTATGTCAAGAAAAGTCAACTTGCTTTTAAATCAATATTTATTGCCTTATAAACCGTGGAAAATAAGTGAACTTTTTGAAAAAAAATAATGATTGAATAAAAAATATACCCTCCACTGAAGCAATGCGCAGCTGACAGAAGCCACATTCTTTTGAGGATGTTCGCCCCACTGTTTTGCTCCCAATTTCCCCATCCGAGTTGAAACTCCACTTGCACTAAGTTTGGGTATTTTTCAATAGTAGTCTCATCGCCACCAACAATGCGGCCGCATTGGATATTGGCGATGCCTAAAATGAAACATTAACTTGTTTACTACTCAAAGAAATTATTTTTAATGAATTAAATGTTATGGTAACATAGTGTGGTTACCGCTCTACCACACAAGTAGAACTTTACAACAAAGAAAGGTACAAGTAATATATTTTTACTTCTTTTCTCCACTCAAATTCTAACGAATAGTTTGAATTTGATTTAGCACTTGAGCAATATATAATGTATGTGAATTTGTGGCTTTACTATTTAAGATAAATAGTAAAGCTAATGCTTAGAAATGACTGAAGGAATTTTTGAGTCGTTCAACTTCCGTTCACTCCAATAATCTTACATTCTTAGAATATTCGATAAGATCCTAAAGTAGGTATTATTGGAGAAATTATTTATTAACATTATTTAGAATCACGACGAACGCACAGACAAACATTATTTTTTTTTTGACGAATCTAAATATATTTTTATAATTTTACAGGGAATAAAGTATATTTTATTTCTATTTTTTTATTTTATTATTAATTTATCAATTATGATCTTTATTAAGATATTTTTAGAGTTCTAAGACGACTATTAATTCACTTTCTCTTCTCTTCGAGGTGATTGTTCATTAATTTGTTTTAAATTAAGTAGGCTTTATTAGTATACTGAGCTGTAAATACATTCAATTACTGCTTGAGTATTCACTCATGAATTCTCATAACAGTAGTTTTATTTATATGTAAATACCTATATTTAAATCTTTTGTACCAATATATAATTGTATATTCTTATCCTGTTAAGGTAAAGTTTTATAAATAAATAAATATTAAAATACCTGCGACAACCAGGATCGCTACCGGAAAGTAAGACACCATATCGGCTTGTTTCGATAAACAAATAATAGATGGCGGATTATTGAAGTTTTTAAATGAGGATAATTGTTTTTCTGCGTGTAGATAAATAGTTTATACAGAATGTTCTAAATATATTATAAGGAGGATGACAAAAATCAATCACAGCCAGATTGCAGTCATAATTAGACATTGCTATAAGGTAGCAAAACGCTTGGACTAGTCTGCTGCCCCCGTGCTTTTTTAATTTAAACTAGGTATCTGTCAAATTAAAAAAAACGTATTTAATATACGACTAAAATGAAAAACTTCGTTTTACAAAAACAAAACAATGACATTGAATAGTAATTACACACAAAATAGGTATTCCTTAGAATACAAGGGCTAGTACTTTTTTATGTAATGAAAACTACGATTAATACTACGAAGCTGGAAAAACATATATACTGTATTATTTCTAACTTGACATTTTTGGTAAACAAACACACAATTTACATAAAATTGTGATTCTGTCACAAGGTATACTAAAAAAAATTTTAGACACTGGATTATATATTTAACTGAGCCTAAAAGTAAATTTACTTAAATGGACAGATTAAAATTGTGTTACTTTTACATTTATATATAGGAATGTGATGTAAGCAAAGTCAACGACAGTAAAAGGTAAATGTCCCACTCATGTATGATCGCTAAGTGGGTTAAAAACATTAAGTTAAATAATAATGACATAAAAACTAAAAAAAAGGTCTTTTAATTTTGAGGTCGTTTGGTCCATACCTTTTTTTAAAAGGATGTAATCGATGCTTCTTATCGCTTTGTCATCTGTGGCAACAACTTCACTCTATAAAAGATCATCTCTATGGTTTGAAATCGGCCATATTTGTTGTGGTCTTTTCTCAAGTTAGAAAAATACCTGTGTTATCTTATTCTAGTTCTTTTTCGATCGGACATATGTGTTGTTTTGTGCTCGTGAAAGGAATATCCTTCCTTCCTTTAGTGCGAAACTTCGACAAACAGGTAACCGATTTTTTATTACTAGAAATTAAGATTGCTTATATCCTGTATATCTATATGTCAACTGCAATTTAATAAGTCCGAACACTTTTAAAAATGACTGGTCTGTATTTATTATTGAGACGGTCAATTGGACAATGTGTTTCAGACGGCATGATTAATCACTTTATTCCTGCCATTATAGATACCGCCTACCCAACATAGGGCAAAGTAATAAAATAGATATACTGTATTATTATATGTTATATTCGAACCTATATTAAAAACAACTTCGACACGGAAGGTATTGAACCAGCATCCACAGCGTTCCGTGCTGTTGCTCTAATCAATTTAGCTACCGTCACTTCATATATCGAATTGTTTCAACCGAAATTACATGCACCTCTTGCGATCAATGTAATTCCAATTTTAACACTTGTGTATTAAGTTTAATTTATATAATGCCATAATGTGACATGAGACAAATATTAATGTTTTGAAAAAATAAACTTTTGAATATATGTAGTAGTATATACAAAAAGGGAGTTAAATAATAATAAATTATTCACGTTGCCTGTAACGCATATATTCTAATCAAACATTGTACGGGACAATACAATATTATTTATAATTATCAATATAATACATCAATATGTTTATATTATTGACATTACATACAATTGTTATATTATATTATTATACACCCCATTATATTATTAAAAAAAATATAATGGGGTGTTTCCGTATTATATGATAAAACAATATCTTGAAGAAGTTCATTTTATTATCTGTTATATGTTTGAAAAATATATAGATAATACTAATAAACACATTATTGACACGATTTGTGTTTATAAAAGAAAAATAATTCCACTAAACACAAGTAATATTTTATAGTTTAAATTAAGGTTATATATAATAAATTGATTAAAGTAATTGTTAATTTTAAACAACAATTAAGAATTTTTTTTTATAAAGACGTGAAAATCAGTGAATGATCCCTATACATAAGTATTTCCAACGAACCATTTCAAACTGAAGTACAATTTCGATTTAAACTTCCATTCAATAGTTATTTCAATAAGAATGATCTTTGAAACAAGACATAATGATTTCAAATTATATCACTTAAAAATGTCTCTATTATGCGCAGATCCTTAGGAACAATAAAACAATGAATTAATTGAAATAAACATTTATACATCCAGCTTAACGCGCATTAGCAACAACCCAATCAGTGTAGGAGGCAACCGATGTACTGATTCCGGGAAACGTTTCGTTCGCACATCTATGCCCCCAGGAGACCACACCGACGATGATGTTTCCAGCATACAGTGGTCCTCCAGAGTCTCCTTGGCACGCGTCCCGACCGCCGACGTCCAAGAGGCCGGCGCAGATCATATTACGAGTTATCGTGCTTCGAAGCAAAGCATAGCGCTCCCGACAGAGGTCATGGTTAATTGTGAACATTTCAACGTGTCGCAGGACCGGGGAAAATACACCGCCCCACTGAAAAGCAAGCAGAAACTAATTATAATTGGAAGCATAAAATATGGTGGAATATTTACCGAACATGTATATATGTTTTCTTGTTTGTAAAAATGTAGTGATGGGTTTTTGCTATGATTTAGGTTACAGGTGTAAAATATAATTCAAACTATAATACATAAAGAAGATGATTGGTAAATTGAAAATATATTTAGTCGGTAAACCTTGTCAATAACAGACGAGAATTTAAAAAAAAGTTTTAAGCACTTACAGATGTGTGACCCCAGCCAGCGTGCATCACTGGTGTATTGTCCGGTAGCTGGAAACCTTGAGTGACAATGGTGCCTCTTTGAACTGACGGGGAGTAGATGAGAGGAGTAGTCAGTTTAACCACGGTGATATCAGCGTCCCAAACAGCAGCAACGTGGTATCCGGGGTGATTTCGTTCGAACTCTACATAATGGACGGAGCCACCAGTGTGTCTGTGGGTGGTGCTTGCCCTCACACGTCTGTCAGAAGGTCTGTAGATCCTGAAATTAATCAGTATTAATAAATCCTTATTTGTATCGAGAAATGTCAGCTTGCCTTTACATTAATGTATCGTACATGACGGAAAAGGATGGACGAACATGTAAATGTGGACCGAGGTAGCAGAGGCATACATACGCTAGTCCATCAATAGTAATAATGAAAATAGTTACGGGTTGTATAGTGCTTTTCTTCAAAATGAAATTAAAACAAAGTGGTACAACAGAAGTTAAAAACCAATGACGAAGTTGACGAACAATAGTTTTTTTTTTTATTTCTCCAAACAGCTTTTTTTGTCCAAGCCAGTTCGTAATTTAAATCAAACTTTTGATGAGGTACCTCTTTGGTCGCCAAGTTACGAAGAAGAACATTGTTCCATTTTTAAATTACACGACAAATGTGATTTTACGATAGATATGAATTTTTATTCAACTATTGCTTGACCAGTACAACAAGTTTGAATGAAGGTGTCAAAATAATGCTCAAATTTCCAAGCATCTTATAATGACTTTTTTCTACCTTCAAATCGGGGAAAACCTTTTCACTTTTCAAAGGGAAATTTTCCTTAACTTTAACAAAATATATACCCTCCATTAAAGCAATGTGCAGCTGACAAAAGACAGGTTCTTGTAAGGATATTTGCCCCGCAGTTTTGTTCCCAATGTCCCCATCCGAGATGAAATTCCACTTGCACTAAGTACGGGTATTTTTCAATAGTAGTTTCATCACCTCCAACAATCCGGCCGCATTGGACATTAGCGATGCCTAAAATGAAACCAATGCGTAGAAATAACTGAAGGAAATTTTAGAATTCATAATATAATCTAATTAAAGAAATATTTTATTGCTCTGTAGGTGAATTCATAAGAGTAGCTTTATTTTCTAACACAAAGGGTTTATCACGCTAAGGAGGAATAAGTTTGATAATACGATTTAAACTTATTCCTCTTTTTATTTTTTATTAACAAACTTTGTTATTTTTAGTGGGTAAAAAAAAAACAAAAAAACCAACCATTAATTTTGATCGACACCGGTCAATATCAACTACAAAATTATAAAATAATTATGTTACGGGTCAACTACCTTATCCCCCTCCTACATTATCACTTCGGGGTATGAAAAATCTACTAAATATACATAAACAATTTCATAAAAATCGGTTCAGGTGGGTAACTAACAATGTGACCGAGAATTTTATTTAAAAGATAAATAAATATAAAAATACCTGCGACAAACAGAATCGCTACCGGAAAGTACAACACCATATCGGCTTGTTTTAGATAAACAAATGGATTACTGACGTATTTAAAATACGGATAATTGTTTTTGTACGTATTGATAAATCTAAACTATACAGAATGTCCTAGATTTATAATATGGAGGATGATAAAAATCGATGACCTCAGCAAGATTGCAGCCCTGGTTGGTCGGTTGCTCATAGTAGGGAACGCTGGGTTCGAGTCCCGCTCGTTCCATAAATTTTAGAACGTATCCAATAACCAAGAAAAATAAAACAAGTTTGATAAAATAAATATTAATATAAATAAATAGTTCTAAAAGTAATGTCAGGTGATTTTTTAAGCAATGAACAACGCGTAATAACAAAAACCTGAAAAAAGAAAAATAACAAAAAATATTGCGATTATTGGATAGATTTTTTATTTTAAGTTTCTAGACAAAGTACACAGCTGTGTTTCTTGATGAATGAATTAACAGAATAAATATGCAAAAGGGACACCCATTGAAATTATGTATGCGTAAATGCGTTTTGTAGTTCGTAAAGGTTACTACAACAAATTTGTGTACCTACTATTGTCCTAGTACTACGGAACTCTTCAGGCGCAAGTTCGACTCGCCCTTGACTGGGTTTTATCACAAAAATTCTCCGTCGTTTACGGCCTGTTTATAAAAGCTTCTTCTTCTCCTTTTTTTTTCCCTCCCAACATAAAATATTAATTTATTATTTGTGTAACATTCTTTGTACTTTTTTTAATATTGTGTTGGCGACCTCTTCCCTTTCCCCCCCCCCCCCCCCCGCCCCCCCCCCAAACCCCCATTTTTTTATACAAACGTACCGTTTCTTTAAAATAAATATGCAGTAACTTTCCTTCTAAACTATTCAATTTTAATTTATACATAGAACTTCGTCATCTGAATACAATTATTTACGTAATCAACCATCAAACAAGAATTTTTTTGATGGATGTAAAATGTCAAGCATGGCGTCTACCCCTAATTTTTTTATATTACGAAAAACAGCCGCTTAGTTTCTGTAAATCTTGAAGCAAGGGGAGTATTTGTCAACACTCTGATAACTATTTAAGACGGATTATAATTGAAGTATAACGATGAAATGACATTATGCCTACTTATTTGGTATTTTAAGCTGAAGAGTTTGTTTGTATGTTTGAACGCGCTAATCGCAGGAACCTGGGGGTTCGAATTGAAAAATAAATTTTTGTGTTGGTTAGATTATCTATCGAGGAAGGTTATGGATAAATTGCACGGTAACTAATATGTCTATATTTTTAATTATAACTAATCTACGTGGATGTAGAGTCGCTGACACAGCAAGGTATAATATGAGGCATCTCTCAAAAGAAAATAAAAATAATGGTATTGTCTGTATTCGCAATACAAGACCTCTTAACCATTAGTTAAACGATTCACCTAATACGAGATGTCAAATACGTAAAACATTTTAATTAAAGTATAACTACAAACATACCAGTTGTAAGTGAAGCAATATGTGCCTACGTTTAACAGGGAACTAACATTTATAAAAACCTGTTATAAAGTATTATAGATATACTGTATTTTTTTAAATAAATTACCTAAAATAAAATTGGTCGATAAAGATTCGTAGTAATTATAAAATAAAATAAAATTCCAACATAGCTATGTATATATTGAAATAAATAAATGGGTTTGCGATACTATGAAATATTATATGTATTTACATTCCCTTATAATATTTTACAATATGAATTGAATTCTTCAAACATTTTATATACATAAATGTAAAAACGTGAAAGTATTGTAATGGAAACAGTTGGGTTTAGCGAGCGTTTTCACGAACCCAATTTGTGTAGGATGCGACACGTGTACTAACTCCAGGGTACGTTTCGTTAGCGCATCCGTGTCCCCAAGCCACGACACCTACAATCACGCGGTTCTCTGAACCGCCGGCATATAATGGTCCACCGGAATCACCCTGGCAAGCATCACGGCCACCGACATCCAAGAGCCCGGCGCAGATCATGTTGTCAGTGATAGTTTCCCTCAAGCGTAGGTAACGTTGTCTACACAGCTCAGTGTTGATAGAGTACATTTCGACGTGTTGGAGAATTCTAGACGTACTGCCCCCTTGCTGAAACCAAAGCAATTTATTGAAAAGGGGGGAACTAGAATGTGAGATAGTGAAAAACTCTACAAATTATTACCCTTTAAACAAGAGTTACAACTAAATACTGTCTATAGTTTACGTGAGTAGTACACATTTAAATAAAACACTTTAACTTTTAGACGTTTCGGATGCTTTGCAGCAGTCTCCCTGTGACCACGGCTGCTGCAAAGCATCCGAAACGTCGGGCCGAAGTTAAAAGTCGTTTTCAAATAAGTTTAGCTAATATATCGCGTTTTAAACCGTTAAAGTGTTTTATTTAAAAGATTTACAACAGTCATAAAAGCTTGATTTTAAGAGGTGGATTTTTTCCAAGACAAGCTGTTTGTGAACATATAGACGTTTTGATTCACAATAGTAAAACTAAATAAAAATATTTTAGGGTTTGGGTGAAGCTTATCTTAGTATTGTTAATGAAAATAAAACAAATAAGAACAATTTCTCCACAAGTAAACCAGTAAAAAGCTCCTAATATAGTGTATTTCAAGTTGCTAAATAATATTATTTAAAAAAAAATTGAAAAAATTTTTCGACTCGGGCAGCACTTGAACCGGCATCGTCAGCGTTCCGTGCTTTGCTCTACCATCTGGACTCGGTAGCTCAATTGGTAGAGCAACAGCACGGAACGCTGACGATGCCGGTTCCAGCCCTGCCCGAGTCGAAATTTTTTTCAATTTATTTTCGATTTTTAAATAAATGAGTGCCTTCATGTAACAACATAATAAAAAAAAATAAAGTTTTCAAATAATATTATTAATTATTTTTCTTCACAACTTGGAATTGTTTACTTCCGTCAGTTAGACTGAAACTTAATAATTATATTATAAATTTTTATACTAATTGCAGACTTTGTTTTGGCTTGATTGTCTTGATAATATAACTAGATATTGTATTATTGAGAACTTACAGTTGTGTGTCCCCAACCAGCGTGGACTACAGGAACATTGTCGGGAAGAATGTAGTCTTGTGGGACAATTGTCGCTTTCTGGATTACTGGCGTGTAGACCAATGGAGTCAATAGCCTCACCACGTTGATGTCGCCATCGTATCGAGTTGCAACCGTATATTCAGGGTGATTGATGGCATAGTCTACATAATGGACAGATCCCCCGGTATTCTTAATAGTGGTACCCGCTCTGATACGTCTGAAATCAGGTCTGTAATTCCTGAAAAGAAAGAAAAAATTAATGGTATTTCTGCTTTAAGTTCGTAAGAAATTTTTGAGGACGATTCTTAAGTTGTCAAACTACATAAAACACTTTACGCGTTTTCTTACAATTTATTACTTAATGAAAGGCATTGACAGAAGGGACGAAATTGCTATTTTAAGTCAAGTCTATAAGGGTATTTGATAATCATTCTAATGTTCGCCAAGCAATTTTGTTTAAATAAAATTACCATCCAGCGAAACAGTGTGCAGCGGACATAAGCCATCTAGTGGTCAGGATGTTGGCTCCGCACCCAAGCCTCCATAGGTTCTCCCAGTCCCTATAGGTTTCCACTTGCACTATGTAGGGGTATTCTTCAATAGTGGTATCTTCGCCTCCAATAATTCGTTTGGCTCCTACTAAAGCTGTTCCTGAAGAAGTAAATACAGTTTTAAATCTTTAATTTACATCACGTTTAACAATAAATGTTTACATACTAATATGACATATTTGTAAGATGTGGGTTTGTACCTGAATAAAAAAAAATTATTAAAAATAATTCATTATTCATTTAACTTCGTTCCAATATTCTGGAAACCTATTTTTAATATAATTTATTGTTATTTAAAGAGAAAATGATCATTAGATATTATTATAATTTTAAATGCTGTTGCGTTAAAGTCAGGAAAATAATTTAAAGTTTTTACCTGCAAAGAGCAGGACTGCTAGAGTCAAGTGAGACACCATCTTGATGAAACCGATTTCAGAGAAGTCGAATTCTGTTGTGATATAGGTATCGTATTTATAGATTGATAATGAAGCGTAAATAGGGGTTATAAATTAAATTTGTCTTATCAGTGATCAAATGATTTAACTTGATTGATCATTGAATTACTATTATTTTTCAATACGATATTTTAATCAAAATCTAAAATTAATATCCAAATTTTGGTTGCGCGAAAGAAGCATAATTTTCTTAAAATTAGAAATCGATTATGACATATGGGGCACAGTAGCTCAAAGCTAAGTAACAGCACGGAACGCTGTTAGTTTCTTGTCACGTATGTTTTCAATCTAATTATAGTTTAAATAAGAAAAAGATTATATACCTTTAATAATACTATATAAACAAAAAAGATTAGAGAAAACGCTCTTTTTTACTATTTAAAGAAATCGAGTATTGAGTATTATACAGACGCAGCCCACAGGACCAGCTATAAAGTGGCGGGGGACGTGTGAGGTTCAGTCTGCTAGGATGTGATCACAAGCTAAAAATTATTACGTCAAGAAAGCATATATTCCAAACGCTTGTATTAGTATTTGAAATCTCTAGGTTTCTTTAAATAAATATAGCGTATCGATCTACCACTTCTATTGAAGAGGCAATACAATAACCTTCTATACTACTTATAACGGCTTATGTTATTATAACTTAAGCTGAAAACTGACATTTATTTCCAAAGAAATTAAATCCTTTAAAGGCTTGCGTGTTACGGCTCAAGTTTTTAAATTATCCTTAATTCTTCCTTCGAAAATTCTATAGTAAAACCTTTTTGCTTGCTCTGTCAGAACCGGAAAAATCATTTTCCTCGAGGTTCACTAAATATCTTATTACACTCGTGAATACCTTACTTTGCCTAATTCGTGAAACTGAGCAACTAAAAGAGTGGCGGCAAGTTGCTTTTTCGATCGATTCGAGAACTGATAGGAAATGTTAATTTACTTTTTTTTATTTATACCACGTTCATATTTAAATGAATAATTTTTGACTTTTAAAATTTACCACTACCCAAGATAATACAAAGATGTATTTTTGGTACACGAAATGCCGACTTTACCCAATTCTCTTTATCACAATGATTTAATTGTAACCTCAATAAACTAAGTAATCCCTATTTTTTATTATTTTTTTTACAGACATATTAAATTATTCAGTCATCGTTTCTATAGATTAAAGGGGCTTAGTGAAATCTTTTAAATGAGGTAAGCTGTGTAGACAAGGTTTTTCCTATAGATAAAGTAATTACGGCTAAAATAGCTAAGGTGTCTAATACTGCCATTTATTTTGGTGGGAAGTGTAAGTAAATATTATATAGGAAATTAAATCAAGGTAGACATTTTACGTGTTCGTGTTTGATT
Organism: Leptosia nina; assembly: GCA_963661955.1. Lineage (NCBI taxonomy): Eukaryota > Metazoa > Arthropoda > Insecta > Lepidoptera > Pieridae > Leptosia > Leptosia nina. The sequence continues at coordinate 5,498,603 of CAVLEF010000007.1, forward strand.
GTCAACCTTCAAGATTTCACATTTACATAAAACAATAATATGTGTTAAATAAAATGCTTTTAATCAAAAATTAAAAAAAATACTTTTTAATTTTTCTTAATCTGAAAAAAAATAAAAAATCTTGTGTAAAACTGTCAACGTACATTATTGTATTTGGAATTAATTTGAATAAAAAATAATATTTTTTTTTATTTAGTATCGCACTATACTTTGGCAATATTTCTTATTTAGCATATTACTGTTTTTCGGGCTGTTACAAGAATTATGATTCTTCGAGCAATCGCCTGACGTCATCACGCCTGACACCTCCTGACGATGCCGTCCATCACCCCTTCTCGCTTACATCGACCAAACAACCCGAAAATCAATGATATGCTAAACGCTGACCATAGAAACCTTACACAATTTAAATTTTTATTTATTTATCAAGATCGCCGAGAAATTCTGGTAGTTGAAATATGTAATACTAATAGCTAACGATAATGTTGTATGGGTATAATAAAAAATTAAAAACCCTATGGTCTTTTCTGGTCTAGCGTCCTAAAAATATTTAAATTTTATCAATAATTTTCATTTAATCATACGAATAGTGATAAGATGGGGTTTTCCAGAAGATAAAACTTTCATACCTAAGTTGGATGGCGAAATACTTACATAGTATTTTCTTAGTTTAATAAAATAGTTGTTAACTTTGCTTTGCCCTCTGCGAATATAACAACTTCGGCCACGTGGTTAAGTTATTTGGGCACCATATTTTCTTATGTTTTTGGAGAAGCTATATTTTATAAAGCGGTTACCTACGCCGTCCGCGTCCCGTCGTTCGTTTAAAAATACATATACAGTCGGAAACACTTATTTCGATCATTTCAAAAAGAATGTTTCTTTCATACTTTACTTTTGGTTGCTTGAACCATTTTCACAGTGCACGCAACGGAAGCCTATTAGTCGCAAACTAATGTTTTTATTAAGCCTTAACATTGCTTGATTTAGTGTTGCCCAAATTCAGTCTTGGTCTTGCAGTCTTGGTCTTGTTCTTGCGTTTTTGCAAGACCAAGACCAAGAACAAGACCGCGTATTTTTAGCAAGACCAAGACCAAGACTGACCGTGCAAGACTTGAGCAAGAACAAGACATAGCCTGCAAGACTCTTGCGTCTTGCAGCTAGGACTTAGCGCTATTTCACTGAGTAGTTAGGTGTAACAGTTCGGTGTATAGGTAGTTACGCTTAGGAATTCTATGAGACGCAAAAAACTGTATCAAAGAATATGAAAAACTGGACCTATGCGCATTACGACTAATAGCATAAACATAGCGAATAAAAAAAATATTAAAATCAAACTGAGTGCATGCATAGTTATGTTTTAACCATCAGAACTTTGATAATGCGGCATCAAAGGTTTTGTACTTACTTCTCAAAGAAATTTGCCGCTTTTCGGAAGTACATGGTTATGATACACGCGCCGGCGGCTTCTTTTGAAATCTAAAACAATCGTTGCCGCCACGCCGAAATCATAACATTTGACACTATTTGATTGCCGCCATAGGGCGTAGGTATACTCATGCAAAATACTTTCGAATTTTTTTACACGCTTTATATTATTGTTTGATTTGCGGCGGCATCCTTATCATAGGGCCGGCACGTGGCGAGGCGGCGCGGTAGAAAGCAAGGAAACGTACTATAAACAAAGGAATTATTTTAATTCCAGTCATTTCCAATTGAGCTGTGCTTCGAGTCTAACTTAATAATTGTTTTTACTAATTCTCGTTGTTTTCTAAAAATTGATCACGTGTACAATTTCATATGAGCGACGAAGATTCAAATTATTCTAGTCCGAGTAACGAGAGTTTGAGTTTTAGCAAATGTAAGCTTATAAATCATAAATGTTTATTAAGAAACAGTTACTTCCATTAAGAACGACATATAGGTCAGTTGATTTTTCGAATTTCTTATCAAATCTTCAGTTATTTATTAATCTGCTTGATCTTTACTATGGCTATATTCATTCAAGCTCACAATGTTTCAATTCTAATACGTTTTTCTAGGATTTAAAGTAAACTTTAATAAATAGTAATAGACTAATAGGTAATTGCAAGACTTGCAAGACTTGCAAGACTCTTGCTCACCAGACCAAGACCAAGACCAGGTGTATTGGCGCAAGACCAAGACCAAGACTGGCTAAGTCTCGTCTTGTTCTTGCGTTTGGGCAACACTAGCTTGATTAATGGTGCAACCAACACAAAAATAATTCAATTCGAACCCGTCGTTCTTAAGATTAGCGCAAACAAACAAACTCTTCAGCTTTATAGTATAGATGTTTAAAAAACAATGAATTTAATTTCTAAACTTGTACATAAGTACATTTTATTTTTTTATTTAAAACATGTGAAAATATAATGTTTCTTTCATTTAATTCAATAAAAAAATAGTGCAATATCAAAACGTAGCTTTTATTCTCTCCAATAGCAATTTTTTTAAAGAAACTCCGATTATCCAAATATTTGACTATCCGAATGGTCCGATATACCGGTCCCCATTAATTCGGATAATTGGAGTTCTACTGTATTGATGGATCTATGCAGACCAGGGAGCTCAGAAGCTAGTTTACGCGAGTAGTACACATTTAAATAAAACACTTTAACGGTTTAAAACGATATTTTAGCTAAACTTATTTGAAAATGATTTTAACTACGGCCTGACGTATCGGGTGCTTTGCAGCAGCCGTGGTCTCGGGAAGACCGTTTCAAACCTTTAAAGTATTTTCTTTAAATGGTCACTTCATTTTCGTGTCACAGTCTCGACCACCATTTTCGTGGGCAGGCGACTAATTCGCGACAAAGGATTCCCGCCTATTTTAAATTTAACTGTTACATACATGTTTATAGAAATAAATAGACACGAATTCTGTCATTTCTATCTTTGTGAATTGACTCATTTAATCATTTCGGCAGTTAAAACAGTAATATCACAGATAAGATATACATAAGCCCTTGCACAAGTAATCATGAATCGGTAGTAAATTAATTAAGTAGGTTTTATACCTAATTAATTAGAATAATATGGCGGGCTTGTTGTTGTAATGTATGGCTGATAATCAACGAATAGTGGGTTCGATTCCTACCGGCTCCAACATTTTTCAAATCAATTTATAATTCTTTAAGTGGGTGGTAAATAATAAATGGGTGGTAGTAATATCTAAATTCCGTCCGAATCACGAAACACCTTCCACAGTTGAAAAAGCATTCGAGTTTAATTTAAAAACGTTTTGGTTGCTGTGTGAATATTTCACGGATATCCAAAGGCAAAATGGGTCGACAGCGCATTTTGTTTAGTTGTTATACGACTAGGGTATTTCACCTACCATCAAGTTAAGCCTGTTAACTATTACGTTAACAGTTTCGAACCCAGGACCCCTCCACTTGGTTAAATCGATTTGGAGACGGTAGAAAGGTCATGAGACCATAGCTTTTAAAAGCTAACTCGTTAATTAAATACTGTCTATAGTTTACGCGAGTAGTACACATTTAAATAAAACACTTTAACCATTTAAAACGCGATATATTAGTTAAACTTATTTGAAAATGATTTTTAACTTCGGCCCGACGTTTCGGATGCTTTGCAGCAGCCGTCTCCCCGTGACCACGGCAATATATCGCGTTTTAAACCGTTAAAGTGTTTTATTTAAAAGCTAACTCGTTAAATATCTTATATAAGGGGCGGGGCGCATATGTATTTAGTTTATATTATCGTAAACATTGGTTACTGGACTTACGAAAGATAACACAAATGGATCTGATGCCACATTCCTTAGCCAATTCAATACGAAATGTAGTTTATGATAACGTTTTCTTCGATATGCTCTTTAGAGATCGTTATTGGTGAAGACTTCTGTGTATGGTGGAGATAAAATTAATGAAAATAAAAATCAATTATTAATTGAAAAAATTCAATTCAGGCAATCGTTGGTTATAGTGAAAGATAGCTAAAAAAAACAATAATCAGCTTATCATATCATATGACATGTTTGCTTAGAGCAACAGCACGGAACGCTGACCATACCGGTTCAATCCTGCCTGAATTGAACATTTTTTCAAATTATTTTCGATTTTTAAGCTGATTCTTGTTTTTTTTAAGCAGACAGTGACATCTTTTCACCTAAACTAAAACCAACGATTTCCACTATCAAGATAGTTATAAAAAAAAATAGCGAAAAACAAAAAAAGACAATTACATAAGAACTAAATGTAAAAAAGGATTTATTGAATTTAAAATTCACATTAGCCCATTAAACAGAGAAAACTATTTAAAGTTCTCTTTTGCAAGTTGCAATTGATATACTCTATTTTTGCATAAAGCAATTATAGTCTCAAAAGTAGCCGTGAATTCTACTTTTGTATTTTAAAGTTTTAAAAATCTTGCTCTTTACAAATTTGGGTCTGTGTGATTAAGAAAACTGTTCGTATCAAAAAGTCGTCAGTCAGCCGTTTTTATGACAGAGTAACAAACATCCATCCATTCGAAAGCATCTTTTGTTTTAGATTCGATAATTACAAACATATGTAATTAGACTAATAGGTGACGACGTTCTTCAGACTGTTGTTCATACAAAAATGAATGTTATCTTAAACACACAGAGTGGAGATTTTTCATCACACGTGTGGCTTATTTGTTTAGTCACATGTATTTGACGATGAATTAAAACACAGTCTATTCTACGAAAATGAATCTGCAAATATAAGAATATTAAAAAAAAGATTTGGAATAGTCTAATTACCCTATCATATATTTTTTGTGAAACACAGATCATTGGCCTAAAACATTTTAAAATTAATTGTATTTACTTGTATATACTATACTTAAGTATACGTATAAGTATATAGAGTATCATTCTTAACTGTACAGTTAAATAATAATTAAACTTAGGACTCATAAAGCTACTTTACTTACTTTCTATTAGTAACAATATAAAAATCAGAGTTCTTGTAACTACAATTATAAAACCTTTTGTAGCATATTTAAAGTAAAATGAAAAGGGTGTTTGTAAAATAAAGTCCGAGAATATAAAAATAATTTTAATACCTCATCTTATTTATCAGACACAAAAATCATACCCTGCTAGAACATTAAATATACACGCGTACAGAAAATTCTTCTTATCAAGTGTCGAATTAATCCTGCCACACATTACCAAATATATATTATGTTACTTACTAGAATTAGTTGGCTGAGATAAAAGTAGATAACAATTTTGGTATTTTTCTTATATCATTATTTCATTTGTTAAAACTCAATAAAAATATAATCCGTGATCTACTTAATTACAGAAGTAACATCAGAAGCATTTGAGCTCTGAAAAAAGACGGGTGATTCGGGATGAAACTGCGGCGAATGAAAGTGAGATCTATCCGTCATTTTGAAGAGATTTTGCAGCAAGTGCTGCTGTTCCATCAGCAATGTATTTAAGTGTCTCATTTCTTGATCGATTTTCTTCAAGTTGAAGGTTGTCTGATCTATCTTCTCTTGCATTCCTCTTATCTCTATATTAAACTGATGGTCTGTCTGTCCGTCTTGTTTGAATTTCGAGTGGTATTTGTTTTTATATAACACCTCTTTAATGGAAGTCCCGGACTTTAGCTTATTTAACTGCGCTAATTCGTACGCCGCCATCATTATGTCTGTCGGCAATCTTTTCTCTCGTGGGTTCAAAGGTTTCACACTCAGGATAACTTTACCAGCCTCTGGAGATACCAAAGCGGTTCTATATATATACTTGTGAAGGCACGTCGGCAGTAATGCACTAAACATACCCATCTCTACAAATAAGATCAACTTAGTTTGTCGCACAAGCCTTGAAAGACCCGCTGTTTTTCTTAAACCCTGGATATCGTGGACTGCAATACCAACTAATAAATTCATAAGGATTATCGTTACAAACATTAGAAATAGGATGAAAATAATTTGTGAAGACAATTCAAATATAAGCGGTGGGTCGTCACGAAGGGGATCATTGATTAAAATATTTAGATTTAGTTCTCCTACCATCATAGATAACGTACTGATTAATCCCATTAGGGGGTTTGAAAACATTTCTTCGTTCGGAAAAACAACAAGGAAACAAATAGCAAATCCAAACAAGAGACAAATATAGGCCAATAACAACTTCAAAAACTCTGTCAAAACTTTTTCATACATAGCGACGTAATCCCCGAACATTGGCAGCTGACCCATCATTAACATTAAGTTTGTCCAAGCTCCTAAAACAGCATACCCTTCTACATGGTTTTGCCAGCCATAATCGTGTTCTATATCATATAGCAAGAACACAGAAAGTAAAACAAACCACTCTAATAAATTCTCAAAAGTAGTGAAATATTGATAAATACTTGAATAGCCTGTGATACCTGTTAATTTGCGTACGATCTCAAAAATTGTAATCGCAAGTAAGACCCACTTCTCAAACTCGATGGGGTTGTCTTCTAAAATATTTCCGAGTAGTGATTGTTTCTGACACAGCTCGTTTGGAACATCGTATTTCTTAGAATATTTACCATCACACGTCTTCACAACGGCTGTCAACACGTAAATAGACAAGAACACCACAAATAGAAAACTAAATGTTAACCTAGCTAAATAGAATTTTCTTATCTTCCGCCATTTCATGAATAGAAACGCTAAACACAGTGGGTGTTGTAATATGTCTTTTTGACCTTCATCAATCAAACTATTCAAATAGGTGATCTCACGCGGATAGGAATATTTTAATAGCTTCCCGAAGTCAAATTCTATTTGAACTTCTTCATTGGCCTCTGTAGATCGACTTAGGGTGATACCACTGTCTAAATTATGTCTTAGAATCGCTAGTGATTTAGGCGTTTTTCGAACTATGACACTTAACGCTGTGTGCCCTTTTCTTCGACTTGGATGTAACATCTGCGCCTAAAAATATGAGTGTTTCGACGCAACTAGTTAGGCCATCTATCGCAGCTAAGTGGATGGGTGAATATCCGTATTCATCTTTTTTATTAACTTGCGCGCCCCAACTAACTAGCATGTCTATTATATCGCAAGAACGTTCCGATTTCGATATAGCCGCATGCAATGGTGTCCGTTTGTCATAATCTTCAGCATTTGGATCTGCATTCCCATCTCGTAACAGCACTTCAACACACTCGACCGAAGAACACCTAGCTGCTAAATGCAAGGCAGTGAATCCCCTATAATTTTTTGCGTTAGCTTTAGCTCCTTCAGAGAGCAGTAGCTCTACACACTCTGTGTAACCTCTTGAGGCTGCTAAATGCAGAGCAGTGCACTCTTTATCCCTCTGTTTAGTAACACCATTAACACTAAGTTTCGTGGCTTTTAATAAGTAAGCGAGACATCTCTGTGCGCCAAGCTCGGCCGCTAAGTGTAAAGCATTAAGTCCTCCCGAAGTAATATAAGCTGGATCTACTCCCTTCTCTATGAAATACTCCATACACTCCAAGGCATCATTTCTAACTGCACAGTGAACGAGATTATCTTCACAACCCGCACGCTGGACAACAGCGTGTAAAGAAGCTCCAGTAGCGATTAAGTACTCTGCCACTTCTAACGAATTTCCAAACGCTGCGCAGTGTAAGGGAGCGAAATATTTTGGAGCATAATCTACATCCGTACCTATAGATATTAAATAGGCCACAGCCCTTCCAGCGCCACTAAAACCTGCTATATGAAGCGCTGTCAAACCAATTGGGTCCGAGTAGTGGATATCAGCACCTGCCTCATAAATAGCAGGCAAAAGTTCTTCACGGGCCAAGAATGCTGCCCATAGCAGAGTTAAATTAACAACAACTTCTGGCGCCGACGATATATGCTCCTCAATATTATCAGCCGTGATTATACCGCATTCGAGGTCGTCGAAAAATCTCCCTGCGCCTAATGTGAGGGCTTTTTCACATAGCGCTCGACGAACCATGTCTTCTGTCAACCTGGCTTCTGGATCAGGCGCCAATACATCGAAACTGTGGTACATGTTTGGGGCATCTTCAGCTGGTGGTGAAGGTCCAACAAATAGGTATTCTTTGGCTTTGCCAGGTTCGTTACCGGCTTCCAAATGGTCGATGTTTCGGACATGTCGGTAGGAGCTCCTTAATGGAAACTCTTCGGGATCTCTGGTTCGCGAACTGAAGCTGCTAGTGAGACGCGATCGAGGCGTCTGCGACGGCGTTTGAAGGGGCGACGGCCACCCCATCTCGCGGTAACCGAAGTTGTCCATAGTTGCGTCGCTACTGAATTCAGAATCCCGCTTATCTTATCTCCAGAGACAGGCGAGATCTTCATTTTGACGTGATTTATTACGCTATTTTTACTGCGCACAATTAAGAAAATAAACAAATTCGGCACTGATTGTGGGTGTTTTGTTATTATCACGTTATTGTGGAAAGTATTACACATTGTATAGATGCATGACGACACTTCAGTACCGAAAGTAACTTACGGATTTTCATTTTTCACTTCATAAAATATAATCATTTCTTTGTTTTTCTTTAAGTAGAAAGAAGTGGCATCTAAGGATATGAACACAAAGATGTGATAACTAAACTACATTTTACAAATTTCTACCTATTACTTGACAGTACATCAACCTAGTAAACAAACACAAATATTTGCAGCACGATCCCTTTGTCAGTCTGTCAGTTTGTTTGTTGTGTCGTCTGTGTATTTACACGTTCATTCAACATGACCGTGCGGTAAATATCTGCAATTGATTTCGTTGAAGATAAACCTTATTTATAATACAATACCAAAACATGCAGTTAACTAGACAAAGTTTTCTTTGTTGCATTAATCAGCCAATATAAAAGGAATTTTACTTTTTTGAACGTTTAAGGCTCTAACTTTTAGATAGTTCGTTACTCTTAGATTCTGCTGCATTCTAAAGATATTTGCTTTGTTTTGACAGTACATGAGAGATACTGCCTTATGTCTTAGAATTTGCCTTTGAGACTAATAGTCAAACTACATTTGGACAACAGTATTAATGGACAGTTATGACACTGCTGTAATGGTAATATGAAATTGTCATTTTTGTCATTCATGCTGTAATAATTAGATTAAAAGTTTAAACGCATAGCATTATTATGAGAAATGTAAATAATAAATGGCTAAGACAGTTGGTCCTTTGCCAATTTATCATCAAACGATTTGGAATGCTTTCATATGCAATGTTGCAGAAATATATTAAACGCATAATTAAACCGCTTACGAGCTGCGTATAAATTTGACAGGACAAATATTCGTTAAAATATTTGCGGAAGTATGAAAATATAATTTCGTATAATTAATTTGTTTGCTGAATTATCAGTGTTTGGTCTTTTTAACGGTTAATATAGCTTGATAATTATTTATCATATTCTGTTTACTTTCTTTGAGAAGCAAAATAAGCTGGAAATTTCAAAAATAATACTTATAGTATTATTTTTGTACGCCTAACCAAATCTAATAGCAAAGCTTTCTATTGCATAAAGGTGTGTAATATTGATTTAATTTATTATTCTAAACAAAAAGATAAAAATGGTAGTATAGAACATAAACTTTTAGAGACAAAGTGAATAATTAAACAAATTAATAAAACAAAATATATAACCCATGACAAATTATACTGTTGATTTTTCCCCATCACTTGTAACTTCTACACATAAAATTCTTGCTACTATATTACAAAAGTACAATTTTCGAAATTACCTTAGTGTGGACAAAAATCCGTTATAAGAACACTGAAAAATGTTCGCTCCATGCCCTACAGGGGAAAAATGCCTACGGTATTGAAATTTAGGTACTATATATAATCATCAAAATGTTTATTTAAAAGTAATGGAAATACGTACCTATATAAAACGTAATCCCTTCACAAACAAGTAAAACTAACTCATGCAAAGGTTATAACATAAACCATATGGATTGAAGTGCATAATTTATACAAAGAATGGAAATAACTTTAATTATACGTGGCGCCGAATGCCGACCTTGTCTTGTTTGATTGCACTTTGTGATGAGATGCAGCTGCATTCATCCAGAAATTCCCCTAAACCAAATTATAAACTGTCTGGAATATTGAAGAATGTACTCGTAATAAATATTTGGTTTCCTCATTATAAATGCCGTCGGGAGATGATAAAAAAATATGTAATATATACTAAAAGTCTTTATTCTCGATAAACAGTTTATAATTCGACCTCAATTTGTACCTGAGTAACCAAAGGTAATAAACAAAGATAAAATTTAGTATGTCTCAATTTTCCGAAATCCAAAGACAGTCGAAACTTTCAGATTTTTGCAAAGGGGAACAGACAAGCACGAGGTTTACTTCTAGGCATATAATATTTAAACAAGATACGCCGACTCTCTAGTTTTGGCATTCGGAAACTCGAAAAAACGGATTTGGTAGATTGAACCAACTGGCACTTGATTATTAATACATTACTATTATAAGACAAAGAGCCGGTTCAAATGTAAAGTATTAGTTCCGAATGACAGATTTGGAAAATATGAAAATCGTACTCGTATTTTCAAACATTTTGAAATTCATTAAAGACTGTTTATTGAAAGCTTTGGAATGGTTTAAGAAAGGGATCAGTCTAGTTCATGTAAACACATTCCTGCGAATGTAAACCAACGGCCATTCACCCACTACGTTCAATTATTTATCGGCCAAAGTATTGCCAGAGTAGAGATAAACAAGCACTAAACTATATGTATGTAAGTACAATTAGACATTTAAATTTTATGTGCATGAAAAAAAAACAGAACTTTACAATTGTTTACATTGAAACGTGTAAACCTGTTTTTTTACCGAGGGCTATTTTATCTGTAATAAGCAACAGACGTTAGTAAAAGGCTTTTATATAGTATCGTCTGTAACGCAAATAGTTTATATTTAAATATACTTTTAACGGTTTAAAACGCGAAAAATATTACTTCCATCATTTTTAATTTATTTAATCTGACCGAATCAACACCGAACAATCTAATTATAGTGAATTATTAATTTTATAATATTTATTTCATATGTAATATCTCTTCTCCCGTGTCATATTTTTATATTCAGTTCGAAAAACTTTGCGGTTGCTGTTCGTATTTAAATGTGTTATTTATTTAATTATGTATGTTGTAACAATTTCGTATGCAAATGTACATATGTGTCGTCGCTCTTTATTATATATAATTAAAATATATTCTTAATTAATCAATATTTATTTTTTCTTTTTCTTCTTGAATAATTTCTAACGTGCAAACAAATAAAGGGAAAGCTGACGGAAGGCTTACTAGTGACCCCTCACGATGTATGCAAATAATAAACAGTATTTTAAACCTTTAAACGCTCGTCGATGTCGGGAAAAAGAACAATCGATTGTAAATCGGTTTCCAATCAAGGACCAACATTCCGGCTCACATTGTTCACAAATAAATTTTAGTGCTAGTTTTTTAGGGTCGAGACATACTGAAGTGGTTTATTATGTTCCATTATTCAACTATGTTGTTAATGTAAACCTTAAAATATTTACTATAAAATCTGTACCATTTTTCTATGTGTAGGAATCACAAATCTTCAAAAAAACATAATTCAAATAAATTACATTTGACGGTTTGAAGCGCGAAATATATTTGTTAACTCACTAATATATCTAATTAATAATTATAATACTTTGGTTTTAAATACGAAACAATTAAAGTGTTTTATTTAAATACAAGTATATACGCATACAATTATTAAAGTATAAAAAACGAGATTGTTTTAATTGAAGGGGATGAGAATAAACACTCATAATTCCATAGTTACGTCTGGCAGGGAAGCTTTCGAAAGGGAACCTATTGTTTGAAATTAAATGACTTCCGTCAATGACACGCATTTTAAAAATTACTGACTTTTACTGATTTAGAATTTCCAGTGTTGTTAAAGCTTTTACTCCCAGTGTACTCTTAGCTTTATCCGTAAAGGCTATAAGTGCGGATCGGTAGCCAATAAACCGCCTTTGTAAGTGGCACGTGCCTCGTACCGTATTTATAAGTACGCACTTTTGTATGTTCGCCGCCCGCGCAAAATCATAATCATAACTTTCAATTCAATAAGGTAATGGAACTCTTTATTTCTAAAACTTTATTTTACATAGCGACGATGTTTAAGTGGAATTTATTTCGAGACGTCTTTGCTAATATTTAAGAAAAGGCGTTTGTTTTTTTACTTATTTTTTGTTTTGTTATTACGTAAAATTATTATTTTAGTCCTAAAGAATATCATGATTCTTGCAATTCGTTTTATTTATTTTAATACACATACATTTTGAGTATTTTTTTGATTGATGAGTGAACAAAAAATGTTTTTTTTTTCGTACCAACATTTTTTATTCATATACCTATAGATAATTATATAAAAGGGACACCTTAGTAAGGAGACTATTCTTAAAACACATATCTATAACAATTGTGTAAGTAGTGGGTAGAAATTATAATTATTGAATTGATTCCCTGTACCAAAAAAATATAGGCACGGGCGAATGCATATGTCCGATTCATTTACATATATGTAGTTTTATTTGTAATTTACTACATTAGAAGCTGATGAGACTTATGATTAGGGATATCAATCAAGGACTTCTCGTGGCTAACGAAAACGCGATTAACCATTGAGCTATGGAGTCCCAATTTACATACAGACATTGAAACATTCCGACGTATACAGTAGGTACATTAATTCAGTCTAAATGATGTCTGAATTCAACATAAAGGCGGCAGTGAAAAGAATTGGCGAGCCATAAATACGGCTTCACTATACAATGATGAAATATCCTATTACGGAAAGAACGTCAACAAATAAAATGTTATACATACAGCCACAAGATTGACTGTATTCCCACTGCTGGGACTGAAACCTCATATTTATACTAATACATATATAAAGCTGAAGAGTTTGTATGTGTATATGTTGGAACGCGCTAATCCCAGAAACAACTGATTCGAATTGAAAAATTATTGTTGTGTTAAAGCATTTATTAAAGAAGGCTTTAGGCTACCGTTTTTAACCCATAAGGATACATATTTTTTTCTCGTTTTCTCCATATTTTTTTCCACCCCTGTTAGTCGTAGCGCGATGTTTTATAGCCTTCCTCGATAGAATTTTTCAAATATATTCAGTAGTTCCTAAGATTAGCGCGTTCAAACGAACAAACAAACTCTTCAGTGTCATATATTAGTATAGATATTTGATTGGTGTAACGAGTATCGAAGCCACGAACTTTCAAATCTGACTTAGGAGCTCGCAATAAACACTATACTACTTAACTTATTCGTCTTAACAAATGTATGAAACTAAATTTATCTGCTGACGATACCCGTAAAGCGACATATACAAATGGTTCAATCCTATTATGAAGCCTAAAATAGCGGTATTCGTTGTAAGTTATCCAAAATTAAGTGATTTATTTCAATGTTTCAATCCCTAACACTACAAAGAAACATTATGTATCATACAAATTAATTAGAGATATTGCATTACTATCTACTACTGCGGACGCATATATCGAATTATTTTGCCTGCAGCTTTTGTACACGCCGACTTTTGGGTCCAAATAGTGCATTTACCGCAAAACTCGTTAGTTTATTTGTAGTATTGACAATTGTTAAGAATTTTAGAAGGAAGGCAATCTCTAAGTAGCTACCAGATATTTTTAGGTCCCAGTCTTAAAGAGTGAAATTAATTTTTAAATGTGAAATTAATTTTTAGGAAGTAAATACCACGTATTAGTCAAGTCTTTTTGTGGTAAATCATAACAATAAAACGTTTTTATACTGTTCGTAATAAAATCCTTTATTTACAACCGTTCGTACATTGCAAAAGATGACAGTTTTATTGTGTAATAAATTTTATATTCAATTATAGCTCTGCGAGTGAAGATAAATGATTCGCGATTTTAATTATTAAGTATCGAGGTTGCACTGGGCTGATATCTTTCAAGTATTACCCGAAGACATCACGAAATTATTATTTTTAGATTCATGGCATGATGAGTATTTTTAGGGCTGGAAATGGATCACCTTTACACATTTTGCCTATTATTGAGTTACACGAGTGAGGTCCAGGGATCTAATCTTGGAAGATGAAGTAAATTTTTTCACTAGGGGATAAGATCGCTCTAAAATAAAATACTCAATATAGACACAGAAATATGCTATATATACCCTATGGGTGGGTATTAGTTAGTAGCAGCCCTACCCTGTCTTCAGAACTAGATGCGAAATGGCTTTAACAAATAAGACCATCATTAAGTGTGGTAATGATATTTCCTTAGGCTCCGATCACATTGTAAATCACTCGTAGGCCATGACTAGGCATGTAGTTAGTAATAAGCCTTAGGACCTTGTTAGGGTTGTCATACCAAACAATAATTTAATCTATTACTTATATAATTATTATTCTCCTAGATATTAATTTATATCTTTAAAAAAGTTTTGAAGGCAGAATTCGTGTAAAGCAAGTAATGCACTTCGTTTCGTGTGAGAAGTTACTAAAAACAATTGTTTATGTTTTACAATTAATAAATAAATTATTTTATTTAGATTATTATACACTTTTACCGCTCATCAAAATTACGTTTCAGCAGTCACCTGAAATTATATATATATAAATTCGTTTTTCATCTAATTTATAATGGCAAATTTATTATAAAACAAGTTATATATACCAAAAGACATTCAATAAAAATGACTCGTAAATGCTGTATATTCAATTTCAGATTAATGCTCCTAAAATATCACATTCTAAACAACACTAAATGTCGTCAACTTTGACTGCTTACTTACTTGCTGGATTTCAACTTCCGCGTAACAACCCTACATCTTAGAGCGATAGTAAGTTTTCACGTCACTGAGTATTTGTGCAAAAGGGCGCGCCTGAACCAGAATGCGGAAGTTCTTTATAATCTGTACAAAATGCCCTCAGTGTGCAGCTAAGTAAGCTACAAACATTGATATGGTTTTATACTTTTTATTAAAAACAACCAGATTTACATATCAAGCATACGATGTTTTTTTTCGTCAAATAAAACTCGATTTAAACGTATTTTTTGGTAAATGTTAATACTTTGGAAAGAAACACTTTTAACGGTTAATAATGTGAAATTTATTACTTTACTTTCTTACAATTTATTTTAACTGTGAGGCCCGACGTTTCGGATGCTTTTGCGAAAAATATTCAAGATTCGAAATTTAAAACATTATACTTACACGCACTTAACTACAAAAATACTGCAAAGTATAGAATTTGTGTTGTTGTTTTTTGAATTCGTAAACAAATAGAGTAGCATTCTAAATACCTACTGAAAACTTAAAAGGGCAAGTTGTAAATATTTCAACAAAAATGCATAGAAGATTATAACTACACTAAGAATTTGCTCGTTAAGAATAAGTAAGCCGTCGTATTATCATTATCAGATTTAGGTCAAAGTTCTTAGTACTGGAATATGCTATTACATCTAAATATACCGGACCTAGATGACCTAAACAAATGAAAATAAATCCGTTTAGCATGACGACGACATCGCTAAGATTCCGCGACATTACGCAATATGCAGAACCCGTTAACATTTCATCGCGGCTCTAACTGCTTTGTACGAATGATGCTCTGTTGACAATGTGCACGGTTCAAGAGAGGAGCGTTAGAGATTTTTCGATTGTTTTACAGACAAAGGTCTTGGAATATGCAGACTCTTGAATAAGCTTAAACTATTATTACGTATAGTGGTAGTGGCATAAGGAGCTTTGTATAAATTTTCATATTTAAAATAAAACCCATAGTTTTTGCATTTATCTGAAACGATTTTTTATAATCATCAGAACTCACATATTTTCAAACTTTATATAATAAGATTTGCCTTAAACAAAACAACAAATTCATAAAATATACTTAATTAACCTGATAATATTCTTCTGATAGCACAATTTTAAGTTTTACGCGTTAATACCGCCATTTTTTTTCTCATTTTGACGTTACGTTTGGCATATGTCAAATCTTATGATTCGCGGGTATCTTAAATTTACCCATATATCTTTATACATACTCTTATATATTTGTTACATTAATAATATTATCAAAATCTGGATCACTGTTATGTAAATAATTGATTATCCAAGAACGGAAGAATGGTTTTTAATATTTACTCTAAGGATTTCAGAGTATTGAGTAAGAGATTTTTTTAATGATAAAGGAGGACAGAGAAGCATGGAGTTCACTTGATGGGAGAAGAAATACCCCAGCGATATAACATCCACATAAGATGCGCTGTCGTCCTATTTTGACTTTGAAGCATAAATCGCTTACAATTTGTAACTTAAACCATTGATAAGTATAGCAATAAGTCACGAACACACTATTCCACTGCCGACTTAATACGACGACGCGATAGAGTTATAGCCATCCCGACTGCATTCTGAGCAATGTGAAAATAAAAGTAAACATATTATTTTAATGAAGACTGGATCCTTGGTGCGATGGTAATTACTTGAATTACAATGTAATTTGTACTAAATCTTGTGAAGATTACAGGATGCTATTTTGTTATATAACTATTACTTGAGCTTTAAAAACCAAAAAAGGATACAGGTTATTTTTTAGAGTGTTTCTTTAGAATGTCCTTCTTTTCGACTCAGTCATCAAGTTGATAAGATTCTGAGTTCGTCAATAACAAGCACGAAGAATATTTGTATTTCTTAGCTATGTCTCAAAGATTAAAAACTGTCTGTAGTTTACACGAGTAGTACACATTTAAATAAAACACTTTAACGGTCTTAAAACGCGATATATTTTAGTTGCCTGACCTTGACGTTTCGGATGTTTTGCAGGAGACCCCGAAACGTCGGGTCGTAGTTAAAAATACAACAGTTTAACTAAAATATATCGCAAAATTGCAAAGTAACAAGAAAAATTGGTATACCTTTAAATATATAGTACAAGGTACAACTTTATATATCTTTAAGAGTACTAGCGATCAATATACGTCTTTCATTTAGTGGGAGCATATATTATGTTTCCAGCATTTTCTTTTCTAACACTTAAAAAAACACGAAAACGCGGGAGTTATTTGTAAATATTTTTTAATTTGTACTTGTTTGTTGTTTTATAACATTAATTTATGATACAAAAAGCCATTATAATTACATAGGCGCATTTTGCTCTTGTGAGTTCCTTGTATTAACCTATTATATATGCAGGCATTTTAATCCTGTTATACAAATAAGTGTCGCTTACTTACCGCTTATATAATACTCAATTATTTCTAGCTTTCTAGGTTAATTAGACTTGATAACCTTCATTCTAGATAACCTGTGATGTTAAACTAAAACTTGAAACAAGTAAGTACCTACTGTCTACAGTTTACGCAAGTAGTAGACATTTAAATAAATCATTTTAACGGTTTAAAACGCGATATATTAGTTAAACTTATTTGAAAATGATTCTTAACTTCGTATATAGTACTTATAACCATGTAGTACGTATAAGTTAATTATGTACCTACATAACCCGGTAGCTCAATTGGTAGAATAACGGAAATTTATGATTGGGGGTTCGAGTTCCGCCGGTGTTTTGGAGGGTTTCTAAAACTAAAACAGATTTTCTTTAAGCTTCAAGAGGCTTCCAAAATGGCTTGAAGGTGTTTGATTGTATGTACATAATGTAATAAAATATTCGTATCTTTTTTTTGTTTGTGAAAGCCACTCTCTATTTTTTCATATGTTAAATTGATAAAAATTTCAGAAACTAAAAAATTCGTTCCATAATTTTAATTTTTTAATAAAAAAATATACAAAATAATATAATATGTAATAAGATGTACAACCTCTCTCTAACGCAGCATTGTATTGATTTAGTTCAGACAAAAGTTCGGTGAGTTTTATAAGTTTAAAAAAAACAATTGCACGGGCCAGATATATATATGCTACGATTATAATATAATTTTAATAAATAAGAAGTTTTGTGCGTATAACATGACATTAATTTTGTGTTTTATTAGAGGAAGTATTGTGTTTGTGTGTACATTAAAAAAATAAGGAGGTATAGTAAAAATTGTTAACACATATGCAGTTATGTGCATAATTAAACGCGGTACGTCGATCCACACACTGAAATAGAAACGCAATTAAACTTCTCGGCTTTTTCATATCTGGACTAACATGTTTAAAAAAAAATTATAAATCATTTAGTAAAATCTTGGACCCATTGGAGATCGAACCCACGACCCGTGATTAATAGCCATACATTGCTACAATTACAAATGGATAGTAAAAAAAATCGAATAAGTCAGACTCAGACGAGAGTTCTTCTTTCTCTTCGTTTTTCCAATAACCGCTTACATATTTTCCCAACACGCGCCATACAAACTAAATTCTAAATCATCCCGTCTGCTAAAAATAATATCTAAAACGAGTTGTAGCAGGTACTTAATGAATAGCCATCAATCTAACCGCTGAACATATGTAGTTACGGCCTTATTCTGATCTCGTGCGCGTGTAAACTTTTTATTTCTCGAATATATGTTCACATTTTTCCTTAAATCCGGCGACATATGTACGTGGATTCTGAAATCTTTTTTTGGAACCCACGACATTTAAGAGATTACTGTAAGCAAACAGACGGATGTAGGACAAATGTTAGGCTTTAGACTCAGAATAGATTATAGAATGCATAAATATATGTGTGTCTTATATCATCTATTATAATACATTTTTAGATGCATACAAATATACATTAGATTAAAATAACCTCATCTTCCTCTATCATAAACAAAGTGGCTAAACTAAGTTATAATTCCCTTAAAACTTTTATAGTTTTATAGCTATACAACTATAGAAGATTATAAACCATCAAATGCATTCACAGAATACGCCTCAACATCTAATTTGGTATTCAGAATGCACTTTTACTTTTTTTGGGATCGAATAATCTAATTTGCATATACAATATCAGCCTGCTACCGTTTGATTCGTCTCACTATAGCCCTTTAAGTGGTTTCGGGGTATAAATAGATTTTCTGATTTCATCAAAATAATATAATAGGAATAAATACAAACATTAGGAAATGTATAAGAGAATCGAAATTTCACATACAATTACTGTCAAATAGACAAAAATATAAGTTAACGTATTTTACACAATTGACCATAAAAACCTTTAGTTTAGTGTTCTGTTGCACAATCGTATTCGATTTAATTGTGCTGTTGAGATAAAAACATGGTTGATTTTAGCAATATACTTGTGTCGGTTTATTTATGTTGCCATAAATTACAGAAAGACAACCGTTTTATAATTTTAATACAAGTTCGGCTGCAATATATTTGCAAAATATCATTGCGTTCGTCAAGTTGCAACGTCTTATCGGCTCGGCATGATGTAAATAAAAACAAGAAATTAATTTATACAAAAATCTAGACAGATCTACATTCTAGTTGCATTATGGCATATGTAACTTATCTACCTGCAAATATAAACTTGCTTTATTTGTCAAGGGTACTGCAATAATTAATACGACCGCGACGTCCAATTAATAAGTAATTAGAAGTGAAAAGGGGGGTTTACCTTTATAAGAGGTACTTTAAATTTCAATACATTTTAAACAAACTCAAGCGAGAATATCTTTTTAATTAAACCTAAATAGGAAGACTATTGCGATTTCACGACCTCCGGGTAAGAATCAAATATAAACTAGTAATAAATCAAATTTAATCTATAAAATAACTCTTTGGGTCACTGCGCCAGCGCAGTAAGTATTTTTGACTTCAGACTAATCGGATGTTTGGGTGAGCACTTGCCGTATTTGCTAGATCAAAGGTGCACCGAGGGGGATTGGCCTCGGTGTGGACACTCACAATGTCAGTGGAAGCTTAAAAGCTAGAGTGCGTGGAACAAGAGACTACGTCTTTGCCGGTGAAGGCGGTTTCTGGGACAATTGGCGCCGGCGCCGGCGGATCGTATCATGACCAGGGTCTTTAAACTTTGGTTTAGTCCAGTACACCCCTCCAGTCTTCCAGGTGGCCGGATTTGGTCTAAAGGCCATCTGGTGTGCTTTGAAACTGAAAAACAAAAACATATGAGCCACGAAGGCGGCTTAATGTATTAGATGAAAATCATGAACAATATTATTAATTCAAATGACATGCAAAGTAATGAACGGAACTAAATTAAAATATCCCATTGGTGATATTAAAAATTTTAATGATTCATTAACATATACATTGATTGATAATTAACATATCATTATCGTTGTCTTTATATGTAATTATGTATTATTAGTTCCACAGATTATAGGTAAACTGTAGTTAATGTGAGGCAGACCTACTCGTATAAGATTTAATTGCATTATTACTTATGGCTATGACTTGTTTGTATCAGAAAGGTCATGGAAAAACGTGTATATGGAACATAACATTATGATATATAAATTAGTAGTGCCTCAACTAACCCGCAGTTTAAATAGAAAGATGTTTTACATGATTTTTTTTTTATTTAGTTTTTCGTAAAAATAAAACTCACTCGTATTAATGTCGAAGTTGAAAAACAAATAATACTTAGATTTTCTTATAATAATCACAAATCGTCATAAACAAGTTAGCGGGTGTTTCTCTGTAACTTACGCCATATTGATAGCAAAATCTTACCGCTGCGCGTACGATGTTGTTGGCATAAATGTTTTGTTCTTTTGAGAGAAGGTGACTCCAAGTTCTAGTATTATTACTTCGTCTTATAATAAACATATGTATTTTTTAATTATGTTAAGTAAATTTAATGTACATATCGAGCGGCAGTTCGCAACGCTTAGTCATTTGTGCCGTGGGAGAAATATTTATTGACTGTCCTATATACTGAATGTCAGTCTCGTTTACGTGACTGAGATGGAATTACAATTGTTTTTATTTGCTTCCCAACCATATGTGTTGCGTAATATAAGACTAAACATGAATTAGTAAGACAAGCATCTAAACAAAATGCGCTGTCGGCTTATTTTGGCTTTGGATATGCGGAAATCCACAGACTGACGCCACAATTTAGCTTCACGGTTTTTTCATCTGTGGACGGTGGTTCGTGACCCGGACGGAATTTCTTTATTCGTACCACCTATTTAATATCTAGATTTCCAGACGAAGTTTCAGAAATTTTGCCAAGTTTTTTTATTTTTTTTTATGAAACGGATTTTGCTGACTTTTTTTTCATTGATATTAAAACATTCTCGAGTTATTCTCATACGTAAAACGTTATAATATTTATGTGTACGCGACGAACGTTTATCACCTATTATTCGCTGCGGTTATTTAATTGTGTCTGTGTTATAGAATTATGCGGGATCGTAAAGTAGATCGTATATGTGCTCTAAACGTAGACAAGACAATCGACAGATAGCACAAATTAGGTATATTTTCTAGATACCAAAGATAGATTATGTACGTAATTGCCTCTAAACAAATTTCGTTTATCCTTACCCCCTCATTGGTCGATTTAATTTACAAGTAAGTAAGTAGTTGATCACAATAATGTTTAAAAACTCATAATTCATAATTCTTCGAGCAATCGAGGAGCTAACATCTCCTGATAATGCCGTCAACACGAGATGACGAAACGTCGAGAACCTGCCGCCCCTTCTCGCTCACACGGCCAAGCCCAAAGACAATGATATGCTGAACGATGGCCGTGAAAGTCGTACACAATTTACGGTTTAAAAACTTTAATATTTTTCACATTTATTACTATATAAATTAAAAATCGATTATAAATTTAAAAAGGTTACGACCTAGCAACGCGTTTTTTATTAAGCCGTAAAGCTGTATTTTCTTACTTAAAGAGGCTTGTGAAGAAAAGGGCAAAGACAGTTTGAAATTTAAAAATATGACTGTAATTTTAATCATACAATTGAATTGATTACATACAAAAATTACATTATCAAAATAAGTTGATCCGTTTGTAGATATTACGCAACATATTCACTATTCAAAATAAATTGGAGTTAAACGTCCACAATGAATGCACGAGAAGACCTACAAATTTCTTGATTGAATCAGGAGTTTGTGAAAAGTGGGCCAAAGTGATAATATTAATCTAATAAAATCTGATTGATAAATATTTCATATAATAACCAGCATTATAGTATTGGCGAATTGTTTTTTTTTATGATTATCAAAAGCTATTAAAGCGTATTAAAATATTAAAATCGAAAATAAATTGAAAAAAAAATCGACTCTACAGGACGAACCGCTCGTCAGCGTTCCGTTGCCCGCTGTTGCTTCCAATTGAGCACCTAGAACAACAGCACGGAACGCTGACGATGGCGGTTCAAGTCGAATTTTGCTGCCCGAGTCGAAATGTTTTTCAATTTACTATCGATTTTTAAATTATATAGTGCCTTCATGTGCAATAACATGTAAAAAATAATAAAGTCTTCAAACGTGTTAAAATATTTTTTTAGTCAGTCTAGGTGTTCGTTTAAACTAATATATCATAATTAGGCACAACAGTTATTATCCTGGTATAAGGTATAAAAATAATATTAGTATTTAATTCATTTATAAAATAAATCTTAAATACTAACTAACCTTAAAAAGAAATTATTTTAACTACTCCCCGTGACCACGGCAGCTGCAATGCAACTGAAACGTGGGGCGTGGGTAAAATAATTTTTAAATAAGTTTCTCTAATATATATCGCGTTTTAAACCGTTTAACGGTGTTTGATTTAAATGGCCTTAAGTAATTAAATGTAGTTTTACAAATTCTCAAAACAAGTCAGTGCCTTTTTAAGCCGCCGTATTTTTTCATAATTTTTAGTCTGTCTAGGTACTAAATTAATGTAGTTTTAGTACTTGATCTTGTTCGACTTCCGGGGACGTGGGCGGGTGGGTGGTGCTTTCTAGAATGATTGTACCCTCTGTAACAGTATCCCATATAGAAATACTACAATCATCGATTCATATACACTTAATTTCTTTTATAGACATGTTTATAATAAAGATGGTAGACATTGAGTACCTACTATGAGTAGATGTCCCTAATGATCTATCCATCTTGAAGTCAGAAGTCAGGAGTGAACGGGCCAGAGCCGTGACGTTTGCCTGTTGAGTGTCAGTTCAGCGGACCGCAGAATAACACAAACAGTACAACACCCGTGCAATATAAATTTAATATAATAATAAATACATAATTTACATTTTCCTCAGCATAAACTTCAACTGTCTAGTTACAAGTAAAATGAGATTGAAAAGGGTCTTTTCTATCCAAGTGATGATCCACCACCCACAGATGAAAAAGGTTTAAAGTTTAATCTCGGTTTCATTTTAGTCTGTGTATATCGGAAATCTGTATGTCCAAAGCCGAAGCAAGTTTGAAGCCTGTGAAGTGGCTGGAGTAATGCACTTTCCATCCTGCTTCCTGCTTCCCTTGTGTATTATCTGCCAAACGTTATCAGTAACGGTTTCTCATTTTAATATAGATAAGTAAGCACACTTTTGTACCGAAATAACATATAATTTAAAAACGCAAAAACACTTAAGAATAATTTTTGCTTTTGTGCAAAACGCTTTTCTTACTCTCTTTATTTTCACTGTGATAACAAACAACTATAGTAAAATAAAAACAATATTTTGTAATACCCTTCAATCAAGGTCGTTTCTCAAATGTTGGCAAAATAAAAAAACCTCTGTTATCAGTCAAGGCAATACAGACCTTATTGCGTGAGTCAAACCGTTTATTGTTCCTTTACGTTGACCATATTGGCACGACCCTTTACAAAATAGGTAGGTAGTATTTGGGATACTGTTTGGATATACACTGGGCCCGTCTATTGCCGGCCCCCTCCGCCGCACGCTGCCCGTTAGTTCGCCGCGTTCCATCGTTCGGGAACCACGTGTACATTATTTTGTTTATACTCCTTCGCAATAAACTGTTATTTCACAAAATTGTGACTAAAACCACTGTGCTGTGAGCTATATGTGTTAAAGTCCAGAATACATGTAAGTAATATTTTAAAGCTACTATCTTTATGTTGGCTGGTTAGAAATTCGCAGAAAAATATCCAGTCTCGACTCATTGGTTATGGTACGAAGTTAGAACTAGGTTTGTATTATCTTTACTTTCTACATCCACGAAATGGTGAAAAGACTTAATATTATAAGTAAACGTTATGTAAAAGAATAGTTAGGCAATGCTGCGTGTAAACTCGTAATAAGGAATATACGAAGATCATCGATTCTTAATCTTAAATGTTCTGCGTTACTACACAAATATACACATATGATATTACATATAAAAACGATAATAATGGATTAGTAAGTTTTATATTGTGCGCAAGAGCACTAACCTACCTTTAATTCAAAACGGATACCGTTATGCAGCTGTCTTGTTTTTTTAAGTGTCAAACACCAAAACACGTCAAAAAGTTGCCTTTTCAAGTTGTCTATAACAAAACGAGGTAATACATAACCTAGTATAAGCTAAAAATGTAATTACGTCAAGGTAAATTACTGTATAATAAAAATACCCGCCTCCAGGGCTTAGGTACAATTAAACGAATTAAGCGCAGGATGTTCAAATCTCAGAAGCCTCACCTCAGTAAAAACTTGTCAAGTAGAAAAAAAATTGATGTATAAAATGGACACTGAAATGAAACATGTCTGTCCCACGTCGCACCATGATTTTTTGGAAAACTATTATTACGCGAGTAGTACCCATTTAAATAAAACACTTTAACGGTTTAAAACGCGATATATTAGTTAATCTTGTTAATCTAAGTTGAAAATGATATTTGGGAAGACCCCCCCTTCGTGTCCACGGCTGCTGCAAAGCATCTGAAACGTCAGGCCGAAGTTAAAAATCATTTTCAAATAAGTTTGACAAATATATCGCGTTTTAAACCGTTAAAGTATTTTATTTAAAAGTATTGTTTATGTTTATTATATTCAGTGTGACAGGTTTATGCAATTAACTAATTATTTACCTACAAAACGTGCTTCAAAGTTAAAAATATGCGATAATTTTTGCAATTTAGTAGATACTGCATTTTATTGCTATAAGTTGATGTTTTATCTGTGCAACGTCTATTAATGTTAGCAATTATTATCTGTGAAATTTATCGTATCTGAGGTAAAATTTTAATTGCAGATATTTTGCAATTACATTGATATATAGTGTTGTAACTTATTATATTTATATTTATTTTGTGTTGTTAATGTTTACAAAGAATTTAATCCTAACTTAATTAGAATAACTTTTTATTCCCAATTTTACAGAAAATAGTACAGATCATGACAATAACTAACAATTTTAAATACACGTATATTTTAATATATAAGTATATTGTAGGTACGTTACACTCGCACATCTCAACTGACTTCACTTTATAAAAATAAGCCGTTCTTATATTATTGGTAAAAATAATAAAAATTGTAATAGATACCTATATCTTCTTGTTAATTGCGAACGGGTTATGCTAAAAGTGCTTAATTTTGCATGTCTTTACCGGTCATTTTCTCATGTACCCCACTGTAGGTACTTATGTACTGCGTCTGCGACGACACGTACATAGCATTATTTGCAAACAATGGATGATGCTCGCTGTTTTCATAATAATTATAAACATATTATCTGCTGCAATATACACTATCTGCATACATGAATTTTGTTTAACAGTTACGTAGTGCAATGACAGCAAAAATACAACATTTTTATAATTCATTATTTGCAGGTAATTGGCAACGGGTATTACTCACAATATAGATTTTTTTAATATAAATTCTTGTTTATTGCTACTAACTGGTTTAGGTAGTGACGGACAGTCGTTATAAGTAATTTCTTATTTTAATAGTTAACTTGAAAGAGCTTGTATATTGATATATTGATAGTTGCGTTTACTTACCAACCTACGTCGTTTTAGCAACTTCGTCTGCCTAGAATAGTCATGTTTTACGTCCAAATTTGTTTTTTTGCAAACCTTCTCTTAATCTTATTTATTTAAGCTTGCCACATCGGTCAGTTCTCGTCGTTCTTGCAAGATAGACATATAGTGTGGCAGACAATCTTTTAGATCATTAAAAGAGAAATCATCGTTTGATACATTTCGCAAACATAGGAAAGTTACAAATATGAAAAAATACAAACAAACTCTTTAGTTTTTATATTAGTATAGATATAATAAACACATTTACCTGTAATTGTCTCATATTTACAATAATTGGGAGAATGTTGGTAATCTAATTGATATATAAGTATCGTAGTTTAGAAAAAATCGCCTTTACCGATAATTTAAATCTACGTTTAAATCCTATCTAGGCAAACTAAGGCAGAATTTACTCCGTTAAGGTTAGAAATATTCGTGTCAAATTAGTTTTTATCGTATCGACTTTTTACGAAATTCCAGTATGATGTTGCCTTGACATGCAGTTAAAATTATATTATTTTCACAACTTCTTGCGAAAACTTACCTAGGGTGGATACAGTAAAAATTATGCAAGAATCACAGTTGAATACTGTTGTGAAAAAATAGAATAAATGTTTAGAAATCCATCAAACATTAACATAATGTTCAGTTCATTTTTATCTTATTTAGTTAAGTCTTGGCTAACTTTAGAATTATTGCCAGATATGGATTCAATACTCGTAAATTCGTTATTACGTATGCACGTCATACAAATGAAATATTATAAACTTAAAAAAAAATACATATCTACAGAAACACGTACTTCTAGATCTAGTCCAAGTCCAGTGTTCCAGACGAAACGCAAAATAATATAACAATGTTAATAATTCATAAACAATATGCTTTAATTACTGTGCAAGGTAAACCTATTTATGAACAGCTAATGAACGGTAGCCGGCTACAGCGAATTGGTACGGTCTGCAAATAAGTAATATCGTATGAAACTAAATTAAATATTATAATTACTAGTGTCGATAAACATAAGTTTTATTACTAGGGTTGTTTTTGAATTACATTTTTTTATAGAAACGTGTGTCTTTCTTTGGATTAAATTGTGATAATTACAATCACTAACAACACATTCGCTTTAAAAAAACGATTGAATTTTTTTTAATCGATTTAAAGATGTTGTGAAAAAATAAGGCCAAAAAGGTTCTTGCTCTGCTAACTGTCTTGACCTTGTTCCGATCTTGAGACTTGAAAGGTATTTTCAATCAGTACTTGAATTATGCATCGATTAGAATTGTACGATTGTATAATACCTAAAGTATTATTTAATACTTGCTTTGTGTTGTACTTGTGCGACATTTTGTTGGCTATTGTTACAGAGTTAAATATTTTCCTAGCTGACCCGACAAATATTTTGCAATGTACGAGTATAAATGTAATAAATAAAGTTTTGAGAAAAAATAACTAAGTTATCATAAGTGTGTTAATAATCTTGAGTTAATTGGTTTTTTATTTAAAGTTATGATTGTTGATTTAATTGTAACAGCTCTTGGAAAATAAATTAGACATATATTTGGATAAATTATACTAAAGTTAAAACAATTAGATAATAAATAAAGCTTACCCTAACATGGTTAAAATGGAAACCAGAAAATATGTTTTTGACCCAGAGAGAGTTACAGTTCGCCAAAGTTTATGCGTTTCGAGATATCGGTGTCCAGTTTGTGGTCTGGAATTAACTTGTCAGATTTTATTATGTTTGTTTTCTTTTGTTTATGTGCGAAACACGTAAAGATTTAAGACGTGTGTTGCCATGTACGGGGTCTCATTTGTTTGACTGGTTTGAACATATAGCTTTGACAAATTACGTTCCTTTATTTGGTTGGCCTGTAATTAAAACAGTACAGAATTTAAAATGGGAACGCCATCAACTAATGAGAAGATAAAATTGACTAGTTTTTTCATTAAACAGATTCTTAGACTCTGCAAATAAAAATCGTCAATTATCTATACTAATATATAAAGGTGAAGATTTTGTTTGTTTGGACGGGCTAATCTCAACAACTACTCGTTCGAATTGAAAAATATTATTCGCGGACGAAGTCGCTGACACAGCTAGTATTTGATATTATAAGCGTCTCTACGCGACGACTATCATTCAAGATGTGTTGATCTTCACTTAAAATTCCTTGCGCAATATATAACTCTTGCAATTTAGCATCTGTCACATAATTCAGCCCTTTAGCCATACCCATATACCTGGGTGTTACAAAAAACGATGTAAATGTATGTAAATTGTGACATTTTGGAGAAAGCTGGAGTGGGCTGGTCGTGTGCAATAAATCACGACTATGTATCGCATTTGTTCGTAATTGCGTATGTTTTGTTTTTGCCTTACACTTATGCCAATGAGGTGCAGTATAAACAGTACTGTAATTGCACGAAGGTAGGTTAGTTTACGAAGATAGTTGTGAGGAATCCCTACGAAATATGACTATTGAGGACTAAATAAAGAACAAACAACAAATAAAGAAAGTTGTAAAAAATGTATCAACGCACTGATCGTTGTTAACGTCTTAACTTCTTGCATATGCAGTAAAATCAGAATTTACTGACTTACCTAAAAGACGTCAAAACAATGATTATATTTGTAATGTAAATTTTTTTTCGAAATCTCTTTATGTATATACTTTTACAAGTTTGAATTCCAGCGAAACATTACAAAAAGTTTTGGTGTCGTGGGGCACAAAGAATATTTTTTTAATTTTTTGTATATATGTCTGTACAGAAAATATATCAGTCTAACGTAACTGTGTTTATGTAGGGGTCAAAAAATATCTACCCGCACCATGAGGATACCTCACTTAAGATCAGTTTTAAATAAAATTGAGTTTATATACGAAATATGTTTCCATTGAGGCGTAAAATTAATAATTTCCAAGATAAGACCCCGTGTCAAGGCGACGCCCACAACTTATTCATTTTGTTCGAATTCTCCCAACCTCAGGATTACTCATGGTTTCCCTTATCAAAGATTAAGATAAATTTAATTTAATTTTGCCAGCAACATCGCTCGTGAAATATGATGAAAACTTTCTTCTTATGTTATTGACGAACTCGTAGGTCTAGTGGTTTGAATCGTAACTTACCAAGTGTTCAGTTGACGAGCGTAATGAAAAATGATTAAATTACTTAATGAATAGAGGTTAGCGATTGAAGGATGAAAATATGAATGATAATATTTATAAAAAATGTTTGAGTGGATAACCCTTGTAACCACTTAGGTATAAAAAATCGATTATTCTCAGACCTACTGACAACTCTCATCAATCGTTTAGGCCGTTTTGAAGGAGTATGGTAACACTGTGACACGAGAATTATATATTTTTGATAATATGATCTAAAAATGCAAGTAAATTTACGTCCAGGTCTCAAACGACATGCAAAGTAGTGTAGGTACACGTCGTCGTTGGGTTGGGCTGGAGCATTTCGACTTCCATAAATTTAAGCGAAAAACCGGAAGCACCCGTTAAAATAAATCAATCGCTCAAATATAATCGTGGAGCTATTAATGTGGTTTAATTGAAATTAATATATATCAGTCACTTTCAAAGGCTTTCACTGGCCCGTCATAAATATTCCTATCTAGAACCCGCTATCGTATCTAATTTGTATTACTAGTTATTCTTAGAGTATTGTTATCAAGCAGATAAGACTGGTCTGGGGCTAACGCGAAATTTATTTCACCATTTAACTTTCACGGCATTGAACTAATAAATTGCGGTTAGTTTATTAGCGGTAATTGTAGGTCAATGGGGGATAAGATACTATTTTAATTATATGGATCATTGACCACGCTAAAAGTAAGCACTTTGCACGAGACATGCAAAATTGGATTGCGAAGTGATCACAGATAGGGTGACAATGGTAAAGCAAACTGTTTATTGTGCGATGCGTTCAAGTCCACCTGTGTTAGAATTATTTATATTATAAATTTATACAAACAGTTCCTTTATAAAACCATGGCGTATATATGAAAAATAATAAATATTTAAAAAAATCAAAGAGACAAATTGAATTGTAATTTTCACATATCAATGCAAACAGTATCATCTACTTACTTAAAAAAATAATAAAACCACAGGCAGTGATGGTTCAAGAGGTCGCCGAATCCCGTATTTTTTTTAACTTAAAATAATTATTAAAATAATCACTACTAATACATTTTGGTGTACAAAATACACCCTTGTCAGTATGATATGTGAGTAGTGTAAGTATTTAAGGAAAAGATTTTATAACTTAGGCATTGGCTACATAATTTTTAAATCTGAATTCCCACGGGAATCGATAGCTTTTACGCGTTTTCGCGTACGATAGGCAATGACAAGTATCAGACTAGGTGAGCTATGTTATGGGACCAAGCTATGTATCAGATATTTTCTCAGGAAAAACATTTAGATCATTAAAGGAGAATTTTAATTATACCCCAGCGGAGTCATCATTAATGTCAATCGGCGTGCTGACATAGTTTCTTGATGTTTCCATGCTATGCTGTAATTGAAAGAAGACGAAAGTTACTCTATCGCATCCTACATATTAATATCAACTTTATCCCTATACACTTAAGCCCTAAGACCCTGCGCGTGTCGTGCAACAATGCAATGTCGAATTGCGCAAGAGTATTGTTTGAAAACTTCACAAGTATTGTGAGAAATATTACTCAGTTTTTATCCATTATTTTGGTATGTGAGAAAAAATTGCAATAATCATTAGCTATTACGTTGTATTACAATTTTAAAGCGCATTTATACGTACATAACATCTATATTGAAAGGTAAAATATGATGTTAAAATTATAGACAACACAAAATGTGAGTTGTGTAGATGTAGGTTCACACTATTATATTTGTATTCTATGGAATAATATTAAAATCTATATTTCTATCCAATATTATTTTAGTTAAAATAATATGTTTTTTTCGTTAAGTATAATAGGGTTGCTCTCTTGTTTCCGGTACTTAGTTCGACGAAATCGGACCATAGACATTTGGCAAGTGCTTTAGATTTAGCTTCAAAGCTTTTACCCTTAAATGAGAGGCCCAAGGATTTCTGATGTTTGTCTGATTCAATTTGGACGTTTATTTATAGCCATAAATAATATAAGGAATGACAATGCTATTAGTTCTTTGATGTTATCTATTTATTTAAACGTAACTTAATTACAGCTTCGTGACATTGCATATTATTTGCTACATAATGTACAATTGACGAGGGAATTGCCAGTCAATATAGTCCAGTCTACTTGCCTTCTTTTTTCTACAACTAAGATTAATGCGCTCTGTTTTTTTGTTAAAGTAAATAAACGTATTCCCAAGAGATAGCGCGTGCGGCCAGAGACTTCCTGAATGTTAATTATGCATAATGTATTTATTAGTTATGCTATCCATACATACTAATATAAATGTGAAAGCGATTTTTTCCGCTTTCACGGCTTCGTCGGAAGTTTGTTTGTAACCCCTGATTAAAGGGGTTGTAAACAATTAATATGCCTTATGTAATATGTTTTAACTGTTTATGTATTATTATTCGAATGTAGTAAAAATTGCATTTAAAATCGTACGAAAGAGGTGCTTAAAATTTGTCTCGTTTTGTTTTCAACTTTAACTAAAATAGATTACTGTTAAAGCACTGTTTATGTATTTTCAATATTACATTTTAACTATTATAATATTTTCAAGATGAACAGTTTGTTTAAACGCACTAATCTCAGGGACTACTGGTTCGAATTGAACAATGATTTTTGTAATATGTATGAAAGAATAATTTCTCTTTAATTAATCTAAAAAATGCCGTTTTGAACCGTATTTATGGCAATCAAATTTCGTCGTAATTAATGCATTATTTGTGAGACAAAACAACATTTGCCGTATCAACCAGTACTTAAAACTGATAAAGAAGATCTATTAAATGGACAGGTATACTTGCTAGAGCTTTTTGTCCGGTTCTGATAAGAAAGCCAACGTTAACCAATGTTTCCTGGACATCCTATGGGTTTCGTGATGAAAGCGGAAAGGTGGGCGTATATTTGTTCCTGGCATACGGTGTGAATAGCACTAGTGGGCGATACCTATTTCTATTAGTTCAAACGAAAACTGTACTATATTATCCATATACGATAGTCTTTTTGTTATCAGAATTAGCAAATCAAAATTTTAATGACGTATACATTTATAATTTTCAATGTGCAAAAACTTACATTTATAAATTAAAAAGATAGTTCTGAAGGCGCTGAGAATTTCTTAAGAAGTAGCTTTAAAGGCAGTGCGATTGGTTCGCCAAAGATTCTAGTCTCAGCTATTGTACTCAGTACGTTTTCGGTTAGTGCAATAGTTTTATGAAAATTCATGTCTGTCGTGTTTAGCGTCAAAATAAATGACTGTAAAATCCTATTTGTCGTGTAATTTAAAAATGGAATGATCCTGTATTTTATAACATGGCGACTATGTTAGAGATCAAAGGTTTTATTTTAATTTCGAACTGGCTTGCACAAAGAAAGCTGCTTAGTAAAAAAAATGCTTTAGCGCGTAAAAAAACGATTTTTTTTAATTTGTTCGTCAACATCGTCATTAGTTTTGAATTCACTTAGTTTTAATTTGCGCGCATTTTTTGAAAAAAAAAATACGATGTAAGCCTTGGCCGCAACAAGCCAATCTATTGGAGGACTTACGTATGTGTGTCTCGGTGCTCGGCCCACATTCACACGTGAAGCCATCAATGCTTCTCTTTTCGGAGGTTGCAGTAATGTACCATAACTTAGTGTTAAGGGTAGTCTTCGGTTAATGATAAATTTCGTAATCCATCCACCGGTAATTAAAGATGTTTACTCCCGATGTTTGAAGCGTTCGATATAGCAACACGTTCATCTGGCGTCAGCCAGGTGCCTCTATAATTAGCCCAAACATTCCTCTAGCCCAACGAGTTATTGCATCCTGTCGTTTTTAGATTTTATACCGGCACGTGGTGGCGTTACTGCGACGTCTTTCACTTAAAACAATGCGCTATTTGTCTTATTACGGATCTAACGATTTTTGTCGATGCGAAAGTTAAAGAATGTCCGTATGTCCTTTACATTAAAATTAAGAAATCGATTAATGTTTTAACATGTAAGAAGGGTAAGAAACCTAATGAGTTTAGACTTGAAATAAAAAAAATACTTTGTTGATTTTTAGTTGACATTTTACCTAAATAAATTGTGTAAGGCTTTCACGGGCATCGTTCAGCATATCATTGTTTTTCGCGCATTCTTGCGCAATGCAATACGTACTCTTATTACCAAATTGTGCAAAAACATGTGTAAAGTAATAAAATGTACTTTATAAGCGCAATCTCAAAAATATTATATTTCACTAACCCAATAACCTAAATAAATTTTTAAAATTTTGAAAAAAAGTTACATTATTTAGTTTATTAGATCTTATGCAACATAAAAAAATTTATGAAAAAAAAATTAAGTGTAAGCTTTCAGAAACATCCGTCCTATATGTAGGAAGTATATAAGAGGTAATAAAAACCTTTACGACACAACAGAATGTAATCAAAAAGTGTAGTTTATTAGATAACTATTGATTATATTACCCATTGCTATATGTAATTTACTAGATTAACACTATTTATGAATGATATGTTTCAAAACACTTACACACACTCCAAATCAATTTTTCAACTTAAACATTTTTTGTGAATTGACGACAGTTGTTTGCTTCGATTGAGGAATAACCAGATGATTCATTTGGTCTTTACGACTATCAGCATGTTCAATGGGAGGGCGCTAGCTCTTTTGCATTTTTTCTGTTTGATTCAATCAAACAATTGCTACCCCTTCTCAAAGCCAAGATGATCCAGTTTTCCATGATTTATTTTATATAACTGCCATATTATGTTCGGCAAGATCAATCATTTGTGAGCAACGGCATGTACCATTTCTTACCTCGTATACCAATTCGGTAATGTGAAATATTTTCATCAGACCAATCCACTCCTTCCATATATTTGTTATTGATGGACACCATATGTGGTTCTTCTATGACAATGTTTCTCTTCTCCATGCGTAGGTACGCCTACGTTTAGTTCGACCTGTAGAATCAGAAGGTTCTTCTTCTGTATCACTCACCATAATCTGCCCTTGAATCATTACTTCAGCGGTTGACGCAGAATGTTTCATGGCAAATTATTTAAAGTTACATTATCTTCTTCATTCGAATCTTCGTCATGAGACAGTCAGGATCAACAGGAGGAGGTAGAATACATATCAGTCGTTCTCTATAATCTTCTTCATTATCAGAAACATTTTCTAAAGCATCTAAAATTTCATGCGCAGCTAACGGTCTGTAAAGAAAAAGTTGTATTATTGTACTAAAATCATGTATATTATCCTACTGTCCTATATATAGTACGCTAGTATTTGTAACAAGTTATACGTAATTTATTTATATTATTTTGCTAGAATATTTATTTAGTACAAAAGTTAAGCTTATCAACTACATATTAACACAGAAAAAAAAATCACGAGTAAAATATAACTTTTTATACATACCTGTATTTGCCATGTCTGCAACGCAGTTTTATTACACACTTATAAGGTAAAATTTAAGGTAAAAACGGTTAAAAAAACTGTCTTTTTATTTTTTCTAATAAAGCTGATACGTTTCTTACTGCAAATCATACGACTAAATAATCTTAGATAAAGAGGGTATTCTGATATTTTTTTTTATTTCTACTGTCCTAAATATAGGACAGTAGGCTTATCTGGGTTAAAGTAACTACCGTGCTAACTGGACATGGTATTTAAAAGTAAAAATTCAAGGCATTTCCTTACGATAGCATGACGAATTGTCATCATCACCAGCTCTTTAGGGACTAGGGCCTCCTGTTATAAATAGATCACCAGAATATCTTGACAAACAAACATACGTTTAGAATATTGGCACCGTGGTTATTTTAGAGGCTTAATTTTTTTTTCTCAAACAAACCTGTGTGTACGTGCCAGTAGGTCTTCTATATACATATTATCCTTTGCAAAGTTCAAGGTCCCGAACAAGACATGTCATCGGATGATGACTAATTTGTAAGACGTAATACATTGCGTTATTTATTGTGTAATCATAATACCCACTGTGTTACGTTGTTCGGAATAAAATTTCTTCTTGTCCTTACGAATTTCCTGTGTCGTATTAACATCTAATTCTTATATACCTATGTCATTTAAATTCTTCTTCGATAGTAAAAGATCACCAACAATTATATCATAATTTACCTAGGTCAAAAGAAAAAGAAAAAACAAAAGAAAATCGAAAGTTGTCCTAATTGGTATAATAACAATTATTTTCTTTCTTTCTTTGTATACATAGTCTTTATTTTACAAGGGCATAGAATGCCGCTAACCAATTTGCCTATAAAAAAGTCAAAAAGGTATATATGTCTGTTGCATCACCTACAGGAAAACACTAAATAACTGCTATCCTACTAGTTTTAAGTACGAATAATGATCGGATTCATCATTTTTAATCGCCCTTTTTGAGATAATTTTAAATTTATTTTAATAATATCTACTGATATATAAACCTGAAGAGTTCATTTTGACGCGCGCTTATTTCAGGTTTGAATTGAAAAATTATGAGTTAATTAGAACTATTATGTCGGCCACGGTATATATTTATCTTTAAATATTAACTTGCAAGAACGATGGAACGCGGACGACGTCGTGGGTAACAGCTGAAATGTATAAAGTCGAACAGGAGGTTTGTAATAACAAACTTCGATGCGCAAAATTACTATTCTGCACGAACGAAGTCGCTGACACAGGTAGTTAATACATAAAGTCAAGAATGGTAAATAAATTACTCGGCTATTCCATATTCCTGTCATAATAATAATATAATTTTAATTGTATCGTGGGCGTGGGCAAACGTGCATACTTGAGAATCGCCGAGTGAGAGGTAATCGCCAAGGTCGCTTCATTCCACTTTTGTATTGATTAACCGTGCAAATATGAGGGCGGAGGAATGTTCTAGTGTTTCGTTTACTTAGTTTTAGATAAGGCAGATTGCTTAAGGGCGAGGTAACTCCGAGCAAATGTCTTCATACTTAACGAACAATTTATATATTCAAGCAATCCTTCTTCCTATTATGGTTATTGCTTATCGCAGTCGTTATCCTTACTAACATCGTAAAGCTGAAGAGTTTGTTTGTTTGTACGTGATCTCTCATCTCAGGAACTACTTGTTCGAATTGAATAATTATTTTTGAGTTTCTTAGAGCATTTATCGGGGAAAGTCATAGGCTATAAAATCGGGCTGTGACCAGTGGGCGATTCCGTTGCGGGCGCTGCGAAAAAGGTTCAGATATCTAAAAATAAGTTCATTGTCGTAATATTATTTCTTTGTGTAAAAATGTGCCTGAATATACACAAACTGATACTAATTATTTCAAAACATGTACGTAAACCTCAAACACCAATTCGTCTTCAGCATGTGTCATTTTACCGAAATATCTCAAACAATACACCGCGCGTTGATTCATCTCTGTAAGCAATTTGTTGAGATTTATATAAGATTGAACTATCCACATACTATTTCAGTACATTTTATTGCCTCCCCCGTAATTGTTTTGAGTCACAGTTCATTATTTTGTAATGGCTGGTTAATTAGCTACGTGAGATGTGGAGGTAATAATTGGTATTTTAGTACGCACCTATTTCATCAAGAATGCGAAGCCTTTCTTTGGAGTGTACATACATTTATTTTTATGCACTAGACGCATGATGGATTATGGTTAGGTGCTATAGCATATTTGAAAATAATGTCAAGATCACACAGAGTATTAAATCACTTTGTCGTCCATGTGCGCAATGTCTCTTTGCGCATTGCAGACATTGCGAATAATATTTAACACGTATAATATATTTTAAAAGTACCAAAGTACAAAAAACGTAAAAAAAAATTCAGAATATAAAAATTAAAATCAATGTTTTTTTTTTTAATAATTTCTATAATAACGGCTTATTATTATATAGAGGACAGACATATAACATCTC
The DNA here is from genome assembly GCA_963661955.1 of Leptosia nina. Classification (NCBI taxonomy): domain Eukaryota; kingdom Metazoa; phylum Arthropoda; class Insecta; order Lepidoptera; family Pieridae; genus Leptosia; species Leptosia nina. The sequence goes on from CAVLEF010000007.1 coordinate 5,535,622, forward strand.
AGCCATAGTCGACCTATTTTGGCTACGGCTTACAGAATTCAAACTAATAAAGAAAAATAATGAACTAAATATCGAATGTATATGAATAGCTTTAGGCTTTGAATACCATTGGAAAAGGCTTTTAATATATTTTGTCAAATTTGTATCTAGTTATTTTTAAATGTAATGTCTTACAAGTACCCTGACTCATTATTGTAAATTTGACTTCTAATCTAAAATTTACATGAATATCAGCGACATAAAACTCCATTAACCGGATAACCTGCCAAGGTCCTTAGAAGAGTTATGCGAATAAAAACAATAAGAATTTAAGATAAAAAATGCTGATAGTATCATACTTCTCAGTACACAATAGATAATAGGTGCTTACGAGACTTCAAGTTTTTGTATGTAGCTACGTTTAGAGGAGATATTTATATGATAATGGCAGATTTTATATCTCCCATTTCGCTTAATATTTTATTTGAGAGTTCGAATATAGATTATAAACACCAGGCAAAAAGTATCATTGTAATAATTCTCGTGGAAATTTTTATTATTTTAATGTGGTATACTTAAAATGAATGGTGAGAATTTTTTTATTTATAAGTTATTTCAAAGTATTGTTTTGTGAAATTGTTTAATTTTCTATGGTTATTTAGAATATAAAAAATACGTGCCCTATTTAATGACACACCTATTTGTGTTGCTAACGTTATTTTATTTATTTTAGTCAATATCTATGTATACATAGATATTTTATTCGCTGTCTATAATGGTATCACAAACTAGCATCCACCAAGGCACAATATACGAAAAACTTAGCACGATTATATTCTAACGAAAGTACTTATTGAATTTGTGATTAATTTGATTTTTGTAAAACACGTTTAGTAATAACTAAGCTTGTCATAGCGGCATTGTAAGACTGGCAACATCATTCCTAGAAAATATCCAATTTTAAAAGTATTACCACGTTCCCATGGGTTAACGTAATCGTATAGGAAACGGGCAACCAGGGAGCAAAGACCTGCCGTGCCCTCTGCGTACTCCGAAACGACGTGTGCGCAAGATTTTTATATGAGAGTACGGAGGTCTTAATGGCTGGACGGTCATTAGACCGATGATCCGTGCCTTCCGTACAACATTGTTTCAGATTTCTCACATTAACAACGTTGGGTTTTATGAATCACTCCGGTGTAATTATTATGGACCATTTCTACAAAATGTAACCTACTTCTATGTCTAATAAATTGTGTAAGGGTTTCACGGCCATCGTTCAGCATATCATGGTCTTTCGGGCTGTTCGGCCGATGTGAGCGAGAAGAGGTTCTCGACGTTTCGCCATCACGTGTGGACGGCATCATCAGGAGATGTTAACTCCTCGATTGATCGAAGAATTATTTATTTATTTATTAACCTCTTCTCGCTCACATCGGCCGAACAGCCCGAAAGACAATGATGTACCTCTATGTCTGTTTATAACGCAAACGATTTCTGTCTTGCATTTATATTAACTTTAAGTACGCTCAACTAATAGATAACTAAAATTTTTCATTTGTTAAAACGGATATATTAGTTAAATTATTTGAAAATGATTTTTAATAAAGATAATTTAACTTAATAAAGATAATATTTAGATTACAAGTAATTTCTGATGGTGAAAAAACCACAATACTGTCTATAGTTTACGAGAGTAGTACACATTTAAATAAAACACTTTAACGGTTTAAAACGCAATATATTAAACTTATTTGAACATTATTTTTGACTAGGGCCTGACGTTTCGGATGCTTTGCAGCAGCCGTGGTCACGGGGAGACTAATATGTATAGCGTTTTACCGTTAAATTGTTTTAATTAAATGTATACTACTCGCGTAAACTACAGACAGTATTTAATCCACATAATTATCATTAAATAGGTACGGTATCTAGTAGATATACATTTGCAAAGTTGGCTAAGTCAGGGGAAGGATTTAAACGTACTGCAAATAACAAAAATTATTTTGCATTTACAAAATGTGCCACTCATAAAAATATGAAATTCTAGCGAAAAAAGCACTAGAAGGGTTAGTACAAAGGCTTCTAAGGCTTTTTCATTTCGTGAACATTTTCAATCTAACTCCTGACAAAGGATCTTCAGACAGCTATTAGGCACGTTCTTCGCTGATGCAGTAGATTGAAGCCTATGTTGAGAGGGTTAAAGTCTACTTTACTTCGTTCTTGTATGAAGATAAGGTTGTTTTAAGTCTATTGTTACAGTGAGCTTTTGAGACAGTCGAGTACATTAAAATTGTTGACAGGCTTGTATGCGTAAGTACTGTGGGGTAGGTTATATTTAGAAACGTTCTTTGAAGGCAGACAGACAGAATATGTTAAAATAATTATGTAGTCATTACAGGTTACAGGTTCATCCTTTTGTACATATTTTCGCAATTCCAACCTAATGTTTTATAAGCTAATGGTCTCCTTGATAAATGCTCTAACCAACACAAATGGATTTTCTCAATTCGAACCAGTAGTTCCTGAGATTAGCACGTTCAAACAAACTCTTTGGCAATATAATAGTCGTTTAAATAAAACAAACATGAATATATGTAGTTAGGCAACGCTCGGTAACTTCGTGTTTAATTCTAGGAGGCTTCTCTTTCTCCAAAAACGCCCATAATCCTATTCTGAAGATTCTAATGAGTTTCGGAATACAGTGACAATACCGTAATACTTTAGGGACCGGCAAGTCACAAGGACATTGCAAAGACGCGGCATGCATAAGGATGTCATTCGCGACTCGCATCGTAAATGCACTGCAAAGAGCCATACATTCATAATCTAACAGGGAAAAATACAAACGAAAATTTTCACATTAACACATGGACTACTTTCAATTACGTTTGAAGGAATTATAGAAAGTATGTGTTTAATTTCGTTCATTAAAAACATGAAGTGAGATAGAGCTTAAATTATAAATTGAAAAAAATTACGACTCGGGCAGGGTTTGAACCGGCATCCACAGCATTCCGTGCTCTAACCAATTGAGCTACCAAGTCCTACACCTGATCGTCGATTTTTCAACCAATTGATACATGCTCTCGCGCAATGTAATTTCAACCTTAACTCTTACGTATTAAGGGTAGAGATAGAGCTTGTTCATCTTTTTACCCATAGCTTGCTTTGTTCTAAGCTCTGGGAAAACTGTTTAAACTTTAAAAATAAATCAATTTGCAAATACTCACCTACGCCACTCAAATTATTTGCCTTTTGAAAGGAGCTTTAATATGGAGTACGAGTAAGTGCGGTATGAATATTGAAGGGTGTGGGGCTTGAACAATTGCTGGCCGCATTCGTAAAGAGCTTTTAATGTCAGATGGTATTGTTTCACCTAATGAGTGCGAATGCTATATTTCCTTCGGTACCACTCGTGATTTAGGTCCTACAGAGTCCTAAGTGCTGTGCCTGTGCTTAAAATACTTGGGACATAGTCAATATGGACGCGAGAGAACAGCCTAAGATGGGATTGAGTGTCATTTTTAGTTCCTATTTATAAATTAAACAATATCTAATATACAAATATTAAATACTGTCCATAATTTACGCGAGTAGTACACATTTAAATAAAACACTTTAACAACGACGTTTAGGATGCTTTGCAGCAGCCGTGGTACACATCGGAAGTCGAAAATGATTTTAAAATTCGGCCCGAAGTTTAACTAATATATGCGTTTTCAGCAGGCCGTGTAACGTAGTGTTTTATTTAAATAAACAAATATTGTTAGAAATTGTATAAGTTTTTATGTTTTAGGAAAGCTTGGGATAAGTTCAAGGGTAAAAAAGGTGCACTGTCGACCTATATTCAATCCACAGACTAAAACCGAAACACAATTAAGCTTCGCGGCTTTTTCATCTGTGGTTCGTGACCCGGACGGAATTTCGATATTCCTGCCACTTATTTTTAATCCAAATTTCTAGACGAAGTGTTTCAGAAAAATTATAAATATATAAAAAAATGATCGATCTCGTGGGGATCGAACTCACAATTCGTTTATAATTAGCCATGCATTGCACTTACGAGCCCATCAGAAAGGTTATTTTGACAGCTACTATGTTTTCAAGCTGTGCAGTTTTTGCTTAGTCGAGGAACACCTTCTTGGTGTCGCCCGTAGTAAGCAAATGTGAATATAGCCATATGTCAATTATGACAGTCGAACAGAACCGAACAATTTTTCAAAAAGAGAAAATAGTATCCTAAAAGAACTTAAATCTAGTGGACGTGGCAGACAAGTCCATTCTCATAAACAATCGGTATCCATAGTGTAACATGTGTCATAAAGTGGATAGTTCGTGCGTGAATTTTATAACTGTTCGCTCCCATTTTGGCACAGTGACACGGTATATCAAACGTTTATTGAATAAATCTGTGCTACATCGGTTCATAAGCTGATCCAAATGTTCAAAAAGGGTATATAATTGGCTACTAGAGCCAGAGTGGCCTAATAACAAAAAACATGATTTCCAATATCGAGGAAATTAGAAATGCGCAATTAACTTAGGCGATAATGAATCTGTACTATTAATTGTTTTAGAATTAAGTTAACAATTTTCGGTCACTGTGTTCTTGTAGATAAAAATTTTTAGACTATAGAAATTAAAAAAAATCAAGTGAGAATAATTGCAGTTAAGCTACTCTGGTTCTAGCGGCCTCAATTTATCGATGAGGTTAAAAAACTCGCAGTGACATCATCAAAATAGTATTTATTTTTTCTGATGATGGTCCTAATATTAAAGCGCGGTCGCTAGGCAAATTTATCTTGCTCATATCACCTGCAAGAACAAATTTGTTTTTCATATGTTTAAACTAGCTGTGCCAGTGACTTCGTCCGCGAGATTCGTTATTTTGGGCATCCTAATTTGTTATTGCAAACCCCGTCATCTTTATAGACGTAAGCTGTTACTCACGACTTCGGTCGCGTCCCTTCTCGTCGTTCTTGCAAGTTTATCTTAAAAGATAGACATATAGGACTTTTTTTTGATAATTTAAAGAGAAATTATTCCCCGACCGACGTTTCGGATGCCTTTGAAGTTTAACTAATATATCGCGTTTTAAACCGTTAAAGTGTTTTATTTAAATGAGTCAAAGTATTTTAATTATTTCATCATCATCATATACATCACGAAGCATCTACGGACACATCAAGTATATGCCAGGGTTAACAACAGCGGTACACAAAATCTACACGACACTGCCTTCAAAGAGTGGGTGTTTATATTAATCACAATTCATGCTTCATTCAATTATCGTATTAACAAAGGAAGCAGGACAAAAAAGTTATGTCTTTATCAAAAGCAAGATGGACGTCACGTACGTACTGACTCATCGTTGGAGACTATTTTCAAAACTGCGTATTTTACTCTTGAAAACGTGATGACATAATCTCTTCTCAAGTTCAGTGTCATTGGAAGTCGACATTGTATTTATTATATTTAATTCCAGCTTCGTAGTGCGGCTTCAGTACAGCATAGGGATTGCGTTATTTGTAGAATTTCTTTAGTAATGTTTCTTAAAATATATTGTATGATGAATAACTGTTTTTTTTATTATTTAAAAATCGAAAAAAAATTTGAAAAAAATTTCGACTCGGGCAGGACTTGTCGAAAATTTTAAATTTAGATTTTTAAATTATATAGTGCCTTCATGTGCAATAACATGTGAAAAATATTAATGTTTTCAAATGTTTTTTTTATTATCAACAACTCTAAGGTGGCAGCGTCGTCCGTGTCCCGTTATTCTTTAAAATTAATCTTAAAAGATAGGATGGATATACTTATACTTTTGCGAACATTTTTTTAGATCATTCTAAAAGGAATCATTTTTTCGTGCTAATTTTTTAGGTATCTTGAATCGTTTTCGCATTATACGCAACGGGATGATTTATAGCCAGCCTTCCTTAATAAATAACCTAGGTAACATCAAAAAATGTAAATTCGAACCAGTAGTTCCTTTTTTTTTAACTGATGGTGTGAATTCCTAATGCACGCCCACGTCGGGCAAGTGTGACGTGGGGAGTTTGGTAAATCGTATAGCCCACCAGAACCACTAAACACACCACTCTCCTCTACGGTGCTTAGACGAACCAGTAGTTCCTAAGATAAGCGCGTTCAAACAAACAAACTCCTTAGCTTTACATATTACTAGAGATTGTAGTAATCATCAACAAGCCTAGAGAAGGCCTACAGCTTCTCTAGACGCTTTCGCAGTTACGATCTATCCTGTGCTTCCTTTTACCATTTCTGGACACCTAAGATTTTCAGAATCTTAGCAACTTTATCCCACCAGCGCAGCCGAACTTTTGTTTGCGTACTGGTTCTTGAGAGGTCATCAAGGACCTTGGTGCTCTTTCATCTGCCATTCTGTGCACTATTGCAAATAAACTTTAGATATTATTAATATTATATTTGAAACACTTCCGGAATATACTAAAAATTATATCTACGATTTTAAACAATCTATTTATATAATCCGATTATCTGGCAAGACAGGAGTTTCAAATACATTTATCGTCGTAATCTTGGTTTCGATTTTGATACGAATACATTTTCTAAAGTTTCGAAGCATGAAACTCGCGTGTAATTAACACCAAAGTGGTCGCGTTTTAAACAAGAACACGTTTACATTGATATGGACATTAAATTATAAAGGTCTCTGTACACACGGTATCACATGAGACGTTACTAAAACATTGTGCGAAATAAAAACATTGCGTGTTTATGTTATATGCAATACGATATTTACTGGGTGGATACTATATTAATACTTACTTATTAAACATAAAAATTAAAAATTGGTCGAAAGCATATGCTTCTAATTTTTTATTTAGACTGTTTAAAAATCAATATCATGTGTTTGTGTATCCAAATTTTAAAATACATAAATATTCATGTATATTTTTTTATCAAAGCAGTGTCTTTGCAATTTATAGAATGTTTCGAAGCCATCAATAATGATTATTTATCAATCACATATCTGCGGTTATCCTTTTATAGCAAAAAACACTTGTGAAACTTAATCCGCGTAAAAAGTTGGGACCTCGTCAAAACATTTCGCGTTACACTAATGTGCCCCCGCCGTAAACTTGCTCAAATGACAGCTGTCAACGCTACATGGCGCCAACTATACGTTTTGCGATTTATAATCTATATTTTTTACACACTTTCTGTCTTGCATCTCCGTGTCATTTTGTACTTGAGAGTGTTGGTCTTGTGAAATGTAAACCGGGCGGGTGAGAATAGTCTACTTTACGCAATAATTTCACATAGATATCTGAAATAGCTGTGCCAGCGACTTCGTCCGCGAGAATTGTTATTTTAGGCATCCAAATAAGTTTTTGAAAACCCTGTCATCTTTATAAACTTAAGCTGTTAGCCACAATGTTGATCGCGTCCTTTTCCCTCGTTCTTGCAAGTTAATCTTCATCAGACTTTTTTTTGGATCAATTACAGGGAAATCTTTAGGTATCTTTAACCGTTTTCTGAAACCTACAGAGATAAAAAAATGTCCCCCGTTTTGTTCACATTTCGTGCTGTATCTTCGCTCCTATTATTCACATCGCAATGTGTTATATTTTAAGTTCCTGAGATTAGCGCGTTCAAACAAACAAACTCTTCAGCTTTATATACTTATAGATTTATTTTAAAACAATTAGAACGACAATAGCCAGTTTTAATAAATTGATAGTAATTAAAAAATATACATAAAAATTGGTTAAGAAAATAAGTATATAATATACATTATACAAATTACATTAGGGCTTAATTAAAAAAATTATGTATATTGGTGTTTCGCAGACAAGATTGTTGAATTTGTGTAAGTTGAAAATGTATAAAAATTTAATAAGATTAGGTTTCCCCTTCTTTTGGAGAGATAACAGTACCTAAATGCCTTTTTATGTGAATAGCTAATAAATTTTCTCAAACATTGAATCGTTGTTACCTTCTATCTTCAGTCCCTCCGACCACGGCTGCTGCAAAGCATCCGAAAAGGGGTATAGTTAAATTAAGTTATAATTGAGCCAGCTAATATGTTAACCATAAATTGCTACCATTTTATGTCCGTCAAAATATGTAGTTTCTATATAGTATAAATTAGAAAAATTTACGACACGGACAGGACTTGAATATTATGCATCCACAGCGTTTCGTGCTGTGTATTGAAACGATATGGATGCCGGATCAAGTCTTGCTTGTGTTGTATTTTTTATTTATTTATATAGTGCATCATGAGCAACATGTGAAACATATTAAAGATTTTAAATGTACTTTCTTCTCTTAAATGATAACGCGTTACATCCGATATAACCTAGTAGGTACTTAATACCTTTAGATGATAATAAGTGATCATACCGAATCGCCGGTGGTCTCGTCTAGTGTTAATGAAATTAATATACATGTAACTCAATCAGTCGTGAAAACCAGAGCCGGAGTGAAATCGGGGCGAAATTATACAGAAAGTAATGCCGTTCTGTTCATCGGCCGTGAAGTTGGTTCGTACAGATTTGTTCTACCTTATAGGGCAAGGGGCGATGACCGACAGACAATTTCGGTAAGGCAAAACGGTGTCTAATTGAAATAGAAGTGTCTATGTTAACAATTGTTAGCTATGTTTCAAAAAACCGATTCTGAAAACCTTAATATTTTTTTCACATGTTATTGCACATGATGGCACTATATACATTGAAGATGGATTATAAATTTGAAAAATTGACGACTCGGGCAGGACTTGAACCGGCATCCACAGAGTTCCGTGCTGTTGCTCTAAGTAGTTGAGCTACGAAGTCAAGTGACTCGGTTTATATAATTTATCATTAATTTACAACCATTATTTTGTTTTGTTTTAAGTGAAGAAAGTTTTTTTGCTAGCTATGAGCATATTTGACGGTTTAAAACATAAAATGTATTAATTGTACTTATTTACAAATTATTGTCTCTTTGTGACTACGGCTGCAAAGCATCCGAAACGTCAGATCGTAGTTAAAATATTTTATGAAGAAAGTAATACATTTGCCGTTCTAAACCGTTAAAATTCAAATGTGTACTACCGCGCATAAAGTACAATACTTGACTTTGACTTAAGTGTTTTACTTAAACTTTAAATAAAAATAAAAATTAAAAAGTGTTTAATGAAAAACATTATTTTTTTGTTATTTTATATCAGACTCTCGTCATAATGGTTATTGTTATTTATTTTATAAAAACAAAAGTATCGACAGTCAAGTGCTAAAAGCGTATATGAGTTTCGAAAAACAAGTTGCGGAAAAATGTCCCAACAATTAGCGACGTTCACTTTCACTGTTTACGCTCGGAATCGATTTTTTGTTGATAACACATATGGCATGAGAAAGTTCAACCTTGAACTTGTAACTTACTGTACATTGATCAGCCAGTGTAATTTAATTCAATATTCCCGTCACGCTTACAAGGCGTCTTTTGAAAAGACATTTCTATGTCCGTTTTTAAATTCGGAAATCGGATCAGGACAATCATCATGTTGCCCTGTGATTCAAACCTTGGACTACTTCTGCTAGACGAAATGTTAGGCATTGTTTAATTTAGATATAGAGACAGTTGTATATTAATATTTATTGTAAACCTCGATCGACAAATTTAAATAAAACACGAACGGTTTAAACGCGAAATTGACTGCTTAACTTATTTACAATTTCAATTAACTACGATCCGACGCATCGGATGTTATGCTATGATGCAGCAGTCCCCTATGACCACGACTGCAAAGCATCCGAAGCGCTGGGTTACTCAACCCATCGTTCATTATATAAAATTATAAATCTATTAATGTTTAGGTATCCTAGCTACCTACTATTTATAAACAGATGTACCTACAAAATGATATTAGGAAAAGTGCATGCAAAATGTGACTAAGATATCTATCGTTAGTGCAATGCATGGTCTAAAACAACTCTGTCACATCAACAACAGAACTTTCTCATTTCAATATCGACTCGGGTCTATTTATAAAAGCGTGATACCGTGCGCCAATTAAACGTATCTGTGCCACTGAGACAGTAATTGAAAATAAGTCTCGGAACTGGAGTAATCCCTGATTGGCCCGCGGACGGTTGTTCACGTCGAAATGTCAAAGTTATTAGCACTAGCGCGATAAGCTTCCATCACCGAATCGAAAAATAAAAGTTCTTCGGCATTGACAAGGCGCGTGCGCACGAATTCTTTTATGCCCTTTCCGATTCTATAAATTCTATTGAGCTCGTCCTTATTCTAAAATTTAGCACTACTAAGCTAAATAATATAACTAATTATGAATAACGCTCGGAAAATGCATGTCAATTTTATCACTTACTAGTCTCTACAGAACCTTTTTAACATGGATTGAATTATCTATTCTTTGCGCTTTCCATATACATGGTACAAAAGCATTTCCACTTTTATACCACATCAAACTATGCTATAGAAAAAACATGTATCATTATACAAAATATAACTATGGTTAAGTAATATTTCAAAACGGATGACACAAGCGCGACAATATGTCGTTGCTCCTAATTAAGTCAATGATTATGGATTTCCAAATTAAAAAATCCATGGCCCTAATAATTGTTGCCTACCATAAATGAGCTTATCGTTAAGAGTTAAATGACATCACGAGAATCAGGGTCCAGATCTAAGCACAGCTTGCCATAACAAGAGGCGACAAGCGAAAAAATGTCAACTAATTACCGAGCAACGACAGCTGCGCGAGTCTGTTTTTGCTACGCCGCGGGTGCCTTATTAGTGGCGGCAGTGCTAGCGTTTTTGTTGCGTGTTCAAATTGTATAGGGTGTGTGCGGGTGGCTTTATTTATTCATTGCAATGGGCCTCAGGTCCTTTTGTTTTATTTATATGAATTTAAATAGCTCTTAATGACCCGCTTCCTAACTATTACTTACGCGTTAGTTGGGTTTTATGTTGCATTTCGAATCCATTGAAAAGTTGTTTCTTCTGATCATTTTTTATCTTTATATACGTGAAGGGGCTATCATGTGTCTATAATGACTACAAACCAGCAAATATAGGTAATTTTTCTGTTACAAATAGATTAGCCCTATAAATAATAATATTTAATAAAGTAACTAACACCATACTGTTATCAGTTTAGCTTTAATTTAAGCCCATTTTTCAAACCAAAATATTATTAAAATTGTTAAACAAATGTAATACAGTTTATTTGATACCATAATATCCATATTTTTTATACTTACCGTTAAATACATAGATAACATCAATCATCATTTTAAATTCTAGTCACGATACCGGAATTTACTATATATAATTTTTATTCGAAATCATTCCGATAAACGCCATTATACGAATCAATAAAAAGCGCGAAATCATTTAAGAAAATTGCTCTTTTGATAAAAAGTACTGTTAGCAATATTATAATACGCATAACGACTCCTGTGTTGCCTCTGGCACTTTGGAATTTGATTGAATTTGGCACTGAGTTATAGCCTTTTGATTGTTTAATCCAGCATGGTTGGTCACACTTACAGCGGTTTGTTGTTACTTGCTCCTGACGAGATCAATATCGACAAGGTATTTTAATATTTAGGTACACCTTTTCCTATGAGTGGTTAAAATATTTCTTCACATATTTTTACGGGAATAATTATTTATTTCGGTATTGGGGCCATTATGTTAATACTCGTAGCTAAGAACATAATAGGTTATACTTATACTGCGTGCGTTATATATATTGCGTGTAAGGTTGGCTCTTACTCCAAATTTGTATAACAGTAGGTATGTTTCTTTACTAAATATAACTGTTAAATTGTTATTCCAATTGATGAGTTGTAATCATTCATAGGTATTCATAAGTATATTCTCATATACTATTTTCGCTAATCTTATCAACTCGCTGTTACTAAAAGCACACAAGGACAGCGCGGTGTCGTGACTAGTGTCAAAGAATTCGTCCCGCCGTTTGACCCACTGCGGCGCGTGCGCCGATTTCAAACTTTTTATTGTGTCAATTTATTCTTAATCGACTGATACAGAATTTCAACGACTTACAACTCAATCGAGTCAAGATTCAAATGAGGCTATCACGTGATTGTGTGATTTAATAATGCTCGCTGTAATGCAATTGTAGTTTTGGTGTTTAGAAATCATTACTACAAGTACTTGCAGAACTATTGTTTATTAAAATATTTAAAAAATATTGTTATAAAGCAGCCCCGTAAAAATGCTGCGTTTAGATCTAATCTAGAAGCAAATACGGTAGGAATTTTGTCAAGTAAAATCTGAATTGAGTATATTCATACATAAGGAGCATATAGTTAAAAAAACACACAATGTCGGTTAGACAAATATTGAGAAAAGCTTTGGGCTATAAAACATCAGCGAGAAACATCGGTACATGTGGAGGAAACGGGCAATTTACCCGAAAAATATGTATGAAAGATTCCTCTTTAAATGACAAAACAAAAACTACAAAAATATCTGCCGCAGTAATGTCAATCTTTTGAGATTAACTTGCAAGAAGGACGTGACGCAAGCGACGTCGTGGGTGAATTAAGAGGAGGTTTGCAAAAACAAATTTGGATGCCCAAAATAAACTATTCTACGCGGACGAAGTCGCTCTCACACAACTCATAGATAAAAGTCGAAAAATTTTGCTCTATCCATTTCTTTTCTTTGTTAAAAATACTTCCGTGTTAACAGCTAGAATTCTCATATAATATTACTTCTTCATAATCATTATTTCTCATTACTCCGAAGTGGAATATGGATTAATGCCGTCACAAATTGTTAATACAGACGCTTCATTGCGCGACATTCCCATGTTCACAGAAGTTAGTGAGGTCAGCGGGTCAGGCTGGGTCAGAACACTTAGTGCTTAGCGCTTTGATGTTGCGACACGATCGACAATGTTTTGACCGCTGTAAAGCTTTGCTGCTTCTTATACACTACCCGGCTTTACTAGAACAAAACTAAGCGTTCTCGCGAGTTGTCTGCTGTATAGTACCCATGTATTTTACTCAATATTATTTTACACTAAACAATCTATGATACAAAATAAATTGTAAATAAGTTAACTAATACATTTCGCGTTGTAAACCATAAAAAGTGTTTTATTTTAATTATTTTAACAATATCTCTGGTATTAGGAGTCGTCTAGTCCATTTGTGTGTTTAAATAATGTCTACTAGGGTCTAACAACATAAGACTTTAAAATCAATTGAATAACCGTGTCCATTTTACGTTAGATATTTTAAATTAACAAACCCTTTCTGTATATTCATGTTCAATAAAATCGTTTCATGTAAATATGTTTTTAAAAGAGTTGTAGTTCACATGAGTTCTCGTAGTACACATTTAAATAAAAAAATGTAAAGGTGTAAAACGCGAAATATTATAATTTTTATTTTTTTAACTAATGTCCGACGTTAAAACACCAGCCGACGAAAGTATGATTTAACTAACATATATCGCGTTATTTAAATCTATGTAAAAATTAAAGACGGGTCGCAACAGAAAAGTTTATTTTTATGTTTAATAACATTTTATGTTGTCTTATTTATTATAAGGATCATGTTAGTATCGTTCGAACAATATATCGTAGGTAGATTCCTAGACATAATCGCCTAGATAACAAGACTTGGCGTCAGCGCACATACAAGTCGCCTTTTTGCTGGTCGCCCTGGCTTACATGTTTTTGCCTCTCGGTAATTGGCCTAACACGCATCTGCCAGCACCCGGACCTTCCTACTGCCCTACTGCTGCTACTGAGAAATTCGCTTCGTCAAACATTGGGGATTAGCGATGCTCCCTCTATATATAGTAACTGGGAACAAGTTTCGACGAGGGAATGTTTTTCCAAAATAATTAGTAACTCAAAAATTTCAAGAATTTTTAAGCAATAAATAGGTTTGATTTTTATTTTATTTAGATATGATATTACTGAAGAGTTCGTTTTGTTTGTTTTATAAACGCGCTAATCTCAGGAACTACAGTACTAGTTTGAATAGAAAAATTATTGTTTTGTTAGTTGGAGTTTTTGTAGGAAGGCTTTAATATTATAACACTGATCAATGGAAGCAAAGAAACAGGGAAATGTGGAGTTTCCGTTGTGTGCAATGCGAAAACGGTTCAACATACCCAAAGGCCAAAACATATGTAAAAAGGAATATTGTTCTTTAAATAATCTAAAGAAATGTTTGCGATAGTATGTCTATTTTTTTAAGAATAACTCACAAAAAACCCTTTTTATGTTAATCAAATCCGTCAAAATACGTCACAGACGAAAAAAGATTTTGCCAAGTAAGTTATTATAAAACCTAAAATGTAACTAACGTTCATTTGGTCAAAATACGAATTGTGCAATTGTATAAAACAATTGTCTTGTATACATCGTTATAAACTTACTTACAGTAGTAAGTTTGTAACTATTAGATAGAATATTTATTTTCTTAATTATTTAATGGTTTCCAATGAATTACTTTAAAGATTACATGCTGTAATTTATATAATATATGACTTTTTGAACTAGAAGTGAGCTCAAGAGCCAATGTATATCTCAACTGTACATGTTTATTTGCAGTCAGCAAAGTATTAGTTAGAATAAGTATCGGAATGCTTGGAAATATGGCTCCATCCTTCGTTCAATCCATCACCTTAACTAAGCCATTTAGAACGGTAATTGCGAAATATATTCATCTCTTTCAAACGATTTGACACGTGAAAAAGTGGGATAGTGTTTCACGTTACAGTTTTGAGTTGCGTTCGATCAACGTCCGTTTGAATTAATGCGAATTTCGATGGGAACTTATCGACGTAGCTTTTTTGAGGATTGTTCTATTTGACCTTATACAATATATCAGATCATATAGGTACATGTCACTTAAATGCTGTTTTTTTATGGTAGATGAGGATAGACAAGCACTTGTTGGTAGGTGAAATACTCCAGTCATATAACATCTAAATAAGATTCGCTGTCGACCCATTTTGGCTTTGGATATTCGGAAATCCAAAGACTGCATCCGAAACGCAATTAAACTTGACTTTGTTGAATGTTTGCATTTCAAAAATAATAATACCAATCTATGAATAAAAAAAGTGTGTATCTGTTTAGTCTCAATCGTTTGTAACGTGTTTATTTCATTCTTGAATCTTGTGTCATATCATTGATATTCAATTTATGACTTGCTCGTATGAAAGTCCACATATGTTATTTCAACAAATTGATTTTTCTCCTTACAAGGCGTGTGGACTTGATATTTCGACTTAAAGCTTTAACCGGTTGTAAGAATCGATACAGTTCTCATAGAACTGTGTACCGTACGATCGTCACTCGCCACGCTAATTGTATCTCACACCACTGACCCACTGGGCTTTTATGGACACGGTTATCCAATCGTTTTTATAGCCGTATGTTGTTAGACCTTAGTAGACGGTATTTCAACACGTATGTACTAGAGGGCGGTTAATATCTGAGATTTTAAACGTTTAAATGAAACACTTGTAACGGTTTTAAACGTGAAATGTATCAAGTGAACGCCAGGGTATTTCTACCCTAGTCATATAAAATCTAAACAAGATGCCCCGTGGTCCTATTTTGCATTCGGACATTAGGAAAATGATATTTTTACCACCTAATTAAAATCCACAACTTTCTGAACAAGCCTACGAAAAATTATAAACATGTTGGATCCGATGGAGATAAAACCCGTTACGTTGAGTAGTATTATTTTCCTATAAAATGTAGATTAGTGGTAATACTTGATTTATAAATATAGATAATCTAATATGTTTTATTTTTGTTTCAATTCTGAGTGGACGGGATTAAAAACGGTAATTATTTCTGCCTATTTTTGGAGGCGTGTTTTTCATCAAAATTTTATTTAAAAAATCTTAACCATAAATTTTTATCCTGTTAGTTTAATGGTTTTAAAGCTTAAAGGCAAAAATTCCTAAATCTACGAAGATATATTTATTCCGATAGTGGGTATCACGTGACAGACATTCCAACACAAACGGCTATATGTCACGTAGCGGCGACGCTCCACTTTCGATATTGTCAAACATTTGTCACATTTCTTATACGAGTCAGTAATTTACTTGGTATTTAGAAAAGTAACTGCACTTTTACAAAGCGGCTCGTTTCGCATTGTTATCTTAAGACGAGTCTTGGGGTGTATCATTGTATGCTGTCGGTTTATTGACGACTTGAAGAATTAATATTACTACAATAATATGTTGATAGAATTTTAGAGGAAGTAATTCTTAATTGAATTAAATTGACGACACGCGCGGGACTCGAACCAGAATCTACAGCGCGCTGCTGTTAACCAATTGAGCTACCGTATCCTACACATCTTCCTTAATGTTGTTAGTGAAAGATAAAAACATTTAATATAATATTTTTTTGACGATATTTTTTAATTACAATAGGTATGTAAAAGTAAAGTAATACCTTGTGCAGCGAAAGCACTCGCCGTAACGCGTTAGGCAACGAAGCGGTTTACTCCCCGGAATAAGATATTGCTATAAAACACAATAATACAATCGATTTATTTTATTACTAAAGAGTTTAAATAAAACACTTTAACGGTTTAAAACGGTCACGGGGAGACAGTTCCAGAGTCTCCCCGTGACCACGGCTGCTGCAAAGCATCCGAAACGTCGGGCCGAAGTTAAAAATCATTTCCAAATAAGTTTAACTAATATATCGCGTTTTAAACCGTTAAAGTGTTTTATTTAAATGTGTACTACTCGCGTAAACTATATACAGCATTTACTAAGGAGTTCTAACCTCAAACAATTGTAAACACGAGAATAAGTATGTCAAATGTTTAAGATTTAATACACGTTACACAAATAACAGTTCGGAATCGGCGTCGACATACGTAACCTAAATAGTTCGTAACGGATCATTTGGAGGATATAGTTTTAATGGCAAAATGATCTCGTGCGTTACAGACAAGGAACGTAAGATCGACAAATACGGCCGGCTTAAATCTCTATTTTATTGCATTCCAATATTTGATTGATGTGAGATATTACTGGTAAAGCTACGATTATAAGTCTGCGAAATTTGTACTTGCAATTTACCGCTACCGTGGCTCCATACGTGTAAGCGCATAGCGATATGCACTGGAGGTCTTGGGTTCGAATCTCGAGGACATGATAAATAGTAACGCTTGCATAGAAGTCTGTAACAAGTACTTAGGACTGGCAATTGTCTGTAAATAAAAAAGGGCAGTCATATAGAGGGTGCCATAAAGGGGAAACGGGCTTCCTTCATTATTTTAATTTGTCCGTCTCGTCTCCCACTCGTCCCCAGATTTATAAAAACTAAAAATCTATTGTTTTGCTTTACGATGCGAGTACCATAGCTTATTTAGTATATCTTTAAGATAGACATACTTGCGCGTACGTTTGTAGGCTCTTAAACACATATACGCGTTTATTAATAATCATTTTCAAACATTGGTTGATATTTATTCTCAATCCATCGATTGGTTTTCTTTCGCTTCTTCCGAATGATACAAATACATATAAAGTACAAGTACAAAGGTACTGTTCTCGTTTCTATTGAAACAGACAAACATGTTAATACCTCCGTACATTTATCTTTAATTTTTTTTAACTAATAAAATCTTTTGTAGTATAAGTTACCGTTTTAACTGTTCGAATCGCGCTGAGACCCTAATTAACTTTGCCGTTCGATAATTTTAGAGGTTGTGTGCCTAATGAGATGGTTCCGGACACACTTTCAAAGCTTTAAGTAGGCATTTTCAAGAGTAGGCTAAAAGAGGTTTTAAGATATGAGGACACACAACTTAAAAAAAAACTGTAAATAAAAAAAAGTAAAATCTTGCTTTTTGATTAATTTCAAGAACTAACTTAAAATCTTTAATTCGACTTTAAAACTGTAGTTTACACGTTTAATATATAAATAAAACACTGTTAACGGTTTAAAACGCGAAATGTATTAGTTAATCTTATTTTCAATTCATTTTAAAAACTAAACATAGGGCCGTAGTTATAATAGGTAAAACTCGTACATCTCGCGTTGTGTACTGTGTGATATTGGAAGGTAATAAATAATACAAGATATATTCGTAATATTCTTTTAACATATTCTGACAGTGTCATGACACTACATTTTTTTTCCTACCATGATACGTTTACTAACGGGTCGTAGATTCAATCTCCATCGAGTTAAACACGTTTGCAAATCAACTTGTAACGTAACGTAACGTAATTAAGTGGTACAGATATGGCTACACTTAAGGAGGACGGTCTTTCTTGATGATTGTCTGACCTCCTCTTGCCATAATAGCTTCCTACAATAGTTCAATTTCACAATACAAGAAGACAAAAATATGTTAGTATGTTATCTTAACGATTTTTATCCACTTGTCATCGGCTCGTTTCTCATATCTGATTCTAGTTAGTTACGTAAGAAAAAAAATGATAGCATCTTTGCGTTGGGACGTGTCACGTCTAGAATTTAAATGAGAGTACAAGGATTATTGTACAAATTGTACTATGTGGATTTGTGAAAAAAAAATTAAGCGTCTTGTTTCAGTAAATATATTAAAATATGAGGTCGCTAGCGCGTTTTTTATATTTTCATGGCCTAAAAATGTTAATCTACAAAAGCACAGTGGCCGAAAATTGTGAACATAATTTTTAATCAAAAATTCATGTTTTTTGTTATTAGGCCACTCTGCCTCATATCCATTCTGTTTCATATAATCAGACTATGTAAGAATAGTCTAAACTAGCTTTAACTTAGGTACCGAATTCCATACTCTATTTTAAATATAAAAGCCTTCTTTAAATCAAATTGACATTAAAATCTAAAAGCGTTATGCCCCACTAACGATAGTCAGTGGTATATATAAAAGTTGATTATGTTGGAAAGAAAATAAGCCACATTATTTAATGACAAGTAATTTAGGAGATCAGTAAAAAAATAAAATAATCTTGAAGTTTATTCGCTTTTCATTCTCAGTCTGTGGATTTCCGAATATGCAAAGCCAGAAATAGCTATACAGTGCATCTTGTTTAAATGTTAAATGGCTGGGTTATTAAGTGTACCTAATGCTTGTCTGTTCTTTTTTATTACATATATAAATACTTTTTTTTATATGTATTCAAGTAGAAAATTCAGATTGCGGTGTCATATTAAATTTATATTCTTCCATCTACATGCCGTAATTTTATAATATTTTCATAGATATTAAACATGAAATAACCAACATAAATACTTTTGTGTCCAAGTAAAGGCTTAGAGCTAGATTACTAGACATTTAGGCTGCATTTTTATCGTTTCAGCGAATTGCTGTCTCTTCCGCATCTCCTCAGTAACTAGGCCCTATCACCAAGCTAGCTTGGTAGGTAACGTAACGGTATGTAACGACCGACACACCGCACACATTATGTGTAACATTTCACGTCGACGCAAGGTCAACACATTACGCGTTCAGACATTTTATTTTTACCCGATTGCGCTAATGAGTGTCATGTTTACTCATGTGTTATTGGGCTTAAAATAAGTTTGCGTAAAGCTATCTAGTGTTACAGTGTTACCAAATTCTTGTAAAAAATAATGTCAATATTCACATAATATACAAGATAGGAATATCAAATTTTCGTCTGTACTTTCTTAACAAAAGTATAAAGAAACGCGAAGGACTCCTTCCATCCAAAAGTGGGTCCTTTTGGAGTTAGCACAGCTTTGAAATAAAAGTACACTTTAAAGTAGTTATAGTCGTTTAGATAAAACCCATCGCATGCTTTGCAGCAGCCATCGTCTCGAGGAGACGGTCCCAGTGACTGCAAAGCATCCGAGATGGTGGATCTTAGTTAAAATAATTTCTAAATAATTTTTACTAATATACATCGCATTTTAAACCTTAAAAGGAATTTTATCAAATGTGTACTACTCGCGTAAACTACAGACAGTATTTAGTTATAGTGGTTCAACCTTTTAATGTCCTAGCTGGGCTCAGATCAACTCATAAGAGTTGGATTTTAAAGCTTAGACCCACCATGCTGCTCTATTGCGAGTTGGTGGAGCTGTAACCACCACTACTAAATTAGTAGCTTACTCTTCGGCTAGCCACGCTGGTACGATATCTAAAACCAAGCTATGGGCACTAGGAATTTCTTAGGAACATTCTAAATATCATTAACATTTCGGAAGGCTGTCAAAGGCTGTAGAATCCACGAATTTAGTATATGTATTTGATGGATTACCCAATTTCTATAATATCCAATACGTGCACTTTTTACGAACCCATATGTCCCTCGACCGTTGTCTTCTGACATACAGGAAAAACTAACTTCACTCTTGCCTTGTCATTAAAATGATGACTTAGAAGCCAGCCTCTAATAGTTGAGTCAGGTTTTCCTTTATCTCAAGGCAAGGCAATTATCTCAGAATCGGCATCCATAATGCACGCGAGATTGGAATAACAATATATAAGCTTGGGCAGATTTATGGCGCGCCAGGCAAACCTTAATAATGTAGATAGATGTCTTAGTGCCTATAATAACTGGGCGCGAGCACCTAATCAACTACTTTTAAAAGTACTCTTCAAACTTTTTTCTCGGAACAGTTAAAATACTCAGTAGGTACATGTAGAATTAGTTCTTCAGAATGAAGTTTATATATTTTCTAAATAGTTCAACCGTACGTAACATTGTAATCTTTTTTTTGAAAATAAACATTGTTCCGAAATTAGTTATAACCTTAATTTTGTTACTAACTAATCTAAAATTTTCATTACATTTTCAATTATTTTAAAGAATGGACCTGTGGTGTGATGGATAAATGATTAATTATTATTTATATCTATACTAATATATTAAGCTGAAGTTTCTTTATTTAAACGAGGAGAGGAATGAGTCCTCCTTAAATAATCTGAAAAATGTCCGCGACACTATATGTCTATCTTGTAAGATTAACTTGCAAGAACGACGGGACCCGAACGAGGGTTCGCGAAAGACGTGGGCAGCTTAAATTGATAAAAATGTGGTTTGCAAAAACTAATTTGGATGCCCAAAACAACTATTCTACAAAAAATATATGCCCTAGTTTTGAATTTAAATTGAAAAACCCCCGTTTCTTCTAGCATTACACAGAGGTTTAACGTCGTGGGCTAGGCACCACCTTGACTTAAGTTTAACGAATACAAGAAAAGGTTATTACGAGAGTAAAAACTTATATCTTCATTTATCGACGCTCATTTTATGTTGTGATGTAAACATGTGTACTGTTATTTGAGCATAAAGAACTTATGTTGGCACCGGCGTAGGCGTTAATGCGTTTGTTTACACAACTACACGCTTACATGGCCCACTTAGCGGCGGTAACGCATCTGAAAATGAACGATTTTCTTTGTTCGAACTAATAACCTTCCCAGGCGTATCGAAATGTGTGGGTAGTTTCAGAATTGGATGTCAATTGCCATTTCGTATGTGTGACTTTTCCTTAATCAAGTTTATTGTTTTAATAATAACATTGAATTGCAGTTTTAATTGTCTTAACAGATGTTTATAAAAACTACTACTACACTCTAATTTATTGTAAAAATTGCGATTTTTTACGCTCAAGGCTGTATTCAAGTAATGCCTTGTTAAATACCCTAACCATATAACAACTAAACACGATGTGCTGTCTACCTTTTTTGGCTTTGGATATTCAGAATTTACTTTTTTGTCTGTGGATGGTGGTTTGTGACCCGGATAGAATTTCGATATTATTGCCACATATTTTAATGTTTCAAAAAATTATAGAATAATTAGAAAAATATTGGACCCAGTAGGGATCGAACCCCGACCTGCTGATTATTAGCTATACATTGCTATCATTACACCAATGTAAGCGCAAAAATTATAGCCTGTACTTATCAAGAATTGTACCATCTCCTTATATACTTACTAATGTGTTTGTCGCGAGTACCCGAACAATGACGGCTAAATATTATACACCGTATTTAAAACTACTTTAAGAGATCTACTTATTTATCTATATATCACAGTCATTATTTTTTGCCAGTATAGAAATAGTAAGCCGTAACAGACATCTATTTAGAGTAATGAGGAATCAAGATGCAGGTCTCTCTGCTCATGTCCAGAAATAGCTGACCATAAGTTTTGGCTTCGTACAATTCTCAGTGCAATACCCTTGAAAGTTTATTTTGAAATCTAAATACAACGCCGGGTAGAACAAGCCGTCAGAAACATGTGTTACTAAAATGAATCCGGATGTTTGAGGTGTTTTGGGTTCCGTTCTAACATTATTTAAACCAAGAATTGAAAAATATTTATGTTCTATCACATATACATGTCAGAAACACAATATGTAAAAACTATTTAATCTCAAGGGGTGGTAGTGCTTACCTACACCATATACACATTACATACATTTGTACATGAATACAAACAAAAAATTGTATGATTTCATTAATAATAATAAAGAAATTGTTGTGTCTCAAGTAAAACGATGTCTCAATTAGTAAACCCAAAGAAATAAAATGAACTACTTATCAAATACTGTCTTTAGTTTACGCGAGTAGAACACATTTTAAATAAAACACTTTAACGGTTTAAAACGTGATGTAAATTTTGCAAGGACCCAGCTAGTTTCGCAAAATGCCAACTTCGACGGAACAGATGACGCTAGCGTAGCAATTTTTACTTTCACATCAGAAACATCCTCCATCTTTAGTCTCCCCGTGACCACGGCTGCTGCAAAGCATCTGAAACGGCGGCACGTAGTTAAAAATAATTTTCAAACAAGTTTAACTAAAATATATCGCGTTTTAAACCGTTAAAGTGTTTTAGTTACATGAACTACTTCTTAATAATAATCCATTATTTTGTCCTAATAAAAATATTGAATTCTTAGAAATACATACGGAACCAAGGAACGTGGTCGTTTATTTCATGAATACTTGTCAATGATTGGAAGCAAAGTTTGTAAACAGACAAACTTCTGAAGTTGTTAAGTCAGGGATTTGCTAAAAGAGTAATTAATGTGTTTTGGCGTTTTTGAAGCAAAAATGTCAAGGGTGTTGGAACTGTATCCCGGTGTGATTAAAACAACTACAAATGTTTTGTTAACGGATGGTCTGTTTTATTATCTGCTTGCCATTTAGTTAGTGAGTTACAAATAGATAAAAAAGAGATGTAGTTGTCTTGCGAATAAGGTTTTGTATCATAAAATATTTAACTTATGTTTTTGTTTTAACATCACGATGAGATTCGTTACACATTGCTCGTTCATTGGTCGTCGGTTTTCCATATTAAACTGAGTGCCAATATAATAAATTATATACTATTATAAACCAACACAAAGTTGAACTTTCAACTTCATTTCGTGATACAGCCTTAATAGTTTCTTGTAATTGGTTTAGCATCTTGAGAGCTCTAATAAAAATTAAACGCCATTAGACTCATATCTTTGTACTCATAACGACCCGTAACACCGCGTTCAATGTCTGTAATCTTTATACAAACCCGCCAAGTATCAAAGTCGCGTGTACCCAGCGATAGAGTTTATCTTCAAAGAAGTATTTTTAGGTATAAAACACATTAAGTGGGCAGTTAAGATTTCTGATGGCAGTAAAGGTGTGTTGATTGCAAAGATAAATTCTATGCGAATTATTTTAACTTATAAACTGGACATAGATGGTAAAACCGCGTTCAGGACTGTTTCTGATAAGGCCCTGTGTAGATGAGGGGCAATTCTCAAAGTATTTTTCGCAATAGATAGCATACTACGACTCGAATATCGTTCTAAATTGGATGCTGTTGGCAAGGACGCATTTTTTTGGCTCGTAGGAAAAAATTGATAACCTTATTCAATTAACAGTAAGTCTTATAAATATTCGATTTCGATTATTAAATTGGAGGAACTGAATGTTAATCTTCTAGAAGGTCATATTATTACATGTTTCGAATGTTAATAAAATTAAAATATAAAAAGCTAAAATATATCAAGCTGAAGAGTTTGTTTATTTGAACTAGTTCGAATTTTTTTTTGTGTTGATTAGAGCATTTATGGAGGAAGGCTATAGGCTATAAAACATGGCTCTGTGACCAATAGAAGCGAAGGTACAGCGAGAAATGTGAACAAAACGGGGGAAAATTTTCTTTTCTGAGAGTTTCAGAAACCCAAAAAAATGGTTGAAGGAATGATTCCTCTTTTAATGATCTAAAAAAATGTCCGCGATACTATATGTCTATCTCTTAAGATTAACTTAATAATTAAATTAATTTATAAAGAAACAAACGAACATTACAAACAAAACCGAGAGTTATGTTGTTACTAAAATTATATGCTCTATAAATAGCTATTAGGAGAACAGCAATTTGAACAGAACCTTTTAAGAGTCGTTATTTAATTATACCTTTAATTTAATAAATGCTACCGCGCCCGTTATGATTGCATATACGTCCATAGCAAATATAATAATTCACTTTCAATTAACATTACGTGGTGGCCTTGTCTGTTTGTTTTGATACAAGTACTTTAATTCTAGCTCGGGAAATAATATTTAGTTGCAAACTGTTTATTTCTACACTTAAACACAATACATATTTGACTTTTATACCTACTCTTAAAGCAATCGTAATAATTTAAATAAAACTTTTTAACGGTTTAAAATGCGAAATGTATTAATCTGATTTACTGTATGATTGGCAAAGGGTCTTACTCGCTGAAACTAGAGGCAGTACTTAATTGTTATAATTATATTTATTTATTAGTATTTCCTAAAACACTATAAAGCTTTTTGGTATAGCTCCTTGCAATTATCTACTTTTTTGATTTCATCGATGGAAAACCTCCAAGCAGTACCTATTGAAAGATGATAATATTTTTCAAATGAAGTGCGTTGCCTTGTAATGTGTTTTGTCCTTAGACACTTATTAAATAACAAAAGCCTACTTCGCAATAGCTATGTATGTATGTATGGCTTTCTTTATCAATTTTTTCATTACCTTCTTATTCAAGCCATAATACATTGTAGGGTTCCAAAGATGTTTGGACAGCGAATGACTTACCAAAAAATTTGCTATTCATACAGCAATCTCCTTTCACGTAATACATATATGTATACATAACGTCTTGGACTTTTGTTTATTTCCCTTGTGTACTATTTCTCCCTTTCAAGGTATTATTATAATTTTAATTGATAGAGGAGGACAGACATGGCATGGCGTTCACATGATGGTAGGTGATATATAGCCTATAGCTAAACAAGATGCACTGTCCACCTATTTCGGCATTGGATATTCGGAAATCCACAGACTGAAACCGATTGAAATTCGTGAACCGGACGGTATTTCTATATTCCTAATCCTACCCATTTATTATCCAGATTTCCAGACGAAGTCCGACATGTTTCAGAAAAATTATAAATTGACCCATTGATCATAAAAAATTCACATGTTATTGCACATGATGGCACTATCAGTAATCTATCTATACTAATATATAAAGCTCAATCTCAGGAACTACAGGTTCGAATTGTGTTTGTTAGAGCATACACAAAATATTTTTGTGTTTGTTAGAGCATTTATCGAGGAAGGCTATAGGCTATATATACTATGACAAATACTAGTGAAGATGTAGCGAGTAATGTGAAAGAA
This sequence comes from Leptosia nina, assembly GCA_963661955.1. NCBI lineage: Eukaryota > Metazoa > Arthropoda > Insecta > Lepidoptera > Pieridae > Leptosia > Leptosia nina. Next base: position 5,561,278 of record CAVLEF010000007.1, read on the forward strand.
ATTGGGATAATTACTCATAATTATGGGTTTCCGAGGCGTACGCTGCAAAAACGGTTCAAGATACCCAAAAAATACGTAGGAAATAAGTATTCCTCTTTAAATGATCTAAAGAAAGTCCGCGACGCTATATGACGCTATATTTAAGATTACGGACGAAGTCGCTGGCACAGCTAGTCGATTATAAATTGACTCGGTAGCTCGATTGGTTAGAGCACAGCACGGAATGCTGTGGATGCCGGTTCAAGACCTACCCGAGTCGTAAATTGAATTTAATAATCGATTTTTAATTTAGATAAGTTTTTGTTTTGTGTCACTAATTATTTTTTAGAGTAATTTTATAAAACAAAGAACAAACAACGGTTTTTGGACTATTAGGTCTTGACTCTTGTACAATAAAGGAACTATATTTTATATCGATATTTTACATAGATTGCGAAGTCGAAAAGACCTTTTCAAAAGCTCTGAGTATTCTGACCGTGGGCTGAAATGATATGACGAGCTCAGAAATATTTTTACGTCCTCTGCTTTAATCTTTGTCTTTGGAAAGCCTCGGTGCTTATGTTAAACCGCTACATTGAAAAGGTGCGAATGTAGGGCATTGTATTAGGAACGACAATAGTGTTGCGCTTGCGACACAATAATACCACATCTATGGTGAATTAGTGGCTGCGGCTTTTTCCATTTGTTGCGAAAGGACAGCTATTTTAGAAATTGTATCGATTGTTATAAAATTTACAATGATAGATTATTACTCAATAACTAAACTTCGCTAAGATCGTTCTCTTTATACATATGTTGAGTGTAATATTGTAAAATAATTGATACCAATCAATATGTCAATCAAAACACAAACTGTGTACCCATTATGAAATATAGAAGAAATAATAGTACAAAAATATCTGTAAGTAATTCGAAACAAAATTGTACTCAAGGGTCAATAAACTTATTGGTATACTAACGACACTAAAGGTCTTAACTTAAAATCCACATTTGCCTAAGAAAAAAATACTTTAAAACATATCTTATGAAATAGTGGAGAGAAATATCAAGATATTCGCAAGACACCTAAATCGCTGATAATACTATCAATTTCACTAGTTTTTATTAAAACCATTTCGTAATCTAAAACGATAGATAAACGTGGATTAAACTTTCACAAAAGTCTATTATCAAACCACTTGTGATAAGAGTATTTTGTTTCGAAACTTGAAACACTCCATCATGTTGGAAGGGAAAATCTTTAAAGCGAAAACTTTCGATTAATTTTTCTATGAGTTATCTCGGGAGATTGCCATTAAATTAAAACGAACTGAAGCACATTGAAGTGAATAACTTTCGTTGAGGAAGGTAATTATTTAAATAAATACTTTTACTACTACGGTTTAAAACGCGATATATATTAGTTAAACTTGTTTGAAAATTACTTTAACTACGGCCCAGCGTTACAGGTGCCTTGCAACAGCCGTGGCCACTGGGAAGGTTTATAAGTATCTTATTTTGTGGTCAATCAGATTATTTTAGTCGTTTGGCAGACTAAGAAAACTAAAAACATAATAGTGACATTATCCTGAAATTTTAAAGTAAAAGATGTAGTTTGAAGGCTGTTTTAACTAATATTTACGAACACTACCATACATAATCTCTACACACCAATAACGAGGGTTATTAAATGACTATGGTCTATGGCAAAGCTTATAATACCTACGTACTTAAAATAATTGCAGTATTATGTCACACGTAACACCATTCTCTTGCATAACGTGACGAAACGGCTTTGATAGATCTCAATTTGTCATGAACAAACAGAATTGCAGATAGATGTGATAATAATTGAAAGTGGTTTAAGTCGTTTAAATTGGCTAATGTTTTGACTTATCATTGCGCTCTGTATGATAACTTCCTCGACAGATGTCGCCTTTAGCTGGTTAGATGCTTTGTTGTCCGTTCATTAATAACATTAGAGGGTCTTTAGGCAGCTTATGTAATAAGGTGATAGTAAAAGAAATTAAAACGCCACGAAAAGTCTTGTTGCAATTAAAGATTTTTTTTAATTACGGTTTTTCACTTTGACATTCGGAAAAAAATTGCGTCTAGTGGCTGAAACAATATTTTGAAACTACTTAATGGTAGCCACACCAATCTATCCAGTAAATAAATAAGTTGACTTCAGAGACACAAGAAGTTAGATTAATTTGTGTCGACCTTTGTCACTAGTCTCATACACCATGTCGGTTTAAAACTTCATTGGATGAGAATTAGTGAACATGATATTTATTGTGATTTGCAGGTAGCACACGTCAGATCTCACTTGTGAGAAATGTTACAGAATAATTTAATTTACTAAATCCGTTTCAATATTCGACACTAACTGTCGGTTTCAAAGAAATAAATGTCGCCATAACAGATATTCGGTGAATTCTTGTGGAACAACCGAATGTCTTTATAAAGAACAAAATGGTGACTCAAAATTGCAATTCGGAATCGGCAAGTGCTAATACATCCGAAGGCTTCTTTTGCAAGAATTCTCGAAACTATTACCACCATGTCGCAATGAAGACGCGAAACCAAGAACTGTTTTAAAACTAAGAAATCTCCGATACTTCATTTCAGCTATTAATGGAGGAATGTTATCCGACCATACTGGTCTTGCGTCCTATCAACCTAGATTTTATAAGAAATATTAAGATAGCTTTATAGGTATTCGTGTAAAACGTGTGTAATACCTACGACAGACTCTTGTTTTCTTAACATCTTATCGATCGGTAATTAACATGAATCGTTATTTTTATCGTAAATAACATCTTATTATTGACTAAATTATTTGTTCTATCGAAATATGGTCTTGGGAAAGGATGTTTTGGCTTGCTCTTCTTCTATTTATTATAGCTGCTTGATTTTTGTCATGCGGGTAGTTTAAAGCCTTTACAGGAATGTTTTATTTATTTTATAGTGAAATAGAGTTTATAAATGTTTATAGCTAGTCCTTACCCTTATTAGAAGCAGAAATTATAGTCGTCCCATAAATCTGCAGTCGCACATTGTTGCATTATTTCGAAAACGACAAATTGTAATTGGCAACCGTCATATTTCAAAAAGTCCATTAGTTTCAAGTGCGCATCCGCAATAACTTAGTAAAATGTATGCAAACGAAAGGAAACGCATTATCTACGTATATCGTTTAAGCGTTACTAGCTTTTACGAGGTTTGTTTAAGGGCTAAATTGGTATGATGTGATATTTTAGCATAATGTTTAAGCAAATAAATTTCACCTACGGGCGTACAGTATCGATGCTTAAGGAAGATCTTGTAATGGCGTTGCCAATTGTGGAGTTATGATATGGTCGAAGCATACGATAAACTCGTAACATTATTTACACACCGCAAATAAGGTTGTTTTACTCGTAAACTGAGGTTTGATAGCGTTAGGGCTCTGTGCCAGATTTTATTCTTCATAACTGTTTAGTGAATGTGTCAATCCCGGTTTCATCATAAAGTCTCTACTTTAAGAATCCGAGTACAATACAGAGTACAAAGTACTGATTCCTAATACTTCTCAATTAAAGTGTGTTGCTTTTATCATATTTTAATTCAAAATATCTACGAACTATAAATCGATTTAAGATTTTAAAAAATATATTTTACGACACTGGCTGTTGTAGGCAACTAAGCTACCGTGTCAAGTCATGTGTGGCTAATAATCCATGGGTCGTGGGTTCGATCTCAACCGAGTTCAACAGATTTCTTATTAATTTTTATTTTTTCTCAAACACGTCGGACTTCGTCTGGAAATCTATATATTAAATAGGTGGTAGGAATATCTAAATTCCGTTCAGGTCAAGTCTGCAGTCTGCTGAGGAAAAAGCCGTCAAGTTTAATCGCCTTACAGTTTCAGTCTGTGGATTTCTGAACATCCAAAGACAAAATAAATCCCCAACCCATCCTTTTTTTTTTTAGATGTTATACAGCTAAGGTATTACTTTAAGTGAAACCCTTGTGAAGTTTCTAATGTCCTTATCGAAATAAAAAAAATATTAAAACTTACTTAACCAAATAATTAAATAAAATGTGGCTGTCCTTTTCCTCAAAAGTAATCTTTATTATGTCTCTACCTAGCATGAAATAGTTTCATACTGATCTATAGCTAGTTCATTAGTTTTTTATTTACATAGACCATTGAAATAGTATTTATAATTAATAAAGTTATATATAACTTAAATATAAGTAAATAATAAATTATTTATAGCCATCAATCAGAACGATTGTGGACCTTTCCGAAACGAGTGATAGAAAATTATTGGCCCGTAATTTCTTAATCCATATTAGCCGCGCGCGCGATAAGCGAGTTAAATATAATATCAGAATCTGGCACAAGAAACGCGGTAGCAGTGTCGTAACGGCATTTTGTGGGATTCGAGTTGCAAGTCCAATCGTCCTACGAGATTACAAGCAATGCTCAATTAACTGGACACTTGTTAACAATAAAAAAAACACCTTATTACACTAATACGTTCTGTACTGACATCTCGTTTACCCCCATGGGGCATGGGGCAAACACACTGTTCGTTTTACTAATCAGTTCTTTTGCAGACAAAGAGTTTATCTTTAATGCCCTGCCCGACCGAAACGATCTATTGTTTCCCCGGAATTCGAACACAGGAACTCTTGCGCTTAACGCAATGCTAGGCAGCAACATTCATTCATTATGTACATAGCACAACTTAACCTCAGTTTTAGTGATTCTTAGACGAAGCTTGAAAAGGTATTTTAGTTTTGGCCTATCTGATCTGGTCTGGGTTTATAGTTGGTTTCGCTATATTGCTGTTATACATCGTTTTATTAGCTCTCGTATATTTACATACTATTATTAATTTTCCAGTTTTTAGGTAGCTTGTAATTATGTACGTACATTTTTTGTGATTGATTGACGGTTAAAAGTTGTTTAAAATTCGTCTCAGTAAATTATAAGATATCCAGCATTATCTTATACATCTAAATCATTACTTAAAAACGGAAGCCTTTTGTAATATAGTTACAACAGCTGAAATTAACACCGACTGTTTCCCAAGTCAATATTCAATCAAGCCTAATCCAATCGATACGAAGCAATAAAAGGAATCGATTTTCGCAGCTCCGATTCTATAACAATTATTTGTATTTAAATCGTTCGAAAAAATGGCCTCCAATCGTAAACGTTGATTCGATCTGTTATATTAATGATGGTGGAATAACCATGGTGAATGTAAATTTTTGTTGCAAACGCTGCGAGGTCGTCGCCCTCGACGGCCATATTTGACCATAGACTATGGCACAGTGTTGTTGGTTAACAGAGCATGACCATAAAATATAGAGGCCTTACATCTGAATGTTTGCTATAGACATAGCGAGATTACCGGTTCCAGATTTTTTCTAATTGTAATTACTCGCCGTTGACTATCTTGTTTCTGAGATTCTGTACTGCGACTATAATGTTAAGTTATAGTTTCTTATAACTATCTTACTTTAAGCTCACTAATATATTTATGTGGTACTACTTCGGCTAGACCGCAGAAGAGATAGGTAGAGATGTATATATTTATTTATCGATATTTAATTTGTTGCTGATTTGGCAAATAACGCATGTTATTGCATTTAGACCGCCCTTGTAGCCAAATAGTTAAACATGTTGCCTAACATTGCGTTAAGCATGAGACGTGCTGGGTTCGAATCCTGAGGAAACAATAAATTGTTTCGATCGGTCTAGTTAATAAAACACATAAATATGAGTTTGCCCCGTGTCCCACAAGGGAAAAGGATTTTTTTATACATAGAACGCTCTATATTAATATTCAGTTTAAACCTCATTTTGTCTTGAGCAATGTAGCTTATGAAATATAGAATTTGATACTCTTTATTGTAGAAATCTGTGCATTATTAGACCTGTCGAAACCACCTCTATCTTTTATCTATGAGATGTCTCAATTTCGTACATAATTTGAACAGCGTGAGCAAAATTTCTTCATTTATCGAAATAAAGAAAGGGCATATTAAAATGTAGATCAAAGATGAACCTCGCGGATATGTTAAACAGTTTGGTGCCTTTACAAAACCTGTTAAACTTAAGTCTCCGTGGTATAAACCCGATGCCTTACCTAACATAACTGCTCCACATTCTAACGTAACTACGTAACTTCCGTCACCTTGTGTCCTTGCAAAATTTTATCACTACATGAAATATTCAAATGGTTAATTTGTATTCAGGTTAGGTTTGTGTTGCAAATGGCAGAATGCCCACTGTTTTATGTTCTTTTGTAAGCGAATCCACTGAACTTGTGTCACACAGCCCCCGTGGTTTAATGGTAATTTCTTCACTTCGATGCCGAGGATAAAAAATTACGACTGGTTTTGGCAAACAAGACGCTTGGGTTTTATCAATGTTAATAATCCGTAAGATTTTTGTAAAATATCTATTAAATACTGTCTATAGTTTACGCGAGTAGTACACATTTAAATAAAACACTTTAACGGTTTAAAAGCGATATATTAGTTAAACTTATTTGAAAATGATTTTTAACTTCGGCCCGACGTTTCGGATGCTTTGCAGCAGCCGTGGTCACGGGGAGACTAAAGATGGAGGATGTCTCAGACGTCAAAGTAAAGAATTGCTACGCTAGCGCCATCTGTTCCGTCGAAGTTGGTATTTGGCGAAACTGGCTGGGTCCTTACAGAATTGACTAACGGTGTCTTCGCGTTTGCCGGTATGCTGTTTATTGGGATCCAGAGTTTTTAATATGGGATCCCAGTGTTTGATAGTTTGAGGCCGTCCTCCCTATTGAAATTTCGGTGTTTTTTGATTTCAATTGCTTCCTGTAACTCCCTTCCTCTTAACTACCTACCATATTGAAGGGAGTTACAGATAGAATTACAGAGTCCTAAATCGAGCTTCTATTGACACAATTTTCAAGCCGCACAAGAAGATTCACAATTCCTGAAACCAACAATGTACTATCCCTTTACAAGATGCAGCGTTTACAGACTGGATTGTGATTGTGGCCTATCCTACATCGGCCAAACAAACGTACATCTCAAACAGAATTAAAGAACACGTCGCGGATATAAAACATAAACGTCTCTCCAAATCTGCGGTATGCCACATCATCAGAAGGGCCCAATACTACATTCGCTTTGACCAACCAAAAATCCTCCAAAGGAGAGTCGATTTTTTCCAAGATTGGTACAAGCAATTGAAATCAAAAAACAAATTCAAAGGGAGCGCCTCAAACTATCAAACACCTATCCCATATTAAAAACCACCTACCTACCACAAACCGAAGACACCGTTAGTCAATTCTTAAGGACCGCCAGTCCCAATACCAACTTCGACGGAACAGATGGCGCAGTACAATTCTTTACTTTGAGTCTAGACATCCTCCATCTTTAGTCTCCCCGTGACCACGGCTGCTGCAAAGCATCCAAAGCGGGCCGAAGTTAAAAATCAATTCAAATTAATATTTGCTTTTAAACGTTAAAGTGTTTTATTTAAAAATATCTATGTCTATTGAATATTATAAAATCGATTTTAGATTGCAAAAAATTCATCTTTTACAAAATGCAATAATAAACATGTGAAAATATAAAATCACGACATCGATACTTCTTCATTAAGGTTATTGTTTCGTCCAAAATGCATTAATATTAATTGTTTATGAGCATAGACCTAGATTCTAAAACTATTCGAAAACTATTTGTCTTATTGTCGAGTGTACCTATTTAATTGTTATTTGTTACTATGCCGCCGAGTTGTACTTGCTTTGTCTCGTGGACCAAATCTCTGGTTGATTTTATTCTTCGGAGCGCAGATTTCCAAAAACATTATACAAAAGTTATAGTAGGGAAATAAATATAATTAAAACGGTGACATAAAAATGGCATGCTGGCTCAAAGTCCCTTCCTCGATAAATGCTCTAACCAACCCAAAGAAGATTTTTCAATTCGAACCAGTAGCTCCTGAGATTGGCGCGTTTAAACAAACGATCAAGCCCCTCAGCTTTATATATTAGTATATCGATATTACATTATTTCTTAAATTCGCGAATTAAATCAAATTTGAAATTCTTATATAACGCGAATTATCGACTTCGCAACAGACCTAAAATTAAACGTCTGTATTTACTTCGACCGACCTTTCTCATTTATTGTCAGTTGGTCACTTTCAAACCTTTGCCTAATGTATTACTGAACTAAATGCTTGAAATTATACCGTCTGTGGGCATTTATAACGAGCTCCATAAATATTTCACGCAATGAACTACTGTACTTTAATCGCACGCTCCTAACTAATACTAGATTCAAATAGAGAATTGTTACTGTGTCATAATATTCAGTATCAAGGAGATTTTTACCAATACAATTTATAGTAAAAACAACATTAGATTTCCTTAAAAAAAATTATGACTCGGGCGGGACTTGAACTAGCATCCAATGACGAGGTAGCTCAGTTGATTAGAGCAGCAAGACGGAACGCTGTAGATGTCGGGTCAAGACTCCACGTATCATTATTTTTTTCAATCTAAATAGTAATTGAAGATGTGCCTATGTGTCCTTTTCATATTTTATTTGACGTTTGACATGTAAGTGGCATACACCTTTGTTTATTTTTAGTTTTACTAAGCATATCTTGACATACTATATAATATGTCAAGATATGCTTAGTAAATGCATCAGTACCTATTTTCAAAAAGAAAACATTACACCGTGTTAAAGAATATGTTTAACTCAAACCAATGACCCATATGACACACTACTAAATATCATATGGCTTTGATACATAAAGCATCAAAATATTCCGCAACCTCTCTAGCGGAAATATCGCGTCAATTATTGTAGATTACTCTCTATACATTTCAAAATGTATTGGCACGGCCCTGTCAAAAGTAACAATAAAAGTCCAAATGAAAATGACTACTATAAATATATTGTAATTGTCTAATAGCAGCACTTATCTTTCGTTTAACGAGACATTTTGTAACGTAGATCACGATAGCTATTACTGCAGTATTTCGTAGTTGTTACGAGTTGCTTTGAAAAGATAACGCCTATATTTGTATTCAAAGTTTAAAAACACACCAAAAATAATCCATTTTAGTCAATTATAGCTTAACTATTTATTTTATGCATGCTTACATATCCATTATAGATACAACGAATTATTTACTCCAACGACTTGATAAGTTTAATATGCCTATTTATAAGTTCCTTTTCGAATCACTATGGCTAGGGACAGCGAAGGAAAATTTCATTATTGAAAACTTACGTGCGCTGGTTTTAAAATTATGAAAAAAACTTTACGACCACATTAATACCATAATTAACATGCTTACACGATCTCAATCGAAAAGTTAACTGTTCCCGAGCTTATCACGAAAAAAATCTTAACTAAATTATTGTCTTAAAAATTGTTAGTTCGCGGACGAGCGCCAAGAAACCTCAGGCAATTACAATTTTATGCATTCCTAACTGTAAGCAATACCGTTGTTTCGGATTTGTACACCGTTTTGACAATACACTATGGTTAATATAATTATGTTTTGTTACGTCTGGAGGTTAGGGAAGAATGACCCGACTCAGTCCCTTTCTAAGAAAATCCAAGCCTACGCCCTAACTAAGTTTATTTATCGAACTTCAGTACGATTAAACTTGAAAGTTATAGTGTCAAAAAACGACATTTAGTCTTAAATTTCTTAATTTTTAAAAGTAAGTACCTAATAATACAGGTTTGGAAGTTCTTGGTCTAAGAGATATTTAATATCATTTATTCTTATAAAATAAACGGAACCAAATTACTATACATATTCCATTAAACTTTCGACCACTTAGCACGATCAAGTGAGTTCGTCTGGCTTGAAGGACCATTGAAGCTAAGTATAAAAAAACACTCAAAATATCGCGAGTAAAAAGTAAAAGTTATCATGGCATATAGTCAAGCCGAATTAACGAAACCCGTCTTGATGAAAGTCTTGATAAAGTACGAGTAACTAACCCGATCAGCATCTCAACAGAATTCATAAAATCCATAAAATTTTTGACATCTTTATCCATATTGGCCAATTATGGTTTTTTTTCATGTCGTAAATTTATGAATAACGTTTTTATACGTTGCTTTTAAGAGCTATGATTTAATTAGGATATAATATTATGGGTCTAATTGTTTATTGGTGGGGTTTTAGTTTGTAAAAAACTTCGACGGCTTGTTGATACTTTTTGTTTTCTTTCTGCAGATGTTATGGTTAGTGGAATCTACCACAAGGTGGTATCTTGCCCTTCTACCCCCCTCTATAAAAGTTAATAGAATGGAAGTACAAAAATGGCGGGCCTTCTGTTATCTTCGCTTTTTATAAAAAGTTATAAAATTTGTATTCTATAGGAATCAACATAAAATAAAAACTTATCGTTATATGGAAATTAACGTAAGTAAGTACGTAGTATTATGCATTTACCAATGTGTTAACATTAATTATATGTTTTTTGAGTTTGTCTAAAGCTCAATTCTAAACTGAATAACGTTAAGTGAGTCTTATTCAAATCGTTCGTGGTACAAATGACTATAAACACTTGAAGCGAATAATTGAAATAACAAAAGTAAGACCCCAAAATACATCCATCAAAAACCGGCCGCATACCTCTGGAGGGGCAAGAGCCGGCCTAGTGTACCCCAAGGTCGTTCGTATACCGCTTCACAATACTTTTTATATCTTTCCCTTACCTTATACAATGCACTTTCAACTCTATCCCCACGCTGGAGAGTTTAATCTTACGCGTGATGCTTTCGTGAATTTTGCAAAAGCTTTTGTTATAATGATAGGTCCGACGCATCTGATTTCGTTGTATCGCTTAAGTTTTTTCAAAGAAACGAATACGGTTTAATTTTTTGATAATGCGTTTACGGCTTTGTTCGGCGATTTTATTGTAACGCCGCGGTAATTTGATTTGTGAGATAAATTGGGCGTGTTAAGGATTAAGGAGAAATGTATGTAAATTCATATGAGGGTACAGAATATTAAAACCATCTGATTATTTCACTTCCTTGAACGAAGAAATTAAATATTTTGATTCGAGGCAAAGAAAGCCTCAGAGCGGGGATATTCATTATGTATCTGATCACTTTAACTTAATTTAAATATTTTGTTTCTAAAATGAATTGATTAGAAACATATGGCACCCGGTGGGGATCAAACCCATGGCCCATTGATCAAGCCTGTATAACATTTGCCATCCTTTCTTAAGGTTATCTATTACAACTGGATTCTACCAATGGTTACCAATCTTAATACATACAAAGGAACTCGATTTCTGATTCTTCGAACATTATTCTTACAACTAAATGTATCACAATTTGCATTAAGTCGGAAAATAATAACAGAAGTAACATTGGAGTTTCTCCTTCCAAGAAAAAATTAAAAATCCCTGCAATTGATAACCTAAAGACTTGTTTTATAGCCTTAGGTCTCAAACAATTGAATGTTGCTTCATTCGAGTATTTGCTAAAGGCTAAACACTTGTTAAGCATACCTTGAACATGTATCGAATAATTATTAAAGTTAACCTGGCAATTTTGCCTGACAAGTATTTTTATAGATTTTTCCCTAAAAGCAAGTAAATAAAATGTTATCGCACATGAAGGCACTATATAATTTAAAAATAAAAATATTTTTTTTAAATCGGCTGTTGCAAGACTTGAACCGGCATCATCAGAGTCAGAGCAATAGCACGGAACGCTGACGATGCTGCTTCATGTCCTGCCCGAGTCGAACATTTTTTCAATTTATTTAGTATTGTAAAGTATATAAAAGTTTATAATTAATAAGATTATTAATTGTTTGTAAACACATAGATAGCTATTAATAGGACGGATAGGAACTTTCAGGCTTTGTACTTTTTCTAAATTTTGTCACACCTTGCGTTACTCGAATAAGTTCCGGAAAAGCAGCGCCTCTTATCTCTTAGCTGAGTTATTGATGCTTACACCGTTTCGATAATTCGTATGCGAACATCAATTTCGAATTCATCTTGTGTTTGAAACAAGTTCGTTACGTGCACAGTTTCTAATTTATGCACTTTTTTGACCTTAACTTTCATTGACATTGGAGCGCAAAGCTGCGATGTTATTTTATATGCATTTAAATACTTCAGCCGTTTCAACCTTGCTTTCGATTGAATCACGTTACGTAAAACATTTCAAATTGATCGTCAAGTGTTTAAGCAGTTGTGATTTTGACATAAAACAAGTGACAATCAATGCACTAAGCAAATGTAAAAGCTCATTTCTTACAAATTTTCTGTTAATGTTAATACTAGGTGTGCCCGTGACTTCGTCCGCGATTGATGTAGATACAAGTATAACAAATAGTTGGTAATAATGCATTAATTTCTTTCTTGTAAGTTAATCTAGAATTATAGACATGTCGCGGACGGTTTTTTCGTTTATACAAATCTTGGTTTCTTGATCCGTTTTCGCAGCGCAATAGAGGCCTTATAGACGAATAATTTTCTTTTTCGATAAATGGTCTAAACAACACAAAAATTATATTTAAAATTCGAACCAGTAGTTAACCTGTGATTAGCGCGTTCAAACAAACAAATTCTCCAGCTCTATAATTTTAGTGTTGATATGAATATTATATACCTACTTGTGTCTTAGTAGTATAGTCGTATTTATACGAATAACCGAATCAGTCTGCTCTTTGACTTGTGCAATACTCATAAAACAAAGACCAGGTGTTCTCCAAATCACGCCACTCTAAAAATGTATCGGCTTACGTTAATTAATCCAGTAAAGGAAATTTAAAACTTGACACAAGGTCTGTTCTACTCTACGACCTACATGTTTCGACGTTATAAAGAGTTTAATTACAATTTAATGAGCTCTCAATGCTGTTTATTTTTATAAAAATGTTGTACATAGTAAAATAGATTCAAAAAAGAAAGAAAGAAGGGCGAACAGAGGAGTCAATCTTTCTTGTCTGTAGTTATATATAAACCTTTATTATTGTAAAACAAATCCTAAGACATTTTAAGGATTTTTTCTCATATGTCATATAAGAGAAAAAATAATGTGTCTATGTAAATTATATAAAAACTATTTGAAATCGTTCTACACAACGATTAATAATAGATATGGTATGGACTGAGTTCTATAGTCTATGGTATTCGGTGTCTCCATTTTCCCGTTACGCCACCGTTTGCGATAGATACGGTTATGCGATAGGGTTGACATCTTTCTATTTGCTCATGATTTACTAGTAATTCCTCCCATGGACACATTATATTGGCAGAATCTATTCAGAATGGGAAAGCCATGAAACTAAAAGAAGTCATCAGTAAGAAATACAACTCGCACGTGGTCTTGGTTCATATTTAGCTCATTTTTTAAATTGAATACCAAGTAATATACTGTCTTAGTTAAACTTATTTGACTTTACTACCGCCCTACGTTTACGGAGGCTTTGCAGCAGCCGTGGTCCCGGGGAGACGTAATTGAAATAATTTCAAAATAAGTTTAACTAATGTACATCGCGTTTTTAACCGTTAGTGTTTTATTTAAATGTCTACAGACACTATTTACCACGTAATACGCGTATATATTGTTTAGTTTTATTTTTTGTATGCATGTCAAAATTTTAGTACAGTTAAAGAATAAATGACGTTTTGGATGTTTAAAACCCTTCATCTTTCCGCCTTATATTACAATAGTTCTTTAACAACATCGATCAATTAAGTCCTTTTATGAAGACACCACAATATGCTATCATTTCCTCGAAACGTATCAAGCGCAGATGATGTATAAATCACAATATTCCTTCGAAATGTCAATCAGACGATTTCGAGAAACCATTACTCTGCGTCAGAGTATATAGGCTAGCACAATTACCAGGTTTCATATCAGGAAGTCAATTTCTCCCCATTGTCCTTTAAACAATGCCTATTTTCAATTAAGTTTCAATGACGGTAGGTTACAATTTGAACTTATCTAAGGATGTTGTCAAGTTACTCTACTTTCTACGTTTGACAGGTCTAGTTCTCTTGTTTTTGTGTTGTCTGTCATCTATCGGTTCGATTCCTTAGACACCTTTTCATCTGTATTCTGTATGGATGAATGAATACTATATGTGATACAGACATGGTTTACCAAATCTATTACTTCAATTATTCCTATATCCTTGAGAAATCCCGGAACATACGAAAAACTCTAAAGGAAACGTGGAATTTTTGTTGTGTCCATTCCCGGCCACAATGGTCTTGAAAATAATAAGTGAATACTGACTATAGTTTACGCGAGTAGTACACATTTAAATAAAACACTTTTACCGTTTAAAACGCAATATATTAGTAAAATCGCGTTTTAAACCATTAAAGTGTTTTATTTAAGTAATAAGTGAATTTATTTTAGGAAAAGCGATGTAATGTATATTTATTTTCATTTCCATTTTTTTACCCCAAGTCTTGTTACTTGGGGTAAAAGCATTTTATATTAGTAACGGGTTCCAACTCTACTACTCAACTATTACTCAGATGTTCGAACCGTTTCTTAATAGCTTATCCCGGAGTTATCGATAGGTAGTTATTAGGTGCAAGATACTAAATCCTGCGTACATGAGAAACAGCTGGTGTTGTAGATGTAGCGACAGTAACATTTATAGATTGTTACAATGCTCAATAAAATGTGAACTACATTCGATGCGATCACTTCTTGGACTTGGTCAGAGTCAGGAAGTGATATAAATAAACTTGTAGTTTCAAATGAGAAATGTCGATTTGATTACGGTCGTGTATTTGCATCTGTTTCGAAGTTTAATTAAACTAAAAGGGCTCAGAATTTTTCTTCTTAGATATCATAACAAGAGATTATAGAATTGAAAAGTTATTTAGTGGAAAAATACTGAATGATAACTATTCTAACAAAGAGTTGCATTAAAGAATTTAATATTAATTAAGTGTTATATAAAAATGAATTCTATAATAGATTTATGATGATGTACGGGATGCGGTACCTCAATGGGAAGACAACTTTGTAGTCGTGGATTTGATTTCTGCCAGCGTCATCAATTCTTTCAATGATTACGACCTACAAAAAATAGCTTATTTGTAACATGTCTTCTCTCCCTCATCAAACATATCGGTTTAGCTACATCATCCTCCTGCAATTTAGACTTACACAGATAAAGATTATCGTCTTGACTCGAGAGTGCAATCACTTGATCAAAATGTTGACGTCATTCAGCCCAAGAGGCTTGGACCACGTCACTTCAGTTATTGCCGCGCGGTTGTATTGAGTGGTCGTGTCGTTTGCTACTGCGATTATTACCTAGATATTCGGCTTTTAGTAAGCGCATACAAGCTTATAAACAGTGTTCTGGTAATCAGCATTCCTATACTTCCTAAGGAATATTTTCCATTACGTGTGTTCCAAATTGTTGTGAGTTTGAAGTGATTGTTCTTATCTGATAAAGGATTACGCTAAGTTGTCTCGAATGATCTAACAAAGTTCGATAGATGCAAAGTTTGTGTTTTTATTGCGTTTAAAATTATTAAAGTTCCGGTTGCATCACGTTTATTAAAATAATTTCAAACTTAATGTATTCCTCTTAATGATGGCCAATTAATCTATCATTTAAATCGGATTTGTATTAATTGCAATTATATATTACGAAATACTAATACATAGTAAAAATTCGTTGCGAAATTATGCAAGTTGTTGTGTAAAAAGTAATTTGAACGAACAATAGGAAGTTTTGCTTAATTACCACTTACGACTTACTTCACTATTCTTTGTAAATGTTAAGCTAGGGTAGTAAGTTTGGTGATGAAGATATTTTTGGAATTCTTAATTCAAAGTGTAATTTTCTAATCTATGTAACATATTCAAAAGTTCTTTTTAAGTAATCATGTTCATATGATGTTATATAAAATTATAGCTTTAGGTGTTGTGTTTTGTATGTATCAAGTATTTTTATACTAGTTACTAACCTACATTACTGTTTAGTTTGGCAGAGTAACCTATTATTATAGTGCGGAAATTCGTAAGTTTAACATGAGCTTGTTAACGACTTCATACGTCATAATTAACAAATTTCTCTCATTAATTCGTTAAGGATTTCCTTTCTCAACATTCAATAGGTAGGTGTATTTTGGACGATGTAATGTCAATTCTTGGACTCCATATCTTTCGTTATTACCTTAATTGGTTTACTGACCACATTTCCCGGATATTACTTCGATAAACGAAAGAGATATCCCGGGTACTTGGTACCTATAATGATGTAGAACATCTCAACTGTATTTATTTAATAGAAAAGCAGTCATAAATTTACCATCCGTTTATAGTTTACAACACTACGTCAATGTTTGTGCCTTGCATTTTTCAATGATAGTGGAAAATTACCATTTTGTTAACCTTATCTTGTATTATACACTAGCTGTGTCAGTGACTTTGCCCGTGTAATATATTTTGAGCATCCAAAGTGGTTTTGCGAACCTCCTCTTCATCTTTATAAATTTAAGTTGTTACACACGACCCGTTGTTCTTGCATGTTTATCTTAAAATACAGACGTATCACGGACATTTTTTAGATCATTTAAAGGGGAACCTTTCTTTCGTACATATTTTTTTGGGTGTCTTGAACCGTTTTTGCAGCGTACGCATAGGAAACCCACATAGATGAATAATTTTCTCCGTTTTTTCCACATTTTCCGTTGTTTCTTCGCTCCTATTAGTATTTAGCTGTCTTCCTCGATAAATGCTCTAACCAACAAAAAAGGTTGTTTTTTTCGAATCAGTTCTTTCTGAGATTAGCGCTTTCAAACATACAAACAAACAACCTCTTCAGCTTTATATATTAGTATAGATATAGATTATAAATAATCGAGTCAGATTGTTCACTTGTTTGTGCGTATGCTGTCATATATTCCCTTCGTTTACAAACGTCTCTCTCTTTTCAGTTACATCCGTAAAATGGACCGTGGGGAGCCGTGCAGTGTAGTGTGAATTGTGTGTGAACTGTGACTGTGAGTGATGTGATAATGCCCTCTGAAAGTGGAAGCGCGTGGTCGCCGCCCGCCTCGACCGAGCGGCGGCTCAGCAACTCCTCAGACGGTAGTGCAGGGAGTGGATACTCTAAGGCGGTAAGTTGGACTCATAAATTACCCTGCTCAAATAAGGTTTTCCTTTTTTTTATTAATTAAGGAGGACATACTTGGAAAGGGGTTTACGTGAGGCAGGGGATATACCCCAGCCTATATCATCTACACAAGATGCGCTGTCGACCTATTTCGGCTTTGGATATTCGGAAATCCACAGACTGAACCCGAAACACGATTAAGCTTCACGGCCTTTTCATCTGTGGTCGGTGGCTCGTGACTCGGACGGAATTTCTATATTCTTACTACCCATTTAGATATCCAGATTTCCAGACATGTTAGAAAAATATAAATTGAAAAATTAGAAGCATGTTGGACCTAGTGGGGACCGAACCCATGGCCCGTTGATCATTAGCTATACGTTGCTACCATTAGACTAACGAGTCCGTCTAACTAAGATCCCAGATACCTCTTTTATCAACCTCGTGCGTCCCACGATATAATTTCTTTCAACGCCAGTAACATCTTGAGGTTTCAGTTATATCGCGAGGTTTGAAACTTTGCATAGGCCAACATCTTTGGGCTTAAGCCCAATTATTGCGACATGCGTCATTTGCCAATTTGCTTTTCATCAGATCGAAGCCAATAACCTCATTAGAGGGTTGTGGGAACCAGGACTGTCTCTAACATTAAGACTGTAATGCTCATCTTTGATTTAAACCTTGGAAAGTTAAAAAAATAGTGTTTTAAATTCTTTTTTAGTGTATATATAATGTAGTTATGATTTTACACGAATACTGCATAACACATTACTCGATTTCTGCTTCTGCTTCTAATGGCGTGATGTCACTTGTAATTTGCTAATTATGATCTTATGATTTTTTCCTCATTGTCAATAAGAAATATTTCTTGGTTTTGTGTCTAGAAGGCAATTTAAGTTTTTGTTAGATTTTCAAAGGTTTTATATTGGCTCTGTTTGTTTATTACAAAATGTACAACAAATAGAAGGTGGTAACAAAAAAGTTACTCCACGAATACTAGTTGTTAATTTGCAAGTGATTCGCAACGGTTGGCGTGAAACGTTATTTTTGTTAAAAAACTGTTTCACTTTCAACGGAAATCGCTAAGGTTTTGTTTAATTTTTTCCTTTAGTTTTATTAGTTGTGCAGATTCAATGTGTTTTAACTGTCCCTAATATGCAAAAAATTAATGGATTTTATTAAATATACCGTTTAAGAAATTCTTGACTGTTTCCCTCGCATGTACTGTACTTTTTTATTAAAACACAGCCTGTTTTATTTTTAAAAAGTAATTACTTTTTGCTTAAAGTTGTGTTTTTATCCAGCTCCAGCCATATTTGTTTGTAGAGTATAATATAAAATGCAAACGGTCTTCAGAAACAAGCAAGGATGCAGTTGATTACTGAATATTTGCATATGATGTGCTTTCTCACGATTTATACGGTCAACATGTTCCTTTGATCATAAACATTGTCTACGAAGTTCCTGTTCCTATTGAATGTGTAATCTTTGCTCACTGTATTAGCATGTGGCCGTGACTTTCAGATTTTGCATTAACTACGTATTCTTTTTCTTCCAAATAAATAATCATACGCAAAAAAGTAGAATTTCTTACCCCTTCTTACTTTTATTATGAGTTGTTAGGAGAAAAGAGAGAAAATGTATCATAATGTATAGATTTTTTATACAAGCCTTGTAATCTTTTACAATGATTTTTTGTTGCTGTGCTTGTTTCAAATAATAATTATAATTACAAATCTTTTTTAATTTATGTGTTGTGAATACACAGAGTGTAAAACATTTTGTGGATGTTTATTATAGGTAAATAATATTAAAAATAAAATTGGGTAAATTTTGTGTATTATTATGTATTGTAAAAGGTAGGGTTATAAATAATCGGGTATAGCTATTCAAGCTAAACTAAATAATATGCAAAAAAAAACATTTACTCTTTCAAGATAATTTTGTAATTTGCCGTGTGAAATCCGGGTGGGTCTCGTAATAAAATGAAATAAATTAAAAGGTGGGTTCAAAGATAAGACGCGCCGAAGGTTGAGCCCGGTTTTTAAACCTTTCGCTACAAAATTGTCGCATGCCAAGGGCATCCGATATGTCGGATAATGTTTCAAACTAGTTTTATTGAAAAACTTTTATGAGCTAATTAATTCTACAACCCTGTTTCATTATACATTCGGTTTTTTTCCTACATTCGGATCAAGTATTGGCGATTCTGTGCAACATCCATATAATACAAGTTATATTATTAATTTAATTTCATGCATCTTGTACTAAAATCATACATAAACATTTTCAGTATAATGATTGCTTATTACATCTAGAATCGTAGATAGGCACTTCTTTTGTGGATTCTACGTAATATAAAACTTGGATAGGAAGTTACGCGACCACTAAAAGAAGACGTATAACTACGTCCGTTTGTTGAGGGTGCTAAAGGATATCCGATTTAGAATAAATATTCCCGTTCTATAAGATTTTTTTGTAATAGATGAGTTGTCGGGTTCATTTTGATGGTAGGTGAACATTTCGACAAATGCGTTGTCGACCTTCTGCGGTTTGAACATTCGGAAATCCACAAACTGAAACTGCGTTACGACGTTGATTACCCGGGCAGAATTTCGATATTCCGCTGATTTAAAATCCAAATTTCCAGACGAAGTCCAACATGTTTCAGAAAAAATATACTTTCTTTAGAAACTCGGTGGCGATCGAACCCACAACACCCACTACATTTTTACCATTGGCCCAACGAGCTCGTCAAACATCTGTCCTATTATATTTTTTGAAAAAATATTCGACTCGGGCAGGACTTGAACCGGCATCATCAGCGGTCCGTGCTGTTGCTCTACCAATTGAGCTACCGAGTCCTACCAATTACCCACAAATACCAATATAACGTTTATCGCAATTCTAAATATGAATGTATATTGTAAATAACTAAACTAGGCGTGCACCTGCTGAGTTGTCCGTGTGACATTTGCCGGTCGACCTTCAAGGCTCCACTGATTTGAGCTGCAAATGCTAAGGGTCGACAGCAAGCGTCATTCCGTACTTTAACAGCTCTCAATAATTCGATTTAACGCATACACTTAAACCACTTGTATATCTGTGAAACTTCGGGCCGTAGTTAAAATAAGTTTAACTAATATATATCGCGTTTTAAACCGTTAAAATGCTTTATTTATTTGAAACGAATATAGTTATAAGTCCGCCTGCACAGAACTTGACACAATAAGAATTTGTCAAAAGAATGCTTCACTTTTACAAAAACACAAGTAGAATGACCAAAAAATTATTACAGTAAAAGTGTGTACTGTAGTTGTTTTGTATAAATGTTTACCTCACTACAATTAAATAATTGTACACTTCTGTGTGAAATAAACAAATCTTGTCAGTTTACTTTAATATCTTAATTTATTCCCAGCAGGAAATGTTGATACGAGATTTTTTGTTCGCTTTTCTTATTGAAATATTCTTAAATAGGAAGTGGAATTTAAATGTCAAAAGTAACTATATTTGCGTTGAAATCAAAAGTTTTCCTCAGATGTATAATAAGTCTTTATGACACAAAGAACGACAGTAATATAAATGGTTTTATGAAGACAGTTGCCACTGAGCAGTCCCGGGTTTTATTCCCCAGGGAAATGGTAAAATCGTATAGTCAAGTAAGACCTAGATAGTTAACTATGTACTTATTGATTACGAAGTATTATTTGAGAAATATAGCGAAAATAATGTTTTCGCATTAATTACTAAATAATAAATTAATTTTATTATTTCACGGATATGCTATAAATATATTTTGATAATGTAGGATCGCCCAAGGTCTTCCACTACTCCTTTCACTGTATAAACATTAAAATTATTTATCGACTGCAGCCCGTCATGTTTTCTTATTAAGGCATTCATGGTCATTACATTTTCAGTTATTCTTAATTTTTTTCTTTACTCAGTGTGTCTAATGACTTGTGAGTATGCAAAATTTTTCATCATCTAAAAACATATATGATACGTATACAAGAACAAAATTGTATAGCTTAAGAAAATAAGTATTTCATAAATACATTTTTAGAATGTAATTAAATTTCGGAAGATAACGGTCTAATATTTAAAAACTGAAATTAAAATACATCAAATATAGGAATATAGTTTTTAATTTGATTGCTTTTATCTAAAAAAAACGGGTTTGCAAAAATATATAAACTAGGTAACACAGGAGACGGGGCTAAGCAATAAAATAATTACACAGACGGAGCCGCGTAAAAAGCTAAATGAATTCAAAGCCACATTAATTTTAATTTATGATAAACAAAGTCACGATCGAAAACAGTTATTAGAAACAATGTGTTAGTATCTGATAAGGATTTGGTTCACAAACAGCCATCAATCACTCCAAATGTGACCCGAATCAAGGTCCTCGATCTTATACGGAAATGACAATAGATGCCTTTCTTTCTGCGCTAAGCCTAGAGAAGATAAGAAAAAATTCAGTTGATGGGAAATATGAGTACTCTCCTTAGATAAAACATAGTACTTAGATCGATATTTTAACATTGTATTACATAATAGTTTATATTAATTAGATATAAAAGGAAATATTTTATTTTCTTATAGAACATTATAAGAAAAACGTTGAACCCGGTGAGAATCGAACCCATTGGTTATTAGTCAGGCACTGCTACCATTATACCAGCGAGCCCGAAGGTTTATATGAAAAGTGAAATTTCTGCACACTACTTGCAGTGTCGATGCCTATATATATGACTTAGATTTTTGCGTTTAATAGCTAGCATTGCATAAAGCCGAAGATGGTTGAAGTCCGAACAGACGAACAATGATTTTGGTCTGTATATATGGCGTTATATTTTACGATGTCTAAGTAATTATAATGTTCAAAGAATACTTATCAATGCTTCGGTTTTTAAATATTATAACAAAAAAATCGTTTTCGTAACTTAGAGCTGCGTTCGTACGCGATTTGGCATTTGAATTTTGGATAACCTCCGTCTCCAAATATTCTATCTTAGCAGATGAAGATAGAGCTTGCTTTCAAATAATGCAGTTAGCAACAATGTCAGCTATTGTTATGCTAATAAGGGTGATATTATAATTGAAGCGACAAAACCAGTCGCTTTGAGGTCAAGTGCGACAATCACGTTTCCTGATCGATTTTACGCTTCAAATCTTTAGGTCAGAGTTAAAATGAATTGAAGAGTTTAGTGGGTTACTCTGACCACTGGCTCAGTAGGGCGCTAGTAATAGTATTTGATGGTGAAACGACAGCTTACTCAAGCGACAGAGTAAATTATAGATAGTAGGTATATAGTTCAATTTGTCCTTGGTCCTTTTAATATATTAAATTGTTTATTATTGGAAACTTTTCATTTCCCAAGGTCATTTGTATTCTATTAAGTACTATCCATAGATTATCTATTTTTAAGAAGGCCTGGGTTCGATTACCGGGTAAACATAATAGATTGAACAACTAAATGTCTTTGAAAGAAAACAAAGCAAACAGTTATTAGGAGAGAGAGAGAGAGAGGGATACGTATGTTACACACTTATCTCTCTCTCTAACGTATATTTCCCTCTCAAAGACCACATTTAGAGGAATTCAAATTTAAGACTTTTTAATTTACTGTAATCATGCGAAAGACTGCGATTATAATTTTAAATGTCGCTAAATTCAAATACATCTTTTACCTTCCAACTAAATTTCACGCTAGTCATAACCAGTTTAGCCCAAATGCCACTAAAATCGTCCGAACGTCAATTCTCGACGTTTACATCCGCACTGTTTGTTTCATTATGCTTTGTAAGGGTGTAACACACATCGAGCGTTTTTCTTTGCGTTTACTAAACTCTTGCATAGTTTCAAGACCTTGTCTTTTGTGGTGGGTTAGAAAATGACGTGACATGAAATAATATAATTTGATTATCTAGTGTTTCATATGATAATGAAGTTAATAACTACTGAACGTACATTCTCGTTTTTCTGTCTTCCTACAACTGGAATCTGTTTAGAGAACGCGCGAAAACGCGGCGTTTGAAACGCTCATGGTATGGACGCACACCTTATTATCGTCATGACATAATGGCCACTTTCCTTCCGAGGCTGTTACCGAAAAAGAAAACCTCTCGTTACATATAATGTCGGTCTTATTGCATTTTAATGCGCGCGTGAGTGCCGTGTTTTTGTTACAATAGAATTTTATATTGCAGGCTTGTATCATATTACAAACGGGTCAGTTCGGCTTGAATAGTATTTATAGCGTTAAATTAATTTATTTAGATATATTTCCTATTTAGTACTTGTTTTTAATATGAGCGTGCCTTCCTATTTGATCCAATATAAGATATTGGATCAAATAGGAAGGCAACATCTTTTTTAAGATTAATTTGGTTGCATAATTTCTTAATAATAAGACGACGATACACAAACCATGATATATACCATTTTCAAATGATAATAATAGTGTGTAGGTATATGGTATATTTTGTATGAAGCTTGTGCCAACGATGATATATATATATATTTTGAAATTATAGTGAACTAAAACAGAATCAATGTTTTCTTTAAGTCGTATCCAAGTCAGGGCCAAGTTCTGATAACCTCAATATAATTATTTTCTACACTTGTTATTGAATTCAGATCAATTTGTTTAATTAATTGTTATTATTATAACTAACGACGTTACGTTAAGTAATTAGTTAATTATTACAAAAAATAAGAGACTTCATTTTTAGGTATTAAAACTACATTAATTACATTTCTTGGTGTATTTTTACATTAGGTTTTACGTACTACAGTAGTGTATATTATTGTTAATTATTATCAACCTGTGTTAAATTGTAATATTTCCTTCACCTGTTTTTTGATTTAACATCAATGTGTAGATGAGACAATAAAAGTCCTTCTAACCCAATAACATTGAAAAAATCAATGGATAGTAAAATTCAAACACGCCAAATGAGAGCCTCCTTTCAACATACAACATTATTTGAGCCAAGGCGCGTAAGCAATTCAGACATCGCTCTACTTAAAAGTAGAACGTTCCACTTTGCATTATGTGCTAAGTGATGACAAGAACATGCAAATGTGTCTTTATTAGCCGCGATCATATTTTCACTTTAATGTCTACTTATACTGATAAGAATAGTGCTTTTTTTAGCACAATTCAAAAAACTCTTAACAAAATAAACATTACACAGTATTTTTATGACAGATGAGAACAGCATCACAGTTTACTTGATGGAATGTGAACTATAACCCCCCATATAACATCTGCACTAATTGCGCTATCGAACTATTTTGGAAATCTGAAACGCGATTACGCGTGGACCAACGGTCGTGAAAGGAACAGAATTTAATTATTCTTTATTTAAATAAAACACTTTAACGGTTTAAAACGCGATATATTAGTTGAACTTATTTGAAAATGATTTTTAACTTCGGCCCGACGTTTCGGATGCTTTGCAGCAGCCGTGGTCACGGGCAGAGGGGTGCTTTTCAAATAAGTTTAACGAATATATCGCGTTTTAAACAATTAAAGTGTTTTATTTACTCGCGTAAACTATAGACAGTATTTAAATATTATTACCTCCGATTTCCATTCCAGGTTCAATATGTTTCAGTAAAATTAAACATCCATTTGAAAAGTACTGAGACTTAGTTAGTCTAAACCCATTAGAAGTCCAGGTATGGGGAACATAATAAGCATGATTAATGATAGATTCATCATGATGACAACACTTGTGAATCACCTTTTTACGTACCGTACAGATAACATGCCTCTTGCATTTATTATAGTGTAAATTGGTTAGAAAACTTAGGAAAATTTTCTAGTCTATTACGTTATCTGACGATTGTGTTTATTTCATAATTTGAACAAATTAACTCGATAAGCACCATGTTAAGAAAAGTAGACAGCAATTATATTAGTAACTATATTTATTATCTATGCTATTATATTGATAAGAATGCGCATACGACTCGTATGTCGATATGCCAATCGCAACTAATTGTCAATGATTCACAAAGGATTTTCGTAATATGTCGTAATATAGGTATTTGAAAACTTGATGTTTTCACACACGGAGGAACTATTTACCTTTGGATACAATTTCTAATTGAAATTTTCGAATATATTATCGTAGTACAGGAAAAAACAAAAGATGACAGTTCCTTCATGAGTCATAGCAGGCTACAGATTGAAATTATTTTTCATAAACTTTGTATCAATATTTTTACACTCTTGCGCATATATCTCCGTTACTCAATACTCAATAAGTGTTAACCGTAGAAAAATAGAAACCAAAACAATATAGTTATTCATATATGACGAGTTCAATGACCTCTAATTATCGCGTGTCCGTCTATAGACAAGAAATACTTCCTGACAACGCCGTGTGAACCACAGGAAACATTCTTTGCCCAAAAACCAAAATGCATAGTTTAATAAAACGACGTCAAATACTTTTTTTATGATAGAGTAGGTGAAACACCCCACCAATATAACATCTGAACAAGATTGTCGACCTATTTTGGCTTTGGATATTCGGAAATTCACGGACTGACACCGAAACGCGATTAAACATCACTGCTTTTTCATCTGTGGTTGGTGGTTCGTGGCACGGACGGAATTTCGATATTCCTACTACCAATTTAAAATCCGAATTTCGAGATTAGAAACTATTTTAATTACCTACATTACATTGTATTATGATGCACATAATGGCGAAATAATTAACGATATACAAATGTTCATACAACATAGCTTTCATCAAGCTCATTGCAAAAACGGCTTTATATAGTGCACTTAATCATCTAAACTGCTCTTTTGTTCTTTAATTAGCATTATCCGTCTCACTCACACGTTGCATTGCAGCTGCAGGATCATCAACAATCGGTACCGATAGCAAATACGATTTTAATCTGTGTCAAAAACATTCCCCAGCGAAGACACGCTGCTAAACATATTTACATGAAAATCCAGTTGAAACAAAAATCTTCTTTATAAAAATGGATTACCTCCCATTCCTTATGAAATTGATCAGTTTTTGATAAAAATACGACCGCAAAGATTGCCTTCACAGTTATCGTTATCCAAACAACAGCGGCTTGATTACAAATGGATCAATACAAGGTTAACACCTCATTATTACAACAAAAGGACTTCATATAATCGAAGAGTCAATTATCCACCCATGCTCATGACATCAAAACAAATGTTATTAGTTACTAACAATAGATATTTCCTAACAGTGTGTATATTTGGACACGCGCCTCAGTCAAGGACGGCCGCTAATTTAACTCTTGACAGTTTGACAGGAAACACAATGTTTGATTTTGTGAAAAATGTTTTTGACACCTGACTTCTTGCAAACTTAACCTTAATAGCTTGCGAAATTATTGATTAGTTTTTCTTTTGAAATAATCTAATTATAATAAAGTATATTTTACTTCACAATAATGTTCTTTAGTAGATAATATTTAGGTAATTTTAAAAATCCTTTGGTTATAACCACATTAGTTCACGGCATAGATATGTATAATATTTTTTTACAGTGGCTTAACTCTGCAGCGCGAAATATTTTTAAAAGGTTGTTTTAGATTTTTACATGTTACGGCCCGACGGATGTTGAAATAAACGTAAATAGTTAATAAACCAGTTTATTTCGCGTTTTAAAACGTTATAAGTGTTTTATTTAAATATTTACCTTTCTTATTATCATTTGTGTGTCTAAACTACGCACTCGTTACGTAGGTACCTATTTTCTATTTTAGTAGCGTAGGTATGTGTAGCACCCCTAAATATATATATTCCTTGATCATTGATCTTAACTCATCCTTTATCACAATGGTAGTCCCGCAACAATAACGTTGAGTTATCTTCATACATTAATTTAAGATTATTGCATGCACGTATAACAAATCGCCCGTCCCGTCGTACTTTCAATCACAATTCATTTTATTTAGTACGAATTTTACGCTGTCTACTGAAACTAATCGCTCGGAAATGTGTCTTTAATTTCAGATTTTACACCATTGTTTTCTAATATTACCTACAAAAACAAGATTTTAGGTTTCTCAATAGGAACAAAAATATTATTTAATTTAAAATTCGAAAATAAATTGAAAACATTATCGACTCGGGCAGGACTTGAACCGGCATCGTCAGCGTTCCGTGCTGTTGCTCTACCAATTAAGCTACCGAGTCCTAACGTCTACCGAGAATTATTTTTCTAATCGCAGTATCACTTAGACAACAAACTTTCGATACAGTAATCAGGTATTATGTGTTAACAAACAAAGTTTTCCATAAACGAATATCATTTGACTACCTCTGTGCAGTTAAACGTGCATGCATTGCGTTAAGCACGAGAGGTCCTAGGTACAAATCTCGGGAAAACAATAGACTATTTCGCTAGGGCAGGGCACGAAGTCTGATAACCTATTTGCCTGGATATAACCCGATCAGTAAAACGAACGCAGAAATATGTTTACCCCATGCCCCCTCGGGGGAAACGGGCTTTCAGATAATTATTGAACTCACTACGAATAAACAACTCAGGATACTTAAAAAGGCCTGGGTCTTTTATAATTAAACATTTAATATAAATCTCATCTCCATTTGACTTAAAAGTACGCCACTTATAAATGTCACGCTCATTTTAATTCATACCACTAGAGTCGATCAAGATTAATCGAGTAATCTGCACGTCAATAAATCTCGTATCGATTAGAAATATGCAGAATCGATGTTATCGATTAATTGACGTCGATGCACATCGATGTTGGCAATTGTGATGCAATTTCTTGCAAAGGGTAAGGCTAAGTAAGGACGAGTTACATTCAAATTTCTAACAAATAACCGAGAGTTTTTATCTCAGACCTCATTTGTTAAAATTTAATATGGTTTTCATATTAATTTGGCTTTTAAATATTGTCTGTAGTTTACACTTAACTTAAACGATTTAAAACGCGATATATATTAGTTAACCTTGTTTGAAAATTATTATTTTTTTAACTACGGGCCGTGACTTTTTAGTTTAAATTTTTTTTTAAGTTTCAGTGTAGTATGAAATAGACTTAAAGATTATAAATATAATCGTTACAGCTTAATACATCTTTACCTAATAGTTTTACATAAGTTAAAAGTCTTATATAAGGGGTGGTTTAGATTTCCCTCCCATGTTATCTCTTTTGTCAAGCTATGTTTTATTTATTTTAACAATAAGCTTCATTACAGTTGTAAATATATTTTTATTATAAAATAAATTACATTTAGTTCTCTTTGCAAGCGCTAAATATGTAAGTGACTTCAAAAATATTTTATCTCATTTTATCTAAGAAACAAAGAGCTCTCCAAATGTCAAAAGTGTTTATAATCTTGCATTTGACTCCATTGATAGCATTTATAAAATATTTTAGCGCCAAATATGTACATTTGAATAATGTAGACATAAAAAACACATTTGCGATAAAAATCCGATGGCTCGGTATCGAATTACTTTTTTATGAATTCCTTATTTAGATGGATTTTATTACGTCGCTGACTAATACCTGTCTTTTCTGTATTCAAAGGTCGCATTCCTATCCAATTGCATTGTGGTCGCGTGAATGTTTTTTTTATTCATAAATTACCATAATATACTTACTTACCTAATACGCGCAAATTATGAAAAATTAAAAATAAATGTACATACATTATCAATCAAAAGAAAATTTAAAAAATCGAACAAGGTTCACTTGATGGTATGTGATAGGTCCCAGTTTATAGTACCTAAACAAGATGCGCTATCGACTTATTTCGGCTTTCGATATTCGCGATAGTCTGTGGATATAAATCAACACACTGAAACTGAAACGCGATTAAGCTTCACGGCTTTTTCATCTATGAAGGGTGGTTCATATCAGGTTTCCCAAAGGTGTGTCAGAAAAATTACATATGGATAAATTATAAACATGTACCCGGTGGGGACCGAACCCACGACCCGTTGTTTAATAGCCATAAAACCTCTGCCCTTCAGGTAGAATCATTCACGTGAGTTTGGTCATTTTTTTTGTAATATCTCCCATATGCTGAACCTTCCGTGTACATATCCGAGTCGAACTTGGCAAGTTTTTTTTATCCCGTATGATATCGGGTGCACAGCCATGGTGTAACTTTCTCTCGGCAAGGTCGTGCCATTGTTCATTGTGTTCGTGACTATGGGAAATTGTAGCACACTTATGTTGATTACATCTCGTTTTATTAACTGTGTACGATGCACAGATAAATTTAGAATTGCTTGTACAGTCACAGTAATAAAGCCCTTTACTTGAATAAAACACTTTAACGGTTCAAAATGCGATATACATATATTAGTTAAACTATACTAATTATTTTTAACTGCGGCCCGACGTTTCGTATGCTTTGCTGCAGCCGTGATCACGGAGAGAAAATATATATCGTGTTTTAAAGTGTTAAATTGTTATATTTAAATGTGTACTACTCGCGTAAACTACAGACAGTGTTTAAGCTCTTATTTACTATCAGACTAGACTTCACACCACTTTACTAAATAATATTCTATGCCCCGTAGCTGGGACAGAGGACGCCATACCGGGTCTTCACAATAGCAGTCTTAAGCTAAGCACTTTCCAGAAATATTCATTTTGTTTTTTTAATTTTAAAATGGTTATTTATATTTCTTGCAACCTTATTTCCTATGTAAATACGTATGTACGTAAATTCAATTCATTTTGTATTGATTGATTCTTAGAAAGCAATACAAATTTAACGTTACTGAAATAAAATCAAGTTTAAATACGTTTGGGACGATTTCAATAACTAGTAAAATATTTTTCTAGAAATATAAGCGATTTAACTAAAAAACTATCTAGGCTAAACCAGCGGCATTAACTGCCATATATATAAAAGCGTGCTGTTTTTTTCTGAATTTGGGCCACCGAGCTGTACTAGAAATGCGACAAAGCTGCCAAAGGATTCGTGTTTTGTCCACAGAGTGAACAAGTTTCTGGGACAGCACTGTTTTTGTTCGGCTTTGTGAAAATATAGGCTACGTGGATGATGCGCCTACAATACTATACAATGGTTGGATCTATTCTACTGTAACGGCAGATGCATTCATTTTTTATAAATTAAGGTTGCATCCCACATCCTAGACTTGTGTTTAAAAGGATTCGAAATTAGAAGCCGTTTTTTTTAAATGTGTCGTGTCTAGTAAACTGCAAGACAGTGAAGGTAGGATGAGACTAGTTAGCCGTAAAAACAAACTACCCTTTATTCTCAGTAAGAGTTTTTTGTTTTAGAAATAAATAATTTAAATTGCAGGACCCCCTTAATTTAGGATTTATGATAATAAAACGTTTTATTTCAAAATAAATCCTATCTAACTAGGTGTACTTCATGAACTTTCCACGCTATCACTTACTGTTATCAGCTATCGTCTTATCACTGATAACACGGAACTCGTCGTTGTTGTTACAGTTTTATTTGTTAAGCATACAGTCATGAGACTTTTATGTCTATAGAAATGTTAAATAAACCCTAGTTCTAAGTATCTAGTACTTAGAACTAGGGTTTATTTAACATAGTATTACTATTAGTGATATAAGTGTTTATTTGTATAACCAATCAACAGGAGTCGTTTTTATTGTTGTGGAAGTTAACAGTTAAAATTTCTCTCTATCTATTTAACTTTATTCTCATTGTGTAGAGGTTTTAACATTCACCAAAGGGTACATAGGCGACTTTTTATTGTAGTCTGATTAGTAACATTTATGTATGAGGTACTAAGGTAATTTTGTCATGACATAAATCAAATATGTAGAATGTGATAGCCCTTTCTAATCACACAGTAGCTTACTGATAGGCGGTCGATGACCCCAAGTAAAGAGTGTTCTAGATCTTACCTCTTACTATCGTTAGGTCTTTATATAAAAATATGTTTTTGTAAAAATATAGACATGATAAACTAGCAACTGAAAATGGTTCTTTTTTAAATAATTAAACATAAAATATATTACAGGTCATATGCAGGGTTAATGACCGCACCGACCTACCGTAACTTTAAGTAGTGTTAATAGTAAAGAAATTCTCCCACGCATCTTTCCTTTTGTACATATTATGTTACTTTAAACAATAATATATTTATTTTAAATGTCAGCATATATTCTTTTAATCCTATGCAGAAAAAAAAGAAATAATAAACTGTATTTATTTATAGACAGTTTATTATGATCCCCAAGTCCTCTGACTTGGGGTGCACTTGATAGTAGGTGACATACCCCAGCCTATAGCATCTAAATAAGATGCGCTACCGACCTATTTTGGCTTTGGATATTCGGAAATTAAGCTTCACGGCTTTTTCATCTGTGAACGTTGGTGCGTGACCCGGACAGAATTTCCCCGGACTCGGACGAAGTCCAACATTTTAACTAAAATTTAAACATCGAAAATAAATTGAAAAACAATCGATTCTAAAATTATATAGTGCCTTCATGTGCAATTACATGTAAAAAATAATAAAATTTTCTAATGTTAACTAAAACTAACTAAATTAACTAAACTAAAGTCCATAAAACATATATTTTAAGTAATTAATTTAGCAGGCACTTCAAAATCGTACTGAAATGTTTTTTTATTTAGTTTGTAATTCAACAACATACAACAACTAATTCTATACACATGCTTATAAAGTTATAAGTCGAGAAAGCCATAAAAATTTCTAATCTAGCATCAGCCATAATCCTTTTAACATGTGCCTTCACAAAGCGAGCCTGTTCCCTCTATTCAATTAGATAATAATAATTAATATGTGATAGTTAATGTCGTCTGTTGAAAGAGTAATCTTGTAACGGTGCTCGAGTTACTGAATAGAGCTTTTATAGAAGCAGCTTCAAGCTGCTAGAGGCAGAGTGGCCTAATAACAAAAACCATAATTTTCAATAAGCACGAAAATAATAATGCGCAACTTAGGCGAAAAATAATGTTAATGTGTTTGTTTTTTGTGTAAAAAATAATGTTACCACAATTTCGGTCACTTTGCTCTTATAGATCAACATTTTTAGCTGTTGAATATATGTATAACTCAAGTCATAAAATTGCAGTTAGGCTACTCGGTCTATAGCGGCCTCATGTGAGAACTATACGTTTGTAATATGGTTTCGTTTATGAATAATATGTGTTTGCCATTGAAAAGTAATACAGCCTAGTTAGTTTAGTTAGTATAATATTCTCTGTAGTTTATGTCAGTATAAGACACTTTTAACGTCTTCAAACGAGTAATATATTAGTTGCTTTTTATTTATTTTCTTACGCCTCGACATTTCGGAAGATTTGTATCAGTCACGGGGACTCAGTCAATTGCCACTGGTAAAGCGTGTTGCCTAGCATTGCGTTAGCCATAAGAGGACCAGGGTTCGAATCTCGGTTAAACGATAGATTGTTTCGGGCAGAGCACAGAACTCTGTTCAACTACTAGCCTGTAAAACAATCGGTCAGTAGAACGGACACGGAAATGTGTTCGCTCCATATCCATGCGAATTAGATTACACTCCTTATATACTACAAAATAAACATCTTTAACATATAATTCAATAACAACATAGGAAGTAAATCCTGAAACGTATTGATCGTTTGACACACGGAAACCTTTGAGGTGCCTGATCCAATAATTGGATGTGGGTATTATGACATTGAATATCTTCGTGTGCGTCATCATTTACGTACATAGGCCATTCATTAGCTGTGTTTTCAATATATATTTTTATATTTATAGCCGTCATAATTCCCATTGCTGCTATGTAAGGGGTAAGCTTAAGCTTTTATACTCGTATATCTGACCACCTTTATAAGGTAAAGTGAAATCCCGTTTCCCCCTCTCGGGGCATGTGGCAAACACATTTTTGTGTCCATTTCACTGATTCGTTCTTTAACAGTTTAGTAGTTCAGACTTCTGTCCTCCCTGACAAAACATTTTTTTTTGTTTCCATGTTATTCGAACCCTCTAGCGCTTCCCGCAATGCTAAGCAATACGTTTAACCATTTGGCTCTAGAGGTGGACCTTTATAAGGGTAGAAGCCCTAATTTCCAAATGCTTGTATTTGGCTTACTTTTCTTCAACAGGAAGCACGTTTCAAAATGTACAAAAACCAATTGTTTTGTCCCACCACCGGGGTCGAACACCTTACGAACAGGAACTGTAGTGCAACATAGCCTTAAATATATTGTAAATAAAATAATTTGAGTATTTGTCTGTAAATAAATATTTACAGTGTTAGGGCTTATATTTGAAAAGGGTAGACACAATTTGGAACGAAAACTTTGTTATTAACTTTTTACGTTATAGAATTGTTTATAGTTTACGCGAATAGTACACATTTAAATAAAAACCTTTTAACGGTTTAATACACGAAATTATTTAACTTATTTACAATTGATTTTTACTTACGGCACAACGTTTCGGCTACTGTCAGTAATGTTATTGTAGTGTATTCGCATCAAATAATATTGTTATTGTTTTAAAATAGTCTTGTCTCGCCTGGATGACTTTATATTTGAATAAAATGTCGCACTAATGAACGCTTAAAATAATTAAACCTCTTTCTACCACATATTACCAAAATTAATACGCCTGATATCATAATGAGTTATGGCTTAATCTCGTTAGTTTTAATAGCAGAGACACGTTTTACGGTTCGTATCAAATTAGTAGGCCATCTCAGCATTAAGATAAACTGTTTGAACGTAAAACAAACTACATCCCACAAGTGAATAACACGATAAGATTACAATTTATGTAGGCTACGAATAAACATAGGTAAGCTGTTCAAATCTTTAAACGGCTGTCTAGCCTATAATTATATCCATGCGTAAAAATGGTGGTTCTATTAAGGGAAAAGGTAATTTTAAAAAAAGATCAAAATTATTTCACTAAGTGAATAATATGTAATCGATGACGGGCTTTGAAGAGGTCATTGGTGTATTGGTAGCTAATGTAGGAAATACTGTCTATAGTTTACGCGAGTAGTACACATTTACATAAAATACTTTAAGGTTTAAAAGGATATATTAGTTAAACTGGTCACGTGACACGGCTGCTGCAAAGCATCCAAACGTCGAGCCGAAGTTAAAAATCATTTCCAAATAAGTTTAACTAATATATCGCGTTTTAAACCGTTAAAGTGTTTTAGCTAATGTATGGTTAAGAATAGGGCCATGGGTTCGATTCCTACCATGCTCAACATGTTTCTAATCAATTTATAATGTTCCTGAAACATGTCGGACATCGTAATTCCGTCCGGGATACGAACCGCCGCCTACAATGAATAAGGCGTGAAGTTTAATCGCGTTTCTGTGTCAGTCATATTTCTCAATATCCAAAGCTAAAATGAGTCGACGGCACATCGTTTAGATGTTATACAACTGGGGTGTATCACCTACCATGGTACCACCATATCACTTTCTATTATAGTATTATAAGTCCAATTGTAAAAATTATTTCGTAATAATATACAGCTAAACAACATAACAGGACCGGTGTTGAATCTAGATGCCTCTTAAAATAACAATCACACGCATGACATAACACACAAATGCGTCTTGTAAGTCTGGCAGCGTAGCCGAAATTGCTAAACATAGTCACGTCTGTGGTGAAAGCATGGTGCTGTTACGAGTATGTTGCTTTACCGCTGCAGTTGGTCATTTTTCGTGTTGGTGAGTGCAAGTCTTACATCACTAGAACTTAGTGGTATGTTATAATTTGGTTACGTTTGTCAGAATTTTTGTGTACATACGAATTAATGATTTTTGACTTTTTGTACTAATTTCATAACCGCCAAAATCAGCAAAAAGAGTTACCTACTCTTGTACTAATTCATCAATATTTAGGCGTTCAGCTATCCAAGTCCAAAATGTCATATATCCGTGAAATGATTTGAAAATAAATTTTTAGTAATGGGTTCATTGCTGTTTTGGTAGCAACGTATGGCTAAAAATCGATAAGTCGCGGGTTCGATTCCCACCGAGTCCAAAATGTTTCTAAGTTTTTTATTTAAAAAAATTCTGAAATATATTTGACTTCGTCTGGAAAATTGGATATAAAACGGGTGGTATGAATATCGAAATTCTGTCCGGGCCCCGATCCACCGATAACAAAGCCGTGAAGTTTCAGTTTGTCTGTGGATTTCCGAATATCCAAAGCGAAAATTGGTCAACGGCGCATCTATATGCTGCGTAATTTTACGTACCATTAAGTGGCTACAAGTAATTTATCATTAAGAAAAATTGAGATACTGATTCCTTCAGCAGGCGTGTAACAAATTTCATTTTAATAAGAGATACTGATTTGACTTAGAAACCCCTTTTTAGGTTTTCATGAAAGCGAACGCGCAGGGATTTTTTAAGTCAAATTTCTTGAAGAGCTATTAAAAATTGGAAAACACGGAAGTACAAGCACGCCTAATTAGCATCTTGCACCACTAAGCATTAATTGCATAACGACGAATTGTGAAACACTGATACTAATTATTCAAAATCACGAAGCTTGTAATTATCTTCGCAATTAATAAGAAATTGCGCGAATCTCTCACGGTTCGTCTTAGTAAATATCAACGAAATACCGTGGCTAAAGATATTATCAATGATTTAGTGTCACACTAAGAATAATTAGACATATTCGTGATCTTACTTTGTTGCACGTATAATAGTACTACTTAAATAAAACACGTTAACGGTTTAAAACGCGATATATTTTAGTTAAACTGGTAAACGGGGTCCCCTCGTGACCATGGCTGCTCCAAAGCATCCGAAACGTCGGGCCGTAGTTAAAAATAATTCTCAAACAAATTTAACTAAAATATGTCGCGTTTTCAACCGTTAAAGTGTTTTATTTAAATGTGTACTACTCGCGTAAACTACAGACAGTATTTATTACTACGTATGTCACTATTTGGTGGACGATATTAGACAAGAGAATTGCTTAATTTTGTTTTTTAAGATTACTTTATTTTACAATCAAAACGGCAATGTTACCAAGAATTTAAAATTAAAATAGTTGTTTAAAATTACATTAAGGCTGTAGCGGCTGCTGAAGCGGACATTACAACGGATGGATGGAAAATAACTATATTAAAAAATATTATCTTTCAATATCCACACATGGTGCAGTTAAAATGTCTCTAGTTCCGACAAGCTTGTGTGGTGACTCGTGGGCGACTTGTCGTTGTCGATCCACCGAAAAAAAAAGGGGATCCCCACTTTTTCTTCGCTAAATACTAATTCTTATAATTAGTTATAACCATACCATACCGTATTTCCAAGGCAATTTTTCTTTTGAATCTGAATCCAAGAATACATAATTCCCAGACACAATCAATTCTTAATTTCCATCTACACAGATGAGAAGAAAATTGTAACATGCAACGTCGTTTACTAAGAACTTGAATTAGTCGGTCCACATGCGGAAAATGACACGACATACTAGTGATATGTGGTTTTCGGACATGCGAGGGAAAATACTCGTGATTAAAAGAGGTACAATATAGAAGAAGAAAAAGAAATAGGCTTAACTTAATCAAACCAAAGTTTGAGTTGCCATTTTGCACTACAAAGTTTTTTTTGAAAATACCATTTATTTTATTTAACTGTTTTTTTAGACTATGTCATTTTTCGTATGTTTTTTTCATATTGAATATTGTTTTGGTTTGTGATATTCTTTTGGATAAAAATATAGTCATAGTTGAGTTTTATAACAACTTAGATGTATAGTAAACGTAGATAACATAATAATTTAATATAAATATTCAGTTCCCGTCGACTTCAATATTTATATTAATTACTTTGGTATTTTTTTATGAATCATACGAGTCACGTCTCTGGTCAATAATTTCTCTTTCTAGAATATAATCGAAAATATTGTATTTATTAACCGCGTAATATGCATCTTCGCCTAATAGCTAATAAATTGAACCTCAACCAACAGCTATATTACTTGAACACGATTACATAAATCATCATTAATCAATATTTAATCCATTCTACTTTTTATCGAATATCGCCTCAAGACGTAATTAGACGTTTTACTTTCCCTCCTTGCTGGAAAAGCGGGAAAGTCAGTGACTTGTCTCTGTTCATGCTGAGAACTCGCGCGTTAAGTTATCACAGATTATAACAATCTGTCATTTGAGTAATAAGTGTATACTTCGTTTTATAAACTTTTTAGAACGCGTTGTAACCCCTTATATAATCTGTCTATTTTCATAACTGTAGTGTTAGTTAATAGGAGTGTTAAATTTGTTTGCGACCATATATTTTTAGATTTATTACTTTCGAATTGATTCATTGGTTTTAAATAAATTTTTAGTCATCTAAAGTTAATGTATGTAGTAGAAAGTAAATGAGTCTTGGCTTAAAGGTCTCGTTACCAGGCCATTAAATATATAAAAAAGCGAGGTAATTTCTGGATCAAGGGCCAGACCTATAATTTGAGAAAAAAAAGATTCCAATTTCAAAAAATATGTAATTTAAATATCAGGTTTTTGGCTTATCTGTGACCAGATTGTGTAACTTGCAAACAGCGTTTAAATTTGTGGTGACAAATGAGAGTACGTACTATAGATGTGCTTCGATCAAATTCTAATTTAGGCGTGAGTGACTGACAGGAGTGAACAGTGATCTAAGTCTGTGCTTCTAAATATAACCTGCATACCGTACTAACATTTAGAACTGGCTACGGATCGCGCGGTATATTTAAACTACAGCTGCCATTTTGAACTTACCGCGTTGGGCCACTTTCGTTTTTCTCTTAGGTGTGTTATGGAATGTTTACCTTCGTTCAAGACAACTAACAGAGTTCAGGAAGATAAATTGTTTCCTTTGTGTTGTTAGTTGTTACATCTGGTTTATGCCGCATGAGTTCAAAGCTTTCATTTAGAGATAAATAATTAATTCGATGTTAATCTTCTTAAAAATTATCTTTTTGCCTTTATTAACTAACTAACTGTCTTATTGTGTCTTATGTTTTCTGATAATAACACTGATTTTTCTTGTTTACGCGAACATTAAGTGCTAAAAAATGGTTTTTTTATAAAGTAATGTTTATAATATAATATCAGTATACCATTTTGCTTAAATGTTAAACTTAAAATTGAGGTAAAAATGAAAAATATTTTCAAACAAATTTTCTTTCCACTTGTGTAAAACACATTTAGTGTTTGATATTTACGCGTCATTAGAAGGCATCACACAGTATTTGCCCGCTGTACCACGTATAATAGGTGCTAAATCGCTCGTGAGAGGGCGTGCCCGTGGTGTAATTCACATTGACAGTGAAAGTTGCGCGCGCGCCGATATTGATTCCGCCGCATTATATACCAATTATCTCTGAAGAAAGTGTTTTCTGTGAACTATGGAAATGTCGTATTGTGTTGCACGTGTGGCGATGATTAATGTTTTCCCGCGATCCGAACCTTTTATTTATTTGTATCACTTGTACTATCTGTAGTTTACACGAGTCGTACACATTTAATAAAACAATGTTATTGAAATTATGCAGCCCGACGTTTCGGATGCTGAAAAAATACAATATATCTAATCGAAAAAATCTAAAAAAAAATACAATATATATATATATAAGTAATCTTTTCAATTTTTTTAGAAATTTTGGGCTGTAGTTAAGCCCCTAACGTTTCCTAAAGTTTAACTAATAGGTATTTGTTGAAAGCGTGATTTATAGGTATATACCGCGCTTTAAACCGTTACAGTGTTGTATTTATACATTTTGTTCAAAACTAGCTGGTTGTACAAGGTTGTAATTAGTGAAACAATAACTGTAGCGCACCGTAAAGTACGAACAAGTTTGAAAGCAATTAAAATTGTTCATAACTGTTATATTTCCGTTTTGATTATGGGCCTAATGTATCGAGTTCAGAAGGATGCTATATCCGACTGTTTATCTCTTTTTTATGATCTTTTGACTCGCATTTAATTATACTAACGTTTGTATATTACTAAATAACGGATAGGTAACCTTGATCTGCTAAAAAAGCTTCGTTAAGAGTAGTTTATTTTTTGTTTAATTATACATATATTAGAAGTAGTACAGCAACGTTAGATTTTAAGTTATGTCTCATAACGTAACTATACTCTCTTGACTCATAAAGCATTTTGTATATTTTTAATTGAAACCTTTCTATTTGATTGAGATTTGACAGAATATAAGTCTTATGCGAGTTAGTCGATTACCCAAAACCAAAATAGGCCGACAGCGCATCTTGTTCATGTTATATGGCTCGGGTATTTCACATCCCATCAAGTGAACTACTATGAAAAATAACAGTTGCCTTAACAACGATTCTCTCTGTTACAGACATCAGACAGTGCAGATTTTCTAGCAACCCGGCCGCACACAGCAGCAGTTATCCCAGGAAAACCGGCAGCCAACCCTCTGCAGTTCGTGAAAGTAGGGCCAGCTGACCTGGGCACCAGGGCCAGGGAACAGCTGCGACGTGCAGAACTAGCCAAGAGAACAGAACCGGCACGGATAGAAAGACAGGAGGATTGGCAGTCGGTAAGTTTGAAACTATAAAAGTCACTATTTAAATTCAAATTGCAATTAGCAAGCCAAATTACACCATAGCACATATAGAAGCGTATTCAAATAAAACACTTACCGCGACCCCCCACGGCTGCCTGCAAAGCATCCGAAATGTCGGGTCGTAAAAATCATTTTCAAATAAGTTTAACTAATATATATCGCTTTTGAAACCGTTAGTTTTATTTAAATGTGTACTCGTGTAAACTACAGACGGTATATAGAAGTGTATTTACGAAAATTCCTCGCTTTAGGAATATCAGTTGCTAGGGGGCTTTTTAGGAGAAAGTTATTTTCATTTAGAATAAAATTGTTATGTAATTAGCTAAAAAAGAATCCCTCGTTATATTTAATTTGAAAACTTTAATATTTTGAATGTAGGCACTATACATAAATATATAATTTAAAAATCAAAAATAAATTAAAAAAAAGTGTCTACTCGGGCAGGACTTGAACCAGCATGGTCAGCGTTACGTGCTGTTGCTTTACCAATTGAGCTGCCGAGTCCACGGTAGCACGATTTTTGAATCTTTTTATTACATGTTATTTAAAACTTCTCCGTTATAAAAAATCTTATATATTTATATTCCAGTTATGTGAAAAGCAAAGAATCCAGTTTTTAAATGAATGAAGGATACATAAATGTAGTCCTTGATAACGGCAATCAATGAAAATGCCACACTTCCGGGAAATTCCATACGAATCGTTATCACAACTTTCCGGGTATACGTAATTAAAAATCGTTTACCGAAATCCATCATTAAGTTGATACTTGGGAATCTTTAGTGAATTATCTGATTCACTTCCTCTACTGGCGATGTTTTAGTTATGACTATAGGAATTCTTTGTTTATTTGGTTTTCCCTGTCAGTAAGTAAGTAGGATATTAAGGGTCCCTTTTTTTATTTGTTACATCGTTAATTGAAAGATTTACCTCCAGATTTTTTCTTTAATAACGCCAAGTTCATTGCAATTAGATAAAAAGTTTTAATTATTAATTTATTATTATAAAGCTGAAAAAGTTTGTTTGTATATGTTCGATGAACGCGCTAACCAGTAACTATGTTCGAGTTGAAACATAATTTTTGTGTTGGTTAGAGCATTTATCGAAGAAGGAATAGGAGCCAAGAAATGGTGGGAAATGTGAAAAAAAAACGCGATAACGGTTCAAGATACACAAAAAGTTTGTGGGGAAATCTAAAAAAAAGATCCGCTTACATTTATAAAGATGAAAAGGAGGTTTGCAAAAACAAATTTGGATGCCCGAAATGGCTTTACTATTTTACGCGGACGAAGTCGCTGACTCAGCTAGTGAAATCATAATCCTCCAAGCCCAATAGGTGGACGTTGCATCTGCATTAGATGTTGTTAAGATATAACCCTCATAATTGTCTGTCTGTTGATTGTCTTTTGTCATAAAAAGTATGTGCGTTTGTAGTAAATAATACAATGTTATTACAAAAACAGCACTACATCCACGTTGCAACAGAATAATTGAATTCGTCATACAGCGAGACAGGTAAACAGGCAGGAATTCGCATACCTAATGAAAGAGTTCACACAAAAAGTTGGTGCGCGTCGAATGCAATCTATTTTTAAAGCATTCCGCACGAAGGCTGCAAAAACGATAACATACGATATGCGCAGCGGAAGTGGCCGGGCGGCGCCTACAAAGACCACGGTTTCCGTCGATCATCATGCCTCATTCCACTTTTCATATCGTTAAGATGTTTTCGATGCCTGAACTGATTTTATCTCGGCCCTAATTGTTGTATGATACTTTATTACTAGTGTTCTTTGCCTTATCAAGAGAATTCGTACATTTATTGTTATTTAAACACCTTCTACATTCAAAATAATACTTT
This sequence comes from Leptosia nina, assembly GCA_963661955.1. Lineage (NCBI taxonomy): Eukaryota > Metazoa > Arthropoda > Insecta > Lepidoptera > Pieridae > Leptosia > Leptosia nina. Next base: position 5,602,891 of record CAVLEF010000007.1, read on the forward strand.
AGGCCCTAGACACAATTGATTTATGTTACTTAAATTAACACTCCATAAGAAATTGAAAAAAATTACGACACGCGCAGGACTCGAACCGGCATCCACCGCGTTCCGTGGTGTTGCCCTAACCAATTGAGCTACCGTGTACGTGGTTTTACTTAATTTGGCGTCTCCATATTCATTATATTACGTTGCTATATTGCAATTTAGATAAAGTACGTATTAAAATTGTTTTTGATTCTTTTTAATTGTCTTCTATACTTGCAGCTCATTGATTATTATTTTGTCAATCCAGTCTTAATTATGCACCGCAGAAAAGTCTGAAGATAAAATTATTTAATTAAGGCTAACGGTGAAATTACCATAATATCCTCTCGAGATGAACTTATCGAAGTGAAAGAACATTAAATTTAACAGAGGCATTAACAAGTTAAATGATGATACTTAGCAAGGAAAGCTTGAGTCGTTAGAAAGCCTAGGTCAGAAACCTAAGTTTGGTGAAACTCGGCCCGAGTTTCTTTTTTCGTAGGTGTCGACCGAAAAAGTGATATCTTTCCCCCTTCTTGGGCATGGAGCAAATACATTTTAGTGTCCGATTCTCTGATCGATTTTATTTACTAGCAAGTAGTTGATCGGACTCCTGTGCCCTACCCTGCAGAACAATTTACCGTTTTCGCGTATCCTCTTGTGCTTACAATGCGTGTAATAAAGGTTTAATTTATTTGAGATTTTCGCTTCTCCTGTGTTTTACACGTGCAATTTACACACAAAGCGCCTAAGAGCGAAGAGATTAATCTCTTGTAAGAAACGCGAACTGTTCGCGGTTTTTCTACAGCCATTATCGAAAGCTATTACTGAGATTGGTGTAGTTAAGATGCCGCGAGCCATTACATAATCTCCACAGCTATGTGCAAATGTTTCCTGCATTTTATTTGCTTGCAAAAATACAGCGCTACGTAAGTTTTTCAAACTAAGTCAAAAGCCAAATCATTCTGTTAACTGCAGATAAAATGTAGACAATCAAAAAAGTTACTAGCTGTGTCACGCGACTTCGTACGCGTAGGATAATTATTTTGGATACTTTTGCAACCCCCCTGTACAACTCTTTAAATTTGAACTGTTACCCATTACGTCTTATAAGATAGACACATAATGACGCGTACTTTATTTTATATCATTTAAAGAAAAATCATTCTTTCATACATATTTCTTGGGTATCTTGAACCGTTTTCGCAGCGTACGCAATGGAAACCCACAAGGATGAATATTTTTTCCCCGTTTTTTCGACATTTTTTGCTGTTTCGCTTCTACTACTTACAGTGCTATGTTATAGCCTATGGCGTTGCTCAATAAATGCTTAAACTAACACAAAAATAAATTTTGAATTCGAAACAGTAGTTGTTGAGATTAGCGCGTTCAAACAAACACAAACTCTTCAGCTTTATATATTAGTATAGATATAAGTTGATATTAGTTTCAATTTGCATAAAATTTTATTTATAGAGCCTTTGAATGTATATTAAATAATATATTACTTGTTTATTTTTTCAGAACTTAGACAATTGGAAGTCATCACGGCGGAAGCGAGTGGAGCATATAATCGAACGGTGTGTGGAGGTGAAGCGGCTAGAACACGAGACAAACCAGCCTCGGGGCAAGTCTAAAACCTTCAACGAGATGCTGGAGGAACGGTGAGTAATCTTTAATGTCTTGCTTCCACTCTACCGACGGAGAATCAAGGTATCAGATATTGAAATTGCCTCAAATAATGTTGTGCCCCAAGTTTTAGAAGAACGTAGATTTCATTAAGAAGATCACTGTCTGGACAACCAGTCTTCTATTCTTATGAATAATATTATTGAAATATTTTCTTTTCCACATCATATATCAATACGCCCTAGATGTACGTGTATGCTTTGTAACATAATACATAGTAAAATCGAATGTCCTTAATTACTATTGCAATGTACGAGCCATATTAGATGGCGAATCAATCATTTGTGCAAGAGATATTACGTGGGAGTATGGCATTAACGTTTTAGAATGCAAACCTTGGTTTTCTTGCTTTTTGTCCCTCTCAATCGATTATACCAAACGCGTTACGAATTTTATTCGAAACGATCGGTCTCTATACAAGAAATATATCAGTGTGAGCTTCAAAGATAAATTTTATGACTCAGAAAATGTTGTTTTCCCCTTAAAATACTTTCTCATTAACAAGAGCAAGATAATTTAATTAACAATGTGCAACCGATGAACTCTCGAACTCAAATTTCTAAAGGAATTCAACTTTCATTCAAGTGTCAGCTGTTGGGTGTCGATTACGTCCGTCTCGCTCGGTGGCCACTCGCCGACTGATCGAGTTACCGGCGCAAGCGCACCCAGCTGTTACGTTTTGTTACTTTACCCACCAGATTTGTGCTCATGTGTCTACGTGTGTTGAGCTTGACGTACTACTAGGACTTTCTTTTTTAAATTTTCTTAGTAAAATCTCATTTAAAAGAATATTTTTGACTGCTGATAATAAAATTATTGAAAGAATCTCTTGGTCACAATGGCCTGGGTATATAATATACTCGTATCTTTCACACGGAAATTAACTATTTTAAGTACAAAAATATTGTAATTGAAATGCCATCTGGCGCCTAATAAGTGACGAAAATAACTAGTTTAACACAGGTTTTAATTATCCATAACCCGTTAACGTGTTCAAAGTTTGTTTACACCAGTTTTGTAAACTAAGGATGTTTGTTCGTTTATTCGACGAATGAAACAATTTTCCTTTATGGCTGTTGTATAATATCCGTTTGTGTTTTTTAACTTAATTACATATCGGTCATAAACTTGAAACACTAGTTTTGCTGTGGATGAAATGAAAAAAATATTTGAGACAATATAAACTACTACTGAACTATATGGATAGTATTACATAACACATTTATGTGTCCGTTTACTGATCGGTTTTTATTTAGTAGTAGTAGGTCAGACCGCTGCACCCTGCCCGACCGAAACAAGTAATTATTTCCCTGGGATTCGAACACAGGACCTTTCGCACTTTAACTATAGTGCTGGTCAACTATATAGGTAGTATTCTATTAAAAATCAGAGATGTTTATAGGGAGGATGATTTCTTCTAGGAGGTCCGTAAAACATCATCTTCATGTCCTTAATAAAAAAAAAAATGTTGGCTTGCGATTGCACAGAAATGCGTCCGTCAGTTTCCCACGCAGACACATAATCTGCTTTATGTAATACACAATGGGTTAAGTAATATCCATTGAAAAGCAAACAAAGGAACAAACGTGTAACCGAATATAGCTATTGTCAAACCGCATGTCTATCTGTCCCGATGTCCGAACCGCTCCGCTGCTCACTGACCACGGAAATAGGCGTCCAGATGTTAAACTTCAGGTTAACAATCAAAATAATGTGCTTGTGTTATAAACAAGAATATCTCGCATGACAAGCTTGCATGCTTGCATGACAACAGACAATACGAATTGACAAAATTTTATGTAAATAGGGATTAGCAAAATCTAAAATAAGATCAATCAAACTTCATGTTATATCTGCTTCATTAATCGAGCTACTGGGTTTTAATCCATCTTTTGAATTCTGTGATTCCGCAAAGTATACTACGTTTCAATAGTAAATATGTTACCCTAAAGTGCTATAACCAACACAAAGAGTATTTTTTCAATTTGAACCCGTAATTCCTTAATAGTTTAAGCGCGTTCAAACAATCAAATAATCTTTTCAACTTAATAAAATTAGTATAGATTACAGTTACATCTTAAAATTGCCCATTGTTGCAAACAAATTGGACGAAAGTGTGGAGTTTTTACTAGAGATGCGCCGAGTGACACTTTTGCCGAGTAACGAGTACTGAGTTTTACTCGGCTCAAATTTTAATCAAGCGAGTACGCGGCCGAGTAACTCGCCTCAATTAAATATCCATTCACGCGAGTAAATAAGTAGAAACAGGTTCGCGCTGGTCAAGTCGTCCGCTCGCCCTCATCTTCTCGTAGTTTTAACTCACTTTTGATTTTTATTAATTGAGATTTTCAAAGATTTCCTAAATTACTATTAAATACTTTTGGGCTAGAAACAACAGTGTTTTTTTTAATTATATCTACCTAAATATATAGCTTTTTTTAAACAACGCATACTCGTTATGAAATAACCGAGTTATTCGGCCGAGTACGAGTATCAAAAAACCCGCAGAGTACCGAGTATCAATCGCGTACTTGGCCCATCTCTAGTTTCTACACACTATTGGCAGTGCATCTCGCAACTGCCGCGAATATTAAGTTCTCTGTGATTAATACATCTGCGCTACATTCACGTGAGTATTATATTACTTACGCAATTACGGTAATGTTAGGTTTTGAAACGAGTGCGGTGTCAAGTGACTAAGTCCATGCAGCGCTCTGATTCTTCCATACTCCGTATATCCGTGCCTCGCGATGGTCAATTTCATGTAACTGTGATATCATTATATGTTATGTCATTTCCATGATCTAATATTATGTTGATTATATCATGTGTTTATAAATATAGTTGATATAAACGAACGAAGGTAATTTATTACTTTAATTAAAAGAAAGGTCAACAAAATATGAGGCGGTTAGAAGCAGAGTAGCCTACTTGCAATTTTATGACTTTATTTATTTATATTTTTAATCTAAAAATCTTAGCAGTGGCCGAAAATTGTTAACATAATTCTTACACAAATAATAAAACACATTCATTCTCGCCTAAGATAATTGCGTATTTATATTTTCCTCCTTATTAAAAATTTTGTTTTTTGTTATTAGGCCACTAGCAGCCTCGTATGTTTCTTTTCGTCATTAATAATCCCTTGTCCACATCGTAAGAAACATTTTTACGTCGTCTTTCGAAGTTACATACAAGCGTACTCTCATACTATCGCCTTGATAATCAGTATAAAAAGATGCCTTAAGTTTTATTTTCTCTAGGATAATGTCAACACAAGTTATAACAACTCTTGCCCGATGGCACCGTTCGATCTTTATATGTATCGTAAATGTTTACGACCGTAAAGGAATTTTATAAATGAACAATTAATTTTAATTCACTAGACGTTTAATGAGGCATTTTCCTGATAAGGAAATGCGCGACCTTCATGCATGACATCATTATATTTGAATATGTAGTCGTAAAAACAAAATCGTTAGTCGTATGTAAATTTTTACTTTCAGTTAGTCCTGTGATAATCGCTTCGGGATGTACTTATTAAATTAGTGAGTGTTTCGTTTAACAAATGTAAATGGTGCTATACAATTATGAGGTAAAGCTACATTTATTAATAATCCTCTTTGGAATCGTTAAATGTTGCCAATATTTTGGGGACAAGTGTCATCTACAAACAGGCCAGCGTGCTAAAGGACTACCTTCTAGGAGCCCGCCCCATCTATGATAGTGGGAACTATTGAATTTGCTTATGATGATAATAAAGAAGTACTGTATAATTTTGAATTCGTTGTTTCTTGTCATTTACAAATCTAACAAAAAGATAGGCATTAAAGCACTATGAAACTTAGTAAGTATCTTGATTTTGAAGTGTTGGTATTATTTTTTATTGAATTAAGGGCGTTTGATGTTTTATCACAATTACTTGCATGCATTACAAAGCCACATTAACGAAGTCTTAGTGGTCCTCAAATTCGAAATATACGTCTTTGAGATATTTTTAAGAGAAAAAGATAGCAATACCGAATTTTAAATTGCACCAAAAAATTGTAGTTTCTCGACGACATTAATGAGGAAAGCCCACCTTTTCGAGAAGATGCAGATCGTAAACGACCATTTCTAACGAAATATTTACGACTAAAATTTGAATAATGTGGTCTCGCCTTCTGGCGCCTCATGAACTCACGTAAACCGTAAACAAGTTCCGCCGAAACGAACTTGAACTCTAGTTGACAATGATTTAATAACATCAAACCTGATTTTGAATCTAGTTCTACATATTCTCAGTTACAAACAGTTTATGTTAGATAAAATTTTCGATAAGATGTAAACATTTTACCGAACTACAAGAAACCAAAAGATAGGGTAGATATATTATATTCTGCTTTAGCCTATAAGGTATTGAACTGTTTATTGAATGAGGTATCAAATAATAGCAGACAACATATAGATATGTGTATAATATGTTAGACGAAATTTAAATGTAAAAAAATGTGTTTGGTGTCAATATAAATATAAGACATCATCAGGTACATGATTGCAATATTAAAATTTAAGTAAGGCCCGTGTCGTAATTTGTTTATACAATCTAAAATCGAATTTTAATTCATCAACATTCACATATTTGATCATTTTATTTTGTTCCTAATATAAAACTTCAAAGCTATCTTGGTGAAGCATCTAAAGCCTAAAAACTTAGCTACTGGAGACCGCAATACTATGGTGTAATAAATCAAAAATGTTGATAGTTTTGCAACAGCGTAGTGCACTGCCAAGTGACATTTAACTTTAATAACTGTTATTGAATATTACGAATGTAATAACCTATTAAGCAATGTAGTATTAATTAATTGTTCTGTACTGAGATTTGGTTTTAAGGACGATTATAATAAACCATAGACAGAAATTAGGAAACATATGTATAGATACTATAATAAAAGCTGAAGTTTGTTTATTTGACCGCGCTAATCTCAGGAAGTAAAGCATTTATCGATTAAGGCTTTAAGTGTTAAAACCACGATGCGATCAATAGAAGCGGAGATACAGTGGGAAATGGGGAATTATATTCATTTTCGAGGGCTTTCGTCGCTTTCGCTGCAATAACGGTTCAAGATGCCCAAAAAATACGTATAAAAAAATATTCTTAGTTTTCTAGTATTTGTCCTAACTGCTATGGACGCGACCAACGTCTTCGGTAACAGCTATAAATTATACAGATGAAAAGGCTCAAACATTTTTTAATGTCCAAAATAACTATTGTACGTGGACAAAGTTGCTGACACAGCTAGTGGTTAATAAGATCAGAGTGAATGTTTTAATTTCGTTTGTAATCTTTCCAAAGTTCGTTTTGCATAGCTAATGTTTTAATCAACACCTACCTAAATCAGATAACTAGCTGGTAAATTAGCCGCTACAAGTTCACTTCCCACTCAAACGGAATCGAATGTAACATTTAAACAGTCGTATAAACGACTAGAAAGTTCCAACTATCTACAATTACGGTCCGATCTGTCTGTCTGTTTGATCGCTTAAACGTTTAGAACGAGAACATTTCTTCTATTTTTCCACCGGAAAAGCACTGGATTATTTCCATGTAGACACAGCTTAAGTGAAATGGTACAATGCTGTTTCTCTAATGCAGTTAACTCTGTTTAAGTATACATTTAATAAGATTTTAGATTGAAAAACAAAATGACAATACCAAAGAATGTTCGTCCGATCGTTTTCGCAGTGCACGCAACGGAAGCCCTGAAAGATAATTTATATTTATAATTTTTAATTATAAATTTGTTTGTTCGCTCCTATTGGTCGTCGACTAATGTTTTATAACCAAAAGATAGGAATTGTCCTACCAACAAAAATTAATCAATTTGAACCATTACTTCCTGAGGTTAGCCCGTTCAAACAAACAAACTTTTTAGCTTTATAATATTAGTACAGGTGGGAAAATTGCTAATATTTTAGGAGAAGACTTATTGTTATTGTCTGACATGATATTTGGACATATTCATATATTTTCTTTTATTTTAATACGTACTGATGAACATTGAAGTAAAAATACATATTGACTAAGGATTCACGCAACACTGTGTGAACCTGTAGTTATTTCGACTCGCACTTGGCAGTATTTTTTATCGGGAGGTTACATTCAAACAAACTCCACCCACACCATTTAATGACGGCGTGATTCTTGTGAGTAGTGGCTTCATTTCCTGCCTCCAGCCTCCTTGCTTTCCATTGAGATTGCACTTCGGCTGTAATTATACAGATAACACTTTCTATTTACATAATTGCACTTGCTGTGAAATGTAACATGCAATGTGACAGCGAAAATGCGCGGAAGGTCTATGACATTTTGTTTAAAAGTTATGCGTGCAAAGTTCACCTTTGATCTCACTAAGGTGTCTAAGAAGATGTAGTTATAAGTACATAAAGTAAGTAATTTAAATAAAATCATATGAAATACTGTCTGTAGTTTACGCGAGTAGTACACATTTAAATAAAACATTTTTAACGTATTAGGTTTAGGTTTAAAATGATATGTCTCCTCGTGGCCACAGCTGCTGCAATGCATCCGAAACGTCGGGCCGTAGTTAGTTAAAATAATTGTCTAATAAGTTTAACTAATATAACATGTATCGCGTTTTAAACCGTTTAAGTGGTTTATTAATCATAACAAGCAATTAAGATATTAAGCACTCAAAAGTACACTAAACAAATTATAATTACTTTCGTAACCTAAATACTGTTATTTTTTTTAAAGCGAAACGACAGTGTTTTGTAAGTAACCTCTCTATTTAGTTACATACATTATTTTAGTAGATTTATTTGAAGATTTACTAAAAAGTGAAGGTTAGTTCAAGAATATCTGCTTCATTCCTCAAATCCTTATCGATATATCGATTGTAAATTCTAGACCCGATAATAGTAAAAAATGAACATGTAATATTAAAACCACATAGTAGAGAGTAAAGACAATGCCATATAAATAATGTACGAACCAGGAAACCGTGCGGTGATCTAAAAGCGACGTAACGCATACCGCTGTAATAATCGTAACGTTTCTTGCGTACGCACTATCGCGCTCGACTTAAAAGGCTGTAATCCTAATATTATTCGAGCCATATTCGCGTTGACGTCTTATGTGGTAAGCGGGAGCGGGGTTATAATTTATGTCGTGGAAATGGCGCAAATAGTACGGCACAGTTTTTATTTATTTATCATTCTAAGTTATAAACGCCACAGGACATATTTTAGCTTTGAAAACTTTAAAATGTCACATGAAGGAAGCAGTATATAATTTAAAAATCAAAAATAAATTGAAAAACTTTTCGACTCGGGCAGGACCGGCATCGTCAGCGTTCTGTGCTATTGATCTACCAATTGAGCTACCGAATCCTACACCTCGTCGTCGAATTTTTTCAACTTATTGATACATGCACCTCTCGCGCAATGTAATTTCAACCTTAACACTTGCGTATTAAGGTTCAACGTTCAAATGCTTTGCAGCTTTAGAAATCATTGAAGATGAAATTATAAAGTTATAACGTTTGAAAACTGACGATGCCAGTTCAAGTCCTGTCCGAGTCAAAAATTTTTTCAATTTATTTTCGATTTTTAATTTATATTTTAGCTTATAAAAAAAGACAGCTTTATCGCTAAACAGCGATCTCTTCCAGGCAACCTGAATTTTAATGTCTACAACAGAGGACATATACCTACAAGATCTAATGAAGATGCGTCGATTTATTTTGGTTTTCCAAAATCTACGACCAAAAAGGGAACCGCGCATTTACATTTACACGTTGATATTTGAACATGGACGTGTTCCAATTACGTTATTCCCACTACTCTCTTAATGTTCAGTATTCCTAGACGGGGTATAGATTTTCACATCATGTTAGATTTTGGGATATTTTCACAAAATCTAACATGTTAGATGCCTGGATATGAACACATGCCTTTATGGTATGACTATTGTACTGAAACAAATTTTATACTCATGTATTTTTGCGGTAACATATAGACACAAATCCTACACACATAGATGTAAATATTGTCTTTGGCATCTACATTAGTTAAATCGCTTTCTCGCCTCCCTTGCACCACAACGTACAATTAAACCCGCGCACGTACAACACTCGCTAAAACTACGCGTCATTAGATAAGCGATAGAGATGTATCTTATAATTACACAAATTCTTATTTTAACTATTTCTGTTTTAACCAAATTTTAAATCCGACGTTGCGAGAACAACTTTTGTACAACAACAAAAAGTTAGTACGTTTATGAAATACGAAATTCATAATATATTGTTTTTTTTTTAAAGGTGCGTTGGTAAGTCAACAAAACTCTTAAGTCAATATTATTGAAAACGTATACAGCAATTTAATCACGCCACAAGTGAAAAAGGGCAAGACAGTTTACGTTATTTTTGTTTACTATTATTGTTCAATAAAATTCACTTCAATAAAACTTTATTAAACATCTATCTAGATTAAAAAAAATCGATTACACGAGTGGGACTTAAACCGGCATCCACACCGATGCGTGCTGTTATTTCACAAGTCATAATTGAATGCCCTCAAGTCTACGAATCGACTCTCGCGCATGGAAATTAATAAATCGATTGTGTGAATTATAAATACCACTACTGTAAGTAAGTATATTTGTCGCTACGAAGATTTGCCCTATCGGCCACGTTGCCTCGTTATACGAAGCAACACGACCTATCCACCATTTCAAAAGTTAATAAGCCATCTGCCCATCAGCACCTCTATAAAAGGCTCCATAAAGCTCGTTAATGTTTGGCCCGATCATGCATTATTTACATGCTCCTATAGAAAGTTCCGTCTGCCCTATTTGGTAATTTCGCTCGAGTGGCTGGTTCTCACGAGACGTAGGAAGCCTCAGAGGAAGTCTTAACTAGCGCAATCTTTTAATCGAAACAGCTTAAGATTCTATCGATTATAACGTAAACACGATTATTCAGAACTTGCTCGATTTAATAAATTATATCGAATTATTTTAGTTCTTATAACTCGATGCATTTTCATGGCATAAACTCTTGCTAATTAGTACTCAAATAAATCATAGACAATAACTAGAAAAATGAAATACTACCTGTAGTTTACGCGAATAATACACATTAACGGTTTAAAACGTGATATATATTAGTATGTCTTACCGTGACCACGGCTGTTGCAAAGCATCGGAAACATCAGGTCGTAGTTAAAATAAGTTTTAAACGCGTTTAAGTGTTTCATTTAAATAGGGAATAATGCTTAAATAAATCTAAACTAAAAATAAATTTGGATTTGTAAAATGACAAATTAGAGAAATTATAGAGCAAACAACGCGGGACAATCCTGACCGTGACGTAATTTTTTGTCAGTCAATCTGTTATTTATTTATATCATGAACATTGTTTAATCTATACTTACAATGAGATCAATAATATTCATAAAATGATTTATTTATATATGTTAAGTCTTATTCAAATATAAATATAACATATTTAAAACTATTAAGATTGGTTCAGTCAGAGAGCACTAATTTTCAGAACAATATGCAATGAAAGTTTTGTTTAAGAATAAATAATTGTAGCGCTGTATGTTTACAGCAATAAACATGTTGTGGAAACATGTTTACAGTAGTCAATAAACATTAAATACGTTCGGTCACGCGAAACAATTTCCACGTACGTTTATTTAGTAGCCGATACCTAATTACTGTCGTTATCCGACATTCACCTGGGTAAATGCCACAAATTGTGGAGCCGCTCCTTCGTGGAAAAATCAGTTTTAAAACTGATTGATGTGAACCTTGGTCTTGTTAATAATAAGAAGCTCCCCTGTAAGTTTGTTTGCTTGTAGATGTTTCTGGAAATGTTTTTGTTATTCTATACAAAGTTAAGTATCGTCTGTAGGTACCTGAATAATACATATTTACATAAACACTTTTAACGGTTCAAAACGAGAAATATTATCTTATTTACAATTTATCTAACTGGCCCGAAGTTTCGGATGATTTGCAGCCTTAGTTACAGGAGGACCACGTCCCGTATATATATCGCGTTTTAAACAGTTAAAACTTTTATTTTTAACTCTAAACGAAGTTATTAAAATTTTCACGGATATAAATCTTTAGTTCCTTGAAACCTTGTTCAACTCATGGGGAAAGTATAAACAGTTTTGCTCTGCGCAGCTCACAATTAAACAGGAATAAATCGGTTTAAACAACGAATTTTTGCTATTCAAATGCATTTTAAGCTTACTTAAGTTACTACTGCATTAGCCCTTATATCTAAGTTTTGAAACACGCTATAAAATGTCGCGATAAGATATGATTTAAGAAGGGAAATGTATGTTTCCGCGTCATTACGATAACTATTGCAATTCGCTATCGGTTAAGGAATGTGGGAATAGAGTAAAGGCAGAGCGAAGGTTTACACCCAAGTTGGTAACACTTTTCAACTTTAACTTTAACCTTCCCTCGTCCTCGCCCTTTGAAATTCGACTTTCGGAAGTATTAAACGATATATATGTTTTTAAAATTGTACATGAGGAAATAATTTTAATCTAATCCTTCCAAAACCTTATATTGTGTACCCACTGCACAATACTATCCTGCTTCTCTTTACTTCAATTTGGATCGCCTCATGTTTACTATAAACTAACATTATTAAATGAAATCAAATGTGATTTAAAAATCGAAAATAAATTGAAAAAAAAAATCGATTTTGGCAGGTGTTGAACCAGCATCGTCAGCGTTCCGTGCTGTTGGTTCAAGCCCTGCCCGAGTCGAAAATTTTTCAATCTATTTTCGATTTTTAAATGATATAGTGCCTTCATGTGCAATAACGTGAAAAATATTAAAGTTTTCAAACGAAATCAAATGTGTAAAGCTTGATTAACATTGTACTATGAAGGTATCATTTCTAGTGCACGGTCAATTGACTAGTTATTATATTTTTCACGCTGCATTTTAAATAGGTACTTAACTTAATGATACTTCATTATATATCACTTATGACTCCTTACCTATAATTGATGTCTTGGAATGATCATTTAAAAATAAAGATTTTCAAGAAGGTTTTATTAAGAAATAAAAAAAATAGATATATAAATAATAATATAATAATTTTTAAAACATTTGCCTAAATACTGTATGTAGTTTACGCGAGTAGTACTTACACATTTGATTAAAACGCTTTAACGGTTTAAAACGAAATACATATTAGTTAAACTTATTAGAAACTTACCTAAGTACGGCCCGACGTTCCGGTTGATTAAAAAAAAATCATATATATCACGTTTTCCACCATTAAAGTGTTTTATTTAAATCGTTTCTCTATTTAAATTAATAGTCTTTTCAAACTGAGTCGTTTCAAATTAACCGAAATTAAGTGACATGGTGTCTCAGACAAATCTGTTACCATTAGGTTAGAGATTTGGCGTTGGTATTCACTTATAAGAATTAGTAAATGATAAAGTAATGTGAGTGGGGTGCATGTATATCCAATAGGTTGAAAAAATTCGGCGGTGACGTGTAGGACACTGTAGCTCAATTGGTTAGAGCAACAGCACGGAACGTTGTGGATGCAGGCAGAACTTGTCTGCCCATGTCATAAATTTTATTAATTTATAGTTGATTTTTAATTATAATGTAATCCTATACGTCGTGCCTACAAACCATCTTTTGAAAAAGCTTAAAACCACATTTACTCTTAAGGGGTCACATTGTCTATAATGATGTAATTAAATTAACCCATTTTATTAACGTCGTGACAATGAACGTTTCCAAAGCGTCATTTCGAGTCACGTCAAAGAATTCCGACATTTCTCCATCGTTCTCGCTAATAGAGCAATGTAACATGTCGGTCTTCGATCACGTATGTCGTTAACTCGTGAATTTTTGCACGATATACATATCTTGTGTTCTAACATTACTGTATTGTGTAAATTAAGTACGACGTGCTAGTAGGTTACGCTTTTACACATTACTGCCCACCACTTAACTGTCAACAGCTCTTAGGTAAGAATTACGTGACACATTTGAAGCACTAGTTACTAAATAAAAAAAAAACCTTAACGGTTTAAATCCGATATATATTAGTTAAACTTGTATCTAATATATATCGCGTATTAAACCGTTAAAGTGTCTTATTTAAATGTGTACTACTCGCGTAAACTACAGACAGTACTTCAACAGTTTTAACACTTAAATAAAGTTTTGTTATTCCTAAAAAAAAAATAAACTACAATATTCAAGTTACATGTTATAACGCAATGGGGTTACAAGGCTCGCACTAACCAAAGCTAGATTTGCTTATAAGAGTGATGGTATGTGAAAAGAGCTTAGCTTTCAAACGGCACTTTACGTATTTGGTAACCGACCGCGCAGGAAGCTTCGGAGAGCTACAACTTTTTCTCGCAGTGCCATACCGTGGCCAGCTCCATAATGTGCGGGAGAAATTCCATGAGAATCGGGAATATTGCAAGGCTTTTTGTTTGAAGGCTGTTTCAAAATGAGATATCTAGGATCGGCTGAAACGAAGAAGGATTGGCTTCAATATTTATTACGTACTCCTCGACATCGCTTTCATACAACGATCGTAACAAGTAGAATTTTTTATTGATTACTAGCGGTACTAGCGACTTCGTCCGCGTAGGATAGTTATTTTGGACATCAAAACGTCTTCGCAAACCTCCAAATCATCTTTACCAATTGCTTCCTACGACTTCGATCGCGTCCCGTCTTTCTCGCAATTAACCTTAAATGATAGACATTACTGTTACTGGCAATTTCATTTCATTCTTTTGTACATATTTTATGGGTATTTTCAACCGTTTTTGCACGTCTATCGTTTTCTGAGATTGGCGCTTCCAAACAAACTCTTTAGCTTTATAATGTTAGAATAGACATCATTTTATCACAGTTTTATAATTTGGTTTAGATTTCGTCACATGCAATCCTTTATAAGCATTTTCTACACACTCACATCTCAAAAAAGTGGGAACTAGTTAAGCTGGGCTGTAACTCCTTTCGGCTTTGCAATGAAAAGGCAAAAAAATTAACATTATTCAAAATTATGTCTAATAAATATGACGTGTAACTATATAATCGTTGTGCTATTCTAGAACATTTTAAACCATGTTCAAGTCACTTGAAGCAAAATGTTTTCCTTGGAGAAAAGTACCTAAATAAAATGTTTTGTTGTGTCAGTTTCATAGTTTATCTCAACGAATTATGTGCTTATATGTAATTATCCTACAAGCGCAGATAAGACTTTTAAACCGCATACAAATTGTAATTGTGTGGTTTTTCTTCGCATTTTTGCGGTGAAGTTTTAAACCAACCTTATGAAACAACATTAGAGTCTCGTAAATCGGTAATTTAACGGTAAATTAATCGGTAATATTACTTGTAAAAGGTTACATAAGCATGAAGTGGAACTCTACGAAAGGACCTGCTGGTTATAATTATTTTCTAGAAAAAGATTTAAATAAACAAATAAGAAAACATTGCTTAAATTGGTAGTTCCTTTTAATGAATTTATTTTATCTGTGTTTACGCAAAATTTTTAAAGTTATCCTCTTCTATTTGTATCTCGCACGATCCATCAATCGACGTATCCTTTGCTCAAGGAAATTGATTCGTGCGATACGTCACGAGCTTGCGTGTCTCGGGTTCGATCCCCGAACAAATTGCACACACGCTTTCCGTGTTCCCATCCATTGGGGTCCTGATTTACACTTTATGTTCTGATAAATCTGTGGGAAATGACCTTTAACGCAGATTCGCTGTTACTGAAATACCATGTGTAACTTTTACTTTTGCGAATATTTAGGTTAAAAATCGATTATAAATAAAAAATGAGTTCGTTATATGTGATTATATATTTTTTTATTATTTGCTATCGTCTCTCGTCGACTAGCTAGTTATATAAGCTGTCTCCGGCTGTAAGCGTACTCTCAAGCAATAATTTCTTCTTTTTTTTAGCTGTACAAAGAAAAATACAATCTGGTATATATTTGTGTATATTTTTATATTGTATCGAGGGCATAACATTCCAGCGTCACGTCGTTTCCGACGTTACACTTCGATTATAAAACGCAAACATGAACCATAACTTTTTCGTCTGTGTTAACACAGCTAACATTAGAAAGGATTTTGATATTTTAAAGACAAGTGACGTAACGTAAATGATACAAAATTATGGTCCGAGCACATCGTAGGGGTCAACTCAGTCACGAACGAGTTCGTAAACGAATTGTTTACATCACTACTCATGTCAATTTTCATTTCTTGTCCCAGTTGTTAGTGCGCTCAGATAGTATTTTATAGACATACTGTTATACAATACATCATCTATACAAATAAATAAATTAATAGTCCTTATGTATATAATTGACGTTTAAAGTAAAGCAGTCAATGATGTGTTAATTTTTTAGTCAAATTTAGTACCGCGAAATTAGTAAAGAAATTCTGGTGGGCAAAGTTTTATTATTTCGATTAGTAAATACTTGGTCACTTTCTAAATACAAAATTATCACCTTTTGAACAAATATATTTTTTTACCGTCGATGTGAAAGGAACCGTTTACAAGTAAATTCAAATGATTTTTAATCGTTTGTGGTAAAAAAATTTAATTGAATTAAGTAGAAAAAGAAAGAAGTTATTCTTAGATTGTAAAAATAAATTTGGTAGCAGGTGTAAGGAATTGATTTATCAACTAATAAGTTCATCAGCAATAAAATCAGCATAAATCATACGTCGCTAACCAAATTCATAATTTGTCAATGAAAGTGAAAATAAACATACCCCGTCCGATACTTTCGCCGTAACACTTTTGGACATTTGAATAGAAAGCAATTCTCAAATTACGAAGAACGAAGAGTATGTTAAGCTTGTATATATTCATTTTGTGTAGTAAATTCTTACGTAACATACCGTCACTTTTCATTGTGCGTTGCTGTCTTCGATATAAATCTATATACTAAAAACATTTCTCACCTGTTTTTTTTACGAAAGCAGTAGGGTCTACTGGTTTTCTTCTTTTACCTTTTACTAAGACGGTTAGTGCATTAGTAATACAGGCTTACCGTATAGATGAACGCACCGTGCGACTCATAGTCAAATATTTGCTTCTGACAAACATCTTAGCAAATGGTAAATAGTCACTAGCTAGTTGGTAGGTGCGAATATGAGAACGGAATTGCTTGTATGTGAATAAACGAAATCGAAATTCGCAAATCATTGGCAGTATTCAGCTTTAAATAGTTTTCTCTTTAAATTAAAACAAAAACCAAAAGCTTATAAATAAATTCTTATCTACTGAAAATGTTCTTTTATAATAGAAACACAATTAACTATGTCAATAAGATCATAAATTGTAATTTTCTCATTTATTTATAAAAGATATTTCTTCTATTACAGCGCTGGAAGAAGAAGGCGAAATCATCTCGCGCTATACACAGACGATGATGCTCACGACCTCAGTGACCTTGGTATTGGGACATCGAGTACCAAGAGCAGTCTAAGCGAGGACTGTGACACGCACAGCTTAGCGGTAAGAAACAAAATTGAGCACAACAATTATATCAAGCTGTCAAGAAATTAAACAAACTCCTCTTATATTTCTTTCAATTCATTTCAGAGCGACGGAATGGATCTCGATAAGAACCATTCAGACATGGACAATATGTCAACTTATGAAAGCAACCGAAAAATAGGATCTAGTGCTAACGAATACGATACATGCACGACTACGACCATAAGCTCCCCCGAGCCTGAAGAATACACGTACGAAAGTGCGATTGAAGGATACAAATCCAGAATCATTTCGACGACTAACAGCAGCATGGTCAAAACAGTTGTCAATAATAACAGCAAGGATAGGTCCCCGGATAAATCTAACGGCGATGTACATAAGATAAGGACATCCGTTAGTAATAAAATAGAAGAAAAACTTTTTTCTTTTCAACGAGAGAGATCGAACGACCTAAGAAACAATAACCCAAAGAAAGATTTGCCTAAAGTAGACATACACAAACGGAGAGAACAATTTGAAAGGGAAAATTCACAAGAATCCCAAGTAAACAAATCTAAACTACATGATATTGCGAATAAAAAAAGTATCAAAGAAAGACTGTCTAGCTTAGAAAAGTTTACAGAAGAAAATCAAGTTCAAAAGTCTACTAGTGACCTGACAAAGTTACCAACCGAAGTAAAACCATTGAAAGATCGTTTATCTTGTTTAGAAAAAGTGAAATCTACAGAGCCAGAAAAGGTCAAAAGAATCTCTAACGGAGATTTAAGCAACACTAAATCATTGAGAGAACGATTGTCGAGTCTCAAGTCTCAGACGTCGGAAGAAGAAGTAAAAGTAACGAAAACTGAAGTTAAAGAAGTTTCAATGAGTCTTAAAGAGAGGCTGTCGTGTTTGGACGCTGCTAAAAACAAAGAGATTCCTAGGATATCTGTTGAAGAACAAATTTCTTCAACAACAATTCAAACCTGTGGAGTAACTTCAAATGAATTAAAAGACGAAGTGTCAAATAATAATTCAGTTAAAGAGAACTTGTCAGGAATAGAGAATCAGATGCACAGTTTCTGTCGATCTCTCGACAGTTTAGACATAAATGACCAAGCTTCACCTAACTCATTCGAAAGAGTTCAAAGTCTCGAAGACTTTGACTGTCCTGAAATGCAAAATAATACAATTCCAAGTGATATAGAAACAGAAGATAGTGGAATTCATACTGCTAGAGATTCTTGTGCACCTGCAGATGACATCGCTGATCTTACTCAAGTAGCTTCTCCTATCGGAGAACCTATGATTGAGGTTTCCGAATATGAATCATTAAACGAAGATGGTTTAATGCTAACACCTGCAGTAAAGAACTCCAATGATACTACCGATCAATTTGAGGGCAATAAGGATGTTCTTATAGAGGAGCTCGCTGATGACAACAAAACGGAAGATACAGATAGCGCTAGCAATTACACACAAGCGTTGTCACACCCTGAAGATTTAAGTGTCTCCGAAGACGTAACAGAGATACAAGTCGATAAAGAAGACGAAGACACATTAAAAAGCTTGGAAAATCAAGATTCCAGTGTAAGTCTCAATGAACCGGTGTCCACAGCGTCAGATGGAGATGCTGTGGTGTTTGAAGGGAAAATGACTATCCACTTAAACTTGAATGAAATATGCAACAACTTAAACTCTGGTGCTGGGAACAATGCTAGCGAGTCTGGCGCTGACAACACTAACAGCAGTGAATCTACTAACAAAAGCATGCCTATGGTAACTGTTTCTAATATAACAACTACTACTAACATTTCGCCAAAAAATTCCATTAAAACATTGAGATTATTCGATCAGAATTCATATATTAACAAACCCATGAATGTAGTACCATCACAATCGCCCGAAAGTAATGTAGGTTATCACGAAGTAGCTCAATTTAGCCCGTCTAATAATATTGTATGTATGTCTAATGTAACTCGTAATATTCCCAGTAAAGCAGCTAATGACGATGTTGCGGTAAGTACCTCGCAAGACTCTAATCCCTTCTGGCAGAAAAGAACTAAACGGTGCATCGAGCCTAATAGAAGAAAAACAATTTTATTAATCAATAACAAAGTAACAAATGTCAAGTCTGTAGCTAATACGAATAATAGCAAATAGAAAGTATTAATTTCAAAACTAATACACTTTCTCATGTATTGCTGAAGCAAGCGCGATGAGAATTTTGTATCTAGTTAAATGTAGATTCATAAACTCTATTCCGAAAATTTTTCAGTTTACCGAGCCCTCTAGCAATTTATACCACCGTTCATCTATTAATATTTTATCAGTAACTATCATAATATCGGTACTAAACATTATCACGTGCTAAACAAATAACATGATCCTAGCACTTGACAAATACATTACGTAATTTACATTCAAGTCATAACTCATTAGCGATTAGTGTTTAAACAGGGTAATCATTAGTGCCCATTAGAATGTCAATTGTATGAACATTTTATATTTTCATGTAGACCCTTTAAACTAGCGACATGGTAATCTTTCATCGTGATATCTGTAAATGCATTATCAAAAATATATGTTACATGTTACGTGCGAGTTTTATTTACATAATCTTCTATATCCTCATTATCTTTGTTTAAATCGAGATAACTAGTATCGAATCGCTAATTACCTGCTGCTGCGAGCAGTATTACGGAGCTAATGAAATCAGGTTCTGATAAACTAAGAGTTTTATCTTTGCAAGTCATATCTTGTGCAAACAGGGTCTAGCGATTAAGTGTTAGTCAAATGTTACCGTTCTGGGTATCTGCTCGTTGCTCAATTTCCTTAAATTCTCGCGTTAGGTCGTCAGCTTGTGGTGATGGGCTAATATAAGGTAAGAATAATGTAGTACGCTTCACTAACACGCATTATCGCCGCATTGTGTGCTAATTTGTTCATTTAGATTTCTTTTGCATGATTATATTACTTAGTATATATACTAATTTATTATTATATTAGATTATTGTTTCGAGATTGTTGTGTTTTTTAGTCTGGTTGTCTGTAGGTAAAGTTGAGCCTTTGTTAATTAAAAATGTATGTTTTCAGGTAATTGACGCTCTAGAGTTAGCGTTCAAAGAACTCGATTCTGAAGAAAACATTGATGTAACGATGAGTGACAGTGATAAATTAGAAGATATTAAATCAGAAACAGCACAGAATATGTCTGAATTTGATTTCGATACGACCAAAAGAGTGTCTGTGACGCCGTTGTATGAAAACATTGATATATTTGCTCAGAACCATGTGGTTGACGCCGGCGCATTTCCATTGGACTTGCCAACAAATGTGTTAGAACCACCAAAAGAGAAGCCGCCTCCACCGCCAGCTGAAGAAAGTCCAGAAGATGAATTGTTGGGAAATGTGAGTATAATATACGAATACACTATAGAATAAATCAGAGTTCTTTTTTATTTACTTGAGATTGTGTAATTATAACTATGTAATGCATTTATTCTTTACAGTACGCTATGCCCAGTACCCTTAAGTTACTTTTTTACTTTTTATTTTGGGCACAGAAGAACTTTCATACTTTTGATATCTTCACAGTTTTATTTGTACAACCTGATACTTCCAGGGCAACTTCAAGCACACAAACTCGGCACGTCGCATCAAGAAAGAAATCAGAAATAAACGCACCAGTTTCTTGGGCATCGAAGGTCAGGACGACAGCTACCTTGACGTGGACCTCACCCTGGCTCCGAGACCAGACATCACGTCATTTCTTCAAGAGGAGACTAAGATTGAGAAGTTGCTGTACAAGAAGACCTTGTCACATGATATGGACGCAAAGTTGAGGGATAGTAGGGATTCTGGTGTGGATATTGATAGAGGACCCTCTGCTGAAGCCTGGTATAAGGGATCGTCGCCGGAGACGTCCGCACCACATAGCAGACAAAACAGTGAGGTGGGAGACTGATATAATTATTACCCTTTTTATTCTTATTAAGAAATGAGGCTCTTACTATTATTTATATAACGAAAGAAGTATAATTTTATATAGAAATCGAATGTTAGTCCATACATGGATTGAACATTATTTTGAAAACAGAAACCTCTTGATAATTAAGAAATGATTGTGTATAGTAAGGTTTTGAAGTGAAATATTTTTAAATCGTTTTCTTAAAGAGAGACGTAAAGTTAGCAATTATCAATGTAACTTATTTACAATAAAACTATACATTATTTTACCTTGGAATAAATAACTATAATAAACCGTCACTATTAGAAAAAATGATGTTGTCAGAATACCTCACTTTCGTTGTGTACGTAAAAACTAAAATCAAGGGAAATATGAAAAGAAATGAAATAAAAAATTTTAACAGTTTAAAACGTGAACTATTAAAATATTAGTTAAACTTATAATTAAAAAATTAATAGGTTAGATTATAATTGGTAGAGCAACAAAAAGCTACATCCGGTTAAGTCCTCCCATAAAATTTTTTAATTTATTTTGATTTTTAAATTATATAGTGCCTTCATTCAATAAATTGAAAAATATTAATTTTTTCAAACTTATAATTTTAATTTATCTTCAATGATTTCTTAAGCTGCAAAGCATAAGACATTGAGCCTTAATACGCAAGTGTTAAGGTAGAAATTAATTGCGCGAGAGGGTATCAATAAGTTGAAAAAATTCGACGATGAGGTGTAGGACTCGGTAGCTCAATTGGTAGAGCAACAGCACGGAAAGCTGACGATGCCGTTCAAGTCCTCCCGAGTCGAAAATTTTTTCAATTTATTTTCGATTTTTAAATTAGTTAAACTTATTTAACGAATCGTCTGGCATGACCAAAATAATGTTTAAATAAGTTTAACTAGTATATTTCGCGTTTAAAATACAGACTATTTAAGAAAAGAAATTGATTTATTTCAGCCCTACACCCAGATTACAGTTACGTCAGATGAAGAAGAGTCTGCTAAAAAGACCGAACAAACATTTGCTAAGGACCTCACAGAAAAACTGACCGATTTGCCAAGTGACGAGAAAATCGATCATTTGGACAAGAAACTACAGCAGCAGCAGGTAAGGGATGAGTGATGACGTTCTGCGTTATATATATATAATATTCATTCAAACAATATTTTATACAGTCGTTGCATGTTTTTTTTGTAAATATGCTAAATCCTGAAAAATTGATTCGCAACGACTCTCATTCTAGTGTTGATTACTACAGGCATGATTAGAATCTATAAAAACATATTGTAGAATGCTTGATCTATTAGAAAATATATTGTATGCTGTTCTTTTCAGAGCTCTGACTGTTGTATAGTCAAAGTAGGTTTTTGTCTTTGTCCTATTCACTACCAATGTGTTTAAAAGAGACAAAACTTGTTTAACTATCATGATGCCAATGTAGTGTATCTCCAACATGTAATAATTGAGCTCTTTTAATATTTAACATGAAGATTGGCTTATTACTTGAATTATCTCTCATTTAACGGTCTAGTATCTGTTAAACAAAGCGTAAAGAACTAAATTACCGATTAAATCCGGTTTTAAGATTAACCGAAACTTTGGTTACGGGATTACCGCTTTTTGCATAACATTGTCGTAAGATATGACCGATTAGTAACAGTAACATCTGAGATTGGCTTTGAAGCTAATTACGACCAAACAAGTTAAATTTTGTCTTTCAAAAGTACGTTAACCTTGCTAGAAAAATATTTGTATGGAAAGCATGTAGTTCTATCGTTTGTCACTAGAGGCGCTGACACAAACCCCATACAAATACGCTATGTAGTTTGGCATGTAGCGTGTTACTATGAGGTCATAAGATCATGTCTATCCGTCTACGGTTATGGTTACTTTGTTAATAATAATGCTGCTAATATCAGCACCGCTTCTTAATGCTTATATTTAATTTCTGAATATGTATATGAATAGATTTGTTTAGAGTATTATAATGTAAGCACGTTGTCTTGCAATAAAAAAGATTTATAAAAATGTTTCTTCTGCCTTTTATTTGCACTCGCTATAGGACCTATCTATGACAGCACTGTATTATATCTTCCCTTCTTATATTACTAGAGACATAATGTTTAATTATAAAAACTAATTCGTTTCATGCTAGTTTTCTTTTGTTGATTATTTTCATTGATAACAATGTATATTTGTCACCCGCCATTTATGTGTGTAAATAACAAGATGGCTGCCATGGTACGTTTACAGGCCGCTCGCATTAACGAAGATTGGCACGACGGGCATTTTGACGATGCTCACACCAAGGTGATTGACATTTTTCACTAAAATATAATATCTTTTATAATGAACGGTTCGCATACATTTTCCATTTCATTTACCATATCGTAGACAATATACAATAGCGAATAGCACTATGCGAACCGATTATTATGAACCATCGAAAGTGATTAAAACAAAATACGCGAGCTTATATGCACTAACAAATCACAATTCATTCATTAACCTAACTGTAAAAAACATACATTAATCAAACGTTTAAAATAGGAAGTACTGCGTTTTGAAAGAGAACTCTTGCAACTGGAACAAGAGGAGTTGAGAAGACAGAAGGAGAATCTTTTGCGCGATCAACATAGGATCATACAGAAGTCGATACAAGACATATCTGTTGCTAGTACACCTGAGAAACATAGGTCTAAAGGAGTGCAGAGTTACAGGCACTCGATGCCAAACCTTTTACTGGCAGAACATAGTCCAATTCACCACAAGCCGCCGCCACCATTGCTAGAAAATTCAGTTATAGATGAGAGTTTAAAGCGTAAACCATTCGTTTCTGAAGAGCACATTGAGAGTCACTTTGGCGTAGAAGAAAGCAGAAAGGTGTTGTTTGATGATAAACCGAAGTATGAAAGAAGACAATTGCCTGTGCGCCCAGCCCAACCTGTGCTGCCGCCCAAACCAAAAAGCAGAGAGTCCATAGAAAGAGAAATCACAATGAGGTACAGTATTTTTTTGTAACATTTTATGACTTTTTGACTTGTAGGTGTGCACTTTCTGTATAATAGGTCCAGCGTATTAGTTGATAAGATCGTGTTATTACCGATAAACTAACAATTTATTCAAAATAATTCCTCCTACAATAAAAACGTATCAAATAACAATACATGATTCTACAGAAGTTTGTCAAAATATATTTCAGGAGTAGCAGGACTCCCTCAGCAGTGGAATATGTCAATATTGAAAGAAACGGAGTACAGCTTCGTCAAAAACCTGTTAATGCAAATGGACAGTATCACCCCATGACAAGGCATACTTTACAGGTACAAAATTTTATGCGTTGGTATTAATAAAAAGAGTAGGAGAAATCCTAAACATATTCTGTTTTGTATAATGTGCAATAACATGTGAAAAATATTACAGCTTTCAGATCAATATTTTCTAAAGACCAATTAAGTATAAATTTCAATGTTCTCTCAACAGTAAAAAATAAATTGTTTGAATTTCAGGCATTAAGCGCGGCACCAACACCGAAATTGATCTCAAACACAGAGTGGATGCAAAACAGGAACCCACCAAGACAGAAACCGCCAAACTACAATTACAATCAGCATTGGCTTGTGCAAGTGCGTACACTTTTAATAATGATAGAATTCATCAGAAACATTGTATATAACAAGAGCCGTATACTGCAACATTGCATACCTTATTGTCGTTTATAAGAAAATATTTGTTTATTCTTGAATTTTCAGGAGGCAGAACATCGTCGCATAGAAGAACAGAGGAACAAGATGCGTAATCGTCACTCGTACCACGAACCCGCTACCACGCACTCACCGCATCATTCACCCGCGCATAAGATCCAAAATCTAACAAACAGGTAACACGCAAATATTTTATAAATATTCATAATATATAATATATTCATAATATATAAATTTATTATGAATATATTATTTTTTTTTATAATTCATCTCCGTGACCACGGCTGCTGCAATAAATAAAATAATTTGTAAATAAGTTTAGCAATACATTTCGCGTCTTAAACCGTGAAGAGTGTTTTTTTGAAGTGCGTACTAATTTCGTAAAGCACAGACAGTTCATATAATCTCTATTACAAGTATATATGGTACATTAATAAATTTTTAGTTACATAACTCAATCAGAGATACTAATAACTATGTATATAATAATGAATATTCATTACAGCCAACCTATTCAAGAACGCCGCCCCGTCCGGGATATAGGCCGCGACCGAATAGAAACTGGCCGAGAAGACAAACTACTTAGTGTCAGCGGGCGAAGGAAGTGTTCTCACTGTGGAGAGGAATTAGGTACATTGACAAGTTTTTATTTATTAGAAGTATTGTATCCGACTTAAGGGCCAAAATTTTACTGGCCGATAAAACAGGTACAAAGCTGAGTGTTATGGGATAATTTATTTTCCGTATCTAAAATATCTACGTAACATAAATTGTACCTTATAACAGTACAAGAAATCAACAGTAAATTTTCATGACGTTTTTTTTAATATTCTTATGACATTTTAATTCTATAGATCTAAAATAAATTTATTAACGTTGTTCAGGTCGTGGCGCAGCAATGATCATTGAGTCCCTATCCCTTTGCTACCATGTGTGGTGTTTCAACTGCGCCGTATGTGGTGGCGCTCTAGGCGACGGGCGCGCCGGGGCTGACGTGCGCGTACGCAATAACCGTCTCCACTGTCATCACTGCTATAGTACTGATGATGGAGATAAATACTCGAGAGTTTAGATTGACGTCACATAAGAGAACCATGTTTTTCCTCTGTTACGACTGATAAAAGACATGGTTTAATCGTTCTCTTCTTACTACGTCTATCAATTAGACAGCCAAATGTTCATAATTTTGAGATGTATGTCCGTAAACTATGTAACGGTGGTGAATTGAGCAATATCTAGCAATTATAATTATGCTTACTTCAGTTGAAATATTTCCAGAATTAAGAATACAAACTTCAAAAGTGTAATTTACTCTTGGGATCAGCA
This sequence comes from Leptosia nina, assembly GCA_963661955.1. Lineage (NCBI taxonomy): Eukaryota > Metazoa > Arthropoda > Insecta > Lepidoptera > Pieridae > Leptosia > Leptosia nina. Next base: position 5,629,128 of record CAVLEF010000007.1, read on the forward strand.
TTCAACATAATAAGAAATACATATAATAAACTAAGTAAGTGGAGAGTGACGAGGCGATGAGATCGCCGTGAAACTTTTGGCATCACAAGTCATTGTGTGGAACGCCATCTAGTGTGATAAAATGACCTTAACGATTAAACGTAGTTGAGCGAATCATTGAAATAATACTATCGAATAAATTATCTATACGTATTGTAATCTCAGAATTATGTTTTGGTTTCGGAAGTATTAATAATAAGTTATTTTTCAATCGACAATTTATTATGTACATAAATATTTTATTTTAATGCAAATTTTTGATAACGCCAAAAACCTTTTCGTGTTCTTTTCTGATTTCTTATTAAAATATTCCTTTTTTGTAGACAAATAACCGGCATATCTTAAAACCGTTATTTGGCCTACAAAACTTCTTGTACCCTTTTTGCCCTATCTATCTAACTGGTTATATTCAATCTAGTTGCTTACATGAATAATTAGGACCTTATAAGAAAATAAAAAACCGGTTGTAGGCCTTGTTAAGAGAATTAAGCAACTATTTGAGTGTAGCCACTACATTGCACGTGTTAGTGGCTTGTGACGTCACATGCCTCTGACATCATTTACAAAACGTCTCTGAACTCAGCCCGCTCTGAGTTCAATAATGCACGCTTTTGTTTTTTTTAGCGCAATCTTTTGGCGCACTTTAACATTGTAGTTCTACTTATTGTAATTAGTCATAAAATACTTTTGGACTAAATTTCATACATTATTCTTTCAGTATATTGTGAATAATAGCTTTCTACTATATTTCTCTATTTTTCGTCTTTGTGTGTTCAAGTAGAATAGTAAGTATAAGTTCACAAAATCATAACATACTCATTCAGAAGTTCATCATAACTTTGTAATAAGATATATTTTTTAACCTACCTGTATGTATTTTGTGCCATGCCATAATATGTCTTCACTTACTGTGCCTACGTGCGGAAACGGCATAACACCTACTTTTTTATTATTAGAGCAAATTATTCAACTCCGGGGAGTATTGTATAGTATTGTACATAGACTTATTTATATCAGTGTTAATTAGCTTTAATAGAGTATTGTAGCTATAAACAGAGAGAACATTTATCCAAAAATGTGTATTGTTTTTTATGTAAAATATTAATGTTAATCTAGTTTGTATTTTTGCATCACTTTAACATCATAGCTTACGTGAACCAGAGCAGGTCTATTTCTACAAATTAATCCATCGTACTAAGGAGCATAGTGTATCATTTGATTTATTGAATACCCACATTTTTATTTTTATTTTTTTTTAAATTGCGAATTCAATTTTTTGGTTAACTAATTATCTGATATTGCACTTTTAGTTATAATATTGTATGTACATTGTCTACGTGCCTAAGATATGACTTGTATATCAATAAATGTGTTAAACGTAAAATGTTTTCATTAATCCCTTTTAATTTTTAAATGTTAAAAGATAACAGGATGTGAAGTAGTGAAATTTCGTTATCAATTTGTTGTGTTGGGCATGGAGCATATATCATGGCTCGTTTATGTTTTACTTTTACGGCCGGTCCCAATAACGTATTGTCAGTCAATGAAGGATAGCCATCCCTGGTAAACAGTAAAAGATGCATCACGTTAATCGAAAGTATTACCGCTTCTCCTAGATTCAACTTAAGAAATCTTTCCGCTTAAATCAATCCATTTTAGCACTAAGCTAGTTAGCGCTAAGATCATTAGTAAATCAGAAATTTTAAAATTACTATGAAATGATGGCTAATATAATCGCATAGTGATGCATTGTAACTTTTTACGAAACTTGTGGTCTGACAAACAAATCGTTCTACCCAAACCATAACCAATTTCCAAAGGTGTGGGTTTTGCATCAAGAGCACTTTGCAGTTGTATTTACCATCTGTTTACCAAGATAAACAAGGAAAAGGAAGCGAGCAATTGTTATGATCATCCTTAATCACTGGAAGGATATCTCCTACTCGGTAATTACTTTGGAATCTTCGTGAACTTCTCACCATATGGTCCACTATGTTGCCGACACTCCATAACTTATTTCGGATATACATAAGACAAAACCAGATTTATAAAAAAATAGCAGCTTTAATAAATAAGAAAATCTAGATAAAAAATCGAAAATAAATTGAACAAATTTTCGACTCGGGTAGGACTTGAACCGGCATCGTCAGCGTTCCATGCTGTTTCTCTAACTACCTTGCTTTGAGTTCAATTGGTTGGTAGATAATAATTTTCACTTATTTTTGACGTGTAATCTTTAGGTATAGTGCCACCATGTTCAATACATGTAAAAAATATTAAAGTATTCAAACGCAGAAAGGCTAGTTAAATTTTCGCCTTTATTATCTAAAAGTAAAACAATCTTGTATTTCACTGGAATAGTTTGTTCTTTCCAAGTGTAGATACACTTATGAATAGAAGAATTTTCGATCGGTCTAAAGTGTTATACAAATATTTATCGACTTCACATGTTGAGCCTTTCCCCTCTAGTAAGGAATCTTGCAAAAAAGAACATAACCTTTCAGTTGGTTATAAATGGTTCATCATTACAATATATGGATGTTCATGAAACAGCATTTATGGATTTACCACGACAATAAATAGCAGGAAGCATTCGCATTAGATGTGCACAATAAAATTGGATAAGCTTTTCAATTGCATTGAATTTAATTTCTATAGTTCGTTGATGGATTCGTAACGGTATTAGTTTGTGATTCAAGGTAATGGGAACCCGAACTGGGCTTAATGAAAAGGCATATGGAGGTAGTAAGAAATAATTTTAATAAAAGTTTGCTAAAGCAATATAAAATATAACAAATGAAAAACACATCTTTTCCCTTGTTTCTGTGTTCCTACTGAAACAACTAAACTAAACTAGGTATTAACTTACATCTTATAAAAATATATAATATACAATACCAACCATACTAATATATACTGAATATATGGGTTCCTTATTGTATAAGACAAATCAAATCAAATCTGTATGAAACGTTAGGGGATAGAAAAATGAGTTACTTAAAGATATATAAAACGTTGGTTAAAGAACGTTGTAAAAGTAACATACATGTTTATAAAGATTGTAAGATATAAAGAACTATCTTTTTTAGTTTCTGTTGAAGTACATTTAAACAACGAAAGATGGTATGTTACAATAAACACCGAGGTATAAACATAAGCAAAAAGTATACAGAACAAACGTCGAGACGAGCCATTGTTAATCCATTTGATTCTCTATTAAGATGAGTGTACACTACCCTGCTTATTTTATGACATTTTATTAATGTAACTTTAAATTTCAGTAAAAAAAATATCTCCATTCTTAGTTCCGGGCATTGTGTATTATTCATATACATATTAACTTTGTCCCAAGTAAGTATTATATTTCAAATAAGAAAATGCTTAAGTTTTGGCTCCGAATCCACCCTAAAATGGTGATAAACTGGACTTTGAAATTATGAGAGTCTATAAAAATAACAATTACACAGTGAGTAAACAACTTAACGACGAAGGTGCTCGCGATTTATCCGACCAACAATTACCAGACAATGCCTGCACAGGAGTCAGTCCCGCGCCGACCGCCCGCATGCCCACAACGCGCAGCTTTCTCCCCAAGCGGTGGTTTCGCTCTCGCCGTTCACCAAACCCCGAAGAGCCAGATGTCGCCGAAAGACCTGTTTCGCGCGACATGGATCGTCGCCAAAGAACCTCCAGGGTTCTCGCTCCACCTCCTCGAGCACAGAACTCGCCCCTCGATGAAGAATCTCTCGAAAGAGCGTACCCTTCCATGGGCCACCTCGAGTATGTTCTGGCTGGATCGTCACCCCCAGCGGAAAGCGCCCCCAACATGTATGACAGCTTCGAGGAACCGCCCCTGGATCTAACTGCGCATATCTGCGGGGATTCGATACGTCAGAGCGCTTATGAACAAATGCGCGCTGTCGGAGGACGACTAAGATTGCTTGATGAATTAGAGTCGGGAGTAATAACTACCGAGCTGGCCGTCAACGTATTTACCTCAACTTCTGATGCGGAAAGGAATGTTTGCTTGTTCTGGACAGCATTCCTTAAGCTAAACCAGCTATTAGCGCAATTAGTGGAAGCCGGGGCCGATCCATTACATTTTGATGCTCTGGGCCTGTCCCCGCTGCACGCGGCGGCTTTTAGCGGATCGACAGATTGCGCCAATTACTTGATAACATGTGGAGTGGATCCTAATTATATGCCAAGATGTTTTGTCCCTCTACACTGTGCTGCATTCGGTAATTCTGTGCAAGTGGCTAATTTATTAATCAGTCGGGGTGCGTCAGTACACGCGGTCGTCAAATACGTAAACTGCGAAGGCGGCTTACTACATTGCGCTGTGAGAGCGAATTCCGTGGATTGTCTTAAGCTGTTCATTTCTCATGGAGTCAGCGTCAATCAGATCGAACCGGGTGGAACTAACGCCATACATTTGGCTGCCGACCTTGGAATGATACAATGTCTCACTATATTGTTGGATACACCAGAAGCGGATCCGAATGTCAGAACGAGAGTGGGTGACCGCGAGTCTACGGCGTTACATTTGGCAGCGGACGGGGGCTTCATAGAGTGTGTTGATCTCTTACTATCGAAAGGGGCGGACGCAACTCTCAAAAACCACAGGGGTTTCACGGCATTACACCTCGCGGCGAGATCTGCCAGTTTAGAATGCGTCGAGTCGTTACTGAGAAAAGGCAACGCCGATCCTAACGCTATGGACTTTGATAAAAGAACTCCCCTACACGCGGCTATAGGAAAATCTGACAGCGCCTGTGATATAATAGAAACGCTAATAAGTTGGGGAGCCAACGTCAACCAGAAAGATGAATACGGCTTCACACCTTTGCACTTGGCTGCCCTCGACGGACTATCCGCCTGCGTAGAGACATTAATCTATCACGGAGCTGACGTAACAACGCGTTCCAAGAAAGGCAATTCCGCGCTCAACGTGATCGCTCGAAAGACCCCCGCTTCATTGGCAATGATAACGAGGAAGTTAGACTGCGCTATCACGTTACATCACTCGCAGACGAGCAACCGAGAAGTCGAACTTGAACTTGACTTTCGCAGCATATTGCAACATTGTTACCCCCGGGAGATAAGTTACCTGAACACGTTTGTGGACGAGGGTCAAAAGGAAGTTCTCTTACATCCTCTTTGCTCTGCTTTTCTATACATAAAATGGGAGAAAATAAGAAAATATTATGTTGCGCGACTGTTTTTAAGTTTCATATTCGTACTTTGTCTTACGCTTTACGTTTTAACCGCTCTTGCGCATAATTGCTACAACGGCAGTAAAGATATGGAGGAAACGATACAAGAACAGGAACTGTGTCAAAAGCAATCGATACTTGGAGATCTGCTGAGGAAAAATCCGTTTGTTATAGAGATGCAATGGTGGGTGTTAGCCGGGATTACCATATTTGAGATATTCAGGAAGGTATATGGTATTGCCGGATATTCAACTGTAAAACAATACTTAATGCAGTCTGAGAATATGATCGAATGGTTCGTTATAATCAGCGTCTTCCTGATTTCTTATATTTATACCAATATCACGTATACATGGCAAAACCATGTCGGTGCATTTGCTGTTCTAGCTGGATGGACCAATTTAATGATGATGATCGGTCAGTTACCTGTCTTTGGAACTTATGTGGCAATGTATCAGAAAGTACAGAAGGAGTTTGCTAAACTACTAATGGCGTATTCGTGTATTCTTATTGGCTTCACCATAAGTTTCTGCGTCATATTTCCAGATTCGTCGTCATTCGCTAATCCATTCATGGGCTTTATTACTGTGTTAACAATGATGATCGGTGAACTAAATTTAGATTTACTGCTGAATGAGCCGGATGGTAATGATCCACCGGTCCTTTTGGAATTTTCTGCGCAAATAACATATGTTTTGTTCCTTATGTTTGTCACGGTCGTTTTAATGAATCTATTGGTCGGTATAGCGGTCCACGATATTCAGGGCTTACGAAAAACAGCGGGGCTCTCCAAATTGGTGCGGCAAACTAAACTTATCTCTTATATGGAATTGGCGCTGTTTAATGGCTATTTACCGAAATGTCTCTTAAAGATTCTTCATTCTTCTGCCCTCGTCTCACCACAGGCTTATCGAGTCGTGTTAAGTGTTAAGCCCTTAAATCCGAGCGAGAAACGCTTGCCGAGAGATATAATGATGGCGGCTTATGATATCGCTAAAATGAGGAAGCAATATGGTCATACGATTTCTTCTAACGGTTCTACTACTGGGGCGTACTCGTGTTTCAAGAAGTACGAAAATAATAACGACTCAAGTTATCGGGAATACGGTTATTCACCGGGCTTGGGAAGTCTGCAGGCAAGGTTGGACGAAACTTCAGAGAATGTCCGCCAACTGACGCAGGAAGTGAGAGAGTTGAAAAAACTAATAAACGCTCAGCAGCTTGTGATACAGCAAGCGCTGGCCGGCGCGATGGATCGTTGATGATATAATAGGCAGTTTATTTCCAATGCCAACGGTATAAGTCAATAAACTATAGCGAGCATTGTCGTTCGTTTTAAAGTCTATTGTGGTCCGTTGCGAACTTAATATGGGACGTGATATTTTGCATTGTACATAGTATCTAAGAAAAATATCTAAAATTTTTGAGCAGTGGATGGTTTCTGTGATCCTTTAAATAACTGTTAACAATATTTGTAATATCCATAAGGAATCATATTAATTGTGATATAGCGTTATAATATTTCAAATAAAACTATTTTTAATTATTTATCAATTGAAGCTTATTTTTCCTATTAAGTGAAATCGTATATCCTGTTATCGTATATTTTAGTGTAATAAACATAATAGGTACAGCAATTTGCAAAAAAAACTTATTACCATGTCGCGTACAAGAATTAATTTAAAAAATTCACAACTCAATGTCACTGTCAAACTAGTGTCTGACGTAAATGTCAAATGTCAATAGTATTTAGTAAACAAAATAAAAATTGCGCGCGCATTTACAAATTAATCGATAGATTGAAGAGAATAGCGAATCTAGATCTAGGTCCTCATCTCTTTCGCCCAGCCGCTAACCGCGCTAACTCGATCTGTGTCCGTATCAGCTTTATCGATTAGTTGTTGCCGCGAGTGTCACTCAGGACAAATGCAGGGCAGTTTCAAGATACAGCTGATTAATATGGGGACCCGGGCGGCCGCCTGTAAGAATTTTCCTAAAGCTTCGAAGCTCAAATAACTGCATGCACGATTAATGCGTTTAATTTTTCAGAGTTCGCGGCATTATACGTAGTGAAAGCTTTTTGTGTTCGTTATGCAGACCACGCAACAATTCGATATGCAGCTTGCCTTGGAGCCTCTCAATCAGAAAGGTGAGCTCGTATACCGAGCTAGTTATCGGTGTTGCACATAGCCAAGAGGCACGCTACGCTTCGCCAGTGGGCCTATCTGTTTCCCGTCTTCTAGTCTTGTCATCTTATTCTTTTTTCTGACCCTTAGCTCCACTCTCAAATATTACACATTCTGTTTCCCTTTCCTTAGAATATGATTGAGCACATTTCAAAATTTACCTTATTACTGTGCTGTAAGTATAGCGTTGACAATTCTATAGGTGTTGTCTAAGTGTACCTGACCTAAAGCAGCACGATTCCCAATTAGATGTTTGTACTCGGTGTGGTAATGGAGAGATTGGTATTCAAATGAGTGACAGATATGTGTTATACTGTTAGAATTACATTTATGTTTGTGGACATTGTACCATTTTTAAGACGGTAATAATTACAGTTCTTTATGCTGGGAATATATTGACACAATTAAAAACATGTTTTCATTTAAGCTGCTCACCTTTCTTTTATTGCAGGCCCAAGGTTAGTTGGAGATTCACTCTATGTTTACCTTTTTACTTAATATCACTTATAAATAAGCCACAATTCTTATTAATTTTCATTAGTTACAATCATTAGTCATTATATAGAAATAAAAGAAGTAAAAGCCAGTTACTAGCATATGTAGGATAAACTTACCAACTTATGTTAATTGTGAATTTATTGTGCATGATAATTTAACTACTATCAAACCATATCCTTGCTTTTGTAGTTATCTAGTTAGGTACAGCCTTCGGCTTAAATTTCATACAATTTTAGATATTCCTAGATCGCTAATACTGATAACGCTAATATTTATGAAGCTAGACTAGAAGCTGTAAAAAGAGAAGAAGGGTTCTACCTCTGGATTTCCAGAGGAGGCAGCTGGCTTCCAATGTCTGTTCAGCTCTACAACTGAGTACTGTATATTGTTTGATATATTTTATTTTATTTTATTCTTTTACAAAAAACTTACGGCTACTACAAATGAAAATACAAACAGTAAATAGGTACAGGAAGGCCAATTACAAGTTTTTATTTTTATATGTTTAGCATTTATATGTTTAGCATCTTACTTTTAATAATGGATGCTGGAGAAATACAATATGGGCTTTTTGATATTTACTGCTTACAGAGACTGGTGTTTTATGCCGAGTTCAAATAAACCTCCTCATAATATTTCCTGTTTTGGTAATTTTTTAGGGTCTCTGCAATATGAATATGGAATTTGCTTCTGGTCTCCATTCAGTTAGCCTCGTCATCATTTAAACATTTACTGAATTAACATGTTTTTTTTTAAATATTTATCACATGTGGCACATGATGGCTTTATATAAATTAAAAGTAGATTTTAAATTGAAAAAAAAAACACACGGGCAGCACCTGAAAAATTTGCATCCGAAGCGTTCCGTGCTGTTGCTGCCGGTTCAAGTCATGCCCTTGTCATAAAATTATTCAAGCTATAATGGATTTTTAATTAACAATTTTTGTTAATGTGTCTCCATGTGTCCACAATATATCAATATATATCTTTATTTTTTCGAACATGGATTGACTGATAGAGATCCTTTTATAGCGATGAGGCCGTCCATTTTAATCTTATGGAGAAATATTAATTTTATCCCCAACAGTTGTGAGGGATAAAATTATATCAATACTACAATACTAAAAAGTATTATTAATGATATTTTAAGATTACATATGTAAATGCTTTATGTATGTTGCAATGAATAATTAAAAAAAAATAAAAGCTAGTTCTTTTTAGTCACAGCAAAGATCCGCAGTTTGTACGACTGCCAGCTTCGGTTGATGCACAACATTCAACCTCTGCCGTCGGGTATCGACATCGCCAACACCGTTAAATACTTCTCGCAGACACTTCTCAGTGAGTATAACTTGTAAATGATAACATGGTAAACTGAAGTTTGCATATCAGGATGGCCGACAGAAGTGATCAAGGAGTGGCTATGTTGAATAAATGAATTTTAAAATTAAAAACCTGTCAACTAGGCGCCTTAACACGTCACGTAACGAAGGGATTCTCCATTTTAAGTTTGATGAAAAAAATTAAAAAAAACTACATACGAAATCATTTCTTCTAATTCTTATTCGCAAGCGACATATGCACAAACGTCGATGTTCAAATGCTCTATGTTTTCCGGCGTAAAAAAATATTGCCAAGACGGCCTAGAATTTAGTTTAGAGATAAAGATTTAATTGTTAATTAATTTTTCTTAGTTGTCATAGTTAATTTTAATTTCTAATTAGTTGATCTTCGCTAAAAATTTGAGCCGACCCATATTTCCGTTTCATCTGTCTAAATAATAATTATTGAATAAGCTGATTACAAATAATATGTACTATTCTATTAGTATGTAAAACATTTTTATTCTACAGGCGTACTGAAAGATGTACCGAAATCTCCATTAGAAATGATGAGAGATGCTGACAACGATGCTGAACGTATGGGCCTCTACCCCAACCTTGATTACAAAGGGCTCTTCAACGCGTTGTCGCAACTCGTCGACTCTGCTCCACATTTGCAATATGGCATACAAGGTGGAATGAAAACAATTAAAAAATATATTTATCGAAGCTTCCAGAAAGTATAAACGAGGTATTCTTGCAGCCTTCGGACAAGCCGTTCTGCAATGCCTGGGTTGTCTGATGCCGTTCCTCGAGTACGATATGATCGATAACCTGCCGTATTTGGTGGCATATTGTGTTGCTATGTTCCCGGCCAATTTACATCAGGACATACTTCATCTACTCTGCTACTATATACTGCCATTCACCATCAGTAAGCTATACTTTAACTTTGAACTTATAGTTAATACTTAAATAATACTTTTTAACGTTTTATTTATTTTTAGTTCCTGTATATACAATCACGCTTGATCAATTTATAAATATTTTAATGTGTAATTATTTTTAAACTTAAAATGTATAATAATATTACAGCTCGTCGATATGCAAGTATGGAAGAGGAGAGTGAAGCTTCACAATCAGTCGGTGCGGTTATCATGATGGTATTCCAACATTCGACTAATCCAGGTACTATTTACTTTTATTAATACTAATATATAAAGCTGAACAGTTTATTTGAACGTGCTAATCTCAGGAAGTACTGGGTTGAATTGAACAATTCTTGTGTTTGTGAGAGCATTGAGGAAGGCTTTTGGCTAAAACATAACGATGCAACTAATAGGAGCGAAGGCACAGTGGGCAATGTGGAAAAAATGTGAAATGTACTTATTTTTGAGGGTCTCCATTACCTACACGTGCTGCGGTAACGGTTCAAGAAATATGTATGAATGAACGATTTTTTAAGTTATTTAAAAAAATCTCTGCGACTTATATGTCTATCTTTTAAGATTAACTAGCGAGACGTCGTGGGTAACACGCTAATCTCAGGAACTACGAGTTCAATTTTAACATTTTTGTGTTGGTTAGAGCATCTATCGAGGAATAGGTTATAGGCTATAACACATTGCGATGTGACTAATAGGAGCGAAGATACAGCGAGAAATGTGAACAAAACGGGGGGAAATTTTTCATCTCTGTAGGTTTCAGATACGTATACATACATACAAAAAATGTTTTACAATATTATAGAATATATAAATATCTACAAAAAACATCGCGAGACCATACTTATTTCTAATTATTACGTCACTATAACTACTTTTTTACTTTTAACAAATTGATAGAAATGCCGAACAAAATCAAACCTTGTTATCCATTCCATTTATACATTTTTATTTAAATAAATTATATATTTTAATAATATTATAAATGCGGAAGTAACTCTGTCTATCTGTCCAGCTTTAACTCCGAAACTACTGAACTGATTTCAATGAAATTTGTTAAATAGATATTTTAGAGCCTGAGAAAGGGCATAGGCTACTTTTTAATCCCAAATGAGGGTTGATAGGGGTTGAAAGTTTGTATGGAAATACGTGGTTTTTGAAGCTAGAACACTGAAACTTTCTTCTTTCGCTTTTTGGGAATAGGAGTGGAGTGGGAGTGCGAGTGGGAGTGGAAGGGAGAGTAAGTGTAGGAATGAGACTGGGAGTTAGAGTAGGAGTGATGTGAGGTGAGAGTGTTGCGGCGAAGTTGCACGTACAACATAGATTGGCTGCCCTAAATGCGCCCTTACATAAATTAATAAACAGCCTAAATAATTAAAAATTCTACCACATGTCACTGTTCGACGCGGACGAAACCGCGGGCACAGCTAGTCTATAATAAACTACGTCGTACCTTTATTTATTGATATATTATGAGATTAAATATAATATAAAATAATTAAAATTACGTGTTTATCTCAATCTTTCAATTTCAGCACATCACTGCCAACTGCTTGAGTGCCTGATGTCAATGAAGCAATCCGTTGTGAAGGATGTACTGTGTGTTATCGCGTACGGCACATGTGGAGCACGCTTATCTGCCGCCAAGCTGCTCTTCTACTATTGGCCCCCCTTCGATGCCAAACTCTTCGACAGAAAGGGGCTGCTCTGTAAATTCTCCAGTAAATAAATCATACTTTTTATTAAATCGCTAGAAATCATCCACATAAAGCCAGATGTAATCCATTTCAACTGTTTTACTATTGAAGGTTATATACCTACAAATGTTATACATTCAGATAGTGGGACTATTAGAGTAAGGGGGGCGTATAAAAGTTTAAATGTAGTACGTTTTATTCTCTTTCTTAAAATGTTTGTTTTCTTTTAATGTGGAAGTGAATTAAATGTTTGTTTTTTCCGTTTACTAAATATTCATTTCTTGGTTTTTAGCTTTAGATGTGTAGTAGATGGCGTGTACCTGTGAAGCGACTTTCTTAGTAAGTTTTCGTTTCTTCCCTTTATTTGCTTATTTTCCAATAGTATGTAATGGCTGTTAATATTTGGTTCGTATTTTATTTGAGAAGAGCGTGTATCTAAGACTAACATTGTTTACAGATTTATCATTTATAATTACAGATGACCTGGTTCCATTCTTCTGTCAGCGTGACATGTGTCCCAACGCAGGTTCTGCTGAAGCAGCGAAGGTTTGCTACGACCACTGCATCAGCGTCACCTTTGCTTCAGATACGCCACCACCCCTCTACTTGTGTATAGAATGTGCTAACGAAATACACAGGTATTTTTGAAGTATTGGTCTTTCAAGCCGAAAGAGCTCTACGTATTTTTACATATATTATTAAACATTTTAGGTATGTTTGTGCTATGTAATATATTCTTACACGCTTACAAAAAAATAATAGAATAACATTTTTAAAATGCAAGTTTCTTTTTTTGACTCGTTCTTGACTCGATTTTTTACATTCATGGTACGGCATGGAGGCTCTATTTATGGTAGTCATCTTCTTCTGCAGTGCAATGTGCCTAACATTTGTGGTTCCAAGACCGAAACTAATATAATTAATTCAATTTTACAGGGAGCATCCTAATCAACGTTTCTTTGATATACTCCATCCTCAGCAGCAAGTTTCGATGGTGTGTGAAAATAAGGTGGGAAGGAATTGAAACCTTATTAATAATTAACAATTAAGGTCACATTAAACTTATCTATATAACAGAGTATTTAATGAGTAAATACTTTTTTCAGAACTGCAGATCAACTGATAAAGCGGCGTATTCAATTTGCTTTTCAAACGAATGCGCAAGTTACAATGGGAATCATCCCATCAGGTACATCCAATAATGCCAAAATTTTACTAAGATTCACAAATACGGAACAATCAGTAATTGTTTACCCTTTAGCCCGTATTTTGAAAGGCTATTTAGGTTTTCGTGCTGTTCGACCTTGGTCAGCTCAAAAACCCAAATAACAATACAGTTTATTTAACTGGTACAGATGAAGGAACAATTTTTGTGGGTAGATACTGTCAGCAATGTCACGGAAACCGGCACAATAGCCGGCGTGGTGGGGACCACGTGCTTCACACGCGCTTGCCTCCCGCTTGGCAGATGGACAGTGACATGCAGACCAACCTGGTTGAGGCGATTATTAGGTGATGTATACGTGGATAATTCTACTTCTATCGATAAAAAAAAATGTTGTAAATTGGTACAATATTCGAATTGCCCCGCAATGTAGTTTAATTAAGATAATTGCAGTCTCCTGAAAGAAGCAAAACCTATAAACATGGAAGATCCTGACAGCTCAGCGGAGCTGAATAAGTCTCCTTTGAGTGTCAAATTGCCTGATCCTATTTCTGTGGAGGACCGTCAACTACTCGGCAGGTAAATATTTGACAAAAATGTATCTTTAATTGTGTTTCTAAATAGTAAAACTCCTATTTATCTTTGAAACGATGCTTAATATCAGATACGGCGTATGGTTGATGGTGGGTCTGTGTACTCCCAATCCTGACACACCTGACGAGGTGCTGGGGAGATTACTTTCAGTACTCTTCCATTGGTTCCATGTTACATCATTCTCTTATACGGGCAAGTAATTTAGCTTTTAAAGTAAATTTGTTATTCTATGTTTTTTAATAATTTGGATGTTTGTATTGAATGTATTGAAACTACAAACTAAGTAGTTTGACAGTTACATCTTACCCCCCAGGGCAGTTAAAACTGGCACTTTACGATCAATCCTTTAGCCGTGAAGAACGAGCCGAGTGCTTACTCCTATGTGTCTTATACTTTTATTAAAGTATTAATATATATAAATTTACCGTCATAAGTTATGTATGTGTTTTGTAAAATGTAATATATTTTCCATTCGAATCGGTAGTTTTTAAAATAACCTCTTTCGTTTCATACTTAACCTCTATTGATCGATGGTTATAATTTAAACACATTTTCAGGAGAGATAGCGAACACAGTGGAAAAGCTCAAGTGGGAGCATGTATGTGCTTGGGTGCGTTCCCTTGCTGAAACACGAAGACGTGTCCTCGTGTCGTGTCTTCTGCCCCATCCGCCCCACCACACAAGACAAGCGGGGCATTGGGACACACTTGCGTCGCGCGCTCACCATCTACGAGACGGGCTTAATAGGTATATCTGGAGTATAGTAACTACTATTTCAAAAATCAGTAAAAGCACTTTAGAACAAGGATATAAAAGATATATGTTTGTCTTCCAGGCTATATTGCTTGATACCATACGGGATCATCACACAATCCATCTGGGATCAAATAATGCCAGCATGGATGGAGGCAATATGCACTGATGTACCAGAAAAGGTGGCGTATAGTATAAGTACAATAATCCAGATAACTATGTCATTTGTGTTTAAACGAAATGAGAATGAGTTTATACAATTTATTTCGGCTAAATATGAAAAGCTATTCTGCTAAAAGATATCTTACGATTTGAATAAAATAATTTTAAGCGTGTAACGGCTACTACAAAGTATCCGAAACCTCGGAGAGTAGTTAAATTAATTTTGTAAAGTTTAACTAATTTAAATTTCGCCTTTTAAACCGTCATCAGTATTTTATTTAGTTGTGTACGTCTCTACAAACTACACACAGTATATATTTGATATCCTAGGATTTTACTGATTAAAAGTGATATTAATAACGTACTATTTCTCTTAAAACCGTAGGAGTTGATGGAACTAAAAGTCCCGGTCGCAAAAATACTGGAGCCAGACGGCACCGCGGTAGGCGGCGATGAAATAAACTTGTACAACTTTGCAACACTCAAAGTCACCGATAAGCCACGCCCAGATACTGTGTTGCCAGTACTTGAATGGTTTCAAGTATGTAATCTTTTATCGGGCATTTTTGTGCCCTTATTACTTTAATGTAAAAAATCTTATATCTTATTGAATTAGGGCTACAGTCAGTTTGAATCTATGACAATGTTTTTTTTCAGACAATCTCTTTGCTAGATGTGAAGATACCGCTGACAAATCTATTCGAATTGTTTAGCCACTGCGTCATCAACTTGCCCGAAAAAATATTTAAACCACAACCAGGTATAAATTCAACCGAAAATTATCCAAACACAGCAGTTATGTTATCATTTATTGATTAACATTACATCTATTTCACAGAGTGTACGAAGCCAAAAGAAGAATCGACTGAGTCTCCTCCCGATGACAAAGATGATGACCAGATGAAACCCCAAAACTTAACCTGCTGTATTCTCATGTTGGATATTCTACTTAAACAGGTTAATTCGCTTATATTTTCAATAAAAGTTTCTTTCAGGCAACCTTTGTAAACAATCAAAGCTTTTTGTAATATGTATTAAAAATAAATATCTGACCATTTAAGATGGAGTTGCAGCATCACAGAATGAATATACAGAACGTAAGCAGCGAAGCCACGAAGCTGTTGCGTCTTATGCTTAAATCCAACCAGCTGAACACGATCGAGCACTGTAAGAAAATATTAATCAGTTACATTTGCACATTACAACAAAACTGGCCTTTAATTTTAAAATAATTACTCTTTTTTTGTGCTTATTTATTTTTTAAGCTAATATGCTTTGTGACCATAGCTGTCTGTATGTGGGGAGTATCGTGCTCGTACTGCAGTGCGGCTTCATTGTGCCACCAGTTAGCCGTGCAGCTCGTGCGCACTTTGCTGCCCGATCAGCCACATGCGTATGCGCACACCATACCTGGACTCGAGGTGATTGTGACGCAATGCAAATTATAATAGTTCTGTAAATATTAACGTAGGGTTTATCTTAAAAATTCTAAATTATTTTATCTTAATTATTATATTTTAAAAACTAAACTAAAACTAAAAGTCGGTTATTAAACTTATTTTTTTTACTACAGTATATGTACTAACTATTTATTAGATATTAAACCTTAATAATTTATTAAACCTTAATAAAAAGGTTTAATGTTGAAATTTAATTGCGCGAGAGGTGCATCAATAGATTGAAAAAATGTTACGATAACGTGTACGATACGGTAGCTCCATTGGTTTAAGCATGCCACACTAGATGCCGGTTCAAGTCCTGCCTGTGTCGTAATTTTTTTTCTAATTATTATTCGATTTTAACTCTCATAAGAAATTTTTGTATCTCATTTTTGATCTCTCAGCCGGTAACTGAAGAGTCCTGGTCAGAGAAGAGATCTGCTGAGGATGATTCGCGTCGGCATCCTGCTGCAGCTGCTCCCGCGCAACATCCCGCGGAGCGCTCCTCCCTCGGCGGAGTCCTGTCTCAAATGCCGCATGTAAGTAAAATGGGACGAATAGATGATGAATATGGACGTGAATTGACAATATGGCTGATATCAATAAATACTATGTAGTTATATGAACAATTTGAGGTACAGTTTGATATTGAACCTTAATTTTAATAAAAATTTATATAGTTTATAGGCTATTATTTATATGAGATATATAATTTCAAATAGAGGTTGGACATATCTTGGATATATCTCCTTGTCTGTGGGCTATTTACCTGATTTTTAAATATTAAGGAACCCCAGAAAAGGATTTTTGAATTCTGGTACATATTTGATGAAGTATATCAAATTGAAAATTCAACATTTAAATTGCGCGCCTAAACGCCAAGATCGCGAAATAACGCTGCAATACGGCTAGTGACGTCACGACCTTATATTGGCCATTGGTGTATGTCGATGGTATGATCTACAATGTACGTGCATTTGTACCAAACATTTACATTTCAACAGTGATTGAAGTAATATAATAAGACAGATTATTTATTTCTTAGTTTTAACACTAAGAAGCACGGTGGTTTATAAGCAAGTGACGCCGCCAGAAACCTGACCAATCAGGAGCGTTTTGTGTCACGTGACAAATATTTAGAAAAAAAAAATTGCGTTTTAAATCAATTATTATTTTAAAAATGTCTGACTGTTTTACTATTTCCACACTTATACTTAATACTGATAACGTTAAGATTAAGAGCTTCTCCTGCACGTTAAATTGTTAGTAAGTAGTAAAAAATTATATTCCGTCAGCCTTACTGTTTATTTACGTCCATGTACATTGGGAACTAACTAATAAACGTTTAAATACTGCATGTTCTAAAAACAATAAAACAAAAGATCGTACAAGATTATAGGTATTCCATTAAAAAAGAAGCATGAAAATCTTTTGTAAAAAATGTTCGAATCTACTCATTCATACATTTTGTACATATGTTGGTAGTAGATCAATGCTTTTATGAAGATTAATTAAAATAAATAATAAATATATACATATCTTCCATACTGAATGTTCTATGTATTTTAGTGTTTCTTTAGTTGTAATTTACAATCCGCAGTGTGCTATAAATGTAGACCATGTAGCCCTATTGAAACCAAAGGAATGACATATTTAATCGAGTAATATTGAACAACTTGTATACGTAAGAATTAAGCCCAACTCTAATTTAAAAATAAATTTATAATTGCAATTCCAGTTTTGTTAATATTTCGTATGATTTTACAGATTTACCTTTTGGTAAATTCTAATGCAATAACTGTATGGAAAAAATAGTCTCCAATTTTTTAAAACTCTTAAACAATAGATTCCAAGACGAAACAAAACTTTGAACTGCTTCGTTCATCAGATCTTTAAAATTATCATATTCTGGGTTATGAATTTACCTTATTTTTAAAACCAATTTTGATTTCCTTATACTGTAATTTTATTAGGGTGTAAAAATTCTTCCCTTCGCAAGAAATAACAGAAGTTTAACACAGGTATTTATTAATGTACCCTCGGTCAAGGTGAATAGGGCTAAATGTAATAGATGTATAGTTTGTTCATTTCATGCAACTCTCCTTAATAAGCGACGTCGGCTCGGACGCCTCTCTCACTAAGTCCTCAGGCGACACGCAAGTATGTCTATATCTGTCTTTCTTAACTTTCCTCTCTTTTCCGCTTTTGTATTAGTGCTATGGCGGTGTGTTTGTTTCTTACCTTGTAGACATTGTACGTAATCAAAGCTTCTAAATCACACATCTAAATAAATGTTTTGTTTAGGCGTTATACAGAATAGATTTAAGTTACTTATACTATTGAATTTAAAGCCTCGACAACAATGATTGGTAAGTTTGATTATGTAACTGCAATTATGTAAGCTGTAACTTCTGCTTGAATGGCTGAATGTTGGTTGTGCTTACGTGCAACAGCTTGGAAGGTGCAAAGTGCGATGGCAATCTACCGACAAGCTGTAACGCCACATAAAGTAGCTTTGAAAGCTATTATAGCTTATTCCTTTAAAAGGTATTTCCTAATATTTATTGTGTCTGTAGATAATGACAGCGACAGTGGAAACCATAACTGAACAGCTGGATATGGCTGTGTCCTTACCACCTGCCGAACAGCCGCCTGCGGCTATCGCGCACTCTGTGACACTCACGGACACAGATGTCGCAACTGCAACTGCGAACGTAAGTACTGAAAGAAAAGTAAAATGAGGATTTATTGAGACTCTTCAGATTCCAAGAATGAAAGCTAAATTGTTTAAACGTGCATGGCGCTAGGCGCGATATATCCTGGATTCTAATTCCGGAGAAAAATAAAATATTCCGGTTATAATCCAGATAAAACTGATTAGTGAAATATTCGTTTTAATTTATTAGAAGATCCCGGGTACCAAATTATGCAGGATTTTAGCGACGTTTTAGACCTCATGACTAATAAGGCCGACCCCACCGCTAGCACCACATCAGATCATCAACTACAAGTTCAGATAATGAAGATGAAAACGTAGTGAGTGCCTCTGAAGCATTTACTGGCTTAGATTGCCTTGCGTTGGTTTGAAACACAGGCTAAAAGCGACCAGTATCAAATATCTGTTCTTAAATAAAAAATACGTGATCTAGCCGCTCGTAAGCGGGTAGGCATGCTTCAGCAGACGAAAATTCAAGTAGTTTTTAAGCATTAATGGTACCTAGTACACATGTTTTACTATAAGATTACATATCTGCACTTTTTCTGTTTATTTCATATTTGTTATTAAAGATATACGTAAATATGTATGTCTGAATCAATATACAGGTAGTTCATTTATCCGAAAATACCGGTTTTCCGAACACCCATGTCCCCACTGGAGTTTACAATCGAGAGTTATACACAAAACAAAACCTATTTCGTCATCTTTTATTTTTATACTATCATTTCTACTGCATTTAACGTTCGTTGTTATAAACTTAAGGCATTTAGTCTTCTTTTCACATTCACATAATATAATAGACAATACATTCAATAAAAATATCTAGTTTTTTCGGTCCCTATGGTAAAGAAGGCTGTTCAACTTGGCCAATACCTTTCAGGGTTATCGTATGTTTTCAGGTGTCGACGCCAAATCTTTTAGGCGAGCACGAAACAGAGTCTGTGGACGATGACATCACGAACTTTTGGCCGACATCAGCTGGACGGTTCCACTTCTGCATTGAAGAGTTGCCACAGGAGTTGCAGTACATACATCAATTGTTACAAGTACATTAGAATCATTAATTTGCTCAATGTTTAATTTCATTGTTTTTTTGTTTGGAAACTTTAATATTTTACTCGGGCAGGTCTTGAACCGGCATCGTCAGCGTTGCTCTGAGCAAGCACGGAACGCAGACAATGCCGGTTCAAGTCCTGTGTGAGTCGCAATTTTTTAAATTTATTAAACTATTATATTTTTATTATTTTTTTTATCATTATGTTAAACTATTTTTTAATTAGTAATTAATGCCATTATGGAAAATATATGGCGATTTTTTAATTAATTCAAATATATAACAATATCTTTTAAATTGTATAAAGATTTAGTGGCTTTTTTGCAAAGTAACTTGGGTTTTTGAGCTATTAGACGAAATTGAAAAACGAATCAAGTTAACCTTCTTGAATAATGTTAAAAATCTTTGATCAAACACAGTTCTGTATAAATTATATTATATCATTCATCATTGTTTTTTATTTCTGTACTGATATTGTTCTTTTCTAGGAGTTGAAGAACACAACAAGGCCCGATGTCCTCTACTATCTCCTGCAATGCCTTCAAGTACTTGTTCTAAACACAGATGCATTGGCTGAACATAAGGGATTTCTGATCTGGTGTCAGGAAAATCTTCTAATTGACAAGTGAATAATTTTATTATAGAACATTTATATAAAATAATCACTTTTTTTATTTACAGTACATGAACAAAAACAAAATATTTCTTTCAAAAATAGAACTAATTCTTGATAACAAGAAAAAGTATATATACACCTATAACGGGTTATAACGCGAAAAACAATTAGGTAAACTTATTACTTACTTAGCTTATCCAAAAAAGATGGCGCTAGCGTAGCAGATTTGACTTTGAAATTAGAGATACCATATATCAAATAAGGAAAAGAATAAGTTTAACTACTATATTTCGCGTTTCAAACCGTAACAGTGTGTTATTTATACTCCTGTATATACTCACACACAGATAATACTTAACATATTCGTTTGTCAGTCTCTGGAACGTGTGTGACGCTGCGCAGTCGCACATATGCTCCGTTGCAGTCCCAATACTTCTACACTGCGTCACGCTGGCAGGTGGCGCTGATGTCCTTTGCGCTCTCGTCAGAGATAGCTTCCATCATGCGGATGAGCAGAAACGCTTCACTGCCGTCGAACGAGTCACTATGCTTATACGGTAATTATGACGTTTACACCTTCTAAATAATCCATGCATTTTGAGAGCCGTGTGGTGTGTGTGTACACGACATTTATTTCTGAGGTCGCGTATTTTAATCCCTAGTAGTGCACGAAAAACTTTGTGTACATTCTCATACGTGGTCTTTAGTTAAAAAGATGTTTGAAAAATTTGTAACAAACATTTGATAACATGTGTCAGTATCAGATCAGGCATATGAAAGTATACGAACTTTTAAGGTAAATCTACAATTTGAATTAAACAGTTTTAACGGTTTAAAAAAAAGTTTTTTTAACTACGGTTTGACATTTTGGGATCTCGGCAGCAGCCGTAGTCAAGAGTTGACTGAAGATGGGGGGATGTCTCCAAAGACCAAAACGTAGTTAAAATTAATGAAATTAGAAAAGTTTAGCTAATATATTTCGCGTTTAAACCGTTAATTTAAATGAATATTACCCATGTTAACTAGAGATAACTATTACTACTTAATTCACATTTATCTATTTATTAATTCAAAAAATCCATTTCAGATTTATGGACGGATCTCCGGTCAAGACTAGTCTGCCCCTTCAAACTGCTCTTGCGACGGCCTTCTGTTATCTCATTTCAAGTATGGATGATATCAACGTGTACGTGGCACAGCGCGCAACTTTATATATTGGGACGATACATGATAACGCTATTGAGGTAAATAAAATCCATAAACATTTTTTACTTTGTTCATAGATATCTAATTTGTCTATTCGTTTTATGAGGGGTTATGTAAGACTACAATTAGCTAGACTAGAAAAAATGTCAGAAGGAAAACTATTTATGAAAGTACAAAGCCTATGTAAGGTAAAAATGGTGGAAATATATTTTTAAGGAAATATCGAAAAATGTATTTACTGTCCGACTTTTCCGAATATTACAAATTTAAATAAAACACTTTTAACGGCGTAAAATGTATGATTTACCTGATTTTGGACTTGTTGTATTTACTACACGTAGTTTGGTTGCCTTGCAGCGGCCATAGTCACGTGACAAGTTAATTAATATAATACACGAAAACCGTTTAAAATTGTTATAATTAAAAATCATTAAAAACTGTAGTTGTCCAAATATCGTTTATTATTTCCCTGTTTAGTTTTTCTATCTATAAATTACATCAAAATGTATTTATTTTCTTTTTAGCTTTTACTGTACTGTTTGGAAACTCAGTTCGACTTGGTGATAGTAGACAGACCAATGATTCTTCAGTCGATCTACCAACTGCACAACACGCTAAGCGACCGAAGAATATTGACTTGGGAATTCTTCCTGAATCGCTTTGAAGCGCTATTTCTTGAGGCACAGATCAATTCGAACAAATCAGTCGACTTCTCGAATTTACGAGGTAAGTTTTTCGCATCTATTAGTTATTATTTCATGAGTTAATTGTTTTTTTTTTAATTATATTTTAATGTTCATCTCGATAACAACTACAAATGTAGTTCATAACGTTATTTTCAAGAGGTTGCGTATTATGAAATGTTTATTGAAACAATACTTAAAATTAATTTGTATGTAGTATGCATATTTTAATAATCACAAAACAGTTTTAACGTTAACATTGTTTTATTTATATATATATATCTATTGTAACATTATTGCCATGTTCTTGCACAAATATTGCTTTAGTATGGTACGTTTAAAAAATGTTATAAATGTAAATAATTCAAATATGTTTCAATTGATTTTCAAAATCGTTTTTAAAATGGATTTTTAAGATCGTTTGTCCGTAGTAGTCAATTTTATTTTGTATTATGTGCTGTCTCTTGTTTTTGACAACAAAGAATGATTTATTTATATTTTGTTTGTACATTTTTAATAATTATACTTATATTTGCAGAATTGGTAAGTAGCTCGACAAGTTCAGAGTGGTTTTTATACAAAGTGCGACGTGCGCACGATGCTCTTAGCGCTGCGGCGCGTTCACCTCACAGTACCGCCCATGGACACGCTCCCGCCCACGGACACGCTCGGTCCCTCTCCGCATCGTTCGGAGCCAAGTGGCCGTACAAACGGACCATATCTGCTCCCGCTGCTGTACCCCCACAACCAGCTGGTGATTATTTCAACGATTTTTGTTTAAACTCACTGTTTGAAGAATGTATTTTCTCTAATAATGTACATATTCAATTATTAAGTAAACAACAATACTAAACTTTAATGGTTAACGAAACAATGAGATATACATATAAATGGGAATGTTTTACTTCTAAAATATACATTTTAATGATTTTTTAAGATGTTAATTATATGGGCTTTTTTGTCAGACAGAATACAGATTAGCTCAGATCGCCATAAATATTACTAATTTGTTTTATTTATGTAAAATATTAATTTCTTTCAGAACGGGAGAAAATCTACTCTCGTCAGTACTCTGCGCCACTTCTAAAACGCAAAACATCTCGTTTTGGGCTCGGCCAACTTCTGCCGACACCACAGCAGTCTTCCACCTCCCAGAAAACTAATAATGCACACGGTACTATTTAAATTCCATCACGTTAAGTTTGCGATTCTTTTTTCTTTAAAAAATGCATGTTATACAACCATATGTTCAGGCGGGTGGAAGATAGGAACTGTAATTGTGATTGCTTTCTTAACCAAAATCCGAAACCGCTCATCGCCTTAGTTACTCGACCTTCAGAAAGGATTAACTCAGTGTCGGGTCGTTCAACAGAAGAGACTGCCAACACGGTGATGCCCAAAACGGTGGACCTCGAAGAGGCCGACAAGGAGACTACTAACTTATTGGTCTTTCTTCTAATGCAGTTCTTATCCAGGTAACGATAAAAAAAACTTGATGTTATTATATAAAAAAAAATACGAAAAAGATTAAATAATTCATACTTAGTAAGATATTATTGCAACATATAATTAACCAAAAAGAAAATAACTAAATACATATTAGATTAGGAAAGCGTTTCAAAAGATTATTTAAATGTGCTGGTAATTGTGTAGCCATTCGTCGTCACTAATAACTTCGATTTGGTCATCAATTGAATATTTCAGGTCGGACCAAGCGCACCCTAGCGACGAAAAGACGAACAACAACAAAACGCAAGACCTAGTGTTGAAACACCTTTTCTTGTTGCTCGGGTACAATTGCGTTGAGAAGTACTTCACCATCTCACCCCAAACACTACGGTGAGTTTTTGACAACGTGTAAAAGATGCTAGTAAATTTGAAGTGTCCATTTTTTTTCTATATCCTGCACTATCAGAAATTATTAATTGTTACCTTGTGATTACAGACAGTATTTAAGTATGTTTTATTTATGTTAACTATATTTTCAGGATGTCGTCCATTTTTAACGCGTTTATGGCGAATTTGCCGCAAGTTCTCGACCAGAATTATTTGATGGGCGCTAGTATCGCCGAACCAACTCTTTTATTACTTCAGGTAAATTTTACACATAAAACACGTCACATTAATAAACTTTGTATTCGATTTCTTACTATATACCTTTGAAAACTTAAAAAATATCACATGTCAAAGACAAAGTCTAGTTATATTAAAAAAAAACTCTTCCCAACCAATTAAGCTACCGTGACCGTTTAGAGTAAGCAGCACGGATCGTTGTGAATGCCGGTTCAAATCTCGCCCG
This sequence comes from Leptosia nina, assembly GCA_963661955.1. NCBI lineage: Eukaryota > Metazoa > Arthropoda > Insecta > Lepidoptera > Pieridae > Leptosia > Leptosia nina. The sequence continues at coordinate 5,653,720 of CAVLEF010000007.1, forward strand.
TGTCATAAATTCTTTTCAAACTAAATAGATTTTTTGATCAATATAATAATCCTTATTCATATTTTAGTACTGCTGCCGCCCGTCTGTGAATAGCGCGGGGGGTTTTGGGGGTGTGCCAACAGCTGGGTCGCCTAGCAATCCCGCTGTCACTCATTCCCTGGAAGCTTTACAGCCTCACGTTCGAAGACATTGGTTAATGGCACTCTTGGTGGTTCTTTATAAGGTATACGTTAGAAATTAAATTTTCTTCCACCGAAACTTCATTACAAGCCCACTTGATTTACAACAAAAAAAGATTTCCCATTTCTTCTCCATTTTTATTCATTTATGTCAGTAACTGGTACTATAATAAATTTCAATTTCTCTGTCTCTGAAATTAATTGATTATAGTTTTCAACGAATACGTGATATAGCGCAACACTACTTATCTTTTTTTAATGACAAAAATTACATGACATGACAATGCTGTGTGCATCAGTAATTGGGTCCTACATAAAAAAATTGTTCATATAACTGTATTTTTTTTGAATGCTTAGTAAATCTATACTAATAGCTGAAGAGTCTGTTTGTTTGAACGCCCTAATCCCAGGAACGACTGGTTCGAATTGAAAAAGTATTTTGTGTTGAATACTGTCTATAGTTTACGCGAGTAGTACACATTTAAATAAAACACTGTAACGGTTTAAAACGCGATATATTGTTAAACTTATTTGAAAATATTTTTAACTTGGCCGATTGATGCTTTGAGCAGCGTGTCTCCCCGTGACCACGGCTGTGTTAAATGTTTTATTTAAATATTTTGTGTTGGTTAGAGCATTTATCGAGGAAGGCTTTAGGCTATTTAACAACATTACGAGCGACTATGTGCCAAGAATTTTTCTTGTTGCGTGCGTTACGGAAACGGTACAAGATTCCTCCTTAAGTGATGTAAAAAATTCCTATGTCTATGTTTTAAAATTAATTTGCAAGAACGACGGAACGTGGATGACGTCGTGGGTAACAGTTAAATTTATAGAATTGAACAGGAGGTTTGCAAAAACAAATTTTGAAGGCCAAAATAACTACGCGAGCGAAGTCACAGCTAGTATATTGTATATGTAATCTTTTGAGGGAGCAGAATAAGTAATATGAAATTATATGCGGTACTCGGTTTACTTACTGGCGTGTGTCTGCAGTACCACTACAGCAGTGGCGTGGTCTGCTCGCTGAGTAGTTGGTTGGTGCGTGTCGTGTTAAACTGCGTGGAAGCCCAACACCATCGTTGTCGTCGCATACCGCCTCCTCATCACCGAATGCAACCTCCTGCACCAGGTACAACATATAAATTAAGACATACTATAATAGGACAAATATAAAATCTTAGCTGGCCTAGGCTAATAAATAGCTCAGTGGGCCTGTCTAATAATTAAATTATTACGACTATATAAAATGATTCAAAAGTAGTGTTTTAAAAATAAACTTCCTAGAATAGCTTAGAATTAAAAAATACCGTATTTCATTATTTCATAAAAGCAAAATCTGCGTATATGACTCATTAAGGGACTATGCTGATTTTTATAGAAATAAAATAAGACGATTAGTTATTAATATATATTTCTATCAGTTTGCGTGCCAGAGACACGTGAAGCGCCAATGAAGCCCGAAGAGGCAAGTACTGCACAAAAGTCTCCCGCGCATTGGACCGAACCAACCGAGCCTGTCAAGTATGTTATAGATATTTATTTGTTACTAAAAAATATAAGTCAGGTTTTGGTTATCTGTAATAAACATTATAAATTTATCTGGACACTTTGCTTTTCATAATTTCGAGTTTCAGCTGTGATATTTTTAACTTGTAATATAATCCATAGATAACTTACTTCCTCAATACTTCGACAGATATAAGCAGTGGAGTGTGGAACAAGAATCTTCCGAAAGCGAGCTGATCGCAATTCCGGAGACAAGTGACAAATCCGACACAACTGTGCATGGCAGCACCGCGCCGGTCTGTTATATCGTACAGAGTGTATACATGATTTGTCTTGATATATATATATACATATATATGCAAAATTATCAACATCTTAATTTTCTTTTATATGATAGAGGAGGACAGAGAAGCATGCCCGTATCTTGATATAGTTTTAGTATCCCAGCCAGATGAGGTGGCGGCCTATTTTAGCATTCAATATTTTAAAATGCACAGATTGACACAGAAACGCGATTAAAGTTCACGATTTTTTCATCTATGATTCGCGAACCCGACGGAATTTCTAAATTGTACATGTTCCAGAGCTATTATAAATTAATTAGAAAAATGTCGGACCCGATAGGCATCGAATTATAAGACATACATCTGTTTATATCTGAAATCATATGTAATTTCAGGGCTCCTTCGACGAACCGTCCCACTACGAGGACACGCCCCGAATAGAAGCACACACTGTCATCGCCTATCCGACGCTCAATAAAATTGTTAGTATATTTTAATGTTTCTAAAATAATAATTATTTCAACAATTCTAAATCTGAATACTATATAAATATAGTACACTAGCTGTGTTAGCGACTTCGTCCGCGTAAAATAGTTACTTCGCGGATCCAAATTTCATTTTGCAAACCTCATACTTATTACGCTGTTACCGGCGATATCGGTCGCATCCTGACGTTCTTGTAAGGTAACCTTAAAGCATAAGCATATTCTACCGCGGACATTTTGGACCGATTTTGCAGCGCACGCAGTGAAAAACCACAAATATGTTTAATTTTCCCCCTTTTTTACATTTCGCGTTGTTTTTTCGCTCCTATTAGTCACAGCTATTTTTAAAGTTGTCCTCGATGAATCCTCTATTGACACGAACAATTTTTAGTGACAACTTTTTTGATTTATTTGTTAATAGAACTCCCAGTCATATAAGACTTGGCAACCAATTGAATTGTAGAAAATTAAGTATTAAATGTTACAGCCGCCCATGGGCTCCCGGTCAGCCCATCAGCTTTCCACAAGTTCCTCAGTATCCATAGGCAGCGATTCTTCTAATCTGTAAGTATCTTCTATTTTATATTCAATAATATAAAAAGACAGACATAACTAACAAAAAATAATTGCAGCAAATCAACGCCCATGAGCGGTCAGTCCGTGGAGATATGGCCCGATCAGCTGCACCAGACGTCCCCACGCACCAAAATCCTGGGAAAGCAGAAGAGAATTGTTGGTGGGTGTGATTTTCTAAATTTGGTCTGGACTACATTAATAATATAGAAATTACGAATCGAAGAAAACTTCCTAAATTTTCGTCTCTTTTTAATATAAAAAAAAAATCTTAAATGTTATTATTAATTACATATTTCGTTAATCGTGAAGTCAAGTTCAACTCCGCCGCGTGTGGGCAAACACATTTCTGTATCCATTTTACCTCGATCGGTTTTTATATCCGTCGTGTGCCCCGCTCAATCGAAACAATCTATTGTTTCCCCTGGGGTCGAACCCGGGACCTCGCTTAGCGACAACACGTTTAACAATTTGGTTACAAAAGCGGTTTTCGTAAACATGTTATTTTTTTGTTTTTGCTGTTTAGCAGCAGGTAGCAGCACATCTCCAGACACTTTACCCTCCTCTAACGGAGACGCTATGCAAAATCCACAGCTGCTCAAGAGTCCCGGTAAGCCGAACAGTAATATCATTTTTATTTCTTTATATATTGTTAATTGATGAAAAATTGTAATGTTTATATTTTTATCTTAATATAGGTATTGCGTACGCATCGCCCGAGTCGCCACTGTCTAAGATGGAAGTGGCGTGGGGTGGAGGGGCGACCACCCCACAACCTCCTATGCCTCAAACCTTTCATATTCCAACACCGGCGCCTGAAAGGTATATAGTATTTTTTCTAACTTGGCAAAAGGCCAGAACCAATATGCTCGTTCTCGAACTATAGAAAACTAGTGATAACCTTTCCGATTGCTATACTATAACTTATAAGCTTATGGAATAAAATGTAGTTGTGGTCAAGCTCTGCTTTTTAACAAAAATTTTAAAAATAAGTATTTAGTGGTAAGAGAAAAAATAGAAGTAACAATATATAAATAAAAGTGAATAACCAGGACTGTAAACTATGAATATTTCGTATGATTGTATCGACTGTTCAATTTCTTCGTATGTTTGTTAAATCCCAAAGCATTATACATTTTCAAACTCAGTAATATTCATATTTAAATAAACACTTTTTAACGGTTTAAAACGCGATATATATCCATAAAACATGGATATTTACAAATTACAGCCATGCCACATGGTGTTACGGCTGTTATAGAGTAAAGTTTCGCGTTTTAAACCGTTTATTTTTTTCTATTTAAATGTGTATTACCTGCGTAAACTACAGACAGTACTTAATATTCTTATTGTAATGTTTATTCAGGTTACTTCCAATAGGCCCTAAACCCAACAAGGAGCAATATCCGGTCTTTAACGCGTTGGTGGACAGAGTTCGCGAGGCGCTGAATATTCACGGTGAGTTTAAAATATTTTTACATCACAGATTAGCGGCATTGAATGAACAGAAATGTTCTCAAATCCATTTTCAAATTAAGTATAACTTTAATAGTCCAGTGTTACATTACACTACAGATGGTCACTTTCATTTTTATAATGTACATTTATAAGATAGATAAAAAGTGACAACCCATTTTCTACGTTTCTATATAGTAGATCAAATTTGTCATGTCCCCTTTGTGGACCCCTTTCGTGCCTTGCATATAACGCTTAACCATGATGCTACAAGGTTATGACAACACAGATTTTATATTTAAAAATTACTTGTATAGAAGAAACTCTACAAACGGATTCCAGTCGTTCTGACCAAGAAGCCACTCCCACACCCACCTCTCGTCCGCACGACCTCACAAAAGGTCTCTCTTCGGAAAGTACTCGGTAAATAGAGAATATTATGACCATTTTATAACTTAATAATCAAAATCAGTTCGTTTGAGATTCCTGTTTCTCAGGATCTAACCTAATAAAAGTCTTATAAGGTTTTCACAGCCATTCTACAAGGCTGTTTGGGTTTTTTAACTGTTCGGCCTTCGTAGTTGAAAACAATATCTTATTTAAATAAAACACTGTAACGGTTTAAAACGCGATATATTAGTTAAACTTATTTGAAAATGATTTTTAACTTCGGCCCGACGGTAATATATCGCGTTTTAAACCGTTAAAGTGTTTTATTTAAATGTGTACTACTCGCGTAAACTATAGACAGTATCTAACAATATCTTAATTTAGTGTTAATCACTAATAGCAATTCGATAGTATAACAAAGAATTTGTGTTTTCACAGTCAAATCAACTGCTAATGCTAAAACAGTGGCATTAATGTATGAAATCATTAAATGAACAATATTGACCAAAAGAAAAATAAAAAGAACCGACGTCTTTCACATGATAATTAAAACTTTCGACATGAACAAAGTGCGTTAATAGTCTATTTCAGGTATTTGATTTGCAGATCTCCCAGGCGTTTAGCTCGTCAGGTGGCACAGCTAGGGTCGCCTGTACTTCACACTCCGCCACCGACACCGCAGCACACTAGACCTCGCCCACAATCTACTGGTTAGGACTTAAAACTATAAAATCAAACTAAATTATACTTAAGTTAACATTAGATTAACGTTATATTAGACAAAATGTTTGTATAACAGCCACATTTATTAATGACTGTCGTTAAAGTAAGACTTTTTGTAGAGGAATCATTCCGTTGTATTATATATTTTCTGTTTTTTGTAAGCTCTTCAGCGTATAATATTTTACAACGTATGTATAATTACAATTCAGAAAGCGGAATTCACAGCGGTGGTTGGTGGAGCGATTCGGGACGCGCAGCAAGGCGAGCTGCGCATGCGCATACGACACCTTGTAGACCTGAGGCAACACTCAAACATAGATGTACGTGTAAACAACACCCTTAAAGTACTATTTTAATATTTGTATTTTTTTTAAATAATAATTCCATAATCCTCTTTGAAATCTACAAAAATACATGCAATGTAATATCATTGTATCATAAACCTGATGATTGTTTTCGGCTTACTTAAAACATTTCTATTGTGGTACAGTGAAAAGGTTTTACGTTCAGGCCGGAAACTTTATCACGTCTCTGTTCAATTATTGTCATGCTTGCAATTTGTTCATGTGTGAATAATAAACCGTATTAGGTTCAGAATGTGGCAGTTCCGTAGAGCAATACAGCGACGAAGAACTTGGTCTATGCGTGATCGTGCTCGGTACTTTTGTGCGACGCGAACCGGCTGCTGCTGCACCTATGCTGCCCGCGTTGCTGCATACTGTTACTAGGTATAATATTATAAGGCATTATGAGTAAAATATGCAACCTTTTTTTACAAAATTGTTATGGGCTTTTTGACGTAATGATAGCAATGTATGGATAGTGATCAACGGGTCGCGGGTTCCACACAGGCATCACGTTTCGGTTTCAGTCCGTGGATTGTCAAAGCCCAAATGGCTCGATATGTTATGTGAACCCCATGCTCTCCCCCCCCTAGTCTCGTTCCTCCTCATCATAAAAAAGTAATAATAGCCTTTAAATAAAACACTTTAACGGTTTAAAACGCAAAATATTTTAGTAGTTTTTTTACTTTTAGTTAAATATTTTCAACAGTATTTAATAATGACCTGCTAATACTAACCTAATAAAGTCCTACATTAGTATGGGGGTTGTAAGAATGATGTTATGGTGTCTCTCAGGGTCGTGCAACTGGGCAACTATTCGTGGCAAACGGAAACCAATACGCGACTGCCTGGAAGCGCGGTATTCGTCGCGCATCAGTTCTTGAGATGCGTACTTCATCAGCTCGCACCGAACAATGTTTTTCTCCAAGTATTTCTACAACGGACTCCAGGTATACGTTTAAAGTATTTTTTTAGATTACTTATGAATACAAATAATTACGTTCTTTAAAGGATTTTAAGAGCATTTATTAAAAGAAAAAGGAAATTTAATATGTATGTATGTATATAATGTTAAGGTTGAAATTACATTGCACAAGATGTCTCGGCCTGGACTTGAACCGGCATCCAAGCGTTACGTGCTGTTGCTCTAACCAATTAAGATATCGTGTCCAACAAGACATTGACGATTTTATCCAATCACAAAAAATACATATACCTCTTGCGCAATGTAATTTCAACCTTTCTCGAAATTTTTTTCAATTTATTTTTGATTTTTAAATTATATAGTGCCTTCATGTGCAATAACATGTAAAAAGGAATAAAGTTTTCAACCTGTTAGTTTTTTTTCATCTATTTCCACAGAAAAACAACGTAAAGCATTTTTCAAAAGCGTCGCTCTCTCTTTCGTCGACTTCAACGAGTTGTACCCGTGTGGACCGCTGCAGTTGGTCATTGAACATTTAAACTCTAAAAAGACATTGCCTATCGATGTAAGTGCCTACAAAAAATCTGTACAGGTCTAAAAACTTTAATTAGCCTAACTGCATCCATATAGAAATTTTATGTTATTGCACTTTAACTAGAAATACGTCTTATCTTCAACCTACAGCATCACTCGATATCTTTATTTATCTCAATAAATATTTTAATTACATAGCCCCAAATTTTCCAGCAAATGCCCACAATAATGGGGAACATGGCATTGTATTTGGAGAGCTTAGCCCCCGAAGCCCTAGGCCCTCCCAGCGCTTGTAGTGCTGTTCTTAGCGCCCTTGATACATTAGTACGAGCAGTGGTGCTTCAGCTTCCTCAGCTCGACGATGTGCTTCCGCCGCTTAAACTATGCGCTGCGGCTTTGCGAATTCCTGCTGCTGCACAACATAAGGTAACTTGGATCTTTAATTTACTTGAACGGGTAAAATGTTGATGTTTAAAATAACAAACTTTCATATGACCCATACATATCACATACATTATTATTGTATTATTACATTCAGACAAGAATTCTTTCTTCCTTTTTTCCATCTCCTGCTATTCCTTTTAACATAATATTTTCCATGTCTTATTTTATATTCTATTTTACTAATTGGTGAAGCTAAAATGTAGTTTATGTCCTCCCTTTAATATATAAGTAAAAATTAGGCTTTTTTACATATATTTCGAGTAATCGCTTTATACTAACTTTAATCTACGGATATTTGTACAGAGCCTCTTGGAGCCTATGTCTAAGATCTTGAGCTACAGCGTCCAGAACTTCGTCTTACGTCTATCTCTACTCTGCGAACTGTGCGCAGCTTGTATGAGGGCCTTCGGACGCGATCGGGACAAGCTATTACTGTGTCGCGTTTTGGTTTATGAGCTCGTGCAAGCACTACGCACGAAGACAACCATACCCGATGATAACCTCTTCATTTTGATACAGTTTGTACTACAAGGTTAGTCCTAAATGTCTGATTTTGTTATTAAATAAAATTAGTGTCCAGAAGTAAGAAACTATCAAAATTTACTTTGTGTGTAAAAACTAAGTGAAATTTATGTGTCCATTTTGCGATAGACATTATTCACAGGCTATGTTTATTATTTCAATTGAATTTTTAACCCAGACCCTTTTTATAACGCAATGCTAGTATTTATAATCATGTATACTGTTCTAAAGGTCATGGATGTACACTACTTCTACCCCCTCAGCTGAAAACAGGCGACCTGTTGTGCGGTGGACAGGAGGCTCGGGAACTCGGTGCTGGTCCTGTGGACTGCATGAGGCCACATCTGCCGGATATGATTGATCTCTTACACGACCCTAACTTGATGAATAAGATTAAAGTAAATTAATTTACATACAAGTATTGGTACTTTTAGCCAGATTCAATACGTTATATCTTTCAATCGACATAGAATGGTCTTTTATATTTAAGTAACAGAAGCAAAGCTCTATAAGGCGCATTTTCTCACGATTGTTTATTACTCTCAGAATATTATGTAAATATATACCATGTTAGAAATATACACTTTTTTTCAGGGTTCTGTATCAAAGTCAATAGTGAATCGTAATCTAATATGCTTGAACGAAGATACGTTGGGTGCAATAGTAAAAGGTGGGATAGCTCAGTATGTGGCGATGGAGCTGGCTCTAGAACAGCGAGGAGGAAAGCAAGAACGAGGGCAGGCTAGTCGACACCTTATGCCACCGCTTACTGCCTCACCTACTGGGTATGAAAGTTAAAATCATTTTGTGAAGTAGCTTAGATCATGGATGTCATTAAAGTTTAAGTTAAATAAAAACAACAAGAATTAGGCTTTATTATTAATTAAAAAAAAACAATTACTAACGATAACAAACTCGATTGCGAACAGTATTATTGCAATATTGTATGTATCTGCCAATATTGTGTCAAGTGTGTCTCGTCTATTTTGTCAATGACAGACAAGATTGAGGTTTGCTTTATGAAAATTGTATCTAAGCCATATAACATAATACATTATTTTCTCTTTGAAAATTGGTTCTATGGACGATGGTTCAAGTTCCGGACGGAATTTTCATATTTCTTTCATTAAATTCTGTCTATAGTTTATGCGAGTAGTACACATTTAAATTAAATAAAACATTTTAACTGTTTAAAACGCGATATATTATTTAAACTTATTTGGAAGTGACTTTTCTTGCCCGACGTTTCGGGTGCTTTCACACGTGGTCAGGGGAGACTCGTCAAAATAATTTTAACGTCTCAGTAAAATATTTTCAAATAAGTTTAACTTAAATTCTGTCTATAGTTTATGCGAGTAGTACACATTTAAATTAAATAAAACATTTTAACTGTTTAAAACGCGATATATTATTTAAACTTATTTGGAAGTGACTTTTCTTGGCCCGACGTTTCGGGTGCTTTGCAGCAGCCGTGGTCAGGGGGAGACTCGTCAAAATGAATTTTAACGTCGTGCCGGAGTTAAAAATCATTTTCAAATAAGTTTAACTAATATATCGCGTTTTAAACCGTTAAAGTGTTTTATTTAAATTTATTTTATTATTCAGGTTTCCCAAGCAGTCTAACATATTTGTTAAATGTGTTATTACATTGCTCTCAGTAGACGAACGATCCCATCGAAAATATTAATTTCCAGGTCTCGTGAAGTAGTAGAGTGTGTGGGGCGCGTCCGAGTGGTTTCTTGGCTCGTGCTTGGTGCCCTTACCAATGCGAGAGACAGCTCGCATCTACATCAACCATTGTCCCTTGATGCCACTTGCAATCTTACAGATCACATCCAGGTAAGTATCACTGCATAACCACAAAATCCGTTCAAGACGGTTATTTTCTTAATACAATTTGCTTATTTTTTGGTCCTTCGAGTCGGATACTTAAATTAGTAAGTATATACTTCTAGATAATAATGTCGTCATACGCTGAGCAATGCAAGGTGGGTGGGGCACGCATGAGCTCGCTGTGGCAGGCGTTCATGCTTTGCCACTTATGGACCCTGTACCTGGAGCGAGTTAGCAGTTGCGCAGCGCCCGCCACTGAACCCCACCATACAGCTGCTGCGCTTTTGTTGCACTTTTGGTGTAAGCTCGTGCCGACATTATTGCAGCTCACGCACGCTTCTAAACTGGTAAATACCAAATTACTTGCATACTAACCTTTAAATGGCATGTCTAATAAAATGTATATGTGCCATCAGTACTACTACTGTGAAAGTGGAGATTTGTACGTTTGTTTCTTTTTACACTAAAAACGAAACGCCTCAATTGTATTTGATAAAATGTAAAGAAACTGTAATTGTTATCTTATTACTACGTGTCTGTAATTCGTAAGTGAAATATATGAAAAACCGTTTACGTCTGTTTAGTACTCACACTTTATATTTAATGAATTTGTCTATTTTGACTGTTTTATCACTATAGTTGGCTGAAACTGTAAATCTACATTTCTTGGGCTTGCTCGAATCGCTGCTGGAGTGCAATTCCACGTTGTTGAATAAGCTGCTACCTCTCTGGACACCGCTGCTGCAGTCGCCGCTTTTTAGTGTAAGTCCTTGTTAGGCCTTTAATGGGGGGGATGAATAGCTCTTTAACTCTCTAAAACTTAGGACATAGTGGTGATTTAATTAGTATTTTAATATAAATATTTTTTTATTGAATATAGGAAAACCCAATACCGATGGTTATTAGTTTGTAATGTACAATTTATCTGCTACCATATTATAACTTTTTTTTATGTTGAACAATTAACTTAAGTCCAATTAAGTTAATTCATAATCTAAACATTCAGTTTAAATCTCATAGATGCCGCGCCATGTATCTGAAAGGCTAGAAGCGTGTCGCGAGCTACAGCCTGACCTAGTCGTGGCCCCTGCGTCCTCAAGTCCCACAGCTGGGAGTGGACCTGTCCATGCCCTCCCAGCGCGGGAGCATAGACGCCTGCACAGATTGCTATCCAAGATGGCGCAACTGGAACAACAACCACACTCCTTCTATTTTATATAAAAGATACCAATATTTATGTGTTAATTGTTGTAAAAACTATTGTGTGTTATTATATAAATATAAAAACTCGGCCAAATTTCTCAAAACTCCATAAGGATTACTTCACACCATTGATAGGTTGTTAAAAAGTATTGTTCTTTCTTAAAAGGATTCCCTATCATTTGCTTACGTAACGCAAATCACAACGTTTTGACCGATCATATCGTTTGTTGTAAAGGCTTCATTCCAGTGATTAAGAACATAGCATACTTAGCCTTTTTAATTTTTAATAAATTATTCAAATTCGTATCCTGGATATAAGATTATTCTTTTAAACTCTGTGTTAACTATATTAAGCCTTTAAAACCTGAACTGTTATTTTCTTAGTTGTTCGTGATCTTATCTTCTTACCTAAAAATCTGGTTTGTAAAATACCTACTACTTGGTAGACATTATGAAACCCATAATAGTGTCTATGGTTGTGACATCGGGAGTTTGATATTCAGTCTTGCAACAAAATATTAGTATCATTTTGATATGTGCGTTTATGTGAATACATGTTCAACGACACGGATTGAGGTCTGTATACCCTTAAAAAGCCCATGGTCCCAGCTGTCCACTACTGAAGGTTGGCTGTAAAAAAGGCCGGTGTCCTGTGCGAGTTGCAGGAATGTCTCGACCACTTCTACCCACGTTTACTCCCCGATGTTGCGCAGTCTTATTAAAACGTCTCCTATTCTGGATTTTCCTCATTATAATAAGCGGGGGGGTGCAGTAGAAAATTTAATATTTTTTACATGTTATTGCACTTGAAGGCACTATATAATTTAAAAATCGATAATAAATTGAAAAAATGTTCTACTCGGGCAGGACTTGAACCGGCATCGCCACCGTTCTGTGCTGTTGCTTTGAGAGCATTTATTTTCGATTTTTAAAATATATCTCAGTTGCAAACGTAGTGTGTCAAAGTCTTACAGCCTACGTTGACCCGTAACCTGCGTTGGACGATTTTTATTGTACCCGTTCATTAGCGAACAGTATGGTTCCTCGTGAATAATTAATTACTTATTGTGGGATTCGTGTTTCGCCAACTAATTCGTGACGAGTCATTTGTTAATTCTAATGAACTATCAACTGTGAATATTTGAAAACTTTTTTTTTCACATGTTATTATTGCACATGAAGGCACTATATAATTATAAAGTGAAACAAAAATTGACTCGCTCAGGACTTTAACCGGCATCGTCAGCGTTCGTCAGAGCAACAGCACCGAATGCTGACGATGCCGGTTCAAGTCCTGCCCGAGTCGAAAATTGTTTTCAATAGAAAACCAGAATATATAATTAATATATTTAAACAATTAAACATTGTTTTAATTAATATGTATCAATTGGGTAAACGGCGAACGATACATAAGTTGCATAAACCTTACTAGATGTGCCCGCGTATTCAAAAAACAAAAGTTGTCTCTAGAGATAGCGCCGTCAAATAAACAGTCTTCAGATTTATAATATTAGTATAAATAGATTTATACTAGACAATCGTGTTTAACAACGACAAACGTTTCAGTGATTGTCGCTCTTGCAAAAATAATTATTAATTCTTAACCTGCTATTAACACACATAATATTATGTTGCCTGTTACTAAATATTGTTTTATCATTCTAAGTCAAACGAATACAAGGGGCATTACCAAAATTAGCATAGTGCTCTAAATATTCTTGTTTGTTATGACTCAGCAAATGTTTAACTACAAACGGGCTACTCGTTCAGTAGATCAATTCCGAACATCCCACATTCTGTATCGATTCATAACGGATCAGCATAATCCCGATTGCATAACGAATTTTCCAATTATAGAGGCGTATTGTTGTGAGTAAGGCGGCCTGCATAATGCCTTGTCAGTTCAAATGTGGCGACAATAGTTTGTTACGTGCGACAATGAAAACGAATTAGATAACATTAAGTATACATTAATTCGCTGCTAAAGGAGATCAAAAATAATCCGGTCTTTTATATTCTAAGTGGACGTATTTATCAGGAAAAGACTTGGGAAGAACAGTTGTCAGTGACACTTGTTTGTATAATATATAAAATTAATTGATCTCCAAAGACGCTTGTCACATCTTAACGGATTGACAAATTTTAATTAAATTGTGTAATTGAAGCCCTATCGTTTAACCTTCGATATAAATAATAGTAAAATAATAATGCAAGTCCAGACGGTAATTATTTCATGTATTATTTTATTTACAGCAAATCATGTCCAATATAGGTCGAAAGTGGACTTTTATGAATTAAATATATGCCGCTCGGGAACAGCTTTCAAGATGTTACAAGTATGTATAAATTAATCTTTCAAAAATATTTAATTAAAAATCTAATGAACTAATCGATACGACGCAATGAACGCTGCTTAATATTAGTAATGATTGAGGTAAAAACAGTCGGGCTTCCCGCAAGATGGCGGTTGCGTCACTAATGTCATAATAACAAAGATTACACGCTACTAGGGATCCGTGTCAACGCCTGTGAATATTCGGCATCTAGTGATGTGCCCAGTGTAGCAGTAACTACTAATGAATAGTCTAAAATTAAATTAAAAATTTTAGACTAATAATTATTAAGCGAATTTATAAACTGTCAAAATTGTGGGAAATTGAAGGTATATTTTCAAATAGATCTACAATAGATCCGAATTAACCCATCAAATCTTGAAATAACGAGTGCTGATTAGTCCTAATCGTATAAGTTTATCCATTCATTTGTCCCTTTTGTTTAGGAATCGCTCCATCTTCGGTGTTTTCGGGACCCTGATGATTCAGATGTTGCTTTTTACCACCGGAGCCGTTTGTCTATTTGTTTTCTAGCTAGATCTATCACTACTAGGTACTAGATATTTTAAAAGCAAGTTAACGTAAACCACATCCCGTTTTATAATTTAACTCCTTTCTCTCAAATATATATGATCTACATATATTTTCAGAAACATTGTATTTGCTATATTTCTGCTATATTAATACTCACCTAGCTCTTTAACTTAAATGCGACACACAACACTAAAATATTCCCACATCGAGTCGTAAAATAAAGATTTTGTACATGAACGCAACAAGAACATTTCTTTCTGGTTAACTTATTATTTACAGACGCAAGCACGCGAGGTGTCTAGATGTGTGCCGAGATAAGACGATGTTTATCCGCCGGCTTCGCTCGTATTGTCTTCATGGGAAAAGTGTACTCTGCCCTAGTTATCAACATATTTATGATACAATGTCTTTTCGGAATTTTGCGTATGTGCTAATTGATGTTATTAGGTAAGTTTCATGAAATCTTACCTTCTTTTACTATTAATTATTAAGTTAAGCTCAGTGCATAGTTAAATTATGTTGTAGCGCGAAAGGTAGTAGTTAGGTTTGAACCCCGGGGAAACATAATGGTATCAAGTAAAAAAAATATTTCTCTCTTTCACTAAATATATCACTCTTTGAGATATGTTATTTGTTGTAAATAATTTAATAATTCTATCACAATAGGTATATTCTGGAATTATAGTATGTATTTATAATCAATAAATATTTTTTTTTTTTTGTGAAGCGTCCAATGAAACCCCCAAAATGTATTAAACATGATCCGTGTATAACACTCATTATATTATTATATTTATTTCTGTATTAATTTTAGTCGATTGGTACATAAAAGTCAACGGGTTTTATCATATGTAAATATATAGCACAGCTATAATCAAGTACCAAAAAAGGTTAGGATTGATATTTATAGCGTAAGAATGTTCTCACATCGTTTCGACCCAGATCGTTCAGGATAAACGCCGGAAGTTGCTGTGTTTCAGTGTTACATGCTAATTTAGTTCAGGAGTCAATTATCCAAATTGAAATAAAAATCAGGTGAAGAATATTAAAATTTTCAAAACAGATTTCTGTCAGAATCTAGCCATTGAAAATCAGAATCGGCAATTTTTTTGTTCCAAATTCCTAAATTCCAGGAATCTTATTATCTTATGGCATATTACTTCGTAGTCAGGCAGATGATTATTATGATGTCATTGTCGTTGAGACTTGTTTTCTTCCACCCACTAACATTACTTAGTTGAAATTACAAAGCCCGAAAAAAGTAAATAGTTATTAATATTACTTACGTAGCTTACACGAATAAACTAATTATAAAATATTTTCTAACGCCATCTGTGGGTAATAATGTCAAAGACTAGGTGTCTTTGCATTGCATACAGAGAATCGAAAATCTGAATGAAAAGGTTATTTTTCATATTACATCTAACTAGTAAACTAAAGTAGGGCAAACTAGTTCTAGTGTAGTTCTATACATTTGTCGAGATTTTTGTGCCTCTTACGCGCTTATAGAATTTTGCGTCTTAGGTAAGGTATTTAAAATGTTCACAAGCTCTCGGGCTAGCGGATGTCGAGATGAAGTGTTTTATTGCTTTCAGCGAACAATAGAACTAAAGAAAGCTGCTAAATAATTACCGGCTGTAAGAGTCTAATATGTTGAAAATTCGAGTACCGCCTATTTAGTTTTGTAATAGTAGCGACATATATGTATAGCGGCATATTACACAATAAGTATAGTCAAGATAATTTTGCAGAGCTCGGTTAACTAAAAGTAGTGTTTAGTAGATATATAGTAGTCTGAGTTAAGCAATTGAGTTTTTATAAGGTAAATAAAAAAACATTTTTAATATTGAATTAATAATTTTTCAACGAAGGGAGAACAAGGACATTATGGACGCAGGCGATTGTCTACGTTGTTGTAGGTATGTATAAGCAATAAAAAAATGTTTTTACAGAATTTTAAATAGATAATGAAAGATATAGGGTAGTTGGTAACAATAAAAATAAATTCGTCAAATCATATTGTAAAGCGATTGTGAAGCTAATTTCCTTTTGCATACGATTTCGATACGAGCAGTAATGAGCCAGGCAAGGACGGTCATACTAATCAATGTCAGTCTGTCTGTTCGGATTTGACACGCACATCTTCGATTTCCCAACGCAATTTTCATTATTAAACTTCGAATTGCAATGACATAAACATAAATTTGTGAATTCTCATTTACGTAAACATACGAGATCACTGAAAATAATAATTATATAATTTATTATTATTATCAATTCAAATAGAAAATTCCTCGCATAAGTCTTATTAGCCACAGTTAGATTGGAAGTATGTAATTAAAGCCGAATTATACGAAAATAATTTAACCATTATCGAATCAAATGCAAAATTAACATAGGCTAGGCCCAACTTTAAGTTTTTAGTCCGTCAAGATTGATGTAAGATGGGCTTTTCGACCACTGCATGTTATAATTGGCAAGCAGCTTGTGTACTCGTAGATTGTCAAAATGGCGCTCTTTAGTCTCGGAGGTCAAAACTCACTTTGTTGCAGCGGAGAAGGAACTAACTTCAATGTGTATGCGAGTGTTGTAATTTACCACGCTGACCAAGTGTGAAGACGTTTGACATACGTGTAATAAATTATAAATCGATTATAAATTGAAAAATATTACGAAACGGGCAGGGCTTGAACCGACATCCACAGAGTTTCGTGCTGTTGGGGTTTCCTTGCTCTCTAAGCAATTAAAAATTGATTAGTGATTCCATAAAAGAATAAACCTGAACACTTGCGTATTAAATGTATTGCGTATTGTTAAAGCGGAATGCTGTGGATGTCGGTTCAAGTCCTGTCCGTGTCCTAATTGTTTTCAGTTTATAATCGATTTTTAATTCATATAGTGCCAACGTGTGAAAAATATTAAAGTTATCATACATGAGATATAGAAAAAATGTTTCATATTTCCCTTTCAAGGTTTTTTTGCAAATTATTTGAGCAGTATAATCAGAAACCACGACGTCGACAGCTCGTGACAAATGTTTCAACACAATGATAAGATTCCCTTGGTGATAAATCATTTGGAAGGGGTCAATTGAGGGCATTCAGTTATAATTAAGTGTTTGCTATTTTACTTGTACATAGTATACTTTTCTATGATAGAGCAGGGGACAGACAAGCATAAGATTCCCTTTATGTGAACGTGAAATACCCCAGCTATATAACATCTAAACAAGATGTGCTATAGGCCTATTTTAGCTTTGGATATTCACAAACTTAAACTTCATGGCTTTTTCATCTGTGGATAGTAGTTCGTGAACCGGACTGAATTTCGATATTTCTGCGATATATATCTAGATTTCCAGATAAAGTTCGACATGTTTAAAAAATATATATATATTATTTAGAAACACGTTGGACCACATGGAGATCGAACTCAAGTCCCGTTGATTATTTGCCATACATCGCTAACCCACCGCTAAAACACCAACTGATATTTAATAAATAAACAACTAAAAATAACGCGCTAAAGAAAAGTGCGTTTAAATTTTACGGTTCGTGACTCGCTTCCAATGAGAGTTAATTTGAAAATTGTGATACATTTTTTTGAATTAATACTTTTGTAATCTAAATTATTTTATTAGGAAACAAACCGCTAAGGTCGAAGAAGATTATTTTTTATCACGATATTCTTAACCGCAACTTGAACTTATCCGCAGAATAAATTCAGATGCGGCTACATGAAAGGAAAACTAACAACAAACGAAAGCGGAACAGGTAGGCTTTAAAGTCTAAGGTGAGTCTCACTAGGAAATCATTACGAGTTTATTTTAAATCTATCAAATTGAAAGTCCTAAATCTCTTTGTGGTAGGTGTCTGCTTGTTGAGTATGGCACATCTTGTTATTTCAATAAAACACGTCCATTAGATTAATAAAACTTAATTTTAAGCCCAAGCTTTTTTAATCACAAAAAACAGAAGAACTCTTTTTGCATGTTTGTATTTATAATGTGAGGAAGTAGCTTCTATATAATACTGTGTCTAAAAAGACCCCCGGTGATCTGACATGAGAGTTGTATCAAATGTGAAACCGCAAAGTCATAGAAATCAACTCAAGACATAGATGCACGTGTGATTGATCAAAGCTACATCCGGATACCGATTTGGGAATGAAAGTACGTCTAATTTGGTACGTTTCAGAGTTAGGCATCACGTAAATCCTATCGCAGCATCGCGGGAACGTACTTTAACACGTAGATATGATGTAAAAAAGACTCACGACTTTTATAATCCTTAAGTTATGCAATCGTTTCTTTATTGTAGGAAATTAAGGAACCTATTAACAAAAGCACTTTACCATGTTACCGTAAAAACATATAAAATAAAACTGAATGTCTATTAAATGGACATTGCGGAATTGAAATAGCATGCATTTGGCTTTTAACAATAGCTGTTTGAAGTTCGCACTTAACGTGTTGCAGCTAAAGTGGAAATATTGTTAGGTACTTTCAATTGATCTCTTTACCTTTTTTTACGTGTTGATCGATTAAATTAGATTGAAGATTTGCTTCGCGTTACATTTACAAATTGGACGGACAAAGCAAGTTCAATCACAACAATCGACAATCGTTAAAGCAAGACCCGTTTTGCTATCTTGGATTTGTAATTATTTATTTTGTAAGTGATATTTCACTAATTGGGAATATAGTAACCTTTTTACAAATATATACCTCACTAAGACACTAATGATAGTAGACTTTTCCTGTTTCTCTGTATGATATTTATTAGCTGTAACAAACACAATAAAATTATAGATTTGGATCAAGGTCACAATTATTTGACTAGTAACTAATAACATACAATAAAGCGAATAGGTAACGGTAACACGCATCATCACACGTTACACCAAGTAGGTAATTCACATTTCGTTGTTTTGTTGCAAAATATGCTTCGAAAACTTTATGAGATTTTTTTTCGATTACAAAATACCCTTCTGCATTGCATTGTTTCAGCTTTCAGTGATCTATACAAAAATACATTATCTTAGTATCTGCCTTGACGGATCTATGCTCAACCTAAATCCGTGAAAATATGAAACTTCTGAAAGACAGAAAATTATACACTTAAGTGGATAAAAAAGCGGTCGAAGTTTATATCAATCTATATTTTATTCAGTTTAGTTTATATCACTTTAATCTATTTCAAATTTTATTTTCATAGGATTTCTAGAGAACTGAGACCTATTGTATTTTCCAGTCCGTACTAGGTAATTAAATGCTGTCTGTGGTTTACGCATACACATTTAAATAAAAGACTTTAACGGTTTAAAACGCGATATATATTAGTTAAATTTATTAAAAAAGAAGTAAGTTTGACTAAAATATATCGCTATTTAAACCGTTGAAGTATTTTATTTAAATGAGACTCACTAGACCAACTTTGTGTTTTTTTAATCAACTTCTTTCAGGGAAAATGGGCTGATGGTTAATTGTAATTGATGGGTAATTATAATCTAGAATTAACCAATAATTTCTTATAAATCTACGTATATTTTTATACGTCTTATGCCAACAAAAAGGTTTATACAGCAACATAGATATATAGATGTAGGAAATATCGAAATATCCAATTTATAAAGGAATCAATCATAGCACGATGCAGCTTTTATACAAATGTCCGTGCATTAGGGCTATTCTGTTAATGCGAATCATGACGCGCCATTTTGCAAAGTCCCCAACAAATGATCGCTTTGTGGCGGTTTCATCAAACCATATGTATTGCTCAAAAGATTATTATTCATTTTCAAATATCAATGTGAAAGTCTGTTACCCTCTGTGGGGCATGGGGCAGAAATTTTCTAATGTAATTCAGGTGGTAACGCATTAGCAAAACAAGCTATTGTTGTTTTAATAAAAGATTTTATTTAATAGAATATTTATTTGAAAGACAATCAAATCTTTAGATTGTTTATTTTTTGATTTAACAGTTTTCCTTTGTACAGCGACGAAACAGTACCCTGTCGGTCGTGAGTCCTGAGCTTCTCGACCACTATTTTCGATCTTTTACAATAAAACCAGACCGGACCTCTGGTGCTAAATGGTTAAACGTTTTGCCTAGTAATGCGTTAAGCGCGAGAAGTCCTGGCTTTGAATCCTCATACATACATATCAACCATTAGACTCCGGTCGGACGTTGCACATAAGCCTAATCAACTACTAAACTATGAAACGGACACTAAAATATATTCGCCCCCATGCCCCAAGGAAAGTTAAGCAATGCGACCCATGACGGAATTAACTATCGATTATTTAAAACGCCTCTTCCTTATAAGCTCTTGTGCAAATATTGTCAGGTGGAGATAATAAACTAATAACGTATTTATAAAAGTATGAATTATATAGTACACCATAATCAGATTACATTATATAGAATTTGTCGTTATTATGAGTTATCGCGAGTGAAGTGGGAACCATTGTGCGTCTGTCGGACTGAAGGCGAACAGACAAAGGTTAAAAACGGTTATTGTTATGCAGAGATTAGGCATTTTTTCACGCTCCATTCTGTGAAGTTAATATTTAATTGTAAATAATATAATTGCTATGTGCCTACTGCGTGTAACGTCTTGCTTAGCTTTTATTTACAAACTATAATGTCGTAAGTTTGTTTTGTCGTTTTTGTTGGTGGCAAAATCGCTTTGCATTGCGTAGATACATAACGCAGCATTTGTACAAAATCTAAAATAAAGTTCTTCGTTCGTTGAAATTTATAAAAATAAACTAAGATACCGAGTCACATTTGTTCCATTCATGACCTACCAGGCCATCTGTTGTTGGTTCGAATCTCTTGAATCGATAAACATTAGTAATAGTATATTAAGATAACACTCAATCTTTTTAATTTTACGACACATTTTCTGAGTACGTTTTAGTGGTAAATTTTATATAAGTAACAAAATTATCTGAAGACAACTGAACCCGCGCTTAACGCTGCTTAAACAAAGTGTGTAACCATTGATCTAAAGATTTGGAAATTTTTTAATTTCAATACAGTATAATAATTTCAATAGTTGTAATAATAAAATTAACGTTCAAATGTTACAAAATAAATCGTAAATATTTATATCAAGCGGTTACGTATGTAAAAATAAATTTTCCACTGTTATGAATGAGTTATTAGTCCTAATGAAATAGTTTAGTCGAAATGAAACAATAGAAAATGTGGAGCCTTGACACAGCACCCTTACTTTCTACCATGAGATGAGATTCCCCACCCGTTGAGCGTGCGCAAGCGCAGCCGTGCTGCAGTGCCCATCCATACCTCTCCGAATCATCTTCACTTGCGGTACGGATTTATTCGCTCGCGAAAAGTGCGCTTTTAAACTGTTCATTTATTTAAAATTTAAATTTCGAACTTTGTATTCCTGAATTGTTTAATTAAAATCTGTGTTTTTAAACTTAAAAATTCGAATTTTTACTTGTTACTTCTAAAAATAATTGATTGTAATAATTCCTAATTTAAATATTTATATTGTTGTATATTTTAAATATTTTTTTTTTTTTTTAATTAAAATCTATTAATGTAACTATACAGTAAACAAATTAAATAAGTAACAATTTAATTACGTACACTTTGCGCAACGCGCTTTGTTCTCACAGCGCACACGGCGCGGTGACAGTAGATTTTTTAGACCCAACGAGATATTATACAATTCAGGAACTGATATGTATTAAGATACATTATGTCATCATTTTAATTTGCTTTTTCAGATTCTCGAAACGGTTTCAAAGTAATTGTGTACTAGTGTTGTGATCTAAGACTCGGTGTGTTTATATCGGAGATTTTGAGTCGGTAAGTGTCTAATAGTTTATTTAAAATTCAAAACCGATTGATATCAATCACTTCAGTTCAGACAGTATTTAATGTAGTTGTTTATTCTTTATTACACGTATATCTAGACTAGAAATATATTCCTTAATAAATAGCTGATTAATCTACTCAATTATAAAGATAATATAATACGTAAATAAATTACCGGACTACTAAATAAAGGGATTTTAAAGTTTTCAATTCATCAATTGAAATCGTAACATTGTGGAATGAGAAATAAATCACGAATTGTTAGACACAAGACGTTAAATATTGTAACACGCGAGAGCGCGTTGAACTCTTTTCTATCTACGTTGATACGAGCATGCGGACAATATTTTAGAGTTACTAGTTACATGTTATATTTTAAAAGTTTCGTAAATAAAATTGTATTGCGTAGTAATTATGATTATGCCAGATCCAGAGTAATTCATCTAAAGTAAAGAGATGAAAAAAACATAATCAGACTGTAAGTTTTGTAAAGGTCCTTGTTGTGCTCTTGTTACTTTTAATATTAAGGACATCGGAAATCAACTAAATAATAATATATAAAAGCGCCATTCTCTCAAAATGTATATAAAAAAATCAACAGGTTTTCTTCCGGAAACATGCATGGCGTGAAAATAGATATCTAATTTCAGTTTCCGAAAAATATATCCGGATGCAAAGCTTGTCTAGCTAAATGTCCGTGCATAATAAGCATAAATCAGAGCTACTTAAAACGAGGGATTCCTTAAGAGTGAAGGCCTTCAAGGCCGACGGACTGCCGTCCGTTCTCACAGTTCGTTACACAAGAAATTCCCATGTGATATTGTTTTTATTCACACATTATTGCTAATTGTGATTTGCCCAAACATCGGCTTAAGTAAATCGGGTCAAGATCCTGTAAAAATATTCAAAAGAAACACTTTTAGTCGGTGCAGGACTCTTAACGACTCTTAAAGAAAACACTTTAACTGTTTAAAACGAGATATATATTAGTTTAACTAATTTTAAAATTATTTTAACTACGGGCTGTCATTTCGGACGCTTTGCAGCATTAGTCCACTTGACGGTGTTCAACAAATATATATCGCGATTTAAACCGGTAAATTGTTTTATTCAAATGTGTACTACTCGCGTAAACTACAGACAATATCAAACCTTGTTATTTACTATATACTATATACCATACATATATACCATAAACATCCCTGCCAGTAATTAAAAGTAAAGTACTATAATCTCAAACGCATACCACGGCTTGCTAATCAGCATATAATTTGATTAATCTTTTTATACGTGTATTTTTCACGCAGTGTAATTTCAACCTTAACGTCTAGTTATGTTATCGACAATATTAACTTGTTAACGCCACCGCATTGTTCTCATTTTACGGCGAATCGTAAACGTTTTTCGTCACTCAAATCAATACTTGCTGTTTTACAACGAATTCTCATAATCTCATGAGATAACAATGACTTAACAAATATTGTCACATGCTGTAAATAGATTTGTGGACCGCATAGTCTATTGAATTAAGGCTTAACTTTTTGCCGACTCTGTAATGGAAAGGTATGAATAAGAATATAAAAATAAGTAACCTTAAGGTTATCAATAACAAGTGTGGTGTCATAAAGGCGGAAGGTTTTTATTTATTTTTTGTTTCCGAATTGTTTATACTATCGATTACGTATTTTTTTAAAGTCCTTCAAATGTTAAAATATTTAAACAACTACTTTCACCTTTATTTTGTAATTTAATTTGGGACAAATTCCCAAATTGTTGCAAAAATTTACATGATTTTATCTTCTTAATTTCATGGCTTCATTCTGAATGGATTCTGCTAATGTCATGTTAATAATAATTTTAATTAATTTAATATTTTTTAAGGAAAGCGGTCCAAAACGTTATATCGATTTTAACATCTGAAAAGAACTGGAATAAACTCGAGGCCTACGTCAAAGTAAAACTTGACTAGCCGCTGATAAAATATTTCAGATTGAACCAAAATTTATCATATATGAAATCGTTTATAAGTTAGAAGATATATAACAATCAATTATATTTGCGTGACAATATACAGAGACAAATTCAAATTCATGCGTTCTAGACATTAGAATAAACTTGATTGACAAACTATTGATTATTAAACATAATAATAATGCAATTAAGTACTGTCTATAGTTTACGCGAGTAGTACACATTTAAATAAAACACTTTAACGGTTTAAAACGCGATATATTAGTTAAACTTATTTGAAAATGATTTTTAACTTCGGCCCGACGTTTCGGATGCTTTGCAGCAGCCGTGGTCACGGGGAGACTAAAGATGGAGGATGTCTCTGACGTCAAAGTAAAATATTACTACGCTAGCGCCATCTGTTCCGTAAATACCAACTTCGACGGAACAGATGGACAATATATCGCGTTTTAAACCGTTAAAGTGTTTTATTTAAATAATGCAATTAGTTTATGGGTATAATATAATTTGGCTGAAAAATTGTAATGCAATAATAAAAAATAATCAGTGCAATTTAAGTGAAAATGCGTAACACAGCACCCATGACTTTTACCATTAAAATTGCCATCATTAAGGATCCATATGCTTGTAACAATGGCTGATAATCCATTAAACTAATTTGAATCGGTTAATGCTAGTCATTAGCCGTGAATATCGGCGGCCGATGATTGCCGGAAAATTAGCGTTGCAGAACATTCAATTGGATTAGCCACATTGATGCGTTGCGATATTTGACAACTAATTTCGTGCAATATACAATAAGAAAAAATACATGCGTACATAAGAGAAAAGGTTTATTACAAACTAGCTGTGGCAGTGTTGTCTGCATGTTTTTGCAAACCTCCTTTTCATCTTTATAAATGTCTATTCAACCACGGCGTCGCTTGCATCCCACCAGTCTTGCAAGTTCATCTTTAAAGATAGACATATGGTGTCGCAGATATTTTTTAGATCAGAGAAGAATCACTCTTTCATACATATTTATAGGATATATTAAATTGTTTTCGCAGCCTACGCAACGAAACCCGATTTTCCACATTTCCCGCTGTTTTACACTCCTATTAGTCACAGCGCAATGTTTTCTCGATAAATTTTTTGTAACCGACACAAAAATTATTTTTCAATTCGAACCAGTAGTTCCTTAGATTAGCGCGATAAGGCAAACAAACAATCTCGTCAGCTTTATCTATGATATATATATATATATGTTAGATATTTTAGCGCAATATTTAAAAAAAAAACGATTTAAAGGTGACAATTTTTTATGATTAAAAAGGACATGGACTTGGGGTTTACTTGATGGAAGGTGTAAGAGCCCAGCCATATAACATCTAATCAAGCGTTGTCGACCCCTTTTGGCTTTAGATATTCGACGATCGCCGAAACGCGGCAGAACCTTAAGGCTATTTCACCTGTTACTTGTTTGTGACCCGGTTTGATTTTGGATATTTCTTCTTTCCTTTTATAATAACTAAATTATTAAACTTAACGGTTTGAAATGTAATATAATAATACATATAATTAAAGTTATTTTTTAGTTATTAGTTAACTCATAATAGTGGTTTACCTAATTGTGTGGATAATATTTTAGTTATAAATAATTATCAATTTATAATGAATATCATTTTTGAATTATTTTTTACATTAAGTAAGTAAATATTATTAGTTGAAAAAAAAAGATGGAATTAAAGTGTACATATAACAACGGTAAAAGGGCAAATATGTTTTTATATGTTGCCACATTTTCTTGTTTTTAACAATAAATTGTCCTGCTCTTATCAGCTGTTCTTAAGGCTGTGATATTGAAAATTGAAATCAACAATAATATTTTTGTAATTAAGGTTTCGAAATTTTGCATTGGTTTTATTTTGCAAATATATTACTAAATACTGTCTGTAGTTATACGAGTAGTACACATTTAAATAAAACACTAACGGTTTACGCGATATACATTTATTTGAAAATTATTTCAACTACGGCCCGGCGTTTTAAATGCTTTGCAGCAATTGTGGTCACGGGGAGACTAAAGATAGAGGATGTCTCTGACGTCAAAGTAAAAAACTGCTACGGTAGCGCCATCTGTTCCGTCGAAATACCAACTTGGCAAATAACAACTTTGATATATCGCGTTTTAAACTGTCAAAGTATTTTTTGCAGTTAATAATTGCATTAAAATCGTCTGGTGCGTAAATAATTAGTTGTTTTGAGAGAAAATAAAACGGGACGTTTTAATTAAAAATCACAAATTTTCTTTTCATTAAGTTCGACAAAATGGGAGTAGAAAAAAGCTGTTGCATTACTATTATGTTGTGTTATACAACGCAATACACAAATATACAAACAAACAACGGTCAAATTCGCTCGCCACTCATCAGTTGCGTCCTGTACCAGAAATATTTCGCAATACGCTTACCGTTGGGCGCTATTCAGTGGCGACCTTTAGGGAAATTGCCGTCGCCGGCAATAATCATTACTCTTTGTGGACGACTCATCTCACTTATTTAGTTTAGATTAGATTTTATAATAATAAAATGTCATGCGTTCGACCAATATAATATAACTCACTATTTTGATAAATAACATTATGGTTAGTTTCAGAAAATTTGCTCCTATATTTCTAACTAGCTATGCCAGCGACTTCGTTCTCGTAAAATTGTGATTTTGGGCATCAAAATTTGTGTTTGGGAATCGTGAACCGTTTTTGTAGCGTACCTACGCATCGGCCACAAGGCTGATTTTATTTCATAGTTTTTTTCACGTTTCCCGCTGTTTCACACAGCGTCGCACAGCGATATTTTATAGCTTACATATTTGTAGATTTTTTTAATTCAAACCAGTAGTGTCTGAGATTAGCGCATTCAAACAAACAAACTCTTTAGTGTTATATATTAGTACAGATAGGTTAAGAGGAATTAATAACTGTACAAATTTTACACAATATATTTTAAAACTCCAACTCGATTATTTTATCAATTTACTTATATTTGCAAAAATAACAATATACAGATAATTGATTAACACAATTTTAAAACTTTTAAAATAAAATTATGTTCGTTTACATTTTTAAGTACGATTTTCAGCAGCTGTTCCAAGACTTAAACTATTAATAACAGAAAACTTACTATAAGTTAATGTTAGTTAAATATAAGTCGACATGAAACGTGATTAAAAGCTTGTTTGTATGAATGTTATTTTTTTTAAACTTGGTAGTAACTTTGGCATTACTTAATAATCAAACTAATTAACTGTCATATCCATATTTAAAATATACTTTTTCTTAACTAATATACAAATTTTAATTAGTTTATTATTTGTCTGTCACTTTCATCTTTCGGCTTTCACGTTAAACTCTGGCATGGTCCGCTACCTTCATGGGTCATTAAAACTAGAAACATATAATTACTATTCTATCTCAACAATATGACAATCTACTTGTGAATCTCTCACAGTAAGATGTTTGTATTTTTATAAATCCGGTAATAAGCGAAAAAATATAGGAAATCCGGTCCTTTTTCTGTTTTGGCAATATTAATAGTATTGTTATTCACTTTGGAAAACAGGAAATTGATCTTAATCTCTTATTTATGAAAGTCAAATTGTGGTATAAGGTAAACGAAAATAAGTATTACATTTAACCGACATACGAACTACTTGAAATTAATATCTTAATTATTTAATTATGGTAAATCTAAACCTCGAGTTCACTGTTTATTTTGACTTGTACAAAAGGACCAGTATTTGGCGATCCTTATTTCTAATAAAACAAAGCCCGAAGCGAGTGTTAAATATATTTACTGTGTTTTAAAACCGTTATTTTTCTAGAAAATATCTAAGCATGAAAACGACTACCGTATCTTTAATGATGAAGTATCAAAACATCATTAGTCCGATCATTTCGAACTGATGACGAAACGGAATTATGTGTATGTTAATGTGATTTTACTTGGCTCCAATGATTCTAAGAAGAATTATGGAACATCTGTAGATTGCGGCTTAATTGCAATACTTGGGGACAAAAAATAACCAGACAAGCTAAGCCGAGTTGATTTAATTTTCGTTACAAAACGAGCTGTCACTTTATGCTCGTGTAAGTATAGAGATGTTGATCATAAACCAAAGAATCATATAAATAAAGTTAGAGTAGATTCGAAAATAATCGTTCATCGTATGGCTTTTAGTAACATTTTTTTAAACTAACTAAATGCCTCATTTAATTTAGTAGTTTTGGAAAAACGTTTAAATAAAAATATGTCTTCATTATTTTACATTTTATTAATTAATAGAAAACATTCCTACTATTCTTTTATAATGCAATAACAAACTGTGATATAATAATCGTTAAGTCTTAATTTTCTTCCATTGCGTAACCCTGAGCAATTTATCAAAATGCAGATAAGTTGCAGTCTACAAAGCCCCACTTATAACATTTTGGCACATAATAATGAAATGATTTTGGATGCGTTCGAGTTGTTTCCGTACTTTTATGTGCAATCACATAAATTAACATACGGACGTCATTCGACACGGGCCGTCTCTCCTTACGACACCGCGGGAAGTTAGATTATTTGATGTTATTAAATCCTTATGTTATATATTATATACAATGTTACCTATTTGCTAGAACTACGCTTTGCATTTAGTAAAAATTATTATAAATAATTAAAGTTTAATTTAAATAAAATAAGTTAAACTTATTTGAAAATGATTTTTAACTTCGGCCCGACATTTCGGATGCTTTGCAGCAACCGTGGTCACGGGGAGACTGTCTCCCGGCTGCTGCAAAGCATCCGAAACGTCGGGCCGAAGTTAAAAATCATTTTCAAATAAGTTTAACTAATATATCGCGTTTTAAACCGTTAAAGTGATTTATTTAAATGTGTACTACTCGCGTAAACTATAGACAGTATCTAAAGTTTAGTTATTTGATTGCCAAAAACAGTTCTTCATCCGACTTCAAGGGTTAATAAATATAGCGCCTCAAATTTTCTCTTGTAACCGGTCAACCCCGTGTCTATAAAGAAATACTTTACTAGCGATTGACGGTTAGTCAAATAGAAACAATGGCTAATAATCAATGGGTCGTGGGTTAGTCCCGTTAGTCCTCCTGCAAAAATTTGAATATAAATAATTGGTAGGAACAACGAAAATTCCTTCTGGAGGTGTCACGAAACACCGTCCATACATGACATAGCTATGTTTGTTATAGTATGATTTCAACGTCTTTCACTTTCAGTCTGTGGATTTCTAAATATCCAAATCTAAAAATAGGTCTCTGCTCAACCTTCTCTGCCTTCTTTTATCATAAAAATATATTAAGAGTAAATATTGCAAAATTATATACATAATTATAATACCTTATAATTATATTTTTTTGTAATACCCAAGTGAAATTACATCTGTAACGCCATGTGCTTTAAAAATAAACAAGAACAACGTTTCCTTGATAATTGAGACGTACTTTCAAAAGCGTTTAAGCCGTGACCTTTGCGTGCGACTGTTCTGATCATCCGACTAGGTATCGTATCGTGTTAAAACCGGTACTTGCTGTAACAGTTCGCTGAGTGACCGCGCAGTACCATTTTATTAGCAGCATAAGTTACCTATATGTTCCTAAAATTTTCACCCTGTATAATAGATTCATCCATTTATGGAATGGGGTATGCCCATTCCAGGCCAAGAAAGAACATGAGGAAAAATAGATATTTATCAAGTAATTTTACAATGAAAATAAGACGTTGATTACATTTAAATTACTGTGTAATTGTATTGGAATGCAATTAAAAATAATAATAATAAGTAACTGTAATTTTTATTGGAATACCGGAAAAGTTAATATGTAATACTATATATTTGATACTTTAATTACCTGGGACACTATTATTAGTTGAGTAAACATACAATTAAAAAAAGAGTATGTTTTCTGCGTAGTAAAAACAGTTGTATTTAGTTACATTAAAATTCGATATTAAACAGTTATATATTGAACGAGATCTATTGCAAACATGATTTATCAATACCTACTTAGTACGTGATCTAAAAGCAACTCTAACCTTTAGCTACTCCATTTAGCTTATAGGGTAACCGGATCACTATTACATCGTTATGAATACACTAGCTGAGTCAGCGACTTCGTCTGCGTATAATTGTTATCTTGGACATCCAAAATTGTTTTTGCAAACTGTTACCTACGTCAAATACTGTCTATAATTTACGCGAGTAGTACACATTTAAATAAAACACTGTAACGGTTTAAAACGCGATATTTTAGTTAAACTTATTTGAAAATTATTTTTAACTTCGGCCCGACGTTTCGGATGCTTTGCAGCGGCTGTGGTCACGGCGAAAAATCATTTTCAAATAAGTTTAACTTATATATCGCGTTTTAAACCGTTAAAGTGTTTTATTTAAATGATACCTACGTCATCGAACGCGTCCTAACGCTCGCGACCGTTTTGCGGACTGTCTTAAACATTATTTTTGATAATTTAAAGAAGAATCATTCTCCGCTACATATTTTTTGTATATCTTGAACCAATTTCGCAGCGTACGCATCGGAAACCGTTTTTACCGCATTTTTCACTATTTTTTTGCTTTTTAGTCACAGCGCAATGTTTTATAGCCTATTGGAAGGCTATATCTCGATAATTGCTCTATCCAACAAAAAATATATTTTCTTATTTGAACCAGTAGTTCCTGAGATAAGTGCGTTCAAACAAACAAACAAACTCTTCAGCTTTATATATAAGTATAGATATAGATGTATGTACACGTAGTTCTATCCTGCTGTCTATCATTTCGTAACAAGTACTATGATAATATTGGTAACATAAAAATTCAGGGTAATTTTATTAATATCAATTCTACAATAATAATTCTTGATATCAGTTAAGATTCAAGTGCTTTACTACTTATAATATTATATTACAATGATATATGGGTTGTACTTCATAAAATAATAATATTATTATTGATTCAATTAAACAGTATTATAGGACAGGCTCGCTGTAATGGTAGCAATGGTTGGCTATTAATCAAAGGGTCGTGGCTTCGATTCCCGTGGGTCCAACATCTTTTTAGTCAATTCATAATTTTTCTGAAACATGTTGGACTTCATCTGGAAATTTTATCTGGATATTAAATCAGTGGTATGAACTTCGAAATGCTGTTCGGGTCACGAACTACCGTCCACAGATGAAAACAGCCATGAATTTGAAAATCGAAAATAAATTGAAAAAGTTTTCGACTCGGGCAGGACTTGAACCGGCATCGTCATTGTTTCGTTGCTCTTCCGATTTTTCTTCGCTGTTGCTCTACCAATTTTTTTTCGATTTTCAAATTAAATAGTGCCTTCATGTGCAATAACATGTAAAAATAATAAAGTTTTCAACAGCCATGAAGTTTAATTGCGTTTCGGTTGCAGTCTGTGGATTTCTGAATATCCAAAGCAAAACTCAGCTATATGGCTGGGGTAATTCATCCTCCATCAAGTGAAACTTGATTGTCTGTCTTCCTCAACATAAATAAATAGTAACAACATTTTTTTACGTGTATCACCATTCTTTGATGATGTTAGAAAAAATAAATTGTTGAATATTGTGTACATTAAAAAATGCGTAAAATAGACGAATTGCTTGGTATTTATCGTCTTAATAATAATATTTCTCTATAGACTATTATGACAATTAACATTCCTTTGACATAGCACCTAACAAGAAGTAGGAATAGTAAATTATATGAGATAATGTAACTTTCATTAGATGCGTGCGCGACGATACACGCTAACTTTCCCTTTCAGCTCATTCGATATGGTTAACCTTAGCGAATTATACGGTAAATTATTAAACAAATATTCACGTATTAAGTTATAATGGTGACGCAATAGTTATGTAAAATATCAAAAAGACATTTGCAATTTGAAGGGTTTAAATTCTGTTCCAATAATTAAATTTAAAAAAAAATTGTCATATTGATACTAACATGGCTACTTTGCCAAATTGCAGTAAGAACAAACATAATTGCTGCAAATTGGCAGACTCGTTGGTTTTAAAATAACATCTACCTGTCTACACACACATTAATTAAATGTGTACTACTGCCGTACAATTGACTACTAAAGTTAAACAAATCATCTATTTAGTAGATTTATGTGTAAGCTACACATAAATCCAACTCAAAATTTATGAACACAAGTAACTTGGTGTAATAACAACCGGAGGTAAAAGTGATAAAACACGTATGTATGCATCTGGTTATTCTTGTATTTCATTCTGATATAGAAAATTTGAACCAGGAACGACTTTAACATACACGTCATTCATTTTGACAGAAGGGAAATGAATCACCCAATTAAATGGTTACTCGAATTAAAAGTTATTTTTTACAGTTACGTCGTACAAACTTTATTGTAAACATGTCCTAAGTGAACATAAATAAGTACAAAGGACTTTGTACTAAACAACAATCTCGAGGTTTTTATATTCACCATTAAAGTTTTACAAAACTCATCAGTTTCTCTCTACTATTTACAAACGTGTATAAAAATTTAGTGTAAAATAACTTAATTTAATAAAACCGAACACACGGTTTAAAACGTGATATATTTTAGTTAAAATTGTTTGTTGATATTTAAATGTGTACTACTCGCGTAAATTACAGATAGTATTAAAAAAAACATACAAAAAGTGCCCACTAATTTGTGTATTGTAACACTGTTCTATATTACAAGACTCATTAATATTTATGTAAATTATATCATCCGCGTTACGTTACAACTCTCGTTTCCCATACGATTAGATCAGTTGCCGCGCTCCTGGAGATACAGACAGACAGACAGAACAGATAACGCTTTATAGAGCACGTGGGAATATCGCAGAGGCTCCACTTTATTTGCTCTTACACGATTTCGTACTAAGGCTTTCTATTAGAAAATATAAAGCTAATTCCTTGAAAGAACACGAGGCAGTCTATAATAAAATTGAAATTAAATTAATAAATAAAAAACATATTTTGTTTCATCATACAAGGAACAAATATTCATATTCATTTAACATATTTATGACCTTTATTAAAACTTATTTATCCTACATACATGCGCATGAGGCCGCTAGAGCCAGGGCAGCTTCTCTGCAATTTTATGACTTGACTTATATATTTTTATAGTCTAAAAACGTTACTCTACAAGAGCACAGTGACCGATAATAGTACAAATTCATTTTCGCCTAAGTTAATTGTGCATTTTTATTATCCTTTTTGAAAATCATGTTTTTTTGTCATTAGGTCACTCTGGCTCTAGCAGCCTCATATGTACATTTAGTACATACATACATACATTTAGTTTTTTGCTATGCCACCTGTTGTTTGCAAATGCTTCGTAGGTTCTAAAGGTATTTTTAGAAAGGCGGTTCTCTAAGGTATTTTTTGTGTATGGAGTTACTTAATTGCGAAGTAACGACAGGTGCAGCCCGCCTATCATAATCTTATTAGGAGATGTTTTATGATGTAATAATTGCCAAAACAATAGTCGTTAGTGTCATATTCGTTTAGCGTGGCTTAACATTTTGCTTATTAAGCCATTACACCAAACGCCTTACTTCATCCTAATTATAATTAACATTTCTTTGTTTTTTCCCATCGTCTTTGTTTATTAGATAAATGTGTGAGTGAGACCTTGTTGTGTTGATTTGTGGTAATTTTGGTTTTACAAATTCCAAGTTGCATCATGTGTATTTCGATTTCAAGAAAGAAACAAGTGTGTGAAAGGACTTTCCTCTCGTGTGGGACATGGAGCGAATACATTTCTGTGTCCGTTTCACTGATCCGTTCTTTTAACGGGCAAGTAGTTGATCAAATTTCTGTGCCCTGCCCGACCGAAATAATTATACTTTTCCCTGGGATTCGAACCTTGAACCTCTCACGCTTTGCGCAATGCTAGGCAATACTTTTACTATTAGGCGGTCATTTGAGACAAGACTCAATAATAATAATCTCTCGTATTGCGATTGAGAGGCTCTTAATGAATTTTAAATAAAGTTAAAACAAAAAGATGTGTAAAAAGATAAATACGATTCTACTTTATGTTTTATTAGTTAAAATTATTTTACACTTTCGATAGTGCTTACGCAGGACGGGAAACAAAGAGAACGTGACAGTGACGTTTCTGACAACATTCAAATTATTGACAATTGACTCAAAAGGTTTATGTTACGTGTGTCTTTTAAATTCCCTTTTTTCAATATGCACCTTATTATGTAATTGTAACATCGCATTACTCAAACTATAAAGCTAACAGGCTCGTTGGTTCCATGATGGAAATGTATGGTGTGGTATCAATTTTCGTCGGGTCCAGAACTTGTAAGTCATTTTATGATTTTTCTAAACTTATTTGACCCAGGGTATCTTTATAATAAATGGATGCGGGCGTATTGACATTCCATCCGAATCGACGTTGCGCAACAGACTAAATAAAAATATTCAGCGAATATTTTATTTTTTACTAGCGACCCGCCCCGGCTTCCCTCGGGTGCAATGCTGATACTAAATACACTAAAGAAAAGCAGTAAACGTTTTATATATAAACCTTGCTTTTAAATCATTCTATCTTATAAAAAAAACACATCAAAATACGTTGCGTAGTTTCAAAAATTTTAGGCGTACACACAGGGACAGCTTTGTAAAACAAAGCGCTTGTGTTTTTATACTATGTACTTAGTGACTATACAAAACTGCCCAATTTTTCAAGACAGTTCTATTTTCTCAAGAATCGCTTAACCCATATTGTATCCGTGAGTGTCGATCAAACCATCATCATATTGTGCTGACATTTAGACCCACTCATTATGACAAATAGTACTAGCTGTATAATTATTATGAAATGATTTAATGCCGCATTTTTTACCAACATTACCGCTAAGTGAATGTTTACCAATATAAAGCTGTTATTACTTAATCCAGAATTTATTGAAATATTATGCAACACAATTTTAATTTTTCTTTTACACTAAAACGCAAATATATATTAACATCGTTTGTTCAAAGGTTTCGTCCTTATTGCAAGATATTCATTATACTGTTTTTATAAATACCGTCAGTATTTTACAAAATATACTTATTATAGTGGTAAGTAACAAAATTATTTAATTAAAGAGTAGGACTCATGTTTATAGAAAATATTTCTTGGTTTGTCTTCCTTGAATGTTTATCTAAAGTACATTTAGAATACCTATAGAGTAGTACTTTTATAGTTACGCAAAAAAACGTACAATAAAATACTGTCTATAGTTTACGCGAGTAGTACACATTTAAATAAAACACATTAACGGTTTAAAACGCGATATATTAGTTAAACTTATTTGAAAATGATTTTTAACTTCGGCCCGACGTTTCGGATGCTTTGCAGCAGCCGTGGTCACGGGGAGACCACGTTATTTAAACGTACAATAATTTAATTGCGTATAACTAATGACATTAAAAACTTAAATGCTAGCATGCACTTAAGTGCAGTTTAATCTCTCATAGGTTGCCGAATATTACAATGATAAGTTCAGGGTTATTTTTTAAGATGACGTGTTTTGGGAATTACCATAATGTGCTTAAGAACAAACTTTCAAGAATAGAAATATTTTATCAAAGCTTCTTTTCTGATTTTCTAACATTGAAATGAAAACCGAAGTCCCGTATTCCTTTTGAAGAACATGCGTCATTGCGCAATTGTATGTAGGTGATTAAATTTCTGTAAGTGTGTGTTCCGGGATTGAAAGATCTCCTATCCCGAACGCAATGTTCCGTAATATCAGACCTTACAAGACCAATGATGTATGTAATTCTCTAGACATATACATAAAAAGCCTCTGTGTTTTATGGCTTAGTAAAACTTAAAAACATATTGTTGTTCGTTATGTTAGAATTTACAATGCAATAAGTGTTGCCTACGAGACAACAAAAGCTGATGAAGGGGCTTATTATGATTTGCAGCAACGTAAAGCTCCATTGTTAAGCCATAAAACATTTCTAGTAAACATATAAGTAGGTACAAGTTTGTTTAAAATTTTATGTTGATTAAACACTTCACGGCATAAGGGGAAAGAGATGTTTTTTTTAATAATAAAGGAGGATAGACGGGGTTCATTCGAAGGTAGGACTAGACTAGACTGACACCGAAATGCGATTTAGTTTCACGGCTTTTTTTACAGAAAAAATATAAATATACCATTACACTAATGAGCCCGTCTAATCAAATGTTAATAATCTTATTTAATAATAAGTTAAATACTGCCTATAGTTTACGCGAGTAGTAAACAATTGAATAAAACACTTTAACGGTTTATATATCGCGTTTTAAACCGTTGAAGTGTTTTATTTTAATAATAAGTTTCTAGCATTTACTATGCTGAATATCACTTTTACAGTTTGCATCCATGCACCTACATCCACCAAGCGCATTTTAATTGGGATATCCACAATTCGTGTGGCTATGTCCCAACGCGAATGTTCTCACGCGCCAACTAATTGTACCACTTATATAAGCTGGTGATGTTTGTCTTTGATGTAACTCCCCGATTCCTCTGCACACGACATCTCTACGCGTGACGACTTGTGCAATTTCATGACAATTAGGAACCATAAACAAAGAAGTATTCAGAAACATAAGAATAACCATAATTTTCAAATTCTTCATTAATTGGAGGTTTTAATTTTATTTATTTTTTAAATACATGAAAATAATAATTGAGTGTCAGAGTTGCCGTGGCGCGGGCCAAGCTCTCTGTGTCATAGATGATCCAATCGCTTATGTAATGCTAAACCACGAAAGTCCTATAGTCACTAAGAAAAATATGAAATAATAATGCTATACAAATAACGCAACTGAAAACGCGTTAAAAATCCAACAGAATTTTCTGCTATAGTAGCAAAATAATAGAAATAGTGCTTTATTTAGATATGTAACCTAATCTATTATACATATTAAAACATTTAATTATATTACGAACATGGATAATGCTGTCTAGTTAAACGTCAGCCTTCAATTTTAAATCTTTGCTTTGATTAAAACACGAATAATGTACTTGACCGAAAAAATGTATTCCAAGTTATAATTATATTTAATTAAGACGAACTATTGTCTCGACGGAGGACGATTGCGATACTATTGTGTATCAAGTTACACATGGAAATATACCACTTACATATCACTGGCGCACAGTAATTATATTCTAAAATATGGTAAGGGTCTTTTGGCAAAGCTAAGAAGTCTGTTTGAATTAATAAAAACCTCATACCAGTTTCTGTTACATATAAAACATACGTTTATGTAAATAGTAAATCTACTACAATGTAGTTTACAAGTTAAGAAAATAACATTATTTAAAATATTTTGCAAAAGGTAAAATTTAAAAAATCAAATTGATTCCGCACAAAAATAGTATTATTTTTAAGATATATCTTTTTTGGGGCACTTTTTCGTTTATATGAAAAAGGTTTAATATTATTAATTAATTAAAGCTTTCTAAGGATTGACAAACTAATATGGCTCCTATCATTATGTAACTTCCACAAATTAATTAATAACTTTGAAAACTTTAATATTTCACACATGATGGCTATATAAAGATTATAGATTAAACAATATTTACAGAGTTTAAACTGAAGGCTGTGGATGCCGTTCAAGTCTTGCCCGTGTCATAAAATGTATTCAATATATAACGGATTTTTAATTTTATTAACAACTTATTAGTAATAATTGGAGGTGTAAACTTACTAACGCCATCTATTGCCTTCAAACTGGCATGAAAATATGTCACGTTTAGAAAGGATCTTATGATAATTCTAGACAGACGTGTTGAAATCAATTGATCAGACAATAATACGTCTGATAAGGAACCAGAGCACATGCGCTTAACCATTTATCGGCCATCACGAGTGAAGATGTGCTCTTAAATGTCAGAGTCGTGTTGGGAACCATTGCAATGCTATGTCAAGGACGCCATTTTGTTGTAAGACCATTACGCATGTTCAAAAACAAATAAAATAAGTCTATCGTTTTCAATTCTGTGGTGTAGTGTGATACAGTTCAGTGATTAATTCTTTACAGACAAGTAGTTAATTGACAGCTGAAATTATTTATAAAACAATCGAAGATTATTTGAATTCACTTTCCCCTCGTACGGCGTGGAGTGGGGGGGGGGAGGTTTCACTGTTCAGTTTTTTAAATACAGGCGAATAATTGAATGTCCTGCCTGACCGTAAAAATTTGTTTCGGAATTAAACCCAGGCCTTCTTGGGCTTAACAGCTTTTCCAACACGGTTTTTATTTACCTACAGAGGTGTTTCGAAGGTTTGACCACGCTTGATATAAATAAAAGTTCGAAAATAAAAATACATTACCAATTATTTATAAACTACATATTTTCTATTGAACTTTAAAAAATAATGTGTTATTTCAAACTTTAACTGTAAAAAAACAGTGGCAAAACTTTTTAATAAATAAATATAACCACTTTAAAACGGTTTAATCAAGAAATAGTGACATCAATTGTCAAATAGGCCATCCGGATAACATTAATTTGACACTGATTGAACGAACCTTTAACAAGTCGTATACGGCTAAACAAATGAAGGTGAAATAATAGAAAGAAAAATGTACCAGCGAGATCTCATCACGTCCGAATAGTGATTTGTCGGAGATAATTTTATAATACTTTGTCCGACTGTCGTTGCATAAGTCGCTTTCAAATAGAAAGGATATAATACTCATCAATAGTTCACGATGGTCCAAGTCATAAGCGGTTTAATAGTGACCTACACGTCATCGTCGAATTCTTGCAACCTATTGATACCTCTCGCGCAATTTCAACCTAGACAATATTTTTTAAAATTTACACGATAGCTCAATTGGTTAGTCTTTAGAGCAACAGCATGGAACGCTGTGGATGCCGGTTCAAGATATACCCGCTATTTTTTTTCAATTTATGTAGTGCCATCATGTGCCACATTTGAAAAATATTAAAGTTTTCAAATGTCAATTCAGTAATTCTTGGGTTTTAACTATAAAGGCAGTCTGCATTATACAGATTTTTAACCTTATATTTAAATTCCAATAATTTCGAAAAATGGCATAGCATCGTAATGTTTAAATATAAAAGCGTATTACTTGGACCACACTCTAATTGTATCATCCCACTGACTTCGTGATCGATGACACAACTTTACTCTTAGATCATGTCATTTGTAGCAAATATTTTATGGGATTTTTTAGTCAACTGAAGACAATTCGTAATTGCTTGAAAGTGCCTTGAAAAACCATGACATTTGTGATGTGGACCGTGGTTCCTACAAGCCATTCTATATACAAATTATCCAGAAAAATCAAGAGTTTAACAATCTTTATTAATTGGTTTTAGTACCATGATTGGCCCGATGGAAATCAAATTCACGACCCGTTTATTAATAATCATTTATATATTACTGCCACGAAACTAACGAGATCTTTGAAATTCTCATTCCTAGTTTTATTTTAAAGCAAATTAAGCGACAATATAAGGTGTATAATATGAAACAAGTTGGATAAAGCTATTTAACCAACTTTACTCTATAAGATGCAGATAATATGCATTTACTTTAGGACTTTAAAATTACTTAAATTGTTAAAACATTACATAAAGTTGCAAAAATTTAATCTATACAAAATATCTAAGCTCATTAGGGCAGTGCAACATCAAAGTGCATTGTGGAGGAAAAGCAAGGTCATAAGTTACCGCTTCCGAGATAATGGCTCCACAATCTAATAAAATACTTGTATTATCGACCATCCACTTAAAGGATATTTAAGTGTGTACGAATTATTATAATTAAACATTTTAGTGACAAACAATAAAAAACCCGTAAGTGAAGTATACAATATCAAAAAACACTAACAAAAACTGTCTAATAAACAGTAAAAGTAATTACTACTACTAATACTTTTAACGGTTTCAAACGCGATACATATTACTGACCTATTTACAATTTGAAAACATTACATGTTTTTATGCACATGATATTATTTTCCATTTTTAATCTTTATTAGCAATTTACTTAAACTACGACCCGACGTTTTGGGTGCTTTACAGCCGCCGTGGCAACCAAAATGTCGGGCCCTAATTATAATGAATTGTAAACTAAAATATTTAGCATTTTGAACAGTTAAACGTGTTTCATATACTTAAATAAATGAACATTCATGAATCAAGTAATAATTCATATAGGCAAAGTTTTTGAGCCTAATTAAACAATATGTTGTTCTAATTTAACGGATTCAACAAAATAATCCCACAAATGGCAAATTAAGCGTTTCACGCACTAATTCCAGAGTAAAGTGCCAAAGGAAGCGATGCCGATCTTCCATCGATAGACAAACAAGCGTGAAATGAGATTACGGCGGCCTTTCATTGTTCTTGCAATTACCATACCTATAACATCCATTAATCTCCCTTTTAAGAATATTCTTAATCTTTTCATAGACCTTGGTTCTGGAGGTTGGTGGGTCAAATTTACCACTTCTTATCTAAAACAAAATCGCTAAAATATATTAAAACAGCGAAATACCATTGCTTTTGTATTGAGATATATATTGTTTCTTATGCACAAATTTGTTCTCTACCCGGCCGAAATTATTTGTTAGCTGCTTAGAAACTACTCAGAACGTTGCTAGGCAACGCATGCTAAAACTACGTCAAATCTGTATTATTATTATGACCTTTAATTTTATTTTCGAAATTAAATAATTATATTTCACAACATTTCTATAAAACACTTTAACAGTTAAAAACGCGATATGTAGTAGTTAAACTTATTAAAAATTTATTTTAACTACGGCCCGACGTTTTGGATGCTTTGCATCAACTCGCGTAAACTACAGACAGCATTTAATTCGCAATATGATTAAATACTTTTTAAAAATACAATGAGCGTAAGCTAGTTAAATGAATCTTTATCCTGTAGACTCAACTTCGTTTTTTTTTCGTAGTCGTGTTTAGTCATTATTATTATTTTACAATAATGTGGAATAATATATCTACGAATATAATCATGTGTACGAATGTGCGCGAATATAGTCCCGGAACTATATATATAAACGGTGAGAAAGGACGCTTTGTATCAAAGCCAACGCATCTAGCTTTAGGGAAAGTTCAAGTAAAAGCTGTTTCGTGACCTCTGCAGCTTTCATCTGTCCATTTAGCGATAGATTTATTTGTTGCGTCCTTAGTATTGAGCTAAGGAAACACTTAACAAGTGTCTAAATTAAATAAACATTTTTAAACTATTAGGTACATTATCGGAAGTATCGTTAAAGCTTTTTAAACGCTATGTGATATTTCTCAAATATTAGTATTAATTATAGTTAAAAATACAAAAATAATTCCACTCAATGTCTTTATAGTGGTAGGTATGTTGAAATTTTTCTTCATCGAACTTCATCCAGCGGGAATTTTGCAAAATGAATGAAACAGTGTTTTGAAATTCGAGGCATATTTAATCGTTTGGACGATTAATTATTAATAGAAACATTATTGCTCTAAAAGACAATACAATATTTAAACAGCTCCTTTATACTAATTTACAAACTGCATGTAATTTATTCGGGATGTTTTCATATTATAACAATGAAGCAGACATGACCTTGATTCGGTGAAGGGTAAAAACGTATTAATCTATTTTTCGACAGTGAACACATTTCGGAAGTGCTTTGGAAGACACAGACATTACGTTATTGTTTCTCATCTCTAATGGTTATCGTTTTATCTGTGACCTTTTGTTAATGAATCTATGGAAGTGCTATCGCTATATCAGCCTCTGGAGGTCGCGGTGGTTACAATAAGACACAACCACGACTGGGTTTAACGTATTTTATACGCTACTAAATTTACTAAGTTTGTTTTTCTCCGAACCCTATTACCTTACATCTATCAGGAAGATTGTTAAAAATCTCTCATTCTAGGGTTCAAAAACCTTTAAGAGAGTAAATCAATACAGTTAAGAATTAAACACATAAAACTTACATTTACTACCAGTTCCCAAATTAAGTGCCTAGAACGAACAAGAAGAACTGGCAAGAAACTCGCCGGCATTCCTTTTATCGTCAATCGTGTTTCCAGTTCCTTCCTTATATATATATATCGTTGTTGGGTTCGTCGTCACACGGGACAGGAGCTTTAATTTAAAAAAATGCATCATTTTATAATCGCTGTTTAATCTTGTATCATATATGTACGTAATTAGTATGTAGTATATTATATATATGTAATTACTATGTCTATAAGTAGCCTTAAATGAGTGTCCTCTTTTCTGTGTTCTATATTTACAACCTGAAAATAGACATTTAATTCATCGAAAGTGACTTTCTTATGTAAACAATATATTGTGATGGCTGGTACTTAGCCCAACAATACTTAATAAGGCGGGCTGCACAATGAATTGTTATATAATTAAGATAAACATCGAACAATTCTGTAATGCAATTTGAAACAATTTCGCGAGCGTTTTCGATTCGTAACTGAGTTGTTAACTGGTCGTGAAACAATTAGGTGGATACTCATTTTGTGGGAACTTGCTTTAAATAAAGTATTTATTAGTTTACTAATTAAACACTGCAACCGTTATAGGTGGATGTCTAGAACAAATGACGGTAGTCGTTATTCTATTCACCTAGAAAATATATTACTTCTCTTTGATAGTTCTTGGGGAACTAATTATCTACTTACACTTAATACTTCAATGTAGCTTACAGAAATATAATTTACTGATAAAACTTTTTTTGTATAAAATTACAATGATGTGGATTCGACTTCAATATAATTTCTGTGTCAAATTATAACTTGACTCGCTGACCCGGCGAACGTTCTTCTACCTTATGAAGTATTTCGACCAAATTTGATTACTTTAAGAACGGTTCTTGTGAGTTAATCTTAAAGAATTAGACATATACTATCGAGAAGAATTCTTTCATACTTACATACTTTTTGGATATATTGTCGCAGTGCCCGCAACGGAAACCCTCAAAGTTGAATAATTTTTCCCTTTTTTTCCACATTTTCCACTCTCTTTGTTGTTTTCTTATTGGCACTCTCATGTTTTATAGCTTAAAGCCTTTCTCGATAAACGGTCTAATTAACACAAACATTATTTTTTAATCCGAATCAGTAGTTCCTTAGATTAGCGCGTTCAGAGAAACACCCTTCAGTTTTTTTTATATTAAGAAAGATTTTATTTTTTACTATGTTTGCGCCAAACTCTAAAATAATTGCTTAAAATCGATGTTATCAGTTTGACCTGTTGCCGATTGGGGCGATACGATCACAGCAAGTAGATACGCGTGGAAACTCGGCGAAAACACCTTGCGAAAGCGCAATTGTCTTGCAACCAGGAAGACGACTCTATTTGTAATCTAATAAAATATATTTCGCATTAACATTGGTATATAACCAAAAAGCTAATTAACGAATATAAATAAAACCACTTTAAACAAGTTGAAACGCGAATTATATACTATTTAAATAATCTGGTGAAGTAAACCAAGGTGGGTATTGGCTTCCAGAATAAGATAAGACCTCTAAATTTTGGTTTCAAGGTTAAAAACATAAATAAAGAATAAATAAATAATAGAAATAAATTTCGTCTAGGACAGAACTTAAACCGGCATCCTTAGCGTTCCTTGGTTTTGCTCTATCATGGAGTCATCGTTACAAATACTACGTTTAGTTTAATTACAATAACCGAAAGAAAAACAGGTTTCGATACATTTCAAGCATTTTCGATAATTAGTGTGCTATTCGCGAAGAACGTTAATAACAAATACATATTTAAAAGAAATAACCGCAAAATTTGAAGTGATCTAGATTACCGTAACCCAATTTAAATTTCAGAATTACACTACACAACATTTATGCATCAGCTTTCCTTTCACAAATTCGAAATCAAACAATTGCTGTAGATTCTGTAACAATGAGAATGTTGGATATATATTTGTGTAGCAGAAACCATGTAGTAACTTATTTAAGATATAAGGAGAAGAACCATCCTTCCTGGTTCAGAAAGCCGGTGTTTACCACTTGCCAAACGGCAGTCAGAGCGAGCAACAATTTGCATGAAATTATCCAGTAGCCGCAGATATAATACCCGCTTACGCGTCGCAGGAGATTGATCTTTGACATTAAATTGATCATTCGGAATCTAGGAGCTTTCGCTGTTATGTAAATATTTTTATGGTCATTGCAAGTTGCATCCTCTGCTATAAAATTCAATAGTTCAAGTAGTTATTTTGTATTTGATAGTTTTAGCATAGGTTACGTTAACGTTTAAGACATTTTATTTAAAAAAACGAACATAAAAATAAATTTAAACTCCAGTTATTATTGGTTTGTTGGTAAGCAATA
This sequence comes from Leptosia nina, assembly GCA_963661955.1. Classification (NCBI taxonomy): domain Eukaryota; kingdom Metazoa; phylum Arthropoda; class Insecta; order Lepidoptera; family Pieridae; genus Leptosia; species Leptosia nina. The sequence goes on from CAVLEF010000007.1 coordinate 5,698,258, forward strand.
TGGTTGATAATCAACGGGTCGATGGGTCGATCCCCACCGGGTCCAACATTTTTTCTAATCAATTAATATTTTTTAAACATGTTAAACATCGTCTGGGATTTATATTAGTTAGTTCGATATACCAAATCGAAATTCTGTCCAGGGTCACAACCACCGCCCACAGATGAAAAAGCCGTCAAATTTAATTGCGTTTCGGTTGCAGTCTGTGCTTTTGCTTTTTGGTATTCAGAAAAGCACAGACTATCCCTAGGTAAAAGGGCAACTTGTTTTAATATTATATGGCTGACGTGTTTCACCATGTTTGTCATTCTTCTTTAATCATTAGAACTTTTTTCCACCGCACATCATTGCATTGAATGGCGAGTTAGTTTGGGACTAAGCCTTTTCTTCAACCTTAAACCCTAGCTCTCTTTGAGAGAAGGTAGTTACAAGGTAGATGGACTCACAAAAACTCGCTCATACTTTACGCACTCATTATACCCACCGGGGTATAGTCATAAAAACCAATTTTACTAATAAAAACCTTATGTAGAGGATAAAAAGATAGTGAAAACCAAATTAGAAAAACTGCTACATTTAAGTTGCGGGTAGATTTTTATTTTTTAAGTAAACATAAAAATCTACCCGCAACGTCTTGTATTGAATAAAACAATAATTCAACGATATCCTAGCTAGTATGTATAATTATTGTATATATTGTAAAAGTAAAACCTTATCTTTAAAAGACACAGAAATCCGTAAATATCGTGTTCTATTCTAGATGAACGAAAACGTGTTTATGGTATGCTCGTGATGATGTTTTATTATCACCTCATCTTATATCATGAGTTTCACAAGCTTTATCTATAGCTTATCACATCTCACATATTAAAACAAGTGTCGGGTCACGAAACTTCGTTGACAGATAGAAAAGCTGTGAAGTGAAAATTCGCGTTTCTGTTACTGTCTGTCAATTTTTAACGTATTGTCTCGTTAGTCTAGTAGCTATTGTGTAATATTAGTGTTGGTGCGTCTCAGCAGTCGTTTATTAGAAGATTAAATTGAATTTTTGATGGTCAACGCAAAAAGGTTGATGAATAAAGGAAAATACCCGTTGGGACTATGGGGCGAACATGCTTCTGTGTCCGTATCACTGATCGGTCTTCTTAAGAGGGAAATAGTTGCACAGAGGCTGTGCCTTGCCCGACAAAAACAATCTATGGTGTCCCCGGGGTTCGAAACCAGGGTCTCTCGCGCTTAACTCGATGCTAGGAAATACGTTTAACCATTTAGCTATAGTGATGTTGATGGTTAACGCTAATTAAATGTTAGAAGGCTGGATATTCCCCCATCTATTAAGAGTCCCACTCCCCTGTGAAATAAACAAAAATAGTTTTAAACAGTGTCAATTAACGAATACTCGTCTTTTCAGATTAAAAATGCGGTGGCGGCGCAGTGACACCATGATACAAACGCATTTGAAAATGTTCGTCGTTGTTATTATGTTTAGTAAGTATATATTTTAAGAATCCTTATATCTTCTTATAAATTAATATTTTATTAACTGAACATAAGAAGCTACTACAGGCAGAGTGGCCTAATAATAAAAAAAAACATGATTTTAAATATTGAGAAAGAAATGCGCAATTAACGTAGGCCAAAACTAATTTGTCTTATTATTTGTGTAAGAATTATGTTAACAATTTTCGGTCACTGTGTTCTTATAGATTATCATTTTTAGACTATAAAAACAGTCATAAAATTGTAGTTAGGCCACTCTGGCTCTAGCGGGCTTATTCGTTCACATTATTATGCAAATTAGACTTGTAAAATTTAAAAAATTGATGACGGAAGTCGAAACCAGGATCAACAAATACGCTTATTAATAAATAAAGTTTCTGGAAAAAAGTTCACCATGAGGTAACAATTATTAAATGCAGAAATAACGGAAGAACAAAAATAAATGAATCTGTCCAGAAAAATAGATACTTTGACACCGCGAACAAATTACATTATGTAATTGAGACTGACCTTTTGAGATAATAACATGGCATTACGCTTGTCTTAAAGGATATATTACTAACACGTAATTTATTTAACATTTCACTTAGTTGTAAGGTTTCAGAAGATGTCTGTTTTGTGTCTGTCCCCCACTTATTTTATGTGCCCGACCTTTAAAAACCTTCGTAGTTAAAAATAAGCAACATTTCTATACTTCCTATAGTTTACGCGAGTAGTACACATTTAAATCAAACACTTTAACGGTTTAAAACGCCATATATTAGTTATACTTATTTGAAAATTATTTTTAAATTCGGCCCGACCATAGCAGCAGCCGTGTTCACGGGGAGAACACGGCTGGCAACGAAACGTCGGCGTCGTTTTATTTAAAAGTAAGATTTTTGTTAAAAAAAAATGTTTGTAAAAAAAATGTATTCAAAGCATTTTTTAGGTTTTTATCATCTGGCCGTCTGTCAGAAGGTGTCATGGAAGATGTAAATGTTTGATGTATTAGTTGGGTGTATCAAACATAAAACGAACGGCTAAATAATTTTTGATGAAAAATTTAACAGCATTTTTATTTTATTAGCCAAGCGAAAGCTCTCGTCCAACTAATATAAAAAAAGCTCATTTACTTCGTTGTTTTAACACGGCCTTATATTTTTACGTTTCTAACTCTTAAATTATACTCTCTATTATTGTTTTTTTTATTTTTTCTTACACCTACCCACGTAATAAGGCTTTCTTATCTCTTTTCTCCTGAACTTCATGTTGCCTGGAAGAGATTGCTGCTTAGCGATTGGCTGCCTTTTATTTATTGTAATATATAAAATAGCTGTTAAAAATAACAATAAAGTATAGAGGTATATAAGATAAAAGAATTGTTTCACAAGTAACACCGCGCGTGATTACTAGTAATCGATGATATGTCAATGAGGACAATGTGTTACGCAAGCGCATTACATAAAATTAAACAATAGTTCAGCTTTCTACAGACGATTACGGGATGTAGGAACAATAACTTTGGCTGCATATTTTATGAGTATTTGTCGCTGCGGTTTTTAGACTTTCTTCAATTTTTATTTAGCTACAGAGGCGGTCGTTAGGAAATAGGCAGTTCTTAAAAAAGCTTATCGGCACAAAAGCTTATTAATTAACACAGTCTAAAGTCGTAAAAACATTACGTTAAAATTTATTTCAATATAAGATGTCCGGTAATTCACATCGCAGCGATGACGAAAGGAGCGGATGAGAGATAAAACAGCATGGCTTTTAACTCACTATAATGTAAATTACTAGTTTTACACCTCCGTCGTGGATCTAGTTTTATTTAACTGCGATCTCGAGGTTCGTGGTTTATTAAAATGCCCAATTGCAAAATATTATTTCGGTATTTGGAATTTTTATAAGAGAATTTCTAGTTCCTATTTGCCGAGAGAGAGGAAGTAGGCTTGGAAAATCAAGCTAAGCCAACAGTCCCAGTTCTCATCGTTAATTTATCGGTAATAAGCCTGACAACCCACTCTAATTTGGGAGGGACAGGTGGAACAGTGGATCAATAATAAAAAAAAAACGCATTGAGTTCACTCGATGGAAGGATACCCTAGCCTTATAACATCTAAAAAATATACGCTGTCAAATTTTGACATATTAAAAAAATCAAACACAGACACCAAAACGCGATTAAACTAACGGCTTTTTCGTTTACGGTAACATATTGTATGAAACGTGTTGAACCGATGGAGATCGAACCCACGGTCGGATGATTATTAGCCGGACATTGCTACACCATCCATCAAGAATTAAATTAGCTATTTAAATAAAACGCTTTAACGGTTTAAAACGCGATATAATAGTTTAACTTATTTGAAAATGATTTTTAACTTCGGCCCGACGTTTCGGATGCTTTGCAGCAGCCGTGGTCACGGGAAGACGTCGGGCCGAAGTTAAAAATCATTTTCAAATAAGTTTAACTAATATATCGCGTTTTAAACCGTTAAAGTGTTTTATTTAAATGTGTACTACTCGCGTAAACTATAGACAGTATCTAAATTAGCTATAATACTTTCGGCGATTTTGGTTTTAAGGTACAACTATTTTGGTCGACTCAGTGAAAGTTCATACATATAATTCACTATAAAGCAGCAAACAAAAGATAGAAGATATTATCTACGGCTATTATTATACACAATATTGTATTGGATAACTAATACGTTTTATTGTTCTTAAATAGTGTGAAGATCTCGACTTTTGCATTTCCTTACAACTTTATAAGGGGATGTTACCTCACTTGTATTTCGTAAGATTTTTTTTAAACGGTTTTGTAAACGTACTTCACGAGACAATAGACCTAGAATCATGTCACTTGCTTTAACGAGGCAAGGGAGGCATTGATAGCCCAACGTGTGGGCCGAGGCGAAGTCGAGGCACATTTAATACGTAAGTCCATTAATGCTAAGTTGGTGCTTACATAGTACTTTTATCAAGAAATGATACTATCAGCGTTGTTAGACACGCTGAACTTTAAAACCAATGACAAAGTTGACGAACAACTAATAACAATACTATTTTACGCGCCAAAGTTTTTTTTTCAAAAAACAGCTTCTATGTGCAAATCAATTCGAAATTTTAATTAAACCTTTGATACATTATCTTATGTAGATGATCTTTCCATTTTTAAACTACACGACGAAAATGATTTTACATAGTATTTTGGGCGGATACAGATATGGATTTTTCATACAATTATTGCGGACCGCTGCTCGAGTACACCAAGCTCGTTTTATCTTGAAGAAGGTTGTCAAAAGATGTGAAAACAATATTTATAGATGTTTGTCCCTCTTTCAAGACCTAATGACTGGGCCGAAACGGATAAGACACTTTGTGAACGGAGAAGATATCGAACTATACATACTTTATGTACATATATGAAAAAAATCTCTGAAATGACCGCTAAATAAACTACATACATACACAATAAGTCTTAACCTGCCACAACACAAAAGCACACCTACAATGCTTACCGTTAACAGTCCTATTATGTCATATTTACATTTGCTAAGCTGTATCAATTGTATGTTTAACTACAATAGTCATTGATACTTAGTTCCGGCTTCGTAATAGTCAAATAGATTATCCATTGTGAATTATTTTTTCCGATTAGCTGTATAGCGAGCAATAGTAATAAGAGCTTTACTAGACTACTTCTAAGAGCTTTAAAAGTCTTCTGGGCTTTCCTCTACCATAAAAAAGTTTCTGCTATATTATATTGGTTTTGTAAGTAACCATTTAACCAATTATATTTTCCGTTTAACGTCATAATATTATATGCGATAGAATACGTTATTTGTATATAGACCGATAGTTCTAGATTGTCTCGTATAACCAACCAAACAAATCACCTTTATAATAGTAGATAAAGGTGATTTGTTTGGTTGGTACGAAATACTTTTGCAAGAAGTTTTGTGAGTTATAAATCATGTAATTCGACGGAGGTCAAACTGTGAGCGCTGCGTGTTTCAAATTACGGTAATTTAAAATAACACCTCCAGGTCTGTATCTCCCGCTTCTTATGCCAGAAATAACTTTGAAATCTATTCTGAGGAACCACGTGCCCACTTATGTTGTAAGTTATTTTCGCCTGAGGCCTGGCTTGCATGTTGACTATTGACGTAATGTTTTTGGCATTATACTTACACGACAAATCTTAGTTTGGTAGTCATAAATCCTGAAAATATGACCTTTGCTCTAACAACTTTTAAATAAAACATTAACGGTTTAAAACGCGATAAGTTTTAGTTAAACTTATTAGAAAATTAAAGCAACCGAAACGTCGGGCGGGAGTTAAATTTTGCGTTTGCAACCGTTAAAGTGTAAACTGCAGACAGTATTTATATCGCTATTTGTGAAACTTTCAGGTTGCCTGAACACTTCGGAGGCGGCGAGAACTTACCCACGAACACAACGACGAAAGGTCAGTTATGACAAAACCTTTTATACATCAGCCGTATAACCTAAATGCTATGTCCCATTTGTATATGTATATGTGTATAGATTAGAGTAATAAAATCTTTAAAGAAAAATAATTTTATTACACATTTCATTGTTTATGTCAATTGTACATAATGTTTCTTTCTAACCAATGTCATAGCGATGATAAGTAAATTAACAAATATTTAAAACAACAAGTTAATTTTGATGCAGATGTATAAGATTTTGGTTTTATCATGTTGATATATGATGTGTGAAGTATTTTCACATTCGAAAACTTATCTTAATTTGGATTTCTGCAATTGTTAAACGATAACATTGAAGTTTGATCATTTAATTTCAGGACACAAATGAAGGGCTCTACATACCAGCTCCGAGCGCTGAATCCATCCAGGCCTTAGCAGAAGCAATGGGCGCGGCTGGCTTCGAAAGCTACACTGAAGGCAAAGCTCTGGTGAAGCGGCTGATACCAGCTGATAGTCAGCCGGATTTAGACGTTGTTGAGCACCAAGGTATTTATACTTTAAATATTACTTATCGCTTATACTTCTCAGCGACTTCGTCTGCGTAGTAAAGTTATTTTGAGCATCCGAATTGGTTTTTGGGAACCTCCTCTTAAATTTCAGCTATTACCCACAATGTCGGTCTCATCCCGTCGTTCTTGCAAGTGAATCCTAAAAGATATTTTTTGTCGAGGATGTTTTTTTAGATCGTTTAAAGGGCAATCATTCTTTCCTACAAAATCTTATAACACAAAAATAATTTCTAAATTCAACCCAGTAGTTCCTAAAGAAACTCTTCACCTTTATATGGATATTTATTTTACAAATATTATAATATACGTAAAGTTCAATACTGTCTATAGTTTACGCGAGTAGTACACATTTAAATAAAACACTTTAACGGTTTAAAACGCGATATATTAGTTAAACTTATTTGAAAATGATTTTTAACTTCGGCCCGACGTTTCGGATGCAGTCTCCCCGTGACCACGGCTGCTGCAAAGCATTTTATTTAAACGTAAAGTTCAGTTATAAATTTTACGTATCTTTTCAGTGTATCCAAATGGGTAAGCATACATTAACATACAGCAACATAGCATTGCATAAGCCTAATAAGTCGTGGGTGGGTTTGAAAGTTGAAACAATAAAAGAACTGATCAATGAATCGGACACAGAAATGTAGTCGCCTCATGACCCACGGGCGAAACGGGATTTCACTATACAATACATCAATTCCTACTTTATTCTTAAATAGTATAATTGTATTTGTGTATAAAAAACAATATGCCGGTCAAAATGTTCTCGAGAGTAAAATATAATTTGTTTCCCTTCCAGGAATAATCGGCAAGGCAGGCGTAGACTTCCCAGCGCTACCCAATATCCCTAACACGGGCTTCAACTGTAAGAATGTACCTACAGGATACTACGCCGACCTGGAAACTGACTGCCAGGTACATACTTGTATAACCATTTTGATGAACTGTACGAATAACCATATATTAACTAGGACTTCTAATGGTAGCAATGTATAGATAATAATCAACGGGTCGAGGCTTCGATCCCCATCGGGTCCCAACTTTCAACAATTTATATTTTTCTGAAACACGTTGGACTTCGTCAGAATATCTGGACATTAAACGGGCGGTAGAAATAACGAAATTCCGTCCACTGTCCACATATGAAAAAGCAGTAAAGCTAAATCGCGTTTCGGTTTCAGTCTGTAGAATTCCGAATATACAAAGACAAAATAGGTCGAAAGCACAACTTGTTGAGATGTTATATGACTGGGGTATTTAACCTTCCATTAAGTGAGTCTCATGCTTTTCTATCATATAATAAAAAATAACTACGACTAAGAAGAAGTCTCCTAAGACTACTTTAGAAGTTTCCGAAATTCTAAGATGCAAATGAATTTAATGAAATGAGAAACAAATTATAAATTGCCTTTTTAAGCGGTATAATATTATAATCTAATATAAAGAACACAATACAACATTAAACGGCGACATATCTTTGCTTTCAGGTTTTCCATATCTGTGACACATCACGCAAGATCTCTTTCCTCTGTCCCAACGGCACCATCTTCAGCCAGTCGCACCTGATATGTGACTGGTGGTTTAAGGTGGACTGCGCTTCCTCCCCTGCCCTCTACGAGTCCAGCGTCGAATACTACTCCAACGAGCAGAAGAAATCGCAGAAGATTACCAAAAGCCTTAGCAAAAACCCCGATTTGCAACAGATCAGCGATACTAATGTCCGTGCTGAATCAAGACGAGCGCCAATAAACGTCCCCAGTACCACAGAGAGACTGCTGAAGCATAGACAAAGGCTGTTTAGTGATGCAAACATACCAACTGCCAAACCTTCATCTAGAAGCTACCAAGCACTCTTCAATATTAACCCCACGCAACGGGCACAAGCGACGACGGCTTTCGAAAATAAGAGGAGAAATCTAGTACAACTTATATCCAACAATTTTGGAAACGGCGCAGCTAAAAGTACTTTGCCAACTTTCTATGATTCTACCACTCGCAGACCAAATATTCCAGCAGGTGATTACAATAGCATTAAAGAAATGCAAGAAGCCGCTGAGACTGCTTCTTTTGCTCAAAATCAGAATAGACAATTCCTAAGAGATTTCAATAACAAGAATTTACGTCCATACCCTGTTTACAATCCAAACCTCCCATCAAAAACTATTAAAACTAAATCCAACCCTTCTCTAACGACTTTGTACGATATTAAATCGCAACAAACATCGCAATATACGCAAGAAGCAACTACAAAAAGACAAACACTAGTCCCATACACAAAGAGTTACGTAAGTTCATTTAACGAAAAGAGAGAACCCTACACGAGACCAGGAGTCTCCTTATTAAAGAACTTTCTTGAAAAGGAAAAGAACAGAACGGTATTCGCAACGACCGAAAAACTTGTAGAAGCAACCGCTAGAAGTGGCGACTTAAATACGTGGGATACCGCCCCTGATTTCTCAAAATTCGAATCATCGACAAAAATTCCGTACACAATAAGAGATCGCAAAATAACTGCCGCCACAAACAGATTTGAAACTTATTCTACAATCGCAGACGCTTTAACTACAACGGAGCCAACATATCAAGAACGAAAACAAAGAGTATTGAATAAGATCGATTTTGATCCCGTCCGCTCAACCGAAGAATCCCATCCGACTACAGAAAAATATTATGGTGACCAACCGGTTCGACCAGGTCTCATAGTACCACCGTCTCTGACACCCAAAACTCTACATTCTCTAGCCATCTATTACGCTACAGCTATGGATAACCTCGCAACAGCAGCACCTCAAGATGAAGAAGTAACTACACCGGTCCCAGAAGATATCAAACCTGTTGATGAAGGCTTGCCGGACTTATTTAGTCGTCAGACTATTAACAAGTACAGCAGTCTTTTTGGCCACGGTATGAATGACGCCGAATTACTAGAAGAAATCAAATTGGATCCCAATGGAACTTACAACGAGTTAGCCGAAGATCTTTCCTTCCAGATGAGTCAGATGCCACTAGCGACATCACCTCAAATACGTGAACTCGCCCAAGTATTCACTCACGCGCTGTCCGCATACCTCCAGGACCCGGTTCAATTCAGAAAAGTGCTTTCCGATATAAGACCGACACCTCCGTCCTTCGGAGATATGTTAACAGCTACGGAAGATTCTACTAACACAGAACCCACAACGACAATAAATGAGGATGACGATGAAATATTGGGATTTTCGGACGATCAAAAAACAAGAAACAATATTTCATTTAGAGACTCAAAGGCTTTGAAACTTGCAACTGATTATACTTTTGAAACAACGACTACATCCAGATCCATAACGACGCCAATCTCTACAACTGCATACGTTCCAACAACTCCCAGAAATCCGTTTAGATGTTGCGGAAGAATATCAGCGTCCTACACTACGGCATCTTCGCCTACAATACCTTTCTATTTCACTACTACTAGATCACCGAAATTTCAACCAACGACAACTGATACTTCTACGATATCTCAGCATAACGGACTTCAAAATAACTCCGATAAACCTTACGGTCACGGGTTCAATTCCCCAGACAGACTTAGTGACTACACAGAAGTAACAAATCAACCATCTTCATGGGATGACGATATAATAGACTCAACGCTAAAACCCATTACCAATTCCCACCAATCGTTTGAAAGCAAAAAGATTCGAACTACAACAACATTCCCACAACCCACCTATTTCCCGGACCCAGAAGACAGTGTTGAACTGGAAAATGAGGAGGAGTTACAGAGAGCACACAGTCAATCATTCATTTCACCACAAGGTAACAGCCTCCGCCATGGAAAACAATTCGATGTGAGTGAGAAAAATGCCGTAAAAAAACCATCAGTTGATTTAGAAGCTCCAACTTTACCCAATGAAACGACTACGTTACAAACCACAACACACGCGTACACAACCACAGTGAAAGAGCAAACAGATGAGTACACCACAACGTCACCGATACCGACTAGTGTTTTTACATCACCTGATGCTGAAAAGACAACTTACGAGTTCCAATGGCCGACTAGTTTTGATAGTTGGAAGAGCACCATAATCGACCCAATAACATTAAATGACGGTCTAAGTCCTTTAGCTGCTGACCAAAGCTTATCAAAATTATCACAACAAACGATCGACAGCACAACTAGTACCGCTACACCGACAACATACTTTACAACAACTGAACAATTCCCGTCATCTACTGTGAACTTTGAAATAACAACACCTAACAACTTTTTGACTAATAATCGTGATGGAAAGTCACTAAAGCAAGCGACGTCAACAGAAGTATCTCAAGATTTAACGACTATTGCCGACGTCGTCGTCGAAAAGGCGAAGGAGATAATGGGCGGAATGAACTCAACGACGACGCAAAAACTAATGAATGTCATGAAGAAGACCAAATCCAAGACCGTCAAGAGACTGATCCTTCTATTAGTACAAACGTGTGACGACGACCACAACTCGACGGCTGAGGCGTCTAAGAAGGCACTACTAGAAGCTCTAATGGCAGTATCTCAGAAAGACATGGAAGATATAGCAAAGGAAGAAGCCGGGACCAGTACTCCTGACATAGATTACATACAAGCAACACAATTCAAGCGAAGAATGGACAGAATACCCGTTCAAAGAGGCGGCAAATCTTTAAACGCAGATGTGAAAGCAGTAAACTCATTCTTTAATCCTACGACAACGGAAACGCAGACCGAAGCTGAGAGTACGACGGCTAATGTAATAAGAACGACATTTCCAAGCAGACGAGGAGCTAGAAAGTTTCAAGCTAAGACAACAGAAGAAACGACGACAACGCTAGCGAACAGACCTTTCGCTGAAGCGAGAATAGCCGCCCCAGAGAAGGTTGAATCAGATACAAGGGCTATTGAGTTATTAAGATCTCTGTACACAATAGCAGCCAAATGGGGTTAGTATAGGTTAAATCTAATTAGGGTTTCACTTGGTCTAAACACTTCTCGATCCTAATTATTTGTAAATGTGATTCATTTGTAGATACTGTTAAGTTTCATAGGATTTAAGTTTAGCGTTAAGCTTTAGGTTAGCCTAACCTTAATTTATTGTTGTTATCGACTTGCCGTATAGTATGTAAGATATGATTCCGAGTTACCTACATTTTACATGTATCCTACACTGCCAACTGTATAATAGAATTAATTTTAATGTTATGTAAGCCTATTTTGTAATAAACATTTTTATAAAACTTTGCTATGACTTTACTTTACTAAATTAATGAATTGGTAAGTTTTCTTATCAAAGTGACCATAATTATCGTACACAAATTTTATATACACCGGGCATTAACAAGGAGTGGCACTAGAGACTAACTTGGTAGTAGTAAAAATAATAAAAAGTCTTATGATTTCAAATATTTATTTCACTTCCATTAAGGACTCACTTGGAAACCTTACTTTTACTCTTTTTAATTTTTTCTAAATACTTGTCAACTTCGTTGTCGGTGACCTTGTGACCAGCTTTGAAGTAACTCTTGACCTTCCGTTTCTTCTTCATCATGACCTTTGAACCAGCGAGGGCGCCCCGGCGCTGAAGAGACTCGAATCGTTCGCGAAGGAGGTTTGCTGTAAACGATTACGAGATTTACTACAAAACTTTTTTAAAGATATACTTGATGGAGTGGGTAGTCTACAATAAAACAAAACAGAGATACTGTGCGCAAGTGACATGTGCAAGCCGCACGTGGAACTGATGTCATCGATTAACGTCATTCCTTAATGTTTAGAGCCATGTATACAAAGGCATGCTCCGTTGTACCTAAGGTCATTGATGGTTGATTATTAATTTATAATTTCAGAGAGCTGGACATAATTTTTAATATAAATTAAACACAAGTTCCTCTTATCTTTCTGGTCTGTGATTATCACAGCCTGATTTCCTTACCTGGTCTAACCTGGAAAAATCTTTTTCCATGAAAGGTTCATAAACGAAGTTATGCGCGAACAAACAAACGTAAAAAAGCATATAGATGAATCGAGATACTCCTTTTTCTGAAGTTAAAGATTATTTAAATTATTTAATATAAAACTACTCACTTTTGGTAGATAGTCTTCTTAAATCCCCCGAAAGGTCCTCCGGCGGCACAAAGTCCGGTTCCTTTGCGGGAGGCTTATTTGAATTGAGAGCAGGTAGAGCCTTCTCTTCTTCCTCTTGCTTCTTACTTTCGCGCTTCTTACGATCTTCTTCAAGTTTCTTCTCCTCTTTTGTTATCGACGTGTGTAATTTCCGAAGTCTGAGAATATGTAAATAAATTTAGAAGTATTAAAAATTACCTACTCCTGTTAAATTAAAGTAGTGATAAATTGCTAAAATTATATATTTAAAGACCCCGCCTTTTCTATTAGGTTCTATAGTTTCCACCAAAGTCAGTTTTCCACTGTTATACGTATGTACGGTAACTAACATTGTGACAGGAGAATTTTATATATTAGATTTATAAATTCTGAAAAATGTACATATATTAATAAACAGACAAACTTGTAAATATCAGTGATCTTCTTCTTGTCTATCTTTTCACGTTTAAGTCTCTCTTTTTCCAGTATCATCTCCTTCTGTCTTCTGCGCGCCTTGTGGTCCTTCTTTTTGTTTTGCACGGGTGGATTTATAGCGCGATACTCGTTATCGGTATCGTCGGAATGTTCTTCTATTTGTGGGTTGTGCGGAGTTGGTAGACCTTCGCTCATTTCCTCTATCCATTGGTTCTGTAAAATTAGTATTTTAAAGAGAAGATAAGGAATTAATAATATTTAATCAGTAAACAAAACCACTGCCACAGACAAAACTTAATTGGTCCATAGGATTAAGACACACAACTCTTTATATCATCATTATAAAGAATTGTACTTATAATTGATAATATAAATCTCGTAATAGAACAATATTTAAATTTTACCTCCTTTGACTTGGTTGTAACCCTTCTGAATAGCTTAGAAGTGACTCTGTTAATATGAGCCTCCTTTTTCATCATCTTCTCCTCGTGCTTCACAACATCTTGCAATAACTCTTGGTGCTCCTATAAAATATTCACAAAGAATGTAATCATAAATATTGGTGTAAAAGCAACAAATGTAAAAGAAATTTATTTTAAATGCAGAAAATTTCTCCTGAACCTAGTTTTTGGTTTTAATTTTTCAAATGTGTTTGATCATTTTTAGTTTCAAACTATAATGACATATACACACCTGGAATGATGGATTGTAACTGACACCAGGGTGTGGAGTTTCTACAGCTGCTCGGGTCACCAAAGTCTTGGGGAGAGGTGGTTTTGGACGCAATCGTTGAGTTGTAGGAACATTATGCAATTGAGCTTCCGGAGAGATAAAGTCATCACAGAGTGTTTCAGGAATTCCCTTAACTTCTGGTACTGAAAAGAAATGTTTAATTATTATATTATAACAAAATAATTTGTTATCACCGTAACATCTTTTGGTAAAAAAAATAATAATTGATGTGGTATTTTTAACACTAAGCTTATAGGTAACATTGATTAAACACTAATAACAATTATATACTTACAACTTCCTCCCCATAGGTTTTTATCAAAATTTTTTAAAACAGCTTTGGACTTTTTCTTTTCCTGTCTTGCAATTTTCCTATTTTTTCTTGCCCCCTCAATTTTCTTTTGAAGAACACCCTTTTCAGACTTCCTCTTTGCAGTAAGTTTTGATAAGGCAGTTGGTCTTGAACCAACAGGTTTTGAAATGTTACGTTTTTTATTGGGATCCTCTACCTAGAGAAAACAATCGGTTTTATTTTTAATTTTAATTTAATCCCAAGCAGTATTCATAGATATGCAATCATTTATTTGAGCTAAAACTAAAAAAATAGATTACTAAAACTAAATTTCAGTTATTATATTTTTTTAACTTTAATATACTACATAGTCCTTGGTATATGAAATAAAATATTGACACAAATAAGATTTAAGAGCCTAATTTGATTTGTTAAGTATAATTACTCTTTTTGATTTTTAACTAAGGAGAATACTTCAAATTGGTAAATAATATGCTTTTTTACCTTGGAAGAAGGCAGCAAAATTTGAAAACATCTTGGTGTTTCTTCAAGTGCAGCTCGTTTTCTTTGCTTAGCAGACAGAGGCTTGATATCAGGTTTTTCCTCAACTCCATCACCTTTTAGGTCCACCACAAACAATTCATCATCAACTTTTGTGTCAAATCGGCTGAAAATATTAAATGTAAACATACATATTTAAGTTGAATGGAATCCATGTTTGGTGTAATAATAAAAATTTGTAATGATTTCAATATTTAAAAAGTACACAAAATATACTTTGGTGCTGTGAGGTCTTTTACTATAGGTCGAAACATAACCTTACCCAAGGCGTTCTTCCAATCTTTGTTCCTCTAAAAACTCTTCTACATCACGGATATCACTGTATTTACGCCATGCTGCTTTGTTTTTCTTCGAAACCCTTTTCTTTTTAATTTCTAGAAGCATTATAATTTTTTTGTATATTTTTAATGTAAGTTTACAATTCCCATGCTGTTTCAAAGGTAAAAGAGAATAGTTATTATTTCAAAGTATTAGACAGGACTTGTCAGAATATGATGTCACTTTGAGTGACAATTTATGTCCAGTGACATAGACGTTACAAGTTGTACGGCAAGCAAACTTGACATTTTCATTATTTTGACAATTGACATAATGATACAACAAGTATGGGGTAGATTTAGTTAGAAGTAGATTCAGTTAAAACAACTTTTGAAAGCAAAGTTTGCTAACCAGTAGTTAGTAATACGATATTTTAGTAAGGTTGAAACATTAAGTTTCACTGAAATCAAAATTATTAAAACATTTTTATATAACTAAATTAACACACGTATTTAATACTTTGAGCGAGGTAGTTTATTGTATTTTTAGTTACTGTCGGTTGAGTTTTTGTAAAAAAAAACGAAACGGATAGACGAGAGAGAGATGTCTCATCAATATCAATAAATTAATTAAAAACACAAGGCAGCTACTGTGAATCGTTGAAGCGTGTCGTCGACTGTTTCTTGGCTCCATAATCAAATCTAATCCATCAAAAGAAGAATCATCGAAGTCGGTGTATAAACGGCCAGACGTGCGTGAACAGACATAAAAAAATATATACGTTATAACAAAACATATAACATATTATATTGTTTAAAAATTTAGAACGCTGTTTCGCCTATACGTATGAATTTTTAATCTTATTTTAATTTTTTATTAAGATATAGCGTATATGAATAAGCCCGTTCAGAATTACTACACTCCATAGTTTTTTTGTGCTTTATGGCTATAGTGCCTCAATACGTCTACAATATTTCGGTCCTTATACTTTAATGTTAGTTAAATAAAAAATATATAATGGTCACACAGATATCGAACCGGTAACTAAGCTTACGGAACATCAGTTTCAAAATTGGTCAAGTCAGTGGGCAGCACGTGATGGCTACAATGCAATGCTATTACTAAAAACCGTAACAACTAGCTCAAGAGAAAAACAACGTTTAAAAGTTATAACTTATTTTGTTATTTCGTAGCCTGACTGTACGACATTCTCTGTAATTCTATATCATATTATGTAGTCCTGCTAGGTTACATAAACATTTTTTTTTAGTCTAAACTAATATTATAAAGGGGAACAGTTTATTTGTTTGTTTGAACGCGCTAACCTCAGAAACTTCTGTTTCAAATTGTAACATTATATTCGTGTCGGTTGGATCATTTTCTGATAAAAACGTTACATTGCAAAGATGATGCCCTAATAAGCTTTTCCGCGCGGTCAGAGGCAAATGTTATATAATGATAATTATTAGAGCTGTTCTAGATGATCTAGACATTGGCCCAATCAAAAATATTCAACGGTTTAAGTACCGTGACCCGTAAAACGTTACATTGAAATCGATAAGAATATAACAGTAGGACGTGATGATTCCTATAGCGCGTTCTAGTGAAATTTATCGCCATCTAGTGAAAAAAATATATATTAATCGCTATCGCTATGAACGAAACCTCTATTTTTGTTAAGAGTTGTCAAAGTTGTTTTTGCGTTGGGGTCGCAAGATAATTGTAGGTATATGAGCACTTGAACATCGGGGTTGATAGAAGACCACATCAATACTAATATATAAAGCTGAAGCGTTTGTTTGTTTGAGAGCGCTAATCTCAGAAACTACTGATTTGAATTGAAACAATATTTTGCAGTGCTTAGAGCATTTAACGAAGAAGGCACATACATATAAAACATCACGATGCGGCCAAAAGGAGTGAAGAAACAGTGGGGTTTCAATAGTATTTAACTAAAAAATTTTTTTCAAAAAATATTATTTTAGTAAAAAAATATATTTTAGTTAAATATTATTAATCTTTAAGGCTTTCCGTCGCGTCCGCGGCGAAAACGGTACCTAAAAAATATGTATGAAATAATGATTCTCTTTAAACGATCTGAAAAATTTCAGTGACAGTAAATGTTTATGTTTTAAGATTAACTTGCAAGAAGGACGGAACGCGGACGGCATCGTGGCAAAAAGCAAATTTTATAAAGATGAATTTTGATGCCAAAAATAACTATTCTACGCGGACGAAGACGCGGCCACAGATAGTATTTAAATAAAGAGAATAAATACTGCCTATAGTTTACGCGAGTAGTACACATTTAAATAAAACACTTTAACGGTTTAAAACGCGATGTATTAGTTAAACTTATTTCAAAATGATTTTTAACTTCGGCCCGACGTTTCGGATGCTTTGCAGCAGCCGTTTGTCTCCCCATGACCACGGCAAGTTTAACTAATATATCGCGTTTTAAACCGTTAAAGTGTTTTATTTAAATAAAGAGAGTATTTACGATAGTTAAGTAATAAACAAAGAACAGAAATACAAATTACATTTTATTAGACTTTATGCAGGAAAAAAATTTAAGGCCAAGGTAAGAAACATTCGTTTTGTAACACATTCATAAATAATAGTAGGCATGACAATATTTGAAGGCGAATCTAGTTTTTCTATCGTAAATTTTAGGTGACAAAATCGATTTATTCAGGCTGCTCCAAAATATATTAATAAAGTTTCGGCAATTGAAATTACATTGCGCGAGAGATGCATGTGCATCAATAGGTTGAAAAAATTCGTCGACGTCGTACGTGTAGCTTAAGTGGTTAGGGCAACACCACGGAACGCTGTGAATGCTGGTTCAAGTCGTGACCGTGTCGTGAAATTTTTTCAAACTTAAATCAATTGAATTAGAAATTCAAACTATAGTCAATTCAATACTATATATAGTCGTTTTTCTCTTTTAAAATTTCCAATAGTAAATGATACGTAAACAATAACTGTGATTATTTTAATACAGGTATATTCAAATTGAAAGTATTATAACGTGTAGGTGTTATCTATAATTTTTTTTTTTATTTAATTTAAGTAGAGTTAGTTTTTTATGACAAATTTATTTTAGTAGTCATTTGTTTTGTATTTGACTACCACCATCGCACTAAGTACGAGATGTCGAAGGTGTAAATTTCGTGTAAACGTACAAAGTTTCTAGGAACCGAATTAATTTACTTACCTACAGAGAAGTCTCTTTTGCATCAGCTTTCCTGCGAAGTGTGCAAGTCTTTTATAATTGGAAGTCTCTGATAACAATAGCCATTATTAAATAATCTCTTCTGAACGGAGTAATTTCTTGCAGATAAATCACGACTTGTTGGATAACTGTTTCCAGTCTGTTTGGTGAAATTTTTTCGCCTTTTTCACGAATCATTGGCACGAAAATCTAGACTACCTATTATTCAAGCTTTTTTCCGTCTAAATTGCGTAGGTACTTACGGCAGATTTGGCAAATTTAAGAAGTTAAAGAGCTGCACAACGTCTTACTTAGTAATATAAGTATAATATAACTTATACCTTCACAAATAAAGACCTTTTTGACGATGCACTTGCCCTAATAGAGAAGTGATGCTAAAATATCCTTTTTTCAATTATAGTAAAATGTAAGTAAGTACCTGATGATGACGTTTACAAATGGATCAACTTTACTAAAACTTTAAGGATGGTTTCACGCAGGATTTAGGAAAGCAAGCCTGCTGTTGTTAAATGTATTGTTTAATGTAATAATGTATACCCATAAATTGCAACGTAACAACAAAATAATGAAGATTGTATAGAGTGGTTACAACTTGATACGAACACTTCAGCCAGGTACTTTCACGCATTATTTTCGACGATATCAACTAACTAAACTAATTATTTTGAATGAAACAAAATATACATATAATCATAAATTATATAAAAAAAAGTCAAAATCAAATCAAATAAGATATAGTATTATATTATCAGTAGTCAGATTTGTCTTAAATTACAAAACAAATTACTTACGATACTATTATTGTAATTAAGTAAAAATTATCTAAAATATAAATTACTAAAAACTAGACTCACAAATATCTTTGATGAACAATAAATTTTTATCGTGACGAAGATTTAAAAAAACAAAAGAATTTCGTGATAGCGATTTCCCACTCTATAGAAATCCCGAGTTGTATCGTTTGCCACTCTATCGAACATTCACTATAAATAGAAATAGCTGCTATCAACCTGTACATTACTGCACAAGCTTTGCAAAGGGGCGCGTTTACCCTAAAAATTAATAAACCAAAACCAAGTTTACGTGAAAGTATTGGAAGGTAGACGAGTGATAGAGTGATTTTTTTTTATTTTAAATTTAGAAAAAGAAATAACAAGTGTTTTGTGATTTCAGCCCGTCTGGTAGCGACATGGCTCTAAGGACCGTATTCATTTTTATATGTAAGTAAAACTATGAAACCATAAAATCTGATATTTATAATTTTAATGCATGATAAACTTAAAAAAAAGTCTTATTGGTTCGTCATTATAGAAAATTAAACGTTTTGGTACTAATTTGCATCTCGAACAAACAGTAATTAGTCACCTTTTACGATTCTTACTTATTACACAAAGCGTTGTTTAACAGATAGCAAAAAAACACATAGGTAATAATATATTTATGTAATTAGATTACGAGGTAAATAAGGAATACCAGAGGCATAATCTTCGCGTGTTCCTCATTTCCGATTGGAACAATAACTAATAAATACTGCAATTTTAAGCACTGGCGCGTACATAATTATTAAGTAATTGAGACACACTGTGTAAATTGTTCAATTATGTGATTACTTATATTCAATGTAGATTAACAGCATGCAATATATTTATCCCTCATTGGACGCTTTTACCTGATTTGGTGATAAACTTTTAAATCCGTAAGTACTTGGAAATTTCATAATTAAAATAAATATATTTAAATAAAGCACAGTTTAACAGTTTAAAACGCGATAATTAGTTAAACTTATTTGAAAATGTATCTTTAACTTCGGCCCGTGTTTCGGATGCTTTGCAGCAGCCGTGGTTACGGGGAGACGCGTAAACTATCGACATTATTAAATAAATATATTTTTTACACATTAGTTGACATTTAACATGGATGAAATATCAGTTACGCTTTCGTCGTCTTGTGGATCGGGTTCCACTGCGTCACAGACTTTTTTTTAAATTTAAAACGCTTTTGCAAAGACGATTTTTGTCCTAAACTCTTTAAAAAAATTTCTATTTTTAAGTTGGAATCATTAACCTTAGGAAATTTTCCAGGTGCCATCTCCGTTATATCAGCCGCACCTGCAAACCGCGACTCCCAAAGAGCGGAATATGACTACGAGTACGAAAATTCTGCACAATCTCAGGAACCAGCCGAGTCAAACCACTATGACGCGTATATACAGGACGTTAAAGCAGCTGCGAGCGGAGAAGCCAACAAGAAAGGATACAGCAGAGGCAGTGGTTTGAGAACAATAGCTGTTGGCTCAGCTAATCAAGCGAAAACAGCACTAGGGAATCAGCAAGCTGCCGCTTATCAGGCGGCGTACGTAGCCAAGAATACGCTGGCCCAGTCAGCGTCGCAGGCTAGTGCTACAGCGCAAGCAGCGCTCGCGGGGAAGCAGGTGATACTTTCGGGTCTCGAGCAGCAGGTCAGGGACGCTAAGGTCGCGCTGCAAGGCGAAGAAATGCAGTTGCAGCAGGCAAAGAGAGCGGCGCAATCGGCGGCACAGGCAGCGCAACAGGCTATGCATCAGGTATGAAAGAAAACTTACATGTTTTCATTATCAATTACTCTGTCATAAGTAGGTAAATTAAAAAATAATTTAAAAAAATGTTCGTAGGCAAAGGTACCAATCGTTTTCTGAAGCATTACAATTGTTATTATGATTAAAATAAATATTATAAAGTGAGTAACGTAAAATGTAATTATGATCGATTCTTTACAATTCTAGTCTTATTCTTCCTACGGATTTCACTAACTAAAGTGAAATCTAATTTAAGTAACCCCAATATAAATTGACAATGGACTAATTCATAAGTAATTTAAGCAAAAACTTACTTTTTATCGATAGCGAACGCAATTTCTGAGAAATAACGTTACGTACAAAAACTTTGCGCAACTTGTCACAGCTAAATGAAAAACGTACAAGACATTTGCATTGCATTTGCAGAGAAATACTTACCTAATTTGTTAAAATACATTTTTTATTGTCGTATTACATCTATTAGTCACGCTTTATATTTCACAAGTTTATTACTTTTTGTATATTATACACATGATCTTATATAAATTAAAAAATTATGGAGACTGAAAAATTATACGAAACGAGTGGAATTCAAAATGGCGTCCATAGCCATCCATCAGCTGTTACTATAACCATTTATATTATGTTACATGGTAACTTAATTGGTTAGATCTCTCACTAGCAACTCGGATCGCTGTGAATGCGGGTTCGAGTCCCGACCGTATCGTAATTTTCTCCAATCTAAATACATATTTAATTCAAATTGTATATCTCAAGTATCTTATAAATAAAAATTCCACTATTGTTATGGTGTTGAGAAATTAAAGTCGAGGCTTGCTTATGACTTTTAAAGTTTATTATAAATCCGTACTCAACATCGTATGTATCTTAATATTACAACGTTTTAGAATCTAACAACATAAATAATAAGATAAAATTTAGATGTAAAATTTTATATCCTAAATATTATCTACTTACTTTAAATCGTTATGATTTTTTATATTATTGTTATAACGTGAGTTTACGTTCCACTAATAATGGGCCAAAAACTAGCAACCTTTTATTTTTGTCAAAAATTAGATTTAAATAACCATCTTAATATAGAACTGTGTACGCTGTTTTTTAATGTATATTTTATTTCAGTACGACATGATGAAACAATTATATTTAGGTACTTATGAAATTTTGTAGCAATTTTTTTAGAAATAATATTCTATGATTGGTACTTCCATAAACTAATTTAATAAGATTACACAGACTATTAATAGATAAGCCAAATAGTTTACTTGTTTGTTTAAAAATTTTAATATATTTCACTCCTTATTGCACATGATGGTATGACAAAAATTAAAAATGGATTATAAATTTAAAAAAATTGCGACACTGATAAGACTTGAACCGACATCCACAGCGTTCCGTGCTGTTCCACTAACCATTTGAGCTACCTTAATGCGCAAGTGTTAACGTTGAAATTACATTGCGCGAGAGGTGCATGTATCAATAGGTTGAAAAAATTTGACGTGTAGGACTCGATTGGTTAGAGGAACAGCACGAAACGCTGTGAATGCCGGTTCAAGTCCTGCCCGCGTCGTAAGTTTTTCAATTTATAATCGATTTTTAGTTTCCTTATTTGGTCAAGTTTACTTTGCCAGTGGCCTCTTCAGAACCAATATTTCCAATTATATTTTAGGTGAACGTAATCCAAGCAGCACTGAACGCTGCGCAAGCGACGTCGGAGAACGCGAACGAGGCAGCGTCACAGGCCGCGGGAGAGCTCGGCGCTCAAACCGCGATGGTGGGTGCGGCCAGACAACGACTGCAGACCCTACAGGAACAGCTCAAGGGAGTCAGAATTGACTTCGAGGCTACACAGTCCGCTGCCAGGAAGGCACAGGTACGAATTATATTTTTAACGATATATTAAGACGAGCAAAAATTGATGATCATTGATAATTTTGCGTCCTTGTCCTTTGTAAGAGATAGTGGGAAAGAGATGAATGTTTATGGAATCCCTATTTTATTAGGCATTTCTGTTTTTCATAGACCAAATACATTTTATACATATTATAGTTGACCAGAATGCCATTTCTTGAACTTTTTACTGGAAACAATGTAGCGTAGAGTAGACTATAATATCTACCTATTAAATCTATATCTGTATCTGTGCTTAAAAATACACATAACAAATACAAATTAATATTATTTGTAACAGTATAGGTTGATAGTTGTTCTAACTACAGACATATCTAAATCATAAACCTTTGCTAACAAACCCATACGATGTCTTACACAGGTCTTCAAATCAGAGATGCCGTACTTACTTTTCCAGGACATTGAGATGTCAATCGTATTTTAACAATACATATTAAAAAGATAATTTTTAATTTGAAACGTGTTTCAATTGCTTCTTGTCACTCAAATCTATTTTAGATTCTAGATGTCATGCGTTTATTTGTTTAAATATTGCGATAATAGAACATTTGAATAATGATGGCAAATTTACTTGATTTCTTTTCTTTTAAACGTACGCATTGAATGTATTGAAAATAATGTTAAATATTGATATTTACTTACTTCCATTTAGGCTGCCGCACAACAAGCGCAAGCGAACGCAGCGGAAGCAGCAGCGAAGGCAGCGGCCGCCGGCCTAGGCCAGCAGCACGACTCCTCACACGAAGGTACGAGCAGCGAAGAGTACAAACGTGCACCAGAAAACCAGGAGTACTACCAGACGGAATACCAGCACCAGTAGCGGGATTAGGTTTATTTAGAACGATTTTGGTGGCTGGTTATACTTAAAGCTGGAGAATCAAGGCGTTTCGCCCCTCCGGACTATAATTTTTAATATCCCAGTACGAGTTAAAAGCAAAACAAAAAGATTCTCGAGTTTAAAAGTATACCAAGACATCAAATAACGTTCATATTGAAATAGGATATAAACATTAGTATTAATTTATTTAAACATCCTATTTCAGTATAAACAAATTAGTTTTAACTTAGATGTAAGTAAGAGCTAGCTAGATGGTTGAGTTGAGTAACTTTAATTGTGATATTTTTATACTTTTTTAATCTTTCGCTTGGGATGACCATATAAGGAGAACAGTGTTGTTAAACATAGGAAGATGTTAAAAGCCCTAACATCCGTATGTGGTCAGCCTAAATATTTATTAATCTGTTAACAGACTTTCATTTTTGTAAGAATACAAAAATGTAAAGTAATCCTTTGCCCAAACCACTAACTAGACAGATAAGTGTGATGTCCAGAGTATTAGTGATGTAATAGTTAATAAACGTTTTGTTACAATAACTTTATTTCAATGACTAAATGACTTTAAAACTCGCTATTGACTATTTGACTGTCTGACATCTCGCTTGACTGAAATTCTTATAACCTCACAGAGTTAACATTATTATCTTTATAATAATAGTAATATGTAATCACAAAACACTAACATATTGTCTAATATTAATATTGGATATCGTAGAATTTAACAACGGAGATAAACTTTTGGAGCGTGGTAAATATAGTAAAACACATTATGATCTCACTCACTTCTTACTAACAGATATAAAATACGACTATAAATATTATAATCAATGTCAACATTCATATGAATTAAGCTAATCGATCGAAATCTGACAAAATACACAAAACTACGAAATTTTATGAGACTGGGTTGCTATCAATATGAATAATTATTTTTCATCACCAATTCGAATAACATAGAATGAGATATCTAAATAATTTTGTAAAGCTGAAGAGTATGTCTGTTTGAACGCACTAATCTCGGGAGCTACTGGTTCGAATTTTGTTGGTTGGACCATTTATCGAGGATTAAGGAGGAAACATTACGTTGTAACTAATTGAAGCGAAGAAACAGGGAAATGTGAAAAAAATATTTATTAAACAACGATTCCACTTGAAATAATCTAAAAAGATGCTTGTTACAGTATATGCCTCTATTTTAATAATATCTTACATGAACGACGGGACGCGAACGACGTCGTGGGTAACAGCTATAACTTGTAAAGATGAGGAGAAGGTTTGCAAAAACAAATTTCAACGCCTATAATAACTATTCTACGCGAACGAAGTCACTGGCGCAGCTACTAAGAAATAAACTCCTGGGCGATGACCTAACTATGCCAACTGGAAGGTTTTAGGGTTTGTAGTGGTATGTAAGATACGGTGAACCGTTACCTACAACACGTAACAAGAGCTCCAACATAACAAGTGGAATTGTTCAGAGGCGTAATTCCGTTATCTAATTTTGATCGTGAATTAACATACGTACATGCAATATAGCAATAACATGTAATTCCGACAGCACAGGCCTCGTAAAGGATAACGTTCTTTCAGAGCCGAGACTACGGCAACAGGAGGAAGGAAACCGGCGTTATGCTGCACCACAAGAACCCCTAAAATTCAATATGTCCCCTTACAAGTCCCACATTAAATCGAATTCGGTCGAATTTAAAATTTTACGCCCACCAAAAAGTGGCCAAGTCTCTGCCACTGGGTCGAATGGGAACGCAAAGTCTTTAAATGCTGAAAATCATTTTCCCACTTTTAAAAATGAACATGTTTTAAGTAGTGCTCTGCCAGGTTTCTTTCAATGGTAGGGGATGGCGGTAAGTGACGTACTTATTTGTTTAAACGCTTAAGTAATAACAGAATTAGATGCACGGGGTTCTTTAGAGTAGCTACATAAAAGTGGTGTGAATATAAAAAGTCTGTGTATAGAATATTTTTAATAAAACTATTTTAGTACGAGTTAAAACGAGTAATTGGTAAAAGCACCTAACACGGCAGGTCATAGTTAAATTTATTAACTGAACCATATATTTTGTTTTAGCTCACTCCAGAATAGGTTTATTAGAATGACTCGCGTGTATTAATGTACATAAGCTTGCTTAAATTTAGTTAATATAATTAATAACAAATCTGAATAAGCGCTCTCAGAAATTGTTGAGAAATATATATTTTTTAGCAATAACGTATACAGATTAGAAAATATATTCCACACTTTTGATGTTAGGCAAATTTTACTTTGACATGTGTTTTAAAACTCAACATCAACAGTGTCTGAATTCACATAAATACGCAATTAATGATGTGATGTCACGTTTGAATGAATTTAATGAACCGGATGTAAGATTGCAAAATAAATCCACACTTTCAGAACCAGTTCATGAAGAACCACCTCAGGAAGAAGAAGAGGAAGACTGCGAGGAGTGATTACAAAATTTAGAAAATAGATAACGCGTAGATAAATTATTAATCCGTAGTTAATAAATTCGAAGCCATTTTAAGTCTAATGGAATAATTAACAACAATTTACGTATAACTAAGAAAGTTGGGATACTACTAAATTAGCAACAATGCGTAATTAGAAAATAGTTTAGGTAGCGAAAGAAGTTCTTTTGTTTTAACTACTTGTCACTTGTTTTTTGACATAATTAAACTACCCTTAGATGTTTATATACAATATACGTATAATTCACCATCTTTTACTATATAAAGGGAGTCTAGAGTATTTGTTTTTTAGTTTTAAGCTTGGTTTAATAAATATTTTTTTAATATTCTTGTGTCACTAAAAATTTCACTTCTTTTAAATTCAATAACTAACTACTATTACTTACTAAATGTAATATTAAAAACCCATTTGCACATACAAAACACTTTATTCAATACAAAAACTTGAGTCACATTCTCTAGTTATGATTTCATAACAAATGATTATCATAATATTTACACACTTAATAATATTATGTTAGTAATTAAAAAATAATGACTCAAAGCGAATAGTATTTATATGACTTAATCATATAAAAATTCTACATAATATTATTGTGGGTTGCAGAAAAAAATTCTACTGTAGCATGTACAGTGTCAAAACTTGTAAAAGGCTTATTTACATACTTAGTCCCTTTTATACGAATACGTAAATATAGATAGAGACTCAAATAAGTACTAAGAAAGGAAATTCTTAATGTATGTAATATGTAAATTTCAGTACATGTTACTCTTCACTAAACATTATTCGCTTTGATTCATATTGAGAGGCAGTCGAAAAAAAAACAAATACCAAACGTAACATCTAATACTGAGTCAATTATTCAAAACTTTCAAAGAATCACGGACGAGATTTTAAACAAATTGATGAGTTGCAAATTATGTAAGATTTTTTTGGACCTTATGATAAAAGTAAACGAAAATCTTATGTATGTTGATTAAAAATTGTCCGTCGGTATGGTCATACCACTATTCTGTAGATGCACTTCCATTTCTCATCCGAAATACAAACAAATTCATATGAGAACCCGGTAACTACTCATAAGAGATTTTTATAATAACCAAGTACACATCTATAACGACCTTAAACGTTTAAAATTGCGACTCATTTTCCTTCAATTATTTCACCAGAATTTTCTATTTCTTTTTCACTAGTGTTGATTTGGTTCTCCTTCATTTCCTTGTCCTGCGCAGATACATTTATAGAATTAGTATTTTCAATTTTATTATCCCCACTGTCTGTTACTTCGCCGTTTGTGACGCTATTTACGTCTATTATATTTGTGTCAGTATTGCCATCTACTGCATTCGGTTGGATTACTGTTTTGTTATCATCATTTACAACTTCTAAGTCGCACAAATTAATATTCGCCATATTTATCGCCTGTATAAGATTTTCCATAGTTTTGTTGTCAATTTTTTCATCCGGACTTTCAGTTGTCGATTCTGGTTTTTGATTGTGGATTTCTTCAATTTCATTTATTTTGGCTTTATTTGTTTCAGAATTTTCCGTTTTCTCTATATTTGCATTGGCTTCTAGTTTTTCTGTATTTTCATTAGTGATTACCACATTTTCTGCTGCTTTTTGGGCCTTATCTTTCTTTTTGGATTTGGATTTTTTCTTTGTTTCTGGTTTGGGAGATTCTTCTTTTTCTTGTTTGTTTGATATTGTATTTAATTGCGATTGTAAATGCGCGAGGCTTTGTCTTAGTTGGGCGCAGTTAGCTGCCATCGCGTCCACCTATGGTTTATTAAAATAAATTGAATAAAAGTAAATATATATTACAATTGTTGTCCACTTTACTATTATAATGAAGGGGATAGGTAGGAAAGGGGATTAGTAACAGTCATATGGGCTATTTCAAAATGATTATAATAGTTTTATAATCAATCATTATTTATATTCTAGTTCATTTTACGCAAATGGCAATATTAAGCGTTTATAAGAAAATAACTTAGGCACTATATTTATATATATCCATATCTGTGTATTCCTTACCTTAGCATCACTAGCTGTCTGTATGGGTGGTGGAGCGGGAGGCGCGGGAGTCGGAGCAGGCATCGGAGGCCGTTCTATGTTGTGCTCCTTAAGAGTGTTGAACAGCACTGTGCGTTCAGCCTGAAAGAAAGTTTTTGATTTGGAATAAAGCTTTTTTAAAAGTCAATTGTAAGGGGGCAAATGTATACAAGAAAAACAAACTAACTGAACCGAAAATATTTGTTGATCCACCTTATTCCTAGACACATTTTTCATTTAAAATACTTAATTTGAAAGAAAATATCACATTAATTAATCAAGGTCAATCATATCTTTCTTACTTGTAAGGTTCTGCAAAGACCCTGCATATGGTGTAGATGCCGGTTAGCTGCCGCTGCTCTTTCTTCGCTGGCCTGCCTCTCTCCGCACATGTCCAGCAGTGCTGTTTGAGAGGTTTCCCAACGCTTTTTCCAAGAGAGAGACTCCTTTTCTAGCTTTTGAATTTTCTTTGACATCTATAAATGGTTACATTCAAAATTGTTGTTATTGTATAAATTTATTTGAGGGTTCTTTTAACTTTGCTATTTACATTTGTTAAAAAGTTTTTAAAATTTACGTTTGTTAAAAAAAGAAGCCTATAAGATCCTAGCCCTAAATGTATGTAAATATCTCACCTTTTCCATCTGCTCTTTGAAACCTCCAAAAACTTGATTACTCTTGACCAGAGCATTCTGGAATTCATCATATTTATCAGTATACACTGAGAGTTGGCCCTTAAGAGCTGTCTCTGTACCCTGTAGCTCCATTATTTTGGCTCTATACTGAGCAAGGGTGACTTTCATCTGTTCAGCTTCCGCTAAGAGCCGTTCTTTTTCAGCTTGATGTTCTAATGCTGCCTTTTGAAGCTTTGCATCTGATAGTTGTGACTCTAAAGACATTTGTTTGGCCATTTTGTCTACCTGGTTTAAATAATACACACCAAAATATTAATATAAAAAAGAATAATTGTTATATCATAATAGGAAGATAGAAGATTTATTGAAAACAAAAAGCACTACAATTACAACATGTGCAGCAATACAGATTTAAAGACTATGCTAAAGATGTTTGATAGGTCAAACCTATAACCAGTTCTGCACA
The DNA here is from genome assembly GCA_963661955.1 of Leptosia nina. Classification (NCBI taxonomy): domain Eukaryota; kingdom Metazoa; phylum Arthropoda; class Insecta; order Lepidoptera; family Pieridae; genus Leptosia; species Leptosia nina. The sequence goes on from CAVLEF010000007.1 coordinate 5,727,344, forward strand.
CCTGTTGTTCTCTAAGCTGATATTGCTGTACAACACTCTTAAACTTCTCCGTCATACTAATATTATCATCTCTAAGTTTGGCATTCTTCTCATTGTTTTGTTGCAACAATGCATTAATCTCTGACAGTGTGTTTTGGAATTTAGCCTGTGTCTCTTTACGGCGTTCTTCCTCTTCACGAATTTTAATAAGGGATTCTTCCTGGAAAGAATTATATACAATTAGTTTAAGAGAAATCGAGAACTTTAATTGTAGGACAGGTAGTAAATGTACTTTGCTATAATTAATAATTTTAGAAAGCTACTTGGGTTTTAGATATTTCTATATCACTCCTTTATCATCATGATGATGATGAAATCAACCACCACAATTTATGAATTTAGAAATTTCAATGTAGCAACTACCAATGTAGCTCTAACAGTATTGTTCCTAAAATAATTAGAACTAAAGAACTTTTCAATAATATGCACTTACTTTAATAGCTTTATTGTGCTTTTGTAACTCCCGACAGAGATTTTCCAGTTTAGATTTGACCAATATAGTCTTATTGTATTCATGCTGCAGTTGGTCTTTTTCCTTTACAAGCAGTGTGTATCGCTTTTCTGATTGCTTTATAAAAAATTGCATCTTTTTGTTTTCATCTGCTGCCTGTACATATTTTTTGCATACAAATGACAACTTATCTTCAGAATTTGGCAAGGTATTTAGGGATTTCATGAACTGCTCTAGGTTTTTGTCATCCTGGTTCAACCGGTCGCCTTTTTTAGACTTTTTTGGATGTTCATGTATTGGCGGTGGTTTGTCCTGAAATTGATTGTTTTTAACACTAATTGTACTACTTAGCACTCTCATCTGTTTTACAACCATAAAAGAACAAAACAAGAAACGTGCTCTGGTACAAAAATATCATAAACAGTATTCTGGCTTAAGGCCAAATAAGTTGAGGTTAGCTATACAACTAATTATTTCAAGATTATATACAAACCATAACTTAGAAAAACTCCTTAAGAACCTTAAAATGTATTTCATTTCAACTTATAACAAGAAATCGCATCTTAAGTACAGAAAAAAAATGAAATTAGAAGCCGACATTTGATAGGTTTTAGTCTATTTTTAAACACATGAATAAATTTTGATAACTTACTTCCGCATTATTTGTTTTTACTGGTTCACCGGTATTTTCTTTAGAAACTGCTTCTTTGACTTCCATTTCGAATATTTTTCAAATTGTTTGCTCGCCAAAACACTAAAGAAGATAAGACCATACACTGTAGGAATGTCTAAAAATAAAGTAATATCGATGTTTGAAAGTCAATACTCGATTGTAAAATGTTTGGACAAATAATTCTTTAAAGTACCACAATATCGTACCATCGATAAATAAAATCAGATAACTCAGAAATAAAAATAAAATATTTTTGTCAAACTATTTGGCTAAGTTTATTAACTAAAAATTTAAATAATTATAGATACATTGTATTACTTTGCATAACAACATAATTCAATGTTTCCTTTCGATTTACATTATACGAATAATCGATTGTTTGGTTAGTATGCGGAGCGCATTATTGTTTGTAGAGTCGTTCATGAACCAATTGTTTGAAAGGGTATATTATTTATTTATTTTAATAAAAAATATTGGAATTGTATTTATTATCACACAAAAAATATAGTTTGTTTGATAAGGTTTATTTAATAAGAAAGAGATATAAATTTTTTGCTCAATTCTTAAACAGTAATCTGCATTTATCTGGATAAAAGCAGTTTTTTTATGTTGCTAGTAGACTGAGTAAATATTCACAATGAAGTAGTTATTGGTTATGTATTTTATTACTAAGTTTATTCTGAACTTCACTCATAAACATTAATATTTATATCTTTTCTTATGAATTTATGATTACAAACAATTTTTGTTATCTCTGTCTCTTTGTTTCAAACCATTTCATATGTAAAATGAATGGTTGGGCTTTTTACAATTTTATAACTTGCAACACTAAAACTGTCATTAAGCAAATGACACATTTGTTTGACAAACAAATTTCATTCTTTCAAAAAGAAGGCGAGTCGTTGCAGGTGAGTTTTGTTTTTTTTTATACAAAATACGTTATAGTGTTTAAAAATTGTATGAATTATAGGGGAAATTTAGATTTACTTTTCTCTTCAACCGATAACAATTGAGTTTAGTAGATCGCGTGAAAGTTTGTCAGCCGGATAAATCCGCCGGGGGCCGTTATTTTTCAAGAGGTCAATGTGCTTCGTCTAGCGTTGGTATGGGTGATTTTACATATTTGCGCATAAACTGCACAATAAAAAGAAGTTTTTACTTATCTAAACTTACCGTTAGACGTTAACTACCGCTTCATAGTCTGTCCGACTGTCAAAATTATTGCAAAACCCCATCCCTTTTGTTGCAATTTATATTTCTTTGTCCTTAGTAGAATGTTTCACTATATATTTGAAAAGGATGCTTGTATTACTTCCGCTCTATCTGGTATTCCAATTACATACAACATATTTTAATTCTAACGATAAGATTGCAAATACTGGTCACCAATCAATACCAATCATATCTTATCTTTGTCAGTATGTAAACAACTATGATATTTTATTTGTATCTAAAATATATAAGACCCATTTTCCTAAAACACGATTTCTTTCATTAGAATTTGCCATAAATATATTTATTTACTTATAATATAAGCACTTTGCAGTATTAATAAACTTAGTAATTGATTCTATTTTTATCTTACATAGTAAGGTTCTTGTAGATTTTTGAAAGGGTTTGAAGTGTCTTATTTGAGTATTTCTATTACATCAGATAAAATATTATGTTAGTTTGGAACTTGAACTGAGATTATAAGAAGATATAGGTATAAAACTAGGGAGGAGAATTCTTATAAGTAATAATTGAATTGGTTGAACCGAATAATTTATATAGCAGAACTCTACTTTAATTACATATCTACAAAATGTGTTATGCTTTTAAGTTTTTACATTTGAATGTTTTTACACTGTATTTAAATCCATCTTAAACTTCCCTATTACCATCCAATCAACCTGTCTATATTGATACATATTACTTTTATATTATCATTATTTTGAGAGCCAAAAATGACTTGGTTATCTGAATAAACTTTTATATGAGAGTAATTTTTATATTGTGAATCCTTATTACTATGACTAAGAAGTCAAGCTTTCTAAATGTAAATATTCCAAGCCCACAACAGTTTTGTATGCTTCACTGTGCAATGTTATTAATAGGGAAATCTGGGGGTGTATTATAAACTTATAAGTGCTGTTTACCAAACAATAGACATATGAATTACAAGGTTGGCCAGGTATGGTCAGATTAGCAAACTGATCATATAATCCAATCCGTTTACCTTGCCATTGTGGTTTATAAAACCAGTTATTTGATATGTGTTGCATTATTAGGTATTTTGTTACAATGGTGCCTTGTGGGGTTGCAATAATTAGGGATGTCATGAAAGGGGAAACATGTCGCCATAATGGGATTTCCAGTAATTAATTGCAGTATTATTTTCCCTTACACTAAACTAAACGTAACTATAATAACCTTTGGTTATTTTTCACCGAAAAGTTACCATGTGTAAAAATGAAAAATAGTGATGTTATTATTACATATGCATTATATAGTGCGCGGCTTACAGATTTTTAATCATGCCAATGTAAATTTGTTTTTTTTTATACTTTCAAGTTTGATTCAGCTGTTTAAAAGTTAGACAAAAATTAAAAAAAAAATGTTAGGTTATTTATTGAAGCCGTACATATCAGAATGCATGACGAATTTTAACTAACAAGATTATCTTTGTAATCCTACACCGGTTTTGGGCCGAAAACTGTTATAGCCAAATCGGGTAGCTTATCTTTTAGCGAAATTTCGGTCATGGGTCGATAGTGGGCGTGTTTATTTTGGTAATATGCTTTGTTTATATTAAATGAATAAACCCTTAAAAGCTTAATAAATTGCAGCCTACAATTACTGGAATTGTTTTTAGGAAGTTTGGAGAGATTAATTTACATTACTTACATGTTAATACGTGATACGAGTACAAATAGAAAGTTTTAGTCGTAAGATCGTGTTATGACAATATTTTGAAAAAGTAACGAAAGGTTCGAAAGTAAGCGTATCGAGTATTCAAAGCCAAAATGGGCCGACAGCGCATTTTGTGTTAATGTTATACGTCTATTTCGCCTCCCATCAAGTAAACCCTGTACTTGTCTGTCATTAATAAAACGATAGGTAAGTCCCCACAAGTAATCATGAAGGAATATGATTGATTGGTTGTTTGCTTGAATTGTATGAAAGAAAATTTACAGCCCTCTGTTGATGTGTATTGACTAGAAACATTCCAAATAATAAACGTAAAAGCCAAGCAAAGCTGGTTTATAAAAAGATGCATTATAGGAAGTGCAACGCACTTTCAAGGTTCATTCTAGAGGTACTCGAAGGAGATAGTTTATGCGGCTGATTAGGTTAATTAATACAGATAACACTTCCTGTGCTATGTAGATATCTATTCTGATATGGAATAAAAGTAATTTAAATTAAACGAGAATAAGGCATACACAGCGTTATAACAGGTTTAATATATACCAAAGTAACTCGATTTAATCAGTTAAATGAGACAATGTTTCTTCTTCTTTATTGTTGGTCTTCTGATAGGGGTTTTCGACCCAATAGCAGTTGAAGGACTTCAAGGTATTAAAAATCGAAAGTAATTTGAAAAAAGAACGACTTAGGCATGACTTGAACTGGCATCGCCAGCGTTCCGTGCTGTTGCTCTAACCAGTTGAACTTCCGAGTTCCACACCTCATCGTCGAATTTTACCACTTACGTATCTAATGTTTATACTGTTACCAATTTGTAGAAACCGTCATAGTAGGCAACTTGTATTCCCCATACGGTAACGTGATACACAATGGTCCTTGCGCGTGCGTCACTTTTACGGTTTGGGCTTCGTCTAGACAAGTTTTACACGCCCTTGTAAGCTATCTGATTAGGCATAAAGATTATTGATTCCTCGCGAATATACATGTAAAATATATACATGGGACTTTTAAATGAGATTGTTATGTCTCGTTGCTCTGTTACTAAGTCTGGAAAAGATTTGCTATTTTCTAAACCTAGAAATAAAAGGTATTTCGTTTATTGAATTTAAGTCGGTTAGTCTAATAAAAAAGACATGTGTCATGGTGTTTTGTATACGTTTTTTTTACTAATATTGTACGGACATTATGTACCACTTTTATTTATATTAAGTTTACAATGCCACTATGCGAGACTTCGGAGCGGCGTCGCTTTAATTATGGTTTTATTAGTATGGTACGCCTACTGCCTTCGCGATTCGTCCTTTCTCTTTTAACCTAGCCGACTAATAAGGATATAATTGGTAGATACTAAACAATGCGTGGTTATACTAATGAAAGTTAATAAAAGGATAGAAACTCATAGAATTTATACTTTGATCGTTCCGGTCTAATTTACTTTGCTGAGATAATGTTACACCAATATAGTGGAAATGTTTGCGACATTCATTTTGTTGAGAAATTAACTGGCTGCAGAGCAATTGCTATTATCAATATAATGTACATAAAACTTTCAAAATGAGACGAGGCTTTAGAATTTTGGTTACTATTGTATTTAGTTACTAGCTGTGCCAGCGACTTCGTCCGCGAGAATCGTTCGTTTCGGTATCCAAATAAGTTTTTGCAAACCCACGACGTCCATCGCGTCCCTTCCCGTCGTTCTTGCAAATTAATCTTAAAAGATAGACATATTGCGTCACAAACTTTTTTTTTAGATCGTTTAAAGAAGAATCATTCTTTTATCCACATTTTTTAGGTATCTTTAACCGTTTTCGCAGCGTACGCATCTGGAACCCACAGAGATTAAATTTTCTCCAGTTTTGTTTACATTTCCTGCTGTATCTTCTATTAGTCACAGCGCAATGTTTTATAGCCTATAGTCTTCCGCGATAAACGCTTTAATCAACACATTTTTTTTTCAATTTGAACCCGTAGTTCCTGAGATTAGCGCGTTCAAACAAGCAAACAAACTCTTCAACTTTATATAATAGTATAGATTAAGACACTCGAGTAAAGTTACTATGAAGAATATTACAAATTTAAAAAAATTTAGAGTGAAGAAACACGTTAGTTCAATTCGTTAAAGCAGCAGCACGGAACACTGTAGAGGTGAGGTCGGTTCAAAACCCGCCCGTGTCGTAGCGATTTCTTTTTGTTTTTCAATCTAAATTGATTTTTAATTTAAGTATCTTACTTTACGATATTCTTAATATTACAGTTGCGAATGTTTTAGAGATTTTAGTATTATTATGGGGGAACTCAATAAGTATGATTCACGATTTTGTACAATGGAGAATATACCTACAATAATAGATATATTGGACCAAGCATCTTGTTTTGTTTATATTATAGAGGCTAATGTTAACTTTGCTTAACATTTTATGCATTGTTAATACATACCAAATTTATATTACATATTTGAGTATTTTAAAATTGTGATATATAGTAGCACCTTGATTAAATAAAAAAATATATTTTGTGTCTACGTGAACATTCCTTCGGAATACAGAATGGTGGCAAATTCACATATTTTCTAAGTTATATATCGTTATAAATTATACAATGAATATTGATTCGTATCTCTGTGATTGGTAGCACATTTCTTAAGTCACGTATGTTAACTATAATAAACGGAATTAAAGAAGCATGTTTATAAATGTTGGCTATGAAAGAATCATTGACTCACAATAAGCCAAGTCACTTTTCTCATTACGCGGTGAGTAACGGCAGTTTTATCATAGCATTGTCGCGACGGATATACGTTATTCACAAAATATGGCGTAGTAATAAAAGTAGCGGTAATTTTATTTGATATAAAATTAATGTGAGCCAATTTCGCGCTTTCAAATTTCGCAGTTTGCAAAAAAAATTCGCAAGTAACGCTTAGTAATCTTAGTCTCTTCCTTTATAATAACACCATACAATACTGACTGGTTTTGGTTTTCAAAGATATTTATTATATCTATTGCATTTTAAAGCGATTTATTTTCTTCATTAAACTACATATGTTATTTGTATTTAAAAATTAATATATATTACATGGAAATAATAAGTGCTAAGCTTTATCGTGTTTAAAACGCCTTCTGATATAAACATTTATAAGGCATCAGGGTTAAAGATTCTTCTCGTGTGTGGGTGTCGGAAATTTAATAGAAAACTGGGAAGCACTTGGAAATAAGAATTAAAAACTTTTCAGTAGGAATATTTTTCAGCAAATATTTATGGTGCCTAATATTTACTCTATAAATATAGTCTAGCGCAAACAATAAACTTTTGTTATTGATCGGAAGTGCGCGTTTGTACCGGTAATGGACTTTCTATACAGTTTAATTGCTTGTTATATTGTTTCATTTGTGTTGTCTGCTTCTGACGTACAATCGATATTGTACAGCCTTTTTGGTCGTGGGAAGTAACGTCATTAGAAATCGGCTGACAACGGTTTATGACGGAAATCTACTGATCAATCTATACTAATGTATAAAGCTGAAGAGTTTGTTTGTTTGAATGCGCTAATCTCAGCAACTACTGGTTCGAATTGAAAAATTTGTTGTAGAAAATTATACAACTTCGTGGGTTGCCGGTACGTACGCTGCAAAAACGGTTAGATATTAAAAAAGTATTGTAGATAAAATTATTTCTCTTTAAATAATCTAAAAAAAATGTCGCGAAACTATACCTATCTATCACTATGTCTATCTTTTAACATAAACTTGCAAGAACAGACGGTAGGCGGCCGATGTCTTGGTTAAAGTTTAAATGTATAAAGATCTCTTCACTTTTACAAAAACCAATTTGAATGCCCAAAATAACTGTTCTACGCGGACACAGCTAGTGTTATATAAACTCTCTGAGAAAAGTGTTTATTTTCAGATTACAAATTGGTACGGTGCAATATATGTTGCACTAAGTAATCATTACCAGTTTCAGAATATAACATGACTTCCACATCGTTCAACGTTGGTCTCGGTGACGGCTCCCGGCTCTCGAGCAGGGTGCTTCGCCCCCCGGGCGGCGGTCACACGGACATCTTCAGCGGGGAGGCCGAACCTCCGCGTGGAAGACGTCAGGTCCCCGCCGCTTCCGGTATCATGTTTGGTCTGTTTTACTTGTTATTTAGCTCGATGACGCTTGACACTGCTAGCATCAGTTTTGGTTACAATTTGTTACTACAAGAACTATTTCTTAGTAGTGATATGAGTAATATAATTAGGCCTCTATTGTTAAATGTTCCTAAAATACTAATGAAAACATGCATAGTTGTTTATAAAAACATACTTTATACTATATTACTAATTATTATTTTTTACTTCTTATTGCTCATGTCATAATAGCTTTATAAGCGTTTAGTTTTTAGTTTATAAACTTTATAACAATGATATAAATAACTTATTTGTAATCACAGGCCATGGAGATGAATCATCTAAAACAAATGGTGCTCAAGCACCGAGCCAAAATGGGGCTTCTGAGGCCTCTACTCCACCACAGCCAGAACCAGAACCAGCTCAGCCTGCTCCGCAACAGGAAGCTCCAGCTGAGCCAGCTGCTGCTGTCCAGCCAGTGCCACCCAAGGAGACTAAGACCCCAGCGGTCACCCCGACTGAACAACCCAAGACTGAACCGCCTAAGAGGGTCCGAGTGCCCCCAGGAGGCTTCTCGTCTGGTCTCTGGTAATTGCTAAGAGGGCCTGGGACCGTGCATTGTGCCTTAAGTTTGTATATGTAGCCTATCTTGCATGATGTTTGTAAAGCTGTTGATTGGTTATTGGTTAAGTTTTGATTGGGGCTTTAGGGTTATTACATCTCGTGACGGTTATTTTTAACGATAGACGTTACGCTAGATTCTTAAATGATTATGGTCTTGTGGCCTGAAATACCTCTTTAATAAATGTGTCATGGTGATTCCACATTTTGTCTTTCTCATTCAAATTCTAAACGTGATTTGAGTGAAAAAGACACAACTGATCCCTACCTATGATGTTTTATTGTTGAGGCATATTTTTTTGCAAATCTTTCGTATATTCAAGACATCTTTGGGAATCCAGCAGTCGTCCACATCGTTGCTGGACAATTAACAGCTTATGTGTGTTATATGGCATTTATATGCGAATATCTTCGTTCCGACTGATCCTTGTATGTTAGTAAAGATAGGCTAGATATCCTGTTGTCGGCGATGGTCCCGCTATAGTTATGTAAATCCTCGCGTTTATTTACTTTATACAATGCGTACACGAAGAATTTAATCTTATATTTTAATCTTTACTTTCGCTTGTGTCAAAGGCGTTCGCCAACTCTCTATTAGACTTATACTGTAGTCACAAAAGTTAGGTACTAACGAATGACCTCTAGGTTTGATTTCGTCTATACGGTTTTGTATTTGCAAAATCGTATAAGTTTTCGCTGTAGAATTTTTGAACGTTTTAACATGTCTTCGCCTCGGGGATGTACTTAAATTTTTGTTAGCAATTGTATTACCGCAATATCGGCATGCGATTATGTATATTAATTATTAACAATAATTGTATTTTTATATGAATTAAATGCTATACATTTTAAATAGTGTCATTTTATTTAAGATATTATTATTATTGTATATGTTAAAGTCATAAATTGTGGGATTTTGCGGCCGAATGGCTTGAAAACTCAAGCCATGTTATACCTTTACGATAAAACTAATGTCAAGTACAATGTCAATGTCTCAAGAATTGTAAAAAATGACACAGAGCACTAGAAGCCTCATAATGATGCTGTAAAAATAATAAAAATGGAAAATAACATCACAAAATTACCTTAAAACCAGCTACGATATGTAAGTTATTGAATTGATATCAACAGTTAATATTCAATCGAATGTTTCGTATTTTTTAATAAGCCAACAGAATAGTAACTAATCTTGTTCATACGAGTCTCATGTGTATTATAAAAAAAGAGCATTTAAAAATCCACTCCATGGATACAGTTCTGGTACTTATACTATTTTATGGTGAAAGAAAAGCGGGATGGCATAATAAGTCTGCCTGCAAGCGTTTTATATTACGCTTATCTATCTTCACTAAGGATGTCCGTATTCCAACTTTGGAGAATACATTGAAGCAGAGTAGCCTAACTGCAATTACTCGAGCTTTTTATATTTTCATTGTAAAAAATGTGCAAGAGCTTCGTGACCGAAAATTGTTAACATTATACTTACACAAATAATAATACAAATTCATTGTCGCCAAAGTTAATTGCGCATTTTTATTTTCTTCCTCATTGAAAATCATGTTATTTGTTATTAGGCCACTCTGCCTCTAGCAGCCTCAATTAAACTGCTGAGGATCAATGATAAAAGTTGAATTCCTGTAATTCCTTTATTATACTTACGTAAAACAGCCACCTGTATTGATTCCCGATATTTATCAATAATTTAAGTATGGAGATGTTCAAAACCCAAAATGGTCCTAGTTACAGTGAAATAGTGATTTGGATCCGCTGTAAACGGGTCAGCAGGACAGCAAACCGATGGAGGGCAGCGGAAAGCAGTCACGTTTGCTCGGTCGGTTGCTCGGCAAACTGCGGGGCGAGCATCGTCTCACACTAGACAAGAACTTCTCATTCTGTTCTACTGGGTAAGGGAATATATTGAGAACTGAAGTAATAATAATTATGTTACTGTATTTTAAAGCTAAACCATTACATTGGATGAAATTGGACATTCAATAGAAGAAAAAGTTTAGATAACTTGATATCCGTGTATAGAAGCGCAAAATAAACACACAGATATCTACACCATTTTTTTTCCAAATTATTACATAAACTATGGCAATTGTTAAGTTAAACGTATTTGTCTATTAAAGGTTGTAAAATAGTATGTTAACTCTTTTAAAAAGAGTGACCTAAGATAGATGATAGCTTACTGAGAGTGTAGGGTGGTATAACATAGATGAACCTAACTCACACTAAACTGTATTTTTTTTTATTAGGAAAATAAGCATCTGTAATACGATAGCTGTTCTGTCGAATATAATAAAAACAGTTTTATTATGAAATTTCAGCATGAGTGAGACAGTATGCTGTGGCAGCGGAACAGAAGAGGAAGACACTGAGAAAAGTAACAGCAGCGCACACACCTCTACCTCCAATTCTGCCTTTGATGATGCGCAGTTTGCTGCCAACCTCGACTTGAGGTAAAAAACCATTTAATTGTTGGTAAGACTTAACATCAACAAAACGGAAGTACTTAACAAGACCAATTAGTTACTTCCGTTTTTTGGAGGTCTTTGAAAAATCTGTTATATCTCCACCAACCAGCTCTTGCGTGCATGGCGCCAAGATTAAAGATTCTTAAAATTTTATTAATATTATTGTGTTTTTACAACATGCATTGAGGCAGTTGTAAGCAGGCAAAACTGTGTTAGAGAATAAAGTATAAAAAAGAATGTTTGAAAACTTAATTAGTTTTTACATGTTATTGCACATGAAGGCACTATGCAATTTAAAAACCGGCATCGTCAGCGTACCGTGCTCTCGGTAGCTCAATTGGCAGAGCAACAGCACGGAACGCTGACGATACCGGTTCAAGTCCTGTCCGTGTCGAAATTTTTTTCAATTTATTTTCGATTTTTAAACAAAAGAATGTTTTTCGTAGGTACACACTATTTGGTTCATTGTTTTAGATATGGCGGACAGTACTTGACACCAGAACAACTTCCAGAGTTCTGCAATCAGCTCCAGCATCTTGTCGGGGTCATAAGAAACATACAGTCATACGCTAAAGTCACAGGAGAATATCCCAAGTTGGTATATTAACAGAAAAATTCGTCCCCGTAGAATAGTTATTTTCATCCAATTTTTTTTTTGCAAACCTCCTCTTCATCCTTATAAATTTAAGTTCTTACCTACGACGACGTTCTTGCTTGATTTAAATAAAACACTTTAACGGTTTAAAACGCGATATATTAGTTAAACTTATTTGAAAATGATTTTTAACTTCGGCCCGACGTTTCGTTTCGGGGAGACGTTAAAAGTCATTTTCAAATAAGTTTAACTAATATACCGCGTTTTAAACCTTTAAAGTGTTTTATTTAAATGTGTACTACTCGCGTAAGCTATAGACAGTATGTTCTTGCATGATGTTTTGTAAAACTAGTTATAAACATTGGCACGTCGTGTTGTATTTTGTTTAAAGAGAATTGGAGCGACGTTTGGCCAGAGAAGCAGCTGAAGTAGCTGCGTTAGCGGGTGAAGCAAAGAGCGCTTGCGATGCTGCTGCGCGGGCGACTGTGCAACGTCAAGCTCTGCGCGTCGAGCGTGGACTTCTTGCTGCGCAGCTTGCCAAAATGAGAGATATCGGTATTGTCTATAGTTTACGCGAGTGGTACACGTTTAAATAAAACACTTTAACGGCGATATATTAGTTAGACTTATTTATAGTTAACTAATATATAGCATTTTAAACCGTTAAAATGTTTTTTTTAAAGATATTGGTATGTCAATACAAAATGAATTCTTAACTCATTTATTGTAGTATACATTCTCTTACATTAAGTAAAAACTACCCACATATTTTAATTAGATTAGTAGATATATACTTATATATCAAATGAGTATTTAGCATGTAACATCTATTATCTATTATTTCAGAGGTGCGTGAACTGGAAAGTACGGTTCGTTTATCCGATCGCAAATTGTTTAAAAGCTACGAGGCTGTTAAGGACACATTCGATCTTAGCGCCTTTGAACCGCTTTTGGAAGAAATTCGGGTAATTATTATCATGAGGCACCGTCAAGCTTGTTTTCTAAACAGCTTTAATTATAATTCTTCACTTTAAAACTGCTAATAAGGTAGAAGCACCAGAAGATAGCCACTTAAGTCAGTTCCTACCATTTACCGCGCTCTAAATATATCATTTTTTAGAATATGTTCTAGATGGTAACGTAAGCCGATGGTCCAACATCTAATTAACTGTGAACTGTTAAAAAACGGATTTATTAAAAAAAAAATTAAACAAAAATAAATACATAAAAAAATTGTAAATGGCCACTTACCCCACCAGTAGTTGCCCGTTTTTTTAAGTTATTGATGGCTTTATTATTTAAAAAATGTAAAGGCATATCAGTAAAAATTATTAATTTCAGGAACACGAAACAAATTCCGCGTTTTGCTGGTCTTCTGCGTCTCTTTTATGCTAGAAATAACTGTAATCTATCTTATGTATCTTTTATAATTTCTGGTGAAATTTCTCAAAACTAGCGTCAACTAACTCGTAACAAAATATAACTAAAGTCAAAGAACATTGTCCATTTTGATTAATATTATAAGTAATAAATATTTAGTAAGTAGTGCAATTAAAATTGTGTTTTTCAGAATAAACAAGCCGCACTGGAAGGATTGGAGCGGCTCATCGAAAACAGACGTAACTCCATATCTAGAAAGCCGACACACGCTTTGCCTCTCCCGCCACACAACAATGAAGGTATTGTAATGGCCATAAACCGAAAGAATTTTCGATTTCTCTGAACGTTCAAACACAGGGCATCATTTTTTTAACTCGAGGATATTTTTATGTTATTGGTTGTTGGTTGCGTACGTAGACACGTTTTTCCAAGTATACATGAAGACTTTGTTGATGGAATGGCTGAAATAGTCCAACCAACCATACTGAAACTGGCTGAAATAGTTAAACCAATAACATTAGAATGTCAACAAGATGCTGCTGTTGACCTATTTTTGTCTTTGGATATTCGGAAATTCACAAATATAATCGAAACGCAATTAGACGTAACGTCTCTCTCATCTGTGGACGGTGATTCGTGACTCTGGACTGAATTCTTTACCCCCCCCTTTGATATCAAAATTTCCAGACAAAGTCCAACATGTCTTAGAAAATTATGATTTCATTAGAAACATGTTAGACTCAGCGGGAATCTAGCCCATGACCCATTTATTATTAACCATACATTGCTTAGACTGACCAACAAATATTTTCAAACAATGAATAGGTAAAAAGTTCAAGGTAGAAGGCTACAAGAAACCTACATGTTGGTATTGCATTTCACAAGTAAAATGTGCAGAGTAGACCTTATGAAAATTTTGATAGGTCATTGCGTCCACAGATGGTACTATTTCTTCAAATCGCAAGAGACACGATACGAGGCGTTCGAACAAGCGGAGGCGCAAGGAGACGGTGAGAGAGCCCCGGTCTGCGCCCCTCTCTGGCGAACCAAGTACTCATGAGCCTCAGCAGGTATTAAAGTCTTTATTTTATTTAAATAACCCGCGATATATATTAGATAAAAATATTTACTTTAACTACGGCCCGACTTTTCTGATGTTTTGCAGCAGCCGTGGTCGCGGGGAGACTTTATTTCATTTCATTATTTAAAAATACATAATTTCATTAATCGAGCATATATTATTTTATTAATGGTGATAGAAGACTAATTTTATAAGCAAAATATTCCTGTATCCCTGGAAACTAACTAGCTATGGCCGCGACATGTCCGCCTAGATAAGTTATTTTGGGCATCAAAATTTGTTATTGCAAACCTCCTCAGCTTTATAAATCTTAGCTGTTACCCATGACACAGATAAATGATTTTCCCCCTTTTTCCCACTGTTTCTTCGCACCTATTGGTCGCAGCCTTAATCTTCCAACACAAAAATATTTTTTCAAATCGAACGCTTTTTATCGGCCAATTACAAGGGTAAACGAATTATAAAGTATGATTATAAAATAAAGTTAACAACGTCAGATCATTTTCAGGTGACGCTGTACATCCAGGGATCAGGAATTTCAGGGTCAAGTGGGTCGAGAGTCCGCGCAAGCAGCGCAGCTGGAGTCACTCTCGGATCTCTTGAACTTCCACCGAGAGGAAGTGTTAGGGATATTCTATTCTTTACCGCTAATTGACTTTTATACCCAATAAACTTTCATGATTAATATTGTACTTATAACGAATGATAGAATGCCAATATTTCAGAAAACCTCCTTTCCATTATCAGCCCAGGTAAAGTAGAAAGATTATTTATTTTTAAAATGCTTTATTTTATTTATTAGATTACAATTTCATTACATTTTAGTCCGTTCCATCGTTATGAGCGAGGAGGTGGAGGTGGGGGAGTGGTGTCCGGTGATTTGCCCTAAAAATATAATTATTATTCGTCACGTATCTTTAGAAATAAACATAAAGGTAATGATTTATGTAACAAAGAGACAAAAATTTGGAAGATGACCGTTTCGGTTCCTACCTTACCTATTCTCAAACTTGTTTCGATTTTTAATGAAAGTTTTTTTAATCAATTTGGTGTCTCTGTAACTACTTAAAATTGCTGAATAATTAATTTTAGGTAAAAACCACAATAAAATTCGGCTAGTTCTAAAACCAAGAAGCTATAAACGTTCCTTCTTTCTCGGTTATGTAGTACAGTAGAAAACTGTGTAAAGAAAGAGTATGTATCAAATTTTCTTCATGTTCAATATTTAAAATGTCTTCGTTAATATTACCTCGGCAGCCTGTGGACCCTCATTAGCTCCTGATGCTCGTGGTTCAGCACCTTCCGAGGCTGCTTTGGCCTCAGCAGTTGCTGGGGCATCGGCGGTGGTCTTCTTGTGGGAGCATGTGCACAACTAAATTGAAACAAAAATATAAATAACGCAGTAGATATTTATACATTAAAATAAGATGCGAAATTCAATGATTATTTCGACACGGAAAAACTATATCTTTATGTTAATTTATAGCCTGTCATACTATGAATAATGAGCATTCGTCTTTAGTTAAAAGTACTTGGGGCAGACGTGCAATAGGTATTATGCTAATTTAATTATTTAAACTTGACATTAAATTAAGGTTCACGAAAAAAATATTTGTTTTTTCTTAATTAAAAAAAATACTACCTGCACAGCCACAAAAGCAAAGATGGTAATCAACAAAAATGTCCTCATTTCGTCCGACTCAAAGTAAAACCAAAGGGCAATAAATTTCTCCTCGAATGCAAGCGCTTTTATAAGCGTTTACCAAAAGAAAAAAAAAATAATTTTCCATTCATAATCATGTTTATAAACAATGCCCCGATAAGATCTTATCGTTGTAATTTTACATTATGCGTTTTGCTGCACCGCTAATGAACAATGCTACTCTGGACCAAAACTTCCTATAAACCCTGATTTATGATTATCTATGCTTTAATACTTCCATCTATTGATAACATATTATGTAGTATAAGGCATTAACAATTTCGTATCATATCCACTACGATAAATAGATATTAATTACAAATTCTTACATTACCAAACTACCTATTAAAAGTTAATAACCGAAACACCTACGGTAGGATAGGAAAAATGTTTTATTATATTACATATTGTGTATATTTATTTTAAGTTATTTATAAAATATACAATATCCTAAACCACTTAACAGATTAAAATAAGGCTTAATTTAGCAATATGTATTTTTTTGTTATTTCTAATGAACAGTCTTGTTCGTAACATTGGGGGTAAAATCAATTAATTTGCATTCATCACGCTGCTTTAACGAATGCAATTTTTTTCACGCCTTGAGGATATTTACAAAATTAATCTTTTCTTAAAATGTTTTGCTCTATAGTTATATTAGTGAATATGTAAACTAAATAATATTTTTATACATATTCTACAGGTCAAAGAATATTTACTAACTACTGTATTAACTACTATATGGATTAGCTGTAGAACTTTCTCCAATCCACTTTTTCTTAAACAACATTTAAAGGAGCAACAATTACTGATATATATAACTATATCTATAAAAAACGAAAAATGAAATTTATATAAAGTAATTTGTTCTGCATTTAAGTCAAATCCCAAAAATGAAAGAAAAACTGACTCCACCTTACCCTCCTTGTTTGAGTATTAATTTGTTTCAGTATTTTCTAAGGAAGTTAGGTTTAGTTTTATAAAATTATATCTGTAACGATTATCCGATTGAACCAACCTTGACAGTTCCGTTGGCATTTTTGGAATGTCAAGTTGGCATTTGCCAACACCAGATACGTCATCGCTGGTTTATTTTGGCATATGTGAAATAATGGTTCGATCTTGACTAAATTCTGTAAGCAAACTCCGAAAAACTTGAATGAAACTAATTGTTTCTGCGTGTGGAGATTACACAAATAGTGTATAGTTATCATAGGCGCAAGTTAAAATATAAAAATGGCTTCAAGAGGAGGAGTTATGGTAACAGGCACAAACGGTGCTGATTTTCAGCACAGGGAGAAAATAGCGGCCCAATATCAAATAAGGTGAGTATTAGGATAATTATGTTAACGACTCAGCTAACGAGCGTGGTTAAATTGACACACGACATTATTTCGTCGAGTTCCGTCAAATTATTTTTAGACGAAAGCTGTGGGTCTAGAACGGTTTCGCGCCACTCGTTTAAATTTCTTTTCGTAACAGAGCAACGTAACAAGTGTTTATTGTTAATTAAATGATTGTTTATTTCCAGTGCACTGAACAAATCCCGCTTAAAATACTGTGTATTCTTTCATCATGTCTTATTTCTGGCCATGTTGGCAAAACTGTCAGCAGATATTCTTGATAAATTAGACATTTTTATACTAGAAATTGAGGAGTTACAAATTCCACAGGTATCTTTGTAATCTATTTCTAAAGCTTTATTTGAACTTAGACTGAATTTAAATTTAAGGAGTAATAAGCTTCTGATATTTTATAAGTAAAATAAATATTTAAGGAGATAATAAAAAATCAAATCTCAAAATTATTCCATTTTATTTACTTAAAAGCTAGCGCATTAAAAAATAGGACTCAATTACATTATATTTTCCTTATTAATCTTTTTTTTAAACATTTCTAGCCCTTATGGTGGGAATATATATGGTGTATGTCTGTGCCCCTTTCATTCCTGGGGCTATCAGCAATCAAGAGGAACAACATCAAGTATCTTCGTAAATATATGTATGGGATTATAGGTCTTGGCCTTTTGCCATTACTTTACTGTGTGCTGCATTACTGTGGTGATGTGTGGGTTTATCTCTCGGCTGAGGATGATGAGGAAGAGGAAATAATGACGTGGCAGGTTCGTATGTTCATCATGGGATGGCTATTCTTATTGACTTTTCCCAAAAATGTCTTGTCTTAATTTGTGTGTCCAGTTAGTAACTAAAATATCTGTTTTTACATCTAAGTCTCAGTTACTGGGATCTTTGTACCAATTACAAAATAATGACAGTACAGATTATAAAGGCCATAACATAAATTATTTAAATTTCCAGGGCTACCCCTATGGATTGCTATGGTACGCATTTGTTCTGCTGGCATCCCAGGTCCACTTTTTTCAACTGTACTTTTCCTACAACCTGCTTACAGCTTGGCGTTCTCGTGGGGCTTACAAGAAAGCTGAATGAGTATAAAATTCGGGTTGAGGAGATAAAGTATCTCTTATTAAATATAAGAGATATCAGTACCAGGATGAACTTATTATAAACTTCTACAAATTACTTGTATTACTGTTTTATATTATTTGCTTATGTTTATGAATATAAAATAATTTCCTTTTATATAAAGTTTTGTAAATTTATAAGTAAAACATGTTATTAACTTTCTTTTTTATTATTATCTGTTTGTGTGATATCCTATTTTTCCCTGTAGCATGGGGCAAACTGATTTCTATTGGTTTCAGATATTTATTCTATGAATACTATTAGCTCCTGTCGCTTAATTAAACATTATATATTATTTCAAGTTCACTTTGCTACAAGAAATGTTGGATTGGATGTTACTATAGGTGTGAATATAAACTTACTATAACAATCTATATTTTTCGTATAAATTGTTGTGTTGAATCTATATTTGTTAATTTTACAGAACAGTTAAATAAAAATTTATTTGTTTGTTTTTATTTTTCACGTATTATACTTGTAAAGGGAAGAGTTTAATTAACTTACATTGAGGTACTAAAAATATCTACCTTATATAAATATTATTGTAAATAGATAGAATATAATAAAATGTGGTGGCTAGATAATGTTTATATGGAGGTAGTTTTATAAATATTAATAGGAGAAAAGAGGCATGTGTAATTTAAATTATTTTGCCAATAAAATGATTTCTATAATCTCTTTTTATTTATACAAAACCTTTTTTATTTATTTATGGGAAGCATATCCGTTCACAGTTTAGTTACATATTTCCTACATGCCGCAGCATGCCGTTTTTTTCATGATAATTTAAAAAACCATAGATAATGAAATAACAGCAAAGTTAGTCATAATATTACTTAAAACAATTACTAATCATGTTTATTGGAAAGAAATGTTTTACAGTGACCAATAAAAACGAGCAGATGTACATCACTCCACCTTTTACAAGCTAATCCACATCCTTCGAAATCGGATGTTAATCTCGAGATAAAATTTCAATGACGTCTTTGAGATATTTTCGAATTACATATCTGATAAGTTTCGATTATCTAATTGTTAATTTGATTATTACTTTACAATTTTATCACGCAGAGCACAATAAATCTATACCATTAAACCAGTCGTTTCCACATGGTTGATTATTACAACAATTATGATATTATATTCGTTAAACAGCATTATCTTGACAAAAACCAGATTTGGATAACATTTATAGGTATTATATGACATATATATGTACATAAAAGGAGAAAAAGAAGAAGAAACATTGAATCCTTTTTCAATTAAATTGAATCAACTTACAAATAAATAATACCTCACATCAGAAAAGGCACAATTACGATTTTGGACGACAACAACTTTTTTTTGGCAGGCGTATTTATTTGAAAACTAAGTATACATATGCCGAAAACCGTAAATATAGTTAAGTTATTGACTATTTGAACACTATCACGCCATATGAACATATTAATTAAATTCTATACAATTTGTGATAGGATTTTTTAACTTGACACGTTTAGTATCTTGATGATGTAATGCTAACAACAGCTCATTTCTAAAGCTTAAATTAGCTTAAATCTATCTTATAAAGTAAAGTAAGCGTAATAAAATTGAAAAAAATATTAATATTCCTAGCTAAATAACAATTAATTAATTTGAAAACAAAAGAAAGCCAATGTCAGGGGTCTGATATTAGCACGTCATCATCAGAGTCTTCTTGCACACTCGATGAACTGCCGAGGTCTGCGCATTCTAATGTGGTTCGTCGCCATTTTGCACGACGGTTTTGGAACCATGTTTTCACCTGAAATAGTTCTTAGCATAACTATGACGTCTTTAGTGTTTTGTTGGACTGTATGTGGGTCTTTTAACGGAACTATAGAGCTTAATCTACAACGAAGGCCAAGTCGTCATAGATTAGGTATTTTATAGGATCGTTTACCAATGTGCCTCTTATGATCTATTTATGTTTAATATATTGTATAAGGATTAAATAATAATACTCCACCTTATATGAAAAACAGGGAAATGTATATTACAACTAAATATGTATTGTTCTAAATCTTTGTTCAAATTTTTTTTATTGATATCATAAAGTTTAGTAGCGTGTTGTCTGACACAGTTAAAGGTGTGTGTGTTGTGTGTCAGACACACACACCCGCAACTGTGTTAGACTACTACACTTACTATATGTAAGAATATAAGTTATATACCTGTCGATCACTCAGTCTTAAAGAAGAAGCGAGAGCCCTTCTCTCGTCAGGGCTTAGGTACTTGTTGGCGTTGAACCTTCGTTCTAGCGCTCCCGTTTGTGCTGCGCTGAACCTTACTTGCCCCCCTTTCCGTCTACCTGCCATTCCCCACCATGGGCTGAAGCATGGCACTGAGAATAATAAAAGATAAGTTGCATTACAAACCAATTTCAAATAAAGCTTTACTAAAAGCGCGCTTTGTCTTTATCACACAGGTTAGTTTACTTAACATAATATAGTACAACGTGTAAGCACGCAGGGCGCGGACACTAGAAATTTTCAAAAATGCTCGTTATTATCAAGCAAATTTATTTTTTCGCCTAAAATTACAATCAGTTATGCGTAATGTTAATAAATACAAGTGTGTAGATAGTAGAGATGGGCCGAATAATCGGTACTCTGCGTACTCGGCGGGTTTTTTGATACTGTTTTTGAGCCTCATTACTCGGCGCATCTCTAATAAATAGATAATTGTATGTGTAAATAGGTGTAGTGCGTTTACTTACACACCACATTAGAAAGTTAATAAAACAACGGTGACAACGGTGAAAATAAAGTACCTACCTCTTAAATTGTAAATTAATTATTATTTAATTTCTATTGGATAATAAAAATAAATTTTATTGATACGGTATACCTAACCTATTCTTGTAAGTAGAGATAAGTTTGATTTATCTTTATTCTTTATGATATGTACTAATTACAATCTTTAATCATATAAATGCCCACATTTAAGATATCTTGAATTTTATATGACAGTAGGTAGTATCTTAATACTTTGACAGTAATTCATTGGACACTTTACTTTTAATATTTAATATTTACTTTTAAAATCTCGTTCAAGTTTTATAAAAATGGGATGGTTGAACGTTCTCTCTCTTTTGTATGTGTTTGCGGATAGATACGGGTGTCTGTCATAATATGAAAAACATAATTTTTGTTTTTAATATTATACATATAATAATTTCGGCTGACATAGCTTCTGTGTAACTGAGTATGCTTGGGTATATGTTTATCTTCACAACAAATAATGTATGCTTCACTAAAATATATGTATTATGTATATGACTCGAGAGTTAACATTTCAGTTAGTTAATACTTAAATGCTGTATGCTAAAATGAGCTTGAAGAATATCAGCTAAACCGTCACACGTTTTCACACTCACTTACACCTAAACACACACACAACCGCATCCATCCACACGAATTGAAAATCACACACGAATAATATCATCACGTTTCCTCTATTGTGATAGGTATATAATGTTGCTTTTGAACTGATTTTGTAGCTGTACATCTTTTGGAAAAGATATTATTTTCTTACGTTGGTTACCAAATAAAAAGTTGGTTAAATACGATGACAATGAGCTATCTAATGAGTGTTGGACTTATCAAAATTCACTTAATTTCTTGATATAACCACGATAGCAGGCAGCTAATCAAATTATTTTCAAGATTATCTTCGATAAACCCATTAATTAGTGTTATCTAAATAATCGATATAGATTACAGAACAAGATTTTAGATGTTTATTTTAGTACATATTAATCTTGTTAATAAACACATATTTTGAACAATTTCGTAGTAAACATATGAATTCGAGACTGTTAATTGAGCGATAATGCAAATTTTTCGACGAAAATAATTGTTACAGGCATTATGTTACAATACAACAATATAAAAAATCACACAATCTTCTTATTTTAAGTCGGATACATGTATAACGATTCCGTGTAAGATTGTAAAATTTTTGCGAAACCCCCTCATAAGACTATGGATCTTCGCGATGCAGTATTTGTGTATGTTAAGGTGTGCGTGTTAATTGGTATTTGAGTGTGTGTGTGTAGGAGAGAAGATTAGAGTGTGATAATGTTATGGTATGTAATAAGCGAGTTTCTACAAAAATGTTACTATAAAATGCAACGTGTAAATCTGGTTTCGATAAAAATGTCTAACAATAAAGAAACAGACGATTATAAAGTAATAAACCACCAACGATTAAAGTTATCAAGTTAGGTATAATCAATCAGACCAGATAGAACAACAATTGGAACAAGACACAGAAAATAATTTGATAAATTTTATCGACAATGTTGGGATTATCTACATTCAAATTATATGATTTATAAGCGATTTTATTGTGTCTGTACAAATTGTCTTATATCTCGGAGTTTAAGTATTGTCTTATGAAATAGGAGATAAAATTGTATCCATGCATAATAAGTGTATTATTGAATTGTTAGGAATGTTTCTATTTAGAATAGCGCAGAGGAGTATTTGTAACCAATTATATTTGTGAATTTGTACATACTCGCATATGATGTAGATTATTGTATATACGCTTAAGCAAAATTATTTCTTGCGTGAATCTAAAACACTGAAAGAAAAAATATCATCTCTATCATTGTTTCTTAAATTTGTTAAGAATTTTAGTCTGTATAGGAGTGTGTGTGTAGGTACTGGAACGTGTCATTAAAACATTTGGTTATACATAGTACTATGTATGCATTAAAAAACATTTTTCATTCTCTACCAAATCAAGATTAATAACATAAATAAATCCAAAATTGAAAAATATTAAATCAATAATTATCTGTTTTCGGGTACACAGGGCTATTATTAATTACATTATCAGCTTTCAAGTCGTTGATAATTTCGGCAACGTTATTTTTTATTTGCACTGGCTTCGATAGTGATAAAGATTACATTTCTATCTACATTTTCTGTGAGTGTGGGGTTATTCGCGGTATCTTGTTTTAAATATAGCTCTATCTATCGCCTTTGTTAATAGTTCCAATTTTGAACCGTTTAGTAGTAAATTAATGATTAGATTTAAGCTTTATTTACCACTAAATAAGCTAGGAATACTTGAACTATGAACTTCCTAAAAAACAAAAGTTAACATCGTTGCGTCATATCTTTGCAAAAAATTTGGTGTACACATTCCTGGCATATATTTTACTTATTTTATTCCACTTGGAAAACTCGCAAGAGCTTTTTTTACTTTAAATTAATTTTCAACAACAAAATAAATCTTTTTGAGAAATAATGTATTTGATATTCAATTTTCTGTCGGAAAAATATAGTTTTCGATTAATTCAGTTATGTTTGTCCAAATAAGAAAACTACTTGTCTAAGGAAAAACAATTACTGACGAAAAAATTTAAAAATTCCCGATTATATGAATTTTATGTTAGCATTATAAAAGCAGTATTTTCGTTAGTTTGATAACAATTAGATGGTACGATTAATACCGTAAAAGGAATAAGTATTCCGTTCCGTTCCGTTTCAAAAATGTAAATAAAATATTTAAAAGTTGTAATTTATGAAACGGGTTTAAAATTGTTATTTTGCGATTTATAAAAAAATGATATTATAATAAATAATTAAAATTTTAGAGACGTCATTACAATGTAAAACGTAACCAATTAAGTTATAATTAGGATAGATTTTTTTTACCTCTATCAAAACTGTAGGGCGGGCGTAAGCTGAACGGCGCGGGCGCACCGAACCTACTCATCGACAATTGACTGCGTAGCATTTCTGAATTCAGAATCGGCTCGCTGTATAACGGCCTCTGCTCAAAGCCCTTCGTCTTATACGACCAGGGGTAGCTCGGCTTTATAGGTGTCGGGTATATAGGATAGGTATTCCGCCTTTGTTCTATATTTACATCTAATTTCGTCGCTTCCAATTCTCTCTGGACCACCGATAACTCGCTGTACCTCGTCTGCAACTCTTCTTTCGCTCTCCCATTTTCGACTACTCCGTCTTTCCCCTCGCACAGGATGTCTTTTATAAAAAAAGACGCCTTCTTTTGTCGACACGCGCACATTTTAAGTGTACATGCGGTGTACTGCCGAAATGACTTATCGCATAGATAGTATTAATTGATAGCTAGTATAATGGAGTTAATCTGGCCCAATGCGATAATTTAGTGGTGTTGGTTTTTAATAAACGTGGTCATGCGATAATGTGCATTTTTCCTGAATGATACGAGGCATAATACCGTGAAGGTTTTTCGCTGTGGCTTTTCCGCGTCGCGTGTAACGCTTTTGCTGGGGATTAGTTCATTAGGTGGTGAAGTGGTTGTAATGAAACGAGTGGATCATTGAGAGCTACCTGATTAGTTCACGTATTTGCGCTTTATCATATTAAGCAGTGACGTTTTAATGGTATTCGTTGATAGAAAAATATGCACACAAACGAAATAACCTGCCTATCTGTATTTAAATTCTCGTTGGTCGTCGTGGTCGATGAGCTGTGTGGTGTAATGGTAGCAATGTATGTCTATTAAACAACGGGTCTTGGTTTTTATCCCCACCAGGTCTAACATTTTTCTATATTCTCCTTTATGTATAATTGTTCTGAAACACGTTGGGATTCCGGATATGTATGTGGGAATATTGAAATTCCATCTCGGTCACAAACCACCGCCCACTTTTGGAAAATCTACAAAATTTCAGTTTCACTTTGAAATTTTCCGGAAAATTCTAAGCCAATATAGGTCGACCGCCATTAAGTAATTTGTTCAGCCATATAATGACTGGGATATTTTACCTACCATCAAGTGAGGCTCGTGCTTCTCCCGTTCTCTTCTATCATAAAAAAATAATAATGTAATTATGAAAACTGTTTTTGCTATTAGTCAATATTCTTCTAAAATAAGTAAAGCACCGCCGTAAATAACGTCTTCGTAGATTTGTTTGTTTCAAATAACAAGGAAGTGTGTATCAATTAAAGAACTTCTAAAGCGGAATTATGAACTCTTGTCTAATCTTTTCAAACTGAGGCGTGCTATTCAAACGAAAACTTGAAAAATAAAAGGGGTGTATCATCCTCCACCCTGTCGTAATTAATGGCGGGAGTTTTTCTACCTTTTGTCACGGAACCCCGCTAATTGTCTCTAATTAATTGAGGAGTCAGGCTTTTTGAAGCAAATTTTGTATAGGGATGCGTAAATGTAATATATTTTTAAAGTCGGCTTGTTGGTGTAACGGTAGCGTGGCTAATAAGTAATCTACGGGTCCTGCGTTCGATCCTCACTGGGTCCAACAATTTATTATTTTTCTGAACATGTTGGGCTGTGTCTGGAAATCTGGATATTAAATGGGATGGTAGAAATATCGAAACACCATCGCGGTCATGCACCATCGACCACAGACGAAAAAGTTTTAATCGCGTTTGGGTTGCGGATTTCCAAAGATTGGCAGTACATCTTGTTTAGATGCTATATGACTGGCTGAGGTATTTCACATTATATCAAGTGACCCCCCCCCCCCCCATACTTGTCTGTCTATCTCTATCTTAATGTTTAATGTAAGCCACATTAAACAAACTTTGGCTGTAACTTTACTTCTTCAATAAAGTATTATGAGTAGTAGTAGAGAAAGAGTATTAAAATCGGTAGATATCCTTCTTAAGTATTAGTAAGTAATGTAAATTAATGGGTTGAAACATGTGTCCGCCATAAGTGAGGGAGAGAATTTACACTTTTAAATAATATATACAAATACATAAATAAAAAATATACAATACGAGTTTTAAAATATGAATATATAATTTTAAAAAATATACGTACCTATTAATTTATTTAACAAGACCATTTTACTCCGTAAGAAATGACATCGACTTTAGACAACTCTATTAATTCTTTTGTCTCTTGCCAGAATCAAATGATTATTCAAACAAGAAATACGTACATTGCAAAATCACCTTTATTTCTCGGTTAGTTCTTTTCAATTTTCCGTGCTAACTTTACTTTGTGATTGCCCAAACTTTAAACGAGTGGAATTGGGGCTGATTTATGATTTAGGGAGTTTAATTGGTCCTCTATTGTGTGAGTTTGTTTGTTTTTAGATTTCCGCTTGCATTAATGTAATTACTGTATTGTTATATTATACGAAGCTAAGGAAATATGAAAATCTACCATCTAATTCAGTGCTTTTAAGTAAACACATTTTTTAACAAGAGCTGTCGTCGGTTTAAATGTATTACTTTAAGATAGAGGACAGATAAACACGAGATTCACTACATGCAATGTGAAATAACCCAGCCACATAACATCTATACAATATCCGCTGTCGACTAATTTTTGTCTTTGGATATTCGGAAATCCACAGACTAAAACCGAAACACGATTAAACTTGACGCCTTTTTCATCTGTACAATTTATTGTGAATTGGACGTAATTGCGAATTGCGATATTCCCCCCCCCCCCCCATTCAACATCCAAATTGTTTCATAAAAATTATAAATCGATTAGAAAAATGTTAGACCCATTGGTTATTAGCCATACATTACCATTACACCAACGAGGCTGTCAATGTCAAATGTTTAAAAAGTATGTTTTATTAATCTTTGCAATATCCCATATTAGCAACGTTTTGTTTTCCATATACCTAGAGCAATCGAAAACGTCTTTTTGATTATTTGTATTGCTACTATTACACAACAAGCACGTCAAACAAGAGAGAAAGCTTTGTAAAGATTTACAACGTCACCATGCAGTAACATTGATATTATCTCTTACCTTTGAAGACAAAAATATAAATGACGTCTCTTTCGTTCCCATCTATCAACCCCCATGAGAACGTCAACAGCGGCGAACCCGCAATCATCGTAAAACATTTTATTGCGTCGTATTACACATTAATCTATATTCTTATTTAAAAGAGAAGAGAGTACTAGGACAATACGTAATTGATAATCAACGAGTCGAAGAACGTCGGGCCGTAGTTAAAATGATTTGTAAATAAGTTTAGTACTTAATACAATTCGCGATTTAAACAATTAAAAGTGTTTTATTTGAATTCAAAAGAATCCGTCAATTGTGTCTGTTTAGATGGGTTTTATTTATTATTTTCCTGCCCTGTCATGCTTATATCTGGAAACTGGCCCCGTATAGTAAATTCATTATTCCACTCATTAAAAATATTTCAAGTAACAAATTATTCATTAAAATTAAACGCGCTAATCTCGGAAACATACTGGTTTCAACTTTTGTGTTGCTCGGACTACTTATATATCGAGGCTGTTTTTAAGGTGATTTAAATTAAGTTGAATACTTCATAGGGCACAAAACTGTTTGTCTGCTGGTAATTTTTTATACAAAACAAGCTTTTTTAAACGGTAAGTTTATATCTCAATTATATATGTACCTCACGTTGTTAAAGCGGTGATTTTGTTATACGTGTAAGATCTAGACCAGTGATTCCCAAAGTGGTCTATAGCGACCCCTAGGAGTCTATGATAACGCCCAAGGGGTCTACTTCAGCGAAAAAAAAATTGGGGGTCCACGATAGTGGATCACTTACACTGATACAATCAAAACATATACATTATTTATAAAAGTATTTAATTTAAATTCAAATAATAAATGTATAAATTAACCTTTTTACTTTAAGTTTTAACACTAAACTTCACTACAGTAAAAAAATTATAGAAAAACATGGCAAGGGGTCTACGACACAAAAAAGTTTAGGGAACTCTGACCTAGACAATAACGAAATGTGATTTTTTATTACAACCCATTATTACAATATATAATTTAATTTTAAATCTTCCAAGCAGTCATTCAGTCAGTGATAAAATAAAAATAGTCTTAACAGACGGGAATCGAATTTAATACTTCTTTAACATGAATGAGAAAATTTAATAAATAGGTACCTATGTATAAATAAATCCTTACATTAACAGCAATGAAAGGACTATCGACTAATAACAATAAAAGGTTTAACGATCATCGTAATTATGGCTAAGTGAGTCGCCATGGTGAGTGGGTTCGATACCTCTAATGACGACTTTTATTTTGCTCAATAAAAACTGACTTAGCACCATTTGGGCGAGGGTTCCGTATATTCAGCAAGTCATTAAATTATTCCTTAGAAAACGGTCACTAAGTCATCAATAGGTATTTTAAATAAGTAATTAACACATACATATCATACACATCTTTGAATAATACGTACGTTATGTTAAACATTTAAATAAAACACTTTAACAGCTAAAACTCGACATATATTAGTTAAACTTATCTACAAATTATTTTAAATACAGTCTAATGATTCCGATGCTCTGCAGCAGTCGTGGGAGCAATTATAAATAAGTTTAACTTAAATATGTTGCGTTTGAAACAGTTAAAATGATTTATTTAAACGTGTACTACTCGTGTAAACTACAGACAGTATACCTGTATATGAGCTATGATCAGCTCTAAGAGTTTGGTCCATTATTATATGGTTGGTAAATTATTTGGTCCACATCAATCGCGTAAAATAACGACGCGAATTATGCAAGAAGATATTTTAAATACATATAATATCATATGATAACCGTCAAAGATTTGGTGACGCTACAGTTAATGGAACCCTAATATAAAGAGGGGTTCCGCTAAGTTTTATAGGCAGCTACCTGCGTTCCTCATAAATGGTTGTAGCTCTTAATTGACATGACTTTTTCTGTCATCTTAATTCAGACTCTATAACTACGACGTTAGTAAGAAGAATATCGTCATCGAGCTCGGTGTTGCCTGTTGCAGACATTTTGAAGGAATTGACTTTGACTATCGAACTGTCAGACTGAGGAACTGTCAAAATCAATTAAAGAATGTTTATTCGCTTTTTACCTGTCAAGAAAATTAATTATCTGTTGTGTGTTTTAAACTTTCTACAGATAATTAATTTTATATGCCGTAAATTTATATCTATGGCATCGATCTTGGCTAATGAACTATGTATGGTTTAAAATGCGAGTTGATTTTCTGGTATATATATGTTTGCACATGTACCCAATGCCTAAAACGTACTATAATAAAACATTGTATAATCGCGTGACACTTCATTACTTCTTCATTCTAGTAAGTTAGTAAGTATCGTAGTTAGTATAACCTTATCCGACATATAAAATAAGTAATGGTGTAAAAAGTATCAATAAGATACGGTTGACTGGTAACCCTACAATTTAATAGCTCCGGGGGCCCTTAAGACCCACAGAGCGCCACGGATGTTATGAAGACGTTTATTAGATTTTTTGTTAATATCTCTATTAGTCAGGCCTAAGTTGTCTATTTACATCGTTTAAAGTTTTATTACTGAACCCTTGCTATTTATTACATATATTTTTCAAAGTTGCATATTTTACAAAATTCGTTTTCAGCTCTTATTAGCTAACATCGCTGTGAGTGCAAGGTACAGAGTTCGATCCCTACGGAAATATAATAGTTTCAGTTGGATAGGGCAAATAAGTCTTAACGACTTGCCTATAAATTTGACAGAAATAGAAACGTGTGGCTAATAATCTACGGGTCGTGGGTTTGAATCCCACCGGGTCCCAACATGTATGTAATTATTTAAAATGTTTCCTGACTTCGTTTAGAAATCTGGATATTAAATGATTGGTGGGAATATCATAATTCTGTTTGCGTTACGAACCACCGTCCATGTGAAAAACCGTGAAGTTTAATAGCGTTTCAGTGTGTGAATTTCCGAATATCCCAAGCCAAGGTCTACAGCCTATCTTGCTTGGCTTATGATATCTAGCTGGGGTATTTCACGTGAACCCCACGCTTGTGTCTCCCTCTTTATCATAAAAGAAAAACAACAATATATCCTCCATAGAGACATATAGAACATTGAGGAAACGAATTACTTTCAGCGAAAGTTACGTTCATTTGACTTCTGAGGAAAAATCGTAATTATTAAAAGGTATCGGACCTCATTATTCAAAGTCGGGTTAACTATTATGCTATCCCGGTTAAAAGTTCAACGCACTCGAATTAAAGGCGTTAAAATACCTTTTGAATTGAACGTTAAATATTTTAATAGCAATTATACTTACGATTCCAGAAAGCTTGTAATGCAGTCATAAAATATCACATAAAATAACTTCATACTTTTAATGTCTGTATAATCTATTGTAATAAAGCGACATAAAACTAAAACGTTTCCGTTTAGTATACAAATGAAGTTCAAATATTTGTTTCTTATTGAAATAGAGACATGATTTTATAGAGTCGAAAACTTGGACTATATCAATACACCATGTTGTTAGTTAAGTAACCAATGTTTAAAAACCTAATCAAGAACGTAGACAACGCTACGCCGTAGACGCGCGAATTTTCCGATGGATTTAAAATACCACTAAGTTGTTCGTTGTCTCCTTACTGTTGCGGATAATTTAGGTATTTTTCCTACAATAATTATAGTCCACATAAAGGGTTCTCTTAAAATTGCTGTTGTACACATTAACAATATTAAAAATTACATTGCATCAATAAGATAAAAATTAAGCAATAATAAATAACTCACAGTGGAATTACGATAATTTCGTCAAAAAAATATAGATTAATGCTTAACCTTGAAGAATAATCTATTAAAATTGATTTTAGATTACCATGAATTATTCGAAAACAAGTGACATCAATAATAAGTATTTAATTGCAATGCAATATAGATAAAAAAACAATATAAGTGTATTCATTGCTATCTATCAGAAATAAATCCGATAAGACAGAGTGTTAAATAAAAATAATAGATAAAAGGAAACATACAACACTGTTGGGGGTTATTCTCGCGTTTGTGATATGCGTCTCGCGTTTACTTATCACTACATAGTATAAGACAAAGTCGCTTTTGCTGTCCCTATGTACGCTTAAATCTTTAAGACTACGCAACGGATTTTTCTGTAGTGTATTTAGTATTAAAATTGCACCCGAGCGACGTCGGGACGCTAGTAATTTATAAAACACATGAAGGTACCTAACTAGTAACTATACTTTGTAATGCTTAACAAAATAAAATTGTTTGTGGATCCCATTAGTGGATCTTAAGTACCTATGACAAGTCTAAATAAACTGAAATACAATTTATAAATGTACATTTATAATTTCTTCATTACGAGGATCAATTAATGTATGAAAGAATCGAGGGAAACAAGACTTCTAATTGCCAAGCAGAAAAGAAGAACTAGTCTATGACTGACCAGTCATTTAAACGGCTTTTTATTTCCTTTATTTTCCGTTGTGCTTAAAGTAACGAATTTAATCCTAGCACGAGCTCATTCAATAAAATAAAATGAAGGTAGTTCGAAATTCAAGAAATATACGGAAACAATAGTCTATTACATACTTTGTGCCATTTATGAACAAATTAAAACAGTAAACGCCATTGTCATTTAACAAAGTGTCTCATTCACATTATTGTCAATAACGTAACACATACAATATTATGCGTATTAAGTCAAATATTGTTAGTGTATAGTAGCTTTGTGGACGCACACAAAGATGAAATTACTTTCACCACTAAATTGTGGTGAGAGTTTTATTCATGTTTTTTTTATCTAGTATTGTTATAAATCTATTTAGAAAAAGAGGATAAATCAAGAATTAATTGCAGTGGGCAAGTGTAAATAAGAACATAAGCAAACCAACAAAGAAAACGTAACGTTTTTGAAACATCTTTAAATTATATAGTGCCTTCATGTGCAATAACATGTACAAAATAATAAATTTTTCAATCTTTTTTATCTATCGTGTAAAAGTCCATAAAAAAATACACACATAAATAAATAACTAGTATGTTGCATAACACGTTATTGTACCTTCTTTATTTTCAGTGTTACCCTTATTATCAATTATTATTATAAATTTCCATCTTCAAGGGTGCCTGGAAGAAATCGCACTTTAGCGTTAAGGCCGCCGTATCTCTCTTTATATTTTTTATTATTTCTCCCAATTGAATCATATATTTGTGACATTCTTGCAGTGATAGGAAGTATTTTTTGTCTGTTGTCTCACTTTCGTATACTATTTATCTGAAACAAAATTTATGAAAAGTTATTACTCATTACACGTGCAGAAATCTATCAATGTTCCTGATTATAAAATCGGCTCGAATACTATGAACGATCCTGACTATATGGCCGAATACTACGGCAGCTAGCGACACGTAACCACTTACAGAATTATAAATATTAATAAATACAAGTCTTCATTGTGTACAGAAAATTAGATGTGCCATATCTAATTTTCTTTAATGTTTCACCCATTTCTAGCGCGTGAGTTGTATTCGTATCAAACGAGCGATTCATGCACGTGTGTGTGCATATATACCTGTGTGCGTTCTGTAATAGAGCGATGACGTGATTTCCTGCGCTGAGTTATTGCTACTGTGCCGCCGCTAAACGTTTCGAACGACGCAACTTTGTAATGTCGTCTTCTTTGTACGAGTTAAATTTGTTTAACTCTTGAAATACTGTCTATAGTTTACGCGAGTAGTACACATTTAAATAAAACACTTTAACGGTTTAAAACGCGATATATTAGTTAAACTAAGTTAAAAATCATTTTCAAATAAGTTTAACTATTATATCGCGTTTTAAACCGTTAAAGTGTTTTATTGAAATAACTCTTGAAAGTTAGTTTTATATGCTGTATTTGTATTCATATATATAATAACAATTAATAAATTCAAGTAAGAGATAACTCTAGGCCTGTATTAGGGAAGTGACAGTATCACTGCCCTCCAATATCATCTCTAATGGTGGTCAATGCCATTTTAATATACAAATGTAATGATTACCCCTTACAGTCATTGATCATGATAATATTATCTACTAAGAAGATGTGGTGGTATTACCAATGGTGACTAAAAATCAAGTTCAGTTTACTAAGTCTTTCTGATTTAATTTTATTAGATAGTTACTAGGAGTAAACTTACTGGTTGAGACTATATCACTATCAGTAAATTTTCTCCAAACAAATAATGTAAGCTAACGGTAAAAGTTATTTAATCCCGTATTATATTAGTTTGTAGTAACCTATGAACAGATTAAAATTTTATGTCATGATAAGATGCCTTGTGTTAATTACATATGTGAAAATGTATTTTTTATTTTTATGACAAACATTCAATAAGCAATAGCTTTATAACAGCCAATGAAGATAAGCTCTCGATAAATTAGGGGTCATCCATAAAGTACGACACACGTAAAGGGGGGAGGGGGGGTCGACAAAGTGTGACATGGTGTGACAAGGGGAGGGAGGGGTCTTAAGTTTCTCAAAAAATCTAATGTATTTTTTTCGATGTGAAATTGTAAAACATGTGACGTCACACTAGGGGGGGTGGGGTCTCAGAAATGTGACCACCTGTGACAAGGTCGGGGGGGCTCAATCATGAAATTTGTGTCACGTACTTTATAATTAACCCCTTATTTCGGATTTTAATATTTTACATGATCCATTGCCCTATCACAATAATCACAAATTAAAAGGTTTTCACGTGGGCAATCCATGTAAATAAAAATTAAATTGCATGACGTCAAACTAGATTTATAGTACGCTATCAGTTACGCAGCTTAGAAATATTATTGAAATATATCAAACGCTATCATTACTATAATTGACGCTTTTATAGTACGACAATTCAATGAAACGATATCTCACTCGTTAAGCCTTTTGCCGAGCTTACCGATAGACCTAGACTTAGGATAAAGTTCTGCCTTTGTCAGATTATTTTAAAATTAAAATCAACTCAATTCGTAAATGTTAAGGTTGAAATTGCATTGCGCGAGAGGAGTATTTATCAACGGATCTGAGACGATACAACGACATCGATGACACCGTAGCTTAATTGGTTAGAGTAGCACCACGGAACGAGCGCCAGTTACAAGCAAACTTATTTGAAAATTATTTTAACTACTTACAACCCGACGTTCGGAGGTTTTAATTTAAATCTACTTGTATTGGTAAACAATTTTTCCCTTTGACAACCCGTTAACTATGACAACCGATAGTTTTTGTTACTAAGGCTACATCTATGTACTACGATGAACTTAAAAATTAAATTTCTACTTAATTATGCACACAGTAGCATTTACAAATAAAAAAAACTATCCGTATCTATCTATGAGGAGCGATGGCTCCGTAATGTTGTTTGAACTCAGCAGTCATTGAGTCTCTAGCAATTCAACATTTTTTTAATCTAAAATAAGATTTAGCATGTATTTATTAAACGCGCTTCTCTTGTGACAGCAACAAACATTATCTGTGGACGTCGCAACAAAGTTCACGCATCCGCCGCCAGCGAGGGGGTGGAGAAGGCAACAACTCATAAAATTAAGCGATTTGGATGCGAGTTAGTCTAACTGTGAGGATCGGCGCGTTAACACTGTTCGTGGCTCTTTGTTTCCGATATTCCGATCCGCGCCACAATGACACTCCAATCGGATATGCCTTAATTGACGCCAATTGTTTCCAGTTTACTCTGTGACCTTTTAGTGAGTTCTGACGGATACCGGACCGGCGCAGGTGAGATAATTACATTTTAATTGGTTCCGCGTAATTGTGTTTACGTTGTTAAATCAACGTTTAACTGTCTGATGCTGGTAATTCTTATTGGATGTTCGCGTTAACATATAAGCGGCACTTAATTAATAATAACTATTAATCTAATTATTTTTTAAATATTGCGACTAGCATTATTAATAAGATACCGTATTCTGTACATTCATGAAAATACATCTAACATTATAGATATATACCGAGCTGTTTTCGAATAAAATCCAGCGCGACATATATTTTTCAATTACAACCCGACGTTTCTGATACTTTCCAGCAGCCGTGGTCCACGAGAGGTATTTTATTTAAATGTGCACTCACGTAAACTACAGACAACACTTATAAGCGAAAAGGTATATTACCGTTTCTTATCTCATTGGGTTAAGTGTAGGTAGCTTAAATTAATTAATTGTTATGTGATACGTGGGTAGAAATCAAGTGTTAGTAAAAACCCAAATAAATCTATACTCGTAGATAATTGATATCTAAAAGACAGCAATTAATCCGATTTAATTGTTTATACTCAAAAGAAAACTAAAAAATATTACATAGATATTAAGTATATAGTCTGTAGCTATATCTTTTATTATACAGTTCTTTTAAATCATAATTTTACTATAGAAAACATTGAGCGCGTTCACAGTTTTTCAAAAAGCAATTAACTGAAATTAAAAAAAAATATTAATTACCTCCAAAAGGAAAGAATGCTTTAACATTTATGAAAGATTAAATAGAGTTTTTAATGTTGGTATTTAAAATACAAACAAACATAAACAATATTTTTATGTACCAATAAATAAGGTATACCTACGTTTAACCCGATCTTAATTTTATCAATATTAAATAATTATTTCACATAAAATTCATTCCTTGACGACTTAACAATTTATCTAAAATAAAGTAAGTTAAATCCAATCATCACGTTCGATGTATTCCTACGAACCAAATACAGTTAAAATAATAATAATGAAATTGTCTCAAACCCCATATTATTGTTAAAGTTGAATCAAAGAAATGATGGAGGAAAACAAAAGAGTTAGAGATTCTTATACTTTTGTATACGTTTGCTGCTGAAAGGGTCTTTCGTGTCCAAAACGTTAGTGTATTATTTATATATGTACTGTCTATAGTTTACGCGAATAGTACACATTTAAATAAAACACTTTAACGGTTTAAAACGCGATATATTAGTTAAAATGTTTTATTTAAATGTATTATTTATAATGATATTGATTTACTAGCTGTGGCCACGACTTCGTCCGCGTAGAATAGTTATTTTAGGCATCAAAATTTGTTTTCGCAAACCTCCCCTCCTCTTCCTCCTCACCTTTATAAATTTTAGCTTTTACCCTCGACGTCGTCTGCGTGTCGTTCCTGCAAGTTCACCTTATAAGATAGACATATATCTACTGATGCGGATATTTTGTTGAATCCCAAAGAGGAATCATTCGATCGTACATAGTTTTTGGGTATCCTGAATCGTTTTCGCGGAACGGAATCACACAAAGATTAATCATTTTCCCTTTTTTGTCCTCATTTTCCACGGTATCTTCGCTTCAATTACTCGCAGCGTGATGTCCATAGCCTTCCTAACTAACAAACATAAAAATAATATTTCAATTCGAACCAGTACTTCCTGAGATTATTGCGTTAAAACAAACAAACAAACTCTTCACGTTTATAATATTAGTATAGATAGGGAGAAGCCGCGCGCAAATCCTTATAAATATAGATCATGATAAACTATTATTTATATCAAATTGCTTATCTTTCGCTTGCCGCCCCGTAATGAGATTTGAAGCTTTAAACAATTAAAAATAATGTATATAATTGCATGAATGTCGCGTCTGCTTAATTAAATGTTATGTGATGGTATGACGTCAATGGAAAGTGATTAGTTGGCGCAATTAATGAAATTGTAACGCGCTAGCGCAAACTATGCGATGCCGCAAAACTATTGTGCTATCTTGTGATTTCCTCAACGGAAAATTGAGCGTGCAAAAATTATGCTCTGTTTTTTCTTATGACAAAGGAAAACAGTCGAGCTTATCGTTGACATAGGAGGTGAATTATATCCTATCCTTATAACATACTAGCAGACCCGGCCACGCGTTGCTGTGGCTGAAGTTAATTTTTTATTACATTGTGGTATACAATTTAAGAGGAACAGTAGGACCATCATGCTTTTTACATAGATGGAAAGCAGTGCCATCTATTGAATTGTAGCTTATATGACACGTTTGTCGGTTTACCATAGCAGTGCCATCTAATGATTACTTACTCAATCCATTGTAACTGTCAATTATTTATAGACAAATAATTTGCAATAAAATAAAATTGCGACTATAATTAAGATCTAAACTATCCAATGTCTCAAGTAGGACCAGACTGCTCACGGTGTGCTAATTTAATTTAAAATTGGTTCAGTAGTTTAGGAGTCCATAGCGGACAAACATCGTGACAGGGGATTTATATATATATTCAAATTCAAATTCAAAACGTTTATTGCCATAAAATATATTTACAAACTTATAACTTATAACTAAATGTGTACATAAAAAGAATAATAATATAGTAATAAATACATAAGAGATGGCAATCGGTACCAGTCTCAGCTATGCTGCTGAATGCTTGTCACACTCAGCAGCGCTGGTTTTCAGACTGGCCCGCTCATAGAAGTAAAAGAGTGATTTTTAGTAAAGTAGTATATAATAAATATAATTCCGAGATTGATATACCCTAGCCAATATATACATTATAGAATAACAATATAACCATTAATTAATGCACATCTGCTTTCCAAGGAGGTCCAGTTTAACATAGTCCAGTTTATATATATATATATATTATAATTAAGGTCCATAATATAATTAAGGTCCAGCTATTTTTGGATAACCAGAAGCCACAGAGTGAAGCGAAACGGGGATTTTTATTTTTTGTGGGTGGAATTTTAATATTTCTACCACTTTATGTATTCCATTTATACATACATTTTACGACGGAGCTAACATGTTAAAACAAAGTACTTTCCTTTGTAACAATTCTTAAACAAAAACATACGGTTATTTTTTTATGCAATGAATTTATTGTTTTTATAAATATTGTTTTAATATCTGTATAAAAAATCATATTTTTATGCATATCTAAAACAACACGTTTTAGATATGAATGAAGAAATACTACTCCCTTAATATTCATACAGTTTCGTGTAATTCAATATAAATGTGATTTAATTACGATCTCAGCACATCCTGTCATCCAACAAAAATCAAAGAGATCAAGAATAAACTAGGAAATGTAACATTTAATGTCCACTTTGATTTTCTGTCAAATAGCTAATATTCGCTACTTCCGACGATAAAAATTATACGGCATTTCCATCTTGAACTAGGCTCTTATTTTATTGATATAGGGCATAGTTTCGCTTGGGATAGTTATGTGGTGATGGATAAAGGTGGTCGGTTGTATCAAAGGGCCCACACACGATGCGCGGATTTCCGTAACTTTGTACGAGATCAGATTATTGATTAAAATATCATGTGAGGTTCATTCATAGGGCGAACGGGAAATCTTGTTGAGTAGTTTCAATGGATACCGGGTGACAGGGACATAGTAGTGGCGTAGTATGGAGAATGAACGCAAGTTGGTTTGTTATGTCATCAGCTTTATCTATATCATACCACTAGCTCCCACATAATAGTCTTAATTCACCACGCTGGTAAAATGCGTATTTATACATGAGATAGGTCGTCGAATTTTTGGCCTGTATTATAATGTTGTAATGCCTTATAATGTTTTTTTTTAATCGGGAACATGTTAAACTCACCAAACGTGAGATTATAAGTGATCAGTTTCTAGTGCTTTTAAGATAAATTCGATTTTTGTAATCTCCTTCATATCAAGGTAAAAGTTAACTATATGGTAAAATAAGTAAATTGGTATATGCCTAGCTTAAGATAGGATGAGGATTACTTGACCAGGTCATTGAGAAAAAACACAAAGAATGATATACTTTTTGTAGGTGCATCCTGCTTACATATAATATCTAAAGTAGAATCTGTTTATATCCCATTTTATAAATAAAAAATGTTACTAGTGTATTTACACGGAGTATAAACACAAATACTTACATGATAAAAATATACCTTAAGTGTTAGGTAAAACTACCCCTAAACCGGTACTCAAAGCGCGGATATTTTTTTACCTTATGCTGACATGTAGGTTTTAGCTAGGGATGTCACCTTATATGAAATACCCATCTAATCCCTTGTTAGTCACATAAATCTCTTATAAGATAAATACTAATTACATCACGTATATGGTTGTTTGTAAAAAACACCCGTTAAGTAATTGATATTGCTTGATATTCCCTTATTATATGTATGTATTTGATAGCTGTCAAAATTCATAAAATAAATGTTAATGCTCTTGATTAAGTCAAAATAACTTTTTATTGTTTACAAATAAATTTTTCGTAATGCTTTTACGAATCAAATAAAAGCAAAGGCAATAATTAATATTTATACCCATAAAAATTCTGCTATATAGTCTTGATGGTGCCGGCCCTATAGTTCAATAAAAATCAATCAGTGCAGGAGCTCAGCAATAGTTTGACCGAATGTTTTGCACGTTTCATTCAAAACAGTTCAATTTACCAATTTACGACAACTCTCTCGCTGTTGACATTTCGTTTGTAATAGATTGTGATGCGCAATACAAAATAACCCTAAACTTTATTTTCAGTTTCAAATAAACCTAACGCTTTGCATAGTCAATGTATAGGTATTAGTTGATCCTGACTATATATAATAGTAGATATAGACTTAGAATATTCCTATATAAAGATATAGACTTAGGATATTCCTAATGAGAAAGTCAATTTAATCATGAATAAAGCATAAGTCACTCACGTTCATATTGCATAACACATCTACATAGAACCGTTAATAATAGCGCCCCGCAATTCTAGAATCTTAAGTAGCATCCAGAAATAACTATAACCAAGTGAAATTGAACGAAACACGTATCGTTTGTTACAGGAAGTCCACCACTTCAAAGGAGATCAAAGGAGCCGTCAATTTAGACTTATTAAACGGTCAAATCATAAAAACAAACATGCAATATTCACCGAAACATTGAGACACAGATGAGTGACACGCAAGATTCACAGAACGAAACGGAAATGCAGACTGTCCTATCCAATTTCATTCCGGACATCGGGCATATAGAGTCGACTGACAACTACTATGAAGGTATATGCAGTTCAGATGATAAAACAAACGTGGACGATGAGAAAGATATAGAAGTAGATGTCACCGAAGAAATAGATAACCGAAATGACTTTAAGGAATCTACTAGTCATCCGAGTAACGGCGTTCGAAACCAAGAGAATAATGAAAGCAGAGATTCTTTAGAATCCTGGCATCCGCACGTATATGGTAAACCTCCAAAGATGCCCACACCACACACAATAGAATATATCCTTGGTTTGAGTAAGGATGACTCCAAGAAGACTGTTAGTTCGTTAATGAGTGTGAAAAGGTTTGGTCACGAGAAAGACACTAAATTAGTGCAGAATAGATTGCAGGAACAATTGCTGCAGAGGAGTAGGAATAGTGATAGTGCTTATGTGAAAGATGAACCGTTGAATCTGTCTGTGCCCAAGACGTGGAGTGACGAAGAAAAGTTCAACAAAGGTAAGCCATCGATGGTTTAAACTTCTATTACGCTACCACGTAAAATGATGTGGAACAATGCGAATGTCCTTTTATAGCACTGTTTGGTGATTCTTTACTGTTTAAAGCTTAGAGAACAAAAACTAAAGTTTTGTATTTAAAAAACTGTTTACTGCAAATAATTATTATCTATTGCATAGGTTTAAAAACACCTATTTCATTACCAAAAGGAACATACCTAACTATTGAAAACTTTAATATTTTTTACATGTTATTGCACATGAAGGCACTGTATAATTTAAAAATAGAAAATAAATTGAAAAAAATTTTCGACTCGGGCAGGACTTGAACCGGTATCGTAGAGCAACAGTGCGGAACTATTCCTAACTTGCACGTATGTAGCTTAAAATTAATTACTTTCAAATTTATATTAGGTACTAACTTATTGTACAAAAGTCATCAATAACATATTATTATTATTCGGAAAAAAATGCGTAATTTATAGGTATTATACTCGTATGAATAATATTTAACTCGCACTTGCAAAAACATGACACAATACTTATTTCACGTAAAATTATGTATAATTAATCAAAATATCTCTACGGAATTAATTTTAAAAGGAAACACCAAACATACTTATGTATAGGAGAGATCAGTAACAATTTTCGTCATATTTTGTAATATTTTAATAGTCATAGATCAGAGAAATAATTATAGCGGAAAATCTTAAATGAAATCAAACCATCTTTCCTATTAACAGAAACCAAAGACCGTCCTTTTCTCTATCTATTCAAAGTTATTTGATCGGATCGGTTTGGATAATTTAAAACGAATCATTCAGATACATAGTGCTTCCAATGAATTGATCAAAGATAAACAATAACATTAATGTATCGTTGGGATTCGACTCATCTATTCGAGTTTATAATCGTTTGAAGTCGATCGATTAATCGAAAAGACTAATGGGTCATCGATTTAACTGGACCGCTTAATCGATGCCGAACAAAAGTAAATACGTTGAGAGTATGCGTGACCAGAGGTATAGATTACTATCTGTTTGAATGAGAAGGTTATGTAAGGCTAGTATTCGGTACATACAACAGCTTATTGCTTATATGAGTTCATCATTTTTATGTTAAAATAAGTGCTGTCTTCTCTAAACTTGCTGGTTTACTGCATGCGTATATTGTAGCAAATAAAAAAAATACTAACAATGTATCTCTACATTCAGATTAGATACAAGTAATAAAAATGTATTCGGATTTTGGTAAATATTAATGCGACAAAGATACATAACGAGCAGTTAACTATATAATAGTAACAGTCTGGAATTTAGCCAAAGTTGCTCATATTTTTTCAAAAACATATGACATTCAATAACGTTTGGAACATCAAACAAACAAACACATGTGTATAACTTTTTCGAGTTAGTAGTAAAAACCTAAAAAAGGATTAGATAGATGACACTAACTGTAAGGGCTAACCCTACATGACCTAATCCCACACACATTGACAAATAAACAATTAGTTCCACGAACTTAGTTGTAGAGAAGTCAACGCCGACTGTCGATATTATAGTTGCATTGAAATATACACTTTAATGAGCGATTTTACAGTCGGATATCAAATGCAATAATTGTATGATTTATGTCTTTTTCTAATTATGTCGTTCCGATCTACAGTTATTCAAAACTGATCCATAATGAAACGCAATAAAGTTGAACTTTTATTACAATTTCGTTATCCGTACAGCGCTTTTGCATTAAGCGATCTATAAACCGTCCAAGTTGTAAATCAAAGTCAATTAGTGGAAAGTGTTCAGGTCTCCGTGTTCATATTTTTAGCCTCGTATTCATAGTCGTTAAATGCAACGCTTTTGTTCGTTTACGCGCCGCAATTAGTTTTATTGAATGCAATTATTATGACGGTATCGAAAAATGGTCTTAATTTTTTATAATATTCCGCCTGATTACGAACGAACGAACGAATTAACTTTACTTAATTATAAAAGTTAATGGTCTCAAGACTGATTTATTTTAAACGTGTAAAAGTACAAAGTTTAGAATTCTGCCCACTTTACTTAGTTATCTTGTTTGTCTAAGACGTCATACCTAAACAGTTTAGTTATTACTTAAATAATTAATAAGTACTTGTAATTTATTATCCAGGCGATAAAAATAATATTTAATAACAGTTTAACGTTATTACGAATTTAATTTACAAATTATACGAAATTTACAAAATCATATTTAAATTAAATTAGCTATTTAATCGATTGTTCGTGGGTGTGTGTGCAAATATGATAACATTGGGTAGATGTATTTATACGAAGTACATCACTAAAGTAACGATTGAAAGTACTTGTATTCGCAGAGAAGGCGAAAATAACTTCATTCTAATCTCAAGTCTTTAGCTTGCATTTATTGTGGCGTTTTAATCGAGATCCATGTTAGACAAATACTTCGTTACATTAATGGTTTATTTCATAAACGATAGTGAACCTTATTTCAAAGATCCACGGGTTGCAATATAAATTCCGAACGCAAGTACAATATTGTAAAATGAAATTCGAATGTCCGAGCAATAAGCTATCAAGCGATGCAGCTGCGTCGTCGGGGTTGCCAATTTATTTTTAAATATTTAATACAGATAATAAATAGGACTTCGGTATTATTAGGTTTTGGTTTAACTGTGGCATTAGCGTGTCTAATTGTCAATGGTGACAACTTGTTCTTTTAATTTTCATCTACAAATAAAAAGCAACATTACATTTATACTAATATATAAAGCTGAAGAGTTTGTTTGTTTGAACGCGCCAATCTCAGGAACTACGGGTTCGAATTGAAAAAAATATTTTTGTGTTGTATATAGCATTTACCGAGGAAGGCTATAGGTTATAAAATCTGTTCTGTGACTAATAGGATCGAAGATACAGCGAGAAATGTGACGAAAATTAGGAAAATTTATCATAATTATGGGTTTCCGAGGCGTACGCTGCAAAAACGGTTCAATCTACCCAAAAAATATGTATGAGAGAATGATCTAAAAAAAGTCCGCGCCTATGTCTATCTATTAAGATTATCTTGCAAGAACGACGGAGAGGGACGCGACCGACGTCGAGGGTAACATCTTAAGTTTATAAAGGTGAAGGGGTTTGCAAAAACGAATTTGCATGCCCAGAATAACGAATCTCGTGGACGAAGTCGCCGACACAGTTAGTATTTTAATAAAATACAAAATACAAAAGTATTTGTTAATTTCTGATTCATTTTCAATGCGACCCGACGTTTTGGGTGCTTTGCAGACCGTAAACTACAGATAATACTTAAAAGTACATATATGCATATTTAATTAATTTAATCACTATTTTAAATCCTTGTTGGAATCTTAAGTTGTTCTCTAATTAATTAAGTAATGGCTAAGTACTATGTACAATATCGACGATTATTAATAAAATCTGTGTGATTTTATTTTCATATTTCACCTGTTGTAAATTACATCCCTATTTCCTCTGTCGATTCTATCAAAGCCACACTCAATTAATCCCGCCCTATTCGAGAATTATTTACAGTTTTATGGATGGCAACATTCACTTAACCGTGTAGTCATCGTGCAGTTAATGTGTTTGTTAGAAATGTTTATTATGTTCTTAGTGTATAAGTAGCAGTAAAACATTAATGTTATATTATTTATTAGGCCTTTATTGATTTTTTACCTCCACATATGAGCTGCTAAAGACAGAGTGGCCTAATACCAAATAACATAATTTTCAAAAACGAGGAAAAATGCGCCATTAACTTAGGCGAAAATGAGTTTGTAAAAAGTTATGTTAACAATTTTCGGGCCCTGTGCTCTTGTAAATTATTATTTTTGGATTATGACAATATAAATAACTCAAGTCATAATATTGCAGTTAGGCTGCTCTGCCTCGGCCTCATATATTAAGAGCAGTAAATTTTAATTATGGGCTGGTATAGGTATGACTGTATTTTTTAGACTAGTGGATTCTAAACTGCATCATAATCTGACATGTAACGGTTTTCAATGATTACTCATGCTGTAACGAATGTTTTTGTCCGCTTGTGGCCTGAAATGG
Source organism: Leptosia nina (assembly GCA_963661955.1). Lineage (NCBI taxonomy): Eukaryota > Metazoa > Arthropoda > Insecta > Lepidoptera > Pieridae > Leptosia > Leptosia nina. Next base: position 5,772,214 of record CAVLEF010000007.1, read on the forward strand.
ACTTTTCCGCAGCATTCCTTCCGTCTTAAAATAGCAAAGTGCACGTTTGATAAAGAGCAAAAGCCACTTATTGACCGCGTCTGTTTGTTTTTTTCGCCGCCCCATACCCCACGACTCACGTCTCTAACGAGATCTATATTTGCGGACACTTAAGCCCTCTCGCTTCCTTCGATCGCTTTAATCTTCCACACCGCAATACTTAGATAAATCACTTGTCTAGATTACCAGTTCGCAAATAAGTGCACCGTAGAACTACTGTACCTATATTTGTATTTACAGACACGGCGACAACACAATTGCTTACTGATTTTAAAGCTCATATTTTAGACGGGTTACACAGACTTTATTGTTTTGTAGCAAGCCGGAAGGAGTTCGCGATTGCTAAAGGGCATTCCATGCTCTGTAATTTCTTGGCCCAAAATATACATCAGCTTCGTATCTAATTCTAATCAATATTTTAATGAAAATTAATTATTTAAAGTAAACTTTTAAAGGTTTCGTCTCATAATACATTATTGAATTTATTTTTAACAAACATTCGGATGCTTTGCAGCAGTTGCAAACACCTTTTGTATCGTGTGTCGTTAAAACCGTTTTAAGTGTTGTCTTATACAACGCTATAATAAGTTTTTATATCACTAGGAAGATATAGATGTTCCCCTCAAGAAAGGAGAACTTAGGAGGTCCCTCCTATCTAAGCATTATATTAAAAACAATAGATCCAAAAGAGTGAAACAGTTCTGCAAAAATCCATCGAGTTTCGTGAAATACCAGCTACGGCGAAACAGATGGCGACAGTATAGCAGTTTATTATTATTTGCCATTAGTGGTAACCTCCATCTTCAGTTCCCTTGTAAACAAGTTAACTAATATATTTCGTGTTTTAAACCGTGTATTTAAATAACACTTTATCCGAATTGCTATACATTCATCCTTAAAACGTTCATATTTATTATATGTAGTCAACAATTGAAAGATATACACAAGTGTTAACTATATCGAGATTATAATACGATTACGCTCAATAATCTATATCTTATCAATAACGAAAAGAACGATCGGGAAGATTGTTCGTTATTTATATAATTAATAGACGGTTTACGAGTAGGTATTGTATTCATGACAAAAGCAAACCATAAATGTAGGGATGTAAAAATGTTTCTTTACTTTCTTATTTTGTATACGCTCAATGTCTAATTAAATATCTAGTCCTAAACACAGCACAGAAGTGTGATCAATTTTCTGCCCTATACATCATAAAGGGGAAACGTGATTTCACATGTATTATCTCATGTAAGGAACGCTGGGGACGAAAAAATGATTTTTTTTTCTTTTAAGCACGCAATTTGATTCAATTTTTTTTACAATAACTTCATTTGAAAAGTATTCGATTCTTCCTCTAGTCGAAAAAAAATTGACAAATAAATTCCATTCCCTTTTTTAAGACACGAGGCAGCATCTTGCAATTCCCCTTATTAATATGTATTAATAAGGGGAACTGAAAAAAATGATTAAATAAATAAATAAAAATAAAGTATATAATATATAGTAAACAAACCTATATACATGCAAAATATTTAACTGAGTATGCGACTGTACACAGAAGAGAGTTTAATACCTCAAAGAAATCATTTGTATCTATTTGTACTAACAATTAATCTCCTGTCTCCGTTTAAATTGCTCTCATCATGTGTCTTTGTTAATTGTGCTTTACCGCCATTTGCAATTGCATAGTTAGAAAATAATCTTTCGATGTAATCAAATGCATAGTTCCGAGCCCGCCAAGTTTTCGCCATAAACGATAGGCACTTAGCATTCTAACGGCTACCGGTAACTAAATATAGCAAATCAGCTAACACAACCCATTACTCCTTGCCTATTTAGAATAATAAGATCTGCGTATCTAGCATGTCACGCTACATATAAAAATAAAACCTGTCAAGTGAAAATTGGACACGCGAAGGATGGGTTCCGTACCATTGATACATAAAAAACAATTGAAGCACATTTTAAACACATTATGATACAGTAATATTATGAAACTGGGAAATAACTTGTTTTTTAACACTAAGGAACTCTTAAAAATTTCTGGCTGGAATTGAAAGATTCATGTGTTGGTTGAAGCAAAGCAGGCTATATAAACATGAAGCTGCGACTGTCCCCAAAAATATGTATAAAATAATTTAATACAGTCTGTAGTTTATTCGAGTACACATTTAAATAAATACTTTAACGGTTAAAAACGTCGGGCCGCAGTAATTTTTTTTCAAATAAGTTTAACTAATATATATCACTTTTTAAACCGTTACTGTTTTATTATTATTATTATTTGAATTTTAAATTTGGTCGCAATACTTCATATGGAAAAATATTGTTTCCCAGATCACCTAGTATACTGATAAAAATAGGAATTATTAGAAAAAATGTTGGCGACACATCAAAGAACCTACTAATTTGAAATTAATGAGGACTTTATTAAATTTCTTAAAAAACATAATCGAATTAGGCACATCAACTGTAGCGACGATGGCCGCGTCCCATAAAATTAATTCCAATAATAACATCGCTCAATTATTTTCTTTTCGACCGCGAGTTAATAGTGCTATAAATTGTGAGTGTTCGTTCCGCTTTGATGTCAAATGTTTAACGCATTGTCGATGTGAAGTAACGATGTTTTGCGTTTACACAACACTTGATTGATTGTTATTTAGACGCTAATTGTGCAACGGTGGTTAATCGCTTTGGAAAATAGTCGTTCCAGGTATTTTCCAAAGTAAAAATACTACATAAGTTTCTATTTACTAAAGTAATTCACGTATAATATAATACAAGCATACAACATATACTAAATCAGATAATTAACTTAACTGCTGCCAATTAAACGAAAGGAATATAAATGTGTATTACCCGCTTAAACTACAAATAACAGATATAGTAAGTTACGAATTTAACTATATATAACATGATAAGTTATATTTAGTTAAAATAGTGAAAAAGACACAAAACTGTATTTGGCCCATGCCTCATATATTACAACTTGACGTTTCTCTGTTTCCGTGAGTGACAAAACAAACAAATGATACAAAAGGCGCCAACAGAACCGTAGATCAGTTGACGCATGATATCTGATACCTACGCGTTATAAGGAGTCTTAATGATTGAACAAAATAATTGACACGTGTAAAGTGCGTAATGCGCCTACAGCACACTGAATTCGTCCATAATTATTTTATAAAATTACCTGCCTATAAGTGCATACCGTTTGTTTACGAATATCAAAGAAATCAAATTAAAAAAAATACAGCTTCTTAATAACTGTGGTATTGTATCTAGTTTACGCAAGTGGTAGAATTTATTTGAAACGGTTTTAAGAGTTCAAAAAGCGAAATATATTAGTTTTCAACTGCAACCAGTATAGGATATCTTTCGAAGTATTGCGTTTTAAACCGTTAAAAGTGTTCTACTTAAACTGAATACCACTAACACTATTGTTTATTCCATAAAAATATGGATTCCTAAGTCTGTTCCTTTCTTACCTGCATTGGGTCTGAAGTAACTTACAATTGTGTACTAAAGCTAATAGTTATGCTCGTTCTCGGAAGTAATCGCTTCGCACTAATATCGCTAATGTCATATGGGACCCACACCCACTGTTTACCCAAACTTGCGTTACGCACCCAGCTGTTCCCGATCTCCTAATCTCGGGCTAATTTATTTTTCCTCCGCCAACCGCCACCGTTTTATTGACAGTATCGTAAACTTTTAATTTGCTAGTGTCGGAGTAAACGTTTAATGTGTTATCTTTGTTTCTATCGAACGCGTCGTAAAGGCTCTTCTCTCGTTATGAGCTTTCGAGTTTCCTGTCGTCTTTTATAACCTACAATAACGAGAATTGATTGATAGTTATGTTATCAATACGCGAATTATGAATTTATTAAATTACAAATGATAAGTATTTTATTGATTGTGTAATTTAATGTATAAGTTTAGGTAAATTTAGTATTTCAACGCTTTTTTATCGAAACGCATTTGACGGTTTTAAAACGTGAAATATACTCGTTAGTTTATATGTACAACCCGAAGTCTTTAATGCATTGCAGGAGCCAACATAGCTGTAACATTTCTGGTTCTGTTTTATTATACGGTCGGGACGCAAACCACCAACTACCATCCGTGATAAAAATAAATGAAACCAAGAATTATCCAATTTTCTTTAATAATTTAAATCTAACTCAGTTAAGATTCCCGTATTCCGTTACGTTAAAACTATGATAGAAGCGTGACAATACAAATTAATCGAGAATACGTGAAGCGTCTCATAATTCCACGAAATGTAATTAATATCTAGGCACAACGGCGTGTGATTCTCGAACAAGCATTTATTATATCGTAATCAGTGGAACTTGGGACACATTCGTGAGCGGAGCGAATATTTTACGAGTGCCCTTATGAAATCCATAGATAGTTCGTGAAAAGCTCGCTTCATAGAAGTTTTGAACATTCATTTTCCTACGTATCTAAATGTCTATCTTAATTAATATAATCAATGATATTTTTTTCGTGACTACTACTGTAAAAGATCATTTTAGAATTCTCAATTAAAATACGTATAGCTAATAATAACATTTTCGTTATAATTATTATCTTTTTTACATAATAGTTAGAATTTTAATATAACTGTTTAGTTTCCTTGGTTTTCGCTGGCCTCGTGGATCCACTGGAGACTGTCATTTTTACTAAACAAGATAATATTGGCATCGTTAAACATGTAGTCGTGCTTAGACGAATCAATCCAAATCAAACCCAAAATTACAGATATTATATCCAATTTTCTGGACATGTTAAAATGATTGTAGCAATATTAATTTTGTATAACACGCGTCGCTTATGAATATTGCCTACCCGTTACAATGTAACGCCGTACGGTAGCAACACTTTCTCACGTAACATATCTATTCGTATTGTTTAGTAGGTATGATCATTTACATAGTCGTTGGAGTAATAAGATATTTTAACAATGAGAATAATCTGTTCATTTTTCCTGGTATATCTGAGTTTTTATCGCATACTCCTCTATGAAGAACGTTGAAATATTAACTTTGTAATGTTCTGGGGCAGAAAATATGGCTTATGGTTGGAGCGAGAGCGCGGTACGAATTTTTTTTTTAATCTAAAAAATCGGTCGAGTAGTACACATTTAAATAAAACACTTGTGACGGTTTAAGACCTGATATTTATGTATTAGTAGCGCGTGCCCAGGGCTGCAAAGCATCCCAAACGACGCCCGTAGGTAAAATAAGTTTAACTAATAAATATTGAATTTTAAACCGTTAAAGTGGTTTATATAAAATATGTAGTTTAATTTTTTTCTCGGTGAATAGTTAAAGTAACACATTTCCGCTTGAGAGGCGAAGAAGTTGTCAATTACAAAAATGTACAAAGAACAATCCTTATATATTTGTTTTAGCTAAATTGTGGCTTTCTTACTTTACATTATTAATTAAATTAGTCCGATTGGAACCTAATTAATAATCAGCTAAGTACTTAATCGAATTCTAATAACATCTTCCTGTCTCGATCGCCAGATTAAAAAATAATTAATCATTAGATATAATTATTTCGGTATAATCGTAATTATCGATAACGATTTCCACAGATAAGGTACATTGATGCAGACGGCATGAATGAGTGCTGTTAAGCTATATCGGTACTCAATATATTAAAGGCTAAGAGGGCCGTAGGCATATTTGTAGAGGAGCCAAAAATTTTAATTGTCGCCTGTAGCGAAAGGGCGATTGATGTCGCTCGCAACTTATGGCGCAATTTATCGCCTCTTTATAGGTGTCCATTCCGTCTGTTTTAAGCGCGACATTGTTTTACTTGTGTTTGGTGAACGATTTCGCGATAAGAAATAGAGTTACACTATACATTATATTCAATAGTTTGAATTTCGAACGTTCGAGCCGAGTCACGATCCGTCCAAGTTTTTCCAAGTGTTTTGAATCCATTGTGATTGTCACATGTTAAACACATGACAGCATATAATCTGCGTGTTTATAGAGATTAAGGAATTTTAAACTTCGTTAATTGGTAGAGCACGGTATCCTGTTTGTAGCGAGTTCTTATCCCGCCTGTGTAATCAATTTCTTGTTTCTCTACTCTTTTATTAAGATTTACACACTCATGACATGAATTATTGCATAATAATTATAGTGGAGCATTTGTCGAATATATTAGAATCTTAATGAGAGAAGTGGCCAATAATCGGCGATAACGAGCCTAAATTATAAACGCGGTGCAATATAGCAGCTGATTTAGTGGCACTAAGAGGAAACATTAGCCGCTGCATTTATATTTGCTGCTAATAAACTGCTGCGCCAAATGCTAAACGTCAAAACAGTTTCGATTCTAATGAAATTGTCTATTTTTACTTTCTCTTGAGACTGCTATTTTTAATGACAGAAACGGCTATCTGAGCTGAATTTTGGTGCTATGTACTTTGTCCCTTTTTAGTGAAAAAGAAAGTAATAGCCACATTTGTCCCAATGAAACACCCAGCGTTTGTTTATGGACGTTTGTGTGATTCTATCTTGGAGGGTAGTAAATAAACCGGCATGTTTACCGTGTCATTCGATTTGCCAATTCATATTTGACCAGAATATTCTACATATTTTGACGCTAAAGATCTTAAATACTGTTTTACTTAGCCTACTTTGGCTTTTTGGGAGTGCGACATTTGTTTTTTTTTATACTAAAATCTATTACTATTTTATTATTATTTTTTATACTAGATTACTATTATAATATGTACATACACATTAAAAATACAAACAAAGTCTTCGTTTGACCATTAAAAAAAACATATCTAGAAAAAGAATACGTAATTCTTCTTGGATTATAAATCGGATTAAATACTGTAAATATACATTACGCGACAAGAACACATTAAAAATAAAACAATTTGACGGTCTAAAACGCGATATATATCGGATGTTAAACACGTTTTTTGATTGCTTTAAAATCTTAAATTTTACAGTAGGTTTATATTATTTCTTCTTAAACATATTTGCTAAATCAAGGAACAACTTAGAGGTATGCACTAATTATGTTGAGTACTAATGCGTTAAAAATTTCCTCTTTCCAGAAACGAAATTAATTAAGCGCAAGAAATCCACCGATGATGTGCGTTCTCCTCTCGGCGGGGAAGGGTCAATGACCAGCGAGGAAGGAGAGGATCCAGGTGCAGCTAGGCGGAAGAAGGCCAGGACTACCTTCACTGGGAGGCAGATTTTTGAGCTGGAGAAACTGTTCGAAGTCAAGAAGTACCTGTCGTCTGGAGAAAGAGCTGATATGGCGAAATTACTCAACGTTACTGAAACTCAGGTATGTAGTGTTTTTATTTTTCGGGGTGGCTATTCGTACAATATCCAGCCGGTAAGTTAAAAAAACAATATAAGCCTTTATTTCGGATAGTATTACAATAGTAATGTTTCGTTAAACAACAACCGGTGTATCCGTTTGCCTCTTTATAGCCTCTTCCAACTTCTTCCCCTCGTCTCCTAGCGTTGCAATTCTCGTCCCCATAGTTCCTGCTAGAACTGTAATATCGTCTTCCCATCTTTTGAATTGCCTTCCTCTGTTTCTTTTTCTGTATTTTGGATACCAATTCATAATCACTTTACTCCACGTTTCTTTCCCTTATGTGTGTCCTGCCCATCTCCATGTGATTTTTCTTACGATATGCTGTCTAGCTTTGTTTCATTTCTCATTTTTAAATTTTCGATTCCATCTGATAGTCTATACTTTTCTCCATGACTTTTTGGCAGTTAAGTCAAAAAGTAGTTTAGACCTTATTATTAATGATAATAAGGTCTAAAATAATGACGAGGTGAGAGACATACTGAAGTAACTAAGCTATTGTTAAACTTGATTTATGTTCAATAAAGAGGTAGGTAACTAACTAATGGCCAATTTATTTTTAAAATTTCTCGCTATTGCGTCTTAGATCAATATTTACGACAAGGAAACTAGTAGCATAAATAGGTTAATTATTTACGAACGAAACTGATAAAAATATGTCTACTCAGGCCCCAAGTAGAATTTATTTAAAGAACGGCTTGTACAAATGAAAGATTATAATTATCAATATTTTATCACCACACCTACAGAGATAAATACACTATACCTACTTCCATTACACACTTTTTTCACACTATTCTAACATGTTCCTAATCATTGTATTCTGAAACATCTTGGACTTTGTCTGTAAATTTCGGTATTAAATATATGGTAGCAATATCGGAAACGTTAAATAAGTGTAACTATATATATCGCATTTAAACCCGTTAAATAGTTTTATTTAAACTTGTACAACTCGCGTAAACTATGGACAGTAAGTATGTTTCTAATTTCGTCATTTTATAATTTGTGTGAAACTTTTCGGACTATGTTTGGAAATCTCAATATGGAATAGATGGTAGGAATATCAACATTCCGTCCGGAGTACGAAATACTGTCCTCAGATAAAAAGCCGTGAAGTTGCGTTTCGATTTTGGTCTGTGGATTTCCAAATATCTATACACAAAATGGGTTGATAGCGCAGTATGTTTAGATATTATATAGCTAGGGTTAGATATTATATGCCTGCCCACCTCTATAAAAAAAAGATGTCACAGTCTTAATATCTTTATTCTGTTTAAGTATCTGTGGTTGTCTTTTAATATAAAGAAGTATTAGTCGCGTCGTGTCACTCTTGGAGACAATTAAGTAAATGAATTATAAATAAAGCGGTGGCGAGCGTCCGCGGCGCGTTGATAATGAGCATATCTATCAATAGCGACGTAAACACAGTCGCACTAATTGCTTAATGGCTCGTCACCTCGTTCGGCCTTTCTCGGAAATCTAACGAAATTAAACGCTCGCTTGTGAAGTATGCGGTGCAGCTGCAAGGCATGAGAGGTCGCGGATTGCAATGCATTTCTTTAAAAAATGCCCACGCGAATTAAACTAACTGAAATTAACGAACTGCTGAGGCAAAGTAGTGCGTTTGATTCGTATTTGAAATTTATTTATTGCTAGGTATAATTGTGTTTATTAAGATCCAAACACTAATATCGTTCAATAATATCTTAAAAACTTTAAACTATTTTAGATCATGTTTATAACTGTTTCACGTTATAAAAATTATCATTCTGTTGTAAATAATACACTATTTATGATTATTTATTTATTTATTTCACACTTAGGTATACCAAACAGAACTTACAGATACTATGCAATTTAAAACTATAGGGTACCGGCCGGCCTTATCGCTATGAGCGATCTCTTCCAGGCAAGCCAAGTAGAAAGAGACGTAACGATTAATTATAAACTATACAGCGTGCAAAAAGTGGGAAACTTACTAATTACTTAATATTACTATTATTATGACTATATTAAAGAACGTGAACTTTCGTTACGGGAAGGGAGTTCATAATCAAACAATACGTCGGGTTTTCAACTAGATTTCTTTTTTGTTTTAGACTTTGTAACTAAATATGTACAATTTGGTAAATTATAAAGCTTGAAATGACTTTGGTTATTATTGATAAATGTTTTATACAGTGTTGTTGCTAGCTTACCATAAACAAAGATGGTAAAAAATGCAAATGGAAAACGCTATGCGTTCATAACTTGGGGCACAAAACTCTCAAAAGATAATTATACAATCACCAAGGTGGCAGCTAGTCCCCCGCGATGTCGCACATCTGGCGGCACTAATTACAGACTACTGTGCTACCGCCTATTATAATCTATATTCTACTACAATTTTAGGATACTATAAACATTTAAACTATATCCACAGCTTTTATGGCATTGAGATGTTTCAGAATTCGTTTTATATTAATTATTTGGCTTTCTCGCTAACTAATAATAATTGAAACATTTCAGTTTAGTTTTATTAAACCATATTTTAAAATTCAACGGTTTTTTTACAAAACGCTATATTCTCTTTTTGATTTCACTTGATATGAAATACAGTAGTATACTTTTTAGAATCCTACTGGTCATAGAAAAGACACTAAGATAATTTGCATTTAATTTGTCCAGTCGCGTGAACTAGATATAATATGCTTAGTATTGTGTTATTGATCTTAAATCTCGTTATCGCATCGACCAGTACCTACACATCACATCAATCACTATTAACGCCTTAAACGCGAATATCGGAGTCACAGACAGACCATGGCTGCTGCAGAGCTTCCGAAACGACACTTAAAAAAATCTACTGATATATTACGCGTTTTAAACCGTTTAAAATCTATTATTTTATAGCTTAAATTATTTTAAACCAAAATTATGTATCTATTCTTTAATATATACATTACTATCATCTAGTAATATTATTACTATCACAATAAAACGTTAGTGCCACTACTTAAGCAAAGGACGCCGTAAAACATACGAGTATATGCGTATAGAATAATGAGAAGATAAATATTCTTTTCCCCCTCTCGCTTTAGCTAACAAGGGTCGCGTGTTTGCTTCCCAATTTGGGAGTCAATTATCACTGGGTTGCTAACGACGACAAAACCCCGGATTTAATAGACTTTTATGCTACTATTACTATTTTGTAGAGAACTTAACAATAGTGTTAGTGCTTTGTTTTTGTCTGATTACTCACTTGATATGAATGTTATTATATAAATGCAACCGAGATGAATCATATACACTGTCTGTAGTTTACGCGAGTAGTACACATTTAAAGAAAACGGTTAAAAACGCAATTTTAACGGTCGAAAACGCCACGTTTCGGATGCTTTGCAGCAGCCGTGGTCACGTGAAGTCAAAACAAAGAGATGAATCATTCTGTCTGTCTGTAAGCACAGTATAGTCAGTGGAAAGTCGCGAATTTAAGCACTATAGATAATGGGTTGAACTACGTGTCGTGCTTAAAAGACCGTCTATAGACGAATTAAATAGTAATAAGCAAAAATAATCGGTTCGCCCCATGCCCCATATCGCCAAGATTTCAATACTATCTATAAAAAGTATTAAATTAAAGATCAAGTAGTAGTAAGTAGTTCTTTCTACTTTATTTTCATGTTTTATAAAACTACAGTCTATACTTACTTTCTATAATTTTACCCTTTTGTTCACTCTTCCATCAATATTAAATCACTTCTCTCATTAACATTAATATCGATATTTCTATATTTAAAGGGAATTTGCTTAACAAAAATTTACCTATATTTGTTTTATGTTGGTCTCGTTAAGTGCAATTAATAATATCGAAATATCCTTTAAAAACTATATTAATACTTGTTAAGGAGCCTCGTTAAATTAAGACACACTTCAACAAATGACACGGTTGAAATGAGGGACGATTTTAAACTCCATTAATTTGATGGGTTGTGAAGATTTTTTGTTGACCCCCACCGAGTGTTTGACTTCGGTTATACCCGCTTTTTTGTCTAATTTCATCATTATATGGACTTCAGAGCCTTTTAAACTGTCTAGGTTACATACATTTTTGGTTAACATAAAAATAAACTATAAAACGTAATATATGAATAGCCATCAAATTTTAGGTTATTAAATTTCATTTATATGTAGTTAATCTATATACAAACGGACAATAAAAATAAAATGTTTACAACAGTTATAAAAAGAGTCGTCTACAATTCTATGAAATATTTTATCAAACAGTTCCTAAAAACATTCCCAACGTCTTGATATAAATTGTTTGGGTTTCTTAGATGAAGGGAGCAGTCGAACATCGATATAAACATTAAAATACCAAAGATAAAGTGAGGTAGCCACTTAATAGGGTCGTTAAGACCATAAATTGACCCTAAATAAATCAATCACCGGAGCTCATCAAATTTAAATCTGATTACGAGTCGATGAGGCATTTAAATTAATAATGAACTATACGACGAACACTTAATGTTAAAGGCCCTGTATTCGGGCCCCTAAAAAAATATTTTTATTTGCTATACTCACCAGACAAATCGGCATGTCTAAATTTTGTCAACTTTCACATTTCAATAAGACACATTTAACGGTTTAAAACATAACTTGTTTTAGTTATAGTAATCCAACGTTTTGCACTACAACGACTAATACATTTCGGGTTTTAAACCGTTAAAAGTGGTTACCCGTAAACTACAGACAGACTTTATGCTTTGCAAACTCTTATCCACTTAGCAAATGCCCTAAATTCTTCCTGAATTGATATGAATCAAATATATTTTACATTTTCATTATTTGTATTTAATAAGTTTCTTTCCTGAAAAATCTATCTCTTTATAACTTTTTACTGAACACCCTTGAATGTAGATTATTTGTTACATATTTCAAAAAATAAACTACTAAAGTACGATATAGCGCCTATAAAAAAACAAATACTTAGTTAAGCATTATCAATATTCAGAGCCCCTGTTTTTACCACTCCGTGCCTGGCGTAACTATTAAATTTTGATGGATTGTGAGGTGGCCGGCCGGCGACACGAATCGGCATCAAACGCTAGCCGACTCATTAGCTAAAGAAAACACGCCCTAGTTGTAGTAGTCTTTTATTGTTTTGGCTCATTTTAATACAGCCTCGAATTTTTTATTGCGCTCGTGAAAACGAGAGTGATGTTGAAACTTGATGCACCTTTTATTAACTCTTTAATTGACTTTAAATAAAACACTTTAACGGTTTAAAACGCGAAATATATTAGTTAGACTTGTTTACAAATCATTTTTTTCACAATCCCCTCGTGATCACGACCGCTGCAAAGCATTCGAAACGTCGTACCGTAGATGAAGATAATTTTTAAACTAGCTTAATATATATATATATATAAATTATAATATATATATAAATTATAATATATATATATATATATATATAATATATATATATCGCGCTTCAAACCGTTAAAGTGTTTCATTTAAAAGCGTAATACTCGCGTAAACTACAGACAGTATTTCATTTTAGATTTATGCAATATAGCAGTCAATAGTGATTAAAAAGGTTTAAACATCCTTAGAGTGGATAGTCTTCTTTAAAGCATATAAACGTATAGTTAAGTACTTAAAGATTGTAGAAAATATCTGTGACCGTCCTGAAATTAAGTTAAAACTCAATCAAGGATAAAAAGGATAAAAGTTTCTTCAGGTGAAAACGTTTAAAACGAAGTAAAATAAACGCAAAGCAGCCCTTAATATTCGCCTATTAACTAAACATAATTAATTTAAATCATCCCGCCGGTGAGCCTCGAGGGAGGTGCTGCGCTAGGGTTGTCAACATTCATAAAATTAAGGCTTAATTATTAATAATTTTCAATTAGAAAGGCAGCGACACAGATGTCTGAGGTCTCAAAAATGATGTCTGATACTATTAAATTTTATTCAAATCAAACTTACACTTTCATACTTACTTTCATCTTTGTATACTTCGGGTATTGTAATTCGCAGACTGAATTACTTTTAATATGTAATATTTAGTTTCGTTCTATTATAGATCAATATAATTAAGGAATAAAACATTAATTTCTTTCACAAATTGGTGCAAATGGCAGCCCTAATTCGAAGGGTGAGCAGGGGACATGCCGGGGCAAGCAGGGGAGGGGTTAACAAAAAGCAACGTTTTAATTTTAGGAAGCCATCCGCAATGGGTGAGCCGTGCTCGGATTCCACTTTTGATTTACTCCCTATTATTTCGTGTAGAGACACCATGCTATCGAGGTGTTAGATCGTTAACACAGACTAAAAACGTTTTTTCCTTCATCGTTTAGATAAGTGTAAGTAACTAATTTTTCTGACACAAATACAAGATTGAAAGGAGTATTTTTTACAAATGACAAGTTTTTAATAAATAGTCATTATTAAGTGCTGCCTAATGTAGATGCCAAATATAGAGTACACATTTAAATAAAACTCGTTGAACGGTTTAAAACGCGAAATATATCAGGTAAACTTATTTTTACTACGAGCTGACGTTTCTGATGTAGTTCAAATAAATTGTAAACAAGTTTAACAAATACATTCGCGTTTAAACATTAAAAATGTTTTATTTGAATGATACTACTCGCGTAAACTACAGACAGTACTAACATAATTTTCTTTTTTACAAATAAAATTCATTTAAATAAAACACTTTAACGGTTTAAAACGCGATATATTAGTTAACATTAGACATCCTCCATCTTTAGTCTCCCCGTGACCACGGCTGCTGCAAAGCATCCGAAACGTCGGGCCGAAGTTAAAAATCACTTTCAAATAAGTTTAACTAATATATCGCGTTTTAAATCGTTAAAGTGTTTTATTTAAATGTGTACTACTCGCGTAAACTATAGACAGTATTTAAATAAAATTCATATCACATTTCCCCCTTTTTCACTCATAGGAACGGCATATATGTGTATAAACATTTTGGGTCATAAAATAAATCGCATTAACCCATTTCTATAGTAAGACATGGTCATCGTACTCCCCACGCGGTGTTATTCTAGACGAAATTAAGTTTCTTTTTTGTCTCCCAATGTTGTTTGACGGATTAAGAAATATGTCTTTTTATGAGCGTCGTAACTTAGAGGTATCTTTTATAGTTAATCCGGAGGAGTAATGATGACAATTTAAATAGGTTTTATTAACGACGCGGTAGATTACAAAACGGATGGTCGGTATTTGTAATAACCGACTTCCTTTGAACTTATAAATCTATAAGCGAAGCGAGTCCCACTGGGGAAGGTATTTCAGTGATCGTGTATTTTATACGTCCAAGTTGGCTATAAAGCTTTACATCAAAACCTGTTCACGTTGTCTTTTCCAATTCTCATTTTGAATTGTCTAATTCATATTTTATAGTTGTAACTGAAACAATAGAGGACCAAGCCAAGGGGAAATGGAGAATAAGCGATTAAAACCGTTTTATTTAAATGTGTACTAACTACAGGCACTTGGTACTGAAACGAAGAATGTTGATGAATTTTGAATTTTATCGTAATGTATTATTATTTAAGTAATTTTTACTGCTAAATATTTGAATTAGGTATGTAAACGAGTTATAAGTTTTTGATATATTTCTCCCCAATCACTGAATTAAGGATTTCTCTCGTGTATGCGACGAATTTGAATAAAACTGAAAGCACTATATACTATAGGCAACAACATAGCGGCGATGTTGTAACTCAAACATTTCATTCTAAATTAACCTTTGCGTTTATTGATGGCTCGATAATTGGGTTCTTTACGCACTGCGACGTTAAAGTTGTGCTCTTATAACGATCCGGATAAACTTTAATAGAGAAAACTAAGACTTAATTAAAAAATTACTGAGGGTTTAGTACTAGATAGATCATGTACATCAAGTATATGGACAGTTGATATGGACTAATTGCATGGCTATTTATTTACTTACTATTCGATTCCCACCGTATTTAACCTGTTTCTAATAAATTTATAAATGAAAAACTTTGAAGTTTATCCGCGTTACGGATTCCGTCAGTGGATTTCTAAATATTCAATGCCGAAGTAGATAGACAGCGCATCACGTTAAGACGTTATATAGCTGGGGTATTTTACCTATCATCATATTATTAAAAAGATAATGTACATTTAAATAAAACAGTTTAACGGTTTAAAACGCGATATATTAGTTAAACTGATTTGAAAATGATTTTTAACTTCGGCCCGACGTTTCCCTAATATATCGCGTTTTAAACCGTTAAAGTGTTCTATTTAAATGTGTACTACTCGCGTAAACTATAGACAGTGTTTAAGATAATGTACAGTAAGTAAGCACCGAGCTCTTAATATCCCGAACCCATTCGCTGTAGGCAGCGGGGAGGGGGACAAATCACACAAATAAACAATCAAATAAAATCACTAAAGCACTCATCGACCACTTAACTGTCTACCAACTTTTATTTAACGTTCCGAAAAATAACATCGATCTCTAACACCATCTCAATAGAGCTCAAATTGCCGCGACTCGCTTTCCGCTACTAACAGACATTGTATGCAGCAATATCTTTGTGTTTCCAGCACTTATTTAAACGCTAGTGATGTATATTTGTCGATGTTTAAATAAGATCTTCTACGAAGTGGATTGAGAAGTTAATATGACACGAATAATGTATCCGCGTGTATAGATTTTTAAAAATACTATTTTATTAGGTTTTCAAGAGTTTAGGACTGCGAATATAGTTTCAAAAGGTAATACTTACTGACGTAATAATCGTGAATTTGTATAGATTTAATGTCGATATCGATAAATATGATTGTATCGCTTCCCATGCCTAGTTCTTGATCCCTTACAGTTTTGACAAAACCCCGTTCACTTGACGAGAGAGAAATAATACGCAACATCAATCGAGGAACAGAGATGGAAAGAAAACACGATGATATAGGTTTTGTGTTCGATAGAATGGGTTAAATTGGTCCTTTAATAAACGTAGGGTTGCCAGGGTGCTGTACTTATCCTTTGAATAACAATTATTTAAGAAATAATACACGGCAATTAGGGATAAAACCTTTTATATGTTTTGGTAGCTAATATAAACGAAAACATGTTTACATGGAAAGTCAGGATAAGATATAAGGAACACATACATTTCGTAATTATCTCTGTGTGTGCTTTATTTTAGCTACAAAATCTTTGAGAACAACGATAGAAGCAACAAAGATATAGATTCAAACAAAACGAAAACATACCTTATGTGCATAACTTTTAAATAATACTCGTAGTTCACTCGATGATAGTCAAAATACCCCAGTCCTATAACATCAACACGAGATGCGCTGTCGAGCTTTAGCTTTGGATATTTAGAAATCCACAGACTGAAAGTGAAACGCGATTAAACGTCACTTTTTTCATATATGGACGGTAGTTTGTGGCTCGGACGGAATTTCGATATTCCTACCGCCCATTTGATATCCATGTTTTCAGGCGAAGTCCCACATGTTTCAGAACAATTACAAATTTATTAGAAACATGTTGGAACTTGGGATTGGAAACCACGACCCGTACATTATTAGCCATACATTGTTACCATGACACCAACGAGCGATTGTTTAAATAAAACACTTTAACGGTTTAAAACGCGGTATATTAGTTAAACTTATTTGAAAATGGTTTTTAACTTCGGCCCGACGTTTCGGAGCTTTGCAGTAGCCGTCTCGGGGAGACATCCTCAATTTTAGTCTCCTAATATATCGCGTTTTAAACCGTTAAAGTGTTTTATTTAAATGTGTACTACTCGCGTAAACTATAGACCGAGCGATTGTTTGATAATTGTTTTATAAGGGCAACTTTAAACAGTCTCCGCATGTAAGTGAACTTACAGCGTTCATGTTAATTTACATGGAATGAAAGAACAGAGAGAGACTAAGTTTCTTCTACCACTTAGAACGTTACAAAGGAAACCAAAGATAGGTATTTCATTTCCCAGGACTATTTTGTCTAAAGCGATAGTAACTAAAATGCATTAAAACACTAAATCAAAGCGTTTCGCGGTTCAAAGTCGAGCGATTACGAACCTGTTATACGGCTACATTCAGTCCATTTCTCGCCAATTATTCCTCATGTCACACACACTCTGTCAAATAAGAGCATCGTTAAATAAACTTTATTACCACGGTATAGAGTGTCTTTTAACTTGAAACAGTTGTATCAAAATAGAAATGATACAAACCATACAATCGTTCGCAAAATGGAAAATCGACTATCGAGTGTTGGTTTAAGATTGCGTTTGGATTGGCGCGAAGATCAAAGAGCTATGTGGGTACTTCAAATAATATGACGATGCTCGAAAGTGGACGTTAAGGGGAAGCACGACCAAATTATTATATGTGATGTTCTGTCAACCTGTCTGTCATTACACGTATTGGAAGTATCGTGATTGTCCCCTTCTTTTCTGGCACGCACGAAAAATATAAGGAAGAATACATCTACAACACAGTTTTACTATAACGTCTAACGTAGTTTTTGTAAAATTATAAGATAAAAAAATAAAAGTTTAAAACGCGAAATGTATTAGTTAAACTAATTTACAAATTGTTTTCCACTGAACTGTTTTGTAACGTTCCCTTAGGATTCGACTTCGCGACCTCCTTTCAATTGACTACACTGCAAGTGCAATATACCTCGTTAAACAAGAAAGGCGGTTGTAAAAAAAGTAATGCAGATAATAACAGACTATTCGATTAGCCTGTATAATTTTTCTATGATAGAGGAGGATAGACAAACACGGGGGTTGATGGAAGGTGGAACTCGCCATATAACATCTAAACTTAATACGATGGACCTATTTTAATTTTGTATATTCAGAAATACATAGACTATAACCGAAACGCGAGTACTCCACGGTTTTTTCATGTGGTTGAACTTCGATATTTCTACCATTATACCAACGAGCCTGTCGCTCTTTAGTCTTTGATATAATGGCTCCCACCCGCCCTTAAACGCTGTATTAGTGTAGTGTGTAAGTTAACGCTCGACCGGCGATACATTCAATGCGCCATGCATTGTCGAGGAAGTTGACACTATTGTCTAAGCTTAAACTAAAGTGTTTTGACTCAATGATTCCTGTAGTTATTTCTATGAATCATCAATTTAACTTGTCTCCTTTATATTTTACTAGATGTGCTCGCGACTTCGCCCGCGTAGAACAGTCAGTTTCGGCATTAATATTCGTTTTTGCCTTTTCTTCATCTCTATAAAATTAAGCTATCGTCCACGAGGTCCCGTCGTTCTTGCATGTTAAACTTAAAAGATAGACATATATTCTCCTGGACACCGTTTTAGATGATGTCAAGAAAAAACATTCCTTAATACACTTCTACATATTTTGTTTTCGTGAATTGTTTTCGCAGCGTGTGCAACGGAAGACCTCAAAGATGAATATTTATTTCTCTTTTTTTTCCACATTCCCCTCTATTTCTTCGCTTCTGTAGGTCGCTAGGCTTTAGGCTGCAAACAATAGGAGCGAAGAAACAGTACAAGATACCCAAGAAACAAGTATAAAAGGATTATTCTTCGATTTATAGTAATAATATTTCCTCGAAATACTACATATAACAAAAGAACAAACAGGTCAGCTATTAATCTATGTAACTCGCAAGTAGATGTGACAAATAGATTTTTATTACAAACTTAAGAACACACAGGAAAACGAATAGAGAAGTTTAACAAAATATAAGCTATCTATTTAATAAACCTTTTATAGTAACTTTTGTTTATAAAAGGACTAGCTCATCATCAGTCAATAAACATTAAAAGCACATATATCGCTAGAAGGCAAGAATATATCTCATTTACTTATATGAAAGACGCATGTTATAATGTGTTAAAAGGCAAAGGGGGTAGTCGGACGATTACGAAAGAGGACTCGCTATAATACACGTAGCCAAGGATTAACTCAGCATAGATTTTCCCTTCGTCTTGTGGAATCGTGATGTATTATTCACTAGTAGGGCTGCCTCTCGCCGAAAACTAATCTGTATTTGTTTTGCGAGATTGTTTGCGCTCGTTTATAAAACTAAACAAAACACAAAATATAATCACTGTAAAACGGTTCGTAGGTTACAAAGTTTTCTGGTAATTTAATGAATTACGCAATAAGAGAGATCTAGGGTATGAAACAACACGGTACAGTATAAATATTTAAATAAAACACTTTGAACGATTTCTAGCGCGAAAGTGCACTTAGTTTTAACTGCGACCCCACAACCGTAGTTCAAATCGTTAATCATATTTTATTTATATGTGCACTACTCGATTATATAATTAGAAGATAAAGGTTATTTACATTGAAGTATTTTCTGTAGTACTACAGCAGAAATAACCTTTCTTTCTAATAATAACGTATACATATATACATTACAAACTTACTATATAGTGTCCAACGACGCTGTGAAGTCATCGCCTCCCTTTTTTAGATCTTCTGGGGTTATTTAAACCACAATACATATCGATAATATCTATAATAAATAAATCATTACAATTTCATTCTTATCTTTTCAACAACTTCACAATTCACGTCTGTCTATCTCCGTCTTTACTAATTTGTATTAAAAATATATATGTTTATAAGCGTCATTACTTATATGAAGGGCCAGCCCTAGAGCGGGTTAATTAGCGCCCTCCGGGGGCCCTCACTGTTCCCTCTACAATAACGACAGAGCTCTTCGCAACGTTACGAGTTACTACCCACGCTATGCTTTTCATATTTTTACAAATCCACAACATTCCGCTTTTCATCTTCACGTTTACTACATAATAGAGATATTATCGTTGAAATATTTTATTTTATTTAAAACTAAGCATGGGAGTGTCATCATCAAAATTCTTCTGACGACGTGTTTGGAAGACAACATATTTCCAAGAAACATCAAAGATACACAGAAAGAACGAATGTTAATCGCCTATCAAAACATTATCGGGTCAAATCCACCGATGAAATGTAACGCGTTAACGAATAATATATTAGCATGTACTTGTGCACATATATAGCGGAGCTATCACAAAGCTACAATAAACACAATGCAATTAAATTTGTTGATAGCTGTTTCTGCAGGAACGGAAGTAGCTAATTAGAAATACATTTTCAATTACACGTTTCAAAGACAATTTTAGAAAAGAAAATACCTAAATTTTTAGCAATTTTGGAACAACACATCGACGATATTTAATAGGATTACGTAATATTAATTGTGTAATGCATCGTTACAGTGTACAGTTGTCTAATGTAAAATCGTTACAGTTTATTAAAACTATGGGCTTCTCATTTTTGTAATGTAGTATTTTACCTACATTACAAAAATGAGAACCCCTTCTTATATCATCTAAACAGGATGCGCTGTCGATCTGTTTTGGCTTTGGATATTTAGAAATACAGATTGAAACCAAATCGTAAATAAACTTCATGGCTTCTTCATCTATGGACGGTGATTCGAGACTCGGACGGAATTTCGATATTCGTACCGCCCGTTTAATATCCAGATTTCCAGATAAAATCTAACAAAAATGTCAGAATATTAATCGTACACACTACCATTACACAAACGAGCCCTTTACCACACCACTTTATTTATACTATATGCTGAGCCAAGTTTTAAATTCGCTGGAAAACAAACCTAATTCTGTAAACTCGAAATCATTAAAAACAAAAAACGAAATCTTTCAGCAGAACGCGTTCATTAGCTATCTGACTTATTCGTGATGGCTGCAGAATTCACATCGAAAATATCACTAATTCCTGTGAATCCATTTTTCAATGATGTCGACACCTCAGCGGTGCTCGAAACAGGACAACTTCTGGGAATGAATAGAGGTTTTATGTGGGATAGGAATATTGAAAAGTTTAACATGACTTCTACGAATATGTGATTTCTCATATCGTAGAATGGAACATTTATTACGAAATTAACCTAGTCAACTTACAATAATAAAGAGACTAAGTTAGATTATAACAAATAATTATAATAACAATTGAATTTGCGATCTCCTACTTACTTATAATTATTTTTCAAACATTTTCTTCTACTTAGAAGAAAATGTTTGAAAAATTTTATATGTCTATCTATTAAGATTAGCTGGCAAGGACGATGGGAAGGGACGCGACGTCGTGGTTAACAGCTTAAGTAGATAAAGATGACGGAGTTTGCAAAACTTAATTTGGATGCTCAAAATAACGATTCTCGCGGACGAACGCGAACGCGGACGTTGTGGTGTCGAGACATACACTTTTTATTGAGTCGGTCAGACAAAGAGATATTGTAACTAAGCAATACCTGTGACAATACCTCGTGAAATCGATACTCATTTTGTCCTCTGTAATGAATAAGCACTTGATTCAGCTTTGAGTTTCACCCCAATCGTAAATGATCTGAGTCAGTGGTGCTCAAACTCAATTTGTTTTTTGTTGTTTATTTTATTGTTTTTAGTTTATTTAATTGTATCACGAGTTTGTTTACTTTAAGTAGCGAGGCGTAAAAATCGTGTAGCATTTATTTATGTCGAGGATTTCCAACTGATGCAAGAAATTATTTCTATTCTAAAAATCGAAAACATATTGAAAAAATTTTCGACTCGGGCAGGACTTTAAAAGAAACTCTTTAGTTATTATTTACAGGTGCCTGTTCCTGCCAGGTAGAAATATATTTAATAGTATGTTATTGTTTCCATTTTGTTCAGATAAGTTAGCAATTTATATAGAGCCCGTTCTAACAGTTGATTATCTGAGGTTATATTTGAACTCCGCCCACTGCTTAAAACTAGAATCCTTGATTTTTAACACATCCACTTTAGAAACATCGGGCCGAAGTTAAAAATCTATATAAAAAGTTTAACTAATTAATCGCGTTTTAAGGCGTTAAAGTGTTTTATTTAAATGGTACACGTTTAAATTTTACGTGTACACGTTTAAAAACACTTTAACGCCTCGCGTAAACTATAGACAGTATTTAATTACATCCACTTTTTCTTAATGTATATTATATATAAAAAAAATCGCTATTTTCATTTACTAAGGGGTAATAATTAAAAAAAAAAATGAAATAATTTAAAGTATCCACTAACTAACAACGCAGGAATCCAACCCACAGATATGAAATCACATTAAATTAGTACAGCATTCTGCTGTGTAAATAACCTTGCAACTACCGTGAAACAGTATCTATTTTAAAACTTTGGAATATTTTTATTATAAACGTCGCTCCATTATTTTCCCTCGTGTAAGTGTGAGCACCGCTGGCTTGGGGCACGCCAGCCTCGGCCAGGATCTACTGCACTGATAACGCACGTCTGACGCCTGAGCGCCACTCGTCAGCCGAACGACACGCACTGATGACGCGTCATTTTAATTCTCCATTATTTTTAGGGTCGCTTTAGATGTTTGCAATATCTCTTAAAAGCCATTGTCGCTAATTTTATGCTTTTGGTGGCATTAGGCAAACCGTTAAATATCATTTATTTGACAACTTAGCAATCGTAAAAATGACAGTTATAATTATAGGTTTATATAATAATTCCATATTAGGTATATTAATAATAGCTATGTCGAGTATTTGGATATTTGTCCGCGTTCCCGATCACCGCAGTTCTGTGATTGACATGCGGTTTATGGTAATATCACGCGCTACGTGTGTATGTTATAATTTAACATACGAATAACAACATATACATTATATATATTGGTATGTGACGATTGCGGTGCAATGGTATGCAAATTGTAGAGTCGTATATAACTGCAGTATTTATAAAAACATACACATTATAATACTTTGAAAGAAAATACAGTGCATTCAACTGTAAATAAAACACTTTAACGGTTTAAAACGCGACATATTTCAATTAAACTTGTTTGAAAATTATTTTTAACTAAGTACAGCCCGACGTTTCGGGTGCTTTGCAGCAGCCGTGGCCACGAGGAGACTTAAAAATAATTTTCAAACAAGTTTAACTAAAATATATCGCGTTTTAAACCGTTAAAGTATTTTATTAAAATGTGTACCACTCGCTTAAACTACAGACAGTGTTGCATTCAACTTACTATTAATTGCTTAAAGTTATTTTCTTATCTATGGGATTATTATTTGAAGTTACTAAAATAGGCATGCGATGTAATAAATAAATACATTTATATTTATTTACTAAATATTACATACAAAAGATGCCTTTTTTAAATATGTGTAACTACTACAAAAAAATTTTTAAAAGTCCTGTTAACTAAATAAAAAAAAATTAAACGTTCTTCTATATGATTTTAATCGTTCACTTAATTTAAATTTTATTTATATTTTACAAATTTTAGTATACTTACATTCTAAAGTTCAATACATTATTTAAAAAAAAAAGTATATTATTTACCCTCTACCAAACAAACAATAATGTGGACTACAAAAATACCACCACGTTAGTAACACCCGCCTTGCGACTTAAGTAAACTTCATACAATAAGATATAATAATAATAGAATATAAATTATAGGCCGATTATTATTAACTAGGGTATTATAATCGAGGCAATCGCATTAAGACCGATTTAACATCGATTATAAAATCTTAAATATCAATTAAGTTCGTGCACCGTCGAATCGAATTAAAATACAGAATCGATAAGGAGCCGATAAGATGTTTATCTCGACAAGCGACCACCAAGGAGGCATTTGCATAAAAATCTCGCCGACGCGTTAATTGATTGTTACATTCTATTCGCTTACAATTAACGCAATTTATTCCGATACTCATTTCGGATTGCTAGGGATGGGTTGAGGGTTTTAACCGAACCCGACATTCGATTGAAAAGACGTTCGAATAAAACGATTTACTAAAACAATGTTGTCAATAAACGTGCAGTTAAAATTTGTTAAGTAATCTAAATATACAGTTTTAACGTTAAAAGTATTAGTAAGTGGATAAGTCCTTCATTAATATAAATTAATTAGATGACATTGTATTACGCTTAACATTATATTCACTATTTCATTATTAAAAGCCAAATTTCATTTGAAATCTATTTAAATATAATATTTGTTTATCTCTTTATAACTACTATATTTACTATCTATATATATACTATCGTTTATAACTTTTTCATGAACCGCGTTTTTGAACTCAGTCAAAGATTGCGTTCGAACTCGGATTCGACGTGCTCGTCGACGTCACAGTAGAAATGTTGGCTCAAGATCAATAGGTCATGAGTGGACCCCAGGGTCCAAATGTTTCTAAATAACTTTTTATTTGGATCTTAAATGGATGGTAGTAACATCGAAGTTCCGTCCGGGTCACAAACCACCATCCACAAAAGAAAAGCTCTTATTGGAATTCCAAATATCCAAAGCCAAAATAGGGTACAGTACTTGGTTAGATCTTATATGGCTGGGGTATTCCACCTTCCATCGAGTGAATCCCATACTTGCCTGTTCTCGTTTAATGTATAAATACATAATTATTGCCCAACACTAGTTCGTACATTTCACGTTAAAGGTAAACCACGCATCTATTAGGATAATTCCGTGTCCACAGGAGCTAATAAAGGAGTGCTATATTTGCTGGCTCATTAATGAATAGCGTGTCCTGCCATTTACTTAAATAGTATTTGCTATTAGTTCGATCGACTTACATTAGTTAAACGTTCCTTTTGATTGACGAATAAACATTATTTTGCATCTTTTGTCTGGCCAAAGAAATTATTAATAAATATTTATAGAGTCTCAATTTGTCGTTCGTGTTATTTTGTTAAAGATGCTTTCGGTACGTTTGTTTATTCACTCTAAAATCCACCATAATAGCGAAAATAAACTTACTTTGTACTTCAAAATGGTTATGTAAAGTGAACGTCTAAAACTTACTTTAAAAAGGTAAAATATAAAGGTCTATTGTCCTTATTTTAGTTATTTGTTGGTATAACCCATTTAGATCTCAAACAGATTTTGTTATTGCATTAAGATATACACATTTTCTTTGTATTTAGCATATTAAGTAAACCAGCTGACATGTTTATAACTGCGTATGCTCAAAAACTAACTTCGTTACTTGCTACATTCTATAAGAAACGTCTATTATTCACAAAATATTGACCAACCGAAACATCAAAATATTACGACATTACAAATATCTGACGAGGCCCATCCCACTTGATAAGCTGCCAAATTGTCGATTTACAGACGTGCGCCAATCGTCTGGTCGCATTCTTGTGGCCTAGAAACATTCGGCCAATCCGCGGCGGACACAATTTGCCCACGCGCATGTTTCGTTTGCAATTCAATTAGGGACATAGTTAATAGTTGGGCAGTTTACGTGATGTGTGCTTTAATATTTCAATTTGCCTACGTGATCGTAGTCTTATGGATTTACTATAATTTTCATTCGTCCAGCGATTCTCAAACATATATCATTGACAGACAGTTTGATAGACTCCTCCAAAATTTTAAATTTAAATATCAACTTGAACTAAAGCTGAGTAAGACTTGAAAACTATAATATTTTTTACATGGCACACGACACTATATAAATTGAAAATCGATTATAAATTAAAAAAAATTACCAGACGGGCTGGACTTGAAATTACATTGCTCGAGAGATGCATTTACCAATAGGTTGAAAAAAATATCGACTATTATGTGTTCGACTCAGTAGCTCAAAAGTTAAAGCAACAGCACGGAACGCTGACGATTCCGATTCACGTCCTGCCCAAGCCTTCATATTTTTCAATTTATAACCGACGTTTTAACAAGTCAGACTTTTCTTTCATTTTGGGTTCCCTGGAGGTGATCTGTTACCGAGCATAGAAGTCTTCTTGGTATTTTAAGTAAACTAAGACCTCTCTTAAAATACATAGTTTGCTTTCATCTAGAACAGTATTCTTGGAAGCTCAGGTGGATATAGAGAGGCATTTCATAGAATAGTGAATGGTGCATATAATTTGGTTTAGTGCCAACAACACTTAAAGCAATCTCCGAAGCCAAAAACTGCACTAACGATTACATTAAAAGGTAGATAAACCATCTCATTGAAAATGGACGCTCAAACGCATTCAAAAATATCTACTCCCGTATAATAAAAAATGTTTGGCCTATATAGGTAGATTATTCAAAAGTACAGATAATATGACATAGCATGTATGTATGTATTAATGTATATGTATTAAAATTATTTGTGGAAGAGTAAATACAACTTGGGTACTTGTATTTCTTAGTTTTGGTGCGTACGAATACTGTGATTCACCTACAAAGTAGGTATGTATCTAGTATCTACTTTTATCCTTCAAAGGCACAAAAACCGCACTTAAAAAATAAAAACCCATTTTATGGTCCATACATATTAGTGTAAGTTTGCTGATTGATTGTATTTATAAGCGGATAAATTAAATAAAACACTTTTAAAATGTGGAATATATTTTGAACATATACAAATTTTTTAGCTACAGCCCGACGTTTCGGATGCTTTGCAACAGCCATCGTCATGGGGGAACATAATAAGATCTTTATTTAAATGTTTACTACTCGAGTAAGTGACGGTCGATACTAAAGCAGGTAGTTGTTTTAAAATTTATACCCTTGCCGAACGAAACGTTATATTGTTTTCCCGAAAATCGAAACCAGAGTGTCTCGCAAATAACTCTTAATTCACGATAAATTTTATTCCTTATGTTACCCACACTGACCGTACTACTATGAGTTCTTTTCAGTATTCGATCACCAAATGAAATGTCATTACGAATATTGAACGAAAATATTCGATGATTTTTGGCTGCGATGAAATTGGCGAACGCTTTAAATAATTACTGATCAGATCATTAAACTGGAACGCCCATAAAATATCAATATTTAATGCGAGCCTTTGTGCCGACGCCGCATTATCATACGAACCGGTTTTTAAATAAACATTGCGTATGTGTTAATTGTCTAGGCACATATCAAACCCCGATAAGTCACACCCATCCCGAAACTGAACTATGAAGGGCGCAAAATTTGATTTAAATTTTTTTTTTTGATATTTTATACCAAAAAACGGAACCCCACAAAAAAACAAAAAAAAAAGGGTAAAATAAACAAATTTTTTTTAAAACCCCCCTGTCTTTTAATAAAATAAAATAAAACCCAACTAAGTCCCCCCTGCCCCCCCCCCCCAAAATTTTGTTTCCCGGGGGGGTGGGTGGTTGGTGGGTGGTTGGGGGGTTGGCCCCCCCCTGCCTTTTTTTTTTTTTTTTTTTTTTTTTTTTGGGGGGGAAAAGGAACTCCGAGGTAAGAACCTGCTGATGACGAAGTAAGAAGATGTTCTATCAAAGGTTGTATAATTTCGAAAAGATGACCAAAAAGTAAAGCTCTATTAGAAAAATGCGACAAACTCATTGGTCTCATAGTAGTGACTACGATTCTATAACATTAGGTATAAAAAATTTTTCAAAAACATGTTGGCACTTCGACTAAAGGTATCAAATCCCTCAGTATGAAATATTATACACAATGGTTGGCAAAGTTCCTTTTATAAAATTAGAAAGATATTAAACTAGTTGATGTCAGGGAAGAAGACATAATAAATAATTCCGAAGACTTTGTCTGGAACTTTGTTTTTTTTTTTTTTTAGCAGAACCGACCCTTCCCATCAGATGAAATATAACCCTTAATTACGGGATTAATAAGGATTTGTCAAAACACAAGTAAGTCCTTTAGTTGATTTTCGAATACCCGTTAAGTCCATAGTGGTATTTTTTCAAACTCCGATATAATGCATTTAGTTTCAATCAAACACTGATATGTCCAAACTTTAACATGGTTTTAAAGCATAATATCTTATTAAAACTTTATTTTTATATATTCCTTATACTCACTAACGCCTATATAAATCCCCAATTGCTGAAATTTCCATGAAATACAGTAATCAGTAGCTAAAAACACATTTCTCTCATTTCCCAAGTTTCGTTTATGGTGGACATACCGTGATTTGATATTTGCCTACACAATTGCTAGACTCCTTGCTAGACTCAAAAACTGCTGTGACGAGTAAAAATGACCAAAACTCTATAAAATGACAAACTCATTGGTCTCATAGTAGTAGTCTACGATTCTAAACATTGTATTTTTTCAAAAACATGTGATTGACTTCGACTGGAAATATGGATATTAAGTGGTTGGTAGGAATATTAAAAGTTATGTCAGGGTTGCGAACCACCCTTCCATCAGATGAAAAACCCTTGAAGTTTCATAACGTTTCGGTTTTAGTTGATTTTCGAATCTCTAGAGCCAAAATAGGTCACCGCATCTAGTTAAGTTATTTAGATTAAGTAGTTATTTTAAAAATAGAATGCTAAGACGCCATATTTTAAGTACGGGGGATACCTACTTATTTCCCTGTGACTATGACTGTTAGGCAGCGTCAAGCCGCAGTTAAAATAAATTAAGTGATATATTTTGCGACTTAAACCGTTGAAATTAGCTAGACCTAGCTTTACCAATATGTTCTTATTGGTAAAGCTAGGTCGGATAAGTCGGTAGGAAAGTTTTATTTTATTTTATTCATTATTTTTCTTTATTGTATTCCTAATACACTTCTACTTGATATTTTCTTTAATTAAATAGACCTAGTCACTTAACTTAATTAATCTCACGCTATAACTGTAACATACAGCATATAATAGCTAGACATATACAGTAAACAGTTTAACTAAGCCTTTGATCATATGTCACGCCTCTTACAGCTAATCAACTGAATAATTATGTACATACTAATTTAGTATCGGTAATAATGTCCTTTGACCTGTCTATATATCCCTTTGTTTGGTTATAGTACCAGATAGTATTACTTTTTATTCAAATCCAAACATCGCTGAAAATGACTGGCTGATTCAGAATCTATACATTAAAAAAATAATTACAATGGAAATCCTAAATTCCCTTAAAGAAATTCCTAAATCCTTAAATAATTTGCTTAAATCGATTCAGGAAAATAGATCAAATCATAGATCATAGACAAGATGTAAGTAAAAATTTCTATTGTGTTTTCCGTTTTCTTGTAGAAAATGTAATAATATAAGAACACTGATATGTATATTAGTAATTATTATGTATCTCTGTAAACTTTCTCTCGTTAATAATTACATTAAATTATCCACCCTTGTAGGTTTCCGCTGCATATGCTGCGCGTACGGTTAAAGATACCCAACAAATATGTACGAAAGAATGATTCCTCTTTAAATGACCCTAAAAAATGTACGCGACAGTATATGACAGTATCTTTTAAAATTAACTTGCAAGAACAAATAGATGCGGACTTTGTCGTGGGTTAAATTATTAAATTTATAGAGTTACACGAGGGTAGCATAAACAAAATGTGATGTCCAAAATAACTATTCTATTATTTTTTAATAAGTAATAAATAAAATAAATAAATATTCTACACTGACGATGTCGCTGACACAGCTAATTTGATATATTTATGTATTTGAAAAGTCCACCTGGATTTAGGGCCTATAAAATTAAGAAGACAAAGATAAATTTCCCAAGAAGAAAGTCACATTTATTCCATCTCGATAGTTAAAAAAGCAAGTAGAAAACAAAGCATTTAGACCCGCTGAGCTCAACGATCTTCGCTGAATAATTGTTAGATTAACGAGACTAAGCCATCCCGCCGCGTGAGATAAGCGTAGGGATGTAATCATTTATCGATATCCTTTCGATTTTCATCATTTACTCTTCAATTCGTCAGGCAACATTTTTAGTAGAGTAGGTATTCTCTCTTCACACGAGAAAAATAGAGTTTCAGAGATAACAGTCTATTATTTCAATATTATAAATGCAAGTGCCTTTAAATTTCTCAAAAAGCTATAGAAATTAGATTGAAATAGACCAAGAAATGACTAAGAAGCAATTTAAGTATTATACTTAAAGAGACTATTTGTAACCACTTTTGAGACTCAATGAATGTCTATCCAGAGTTCAATTCAAAGTGCCTATTAAGAACCTAAAGGGATAATGTTTGCAAAAGAAGTAGAAACTAAACTGAGACTGGCTTCTCAAATTGCAATAAAAGCTCTTTGTTTACTT
The DNA here is from genome assembly GCA_963661955.1 of Leptosia nina. Lineage (NCBI taxonomy): Eukaryota > Metazoa > Arthropoda > Insecta > Lepidoptera > Pieridae > Leptosia > Leptosia nina. The sequence goes on from CAVLEF010000007.1 coordinate 5,802,732, forward strand.
TTTATCTATGCAATTGAAATGTGTTTAACTTATGTGTGTACTATGCACTGTTTAAGCTGGTAAAATAGCTCCGAAAATTAATAAATGGTGCGATTCTTCCTTTTATATTAATTATAATTATTCATCAGACCATCCGCTCCTGAATTCTTATGACATTTTTAGATTATAGCAATTTGACTTATGTCGTATAGTATGTTTGAGTTACCATATATAAAATACAATTACGAAAGACTAAGGAAGAATGAACATCTTGCTATAATTTTAACAGTAAAAGTTTCAAAAGAAACGGGCTTCATATTGATCATGGCTATAAAACAATGGCAACATGAATCTGTGAGAACAAACAATGTCCTTTTAAATGAAACACTTTGACGGTTTAAAACGCGATGTATGTTAGTTAAACTTATTTCTTGTATCTCCCCGTGACCACGGTTGCTGTAAAGCATCCGAAACGTCTATTAGTTAAAATTATTTCCCAACAAGTTTAATATACACCGCGTTTTAAACCGTTTAAATGTGTACAATTTGCGTAGGCTACAGACAGCATTTTATTAATATCCTTTCACACATATCGACTGTATAGATCAGAGTGGACATCCCTAAAGTATCCTCCACTAATAGGATCGTGTACAAAGCGAATAGGCACTGATATTGATTGCTCGCTCATCTTATGATGCAGCTGTTCTTTATTGTAACCTAATTACGGCAAACATTGCCAAGTTGCTTTTAGATTTAACAATTGACGTGACTGTTTGGCGTACCCATTCGTTCTCGTCACGTCTTTTGGGTTGTCGGTGATACACCGTCCTAGACATCCTGTCTTTTAACACGAGACTTATCGGATAATATCGAAGTAGGTATAGACATTTTATTGATTAGTCTGCTAGCGATACTTTAATATATGTTATTTACATACTAATAGATTGCATACGACAAACATAAGGCAATGCATATTACAAAGAAAAACAAAAGATTTCACAAGAAATAGTCCTCTACTTTTTTTAGAGCAACAATAAAAACTAACGAACCTACATTTATAAAGCTAATAAATTGTGTAAGGCTTTCACGGCCATCGTTCAGCATATCATTGTCTTCGTCCGCACGTGATGGCAAAACGTCAAGAACCTCTTCTCTTATAAAGCTTTTTGGGGATGACAAAATGAAACGTTTATCAATGAATAAATTCTTATTTATAATAAACGTCCATAATACCATATACTAATTTCCATAGTAATATAAACATATAATTAATGAAAAAAACTTACTTTACTTTTAACGGTTTAAAACACAAAAGGTATTAGTTAAACTCATTTACAGTTAATTTTAACTACGGCCCGACGTTACAACGTGTTTTACCTATTTAATAGTGCTATCCTCGAGTAAACTACAAATAGTACTTAGTATATAATTATAGAAAGCAGTTTGTAAGTTATCATCAAACTTATGAGTTACATCAAATTTCTATGCTTTTCAGCTAACAACCACTTATCTTCTATACTAATATATAAAGCTGAAGAGTTTGTTTGTTTGTTTGAACGAGCTAATCACAGGAACCGCAGATTCTAAATGGAAAATTATTTTTGTGTTAGTTAGAGCATTTATCGAGGAAGGCTATAAAACATCGTCCTGCAAGTAATAGGAGCGAAGATACCGCGGGAAATGTGACAAAAATTGGGAAAATGATTCCTCAGAAACGCCTCGGAAACCCATAAGGCGAGGCGTACGCTGCATCAACGGTTGAAGATACAGAAAAAATATGTATCAGAGGATGATTCCTCTTTAAATGATCTAAAAAAAAGTCCGAGACGCTATATGTCTATCTTTTAAGGTTAAGTTGCGAGAACAACGGAAAGAAACCCGATCGACGTCGTGGGTAACAACAACGAATTTGGACGCCCAAAAGAACGATTATCGCGGACGAAGTCGCTGGCACAGCTAGTAAAATATAAATTTGACTTGTGAAGACAAACAGGAATATGTCTGAACCATACCACCCCTAAAGCTTTGGAAATGGAAATTAAATGAGTTAAGAAAAAATGTATTTTATATAGGTATGTATTGACATTAACAATTAACATTGACAGGTAGGCTGCGTGAAAATAAACAATATATCTTATATTGTAACCAAATACTGCATAGACCAATATCCTAACAAACAGTTGGAAAATAATATGGAGACGTGTGTTTGTTGAACACCATAAAGCTTTTCTGCGTGGAACAGTGGAATTAATTCTGTGTCATTATAAGAGCTTATTTTGTGTGACTTCAGTCTCGCCTGAGGGGTAGTGTAGCGAAGTAACATCAAAAGAGAATTATTGTGCTGTTCATAAACGTGATCTCTCTCCGTTGTATCAAGAGATATAGATAATATATAATATATATAATGAGATTAATTTTCTTTTCAAAGATTTATTTACGTAAAACAAATAATTATTAAATCTATACTAGTATATAAAGCTGAAGAGTTAGTTTGTTTGTTTGGACGCATTAGTTCCAAGAACTATGAGTTCGAATTGAAACATTATTTTTGTGTTGGTTAAAGCATTTTTTGAGTAATGCTGTAGCCTATTAAATACATCCCTGTGACTAATACAAGCAAAGATACAGCGAGAAATGTGAAAAAAAATTGGGAAAATAATTCATCACTGTGGGTTTCCGAGACGCACGCTGCAAAAACAGCTTAAGATACCCAAGATATATGAAATAATGATTTCTCTTCAAATGATATAATAAAGTCAGCAACGCTGTATGTTTACCTTTAAGACGTACGTGTAAGAGCGACGGTAAGGGACGCGTCCGACGTCGTGGGTTACAGCTGATGTTTATAAAGAGGAAGGGGCTAGCAAAAACGGATTTGGAAGCCCAAAATAACGTTTCTCGCGGACGAAGTCGCTTACACAGCTAGTATTTATATATAACAATTGGATATAATTGTGACAAATATACGTTCTAATTTTAAAATCTTCTACGCCTGCTTCGAATTTCATACAATTAGCGTAAAGCAACATTTTGTTGAATTTTTGTTGAATAAAATAACAAAGTATAGTGTGACCTAATAGATAATAAAGAATGTAAAGATATCCTTTGTCCATTGCAATGACTGTAACTAGAAATGGTATTTCAAACGCCACAAGTTTGCTACTTCGTTAATCGATACGTAATCTGTATTTGATAGATTATCGACAAAAAGCACATCACTAGGACACAATTAGCGCAGCTTTGACATGTTACACATAACCTCACAATGTATCTTTGTCTCGTTCGCACGCGCTGGCTTATCTTCCATCTCAGTCACTAATGCGCAATCAATAATAATTATCCTCGTGTTTGCAAGTGGATTGTATTGTGTAATGTGAAGGTATGCGAGTGACCAAACGATCTGATCGAATGGGATATTAGGTAAAAGCAGATACAATGGGAATTCAGTCATTTTCGTTTTAAAAACTACGATGTAATTGTAGTTGAGGTAAACATTTTTTCCCACCGTAAACGCGATACACAAGCCCGTAGAAAGACAGTCTGCGTTTTAAACCGCTAAAGAGTGTTTTATTTTAAAAGATATACTCATTGATAAACTTAATAACATAAACGAAGAAATAAAACTCATCCTTGATTTAATGTAATGTTTGACTGTGGTTTTATGGCTTAGTTTTATTGTTAAAATTTATTAGGATTTAATGTAAAAGTCGTAAGTATTATTTTTACGTCTTTGCCAAACAAATCAATTTAATAGATAATTTTGCAAACGTTAAATAATAACGTTTGCTTTTAAATAAACTCGTGCTGTTGACAATAGCACAAACGCAAGACATCCATCAAATCGAATAAACCGTAAATCACAAGCGAGATCTTCGCATCAGTTTAATTAAACAAAACAGTTGGGCACCGTAGCTATACAGATCGAGTCAAATGTCACATGTTTGTTGGATTAATTTGCGAGGCAATTACGCGGAGTGTGGCGTGACGCGCACTACCGGTGATGTATGTGCTGGTTACAGATGACAGGTGGATTATGGTACATAACTGACGCCTAAGCGGCGGGTGTATACGTCTCTTCGACTGGCTGACAGCTTCTGGCGGCCAAAAGTAGCGACGCTTCGATACGACGGAAGACTTAGCTCTCTATTATTGTAATGGTCTATCCCTGACTGTCTTTTTTATCATGGCGGAAGACAGATACGCATTTTATGGAAGGCCCCAGCTGTATAACATCTAGGCAAGATGCACTGTCTACCTATTTTGGCTTTGGATATTCGGAAATCCATAGTTTGGAACCGAAACGCGATTAAATTTCACGGCTTTCATCAATGGACGGTGGTTCTCGACCGGGACGGAATTTCGATATTCCTATTTCCTACCACCTTTTTAATAGATTTTCAAAATGTTTCAGAAAAATTAAAAAAAAAATGATTATAATCATTGACACGACCCACGTTTGATTACGACGTTGATTATTACCATATACTGCTACCATTAGATTGTTTTACACTACCTTCCTTTAATTGTACCAAATAGTAATTTAGAAGAATGTCAATAGTAATTAGTTTAACTTATCTTATCATACGGAGGTGGGCGCTGGCTCCTGTGTCACAGCTTTACAGCTAATTCAGGCGCCATTGAAATACTCAATTTGTAAATAGGTTTTTAAGCTAAGCTAATAATAAACGAATAATTATTAGATCAACAAACCAGTCAAAGTCTAGACGATTTTGTACGTTTGTCAATCGCAGGATAGCTTAAATACTTTTAAACTCAATGCGCCGATTGCACAATTTAACTAAATTCTCAGTTCTTACTTCCATATTGTGTGACATGAAAGTAAGAATGTTTATTTATCTATTAGTTCGCGTATCCATATAAAGACAACAATGGTATTGAAAACAAGTATCAATTATTGCAATGCGTGTGGGCAACTTAATTTTATAACTCTACTTTATAGCTGTTTGGTTTTGTGGCAGTTCGGACGCCCCTGCAGCGGGTTCACGTTTTACGACAATACTTGGTATTATGACACTTAAATACTGTCTATAGTTTATAGTTTAACGGTTTAAAACGCGATATATTAGTTATACTTATATATATTTGAGCGCCGTGGTCACGCTGCGCTGCTGCAAAGCATCCGAAACGTCGGGCCGAAGTTAAAAATCATTTTCAAATAAGTTTAACTAATATATCGCGTTTTAAACCGTTAAAGTGTTTTATTTAAAGGTGTAATAGTCACAGACATATAACATCTAAGCACGATGCGCTGTCGCCCTATTTCGATTCGTCTTTGCATATTCGGAAAAAAAACGGAAATGTAAATAGTTGTAAACGTCATATCAACAAATTTTATTTTAAATACTGTATTTAGTTTATGCAAGAAGTACACATTTTATTTAGTTCACATTAGTTCACAATTTTATATTATCGATCTATGCAGCAATAAAAACGACATTTCAAACGCTTAATTTAGATGATATCTTTAATAGTAAGGCCACCGAATAATTTTTAAATGTATTTACTGAGTTTTTTAATCCCACTCATATAATACGGGTTCAAAAGCCATTCAAGTTATGAGCGATAAAATTATGGTGTGCTAACATCAAGTATTTCTGTAGGCCCATTACATGGTTTTATTATTTTTGTAACTTGAATACGTTACAGGATAGTTTTATATTTTAATTCCCGTCCGCATAGAGTGAAAATTAATGACAGCTTTTTAAGGGGCAAGCGAGTAACGTTTAAATTAAACTGTGAGATGCTTCTCCACGTTTCATTGTTTTGAACCTTTACAAACAATATGAATACTGTACACGTCGTTTATTTGTGTGTAATTATGTTAGAATACACGTATGGTTATGTTTTGGCTCGTGTAATTAGGTAAAACGAGATGCCTTTTTTAAAGTTAACAATGAGGTATTCTTTTAATATTAATTATAATTATTTTATCTATTATTTTTATTATGTGACTTAAAAACAATGATATCGAATCAATTGCTACGCAGAATCTAAATTTAGTATCTAGCAAATTTTGGTCGTTTCATAAATATTTAAAAAACACCAGTCCAGTGTCGCGTAGAGCTACAATTAGGCTTTTCAAATTGTTTAAATTAAACCATACGTTTATTTATCTTATAGATATTATATTTTAACCTTTACTAGACATTATCGTCATTCTTTGTATTAAAAGTAAAAACAAAAAAATCTATCGACATCCATCGCACATCCCTAACGTCCTGAGAGATCGATCAGCGTAATTAACTGTTCGTTAACTGACACCAACAACAATATTACTTCTATCATTAGCTAGCTACTCATTAGATATACTCATAACTAATTAGAATAATATGTAACTTAAGTAATATAAGTAATCTATATATATATATATATATATAAAGCTGAAGAGTTTGTTTGTTCGTTTGAACGCGCTAATCTCAGGAACTACTGATTCGAATTGAAAAAATATTTTTGTGTTGGTTAGAGCATTTATTGAGTGACTAATACGAGTGAAGAAACAGCGGGAACTGTTGAAAAAACGGGAAAACTCATTTCCTTGTGGGTTTCCATTGAGTACGCTGTAAAAACGCTTCATGATACCCAAAAAATATTTACGAAATAATGATTTCTCTTTAAACGATCTAAGAAAAGTCCGGGACAAAGTGCAAGAACGAGGGGTTGGTACGCGATCAACGTTGTGGCTAACAGCTTAAATTTATAGAGTCGAACAGGAGGTTTGCAAAAACAAAAATTGATACCTCAAATATTCATTCTACGCGTACGAAGTCCCTGACTCAGCTAGTAGACTTATATGTTTTCAAACGCCTTTGTAATAACTCTACGGTTAATTGTATTGCTTAGGAGGAACGGATTCAAAAATTTGTGTTTTCTAAGTAAACGACCAATCCCAGCTCTATAAGAAACGTATGTTGAAGTTTTGTACATAAAATTTGAAATAAACACACCTATTAATCAAACCGTCTTTCTAATTCCAGGTGAAAATCTGGTTCCAAAATCGAAGAACGAAATGGAAAAAGAAGGATAACGTATCGAATGCCGAAGTAGCGGAGATGAAGCAGAGCAGACCTGAGGAGAAGAAAGATGAGAAGGAAGACCCTCTGGCGTTAGACATGTCTAAGAAGTCGTGCAATAAAATACTCAGCGAAAAACTCAAAACTAAACCCATACAAAATGTTTTGCCTAAACCCAGGAGGGTGGAAAAAGGCGTGCTATTAGAGACGATTTGTGACTCAAACGACATAGAGAGTAGAATTTCTATAACTAAGATTACGAATAAGCTGTCAAGTACAGATCTATCTGAAGCTGTATCGGTGAAAAGCTACAATCCGGAGGAAGACAAAGTAGAGTCGAATAGAGAATGCGGGAGTGTTGAGCTGTAAGGTGGATTGCTTTTGTGATCTCTGATGGTTCAAGCTAGGCTTTGAAAGAAAAGCAACAAAATTTCAGGATTTCAAAATTGATTCTTTTTCTTGAATTATGTATTAAATTCGTGTATACATAAAAAAAATAGGGCAGGACTTGAAGCAGCATCCACTTCTTTGCTGTTGCTCTCACCAATGTTCAAGACCTGCCGTATTTAATTTTATCAATTTTTATATATATTAGCCAGTATTAGCTAAATATGATGTGGAATGTGAAAGTGATAGTCTTCGTCAGGTGTTAAAGCACCATCTTTACCAAGTACCAATGTGCACAACTGCGAATTTTCATTCTATTAGCAGTTTTGTTTTTTTTTACGACAAAAGCCCATCTATCAAAGCCTATTTATAGCTTGGTCGTTTTTATAGTGACCTATATTAGTCATCTAGGTTGACAAAGGGCTCTTATAACCTTCAAAGACTAATACTGCCTTCCAAAATTGTATACGATTAGATAGAAAATTAATAGTCACCGTGAAATTACTTCTTAAGGTTTAAATTTTTTGGTTGTTTCAAAGCTGTTTCGTTTTTTAAATTATTTGCAACCCTCTTCCATTGGAAGAACAAACGTATTATTATTTTTTAAGATTTAGTTAGTGTAAATAATATTTAATTCCTTATAACTATCAGAGGTCACAAGATTATAAGGATTTGTGTGAAAAAGTACAATAGATATTTTTGTTTGTGTTAACTCAAAGCGTTATTAATTGAAGCTCGAAGTACAATAAGAACTATATACCTATAATTCGATGTCAAGTTATGTACTGTATTCGGGTTAGATCGGTCATATTTCTTGAGGTCCTAGACAAATGTGGGAGCTGATAGAGAGACAATCTGGTATTGTGACTTGCATTCTGTGGAAAGTCATTGTTAAAATATTAAAAAACACGTCGCATGATTAAAATATTTTTTTATTCAAAAGTGTGTTGTTAGAAAGACGAAGAAATTTAAAATTTCAAGGGATGACTTATAAATAGAAATCAATTAAAAGTACAGCTTGATGTCTTATGTAGCAGCTTTTAAAATTAAAGTAATAATTTATTATACTATTTTGCCTAGTGTAACCTTTTTAATTTCATAGAAAAAATTTCAACGATTTAAAACTATTTTGATAAGATTTAGTATAATTCGGAGAAAGGGTACTAAAATTCGTGTAAACTTTGAGCCAAATAGATAAGAATTTATTTAGCTCTGATATAGTATAATTTCTTTTTTTACTGCTTTAACTGTGTTTTTGTCGAGTTTTACAAATTCAAAACTAATTTAAGTGACTGATATTGTTAGTCTTTTTCTTCTTTCTTTAATCCACTTATGAAGGAACTTGGCTAATTAAGTTTTCGTTGATAATATCCGTCTTTCTATAAAATAATATTAACTTTGTTATAGTCCTAATAACTGGCCGATACTCTGTATATATTTAAACCTATGTGTATAAGAGAGTCATGCTATAATCTTATGTTCTTTAAAGATATATTTAATATATTCAGATGTGCAACTGTAACAAATATATTATTTTCGTTTATGTTAGATTTATAAAGTGCAAAGAATCTGAAATTTTGTACGCTGGCTGAAAATGCAACTGAATCTTAAAACTGTCTAGTCTTTATAATTGTAAAATATACTAATAAAATAGTATTAGCCTCTTCCGTAAGTGTATCCAATCCATGTTATACATAGCACAAAATGTTAGAGACATCTAATCTCCTCATGAAAACCATAGATAAATTATGGTCAGTATTGTCAATACACAGAAGAATTGTATCTATAAGCTGCAGGCTTTCTAACAGAGAACAAAAATTGTATATTTTATTTATTAGAGGTTTGTTTGGATCTATTAATTTAGTTTTAGTGTGTAGATAGTCGGGATGAGAAATTAAATAGTTTTCTTACAACTATTTTTATTTGCCTTTCTACCCAAAGCCATTCTATTAAATTTTGTTCAGATTTTTCAGTTGATATTTTTTAATTATAAAAATCTATTTAATTTTACCAACTTTATTCTAATGTCGGAATAACAAGCAAGAAACACGTGTAATGTTTTTTTTCTATAAAGAAGGAGTTTCGATACTTCTATATACAGGAAACACCTCAATTTTATACGCAAATATAAATACTAGGAAATGTTATAAGGTAGAGTAATTATACTTTAAAAAACTCTTATTTCAAGTTCTGGGAATCAATATAATAAAGACTATCTATATTTTTGCTCCGCTTTGCAAAATCATTTTATAATTAAGTACAGTGAACTACAGTTAAATCACATAATATTTTGACCATGGCTCAATAAAGGGAACCCAAAGTTCGTTATTGTTTTATTGAAATAAACGCCATCTAGCGGTTAATGATAAAACTATCAGAATTCCTTTTTCTCAAATTGTTCAAAAATGCGTACCTCGGTTCACAACATTCATACAATCTCTATTGAACATAGTTAATGTAGCAATCTAAAGATGGCGCCACATAGTTTTTATACACGATCTTTTGTTTTTTAATTGTTAAAAGCGATAATGTTTTAAAGTTGTTTAGAGAAACTAGAATATTAAATAGACAGATAGTTTCGTTTTAAAACATATTATAAATTAATCGACAGTCGCATGACATTAGTGAGACAAAAAAATATTAAAATTAATTATTTCACAGAAATATAACAAAGTTCACGCAATACATATCAATAGAACAGTGTCCTTTTATTTAAAATGTAGGCACTCATACTAAAACGATAATGTACAACAACTTTTAATTAAGTAATTTGAACATAAACACATCTAGGAAATAGTTGTTATTCTAAAGTGAACGTTCTTGTGACCGCATCCCGCACTAATCGCCCGCTAAGGGTCTCCGTTGGACCGACTTGACCCCAAGGGGTTGTAAATTACACACGATAAATAAAGCCTTCCTATCTTCATTAGAGAAATGGCAACTCGTTTCTTTGAACGAAAGAATATCTGGTGTAGATTATTTTATTTAGGTACGTAAAAGAGAAAATGTTTTTTTTTTAAGATAAACAGTTCATTGTAATTGTATATATCATCCAAACAAGATGCGCTGACGACCCATTGGCTTTGGATATTCGGAAATCCGCAGACTGAAACCGAATCGCGATTAAGCTTCACAGTTTTTCCACCTGTGGACGGTGGTTCGTGGCCCGGCCGGAATTTTCGATATTCGAACCGGTGGGTATAGTACGCACGACCTATTGATTTTTATACATTGCCACTGTAATTTTATATAATTGTGTGTATGTCTCTAAAATACAGTCACTTAGTGTTTGTGTGGTGCTACCTACTAGTAATTGACTTTGTGGATGGATGTACACTGCCCTACCGAAAGCTATTCCATTTTTTCCCAATAATGGAATCCAAGATCTCTCGCACTTAACAATGAAAATATTACAACTGAGACATTTGAGCTTAGCTTAGTCATAAACTGTATATGACAAATGCTAAGCACTATTGAATATTATTTTTTAAGCTTTTTCAGAAAATCAACAAATCCCAGCGAAATTCTTACTACAATTACTACAAAGGGATAAATATTTATATAGCACCGTTTAAGTATTATCATCGCAAATGTACTTAAAATTCAAAGGAACGAAAGAAAGCAATACATTCAAGTCGTGAATGAAGGCAAACATCTGCCGGGTCGCCGGTTCGATGACGGTCGGTGACAAATTGTTGCTAATAATGTAATGACACGGCCTATTTAACCGACATCTGCAAATTTAAAGCTGTTCCCGATAAATGGTTGCTCGTTTGGAAATAATTTTCTATGTCGTTTTATTGGTTAGCGCCAAACAGTTTGAGCTAACAAATGGGGTGTTATAATTGATACTTTTAATTAGTTCATTGAAAAAAAAAATAATAATAATACTGTCTGTAGTCTACGAGAGTAGTACTTACACATTAAAATAAAACACTGTAACGGTATAAATACTACTGCACGTAGCTGCAAAGCATTCGAAACGTCGGCCTTAGTAAAAACAATTTAAAAAAAAAGTTTAATCAATATATTTCGAGTTTTAAACCTGTAAAGTGTTTTATTTAATAATCTTTTCTCTGTGATATAAGTTTAAAAGCCAGATTGAAAACAAACTTATCCTGTCTTTTAATTTTCAACTTAAAAATTGTGCACGAAATGTTTGATCAATTTTTCAACTTTGTATTTTCCCTCCGGTTCTCTCATGGGTTATGTCTGATTCCTAAGCCTGCGTATAACTAAACATTGGGCACAAACGGTAAATAAAACACTTTAACGGTTTAAAACGCGATATATGCTAGTTAAACTTCTCTGAAAATGATTTTAACTACGGACCAATGTTACAGATGCTTTGCTTTTTTTTACTTAACTAATATATTTCGAGTTATAAACCGTTAGAGTTTTTTATTTAAATATGTACTACTCGCGTAAACTAAGTACAGACACCAAGTTATATCTTATATTATTAAAAATACTAAATAAAACAATTAATGAAGATGTTGTTTGGACAGATATGAACAAATTATATTATATCAAGTTATATGAATAACATATTTGCCTTATAACTATGTCGCAAACATTTTGCAAAATGGTGTTCCAATGACAGTTGGCTGGAATCGCCAAAAGCCATCTATAATTGAATTTGTCGAATATTACACGCCTATTCACGTATCCACGTCAATCTTTCCGAATTTGTATCAAATCTCATTATTTGTACTAGAATTTGTGTTACGCAGCCAAATAACATTTGTCACACGAAAATAGGCCCTATGTCTATCGTAATATGTACTTGTTGGGGTCGTTATCGTCCGAAATGTTTAGAAGAGCATGAAAAGTAGCGATTACCAATAATCGGCTTAGGACGTGATCCGTGAATGGGATAAATGTATTCACTTAAATGTAATGTGTGGAAATGACACGTTTCGTAAGCAAAAAATAACGTTACACAATATCTATGAATACGCGTCGGGTCTAGACGATTTTATGGGAAAGGTGTGGCTAGAATACAAATTTATTTTAAAAATGTATTTAAAATAATTTAAAGATAGTTATTGAAAAGAAACTAAGATATAGACATAGAGATACATGTAGCTTCTATTGTAAAATATAAAATGCTGAGTACAATTAGAAATGTACCACTACACTATTTAACTAAAACGTCTCTAAGTTTTACATAACCAATACTGAAACTAAAGAAGAATTAAATTATTATGTTAGTTATGAAAAAGTAATACTTGAAAAAAGTGCATATTGAAATAATTCGCGCCTGAAAGATCCCTACGCAAAGAGTTTTCAATAGAGTCATTGAATAATATTATATTAAGCAAACGAGATAAATAATTCAAGCAAGAGGCAATGATATAGTAAATTATTATCTACAGTCGCTGATCTGATTATCGCGTAAATTATGTCCAGATTATGGCAATAAAAACTTATTAAATAAATATATTTGTTTACTGTTCATGTGTTCAACTGTACTGAGGATTTAGATGAGGTTACATGGCGAGAGTTCATTATTTATTGTCTTAGAATTAAAGTTAATTGAGGCTGCTAGAGGTAGAGTGGTTTAATAACAAAAACATTATTTTCAATAAGGGGGAAAATAAAAATGCGCAATCAACTTAGCCGAAAATGAATTTAACTATTGTAAAAATTATGTAAACAATTTTCGGTCACTGTGCTCTTGTAGATTAACATTATGAATTGAATGAAATATTATAATATAAGGTCATAAAAATTACAGGCTACGGGAAATTATATTTGTTTATGTAGTTAAGACTAAATAAAACACTTTAACGATAAGACAACAATAACAAGATACAAGACTAGCTTTTGAGACAAATCTCCACATGGCCACGGCTGCAAATAATCCGAAAAGTCGAGCCGTTGTTAAAATAATTTTGCTAATAGTTTTCACATTTGTATTTCACGTTTTTAAACCGTTATTTATGTTTTATTTGAACATGTTCTACTCGCGCAAACAACAGAAGACAGAAGTGTTTAAAGTGTGCTATTTTATATCATATTTCCTTTTAAAAACTCTGTGCTAACAATGACAAATTTTTCTAGGTAGCTTATTATATGTACTTATAAATAATTTTTATATTTAGATTTTTTTATATATTTTATAAGTAATACGTAAGTCATAAATAGTTTTATATTTTCACATGCCTCATCGCCATGTAACTCTTCCGTTACTTGGGAGATAAGTAAGAATTCCTCAAGTGTAAGAGACTTAAGTTATTCTTATTCTTAAAGCTTATATTCAATATCGTAACAATTCTTACGCTTGAAATAATTAGGTTTTATAACCACTGCCGATAGGGATTGGAGAGTAGGTACAAAAGGGTACTGATAATTTTAAAATTAAATATGTTTATTATGTATATAGTATTACAGGTAAATTTAGGATACTTTAATATAAATATTCCAAAATTTAATTTAATTATGAGAAGTGTTTACAAGAAGCTAAAAGAATACCTATTCATTACTATTAGGTATAGGTAAACATGCATTTATGCATGAACAAATAACACGTATCTGCAGCATAAAAAAAAAAAACAAAAAAAAATTTAACAGAAATAAAACTAGAAACGTAACGCTACGTAACCATTTCGAAATAGTGGAACGGAACAAGTAACAATATGTTAGCAAAATAGTAAACTCGGCCGAATAAAGTGTAGAGTCATTAATTTAGTGAGCTTGGTAACGAACAGGTAGCGCGTTCGATGCCAAAGAGAGCAAGAGCGTAAGCCGAGCCTGATAAATGAGCGCCATTGTCGGCTACTGGTGTTGCTGGCGAGAGGACGCCGGCCGAAGCATCTTGTGGTTCCGTAGGTTTTTTTTAATATATTTTACCATTTAAAATTGCTTTTATGTAATTGATACAATTAAAGAAAGAAGGCCTTATAAACCTTCAAAAAGTATAAAGACATATATATTGCCTATAGCATCTTCCAAAATCTTGTCATCTGCGTTATAATGGACATTGTTCAAGAAATAAAACAGCTTATCAACAGTTTAAAAATAATTTTCTTACATTCGGTAAGCTTGATCAAAGTTGCTTTTGTAAGCTTGTTTTTAGCAATGATATATAGTATTGACATGTTATGCGCTAATCTTAGGAGCTACTGGTTTAATTGAAAGATACTTTCTGCGTTGGTTGGGCTATTTAATTTTCATTTTTGCTTTTGCTATAAAACATCATACCAATAGGAACGAAGAAACAGAGGTTATGTGAAAAAAACGCCTAAATTTATTGAGTGAGTGATTGAGATAGGTACAAAAAACATTTAATACAACATACAAAAATATTTTTTTATTTCTCAGTACAAGTCCACGAGGCTGGCAACACTCACCGCGCAACCCTAAAACATAAAAATAAAAGAGGCCGGGCCTTTTGTGTCGGTATATTAAATGGTAAAAGTTGGAGGCGAGTTTATTGACGCCTCGATATAAAGAGATGTTTTTTATTATTATTTCCGACTCCCGCGCAGGTTCGACACTCATTAGACACGGTTATTAACGGCTCGACAGGATTAAGATTTTTCTTAATTACCATTCTTGCATTCATCATCTCATCAAACGGTCTTCTTTAACATGCAGATTTATACAGGCACGGTAGAATATGTGTGTCTGTCTAGCTAAGTCTGTAAATCATAAAAACGAATTTGAGTACTTTACTATTCCTCCAGCTCCAGCTCCAGCTTTGGGCTTGTTTTCGTGCAATGTGAAATGCCTTCGTCCCATAAGGAGCAGTTGACTTTGGTTCCAACTCCCGTTCATAAGAATGAAGAACAGACAGACAAACAAAAAAGTGTTGAAGAATCTAAATAATTTTTAAAATTTTAAAGAGAATAAAGTATTTTTTTTATACATCACGGCATTTTCTCTCTGCATTCCATCATACCTTGCCATTCTTTCTCTACATTCTCTAGGAGTTTTACGTTTAGTAGCATTATAAAATAATTAATAAATAAGCTAGAGCTGTTGGTTGACCACACTCACTGTTTCTTTGATTATGGCCATATATTTCCACTATTAAACTAACGATTTTGTAAGAAAACATAAACAATTCTGAACATTTTTAAACCTACTGAAACTAACTATATGGTGAAGACCGAGTAACAATTTTTACGTGAATAATATCAGATTTCCATTAACCACTTACAAAAACGTATATTATGATGGGATAACATTACGTCAGTGTTTTCTTAGGATCCGTGGTGATACACTTTCCGTCTGTCTGTCACTCAGCAGTTATCGTACTGAGGAAGTTAGTGTTGATTTTATTTTTTTATGCTCAGTGACACATTATGATGAGACCGGAATGTATCAAATTGTATTGGCGGAAGTAGAAATGTGATAATTAGTATTGGTCTTGTGAACTTGGATTCTCTATACTATATACCAATCTATAGTAATAAATAAAGTTGTGGAGTTTGCTTATTAATTTGTTTGTTTGTTTGAACGCGCTAATTTCAGTAATTATTGTGTTGTTATTGGTTCGAATTAAAAAAAATAGTATTGTGTTGGTGAGAGAGAGCATTTATTGAGGAAAGCTTTAGGTTATACAACATCACGCTGCAACGGAGGGAAATTTGGAACAAACAGGGAAAATTATTCATCTTGCAGACGTTCCGTTGCGAGCGCTGCGAAAACGGTACAAGATACCCAAAAAGTGGTATAAAAGAATGATTTCTCTTTAAATGATTTTAAAAAATGTCGAAAGTATATGTCTCTCTTTTAAGATTAAATTGCAAGAACGACGGGACGCGGACGACGTCGTGGGTAACAGCTATAATCTTTAAAGATGAGGAGGTTTGCTCAGCTATCCAGTAAAATAAAGATTACATAGAGTATATTAATTACAACAATATATAGTAATACTTAACTTTTACGTGCAATACCAGCGACAAACAAGGTCTATTATCCGAGCTCCATTGACCGAATCAACAAAGGAACAATTACTTACGCGTCCATACAAAAAAATAACTTTTAACGTAAGTATATCCGGTTATATTGTGATAATTTCAAAGGAGATTTAATGCGACACTACCTTTGCTTTTTCATTCTACGATAACTACTCTTCTCCTTTGCCAATAAGGGCGAAAATAGCTTTTACATTTTTCGTCTGTATTGTAAAAGGTGTTTGCAATATTACGTTTATTGATGTTTTTTTTCGCAGGAATTAATACCTTAAGTGACAGATCGGATATTGGTTCAATGATGTGAATGTGATTGACTTTAGGATTATTTATGTTTTTATAGTAAAGCGTGGATGTACTTTAGGACGAGTAACGGCTATCTTTGGATTTTGGGATTACGTATAATTGGATTTTATGTCATATCTTGCTTGAAACATGGGATATTTACAGGCAAGAAGTTGAATAGGGACGACATTATAGCGTTGATCAACATTAACATAGTTGCACTAATAATGTTAGTCCCGCCGTGACCACGATAGCTCCAAGGCATCCGAAACGTCAAGCTGTAGTTAAATTTACAATTAAAAATATTTTAAAATATTTTATTTAAATAATTATATTATTTGTTAGTTGATTTTCCCTTTCACGGAAATGCTATTCACTTTCAAAAAAACATTTAGTGACATACCTACATGTTTTACTTTTAGCAAAGGATACAAAATAACACATCAAGTATCATTAACTAAATTAGTTAAATTTAACCGAAATCTGAAGAAAAAACCACGTCTCCATTGCAGACAGCCTGGCACCTCTCAGGGTTTACAATTACTACGAAAATAAACCAAACTTTAACTGGGTTCACTTAAGAACCATAATAGTAATGTCAAATGGGCTGAATTTTAAACGTTATTTTAGAGATGCGTAAAGGCTGTACACCCCTACAAGATATAAGATTGTAAAGCTATGAAAATAAAGGAAGCTTAATATATACCATCTCTGACACTGTCTGAGTTGTGAGACTTGGGCACCAGAAGTTCCGAGTTAGATTCCAGGGATTTTTTCTGGTGACGTAGGCCGCAGTCGGCTTATCAATAACTAATTTACTTATACACAGAATTAGGAGTTATGTCACACAACTACCTTCATTATTCAAGTCTAACGCGGGTAGTTTCACAATGGTGAAAAACAAATTAGTATCGGGACATCAGTATGAAAAACATGAAAACCAATTTGGTTGAAAAAACACAGAAAGAAAATTTCAACACCAATTTAAGGATTTCAGATTTTGTAACGCAAAAAATTTTAATTTTAAAAATATGTGTATTTTAATATTTTTCTTCTTCCGTAGCTTAGTAGGTATATGGTTAAACGTGCTGCTTAGGTTACATTAAGCGCAAAGGGTCCTGGATTTGAATCCCGGTTTAACAATATATCGTTTCGGTCAGGTAGGGCACAAAAGTCTGATCTACTTGCTAGTAAATAAAACCGATCACTAAAACGGACATTGATAGGTGTTCGCTTATAATATAAGATAGTATACCTTGATGTGGTGGTGTACCCTTAGCGAAGGTGTCAAAAATGGGGATGGCCATTTAGCTGTCAAAGCGTCGGAATGTTATTGTAATGGATAGCTTTAGGAAGGAAGTGGCAGGTATAATACACGCGCATAGAAAAAAGCTCAAAGCTCAAAACGAGGGTGAGTCTACGATCGCGATATTGTTAGTAATTGGGTCGAGTTTATTGTAGTTTTTGTGGCCAGTTTAATTGCCTAAAAGATTCTTAGCTGTATTATTGTAAACGAAACTTCACTTCACACAGAATAGACGAATGGTTGAGTGCTGTCTTGAGTGGTGAAAACATCGGTTCGATAACTGAAATTTTATTGAATCTGTTTATTAGATAACACACAATGTTATTTATAATAATATTGTATTTATAATGTTATAATATTTGTATATGAAACATACTAATCACTATACGAAGGTCACGCATCAAAATGTAAAATCCCTCTGTAACGAACACATTTTTGAATCCGTGTCACCAAACAGACCTCTGTCAAACCGAAATTGGTAGGTACAACAAATAAATGGTATTTACTTCACCTCAATTTGATTGGGATAATATATCCGCCACTTAGTTACATTTTTGTACTACACTGATTGTGTTTATTGTACAAATAATTAAATAAGATAAATATAAGAAGCGATACTTTTATTACAGTAGGTACTAATAATTAACAAAACTAATAGTTAAATAATATTACATAGTTAACTACACATTTCGTGGTTTTTCATTCAAATATTCAATCAAATCGTGTCAAGTAATTAGGTACTAATGTATATTTTATGCATATAATCAATATTGTATTAATAATTTGGAATTCAATTTTTTTCTTACTCATAACTCAGATCTCACCACAATAACCCACTTAATCCATCGTAGCTACCGTTTTTATCGACTTTTACAGCACGATTAGAAATTCGTTCGATATCACTCATAAATTAATTTTAAAGCGAAGTACGCGGCCGGCGGTAAACGCGCCATTTTATAAAAAAACTAGTTAATATAACTAAAACCTAGATAGATATCTTGGTAATAAAAAGATACTTATTAATAGAGACACAGACTTCTATTTGACGAAATTGTTAAATAAAGTCTTTGAACTATCTTTCTAATTACTTTTTTGTTCTCTTAACTGATCACGGTAATATAATTCTAGATTATTTTATATTCTTATAAGAGTTCTACTTGAAATTGCTATTACCTCCAATACCAGTAGGTGCTTGATAAAAAACAAGAGATAAAAGTTTTGGTTACCCCGTGCTTCTGTTTTCATTGCGATAAAATTCAGCGATCGAATCCGAGGGAAACGTTCTCAAGTCTGTTCAACCTATGAATAAATTAGATCTATGAAACGGCCACAGTAGTGTGTTTGGTCCATGGTTCTTACCCCTTTTTTTTATGACTTCGAATTGGCACCAAATCTGTTAAAAAAATATGTTTGCTCAAAACCGTTCGTGTATAGACAGCCTTAGAGGTTAGCATTCCTACATTTTGATGTATTTATTGATGAAATTAACCGTATCGATAAAAGTAGCCATACTTATTTCCGGATATACCGGGCTTACCGCCTTGATGAGGCGGTTTTGTTAATTTTGTAACAGTGCATTCGTGTCATAATATTAATTGGAAAAATTAATTTCGTCGAGCTAAGAAATGCAAATGGCAGTATGTTAATTTGTTTGTGCAGCTTTTACATTTATAAATGTAAATGTTTTTAGTTTAATATAAATATTATTAATTGTCTTGTCCTGATCCCCTAGCGCGCAGTGTTTATCTTCCCACATGGGCCCAGGACAACTTTAAGCAGTGGGTACATGGTTTTCATTTGCTCCATGGTAGCAGCTTTAATTTCAAAATTTTTAAATATACATATCCTTCAAACGTATTTTCATAAAACAGTTTTATTGGTTTAATACGCAAAATATAGTAGACAGACACGACGTAGACAAACCCGACGCTTCGGATATTTCGCATTTTAAACCGTTAAAAGTGCTTTTAAATAAAATACTTTAACGGGTTAAAATGCAAATTATTTTAGTTAAACTTGTTTAAGAATTATACAGGTCATTACTTCAATAATTAGGTACATTTTAACCTCTATCAATTACAGTTTTGAAAGATTGATGCATTTTGATAGAGACTTTATATGTTAAAAGTGTAAAATATCTATTTTAATTGAAAGCTGAGCAAAATTTGGTATAAATATGTAAAAAGTATTATTGTATCTTACTCTCATGTTGGAATTATTTTTCTGGAAGGATGTGTGATTGGATTTTTTCTAAGCTAAGCTAATATTTAACTGCTGTCAACTTTAACTAGCCCGCAAAAACCACTTTGAGAATGAAATCATTTGTGTTGAAAGTTTTATTTTAGTAATAACAATCCCACATCATTTCCGGCAGCGATATCTGTTGTTTTAACAACCTAATGATTATTTTGTTCATCACCGAGCGAAATCCTAAATCATTTCGGCCTATTAACATCCCAATGCTGGGTATGAGGTACCTAATTTGAGACAGCTCAAACCCACCAAAAAGATAGTCTACTTGAATGTGGGGGTAGCTTGGTTTTGGGACTAACTACCACACCCAAATTATTGATAATCACCAGGACAATTAAAAAGCGGGATAAGTCAACTGAAAAACTGAACTACTGAAATGTTGGTAGATATGATGTAGATATACTTTTAACGGTTTTAAATGTGAATAATAGAAGTTATACTAATTTTGGGTCCTTACAAATTTGACTCAGGGTGTCCTCACGTTTACTCTTGATTTTCTTGCTCAGCTTACCTCACAAAACACCTGCCTTATATGGATAATATCTAGATAATGGCTGCTTTGAAAAATCATAATCACCCCTTCTTTCTCCGGAGTCAGTTAATATGAAATGAAATCCAAGAGCGTTTGCGTTTGCGAGTTATTCCGCTGTCGTAATTGTCTTTCTGGTCTCGATTACGACGGTCGAAACAAAAGACGCTTTGCAAAATGGCCGCAACAGTCTTATAATATAAAAAAACAATCAATCTAATGAGTGGAAACTGGCACACGGTGACCTCGAAATGTTTTATTTTATGAGTAATATCAGTGACAATAATCCGTCGGCCGGTGGATCTGTCGGGGCGTCATTAAATCGCCATCGCATCAGGACGAACACACATAAATAACGATGGATTTATCGCTATATTTATTCATTTATATGTTCCCCGTTTATTGCCCGCGCGCTCTTTATCATTTTATACTTCTTTCGATTTTATTTACTTATTTTTCCATAATTTATTTAATTAAATTTTATAAGCTTTATCCTTGTTGTGAGAGCGCTACCAAATATCGAAACAAAGGCTCTACTATCCCACAAAGATTCTTATTTTACATCTTACAATATTTTTTTCTTATTAAGCGTGGTATTCTAAGTAATTATACTAACTATTTTATTAGATATTTAAGGCACGATTAGAATTACTTTTTTAATAGAGTGCCAATTTTGACTTCAAGTGGGTACTTCAATTCATCATGTTTACCATAATTTCTTTCTGTTCATATTACTTAATGAAAGAAATATTTTTCTTGTCTTATCTTAATTTAGAACATGGGTTGGAACATGGAACTTAAAACGCAGACCGAGCAAAAAGGCTGCGTTTTAGGAAATGTGAAACAAAAACACCCAATTATGACTTACACACACAGATAAAGATAAAACTCTTATTTTGATTATCATTAAATGCAAAATAATCACAATAAACGAGAGCTAATTACTGATATTTTATTAATAACTTTTAATACGTACGATTTGGTCGTGCGTACGACTTTTAATTCCAGAATATACCTAATACCGACGACATTTCTGATGCGTTGATTTCAAATAAATAGTAAGAAACATATAAATTGTTTGCTGTATGTGTATTGTTGGCGCATGATAATTCTATTTATAAAAATTTATGTGATTATCTAATATAATCTATCTTCACCCATACAATCAATTTTTTTATAAATAAAATAGATTTTAATTCATTTAACGTTGTAAATTGTTAAAAATTGTTTTATACCCACAAATGATCTGTTACATGTGTACGTCGTTCTTTCTAGGCATGAATTAAACACTTCCGTAGTTTCAACTACTGTTATAAGTAGATAGTTATTATAACTACGTGTAAGACTATCGCGGCTAATTTGCCAAGGTTGGTTTTCGTCGTAATTGAGACATGATAGCAACAACTTCTCAATAAAGACTGCCAAACAGCTAGAAGTTTCAAGAACTTTTGCTTTTTACTCTACTATCGATATAAAGTAAACATTTTGGGTATTCATTTAAAGTTATTTAGATTGAAATAAAAACACCACAGACTTAACTGTATCTACAGTGTTCCGTGCTCCCACTTTAACCAACTGAGCTACCGTGTCAATTGCTCGGCTAGTTAGAGCAGCGTGATATATTAAAGTTTTCATAGATAGATATTGATGTTTGAAAACATTAATATTTTCAAGATGTTTTTGCACATGAAGGCACTTATTAACTCGAATTTGAAAAATTTCCGACTCGGGCACACTTTAACGCAACATGAGCTTACCGTGTCAATTGCTCTACCTTGAGACCGAGTCTACACCGCAGCGTGACTTATTAAACTTATTGATAGATGCACCTCTCGCGCAATGTAATTTATATTGATGTTTTTCGGCGCTGCCTGACCTGTTTGTTGTTCTTTTTGCGTTATACCCGTATATCGGATCGATGTCGTACAGGGTAAACGCACCTCGGAGCAGTCATTTACATGTAATAAAAAGTAGCATTAAAGAGGAGTCGTGATTAATAGAGGATCATGTCTCCGTCGTTAACCTCAGTTATTTATTGCATTTTAAAATGTTTTAATGCGTGAGGCTTTATAGTCACATTTACTATCTGGAGCTATGCCTTCGTTTATTATTGTTATAAGGTCCAGAGCATATCTCGTTTGTAGCACTTCCTTTATTACCTTTAGCCGCCTCCGTAGACTGTGGCCAAGCATGTAAGGTCGTAGATTCGATACCATCAGAAGGAAAATAGTTAGTAAGGACACTAAAAGCGATTGGTAAAAAGTAATTCTTTTTTTACTTTCCTTTAAATTCTCACTTCTCAGACTTTCTTTACCAAAGTAAAGAAAGTCAGACATACCTAATATATAATTACCCTTGCAGAACTTTAGATTTAATCTTAATAAGAAGACAATGTAATATTTTAAATTGTATTGACGTTTCGGAAATTTTATTCATATTATCATCATGATCTAAGTATATATAATATCTAAGCTGTTGACCTAAAAAGTTGAGTTGTTGCGAGTGTGAAAATTTTTAATGTTCGTTATTTAAATAAAACACTTTAATGGTTTAAAACACGATATAATTTAGTTAAATTTGTTTAAGTATTATTTTTAACTAAGACGCCGGGGTATCCCCCTCGTCCACGGCTGCTGCAAAGTATCCGAAACGTCGGGCCGTAGTTAAAAATAATACTACTAATTTAGTTAAACTTGTTTTTAACTAAAATATATCGCATTTGAAACCGTTAAAGTATTTTCTTTAAATGAGTACTAGGTACTCGTGTAAACTGCAGACAGTATGTTTGTTGTTGTTTATATTTTATTACACAAATATTAATTTTTAGTTTTCTAGAATTGACTATGTATAATTATGTTTGTATGTTTGGCTCGTTATAATGAACTATAAAGCAGTTTATAATTCCATTTCGAAGCGCAATAAACTTTAAAACATCGTAATTTGATATTTCGTTAAAGGAACAAAATAATTACTTTATTAGTATTATAAATGATTCGAACAAGCACTAAAAATTAAGATGGCCGTGATTAATTAAAAGTCATTGTTTTGGGCCTAATATTTTATGACGCAAATTTAAAATAGTCAAACGTCCATTTAGAGACATAAAATTTATTTTAATAGGATTTCGTGGGATTGGTTTTAAATATTACTGGAACTTCCTACAGGATTTATTTTATTGATGTTCTTGTGGTGTATGTGGTAGACAATGGAAAGATTGTAGATAGGTATCCACTGATTGGAAAAAAAAATAGATATTACCGACTAATATAAGTATTGTTTATTTTTAATTACTCGACAAACAAATAATAGATTTATTATTATTCTAGTGGGCTCAAGCTAATATTTTTCGTGATTAGTTGTTATTTAGCTACTTATAAAAATGTTTCATACAAGTGTGTATATGTAGGATAGGTTAAGTGTTATTATTACGGCATTTTTTACGGGATAAGATCCTTAAGTAATTTAAATAAAACACATTTAACGGTTTAAAACGCGAAATACATTTTTAATTCATTTCAACTGCGATCGGACGTTCTTGACGCAGTCGTGGTTATTGTCCTCGTGAAGTTACCGGATATACTACAGACCACAGACTACTACAGACAATACCTATCCTTTAGTAAGCGATATTAATATTACAAGATTACATACTTATCTAGTCTATGTCTAGGTAGCTCAAAAGTTTCAAAGAAAACAACTTGCTTCATTGAGTACAAGAGTCCGAAGATCAGGTATCTCAAGGTGACGCGTCATGATTTGTGTTTATAGCGCATTGTTCTAACATCTTCTTATTGACTTATTTATTGGGAGTTGTAAAAACATTTGTTTAGAGTTTTATCGTTGCCATTATCTTAAGATATGTTTTAGGATCATTTTTACGTTTATTAAGCTTTTTAATAACCTTGGATTCGTGGCATGTTACTTAAATGCATTGCGTTTTTATTTTATTACTAATACGCACTATTATTTGGAGCCAAAACAACATACAATGATAAAGAATAAAAAACTAATCATTTCTTCATCTAATTACTGATATGATAGTACAGTTAAAAACACTAACTTGCTAATAGTGTACCTACGGACAATACAGATAACTACAGAATTATTTAAATGAGTTCTAACGGTATAAAACGCAAAACGTGTCAGTTAACCTATTTTTAATTTAATTTAACTACAGCCCGACGTTTTGCATGTTTGAGCATCTTGATCCCCGGAGGCCCGTTGTTTGTTAAACCATTAAAAGTTTTTTATTTAAATGCGTACTAATCATGTCAATTACAGACAATACTTCAAATTTATTGATCTACGTCTTCTCTACAGTATTATAATCTGTGATTTAGTTTGAACTGGAGTTTATAGAAGCTAACTTGATGGGGAAGACCAAGGTGGGGTACATTATATTAATGTAAACCCCACCTATTTTGGCTTCGGATATTCGGATAGTTATTTGATTGCGTACTCGCGTCCCCCGTGAAACCAATTAAAATTGTTTTATTTAAATAAAGAAACCAATTTCCGTAAATAAATCATTTGTTAAATCCACGTAACTGAAGCCGTTGGATATTTGAAAAACGCGTCTTTGTAAATAACTGAGAAATATTAATTAGTTGGTGGGCGCTGTGGGTGAATATATAAATCAAGTGACGGATGGACGGACGGACAGCAGTAAATCTAGTTCAAGTCCGTCAATCGAGAGGCGTCGTTAAAAATTTCACTATCCGCTTGATTGCTCTCGAATACTTTTCACTTTTGGGTGGCATTTTTATTGTCTGCCTACGTATTACTGTTTTAAGCAGTCGACCTAATCTTACTTTGAAATCGAAATTAATTTCAACAGAAAACCACAATATACAAGTACTGACTCTTATAAAGATTAAAATTTACTTATAAAACCTATAAACAGGGACATGTTATGGGCTCTGGGCTGGACACATCGCTCGTAGAACTGACGGCTGTTGGAAAAGAGAGTTACTGGAGGGGATACCACGTACTGGACACGTAAGACTTGGTGAAGATAGCTGGAAAACGTGGGATTCAAATAGCGAACGACCAGCTCGTATTGGAAGTCTTTGGACCAGAAGTGTAAACCGAATGGCTAACACGAGAACGAACGAACGTTAAATTTTTAAACGTAATTCACGTATTGCTTTTAAAAATATATATATATTGTGTATAAAAAGTAAAGTACTGTTAAATCAAATATAATCATGTTAAACGACCTCAGTCGAATTATTGTTAATATTACCTGTCAGTTAATATTAACACTAGTTCGATAATGATATAACAATATAAATAATATATAAGAGTGTCTGGTTTATTCTTTCTACGCCTACGCTGTTCCGATCCCACATAAGCAATCTAACATATAAGAATTCGGAAATAGCATGAAATAAATTCAATCTTCACGCATCCCGCAGAATCCCTTAACAGTAAGAAATCACAAACCAAATTACCTAACATAGGTACCCCTAGTTTAAAATGGAGTCATAAATAAAACGTACCTTATCGCCTCTGCCACAACAAAAGAATACCCCCTTTGGATATCTCCGTCCTTCTCTGTTGTACCATTAAACTCACCTATCTCATTCCGACATCGAAATACCGATGTTTTACACATAACTACAAGCCGCATTCGCAAGTCGTTCACATTTCGCACCATGGATCAAAATACGTCTCTATTCAGGTTTGATACGGGTCAATTTGCCTTGGATCTCTGTTGTATCGGTTGTCATGACAACGGGGGGAGCGTCGCGATTTTTGCTCGACGCCTCCTTCGATTGCTTTGAAGGTTTTTCTGATCGCTTGCAGCTGAGAGTAGCTCTGTTATGTACTGATAGGGTTGCCACACTAGTTTTAAACACCTTTTAAAGATTATTAGTATCTCTAAAAAGAGTTATTGCATGACTACTATCTTGATATACTACTTAGTTAGTTTTATTCCTAACAAAGTAAGATCAATTATAGCAAATAATTTGTAACTTATTCAGACTTTCTCTTTGTTCCTGTAGGCAGCTATTTTTTTTTATGTTTCAATAGACTAAAAATCTACCTCGCATGAGTGAATTGGTTCTTGATTTTCACGCCTCAAAACAATTCATAGTTTTTATTTAAAAGGTTTAAAGTTTTGACAGCCCTACATGCGATAGGTTGTCTCCAGCGATGTGATGCTGATGGTGAAAACAAATTGCGACGCTACAATGCTCTAAGATACCGGATATTACGTCACTGGAACATTTTGTTTGTCAATGCCTTTGAGTATAATGTCTTCCAGACTCTATTTGAACAATAAACTATTTTAAAAGGCGGATGTTGAAAATAAAGTAAAAGGTCTGACTCTCCCTAAAATTAACTATGGTATGTTTGTAAAAGCTAAGTCGTTTTAACAGAAATAAAAATAAATAAATTATGATTTTGAGTAATTTAGTCGTAAATATAGCTCATATTTGACATTTAAGAGCCTATAGAAAATTAATAAATATTTCCAATTGTTCCTAACCAAACTGATCAGTTGTATCATCTTTTTCAATGATTATTTAGGTACATTTTATTTATATTATATTATACTCATGCATTGCCAAGTGATGCCTTAAGCGCCAGTTGTTCTAGGTTCGAACGCCGTTAACGCAATAATGTTAAACATTAGAACATAATGCTATTTTTTTCAACAGTGTGTGGTAAATAAAAATCATATATATTTTTCTAGACGTTTATTTCAAACATAATAGGTAGGATTTCCACGCTGCCTTGTGCTTTTATACATTTAATGACTGAGCCGAGAGAACTGCGTAAACGAAGCAATATATTGGGCTAATATAAACATTCAGTCAATTTATTTAAGACAAGAAATTAACAGTAATTTGTGCTTTGATTTTAAATTATTCTAAACCTACCCGAAGTATGTAGTTGCTATTAAAAAATAAAACTTTTTAGTTTTTAATTAAACTCTATCTGTAAATAATTGAGGATAGAGGGGTAATCTGGTTAAGCGATATTGTAAATAATACATGCAGTGTGATTACTTTCAGGTAGATTTAGGCGTGGGTACAACTACTTTATAATATATTTACTTTAAATTCGTTTTATATCTATTTACAATACCTTATAATAGACATATTGCATAGATTATAGAAGTAATTTAATTATAAATACTGTATGTACAAAAACATACGTTTACTTATTTAAAAACTAACTTTATTATTTGTGTCTGTGTCTAATTACGCATAATGTTCGGAGGTAAATAGGCAGATAAATTGTACATAAAGATTTTTAAGCTAAACATATAAAATAAAATACATCTGGGACCATATATTATCGAATTAGTTTTGGAATCTAATTAATTTAAGTTTCGAGACTTATGTTAATCTTATGTTTATTATTTAAGGAATCTTTGCTTAATATTTAAGTCCCCTATACAAAATTGGCACCGAGACACTTATTACAAATGTACATTAGCAAACACTACGATGTAGTTTTTAATTATTACATTCAAATAAATTACTTACACATATCACATTTCTATATTAAATATTTACACATGTTTATACATTAAGCGCGTTTAAAATACCAAGGTATTTTTACACATTATCATGATCATCTCAGAAGTGATAGTACGCGAAATTGATAGGTTCATCAGAGTTAACATCATCACTGTCCACATTGTCACTTTTCTGACCTTTGTCGTAACGCCAATTGGACAGGTCGCATGGCGCGTCATTCGTGTCCTTGTAGTCATAGTTATAGTAGTATTGAACACTGCCACTATTGTCCTTATAGGTGTCGGTCTGATCCCAGGCGCGGGGGGGCATTGGGTCCGCGCCAGGGGGGAGATCACTGTCGATGATGCGGCATGTGCATATGCAAGTCGAGGCGCGGCCGTTTGGCGTCGTCGTCGTCGCTGCATGGCTCCGCATCGTGCGATTCCTGCTCGTCACATTCTTCCCCGAGCTCCTCTTGTTTACGTTTGGCCGTCGCCATTTCGGCAGCGTGCTTTTTCCGCCATTTTGTTCTTCTGTTCTGGAACCACACCTATAAGAAAACACAAGAGTTGCATGAGAAGATTTTGATACAATTCCTAATTAATTTGTGTGAGTTTCTCAATCACATAACATTATTATAGTCTAGGTCTAGGTAGTATGGGGTACTATAGTCTGTAAAATAACCAAAAATGTATAACGCTCAGAGTTTTAATTGAATTACAGAGGTCTAGTGTCCATTTGCACTAAACATCTGTAAACTTAGCATGTAATTTACAATTGTTTATTTTTATGCTAAAATATTTTTTTATATTAGTTAATCCATGCCGTATTGGAATCTTATAATCACTATGCGAATATTATGTTTACTTATCTCTTGAAAAAAGTATTAAAATTGCCAAACAAACAAACGCTACACTGAAAAGACATTTCAGATCTGAAAGTGCGCCGCTAAGCTATTTGTCTCCTGGAAGCCAAATATAAAGAGCAGGTCAACATCCCGCCGTGTGGACCTAATCTCCACCACCGACATCATAATGCCTCATTAAACACCTTTAAAGTCGCAATGGCACCCTCCGTCCGTCCCTGTCCTCCTCGTCTATTCTTTCGTAGGGGGATAAGGACGGAGATAGTAGCACGGTAATTAAGGGTCGTTTTGCAAATTACACGGTACTTAACCAGCCATATAACACTCATTAATCACGAATATTCTGTCTCGCTTCTGCTCGCCGAGGACGCGTCACGTCGTCCCTCTCTCTCTGGCTCCGGACGTTAGACAGGGGTTTAATTAGGTCATAAATACATTTTCATGATTAGAGCCTCCAGTTTGTCGATCCTGAATATTTGGGCAGATGTCGAGGTTATTAAAGCAAAATTCTGGTTGCTGGTAGCTTGATCTTACGTTATCTTTTTAGAATAGGGCTTTTTTGAATACTTATTAATAAAGGAATATTTAGATTGTTGCCTAGTGTACACCTAAAGAGTACCAACATACTAGTGTCTAGAGTACCAACATAATAGGAATCTATCTGGAGTAGGTACTAATTCTGGATTATTACAATATTGCGTTGTTAGCAAAAGTATTGTATTACCTCATGGTGTTCTAGAAATAGTTATTATATATCATATTATGTCGGTTTTTTTTTTATGTTAGAGGAGAACAGACGAGCGTGGGTTTCACTCAACGGAAAGTGGACCTTCATTTAACATCTGAAAAGGATCTGCTGTCGACCAATTTTGGCTTTGGATCTTCGGACATATTGATTTCAGATGTAAAATGACACACGACATAGGATAGCAAAATCGTCATCCTCATTAACTCTGGCGAAGTACGTCATTAACTCGTTGGCAAATGACATTGGAATCTTGGCGTTTACTTGATCGTACGTGAAATGCCCCAGCCCAGCATCTAAACAAGATGCGCTGCCGGCCTATTTCGGGCTTTGGATATTCGGATATCCACAGATTGAACTTCACGGCTTTTTCGTCGGTGGACGTCTGGTGGAGTTTTGATATTCATACCACCCATTTAATATTCAGATTTTCAGACGAAGTCCAACATGTTTCATAAAAATTACAAATTTAGAAAACCCGTTGGGGATTTTTTACCCGGTGGCGATAGAACCCACGACCCGTTGAAAATTTACCGTACATTGCAACCATTACACCAACACGCCCGTCAAAATCGAACCGTTGTTTTAGAAAAGGTCGATATCCTAACGAGTTTTACCATCGCTTGACATCACGAGATATTATACACATAGATAATAATAAGAGCATATCTGGAAATCGAACAGCCGACCTCGCAGACTCTAGTTGAGTGCATCCAAATTGTTTTCCAATTTTAGAAACGGTTAGTTTAGATTTTAGTTAGGTTAGTTAAAATACCTACCGGCTCGTATAATAAAGAATAAGTTTAAGAAAGGACATATAATTAAAGTATTTGTGTAATATTTTAACAGTTCAAAGCTATATAACAATTATTATTGCTATAGACATCGATGTCGGTTGATAGAGACTGCCATAACCTAGAAGATATAGCCACTGGTACACGCTGTAACGTAGTCGTTTGAGGCGATACGCAGATGTTTAACGACGCTCCAAATATCGCTTTATTAATTTTTCAGGCGCGGTCTAAGTTATAAGCGGATGTTACAAAATATTATTAAAAGAATGTTTGTTACTATTAATGTAACGGTACACATAGCTCAATGCTGAAGAAGCAGCTGAAACGCCTTAGGCGTTTGTTTGATTGATTATTTTTAAATTTAAAATTTCTTTACATATTTTCGCTTGCTTTGTAAAACGTTATTTGTATAAATACTGTTGTTTACTCATTTAAATAAAACACTTTAAAGGTTTCAAACGCGAAGTATATTAGTTAATCTTGTTTACCAATTATTTTTAACTACGGCTTGACGTTTCGGTTGCTTTGCGTGGCACGTTTATGAACAGAATGAACTATATTTCGTGTTTTAAACGGTTAAAGTGTTTTATTTAAATGTTAATTATTTTAATGGTAGTATACACATAGCTCAAATATAATTACTCAAACGTTGACGTATCTATATGCGTATTTATATTATTTATTGTTATTTTAAATATATAAGAAAGAAATGTAATTTGAAAAGATAAATTTGTAGTCACAGACAGTTTACGCGAGTGGTGCACATTAAAAAAAACATTTTTTGATAGTTTAAATAGGTATTGTATCTTTTTTGAAATTATTAGTGTAAGAGCTGCCCGCAATTATATTTTGACGTTGGCGCTTATTAATTAGACCAAGAGCGCAACTCGGGCTGACGTCATAAATACCTCGGGAGCTGCAGTTTATTGCAAGGTTTACAGCCTCTTGATGTATTTAGGGTTTTGTCAAGATAACGCCATAATGGCTAATTGGAGGACTCGTTTAGGGCTCTACTTTTATTGGTTATGGAACACGTGTCAATTAGTTTTCTCACTTTTATTGATTGATGGCGAATGCTGGTATTATTTTAATTAGGAAGCACCTCCGGAAGGCAAGAATTCGTATTGACAGAGATATGTAATGCGGATAGCTTTAAAGTTATCTTAATACTGTCTGAAGTTTATGCGAGTGTACACATTAGAACATAACACTTCAACGGTTTAAAACACGAAATATATTAGTTAAACTAATTAAAAAAACATATATTAATTTCGGCTAGACATTTTGTCACGGAGAGTCGTAAAGTAGGTAAACGTCGGGCTGTAGTTAAAATAATGTTTTAAAAAGTTTAACTAATATATTTCCCGTTTTAAACCGTTAAAGTGTTTTATTTAATATCAAATTAACCTTTCAAATTTTTGACAAAAACTTAAAATGAGTTAGTTATACAATTAAAACTAAACTGTAATAGAAAATTAAATGAAAAATATTTCAAACAAAAAAATAATAATAGTGGTTATACTAATATTAATTTATTTTGTGTTTTAGTTCCTATAACCTTATTGATTAACAGTAAGGAAATACAGTGATGTCCTTTAATACTCTTTATAAAGTGTCGTTCGACGTGCTATCACCGTGTAGTATATATTGTCTGAACAATCTTCAGAGAAGAACGAAATAAACTCGTACGACCCTCATAAAAAGTGTTGACGACAACAAAACAAGAAATATTACACGTTATTACTGCATCGTACACTTTTATAGGAATGTATGAAGCGTTATGCTTGTCTATCTCTTTACTCGACGAGAGTTATATGTCAAAAGTAAAAGTGTACTATAAGTACTCCAATTGAGAAATACAGTTACAGCCACTAATACTGTAATTCTGAAAAAAAACGGAAAGATACCGAACAGATTTTGCTAAATCCATACAATAGTATGCACGTAGTGATACAAGTACAGTAGCACGTTTTGTTAAATAAAAAAAAATAAGATTATTTTTTTACAAACGATACGTTCACAAGTTAAAACAATTGATTTTTAAACAAATTAAAGAAATAAATTTGTTAGTTGATAAGCATGCGAAACGTCAAACAATAGTTAAAATAAATTATGTAATAAGTAAATGAGTTAGTCAATACGTTTCGCGTTTTAATTCGTTAATGTTTTATGGGTACTACTCGCGTACACTAAGCACTACTTAATTTAAAACTCATAATACCCACTTTCCAATTATGGGGGTAGAATTAATGAGAACAACTAAATAGTTTATTTTATAATGTATTAATACTTTTTATTAACATAACTGAAGAGTTTCAAAGTGAAGTATTTTTATGTGGCATAGTTTTATTATGGACCCATCACTTTGATAAGCGATAACCGAGTCTCAGTGGATATCACCAAAACATACCATATTCTTATATTTTACGAGCAAACTTTACTGTTTCCCTACATTATTATTTATATTATTATTTTCGCCGTTCTCACCCCTATTCAATTACTTAAGTGGTGCGAATCGCGAGAAATATATCTATCTCTTTCTGTGCTGAAAATAATGAGTTTATGGCTTGATTATTATGTTATATTTTAACCCCTCGAAGGAGAAAACGGTCTTTATATATATTCTTATAAATATAAGAATGCACTGCTAGTTGAGTATACAGCTAATATTTTATTTTATTTTTAGGGCTGGATAAAAACGACTTTTTGTTTTTTTTAACAGGTAAACTAAAATAAACAACATTTATTCGATACTAGTCAAAGAGGTTTTTTTATGATAGAGTAGAACAGACAAGCAAAGCTTATTTTGGCTTTGGATACTCGGAAATCTACAGACTGAAACCGAAACGCGATTAAACTTAACCGCGGTCACAGTACAATGACAGGCTATTGTCAGAACCAAAATATAAACCGCATGGAAAAAGTCAATATGACTATAGTATTGAAACTATACGTATATGCTATTGTGATCGTACAATTGTGTGGTGCAAATACTGTATGTAGTTTACGCGTGAAGTACATATTGAAATAAACTTTAACGGTTTAAAACGCGATATATATTAGTTAAACTTATTTGGAAATTATTTAATCTACGTTGGATCGCGTTTTAAACCGTTAATATGTTTTATTTAAAAGTGCGGTAGAAGTCAAACAGTGACAGGGCATTGTAAATAGAAATTGGACTACTTAACTACTAAATCTAATTGACAAGAATTATTAGCGCCAACAATTTCAACTAAAATTCCTTGAAAAACGAGCCAAAAAGGTGTCATTAGGCTAAACAAACAGATATCAGAACTGCGTCATTTATTTACGTAAAGGGGTGTGATAAGGGCGTGACAAATGACGATCGCTAATGATCACAGGCTTAGTGCTGACGTGGATGGACTTGGTGCCGAGATACTGAGACCAAGGGAAAATAATAGATTCTCATGTTTTTTCTTTTATAGTATTACTAGTTCGAAGAATTTATATGAAACGCTTTAACGGTTTAAAACGCGATATATATTATTTGAACCTATTTGGAAATTATTTTAACTACCGTTTTAGATGCTTTGCAGTAGCGGTGGTCACGGGGAGACTAAAGATGAAGGGTGTCTCCGATGTCAAAGTAAAAATTATTACACTATCGCCATGTGTTCCATCGTGCTTGCGAATTGTCTAACGGTGTTCGAAAGGCTAAGTTTCTTCTAAGTCATTAACTATGTAAGTAACTTTCCTAAATAAAACACTTTTAATGCTCACGACTGCTGCAAAGTATCCGTCGGATCGGAGATAAAAATCAATAATAAACTTAAAAAATATATTTCAGCGGTTAAAATTGTAACAGACTATATGTATTTTTTGTTCAGATGGACTTACATTGTCTATACAAGAGATATTGAGTTTTTACTTCTCAAGTACCCTTTATTGCTGCAGCCCTACACAAATCCAGTTAGTAATCCAGCAGTAACTAATCAATTGGGCTACCTTGTACGCTGAGAATACCGATTCAAGTGGCATCCGTATCGTATTTTTTTTTAATTTAAAGGATGTCTAATTTATATAATCGTGTATAATCGTGTACACTTGAAACGTGAAAATAAATTGAAAAAAAATTTCGACTCGGGCAGGACTTGAACCGGCATCGTTCGCGTTCCGTGCTGTTGCTTACAATTAGTGAGTCCGACTCGGTAGCTCAATTTATTTCGATTTTTAAATTATATAATGTGAAAGATATTAAAATCTTCATACTATCAAATTTTGTTAGGAGGTTGTTGAAATCTAAAAGGCTGTTCTACTTATATAGTACTATTTCGTAAATATATACAAAGGATTAGCAGAGTCCATAGTTCACGTAGATCCAGGTGATACCCGTGTAGTTTATGAGCGGAGTGGAGGACATAAACCCATCCATCACGTTTTTGCGAGAGCAAATGAAATGCACTCGCGCACTCCACTTTTATTTTCGTCCATTAGTGCGCGCCATCGATCAAAAACACAATTCCAATTTACCTATCCACCACAAATTCTTCAAAACTGCCCGGATTCAATATTATTCGCTCGCAACGCGTTTTTTGAGCTATTTATTCATAGCGGTGGCGTATCGTTTTAAAAGTTATTGCGTTGCCATGAGTTACTGGTTTTTGATTTCTTTTAAAATGCCCTTTCGGCTTTAAATTCTCGTATCTAAGCTCTGTCTGTAGTTAACGCAAGTTATACACATTTAAATAAAATAGTATCGGTTTAAAACGCGATATTTATTATTTAAACTTATTTCCAAATCATTTTAGCGTGGTCTCTCCATGACCACGGCTGCTTCAAGGCCGAAAGGTCGGGCCGTATTTAAAAAATAAATTACAAATTGAGAATAATTTTAACTAATCTATATCGCGTTTTAAACCGATTAACTGTTTTATTAAAAAAATATATTTTTTCTAAGACCATTAGATACCTCGTGCTTCGTAAAGTAAGTACGTCAAAATTACCATCAATTAGACTAAAGCTAAAGCCGTCAAAAACCGCCAACCCGCATTGGGGTCCCATGGTGGGTTTACGACAATATAACATAATATCTCTTTCTATTCCTTTCCAGTGCTTTGTTTGAAAAACCGCTACCCATCCACGGCAAATGTATTTATGTTAATGTATTTATTTATTACAATAAAGAATATTTGTTATACTAGAATATGTTATTACGCCTTTCTTAAGCTAGAGAGCTTTCAGTCGTTTCGTAAAACAGAAGCGAAAACAAGTTTGCGTGTACAATCCTCTAGTTTTAATGGTCACTTAGTAATGGCGGCATAATAATAATGAATACAGCAATAATCCGGCAGTCGGACCCAAGCGAGGCCATTACTCAAGGCCTGGACGTGATTATCAAACGTTATTCAGTACGGATTGGCCTTAATTACCTATCGATTGCCTGAGAACACATTACTGCACAATAAAACACTGCAGCGCTTTTGTAGCGCTTGTTTATTCGTGGCCTTTGATTGTCATTTTTTTTGGTTGGCGCTCAAATTTTCCGATCTCTTGCGCAGTGCGTTGCTTAAGAAATCATTGTACGGTTTGATCGTTGGATAATATAACATTAGTCGTATATTTTGTATTATATCATTCGTTATGTTAGTTAGTATAAGTAAGTCTTTCAGCTACTGAATGACTTGTTACATTTTAAAAAAATCGGGTTAAAATTAGTTTTATAACTCTAGTTTTATAAACTTTGATATTTAATACCCCAGTTTAGATAATAATTCGAAACTTCTAAAGTTTATTAAAAATAAATTTTGGGTTAAAATGCCAAATATATTTGTTATTTTTTTTAATAATAGAACTCGTCGTTAATATGAATATTTGGTTAATTAAAGTCACTTGTAGGTACTTAGTTAGCTAATGAAATATCACTATAAATAAGGATAATGTGAAATAAACTACAATATAGAATTAATTATATCGTTATAATACGCATTTTCGTCCGTATAAAAGGCTATTATATAAATGATATCTGAATATATTTATATCAACAACATAAACTCATTTAGAAGGACTCAAAATACCAAAGAGTTTTTATTAATTGATTAGGCGCCTCCATTTAATCAGAAGCTGTAAAAACGAGGCATAAATCATAAAAGGATTAGAACGGCGGCAGAGTACAAATTTGCCGTTATTAAAAAAACTCATTTGCAAATTTCTAAAGAAAGAAGATATTAAAGAGATAAACTTAATTATCCACCCCTTTCCTCTCATCTCCACAACAACCCTCTCATAAAAACCTTAAAATGTTAATGAAATCTAAATTTTAACGATTGTGGGAAAATAATTGTTTAAAAAATAATAACAAGCAGTGTTGATTTTCATAAAATAATGGTTAGGTGAGTCATGAAGTTTTAACAAAAAAAAAACACAAAAAATACTATATTGTGATCACGAAATGTTTAATTTTTGTGTAGTATAGTAACTATAAGATTGAAAAGAAAGAAAAGGGAAAATATTTAAAAACCGAATTTCAGTAACCTTTTACATGAAGATTTACAATAATAATTGACAGGAAGGGTTACAGTAAAACAATAACAATTATTACTGTTTTTATTTGTTCTTAAAGATTGGCTTAATAATTTAAAGTCTTGTTCTATTGTTCATAATATGAATTTTGAGCTAAAAAATACATATATTGGAAGTACGCGTTTACTTAAACCAAAAGATCAATGAGTGATATTGTTTGCATTCCATTTCTTAATGTTATTACTAATTGTATTAAATAAAAGTTGTAAACGTAATTATTGAAATCCAACAATTATAAGACGGTTTCCGGAAACCGGACAAGTCTGAACACGGAAAGTTTGCAAATGAAGCGAATGTAATTACCGGCCGACTCCCCCCCAACGCCCTGTCTCCACCCCCTCCCCCGAAAGACATAATTAAAGAGAATCTTGTTGTAATTTTGACTTTTAATTTTTTTCCGCGTCACCTCGCCCTCATTAATTAATTTTCTGAAAAATTTAATCTGCGCTATTCTGTTTTCGGACGACATTTTTTATTTCTTAATGAAGCCGAGATTTTTTGATAGGCGACTGCTCGTAATTAATGCTCAAATCTAATTATTAAAAGTGACTTTCGTAACTTAAATTAACTTTTCAAAGTAAAGGTCTACTTACAATTAATGTTTTTTTTTGCTATGTTTACAGTATTTCAATCCAAATTGTACTACATAACAGAACATAATTAATTTACAAACTAATATAGGACATAATGAATATAGTATTTTATCATTATTAAATCGTGCAACACTAAGCACATATATTTTAAAATTTTTGCATAAACTTCTAATTATTTAACATAACTTATACTACGCTACTAGGAGCAGTTTATAGGGTGTTCAAAAACATTACCATAAAAGATAACACGACCGTGTCAAACAAGGCGTGGTACACACGCGCAATTTAAATTTACAAAACGGTGACAAAATGTCGTTATCTGCGCGCGATATCATCTGCTTGGGGCCCTGTGTGCGGTCCAAGGGAGTCCCTCGTGCCTTATCGTGTGGCGCTGTAAGCCTCTCATCAACTCGGAATTAACTTAAATTGTAAACCGTCGTGTAATGCGCTGACGGAGATGTAGATAATTCGAATCGCACTAAGCGGGGCTCGATTTATGTATTTTAAATACATTCGGAACGGTAGCAAGAATCGCAAACAACAGTATTTAAGAAAACGCCCTATTTATTTTTTAATTCAAAAAATATCATTGGTCTATTACCTAACACTTGTGGGCAAGTGGGCCAAGTCCCAGCTGTGGGAAATATTAAAGATCTTAAGACGATGACGCTTGTTACTTTATATTACTTTCTCTATATTATTTATACTTATTATTTTCATACACGTTTAGTGAGTTAAGCTTACATGTATTTAAAATCAAGTACTAATTACTTGTTAATGACAAGTAACGTTTTTTGGTTGTCGAAATCTTTAACAGAGCAAAACATATCCCGAGTCCTTGATTAAAAATAGTAAATACATTCTCAAAAGAACATTAGAGCGTAATGCGGTGGCTACACAACGCTGTCGATCACAATCGCTGGCTTAACTGTCATTTAAATTTAAATTAAGGTATTACTCGATGGGCGGCGCGGGCGCCCCATTTAAATGCACACTCGTTTGTCCTATCGTCGCGTGGCGCGTGTGGCCTAGGGTTTACCATCTCATGACTTTGCTGTTTTACAAACTATTCCGTTGTCATTAAATAAATGTGTGAATCCACTATAAAGAAAACCAAAATAGCTTTTAAACTTATTGGTTTATCTTTCCACTGCGCCCATTTTTATGACTTGAGTCATAATAATAACAATATTGTGCAGGTTATCTGTAAAGTAATATCAATATTTTATTACTTGTATAAGACCTGCTTAAGGTTAAAAATTTATTTTTCAAAGAATATACATATTCACTTAATAGAAAAATTAATGCTTTAACCTTAATGTGTTTACATGCATCGGACTTTAATTAAACGAAACAGTGATATATAATAAAAACATGCTTATTATTAACTATACTTATTTAAAATTGGAACTTTAATGATTTCTTGAAGATATTTATAGACTGGGCGTTTTTTAAACTTTCAGGTAACTTATTGTACAGATCAGCACCCAGATTAATCTGTCATTAAATGAAAAAATCCGATTCCGCGCAATATCAAGGCAATATCTACACTTGAACAATGAGCGCCGTATCAATAACAGTAGGGGATTCCCCCGAGAGCGGGCGATCGGAACAAATTGAAAATAAGCCGTGTAACCGCATCGCGATGCGATCGGATACACGCACTCACTGTTTTATTATTTATCAAGCGTAATCCGCCAACGTTATAAATCTGCGCGGACAGCCAGCCAACATGGCGGCACTTTTTTCGCGCCGAAAAGAATCGGCCGCGGAAAGCGGCAATGAGCGGCAGATTAGGCCCGGATAAGTCCAGGTTATTAATGGACACGAGATACACACGACACCGCGGATAATAAATGGATGCGCAATGGTTTTTTCGGCGAATTTGTTTATGTTTAGTCTGTATCGATGTGTCAAACGGTTATTTATGACGGAACGGGTTAGGGTCGCCATTTTGTACGATATTTCAGTTCAGTAATTTTTTCGAAATCTTCATTGCATCATTCTAGTTTAATTGTAGCAGATAAACAGGAAACGAAGACCAGCAACAACAATAATTGTAAACAGGACAATAATAAAAATGCCGTTACTCTGTTATGGCCTAAATAGAGACCAATAAAAGAATATCGTAAGAAAACAGCAGGCTCAGCGGAGCATCACGTGTTATTATGTTCTTCGTAGTGAGCTGTGAGGGACGAACAAATGGCTCGTAAACTTACAGCTGACATAAGCACCTTGCAATAATCTACTGATAACGCCGTTTTCTATAATACACATATATATGAGCCGATTTCTGTATAATACATAGGCCATTTATAAAAACTTGTAGTATAGTGAGATTTATTGATAATGTCCAAACTAGAGAAACCGCCTATGGATATTTAAGAAAATATATCGATTTTACGCCTTTTATATAAAGCAAGAACTACTATTTATATTATTTTCTTCAAATGTAAAAGTGTAAAAATACAACTGTACACAAGAATAGGAAACTTACTGTTTCTAACAGCCAATACTGTGAAATTTTCCCTTTATAAATGGAAGTTAGCAAAGACTTAATTTTTTTCTTCCTAGTATGGCGCCGATATTAAACACTGTTACGTTGCTCTGAATGCTTTTGTAATACTGTCCAAAAGACATTACGTTAAGTGTGTAAGTTTGTCTGGCTCCCAGCGCTTGTCCTAGTGTGTAGCGAGCTATAGACAGATAAGGGTGTGACCCAAGTCGATATTACTTCTATCTAAGCTATTTTTGATTTGAAAGAAAGTTAGACATAGAACAAACGCACCTTCGAAAAGTTATATTTTTTATTTAATTACGCAGATAATTGGTATATTTAATGGTAATTGTTGAATAAGAAAAAAAACCTAGGAAATCAATTTCATTTGGAAAAATATATATATATATATAGGTACAAGCGTAAACATACAGTTTTTTTTTATCTATTCACTTTATTATTTAAAACACAACATGAATAGTTTACATTAATAAAAACTTATGAACTAGCATATAAAGTCTGCTTGAAAATCTATAAGTACCTACTTGTATATTAATATTATAAATGCGAAAGTAACTTTGTCTGTCCCGCTTTGACTCCGAAACTACTGAACTGATTTAAATGAAATTTGGTACACAGATATTTTATAGTGATGAAATGAAAGATTGAATGGAAATTCGTGGTTTTTGAACTAGAACAATGAAACTTTCTTTTTTGGTTTTTTGGGAATAGGGGTGGGCGTGGGAGTGGGAATGGGAGCGGGTGTGGGAATGAGAATGGGAGCGGGTGTGGGAGCGGGATTGAGTGTGAGTGTAGGAATGAGAGTGGAAGTTACAGTAGGTGTGATGTGAGGTGAGAGTGTTGCGGCAAAGTAGCACCTACAACATAGATTGGCCTTAAATGCGTTCTTACATAAACTAATAAACAGCCTAAATAATTAAAAATTCTACCCCAAGTCACTATTCCATGCAGACGACGTCGCTGGCACAGCTAGTTATTAATAATTGTAGAAAGAAAGAAACGAAAATTTCATAAGGAAAGTTAGTAACATGATTCGATCTAAGTTAAACACAAAGTTTATTAGAAGAGTGTTCATAAAAAATCACAGCACGATAGGTCGACATGAAATTTGATGTGCCATCATATCGATATTACGATCGTCCGTCTCGATTCCATTCGATTCCGCCAGAATCGATTCATGAATATATATTGCTCGCTGGCTGCCATGCGAATAATGAATTCTTTTATCGTGATTATTCTTTTAGATATTTCTATAAGTATCTTTGTATTACTACTGTGTTAATAACCTACTAGACTTTGATATATCTGTGTAGGTATTTATCTACTACAGCAAAATAAAATCAATTTAGAGAACTTATTGACACTTATTATTTTAAATTGTATAAGGCTTTCACGGCCCTCTTCGGCCGACGTGAGCGAAAAGAGGTTCTCGAAGTTTCCTCACTTGCAACAATTCCTCGATTGCTCGAATTATTATTATTTAATTCTGCGACCGATCGAGGAGTTAACATCTTCTGACGATGCCGTCCGCACCTGATGGCGAAACGTCGAGAACCTCTTCTTGCTCACATCGGCCGAACAGCCCGAAAGACAATGATATACTTATTATTTTACCATTTACCAATTGCCATTTATAATATACATAGCTGGATATCGAGAAATATATATTTCACACATTTTTTTTGAGAAACAACGAATTAGGTTTATGATTTTAAAAATGTACGGTATAAAAAAAGACTATCCTTTTTTTAAGTTCAAATAATAAAACTATATCACTTAACAGAACCGCCTCTGTAGCTAATGGTAATAAGGTAGATAAACGTATTGTCAATCATTGCGTTAAGCGCGAGAGGTTCTGGATTCGAATCCTAGGGAAACATAAAATCGTTTCGGTCGGGCAGGGCACAGAAGTCTGATCAACTACTTGCCCCTTAAAAGAACGGATCAGTGAAACGGACACAGAAATGTGTTCGCCCCATGCCCCAGGAGGGGGAAACGGACTTTCACACACACTTAATAGAACACGAAAAATAATTGCATTTAAAAATTGCTATAGGTTTTTATGTTTTCAAATACTAGTAATTTTATTTTATATCGATTGAAATGAGATCTTAGGAAAAACAGTTTATGTCCCCGGCTTCTTGAATAATATATATCGTAGACCCACTCTACGCTCGTAGACCTTACGTAGTTACGTAGTTCTACGAAAAACCTACGTGACGTAATAGTTATGACATAAGTCGGAAATAATGTTATATTTATGAAACTATCGACTCGTAGATAAATTAATGTACCTTGGAAATTAAACCCACTTCTCCCTTAAATTGCGTTTTGCCCAAAAATGATTTATTTAATAGTGGCTTATGCTTATCTTAGTGAACATAAGAGATTAATAAGAAGTTTATATACATCTATGTTACAGAAATAACCAATAATATTGGATAATTGTTAAAAATGTGTATTTACATCATAATTTATAACTGAAATTTTATCAATAACACTTATAAATTTTAGTAACTTTTGGGAGGTAGATTACTATTTTTAAAAAACACGTTAACTATTTTAATGTTTTCTCCCCGTGACCACGGCTTCTGCGAGGCATCCGGAACGTTGAGCCGTAGTTAAAATCGAAATATGTTTAACTAATATATATCGCGGTTTAAACCGTAAAATTGTTTCATTTAAATGAGTACTACTCGCGTAAAGTAAAGACAGTATTTGGGAATATTTAAAAATAATTGCGTAATTGTAAAGTAATGCAACGGGACCGTGAATCATGTCAAAGTAAGCAATAACACGGTGCGAGCCTCCGAACATCGACTCGCTCTCGTAACCGTTGTTCCACGATAATACAACGATAATAGCGCGATACGTATGCAGCCCGCGCGAACCTTTATTATTATTTCCACATATTGACTTTGCGTTGTCTATTGGGTGTGGGGGGTGGTCGGAGGGGGGGCAAGATGTAGTCGCGTAGACACATGTAGCGGTCGGAATCGATATCATAATGCGTTTAGGATTGGCTGCTCGTTTGCGCGACGCCGGATTACGCCAACTTTATATATGTAATTTCACTTTAATGCCGCTCCTATGTCGGAATCTACATGCGTTTGAATATCCGAGTGCTTTTACATTTAGTGTGTGTACGGGATCATTGCAACTTTTGTCAGCTAGTGTTTCGCTTGTATAGACTTAAAGATTAAATTGTGTCATGACTATTACGAATTACATAGTATGCGACATTTTATGTTTCCTAAAGAAACACATATCAAAGATTCTCTATCTACAGCTTCGGAAACATTTGAAACATCGGCTTAGCGCAAAATTTATTGTCGTATATAGTTACGTTTTTAAATGTTGAAAATGTACGATATTTTTTCTATACATATAATAAAAACGTTGCTATGATTAATTTCACTCAAATATACATATATTTGAGTGAAATTAAGTACATTTATTTAATTTTAATAGAAACATTTAATCGTGGAGAGTCAAGTCCTTTATACATTTATAAGAATAAAGAATATGCGAAAAGTACGATTCTTTTAAACTAGTTGGTTCAAAGAAAGAACATACTCTAAATAAATAAGATATATAAGTTTCAATAATGTGAATAAGGTAATTAGTTAATAATAACACGATGAAAGGTCCAAAGAATATTTCAAAATTAGTTTATTAAAAGCCAAAAAGCTACAACGGCCGAAACATTTTAATATTGCGAATAATAATTTTATATCGTTTTGCAATATGGTGCGCGGCGCCATATTGCGATGAAATTGAAAATCTTTTATTTGAATAAAACTGACCACTGCATATATTTTACTGAATGTCAATTCCCCGTCCCAAAGTTTAATTTTACGGATACATACCTACACAGTAAAATACTATGAATCATGTAGGTTTATTCTTTTTCGTAGAAGTTATAAAGACATTAAACCAAAGGTTTTCTTTACTACTGTTCAATTTAATAATATAGTTTATATTTATTTACAATATTGCAAGATTTCAAACAACAGAGAATTGTTAGCATTTTAAACCGTTAAAGTGTTTTATTTTAAACCAATAAAATAATTAATAGTTTCGGTCAAGCAGGACATAGAAATGTAAATGTTTGCCCGTAAAAAATCGTATCCATACGAGAGCCTGCCCATAGCAGAGAGAAATATGTGTCTATCCCTCGTAGAATAGTCGGAATTTTACACACACTAACAAACTCTATAACCTCTCTAGAAATAGTTACCTCCTCGATCAAAAGGTGGAACACATACCAATACCCTGAGTCATGCTGAAGATGATAAACATGATACGGCTTCCAATTAAAACATCGCACGAGACGAAATGCCCGAAATATCAATTAGGACTGTCGCATGCTTTCAAACTGAGAAATTAACTCCGAATAAGAACGACCGTTTTATCTTAATACCATCTAGGTTTAATACATCACTCGATCGTAGGCATAACATCGGTAATCTGTCCGTCCGTCCGTCTCTTTGACAAATGAAAGCGTCAGCCGCCGCACAGAAATACGGCCGTGATAATTATCGATCTTCAAAAAAAATCTAAGACGAATATCGATTCTATCTCTCTAATACTAAGGGTTAATATTGAGCGCGCGCAATTAATCCAGTTGTGGCGTTTTATCGTCGCGAATCGGTATTGTATCGTCAAATCTTAATATTAATTTTTATGTCTTAAGAGCGTTAGTGTTAGAACGTGTTTGTGTAATTTAAGACGCTCGACAATAA
This sequence comes from Leptosia nina, assembly GCA_963661955.1. NCBI lineage: Eukaryota > Metazoa > Arthropoda > Insecta > Lepidoptera > Pieridae > Leptosia > Leptosia nina. Next base: position 5,847,704 of record CAVLEF010000007.1, read on the forward strand.
TAAATAGAGTCGAAAATCGTTTACCCATGCAAGGGATTTAAGTAAGTTGTCCCGTGGCGTAGACGTCGATTGTCGTGTCATAATGACTATTATTATAAGCGACAGAGTCGGTAGCCGCCAACAATTTCATTAATGTCATTAGCTACTCTAATGACTTTTTGAAGTGATTGAAAATCGTGAGAGTCACATGCTCTTAAAGCATGTTACAATAATAATTATAAGGTTGAAGTTATGTTTACAAGGCACGTTGCAAAACAGGGTTGCCTAAAATGTATTTACCAATCAGAAATATGCTTATTGATTAAAAAAGTTTGTTTTTATTTTAATTTTTCGAAATTATTATATTTATAGAAATAACCCACATACCGGTCATGCATCTCAATCAATAATAATATGCCATACTAATTGTTTTTCTATAGTAATGTTGGTCTTAAAAGTAAAAGCCGTAAATCTTTGTCAAAACAATTACGTTTATTTCCTTAATTAATTACATAAAACATAATTAGGAAATGGCAAAGTTAATGAAAGATTGTATCGTGTAAAAGGTTGTTGGAAAGCGCCGGATTAATGGCGGCGCGGTTTTCGTTATGGCAACATTAATTATAATATTAATTATTAGCTAACTCGTGTCCCTTCCACCCTTAAAGGACGTGCCTACGGGTACTAATGACAGAAACGTCACTCGCGCAATTATTATTTTCGTGTGACATTTCTTTAAAATATGTTGCTCAGTAATAGTACTAACATTTTATGACAAAAGTTTGAGCGCCATTTCCTGATCGTTTAAATGTAATGGAAGGAATTCGTTGTCTGCAAGACTTCAAATGTAAATGGGAAACTCTGATAAAAATTTAAATTGAACCGATCAGAAATATTTACGAAATATAGGTGTTCGTTCGCATCGATCAACGGTAATTGCTTTTGCGGACGGTACTTTAAACTGGCACATAAGCTCGAAGACGCGGGCGACATCTGTCGTCGTAATTGAGGGATTAGGCAGATAATTGAAACTGCAGGAGCGAGACAGACAGCCGTGGGGCATATGAATAAGGGAGACGGCGCGTTTCACCCGCGCCCGCCGTCGAACGGCACGGTTAACAACGTGTCTTGTTGTATATTGTATTATCTTACGTTTTATGCCCTATTAATCTTGTACGGGACTCCGTGACGAGAAACTCTAAGTGCACAGGGTAAAGTTCAAATTCGCCCGACGCCATTTATAGGGTACGCTCCGCACTTAGAATTAGTTGGAATTTGTTTTGCAATAAATAAAATCGTTAAAGTTGAGTGTTGTAACGAGCTGGTGTCATCGTCGGGTAATCCGGGATAACAAGCTCAGGTTGAGACGAATTCCTTGATAAATATGCGAATTTCTCACGCGAAGCGCCCCCTGAAAAATTGCACAGCTCCCGGTTTCAATTAATTTGGCTTTTAGGTATTTTGGACTGTTTATAAATACAAAGTTGTTATTGGGATATAGAAAGGTACTACATAGAGCACCCACCTTTTTATATTATTTATCTATTTAAAATTACTTTTTACGAACAAATTAATATTTCCAAAGAAAACCTATTAAGTTTGATAGTTTTCTATAATAATTAAATGCGGACTCATCAATTCGTCTTAAGCTTTCGGACGCTTTCAAATAATATTTGTGTATTAATTTAATTTAATTTCTGCCTCTGTTAAGCGCTCTTCATAATCCGGTCCCATATTACAAGCTTTGGTACTTAAATAGAGTTTTTAATTAACTCATGTCAGCCCGAGTGACATTTCCTGCTATAATCGCCGCCGAGATATTGAAATCGATGTTTAATCGAGTTATCATCGATTCATTGGAATCGATTCGGGCTACCGTTGAAATTATTTTAAATTTGACGTGGGAGTTCGGGGATCGGTTATATTAGATATTCATTTTAATGCTTTTATGAGCATAATCGCATTCTTTAAGATTATTTTGTTTACAAAAAGTCGGTTCATGTGTAGCCAATCTGGGCTTTATTTCAATAATAATTGATTTATTTATTCTGGTGTAAGCTAGAGTTTTGAACTAATTATTATTTTGCATAAATAGGTCGTTTACATGTAAAAAAATACTTTTAACGGTTCAAAACGAGAAGATATACGAGTTAAAATTATTAACAACTACGTTTTAAATGTATTGCAGAAGCCGTGGTCACGGGAGGGTATCTTAATGTCAAAGCGGGTCCTCGGCTGTCAAAGTGAGTTCTCGCAGAACTGACTAACAGACCGTAGGTAAAATAATTTGTAAATAAGTTTAACTAATATATTTCACGTTTTTAACGGCAAGAGGTGTTCAATTTTAATAAATAGGTATATTAGGGCTAAGTTGGCGAAGTGCGAGACGTATTTGCGCCGCGTAAGGGCTCGGCTAGGGCGGCTAGGGCGGGAGGGCTGGTAGGGCGGCGCCTATAAAAATGCAAATGGCGGTGTCGAGCCGGGGATTTGATTGTTGTATCAATCACACCTCGGCTTATTATTGTGGGATTTGTAAGGATTCCTCCGTTTATTGTTTACGGACGATATCCTCGACGACTTACGGGATTTCTTCTTTTGATGAATACGAATAAATTTCATAAATAACCATTGAAATACGCACGCCGTTTGGGGCGGTACGATTTCTCTAGAGAGATCATTCTGAATACCATATAAACATCAGTATCATCAAAACAATCTTAACTATCTATATTAATATTCAAAAGCTGAAGAGTTTGTTTGAAATTGCTAATCTCAGGAACTACTTGATTCGAATAAACAATTATTTTAGTTTTGATTAGAGCAATTACTCGAGGAAGGCTATAAAATATCCCGCTGAAACCAATTGAAGCTAAGAAACAGTGGAAAATATCGAAAAACCGGGAAATTTATTCATCTCTGAGGGTTTTTGTCGCGTGCGCAGCAAAACTAGTTCAAGTTACCCAAAAAATATATTCAAACGAATGCTCCTCTCCACTTGATCTAAATAAAATCCGCGATAGTACACGTTTATCTTTTAAGATTAACTTGCAAGAACGATGAGACGCGGGCAAAATTGCGGGCATAGCTAGTACCCAATATGATTGAAAGAAACTGCGTCAAAGCTTATTAAAATCGACGAAACAAATATGATTGAAGTTACGATTGACAGCACAGGTAAACGTTCTTTTATTTTTTTTTATATCTAATAATAGTTCACAGAAATCATATATAACAATAAATAGGTATGTACATTGTAATTCCAATATGTTAATAGTGAATATCGCTTAATACAACTCGACTTATAATCAATCAAAGCACAATAACTGAACAAATGTAAGCGATTTGAAAAGCATCTGTCATTCGATAAATCCAGCGTAACCGGGGGCCCGGAGTTCGGAGCCCGGCGCGGTATAGTGATGGTAATGAGGTCGCCAGTTGTGGCCCACAAATACACGCCCACGTTTAGCTTCTTGCTAACCCCTACAATCAATTACTTAGCACTTACTGAGTTTAAAATAATATTAAAAACAGTTGTTGTTTTATTCGTACATAGCTTACATTTTAAACAAATAGCCAGGTAACGTTAAGTTAATATAAAAATTAGCTAATATGATTATTAACTTTTAAAGTATAGACGATTTTTAGTAATAGCATAAGTTAGGTATTAAGTTATTATGTTTATATATTAAAGTATAATAAAACTTTTAAATAAAACACTTAACGGTTTAAAACGCGATATATTTGTTAAACTTATTTGAAAATGATTTTTAACTTCGACCCTACGTTTCGGATGCCTTGTAACAGTGGTCACGGGTAGACTGTACCTATACTCCTCGCGTAAACTATAGACAGTATTTAAAAATAAAACTCTTTATTGCAGAAACAAATTTACAAGTAAGGACATATAAGCTACTCCATATTTGCTGGTCGCTCTTATCTATATTGCAATTAGATACTAAGTAAGCTACATCTTTAAATTACTAAAATTGTGGGCCTTGTTAATAAGGTATGGTGACATGAAATACAATTTTTGCAAACTTAGTCGATTCTTAAAGATTTTTAAATTTCAAATGCATAAAAAACACTAGGTTGCATCTTGCATGATTTATTTCGAATGTATTGCGTGATGATTCTGTCGATATTAAATCCCTGTGAATAGATTATGTTTTAGAACATTATTTGGCAGTTACGTCATCGCTATCGAAAAACATGTGCGCTACCAAATCGATTCTGCCGCATTCGATTAATGACCATCGATTAGCGCTCGACTCGGCTGTCAACAGTACAATAAACATGCCGTTCTAAACTGGACCGTAGTGCTCGGGAATAGAGTGTAAATTGATAGTGGGCGCGTTCAGTTGTACGTCACTGAGTATTAGGTGGTGAGATATAACGCTTGATGGAGATTCCCTAATGACTGGCCAGTGATTGCTAACGGTCATTTGTTTTTGCTAATGATCAGTCGTGTTGACTGGCCTAATTCTATAATGTCGATTGAGTGGTCGTCCTTTTTAAAGATACATATTAAGGCATTTTTTTTATGATGAAGTACAGAAGTGAAGGTTCACGCGATGGGGGTTTAAATACACCAGCCTTATAACATGTACACTAGATGCGCTGTCGAGTTATTTTGGCCTTTGAACTTTTTCATCTGTGGGCGGTGGTTCGTAACCCGGACGAAATATTTCGATATTCCTACGACCACGAAGTCCAACATGCTTCAGAAAAATTATTCTTTGTCTTGCGATTTTTTTTATTCAAAAATACAGTGTTTGCAATCTTTCTACTCTGCGCTACATCTCTAATGATCGATGTCAAATCGTAGGAGAATTTAACAGGAGAGTTTAAATAAAACACTTTTAACGGTTTCAGCGCGCAGATTAGCTTAAATTATTTACAAATAATTTTAACGCCGACGTTTCGGATGCCTTGTAACAGTGGTCACGGGGAAACAGGGAGGGGGGGGTACTACTCTCGTAAACCAAACACTAGAGTAGGATTATCTACAGAATGATAAAAAAATAACACTCATATAGTAAGAAATTAAATTGGACACAACTAACAGCTATGTTAAAACACACAGAGACATCCTTATGTGCCATTTACAGATAGATTTTTATTTACTAGCCATTAGTAGTAGACTTTTGTGCCCTGCTGGACCAAACTATTTATTATATAGTAATCCGTACTGAAATTTGAACTTCTTCTTGATGTACAACAAATGACACAATATGTCATGTAAATGTTCAATAAATTATATTGATTTATAGTGTTCTAACCATTATTTACTTCAACGACGCTTTTATTATGGAATGTTTCAGCGTATTTGCGCAATATATTCACAAAACGAAGGAGAGCACCTGTTCAACAATCGTAACACATGTCTCTCAAACTTTCCCTTTGTTACTATCACAATCCTCCCCCAATCTGGCTGCGATAGTAATTAATATACATTCACTGTCTCATACAACAATATGAAGCACAATATATTTGAATCCCTAAATATTATGTAATTTAACATAAATACCGACTTTACGGTTTGTGTGGAAAACGCGATAAATATTTTGGTATTTAAATTTTTTTCTTAAAATGAGCCGGGTTTCTTGTGAGTTAATCTTAAAGGCATATACAGTTAAAGTTAAAGGCATATTGTCATATACTGTTGCGAACATTATTAGGATAATTTAATGAGGAATCATTCTTTAGTACTGATTCTGTGTTTCTTGAACGTACATGTTGAACTACACCAAAGTCGCCTAAAGCGATTTCTTATTGGTGAAATTAAAATGAAATATAAAAACAAAAGGTTTTCTTTAGAAAAATAAAAAATTACTATTATATTTCAATTCATAAAAAATATATGCCAAAAAAATTGGGTGGTAATCATGATATTTGCATCTTTTAATTGAAGTTCTCGTCAATCAGACAAGCGCGTATGTCGTTGCAAAAAAGTGCAATTATTCAACGATCGAGTTTAAAGTGTAACGAGATTATGCATTCACGGACGTTTTATCAAAACACATTAAAATTAAATTATAGTGTGATCCATCAGAATAATTTAATATAGGCCCCTCTCTGCTTGTCTGAGTCTAGGGTTGTGCATACGAGCTTTTATTCCACTGCTCTAATTTTAATTCAATAATTAAATTATTTAAAATTTTGCTATTTACATAGTATTACAACCTGCATAGTATTTATCGGGTATGCAAATCATGTCATTATATAGATAATGTCCATTTAAAATTCAATAAACCACTTACAAATATCCACTGTAAACACAAACTTGTGCCCTAAAAATTTTTTCAAACTAAAATAAATTTTTAATTTATATAATGGCATCATATGTGTGTATAATGATATGTGAAAAATATTAAAGTTTTCAAATACTAAGGTACTCTTGAAAATTCAAATTTTAAAATTTTTACAGTAATGGTCACAAAAAAAATATATTTCTTTAAAATAGACAACCCTACGCAATATAGGGCCCCGTTTGATGCGCCCTGCACCCAACCTTATCTACATTTTAACTGTTTTGTTGTTACTAATAGCAGTTCATAAGATAATATTTCGGATTCTATTATTCAACATAATTGATTCGATACAAAAAATTACCATATAAAAAATAGTACAGTTATATATATGTAGATACATATTTTAAAAAATGTACTTAAATGTATCGTACTCTTCAATTTATACAAATTGAAGTAACAAGTTGGAAAAAATTAATTTTTTGGTATGTTTTTTTAAATGATTTGGTATTATTTATATGGTACAGGACCTTCTATAGATATGTTATATTTGAAAGGTTCACTTAATAGTGGGCTAAATACCCTAGCCAAATAACATCTCAACAAGATGAGCTAAAGTCCTGTTTTAATTTTGAACATTAAGACTCAAATCGAATCACGATTAAACTTCACGACTTTTTGGTCTGTGGACAGTGGCTAATGACCCGAACAGGGCGGAATTTCGGAATTCGTAGTACCTGTTTATTAACCAAATTTGGAGACGAAGTCCAACATATTTGATAAAAAATGTTATTATATTTAAATAAAACACTTTAACGGTTTAAAAGCGATATATTAGTTAAACTTATTTGAAAATGATTTTTAACTTCGGCCCGACGTTTCGGATGCTTTGCAGCAGCCGTGGTCACGGGGTCTCCCAAAATCATTTTCAAATAAGTTTAACTAATATATCGCGTTTTAAACCGTTAAAGTGTTTTATTTAAATGTGTACTACTCGCTAAACTATAGACAGTATTTAAATGTTATTATAAATATATTCGACTAGGTGAAGTAAACCCATGATCATTAATTTATAGCCATATATTGCTACCATTAGACCAACTAACACATAGTAGGTATAACCTACACCAAACCTGTATAATTTATAGAACTTTATATAAATTAAGAAACAGCAAAGGCTCTATAAGTATTTGTTCGTGGGTTCCAGCCTCGTCAGTGTCATCGATCTTTTTGAATCTTAATTATTTTTTCGTTTTGTAATACGATTATTTTCAGTGTCATTCATATTTATGTAAGTTATTTTTTTTCATAGAAGGTTCGTCAAACATTTATAGTTCGTTAGAATTTGCATTCAACTTGAATGATGTATCTAGCTTGAATTTATATGTAGCGGCTAATTAACATAACTGTATACGAGCTTCGTGTTATATGCGTTGATCTAACGTGTAATGTTAATTGTAAATCAGTGTACATTCCTTTTACACCGGCCATAAAGATAAACCGATTTAGAACGAACCCGTCGATGTATGCTTCCCACGGAGGAATCGTTTTTATTAGGCAATGTCGAGATTTGATTGATTAGTTTATGAGACTTGGGGTCTATTTGGTTTTAGTGGGCCTGAGACACCTCTTCTAATACACGCAGTATTGCACGAACGATTGTGCTCTCTGCCTTTAGGCTAAAATACAATATTTTCTAAGCCCGAAAACTGAACTTCTCTTCTGTGGCATGGTGCATATTTAAATGTTTCACTGATCGATGTTATTTTATTTTCCCGATATTCCAACCCAGGACTTCTAGCAAATAGTTTAATCACTGAGCCACTATATCATATTCGTAAATATAGAAGACTAGCTGTGCCCGCGACTTCGTTCGCGTGACTGGGGGTAGAATTTTTAATTATTTAGGCTGTTCATTTAATTTATGTAAGGGCGCATTTAAGGCTTTTTTATCTATGATATAAGTGCTACACTTTGCCGCAACACTCTTACCCTCTCATTACTCCTACTCTAACTCCCATTCTTATTCCTACACTCACTCTCACTCCCACTCTATTCCCTAAGAAGAAAGTTTCATTTTCTAGCTTCAAAAACCAGGAATTTCCATACAAACTTTCATCCCCTTTTTCAACCCCACACCTTTTTAGGGTAAATTTATTTTAAACCAGTCAGCAGTCAGCACTTACGCATTTTTCAATATTAGTATAGAAGTATAGATTTGTATTTCTACAGGTTATTAGTATACTTGAATGCCTTACAGTAATAGTTTATTACGTAAATAATAGAAGTACACATTTTTGTGTATGAGTAATTGTGACTTAAAAATATAATAGTGATTACAATTTATAAGCTTTTTACACCCAATTCCCTCTGCGATATTAATAAAAGTAATTCGCGTCGCTTTCAAAATAAACAGCGGCCAAACTAATTATATTATGCACCGCCCGAGTAGCACATGTGTAAATACGCGCCCTCTTTAATCTTCCATACGGATTAGCTTTATTGAATGCCAAATGAGCTATGACACCCATCAAGTAAAGAGACATAAAAACGATTATACCGAAATGAACCTTATTACCGCGCGATAGAGTTCAAAATGATTTAGACATTAAAGTAGGGTAAATGCACCCTTCGGTGGTTGGCTTTTGAACACAATTAGCGAATGAGAGGTCTCATTTGGACGCAGCGGTGAGAAGGATTACGATACTGACAGAGCTGCGCGAGCGCAAGTAACTGTTGATACTATAACAGTAATAAACATTGCAGTGTAATTAGGTAGTGTTTAGTTAAGCACACCAATTCTGTTGGTTTACTTTTTGTTACTGTACTTTGTTCATATAGATTTAAATGATATTCGTTTAACTAGACTAAGATGATAATTAAAAAAAAAATAAAAGAAAATGGTTATATATATGAATGGCACATATAAAAACTTGACATGAATTTTGAACCAGCATCCACAGATGAGCTACCGTTGCTAATATTTTTCTTAAAATGATTCTTTTTTACGATCAAATTACCTACGTTATGTCGTTTTGAAAACCTACCCCGATGTTAAGCGTAATAGAAAACAAATATTAAGAGAATGACACAACAGAATCAGTGAATACGCAGAGCGCTAGCTAACGGTACATTACTTACATTAATCTTATTATATACACTTGACTTCACGCACTACGCTCCCTTTTCTATATTATTTTTATAGTTGATTGAAGGAAAGTTGATTTAGCTTTGCTAGTAGCTGGAAATTAAACAGAATGGCGGATAAAAGAACAAACAAAGGCCTGGAAGACCGAGGCTCCGCTGGTGGGATGGAGTTGCTAAAGACCTGGAAATCTTGGGCGTCCAGAACTAGAACAGGTAGCACAACATAGATCGCAATAGTGAAAGCTACTAGATCCTAGGATCCACAAGGGGCTGTACAGCAGTCGATAATGATGAGCAGCTGGAAATATTAAGAAAATAATCTTACAAACAGGTAATCTGCAATGTCCTATAGCACGTCCAAATAATAAACCGCTCCATTTAAAAGGACCGTTTATCTCGCAAACAATAGAAGAATGCAAACAAATTCGTTTGTGTGCAACACATCGCGGCCCCAAAAGCAAAGCGCTGCCCCTAAATAGAATATATCACTTAGTATAATACAATTTGGACCCTCGGAATTAAACGCTAACTACGCGCAATGATCTACGAGTTGCGACAGTTAGACGCGAGGGGGCGACGCACGTCATCGCCATTGTTCCGCTAAATGTATCATACCAATGAGATCTTTGAGATGCTGATGTGCATCATGAAGAGAGGGTTCCGAAGACACGATGTAATCGAGTTAAAAATGATGTGCCACGCAAATAAAGCTTTCATTCAGTCTTCGATTCGACTTAAGAAGTCCAACCGTGTTATCAGGCGTAAGACAAAACACTAGTGTAGACAAACTTAAGGATGCAGAAAATGTATTCACGGATGTTTAGTCGTGTAGTCGTCGTCTCATAAAAACGAAATAAAAGTACCACATTAGCGATGATACAACCCAATATGATTTGTCATATCGGTCGTTTAGTATTTCAATTAATTTCATGTTGCACTGTAATTAAATTTAATCCGTTAAATTGGTTTTCTTTGTTTATTTTCCGATTTCAATCGCTTCATTTAGACAAGATTCGCAAAAATTAATATCTTAATGATTTTACAAATGTTTTACACGTTTTTTTACATGTTTTTTTTTCTCTTCAGCGAGTGAAGAGGGGTGTGTAGCTCAATTGGTTAGACGGAACGGACACCACGGAACGGTTCAAATCCGGTGTCGTATTTGTTTTTTAATCTAAAATCGATCTTTACATTTTCACTGTCCGAAAATAGTTAAAATATTTTTTACACAAATAATATTTCAATTCATTTTCGCCTAAGTTAATTGCGCATTTTTATTTTCCTCCTTATTCAAAATCATGTTTTTGTTATTCACTCTGCCTTTCGCAGCCAAAATTTTCAAAGGTATGATAATTCCGCAGACTAATAGTAATTGATATATCAAATATGATAGAAAACAATGCGTTTACATTTCATCCCAGTTAATCCACGGCCAAGAGTGAAACGTTTGATTGCGCCGCGACTAAGTGATTGACTTTTCAATCTCCATAATCCGATTACCGACAACATGGTTCATTATATGCGTGCACGCCGATCTGATCCTTATCTACTCGCCATTAGGCGCATAATGGACTATTCCCACGTGACATATGGTTAATTTGGACATTGGAATAGTCACGCGGGGCGAGTGTCGCGTATATGTACCGTTTACCCTATTCGTTTGATACAGCTCAGTACGGCAATAATAGTTAGCTGTTAGTGATAATTAAGGTTTTATCGTGTTAACAAATAGAGAGAAATTATAGCGTTTAAATTATTTACATGGGCGATTTAAATTTGAGAAATATTTCGACTAACAGTCGTCAAAATTTCAGGTTAGCTGCGTTCAACATCCACCGCACAAAAGTTACTTAAACTGTGTAAGATTGAATACTGTCTTCCTGTGACCACGGCTGCTGCAAAGCATCCGAAACGTCGGGCCGAAGTTAAAAATCATTTTTAAATAAGTTTAACTAATATATCGCGTTTTAAACCGTCAAAGTGTTTTATTTAAATGTGTAAGATTGGTTCAATCGTCACCAAGAATTCAAGTTTCCAAGCCGGTACAAACAAACAAAAATTTTTGATATAAGAACTCCAAAAATATGTTTATTTATATAGTGCCTACGTATTAGCCAATGTGGAAAGTTTTATATTTTTCAAACATTATTACATAGGTAATTAAAATTTTACAACACGCAATAAATAATAGTTACCATTAGAAATCAAATTAAAACGTTTTTACAAACTACATATTTATAAGTAGGTAGGTAGGTCTGTATGTGGATGCCGGATTAAGTCCCGACCGTGATATAGATTTTTTTCAATCTACACAGGTTTTTTACTTAATATCTAAGTAAAACAGTAGCATTACGCGAGAGGTCCATATATCAATAGGTTGAAGAAAATCGACGTTGACGTGTACGACATGGTTGTTCAATTAGTTAGAACGGTACGGAACACTGTGGATGCCGGTTAAAATTCTCCCCGTGTAGTATTTAAAAAAAAATTATAATCGATTTTTAATTTAGTTTTAACTAGTTAAATAATGGTAGAGTGTTATCAAGGTAGAGTTTCGTCATTTAATTTCATTAATATAAGTATTACCTTGACTTGCGACTCCGTCATGCCAAGCGCATACGCCAGTTTGGCCCTCTCTGGACCAGCGAGGTACTTGGTCTGCTCGAAGGTCTTCTCGAGCGCGAAGATCTGTTGTCCGCTGAAGGTGGGTCTCGTGTGTTTCTTCTTGCCGTCCTTGTCCATGCCGCCCTGCGCTGCGCAAGCGCTCAACGCACCATTGCTCACTACAACAATGTTATACGATCGATAATTATAAGTAGTTTGAATATTTATAAACTACCTGTGCTAGCGACTTCGTCCTCGTAGAATAGTTATTTTAGGCGTTATAAATTATTCTTATAAATTATAGCTGTCCACGACATCGGTCGCGTTCCAGACTTATAGTGTCGCAGATCTAAATACTGTCTATAGTTTACGCGAGTAGTACACATTTAAATAAAACACTTTAACGGTTTAAAACGCGATATATTAGTTAAACTTATTTAAAAATGATTTTTAACTTCGACCCGACGTTTCGGATGCTTTGCAGCAGCCGAGGTCACGAGGAGACTAAAGATGGAGGATGTCTCTGACGTCAAAGTAAAAAATTGCTACGCTAGCGCCATCTGTTCCGTCGAAGTTGGTATTCGGCGAAACTGGCCGGACATTTGTTTTGCATGTCGCAGATTTGTTTTTAGATCATTTAAAGAGGAATCATTATTTCATACATTTTTTATGGGTCTCTTGAAACGTTTTCGCAGCGCAGGCAACCCTCAAAGATTAATATTATTTCCCGTTTCTTCCACATCCCCCTCCGTTTTGATGGCTCCTATTGGTGCAGTGTAACGTTTAATAGCCTATATAGGTATCCTCGATAAATGCGCTAACCGACATTTTATTTTTAATTTTCACCAAACAAACTAACTCTAACGCTCTTTATTTAAATATGGATTGGTATAGACTATTGTGTTGAGTACAGACAAGTATAGATTTTCCATAAAGAATATCTGAAAGAGTCTGTGGTTTTAATTTATAGATTCTTAACAACTGTAATAATGTAAGGAATTTCGTTTTACTTTCACAACCTTTTATGAGAATTTTTGAGCGCCAGATTTTGTTATGGATGTAGAGATAAGTTAGACGTTATCTTTGCATTCAGAAATATGTTATTCTCAGAATGTGTTTCTAACAATTTAAGTAGATCGTATTAAGAGCTAAATCATCGAAAGTTTGAAAAGATAGGCTATCGACCGCGGTATATTGAGGGGAATAACTCAGGGCGAGTGTCAAAACATCGGCAGAATAATGCCGGAGCAACATAAAACCACAATAAAAACGTCGCGGACAAAAACAAAAAAGCCATTCCATTCAATTGTGATATTTTTCATCGCGTATAAATGTTTTGATGAAGCGCGACTCCCGCGGGACGGGGGTTTGGGGCGAGCGTCCCACCCGCTGAGGGGCGGAAAAATGAAAATAATGGTGGCTCGCCCGATTGTTCTAATGCAGCCGAGGCTTTTATTTTTTATCTGTGGAATTGATGCGGATAATTTCGTTATGAAAATATTTATAAGCTGTTGTTTTGAACGATTTCGAAAAAGAGCCTTCACATTAAACGGAAGGGTGTCGTAAGGTATCGTTAAGGGAAAGATGGAGCGATTTTATCTGACTGCAAAAAAATAGTATCTATAAATAAATTTGTACATTTTTATATTTTCATCACATGACCGATAGAAAACAGATTGCCATGCACTACGTAATCATTGTAAATAGCTAATTTATTTTATGCAACATATCTGTCACTGAAAAGCTCTTTTTTAATTTAAAATTAACAATTTTGATCCTTTAAAGGACCGATCACGGCTGCTGCAAAGCATCGTCGATAGCCAATCGTCGGATCAAATTAATAAAATACTTAATATATTTCGCGTTTTAAACCGTTAAAATTGTTTTATTTATATAGGAATGTACTACTCGCTTAAACTACAGACTACATTTCGTATTAATTACAAATTAATTTTTTACTCACACTTTTTATCATCTTTATATTAAAAATAATCGGCATAGGCACACACCTTTAAAAATATTGTAATATCTCCGTTATGTTGTAACCCTTTTTCATTTCTTAAATACAATGAGAGTGTATCCCCATATACCATAAACATAAATATTAATGAAACGTTAGGTAACTACAAACATGTCTCTTTGTAGATTTACGCGTTTTTGTTTTATTTATGATCATTCATAATAACTGGCTAATTTTATTTCTCTTAAAAGGTACCGCACATTTCAAATAGATATAGCCCTGAAAAACAGAAAAATACAGATTAAGAGTCCCTTTACATTAACTATACCTACCTAATGTTATTATAATACTTAATTGTTTTGTTTGGCATTTGCGAATAGTACAATAACGCGTTACGCGATACGATTTTTTCTCATACCTATGAGAAGTTTATCGCCTCTGTAGCCAAATGGTTAATCGTGCTGCCTAGCTTCGAGTGCAGCGCGTTCCTAGGTTCGAATCCCCAAATACAATAGATTGTTTCGATCGGGTAGAGCACAGAAGTCTGATCAACTACATGTCTGTAAAACGGTCACAGAAATATGTTCGTCCTTTGCCCCATGGGGAAACGGGATTTCGTTATAAGAGGTTACATAAATAATATTGTAATTAGTGGACTTTTACACATAATGTTTGTTTGTTCGGTTACTTCGTTAGTGTAATGTACAGTTGGTTTAAAGCCAGTAGGAGGCAGCGGGCGCACACCGCAAAACTCGAGCCCTTTGAGAGAATCGCATGGGAGAACCGCACCCCCCCTTCAAGGCAGATTGTATGACATCCTCCCGACGTGTTCACATATTACACGATGTCTTAGATGCTCGTGTTATCACACTGTTCTACAATCATAAACAGTTGTACGATATTAATTGTGCTGTGTATTATTTTGGTACGATAATTATTACGAGTAGAATGACGTAATATTATACGTTTTATGTAATATATAATAATACCAAACAAACATTTACATAAACACTTTTACGTTTTAAAACACGAAATAAGTATAATAGTTTACGAACTATTGGCCCGACGCTGCTGTAAAGCATTCGAAACGTCGGGCCGTAGTTAAGATAATTTGTAAACAAGTTTAACTAATATTTTTCACGTTTAATGTTTAAACCGTTAAATGTATGCTACTCCGTAAACAGCAGACACTAACTAAAATAACAGCATAACACTACGGAAAAAATATTCCATTCAAACTTTAGTGTAACTATCGCATACGATAGTTACACTAATTTCATTCTAGAGTTGAAAATATCTAGGACATAAGTGATATTATATGAATTGAAGGGGTTTTCATCTATTAAAAATAGCCTTTCAAATCTATTTATAACTAAAATCTATATATGTATTAGCAAAACGACTGTTTTTTATATGTCGTCAATCGTTGAAACGCCATAAAACGTCAAAGCATTGATGAGATAAAACATCGATGACACCTCATTCACGTCCTCGAAAGAGGAAAACGGAGTACCTAAACAACTAAATAGATCACCCCTCCGTATGTACACACGTTAACATCCAACCGTTCTCTCCTCGTTACCCCACTTCCCCCACTCACCCCCACACCCTATCCCTGGAGGGTGCGGTCCACAGATTTAGCTCGGCGTAATTGTCTCGGCTTATAATTGTTATAGGCTGTTGGTGTTCGTCAAGATAAGGCCGTGTTCGCTTTATGTTTATTGCGAGAAGGATGAACGTTTCGCAGCTATCAAGCTGTGTGACAATTCTACGCTGATTATTATGGAGTAGGTAACTGATACATACATTGAATATAAATAACTGTCTGTAGTTAACGCGATTAGTACACATTTAAATAAAACAATATATATATTTTGATCTTTCGTAGACTAGATTACATTTGAGTTGCATAATGCATGATGTGTGAACAGCCGGCCACGATGACACAAAAAGTGGCCCTCTCCGTTGCAATATTGTAGTTTGGCAAGGCAGAAATGTAGCTTTTTATTAAAAGCCTTTATTAATTTGACGGAAAATATATTTAGGTTATCATCATTCTAACTAACGAACAGTTAACAATGCAGATTATAAGAAAAACAATATAATTTAAATTGAGGTAATCATATGCAAGAAAAGCCGCCATTTTTTATCTGTAGAAACATGACAATTGACAGTGTAGCGATATTTGTTTTTTCACATGGCTTTAGGTGATTTTTTTTATTATTTTAGTGCCTGGTAAATGACAATTAGCGAATTACCCTTCCACAGACTGTAATGTGTGTTCCATAGATTACAATCTAACATAGTTCGGAATGATCACTCAGAAAGAGAGTCACATACATATACAATATATGAAGATAACATTCACAAACAATATAGTAGATGTCAACATATCGACTGTTATCAGACGACAGGTGTAACGCTTGTAGCGACAGACGGCGGCGTTCATTACGACCAATATCTACTCCGTTTTCATAATTATGTCGCTGTTAATCTGTTTTTATCGATACTTTTCAATAATTCTAGCATAAGTAACCCTTTACAATACGAGATCCTATATATTGTTAATTGAGAATTAGTATTATACAAAAATGGGGTATGTACCTACATAGGTATTCATTAATCGTATTCTTAAGTAATATAGAACATTTAAATAAACCACATTAACGGTTTAAAGCGTGATATACATTACAACTTGAATAATAATATATGTCGCGTTTTGAACCGTTAAATTGTTTTATTTAAATATGTGTACTACTCGCGTAAACTACAGACAATATTTAAGCTAGAACACATTTAAAGGAGCTTTTTAACGCCGCAATGTCATTTTTGTGGAACCTGTTATTTTTTGGCAGTAATATCGAAATGTCAGTTCCTGACACGTCCACCACCCACAGAACCATCGTCCACAGATTAAATACACGAAACCAAAAAAAATATCGTCAGCGTAGGTATCTTGTTTAGATGTTGAATTATTGCTAAATTAACCTATTCTAGTCTGTTCTCCTCGATAATAAAAAAAACCTTATTACATAGATGTACTCTACAGATCTATGTAACAGCATTGCTTAAATAATCCAAATAAACAACTGAACAAGCTTATAGCTGGTCAAATCGATATATGAATAAGCGATCTAACTCGTGACAATGGCGTAAACACAGCGAGTGGATGTCGCTTCGTTCCTGTCATGTTACTCAAAGTTAGCACAAATTGTATGGAGAGCGGCCAAGCGCTGCTCATTTTGCCGTTATGAGAAATTACAAAACTATTCATTGCCCATCGTGTTTGTTATGTTATGTCTGTCTATATTGTCGATTATTATATGATTTTTTTCTCCGTAATATCTATACTGATATTATAAAGTTTTTTGTTTGTTTTGACGCGCTAATCTCAGGAACTACTTGAATTGAAAAATTGCCCTGCCAAACAGTTCAACAAATCAAAAAATATGTACGAAGGAATGATGTTTCTATAAACCATTTGAAAGATGTTTGCAACTGTATTTATGGCTATATTTCAAAAGTAACTCGTAAGAACGCGGACGACGTCTTAAGTAACAAATATACATGTCAAAGCTGAGAAAGTTGTATGCAAAAATATATGAAACTTATGATGCCCATAATATCTATTCACTTGGACGAAGTCGCCGGTACATCTAGTTATTAATAATAAAAAAATTGGTTAGTAAATAAAGGCTTCACTGACCAAATTTTTGATGATTACAATCACAAATAGAAATTAATAGTACTTAGTTAATAAATACTTAACTTTACATCTAGGTACCTACAAATATAAATACATTAAATATACCTACATTTATGTTATTTAATGTATTAAGGCGTAGTTTGGTCAGGTCAAAGCGACAAAAACCTTCCACGGTAACGTTTGACGTTCTCCTCCATGTTTTCGTTAGATCATTCTTCTGGAGCCTAGCCTGGTTGAAATTTTTATCTAACGCTACGTTTGCATTATATAGTGAAATAATATATAATAAACATTCTCAGTAGGTACATCGTATCCTGCGTCTAGTCTATTTACCTAACATCATCTATAATTTTATGTTATCTTAGTACAAATTAGCTATTCGGTATAATTATTATTAATAATTCTACATCGTCGTTGTAATAGCATCACCTCATTAGGAAAACTTGGAAAGTGGGAAAACAAAGGAGGCGAGTGGGGAATTGGGGAATGGCGGTCGAAGGCGCGGAGTTATGTTATTTCTTCATTTAATTTCATTAGGGCGCGGAGATTGTTTCAACTTTATGTCGACCGAGTTTAATTGCACGACACTCTTCAATTAACGCCATTTGCTTAGAGGAAGCTTGCGGTTTGAACATTGTTTTAACATTATTCGTCTGTTCTCTTGTGCCTCTTTTGGTATTAGAAATCAAAATATAAGAAAACATTTTTAAATTAAACCGACTTTTCATAAAACTAAGAAGTAGATTTCAAGACAATACAACCTCTGAATTAGGCAGGTACAGTAGTCTGATTAAGCTTACCGTGAAAAACGCAACTAGACACAGAAATTTGTCTGCAAGGGATTTAAAATTCTCTACTACTAAATATATATTACCACTATCTACACATCTACGAGGCAAATACTTCCAATAAGGGAAACATGTTTAATTAACTTTGTAACGGTTTAAAACGCGAAGTATATTAGTTAGAATAAATTGTAAAGATGTGACCGAATATATTACATATTTTAAACCGTTAAAAAGCGTTTTATTTTAATTGTGTACTACTAGCGTGAATTACAGCAGACATAAAGTAAAAAAGTAAATTAAATTTATAATTAACTACTTCTAACAGACTGTTCACATGGCTGTTATGATATTGTGTTTTATTTGAAAATAATTGTAGTATTAAACAATATTCAAGACAAAACATCTCGCAATAACGAATCCCATAATATTTGAGCTGACAGTTCAACGTTTCATTTTAAAAGTGCGAGTCCAATTTTAATCCTCGCCGACATATGCTCCGGAGGGGAGGTTCGCGTTGGGTGGGGGGTTGGGCAATTAAAAAAATGTGTCTCAGTTCATTGGAGCGCCCAGTGTGACCGCAACCCCACCCTGCGCTAATTAATAATATCCATGCACGATAAGCTGCAGGTCCTCAAAGAGAGACGCTAGTTGAAGATAAAGAGAGACACGTTCGTCATAGTATCGGTCATAGTCTTTAAATTTATATGACAAACGTAATTTTATTTTAGAGTTCACGGGCTCGTTGGTGTAATGGCAGCAATAGATATATAATCAACGGGCAATACTTTTCTAATCAAGTTATATCTTTTCTGTAACTTGAAATCTGGACATAATGTGTAATAACCGTCGGGTTGTGCGTCCAACATTTTACTATCATAATATGTATAATTAATTTATAATTTTTCTGAAACATTTGAACCGTGAAATTCATTATCCCAGCAATATAACACAAGGTGTCGAATTATATGTTTGAAAAATCCACAGACTGAAATTTAACTTTTTCATCTGTGGACGTCTTTTCGGATGGAATTTCGATTTTCCTATCACCCAGTTAATACCTAGATCGAAACCCCCCTGTTGATTAATATCTATTGCTAACATTACACCAAAGAGCCAGCCACAGGTGGAATTGTAGCAATGTATTAGTATTGTAAACAGCTGTTGACGTCTTTGATAACCAGGCGACTTGAAAGAGTCAAAGTCAAAAACATTCATTCTCGTTGGTAAGCTGGGAAGTCACAATGTTAAAACCTAGACTCAAATTTACTACCAGTTCTCAAATCGATAAGAACTGGCAAGGAACTCGCCGCCGCTCCTTTTATCGACAGGTTTTATTTTAAGATCATCACGTATTGTACTTACATATATTACATATATATACGTGAAGATCTTAGTACTACATATTTTTTTCTTGATGCGGGTTCCTTCAAATACCAAGCAAGAAAACGTTTATGTTACTAGCAAACAGCGCGATATATCCGTATATAGCATCGCTCGCGTTGGATGAGAGAGATCGGCGCGGTCAACAAAGGTATTGTGATTTTAATAAACATCAAGTGTTTTGAAACGTGCGCCATTACACGAGACGGTTAATTGCGTATTATTGCCACGGGCTTTATTCGTTACAATTATTTCATTACAAGCTGACTATTCGGCCGACGGCTGTTCCTTGTAATATGAGCCCGTGTATTTACCTAGCCGCTCTGTTCTGCAGCCATATTTTTTTATTAATTAATTTGATTGATTTTTTATGTAACAAAAACTTATTAAAAGTTACAACAGTTAAATAAAACACTTTGAATTTAACATTGCAGCAGCCGAAATGTCGGGTCATAGTGAAATAATTTGCATGTTTAACTAATAGGTACATTTCGCGTTATAAATCGGTACGAGTGTTTTATACAAACGAGTACTGCTCGCGTTATTATATTATTCTATTTTCCTAGGTAAGAGCTACATACGTACATACAATATTATGGTTTAAATATTGTAAGTCGTATGTACTATGTGTAAATAAGGTAGGCGAAATCCTTCTTCCTTCATAATAGCCCAGGCCAAAAATGAACCCAAAAAACTCTTAAAAATGTATTAATATTATCCACATGTTATTGCACATGGTAGCATTATATGACACGGTAGCGTGTGACGGTGTCTAGGTACGTCAATTGGTTAGAGCAGCAGCACGGAACGTTGTGGATGAAGGTTGAAGTCCCGCCCTTGTCGTAAAAGTTTGCAATCAAAAGTTGATTTTTTAATTGGCGAATTATTATATATGATTTTCTACAGCCAACATTTTAATACATATAGCATTTGAAACGATTGTAAGTTTATAGTTTAAAGCCAATAGGTCAACATATACCATACATAGCCTACTATGCGACAATATATTGTAATCAGGTATCAGATCAATGCGATCAAGTAGGTAATGTAACGCATTATTGAGGATTAGCCCCATTCGGTATTGCTAGATAATCTCATTAGATATTCCATAATATTATTTCACTAAATTACAAACTAATCCCTTTATGTAATCTTGGTATATAATGCATGGCATAATTAACTACATCGTAGGACTAATCGCAGAACTAAGATTCTCCCCGCCTATGGCTCTTAACCAACATGGATTCGATTTCGCGTGATAGATTGCTTTTGTCAGGAATATAATAATTCCGTCTTTGTTGCTACCTATAAGTATGTACATATAAATAAGCTTATAAGCTATATAATTTTATCTTATTTTATTTTGCACATTTTAACTATCAAAAGGAGAACCCCTAGCCTCTACCATTGAGTTGAAAATCGATCGATTTCAATAGGTACGTTGCATTCTTATAGGAATAATTTTAAAACAAAGTACCACTTTATATCCTCCCTTATAGCTAAAATTGTAAACAAGTTAATGCATTGTATAGGTTTTAAAGTTAGAAGAAATAAAAATTGCCAGAGCTAAATTACTTCCAATAACATTACAGGAATACTTATATTATCTGTGAGATATACTTATCATCAAAATTGAAGTACTTCTATTTTTTAATACATTCTTCATTATCTTAGACACTTAGGGTACACAACACCTTTTACTTTTACAACAAATTTTAAATTTTACTTGTAGGTAACGAGTAAATTTTAAAGAATAATCCTAATGTTTCTATTGAAAAAATATAAAGGAAGAAATAATAAGTAACAGTATATTTTAGTATTAAATTAAATTTATAGTATGAAAGAAAATTATTTTTTGCTATATTTTTTTTCCGTGGATTTTATTTCTGTTCTTAGTAAAAAAAAGGCCGACCAAAATTTAATACCATTGCTTTTTTATGAAAGATATTTTACGTTAGGTACCTAAGATATCTTTCATAAAAAATCGAAAATAACATCAAAAGAAGATACGCTGTTGAGTTGTAGATTTTTGTATTAAGGATGGGACTTTCCGAAACATACAGAAAAATATATCTAAACTTCAACTAAAAAATTAAAGTTAATGTTTAAAAAAATGTCCAGCTCGTAAAAAGAAACAATCTAAAATCAATTTGTAATTTATATAGTGCCACAATGTGAAAAATGTTAAAATTTTCAAACTGTTAATGTATTTCCTACTTAACCTTTAAATATACGAAGAGGACAGTTTCTGCTCATCATTGTTTTTCGGGCTGTTCGGCCGACGTGAACGAGCAGAGGATCTCGACGTTAGTACTTCGAGCAAACGAGGAGCTAGCATCTCGTGATGATGCCACCCGTCGAAACGTCGAGGACCTCTTCTCGCTCACGTCGGCCGATAATCCCGAAAAGCAACGGCAAGCTGAACGTCCGTGAAAGCCTCTCACAATTTAAGACAGTTACTATTTCCTAGTTAGATGGGCTCCTTAATAGTAATAAGTAATTAAGTTGCTATCTATCGAGTGCTTAGATTAGCGGATTACAAGTATTATACGCTGTAATAACGTGGATATCGATAACGCGACATTGCCATATTAATTAATTTTTATTAGCGCCTTATCCGGATCTAAAACACTATCTGCTGATAAAGGATTTATTTAATAAAGAACCCTCTATTTCAATAAATAAAGTTTTACGTTATAACGCTCCCAATCGTTTGTAGTTGACAAAAGTAGATTTAAATAAAACACGGTTTACGGTTTCAAATGTACCAGTTACCTTATTAACAATTTATTTTAACCACGACCCGACGTTTCGGATGCTTTGCAGCAGCCGCGGTTACGGGATGACTTTATTTTGAATTGAATACTTACTAAAATTCGTTGAAGTAACGTTACGTATCTATGAACCTAACATGCATAAAATACCTGGGTAGCTCTTTCATTTGAAGTAGAAATTTACTCATTATATAATTACAAAACAGTAAAGGTAAAAAAACACTTCGTAGAAGAATAAGAACCAGCCCATAATTAACATCTTATTATTGTTTTTTAATTAATTCTTACTGCTTAACTACATTCCCAATTTTATATTTTAACCTACTTCATTTATTCGATATGTACAATATCCAAAGCTAAAATAGGTCAACAACACATCTTGGTCGGATGTTATATAGCTGTGATATTTCACCTACCATCAAGTGTTACCCACGCTTCTCTCTCCTCTATCATAAAAAAAATGCAATTAACATAAAATAAAGTCCGTCGGTAAACATATTGTAAATTCTTTTGATTTACAATAATAAAAAAATGGTACCTATGTTCAATGATAACATTAACTGTTCTCACCTACATAGGTATTACGTACTCGGACGCGGCCGACGGCTATTTTCAAAGCATGTTTAACTTTATTAGGTGCAACATGGATATATTGGTTTTTAATTGATAAATAATTAGGTATTCCTTGTGTTTATATTTACAGAATAAACATTAATGTAGCTCTTATCTTTATTATCATTGCAATAAACTTTAAACAAGGACATTATTATTAAATCAAACGATATTAGATGTTAAGCTTTAAGTAAAATAACTTGATTAACAAATACATAGTTTTCTTAGCAATAGTAAAAATCAAATTGATGTATATCATAACCTTGTGTAATTTGATTATAAGATTAGGTACGCGTTCGTTGAATTCTTTTTTTACGTGCGTATATTTCGTTGCACAACACATTATACGTCAGTCTAAGTACTTACTTGTTTGTAGCCTCTCTCTCCACGCCATCGGGTTGGACACGAGTCCCTGGAAGCCTGGCCAGTATAATGGTTTGTGTTGGAGATAGTGCGCCATGCCAGCCGCCGCCGCCGCCAAAGATAATCTTGGAGTTAGTAAGCCGGCTCCCACATTAGACCCGACGGTCGGCCGCGACAGAATGTGGTCGATGCCGTGAGGATTTGGCGCCGGCGGAGGCGCTTCCGCCAGCGAGCTCAACGCCGCCAGCGGAGCCCCGAAACCGTTCTCCAGAGCGACTCTAGACATGGGCGGCGAACCGCGTAACTCGGACATAATGATAGTTCACTGACACCAACGAAAGTCGACAGAGTTCAATACATTTCGGTCCAACATCAACACAACGTGAGACTCGACGAAAACGCACAGTAACGTTCGAAATTCAAAAGCCAGAGTCCGTCGATAGCGGCTTCGAATAATTCGGTGTGTCCATTCGAAACGCGTACACGACGCCACCGCGTAAAGCCCGACACCGAATGAAAAGCTCACCGTACTCCGTTGAGCGGAGCGAGCAAAAAAACCGGTGAATAGAGAACGCCCAGTCAATCTAAACCTTATATCCGAGTCCCCGCCCATCGAAGGCGGTCACGGGAGACGTACTGCCGTTCCTCTCAGTCCCTTCGATGGTGGAAAGAGACGGAGCACCGCGGTGTTAACACGAGAGCGTAGATTTAACGAATCGGTATTTAATGGCGCTTCTTGTCTCTTTATAATTAAGTCGGGTGCAGTTTTTGCGGTGCGGCCCGCGAGCTGCCCCCCCGCCCGGCCCCCCCTCGCTATTGTCCCGGATAATAAGGGCAACTGAATAGTTTTATGATGCGCTCTAAACACCGGAAGGATATTTGTCGAGGATAATTTATGTGACAAATATTCTATTAATTGACAGACACTCGATGCGTGGAAATAAAACACCCCGGGCATTAACTTCGCATCTGCTCGGACCATTGTTGGCTCTCAGATTGTGTTAAATGCGTTTTAAAACTGTTTTATTACTTTTAATGTAGCGAATGTAGTATTATTTTTTGATATCCAACCTTATACAGCAAAAATCCTAACTAAATTTTAACTAAGCTTTACTATTAAGTTGGTTTCGAATTTACCCAAAACACATTTATTTGAATTAAAATCGATTCTCGATTGATAAAAATGTATGACACAGACAGGAACTGAACCGGCATCCACAGACACCCAGGCACTGTTGTTTTAACGTGTTGAGCTGTCATTTCCTACAGGTCTAAAATCTATTTTTAAATTATATAATGCCATCATGTGCGTCACATGTGAATAGTAAGCTTAAAAAATAAATTAATAATTTAGTTATTCCCTAGCTCATTCTATTTATTTACGGACACAATATGAATATATGATAAGGGAAGAGCTTTTTAATAAGGCTTAATGCCGCCGTATCGGATTATAAGGGGTAAAAAATAGTGTATTGTGGCGTATTCTCTCCATTCATTTGGACGTGTTTCGAGCCGGATGTGGTCATAATTTTTAATTGGAACTTTGTGATACTTTTATATAACTCTAATTCGTAGTTATTATGGACTTATGGTAGGTCTACCTACCAAACTATTACAAACATACATTGTAGAATAATAATAAGAAAATAGGTAGATCCGAAATATTCATGGACCCATCGGGAAGATGCCATTTTAAGAGAAACATTGGATTATCAAAAATATTATATCGGATTCTTCTCATAAGACACTGATAACTGATGAAAACTTTATTATTTTTCACATGTTATCGCACATGAAGGCACTTTATAATTCAAAAATCGAATGTATGTATGTGTAAATAAATATGATTAGTGTCACAAAATATGACAGGAAGTGGCGATCGACGACGTGTTCCGAAACGCGTTCAAAGATAAGCGCGAAAGCCAAACGGCGAATTATAAAGTCAGCATTGAGTGGGACAACAAAGGCTCGGTTTCATTGTTGGCGGACCGGACGCGATCCGCAAACAACAAGGCGCGGTTCTACTAAAGGCGGAAGCGGAAAAGAAAAACCCGTTTTCACTATAGGGCATGGAGTGACAAATACCCGTGTCCATTGCAATTTATTCAGCCTCTTGACTGACCAAAAAAAAAATATTTCCCCGGGATTTGACCCTTTCGTGTTCAACGTTGGATAATTTATTTTTACATCTAACAACATTTATGATGTTCTTTTTAATAACCAAATTCTATTTTGAACAAATGTTTTTTTATTTAATATGAAAAAGTAAGTGAAAATTGCATTTTTAATGCCTTTTAAATTGACAACGAGTTTTATTCATTCCATGCAACGTAGATACATACTCTTCATATAATTTTATTACACAATACCTATACTCTAAACTAAAAACTGCACAACCAACTGACACGTTTTAATTGTAACCAAAACCTATTATTTTATATACACTACTAAAACCAAAGAATTTTAAATTGTATATTATCCACTGTACCTACTTCTACACCACGTAAATATCGGTTAACGCTTGCAGTGTGACCACACCTTAGCTCGGCAGGGGTCGGCCATTCATAGAAATCAATTAGCAGGGCACTTTTGTACTTTATCCCTTTGATATACCTTAAACGGTGAATATCAATGGGAAGGTATAGTTGGATTTAACCAAACTCTTGAATCCTTTTTATTCAAATGCATTTTCAGCTATTATTAGATTTTAATGTTGATAATATCAAGCTGAATACATATTTTTCAATGAAATCTAGATAATTCGTTAAGATAACTTCTATTTTAATATTATTCGCAATCATTTGGGAGACGATAAAAAATGACGATCTCGATATTATGAAGAATCGGCAAGACGAGACGGACATACAGGTGAGAGCGAGACGGCGGGCGAATATTGCTATTTGATTGGGTTACGTGTGCAAGCCCCGCCCACTACGACAACCTTATGTTTTTGGTGCAGTCAAACTATCGTGAGAGCTGATAAAGAGAGGACGTCCGCTGTATCCTGAAAGTTTATGAATTACGTTATATTATTTTATCTTAATAGGCCTTTACTTACATATTATATATATTTAAACTTATAAAATCTTAATTACATTATTTTATATGAATTATAACCAATGTTTTTTTTTATGTTTATGCACAACTTAAAGTAACTTAATTACCTATATATCGTTACACGAGCGTTAGGGCACAATACTAATAAAAAATTGTGAAATTTAGTTAGCGTAAACGATAATTGTTATATTTATGTAGGATAACACAATGGATCAATATTGTATTTTAAATACATGTCAGTAGTTTTATATTGACAATTAATACTATTCATAACAGGTCAACAATAAATCATCGGTAATTTTTATTCTAATAATTTTTTTATTTTTTAGAACACGTTGGACTCTGGAAAATCTATGGGTGGTAGAAATATCGGATTTCCGTCCGCGCCACGAATCACAGTTCACAGATGAAAAAACCATAGTAAGGGTACCAAACCATAATCGCGTTTCGGTATTTTGTATTTCCACTTTTCAAATGAACCCAAACTTGTCTGTCAACCTCTATCATAAATAAATACTACGAGTTGTGGACTAAAGAAAGCTCTTTGGAATTCTGGTGCGCGTGAAGCGCCTACACTTCTTTTGGATTCAATTCCAGATCCTCTTACGCGAAGCGGTAACTCCTGAGCTACAGATACGTCATCACATCAACGACTGTGTAGACCTAGATCATCTTATGTCATCAGACATTACGAATATCTTAAAATGCTGTTAAAGATTATCCTCATTCAATTATAACGAATGCTAACCCAATAGTAACACTTCTAACCCCATTTTAATCAGGAAGAATGATCTGTAAATCATTGAATCGCTCTAATATGATATAAACAAAGTGTGCGAGGGTCAGAAGGGTTCCGTAATTGCATTAAATGGGGATCCTCACTGGTTAAATGCTGTTCTTGCACTCGATTTAACATCAAACACTTATAAACGAACGGCGGGTGTTGATTTTAATAGATTGAAGTGTCTATTAAACAGATTATGTTCGCTTGATTCGATAAAATGTATTCACTATAGATAAACGAATATTTAAAAAAGTCGACATGTACGAATTCATTTTGTAGTAAGTATATATTAAACATGTATAGTTCCAACAAGTAAAGTAAATAGAAATTAGATCAATGAAACAGGTGGAATTCGAACCCACGATCACAGTACCTTCTCATTGTGCTAATTTTCAGATTTTTGAACATGAGGGTAATATAACATTTTGCCGAACATGAGGCTCGAACCCACGACATGGCATTTCGTCCTGTTGCGACAATTTGAGCTAGTGGATTAATACAATTGTATTATGGCTCACGAAACACGGTACCTAAATCGATTTTCAAATTAAATTGAATTTAGAATTTGTTTGTCTTTATTTCAACCTAATCAATCCGTATTTCCTTTTTTAAATATTAGAACAGCAATCCCCATTCAAATAATGTATGTAGCTACGAATTGAGCTCTACGGCGTAGCGCAATGTTAACGAGTACAAGAAGGTAATTACCGAGAACAATTTTAGTGGAGTGTTAAATGAAGAAGTGGGGTTGGCCCGTGGGGTACAAGCGACGTCGAACGATAAACACGGCGGGCGCAGGTGCTACAGTATTGCACAACTTGTTCCAACCACCGCATCCCACTAGAGACGGCTGATTTTGTCGATTGCTGATCCATACAATTGAATTATTGTAGCATTCACCATATACATTTTTTTTTTTTTTTGATTTTTCCTAATATCAATAAACAAGTTATAACGATAAATTATTCTTACAGGTTATGGAGTGCAATGGGCGACCTTCTCCCTATAGAGCGATCTCCTCCAGCCAACCGTTGTTAAAGCAATAATTGCAAAGACAAACCGACAGTTGGTAGTTAAGCTATGTACTTTGTTTTGTTGATTTTTTTTTTAAAAAAACCCTTTTTTTTAACCCTTTTAATTCTAAAAATTTGGGGAAGGTCTTCTTAAAAAAACCACCAATATTTTTTTTTTTTTTGTTTTTGGGGAAATAAGCTTAATTATGTAGAGACATGTCTATAAAGTGTAGTGCACAGGAAACATCTTCATAATTAGGTTTGATAATATGCAGACATTACATGCATTTGCAAGCGTTAATGCACAAAGTAATTAAACTCATTAAAATTTAAGTTAAAAATGAAATATTAGTGTTATAAAAAAAAGTCACTAATTGTCTCAGACCGGAAGTACGCGGTTGAAAATGTCAAGATGTAAAATACCGACAGTATTTCAAAATCACTGTAACAATGTACCTAATACTTTATTAGATACTAGTTTGAATAAACAACGTATATTTCAGATATTTGTTAATGTATTTTATGCTTACTTTATTTATTTTATGATTCTTGTAGAAAATTATGTGTCTAAAATAGCTCAAAAGTCCTTAATAATTTTAACACTTTTATTAGCTGTAGATACATCTTACTTTGGGCGTCTCTAACACCTAGTACCAGTATATCTAAATATCGACGTAAAATCGTACGAACAACACTAAATGTGTTGACGGCTAACAATATTTATACCAGAGATTCGAATGATCGGGGCCAGGTATCGGCAAATTAAAAACAATAAATTGCATTCCCCTCAAGAAGTTACGATTAAAAAACTTCCAACTTGTTTTTATTTATCGACTGATCGAAACATAAATTTACGAAAATTGAAAAACAGTTTTCATCAAATAGACGCATGCTTTTTATTTATAAACCTCTAAGGATTACATACGTCAGTCAAATGACAAAGCGTGTGTAAGACATTATAAACCTGCCTTTTATGTGTCGTGAGTGGAGTTCAGTGGTAATTAGGGTTGGTGGAGTTATGTAGCGTAGAAGAGACAAAAGTGGCATTAGCACCCGCCGTCTGCCGGCCCTCGCGAGTTATCGTCCTTAATCACAGTTCAAGCGCTTCCCGACATCGGACACGACTAAATAATCTAACTTGCTAATTGGAGCTGGAAAAACTTATTGGTAAACGTGGAAAGAGATACCTACATTGTTACGTGTCTATAAAAAGTAAGGGGGTTTTGAAAACTTTAACATCAAATGCTGCCTGTAGTTTACGCGAGTTGTACACATTTAAATAAAAAATTTTAACGGTTTAAACCACGATATATATTAGTTAAACGTATTTGATGATTGATGAATGATTTTATCTACGGCCCGACGTTTCGGATGCTTTGCAGCAGTCTCCCCGTAACCAAGGTTTATTTTCAAATAAGGTTAACTACTATATATCGCGTTTTAAACTGTTAAAGGTCGAATAGAACATTTAAACTTTAACACTTTTTACGTTATTGCACGTCAGGACAATAGGTTGAAAAAATTCGATGATGACGTGTAGGACACTGTAGTTCAATTTGTAAGAGCAACGGTAAGGAACGCTGTGGACGTTCAAATCCCGCACGTGTCGTATTTTTTTTTAAAATCTCAAATCTCGATTATTGCTTTTGGACAAGCTGTTGAATACACTTTTCTGCTCAGGGTAAAATGTTTCATGTGTGTTTGGTGATCTGGGCGACTTTTCGATATCCAGATTTTCCAAACGAAGTCTACACGTTTCTGAAAACTTTAACAAAACTAAAATACACTACACTACATGTTGCTAATGTTAATAATCAATTTTAATTTTTTTTTTTTTTTTTTTTTTTTTTTTTTTTGTTTTTTTTTTTTTTTTTTTTTTTTTTTTTTTTTTTTTTTCGTGACATCGATGACGTCGGTCGTCAACATTGTTGAAATCTTTGTTTCCTTATTTCGAATCAAATCAAAAATAATTTCTTCACTTACACTCATAAACGTCAATGCGTGTAAGGTGCGTGTTATATTTAAAATATTTTTGGAAAACATTATTAATTAAAAACGTAAAGTAAAGTATAGTCGATCTATAATATTGCGATGAACCTGTAACTTCTTATTATCCTTTTTAGGCACTATGTAAAAGTGAAGAGTTAAGTTAAGTGACACTGTAAAGTAAAATTATCGGCACTTAACGAAATGGATACCGGAGCTAGATTAACCATATTGTATGTGAAAAACCGGAAGTGCTGCTACAGAGTTATATCTCTCGAGACCATTTTCTACTCGAACACTTAAAATATAACTTGTAACGTTAATTTCAAATAACAGCCGACAATGTCGTCAAGTTTAAACGCGAGCGGTAGTTAAAATCAATTTAAAATAAGTTAACCAATAGGTATGTTTCAAACCGCTAAATGTGTTTTATTTAAATATCTACTCGGGTTAATTACCGGCAATACTCAGGTTATAGTTTTATTTTCATTTTATAATTACGAGTCACCGTGTGGGGATGTACCACATATCCCCCTTAAATTATTATAGATGTTTTATATATTGATATATAAAAATATATGAAACATTCAATAATTTTTGGAAGGTTTCCTGTAGTAATAATTTCTTATTCCTACTTCGTAATGTGGTTTACAATAATTATATTGCTTTTCAAGTAAATCAGTCTTGAAAGAACTCCGTAGTTTTGAAGAAGATGCAGAACTTCCATTACATTTAAAATATATACGTCGTTAGTAAAAATATATAAAATTACATATGAAAGAGGTAATTGTCGACTCGGTGAAACGCAAAGCTCTAGGCACAAGATGTTCGATGTATCTCTCGTTAAATGGCTTTTTGTATGAATTGCGATTTACGAGGCGTCCACGCCGGGACCTCTCGGCGCCACAGCCGCGATCTGTCGCCTACTGTTTATACTCACACGTTACTTTGGGCCACGAAAGTGGCGATCACTTTTTTTTATAATTTTTAGAAAGATATTTAATTCAGAACTGGACTTAAATCGGAGAGTATCTTAATTTTTTTCTCACAATCTTCTATTTCTGGTTAAGTAAGTACAGTTAAAACAAAACTCTAATTTTTAATTTAAATGTTTATTAGCAACGAAATATCTAATCCCATTTTGCATTGTACAATGCAGGACATAAGCATAAGTTTTTCATTGTCTACATTTGTTTCATTTCATTTGATGGTCTTCACAGAGTCTATTCAATATTTCTAATCAATTTATAATTTTTCTGAAACATGTTGAACTTCGTTTGGATATGTTTTCACGAACCACGTCCACGAATAAATAAGCCGTTAATTTTACCCGTGTTTCAGTTTCATTCTGTGGGGTATTTCTCTTACCATCAAGTAAACCTCAACAACTCTATCATATAAAATATAGGTAATATTTTATATCAGCAGAAACAGAAGAATTGGCAAGAAACTCGCCGTAGGTACTGCTCCTACTTACTACTGTTACTTATACTATGATATTGTTCCCTCCAAGAAAATGAATGAATTACTTTTTATAATTGCAAACTTTCCGCTCCTTTCATGAGCACACACACAGTGGTTAACTTGGACAGTTTCCCGTGAAAACGCTAAGTGGGTTTTTAACTGCGCGCACGCAATATATGTCTTAATTACCACGACACTGCGGTTCGAAACACTAACAGGATTGCTCTACTTCCAAACACGTCCATCTAGTAGGAACATATTATACGCTTTTTAACTAATTAGATTTATATCTATTCTACTAATCATCTTCGTATTTTGATAATGACCTAGATTTGTTAGTATCTCTATTCCTTATAAAAAGAGGGAAAAACGAACGCCTAATAATTTTAATAGCTACATTACTTATTAATACTACACATACACACGACACATGACATATATACCTATATAATGTGTAGCCAAATGGTTAAACGTATTGCCTAGCATTGCGTTGAGCGCGAGAAGTCCTGGGTTCGAATCCCAGGGAAACAAAAAGAACGTTTCGGTCGGGCAGGGCACAGAAGTCTGATCAACTACTTGCCCGTTAAAAAAAAAGGACGGATCAATGAAACGGACACAGAAGTATGTTCGCCCCATGCCCCACGAGGGGGAAACGGTCTTTCACACTAAATGTAATGTTTGTGTATCTTATAAGATTATTTCTTTTTAGAATGTTAAAAAAACTGACGAGGGTGAAGACATTTCACATTTGAATGAAAACCAGCGTCGGTCAGGTGCGTAGGTACACCGTTAGTCGGAAGTTCGAGTCCCATTTGTGATATTTAAATTTACAAATTCAATGTTTTTCTAGTTGACTGAGCACTATACTTAGGTACTTTGCTGGGGCGCACGGGCGTAACGGCGATCTTAACTTCCATTTTAAATCATCTATATTGAGAAGGATCGAATATGAAGAATTGTGATTACACAAAGCAATTAACCGTAAAAGGCAGTCACAGCCAAAGCCAAATAAATCTGGCGTCGCGGCCGTAACTCCACAGCAAAAACACACTTTATCTACAAATTGGATAGTGAATAAGTTGAAATTCTTACTTTCCAATTTCATTCGGAATTCATTCCCGTTCCCGATATTTATTGAACACCGGATTAATCTTTAATTCTTCCCGTTTAAAGTCTCGCGATTTCGACTCTATCGAAATGAAAATAAGAAACCCACCCGTAAAAACGTTCGCTCCGAGATATTTATGAGCTTTCGAAGGAAATTCTTTGTGAATGTTTGCATTTATGAAAATATGCTTCAAAGTAAGGGGCGAGCGGCGACCGGTCGTGTACAGGCTGATCTAATATAACCTTCCCGTAAACTACTGAATAATCCAAATTTGTAATAGCTGTAACTATTATCTGTCCCACAAGGTTTATTGCAAACGTCAGGCAGCTAAAATATATCTAAACACTGAAAGGGATAGGTGAAATTTTAACCTACGCGTTTCAAACTGACAAAAAATGAATGGTGGGGAATAAGAATTTTGAATTTATACGTTAAATAGTTAAAATTTATAATTTTAAAACAATTTATTTAAATTCTATCTTCAACTTCCAACTCCCAATTGTAATACTTAAGAGATATTCCATTTTTGATTCATAATATAATAATTATAATACGTAAGTATATGAAAATGTAATTTTATAGGTAAATGAATTAAAAAGTTACATTTTCATTATTTTACCGTTTGTTTTTTAGCATTGCCGTACTATTATTGATTTGTTGTCTTTTATATGTTGAAATAGTAATAATTAAAAAGTTTGTAACGGAAAACTTAAAAAAACCCAATTAGAACACGCTGTATAGCGACAATCATTTCCGATCAGGGTGTAATTTATACGGGATCAGTGGGGCTAATAAAGCCCCCTTCGGCCCCGTTACCCCCCTCTCGTTACAACTGTAATGCAATCACAAGGCTCAATTAGGTAGCACTCACAGATTATTAGATTTTTTCATTTTCTTATAAATTGTTTGAGCGATTTTAAGACGAGATTTTACGACTTAAAAAAAATATAACAAAACATGCAAAGCACTGTACAAGTGCTTTAGTTTGAATACTTTATAAATTAATGCAGGAAAGTATCACCGCCGTCAGGTCATTGTAAAAATAACAGAATGAGTATATCTCGCGTTTTAAACCGTTCAAACTATTGCTCGCTGACAGTGTGAAACCCCACATGAAAGCTGCAGACAATCCGAGTTTTTTTAGTTTAACCACTACTTACATACGCCCCCTTTTTTTCTTTAAGGAAATTGTTGAATGAATACGTAGTTTAACACATGGATAACACAAAAAGCAGGCGTCTATTAATAAGAACAATATGATAAATACAACTTTAAATTTAAAAATATATATAGAAAACATTATTCCCTCTCTACATAGTTACCTTTTCAATAAGGAGAGCAATTTTGTAGCATTAGCGCGGAATCATTCGGCAACATTATTACGGTGCATTACTTTACGCTATAAACAGTTGAATTTTTTTCACTCGTCCGCGCGAATTTAGTTTTTACTGCATTGCGAATAGGACTCATTGTTGTCGGGGGAGGTGGTTTCTTAAAGATTTCGATTCGTAGCGTTCGTTTTAATAAGCGATGATTTACGCGTTGCCAGTCGCATGCGGCGCCTAATTAGAGTCGAGAAAAATTCTCACTACACCTTCCTGAGTAGTCGCAGATACGCCACTCGCAAACGATGTGGACGGCTTTTATTAAACTCGGGAATGGATGTCTCGACTTAAGAATTCATTAGCGGACTCCCTTCCTGCAATTGAAATGAGAATTGGGCAGGTTTTTTATGACAGAGAATGTCAGACTATGCTAGAAGTAGCTAGGACCTCTATAGGTCCAATAAAACATTAGAAAATAAATTTAGAGCACTGCAATAGGTGTGTTGAGTTTTAAGTGTCATGAAGATGGAAGGTGAAATGACACTGCCAATGTCAAGTATTTCGAAACTGTAGGGCGGTTTTACTTTTTTAAGGAGGGAGTGGAGGGACCAAGACAATTTTAATAAACCCACCACTCTTACCCCCCACTTAATGGGCATATTTTCAGAAGAAATCTACTACTATTTGAACCTTGACAGCGAACTCGCGATACGTTGTTTTTAGCCACATCACTACCATTAGACTAATGAGCCCGTCGACATTGTCAAATGTTTATGTACCTGATACTTATATAAATAAAAAGTACAAGTATATGTACTTAAGATTTGATACAACAATGCATACGAGTCAAGTCGGTATTACTCGTAGATAAGGATTAAGAATCATTAAACAATTAAATACAACAAACACACGCTTTAAATAAATTTATTGTTTAATACCGTTTAAACAGCAACATTTTTTTTTAATAGTCCAACCAAAACAAATGACAGACAGATCTTAAACTTACGACGACATATTGCCGTCCTTTAGCTAGACCATATATCAAATTATAACTTGGATAACGGGAGAATAGCAAGTATTATAATCGATAGAACAGACATAATTAAGCAATAGCAATATTTTTGATGCTTTGGCAGTAGGACTCATAAAAACAATAAAACGGAAAAGAGAATTTCATTAAACATAATCCCACTTCAAAGAGCTAATCAATTATTCATGAAACCAACATCTTTGATTTCTCAATCGTTTGAAATAACTTTGATATAATCCTCAGATCACCGAAATCACTATAAAAACACAGGTGACATCGGATTGCCCCCTAAAATCGCCTTCTAAATAAAAACATTGCTTCCGAATCGTTTCTATTTATCCAACATCGATATACAAACTTTATACTTTCTAACACACCTTGCATTTTCAATCTTCACCCATTGAAATAAGGTGCACTTTGAAACCCGACGCCGATATCATTATAAGAATGATATTGCAAACAGTCGCGTGTGTGGCAACATTAAGGCGAATAAAATTTAAATATGGCAACAGCGGCATACGTTATAAAAGAAAATGATGAAAATAGTAAAAGGATTTCAGAGTAAATCACATTCTATCGTGAATTGAATAAAATTAAAGTCATCTTATATGAGACAGAAAGAAAGAAATATTAATTAATGCGTATTTCGTAGTATCAGATTAAGAATTTGATTTCGTACAGCCCTGCTTTTAGTCTGTTTCCACTAGTCGGTGTTGTGAAAGGTACGAAATAGCTAACAAATCAATGTTACAACTTCTTTGTCATCTGTGGCAACTACTTCACTCTATAAAAGCTCATTACTAGTACTCCGTGGTTTGAAATCGGCCATATTTGTTGTGGGCTTTTACCACGTAAAAAAAAATCTTTTGACATATTTTAGAGCAGTTACATAACTTTGAATTGCGAGAAGACAATGATAAGTTTTTTTTATTAATTAGATATATTAAATATTATATTAATTCGCAGTGTTCTTCAATATTGAGAACCAACTGTCTTATCATCCTTTGGCCGATGCTATTCTTAACTGCCAGTATTTAGTTAGAATTTATGGATACACCCTCGAATAGAGCAATCAAAAGGTCTGAGCATGTAAGAGTAAATATTTTGGCACGTTACAAACATTCGGAGGGCTCGTATTATTCAAATGAAGCCCAATAACAGAGCATTTACGGCCAACCATAAAACTACAATCCAACCGAACCAATAAATATCAGACCTCTCTAACTTATAACCTTTAATCCAGTGCTCTATGGAAAATGGATATGGCTCATTATAAGTAAAATTAGAATTTTAAATGATATAGAAAAGACAATACATATTACGAATCCTTTTATTACGCATATGCTGTGAAAATGAAATCGTTGACGCACAAACTCACTTGCACTAATTTTCCTTCGAGTGGACTATTTGACAGATTTTCAAAATGCACTTCATATTATTTGGTAGATGTTAACTAACCCCAGAAAAGTAGTATTTTTTAAATTTAAAACAAGTATCTGCTGAAAATCATCAAATGAAAATTTTTACATAATTTTGCATAAATTTTGTGGAATACGGCTGGTGAAGTCACGCGCTTATATTGGCCATTGGTTTATGGCGGTCATATGATCCACTTCTACAATTTTATATAAAACGAGTATTATTTTTAATATATGTGACTGTTTTTCTATTTCTAAACATATACTTATAACAGTAATTGACGCTATATTTTGCGTATCGTCAATGAGCCCATTGATATTAAGGACCACTGTTAGAGATATACTTTCGGGTTGTACAGTCACCAAAATTGCTCCCTAATTTGGAGCCTTGGTCCCAAAATGGCGACTTAGCGTAATATACATGTGTTCATTAAATTTCCTTTAGACTTTTTATTTCCAATTTGGCACCTATAATCTATATATAGGCCCCGAAAGGTTGACTTTGCCACATCCATATTGTATATTTCCACAACCAACAGTTATAATACAAGCCATAACGCAAAGGTTATGTGCAACCGTAACCCGAAACAACTGGCCGGGTTAATTTTGCACCTGAACTTATTTGTGCTCGATTTTATATCGACAACACGCCTTGTCCCTCCTACCTAGGTACCTCCTAATAAAGCCATACCACTCCGATATAAATCATAACGATCGACAAAATATATAAATACTTAGTTTTTATGTTAACTATTGTTAATATTATGTTGGCTAGTAACAATTAATACTAAGTGGTCTTCACATATAGAAATAGATAACTTTAAACTACATAGTAGGTACTTAAAGTATTTAAATTTAAACACATAGAAGGTGTGTTTCTTTAATAATTAAGGAAAAATAAATAGTAAGAATAATTTTCATTTTCCCTGTTACTTACCGTCACAAATACTTAGTTACACATACTCATAATTCCTAAAGTACAAGAATATAAATTAAGTTCGCCGATTATTTTAGTTGTAAGCTGCAAAAGTACTCAAATATCAATAAATATCACAACTTGATGTAGGTAAACAATTTCGCTTCAAGGCCTTCATCTGTTTTTAACTTGCCAAACTCTCTCAAGTCATATGCGACGCTGAGTACAGTCGCAAACATATCCTAAATTAATTCAAATTATTTACGAATAAATGTAGAATATATAATATGAGGCTGCTAGAGGCAGAGTGGTCTAATATCAACATGATTTTTAATAAGAGGAAAATAAAAACGCGCAATTAACTTGGGCGAAAATTTGTACCTACTATTGTGTAAGAATTATGTTAACAATTTTCGGTCACTGTGCTCTTGTAGATGACCTTTTTTACTGTATGAAAATAAATAACTCGTGTCATAACATCGCAGTTAGGCTACTACATCTTACTATATTTTCTACAATTATTTTTGTTTAGATTGACAGACTATTTGTAGTGACAGTTAAGGAGAAAATTTAAAAAGTATTTTTTTTTTATCTATAAGACCTGAGTAGCATAAAATAAATGTAACTTAATGTATTTTAATTCTGATATCACGCGATTAGACCAGAGCAAAGTGTAGGTGATATAGTAAAAATTTAATGAAAAAGCATGTACCCAACATGTCTCATCGTCTGTACAATATTACAAACATTGTTGTTTTACAGTGAGTTAGAATTTATAATACCTATAAGAAGGTGTTTTAGTTTGTAACTTTACCCCTACTGGAAGAGCCTTAGCAAATAGAAGGGAAACTACTTTGTTTGTGTTAGCAATGAACGTTTAATAAATATCTTTACTTTTTACTTTTACCTGCGTATTATACATAATTGATTATGTACATAACAGTTACGACGTAGCAAGCCCTTTTTTTATTTCTTTTCTCCTGTACTTCAGGTTAACTGGAACAGATCGCTGCTTAGCGATAAGGCTGCCTTTTATTTATAAGTAAGTTTTTTTTAATCTTTTGTTGTGGTATATATTATAAATAATAGAGCTGTAATAAATAAATATTAACACAAACTATGCTTTAAATGCGTATATTATACATACTTCCTAATCTCCTTAATTAATTTATTTGTTAAAATGTTCAATAAGAATTGAAATCCCACTTTCCCCCGTGGGGCATAGGCCTAACACATATCTGTGTTCGTTTTACAGATCGGTTTTTATACTGGCAAGTATTTGATCTATTCTGTGCCTTGCCCGACCTAAACCAACTATTGTTTACCCGGGATTCAAAACCAAGACCTCTCGCACTTAACGCAATGCCGTTTACCGATTCAGCTACAGAAGTGGTCCGCTATATTTCTCAGTAGATAGATAGTAGTAGATCAGTAGATTCTCTAAAGTAAAACTGAATGCTTCAATCATTCGTCCTGGGTAGATATTGCTCGTATTTTTATTTATACTACTATATAAAGCTGAAGAGTTTGTTTGTTTGTTTAAACTCGCTAATCTGAGGAACTACTGAGGACTATGAATATTTTTGTGTTGGAAAGAGCATTTTATCGAGGACTAGATATCGCACTATGACTAATAGGAGCGAAGAAATTGCGGGAAATGTGGAAAAGACGAGGAAAATTATTGATCTTTGTAGAATCGAAGAATCCGTCTATCTTTCAAAATTAACTAAGCCAGAAAGAACGACGAGGTTTGCAAAAACACATTTGGGTGCCTAAAATAGCTATTCTACGTGGCCGAGTCGCTGACACAGCTAGTAGGTATGTTTAAAAATTAACTGCTAGTTACAACAACGCCCTTGTCACGAGGGTGTGATACCACAATCCTTGTAATTCTCTGTAAACAACGTGTTGTTTGGAAACATGTGTAATTGAACCCTTTATTAAAGAGTTTCGCGACCGACACGCGACTACCACGCGACCGACACGCGACTGCGGCGTGACCGGTCGCAAACGCAATATTCACTCGGATTATTATTGATCGATGTTCACAAATTATTGTCTCGTTATCGGCCTTTCGCGTGTTAATCCAATGAGAAGGCGTGTGTGAGAAATCGTTCATTTAAATTGAGTTAGACGCTTTTATAACCAATTCGTGATAACAGCTATAACATCAACGCAATATACCTAACGAATAAAACCAACAAACTTTTATTCATACATATAATGTTGAAAACAACTAACATATTAACAGTGAAGCCAATGAAAATGAGTGTGCTACGAAAAATGTTTAGCTGGTCATACGATAGAAAACGGAAATCATATTTTGTAGAAAATATAATGGACATATGTACGACTTAGGCAGTCCAAAAATCATAACAAATATATATTTTTACATAAATAATAATCGTTATTAGCAACTCCCCTCATATAAATATAATTATGATAATGTAGAAACTTAGATGAATATAAAAACAAGTGTAGATGAAATAAACTCGAAAATACCAACAAATACCTAGTTATATTGTAGAAACGATTGTTAAAAGCTTAATTTACCAGTCTTAAATTATTTATGAAGAAAAAAACGTCCTCACGCAGTTGTCTTTATTTTATTTTTAAATAATTAATTTGTCTTAATAAACTAGTCCACATAAAAATAATAGAACGAGGAACAAAATATTTACATAAAACTTGAATTTATAACACCGTATGTACCTAGGCTTCTTTATAAGTTAAACTGTTAAACCATGGTCAAATAAGAACGGAACACATATTAGGTATATCTCTTAACCATAAAGGAACAATGGAATTATTATATCGAATAAACTCTCGGGGGACTTACGAGTTGAAATTTCCCTACAAGCGCAAAGTGGTTAAAAGTTCACCGCTTCTTTCACAATTTCCTCACATATTTGCTCGTTTCTCAACTTTGCCGATATTCTACTGTGAAAAGAATATGTGGGAATATTTTGCATTTCAAAAAAAATATTTTTTATTGATAATTTTTTTTCGATTTTGTTAATAAAATATATACCACCCGATAAAAAGATATACCCACTTGTGTCAATTAGATTCAATAGTACATAAAAGATAGATTTGTTATATTTAAAAAATGATGGATGCATAAAAAAAATATAAGTAAATTATGTATGTTAATGAATCTCAGTTGAAATCTTCCGAAAATCGTCGAAACCCTTTTTTTATTCAAAAAATGATAGTCCCTATCACTGGTGGGACTCAAACTCGTAACCAACAGTGTTACATTCTTATAGTACCAATGACTAACTTTTTGTGTTAAAGAAACCTAATTTTAACTTTATACCTAGTTAAAAAGGTTATTATATTAAAAAAGGCATGTATCTCTTACCTAGTAAGGTTTATTTAAAGGTGCTAAATAGACAAATTTCAAGCGAGTCATATCCACATTGCACGATCGGCCAATCGTGGGATTGATATTCAATTCGAGCGTGCTCCAGCCTCGAAAGGATCGCCGCGGGACAGCGCAATTGAATTTGAAAATATCTGCCCCCTTTATCCCCATTCCCTCGATGTCCAGCTATGTTCTCTGTAATTTGATTGACTTTTGAGACTTTACTTATACACATTACTGTAAAAGTTACATTATTGAAAGAAAATGGCATATTTACATAGCGCATATAGTACCTACTGTACTGTATGGAAAGAAGCTAAGAAAGGCTTAGTTGTGTCTTTTTACATTATTATGTTAAATTTTACAGAAGTCCGCAACAGCAACCAAATGCAATTAGTCAAACAAAACAAATATGGGAATAACGAAATAATTAAAAAAATAATTTTTACTCCATAAAACCTGGTCACACTACCTTGTTATTCCTACCCCAGCACAGCGCAGCCATTTTCCCGCCCATAGACAAGAGTTTTATTGTTTTTATATTTATTTATCTGACGCGGGATTTGTGATATTCTGCCCTTTCTATGGTTTTTGGCGCGCGTCTTTATTACAAAAAGGGTGGACATTGGACGGTGCGTGACCAGGGACTCAATTACAATGTTATGACCTGACAAAATCTGAGTGGACACTTCGTACGCTATAAAGTATTTTTGCGACAAATGAAATACAGTTCAGATATAAAAAAAATACTATAATTAAATGATTAAATTTTAATTAAACTTGAAACAGATAGGTCAAATCTAATAAGTAGGTAGGTACCTAAATATTACGATAATGCTTATCTACATAATAAAAGGCCAATCACACTTCAGTAGCTATTTTATAGCTATCTATGCTTTGCCCGAGCAAAACAATTTTTTTAGGTTTCGAATTGACTTGGACTAACAACCAAGATTAAAAAGAAGTCCTATACACGGAAACCACTTTTTAAAGAATATATTATGTAACATTTTTATGTGATATTTTTTTAAACGATCTTGTGGCCTGTCTGAGTAAGTAATTAATGCTTTAGAGAATGTATAACGATAGATACCTTGTCTCTGGGCAAAAACTGTGACGACCAAAGTTTGGTTAACAGCTTGTTTTTACTTCAGCGCTTCTAATAACGAAGGTATACTACATACCACTTTTTAAATTTTCCTATAAACTAATTAACAATAATAGAAGAATATAAATAATAGAAAGAAACAAAATTATTGTGAAGTTATTCTTTCAGTCGTGAAACGTGCAACATCCTCTGTTGTTGTCATGCACTCGTGTTGGCGACCGTCGAAAACAATTTCGCAATTATGACGGCCAAACACCTCGAAAACGAATGTAAGATGGCCGCGAAGCGTAAAACAATAATTCATATTATTTTTCCGCCTTACTTTCGTACTAAAGACACCACAGAGTACTCTTTCACTCAATGTCGATAACTAGTACAGTATAACCTATGGCGGGCAGTTTGAATGACATCTGACAGTGACATAGACAGGAAGTAGTTATGAATGGAATTTTCATTACTTATTTTCTCCTTCAATTCGTGTCAATTCATTTCAATTAAGCGTTTGACTGACCGTGCGTGCGGTGTGTGGTCGTGTAACTTATTCTAAGTTCTATTTAGTTATTTACCTTAATATAAGTTCAAAATGAAGGGCGACAAAAAAGTAGATCTGCAGGCTCTTAAAGACCTCGCCAATAAGCTGAGAATCGACAGCATCGTGGCCACAAATGCTTCGAAATCCGGGTAAGCGCATAACCTCAATATCTTTTTTGCCGCTACCGTGAAGGACTTGTGAAGGTTATAATTTGAATTTCATGAGGAAAACATAGGATGTCTACAAATGTATTATGTCGCTGGCGTGAAGACATAAAACCAGGAGAATAAGGACATATTTGGTTGAAATGACGGAATCACTTTTTACATCCATGAGTATAAGTAATGGCAATGATATTTTATTTTATACATTTTTCAGCTTTTTACAACTAACTATTATTTTTGATCTATATATGAATTATTCTATAGCAAGGAAGTTTAAATGTTATCTATA
Organism: Leptosia nina; assembly: GCA_963661955.1. Taxonomy (NCBI): domain Eukaryota; kingdom Metazoa; phylum Arthropoda; class Insecta; order Lepidoptera; family Pieridae; genus Leptosia; species Leptosia nina. Next base: position 5,890,826 of record CAVLEF010000007.1, read on the forward strand.
TTTATTATTTACTTTGTAGATATAATAATTGTTACTGATATCAAAATATAGTACATTTCATATTATTGTTAGATGCATGTGGCTTAAGTTTCATTTTGTGATAATTCATCCATTCAATTTGGTTTATTATTTATTCATGTTAAGTACTTAATTTTTATTTGTTTAACATTATCATATTAAATTATTTATGTGAATTTGATTGATAAGCATTGAAGGTTAAGAACTATGATTACATAATAGCATGATAATGTAACTTAGTTTCTAAGGTAACTAGAAAACAAAACATGAATCAGGGCAATGTTGGCAATTAATTAAAAAAATGTGTATTTTTTCAAACACTTTACGGCCTGATGTGTTGTTGGCTCTGTTTTGTACATTGTATTTTTACTATTTTCTCTTTTATTGTAAAATATATCCACATACAAAGTTATTTTATATAACCATATTCAAATTGTTGTCAAAATGCATAACATTATCATAAAATATACACACAGTATACTTGTGTATGTAACAAAGTTATGCTAAAGTATTTGTTTGTCGTACTCGCATTAACTCCTTAGTTTTATGCGGCCAGTAACATTCAGACAAGCTTAAATATTAATACGATTTTTAACTTTAATTAACTTTCAAAAATATTACAATTATTATTATTTTCTATCGGGGACACCCTTGGCAGGACGGGTGATCAGTCCACATTGTCCGCTGACCTTCACCCATTTCACCCATTTCCTCCTTGCAGAGATTTGGGTCATCCAACTCTTCCCGTGTCCCCTTCAAACCTTCCGGTTTGCTTGCAGAAACTTATTATTTTTTCCATCTGTAGTTCTTTAATGTCATCCACTGTAACTTCATCAGAGCCCATATGCATTATTACAATTAGTTTTTTATTTAAACTTAAAATTTATTTAAACTGTTTGATATGACAATTAAGTTAAAATTATAAAACTGGTTTCAGACATCCCACATCGTGTGCTTCCATGGCGGAGATCATGTCAGTTCTGTTCTTCCACACTATGAAGTACAAGATCTCAGCACCAAGAGATGCTTCAGCAGACAGATTTATTTTGTCCAAGGTGACTTTTTACTTAATCGTGATGTTGAATGAAGAAAATCTTTTTTTTTTAATTATTCAAAGTGCATTGTATTTGGAGGACAGACAAGCATCGGGTTCACTCGATGGGAAGTAAAAATAGCCGAGCCATATAACATTTACGCAAGATCCACTGTTGACCTATTTTAACTTTGAGTATTTGGAAATCCATAACCTGCCACTGAAACACGATTAAACTTCACGATTTTTTTCATCCGTGGATGGTGGTTCGTAACCCAGACGGCATTTTGCCTCCTGCCAAACATTTAATATCCAAATTTTCAGACAAAGTCTGCCATGTTTCAGAAAAGTTAGAAACAAGTTGGATGGGGGGATCAAACCAACAAACCGTCGATTATTAGGCATACACTGCCACCATTAGACCACATGTCAATTAGATAGTATCTTTGTTACAATTAATATAAGTAATTATTTTTTTAATAATAATTAAGTGATTAAATAAAATGCAGCATTTAATTAAACCGAGTATGAAGTCATAAAACCTTGACACTTATTAAAAAGTATGAGGTAATAAGACTTCAAGTATTGCAAAAGTCATTAACAGAATATTGACTGCCTATAAAATAAACAGTAACATTGGAATTAAATAAGTCCTAATTATTTAATTCCAATTTCAGGGGCATGCTGCACCAATCCTATATGCAGCATGGGCCGAAGCTGGCTTATTCCCAGTGGATGACCTCAAAAATCTTCGCAAGCTAGAATCTGATCTGGAAGGACACCCAACTCCTAGACTGAACTTTGTGGATGTTGGTACAGGCTCTTTGGGGCAGGGTTTGGCTGTGGCCGCTGGTATGGCTTATGTCGGGAAGTACTTTGACCAGGCACCTTACAGGTAATTTAATTTATGATAGAATATAGCACTACTAATATATTTGAAATGTGTAATCATTGTGCATTTTAAAAAAAGTAGTGCAATAGCAAATGTTTGTCGTACTCAAGTGACTGCCATCAGTCGACCTGGGCAGTAGCATTCATACACATAATATGAATTTATGCTTTAAATTTACCTTATGAGTCAAGAATTTTATCTAATTATATATACCTTGTGCATTGATTGTTCTTAAGGTGCTTTCAAAAGTTCATTCTATATAAGTATTTGTTGACAGGGTCTACTGCTTAGTGGGTGATGGTGAGGCAGCAGAAGGCAGTATCTGGGAGGCCTTGCACTTTGCTAGCCACTACAAACTAGATAACTTGGTGGTTATCTTCGATGTCAACAGGCTAGGTCAATCTGAACCTACCTCCCTTCAGCATCAGGTAAAATAAAGAGAATTACTAACTTGTAACATTCAGAAATACATACTCTGTATTTATTCGTAAAAAAAATTAGAAACATTCAATTTTTCTTATATTTCAGTAAATTTTTCAAAAGTAATAAACACTGGGTAAAAATGGAAAGTACATATTTGTAATTTATACATGAATTTCATATTTTAGATGGACGTATACGAAGCTCGAGTTAAGTCTTTCGGCTTCCACTCATTGGTTGTGGATGGCCATGATGTGTCTGAGCTTGTCAAGGCGTTGGATGAAGCTGCTTCAGTGAGTGGAAAGCCCACTGCCCTCATAGCCAAAACCTACAAAGGCAAAGGTTTCCCCAACATTGAGGACAAGGATAATTGGCACGGAAAGGCCCTTGGTGCTGAAGGAGAGAAGATTATAAAGGTAATATGTTATTATGTTTAAAAAGAGAGTGCCATTTTAAATATCCCTTCGCTAATAATGACACAAGATAACAATTATTATATGTTATTATTTATACATAATATATAATCACATACAATTTGGAAAGTCATAAAATTAAATTAGTAAGTAGTAATATATTTAAGGAAAGCAAGTAGTAGTTTTAAAAGGTCTTATATCCACATATATACTGCTAGAATGTGCTACACAATATTTTAAACTCAAATATAATTCTCAGCACCTGCAATCACAAATCAAGAACGCCAACGTGAGCATCAAGCCCGCCCCACCTTTGGGACAGGCGCCCCAGGTGCACATCGGTGACATCACGCTGTCCTCGCCGCCGGCCTATAAGCGAGGGGAGCTTGTTGCCACCCGATTGGCCTATGGAACTGGTCTCAAGAAGATCGCAGACACCAATATGAGGTAAACAAACTTCACATTTAAATTAAACCGTTAAAGTGTTTTATTTAAATGTGTACTACTCGCGTAAACTATAGACAGTATTTAAACTTCGCATTGTAAATATTTTTTATGTCCATGAAAATAGTTTAAGTACTAATTTTGTATGCATACATTTATTTAAGTCAGATATTTAGATGCACTCAGTAATAATATGGGGGTGCGTTGAGTGACGCGTCTCGTACACGAGTGCTAAAATAAGTTGTTTGTCGTACTTACGCAACCACAGTTGGTTGATGTGGGCAGTAGCATTCAAACACTCTAGAAATAAATAGCAAGAAATTGATCTATTTTTACAATTCTTCTTCCAGTTCTTATATACTAACTTACAATAAAACATTCCTAAGAAGTTATATTTCTCAACGCAACATAGTTAAACTAAAATATCTTTCAGAGTCATCGCTCTGGATGGAGACACAAAGAACTCTACATTCAGTGACAAGTTGAGATCGGCCTACCCAGAAAGGTAATTTATACAATTATTATTGTAATGTTTCTTTACTATATTTTATTAATAGCTATCGCTTATAAGACCTGCCTTGGCTTTGTACCTACTGTTGGTATTTAAAGGATGGTTCTCAGTGCAGTCTGAAAACCAGCGCTGCTGAATGTGACAAGTATTCAGCAGCACAGCTGAGACTGATACCAACTGCCATCTTATGTATTTATTATAAGTTGTAAATATCCTATATGTCATTAAAAAATTTGAAATTCAATTTAGATAGTCTTATCCCTTGTCCTACTAACGCTAAACCATACATTGTACACAGGTACATAGAATGCTTTATAGCTGAGCAAACGCTGGTTGGTGTTGCGACGGGAGCCGCTTGCCGTGACCGCGCTGTCGTCTTTGCTTCGACCTTCGCCGCTTTCTTCACCAGGACTTTCGACCAGGTACATATTATATGTATACTAGTTTTTCCATAAACTGTTTACTTTTTAATTGATTGATTCTTGCTTACTTATTATTATTTTCATTTTACCTGGCCTAACAAATTCGCAATTTTAATTTAAAATGAAAGCTGAAAATATGCTTTCGACTAACTGCATGGTTTACTTTTAGACTATTAATGGCCTAATTAATCTAATAGTAGCAACATATGGGTAACAATCAACGGATTGTGGGCCCCATCAGATACAACATGTTTCTAATCAAATTTATAATTTTTCTAAAGTGAGACCTGTATTATAAATTTGACTATTAAATGGGTGGGGAACCATGAGTGTCCACCGATAAAAAGGCTTTCCAAACATCCAAAGCCATAATGACTGATGAATGATAAATTTACATGTTATATGGGAATATTATGTCTCTCTATTATTTTTTAAAACTAATTGGGATTTACTTGAAATTAATTAATATGAATCTGGCATTAGTTAACGCGTTATGTATATTAGATCCGCATGGGCGCCATCAGCCAGTCGAACATGAACTTGGCCGGTTCTCACTGCGGCGTAAGCATTGGCGAAGACGGGCCTTCCCAGATGGGACTTGAAGATCTTGCTCTGTTCCGCGCTGTGCCCACTGCCACGGTCTTCTACCCCAGCGACGCTGTTTCCACAGAGCGCAGCGTCGAGCTGGCCGCTAACACCAAGGGCATCTGCTACATTCGTACCTCGCGACCCAACACCGCTATACTGTACGACAATGACACTGTCTTCAAGGTATGGTCTATCTGATTCATTGTAACATTAACTCGTGAATTTTGTTAAAAACAATGTGTTTGTGTGCAAGGAACTCTGGATATTAAATCCTGTCCGTGTCAGAAAACTTTCAATCAAAAATCGATTTTTAATTTATAAAAATTAAGACGTCAACTTAAACAAGGCATACATTTCAAACTAATGTTATCATTCACACAGAGCACACAAATGCTTCCAACTTCGATAGTTTCTCTCAACCTTTCCTATGTATATGTTATTATTAAAGTTTAGTATAACTGAAGTGTTTGATTTGCCAGGTGGGTGAAGCAAAAATTGTACGTGAATCGGCGAAAGACAGTGTACTGCTAATCGGCGCAGGCGTCACTCTCCACGAAGCACTGGCCGCGGCTGACCAGCTCAAGCAAGAAGGTATATTCAAATTGCTAGTTTGGCATTGCTTTAATATAAAAGTGCATAATAACACTTCATTATATATCTCTCCAGGAATCGACGCACGAGTGTTGGACCCATTCACAATAAAGCCCTTGGATGAAGCTAGCGTAAAGGCGCACGCGCATGCTGTAGGAGGTCGCGTACTCGTCGTTGAAGATCACTACCAAGCAGGTATAGTATATACAGTTACATTAAATAATATTAAATAGCATCATTGTTAACACTCTTTTCTCAATATCTATCTCTAATGTACGTAGATAGACGCTAAATAGTGCTGCTCGCCAATTAAAAAATCTTTCAACTCGTGGCAAAAGCAGTTAAATAATATTTTTGTGGTATTAATACAGGTGGTATCGGTGAAGCAGTGCTTTCCGCTCTCGCCTTGGAAAGATCAGTGGTGGTTCAGCATCTCTACGTGAAAGAGGTCCCGCGTTCTGGTCCTCCCCAGGCATTGTTGGACAAGTACGGTATTTCGGCTAAGCACATCGTCGCCAACGCCAAGAAACTGCTCACCGTTTAAAGTCAACGGGGCATAGGAGCGAGTGCGGTGGAAAATGGCGATCATATTTCATGTCACATCATCCATTATAAAATTACTAAAGGTCTGAATTAGCATTTAAAAATTAAGTAATATGTATCAAAATGTCTCACCAAGTCTTAAAAATGTATCGTGGATTACTATCTGTTTCAATTTAAAGTCGATTCGCCAAAATTGTTTAAAACGCTTTACTGTTCCTGTTAAAGGCCAACCATAGACTCCTTAGACATTCCGTTACTCTATGGTCCAGTTCCTGTAATGTCCGCCGCACACTTGAGTTCTCTAAGGTTTTAGCCTGTGTGCGGCGACACCTCGTAGATCGCATATATTTTTATACATAAGTTATATTATTGTTACACATTTATATATTGAGGTTTTTATAAATTTATATTCGGAAAGTGCCTTAATGTTCGCACAAGGGTTTGGATCGCGATGAGGGTAGTTGTAAGGATACATTATTATTGTTTATGTTTGTATAATATTGTCTTATCGCACACGAGAAACTGTTTATATTTGTAACAAATTAGATGAAAAACGACTAAGAGTATACAGGTTGTGCTTTCGGTCAATATTTTATATTTGTATATTATATGGTTTAAAACCAGTTTTTATAATGGTTACAATGAACAACAAAATTCCTAAGTGATTGGTTTACATTCCGGTTGCATTTCTTTTTGTTAATTAAACTATTTCAATGCAAAATATCTTTTTATTACAACATATTTCATTACAAAACATAACAAAATGACTAGAATGACACCTTTTGTAAGTAATTTTCGTAACCAACATCACGCTTGAAACAATTGTACAAACATTCAATCGAGGTTGTCAATGACTAGTTATAGTTAGACGTTAGTACTATTTGAATACATACTCATATTTTCCTCATTCAAACTCTCAATTCATTAAATCCTATATAAATATATTTAATTTATTATTACCAATTTTCAAAATTCTCAATGGACGGAACAAACGCAAAATTTCATTGAATCTCACTAAACGCAATTCTTAAATGCACTGAATAGAGCCGTCTTCACCTCCAGTCAGAAGAGGCTTCATCAGCCGGAGGAGGCTGAGGCCTTTCCTGGCTTTGTTGCGCGGCCTTTTCGTCTAATTCCCCTGGAAGGTAGTCTTTCCAGCTTCTGAACAGGTACCTCGTGAATTTTCTAAGCTGTCTGAACTTACAGTACGTGGCGCCCTCGGCCGACTGCAATTGCTGTGTTTGTATAAGAAATCCCTTCTCCTTAAATGTCTGCTCTAATTTCTCCCTCTGCAAAGTCTTTCTCGACTTCCTTTTCTTCTTGCTGAGCTCATCTTTAAGCGCGAGACCGTCGGACGCCGGCGCTAAGAGAGTTGGTTCAGAGAAACCGATATGCTCTTCGCTGTTCTTCTGGATGTAGTCGTAGGCCTTGCTATTTTTGCTCCCCGTGCCGCTGTAGTACCTAAAATTACCCCCCGAGTCGACCGAGAGCATTTTTTTCTCTTGCAACGACGGTTTTGACCCTCCGGTAAATTTAAATTTACAAATGCTGACTTCCGCGGTTGGCGTCGACGTGTTAGTTTTGACGGGCATGGGGGGAATAAAAATCGCCGATCGTTTTCTCTTAACTGGGCCTCGCTGCGGATTTGGTGAAGTTCTTTTAGTTGCCGGTTCAGGTCCTTTCGTTGCATCTTTTATCATTTTAGGGTCCAATAGTTCGGATATTTGTTTTAAAACTAGTTTGTTTTTGTTTTCGTCGAGTGTTTTGTCTTCGACAGTTTTGGTGCCGGATGTCTCTCCGTCCTTATCCCGAGCGATGGGGGACCGTCCAGCGGCCGCTAGCCTCTGATAATACAATAGTTGTGTCTGTAGCGCTAGTGGGTGCATATAGATCCCTGCGTTGGGCCAGTACACATAGCCAGGGAATTTGTCGTCCTCCGGACTGAGGCGAGACGAACGGGCCGGCTCGGACAGTGTTGGAGACACGTTTCTAGTCTGATGCGAGAGGTCAGGCGAACTGCTAGCCGTGTGAGGAACGTTCGTGTTCCGTTGGATGACCGAGATGGCATTCGGCTGTTCGCTTTTTCTGCCTTCCTCTTCGTCGATCGCTTCACTTTTGATATCCGGTATGGACGAGTAGATGTTGCCGAACTTTTTCCGTATCTGTATCTTCAAGTCATGCAGGTCTCTGATGCACAGGTTCAACGGTTCGTCGTCGCTATGCAGGGGCCCCGCAGTCGTGAGAGGCGCTTCCGGCATAGGCTCGTCTGGGCTGCAGAATCTGGGCGGAGTGGGATTCTCCAGTCTCCTCTTGCTTTCTTGTGAGAGTTTCCTCTCCAAAAGACTCGTGATTATCTTGTTTTGTAAATCCGTTTTTGACGTGTTGACAGGCGTCTCTGTTCTAATAGAATTGCAGAGATTAGAGTTTAGCTTGTCCTGCGGTGGTGGTTGTCCGGGTACAACAGTTCCGTAGTTCTCATAAATGAGATGACAAATATCCGCCTTCTTGGGTTTCCTACCGCGTCTCGGTTTGGAGTTGTTGAGCGTCATTTCACCCATATACGGTAAATTCTCGTACGTCATGACTTTGCTTGGATGGTTCGCAGGCTTCTTCTTTTTCTCCTCTTTAGTCTTGGCCCCTGTTTGGTCCGAAGCTCGAGGAGGGTTAAGGGTTTCGTCGGGTTGAACGCCGGCGAGACGCTGCGCCCACAGCTTGAATGCTTCACTGGTTACGTCGGTTTGCTCTTTAGGTTTGTCTTGAGATTTTTTCTTAGCCGAAGCCTTAAGCGTCTGTTCATAGTGATCAAGGTATTCTTGCGGCAACGCTTGATGATGGAATTTGAGCTTCCATCTATTCTTCTGCCTGTTTCGAGGACTCTTAGCCTTGGGCTCGACTCTCTCACTTCGGTCTTTACTCGCTGCGAGCAGCTGTTGACGGAGAAGTTCCTTGTTTTCTGACGATCTGTAACAAGACGCCCTAATATGTAGACACTAGACAGTTATTTTATTAGCACGAAACCATATTTGGGCGCTACTTCACAAATAATTTTAGGTATAAATGTATCGATTTGCCCGAATTTTATCATAAGTGTAAAGTGTGTCAATACAAATCAAGTACGAACCTGAAAGTGGGCGATTGCGGCGCGGGCGCAGGGCATAGATCGCCGCACGCCGCTCGACGCATCACTTCTGTTGACAAAAAATATTATTCATAATTATTTTGTTACTATCAAATAAAAATATCTCAAATATTGGAGACAATAATGAAGCAAAGAAATGCTTTCCCTAGTTACAATAATTGTTTCAATTGAAAAAGCTAATAAAAGACACAGCATCCGCATGGGAAGGCATTGAGCCTGTCATCACCGGTTAAATAAATAAAGTCAAACTATGAATATATCTTCACACGCTATATTAATTACTATATAAGTAATTTAAATTGGTTCGACAATATCGACCATAATTAATTTTACCTACATGGATGTCTAGGAACTGGGATATATTTTGTTTTTAAGTACCAACCTATACCTATTATTATAATATTATCATTCCGCTTTAGTTTTTATTTATATAATGTTGCTGTATGTTGTTTCTTTCACGCATGTAGGTAATCTGTTGTAAACAGATATTTCTTTTATACCGATGACGGCCATCAAACTGAAAACGACTGCCAATATAATATGTACTAATTGAAAGACAGTTTTGTAAATTACAAACGCAGCTGGAGGGGAGGATGTCCAGGAGTACACCAAGGGCTAAACGAAAAACACACAAACTATGTTTTACGTAACGTTGTTTCAAACATAAAAAAAAATCTAAATATCAACAAGAGACCGACCCGAAATGATCATTAAACTTCTTGGTTTAGTTTCACGTGTAGAATCCTACTTCGTGTTTTGCGAGCTGCTATAAAGCCGGAGCGCTACGCTCTCGTAATAAACGTAACGTATCGTCGTAATATCACCTAAATAAGCTGTGTGTCAGTCAGTCAGTGAGTCCGAAACGGGATCGTGAAACTCGAGTGCCGCCAGAAATACCCGCCGACTTGCGCCGTACCCACTGCTGGGGCTTTCGCAACGGGCATGGACATTGCCCAAGTCAACTAACACTCGCCTTATGTTATCGCTTACTATTCTATACATGAGTTTTATCGTGTTAAACTGCTTTATTGTTTTTTTTTTACAATTGTACTTTTAATTTCATAGAATATGATAAAGTTTTTAGCTCAAATTAAATAAAAGCAAAGTGCGAGTTGCTAAGTCCTAATAACAAAGGCCTATATTTCCTTAGTGTCCGCTGCTAGTTTACGGGAACCCTAATACTAATACTTCATAGCCATAAAGAAAATCCCTAATTCACCAGAGTTTTTTTGTGTAAGAATAATAAGACTTATTTGATCACTTGTGATTGTTACGTATGCAATTAATAATAGCAGTTGATTTGAGAGATTATGTGTTTACCATAAATAATAACTTCCTTTCCAAGTTAGGTACTTCTTCACTACATACACGCGTAACATTTAATAGGTATTTAATCACAGATTTAAATTTTTAAAAAGACCTCGACACCGGAATTCTTTAGTCAATAGTAGTCTTATATGTACGCACGGTAAAGCGATTGATGATGTTGCGTGCGAATTGGATGTGAGCCAGAAATGACGTCACTGTTTATCTGCGATATACAGCAGCTTATGGAAATCGAATTACAAATGTCTTTAATTTGGCGAAAACACTTTTCTTATTTGTATTGTATTGTTACCAAATATAGGAAGTGCTCTACAATACATTAAAAAAAATTTCGTATTTATTGGAACTCTATTATATTTGCATTCTAATTATTGAAACTCGAGCACATCTAGTTTGGATAACAACTGCGTTCTCTGCTTCCAACTGGCGATATCAATAAACAATACAACATAGACAAATAAGTTTAGAGAATTTTAATAACATCCTTATTTGGTGCAAGAGAATGGAATTTATTTGCATGAATCATAAGATGCGTAGGCGCTTCTAGGGCTGTCGCATATATCATCTTAGTACGCAATGGGATTATTATGTACATACTTTATTCTGTTTTACTCAAAACTACGCAGTTCATTACACAAACGTTGAAAACCTTCGATGAAAACAATTGATATTTATGAACAAATGTTTAATTAAACTTTTTTTTTTAAACGCAAGAAGCAGTCTTGTTCTAGATGAGTGCAAGTACAAAAAAATAGTTATATATTACGTACATATTTCTTAGTTTACTCTCATTTGGGTAAACACGTTTTTTTTACTGAAAAATAAAAATAAAATACACGTTATTTTCTCATTTTATCCAGCCCTATTAGAATAACTTATTGGCAAGTTACTAATCGTACTATTCTTAGTAATTAATCTTCCCTTTTGACAGCCCTAATTCATTTATCAGAAGTGCATTAAAAGTCTTATTAGGAAATGTTATACTACTTTCGCTTTTAAAGCAATGCAGCTACGGATCCATTTGGGATATTATAATTTATGTCCGGTCCAGCACATTCGCGTGGGCCGATCTATTCTCGGTATACTAACTTCAAAACAAAAGGAAATGGGCGCGATCTTAGAGTGATATTACCATAATGATTCCATAACATTTCGTAAGTTTTCGCGAGAATATAACAGAGAAATACCCCCCGACGTTCAATGTTAAACACGTTGGTTACCATTGAAAAGTCCCCGGAACATTTCGGATCTCAAGAAAATATAATAAATAGTTTCAGGCAAGTACCTGTCAATAAAATCGACCAGAGAAACATACTCAGAGGTATATCCATGTCAATAGGGGTTCAACTAAGACGACAATACGAAAATTAACGAAGGCCATTTCATGACCGTTCGGTTATTTGACATTTTATTAATAGCACTCTAAAGCGAATGCAACTTCGGTAATAAACAACTATAAGTGCAATAAAATCCGACATTATTCTATTATATACATATACATATTATGTAACTTCAATTATTTAAGTAGACTATCAATACTCGCATAAATTCAAAAGTGCAGTTCTACTGGGCGGATAGAATTTTGATCGATTTTATTTAAAAGCAAGTTGGTTACGCTTTGCCCTGCCCAATGATTGTTGTCCCGGGATTCGACCCCAAGAAACACTAAAGAACAGAAAAAGACATGAAACGGTTTCATGTATTAGCTACCGATGCGGTTTAACGTATACGTACGTTATCTTATTGATTACGTAAGATATTGTATTACTAAACAAAGGTTCATCGAAATGGTTTTGGTCTAGTTGAGTCTACATCATTAAGTTAATGAATTTTAGGATAATTTTTGACATTTTTAAATTATAAAATGTTTACTTAGAAACAAAGCGTTCAATCTAATTCTGTTGATCTTACATTAAACTAAACCAATTAAGTCATAAACAACAAGGATCCCTTTAATTCAGGTTCCAAACTGTTACAAATAAGTTTTCCTTCTATACTTTTTAAAGATCTTGTAATCTTGTCATTCTCTTAAAATGTCCAATTAGTAAAAAAACGCCACACGTAAGTTTCACCGTTTTGGTGACATTAGTATGCTTTAGGACAATTTGACACCGGCCTTATAAGAGCGAGGCTTTCGACTGTAATCACTTGAACATACACTTTACTCAATTCGACACAGATCTATGTTTACATTTCATTTGTCATTCACCAAAAACTATCGCCAATCGTGGCGGGGAACTTGTGAATTGGTGACCGTTATCTGACCGACGGGGTGGAGGGTTTCGGGCGATAGTCACCTGCAGCTTCGGGCAGCATATCTCGGGACATGTGCTGGCGCTGAGCGATGCACCGGCGAGGGAGAGATGGCGTCGACGTCGGCTTGTCCACGCGCGCGACGCACACTAATCTATATCGAGACAAGCCGACCAAAATCGCTATAGCTTTCGGTTTCCATTCGGCCTAAATTTAGAGGCCGCTCGCTACAAAAATAAATGCGTTTTTACGTGTTTTTCACGCGTATTAGACGGGAATAGAGGGTTTCGCGCGGCCCAGAGTAACTCGAGATTGATGCCGTATTTGGCGGAGCGATTCACTTTTGGCGCCCGACTGAGCCCGACCGCCTTCTACGGGATAAGGCGGCGTCTGCATAGCAGCCACTGCACCGCCGCTCGCGCGTCACGCTTTTGGCGCGAAACGGCGCTCCCGTTTCACCTCTACACGTGATGATCGCGTTCGGTGCCAAAAATACTTCGGAACGGCTGAGGATATTCCATTTATGGATGTAAAACAATACCTTAAACCAGATATCTTTGTGCATAACTTATACACAACGTATCAATGCCTAAGGTACAAACCTTGTCAAGTTGCAACCGATTACGAATAATTATAATTACGTCTTGAAGGCTCTATCATAACGTAAACTTTACAATACTTTAACGAAACTATTCAATTCCTAAGTCGAGTGCAACGTCGTATTAGTAACGAGAGAATAAAGATGTAGATTTATTATTCCGTTAAAGGATAATATAATTTTTTATACGGCATAAGCAAAATATTAACCTGTTGAATGAGGCTTAACAAGGCAATAATGTACAATATGCATAACTGGGTGTATTAGCATAACAGCGAGCAGGCCCTTAGCTACAATATTTGCATCCCGACACGAGCTAGCGACGCCATATTAGCCGAACGCGTAGGTTTCGCTCTCTTGCAAAACACCTTATTTCATTATATCGGTTGTCAGAAATATAAAACAACCATAGAGGAATAACATTTGTTCCCTCTGCTTTTCACAAATCCAAGAACAAAACTTGTTGTGGTGATTAATTATTATAAAGTATCATTTAAAAAAAAATAGTATCGTGTACCTTCGTATGAACGTATACGATAATCTTATTAGAATGGCCAATAAGAAAATCGTTCCGTGTAAACGAAGAAGCGTCTAAGCACTGGTGCTCAGGTTCTGGGCAACGACAAATTCCAGGTTCCTGAGCTGAATCCAGACCTTAGGTGGTAGATTTACAAAAATGATTTTATTTACAAGTTATTATGTAAGTATTAAGTTAATCGAGTGTACAGTAAATAAAAAAGATTTTTAGTACTGTACTTATGTAAATTAAAAAAATCCCCACTTTTAACTTGCTTATGTTATAAAAATTAAATTCTAAGTTCTTGACTTGACAACGACTATATGAACTGGCGTCAAAGCTGGATCCGTCCTTGGTTCTGGGTCTGATAGTCAAAATATTAAGCGGATAGTCTAAGTAAATTTATCTGATACAAGCTTAATTGAAATTACGTAAAAAGTAATAAAAACACTTGTTAAATATTAATGTGATTTTCTAATTAAATTATTAGTATGTAAAACTGGGACCCAGTTTAATACTTTATCAGTAACCTACGTAAAGAGTTATCGTAGTTCAAATTGATAAATATATAAAGCTGTATTGTGTCCTTCTATTTGAATAGATCGCTTGTACCACGTAGCAGAGAGTACTTCATGCATCAAGCTAAAGAGAACAAGCTTCTTAAGTGAACCACTCACCGAGAACTTTTAGGTCGGTATCGGTGTCTTTGACCACGCCAAACATAGTAGGAGGGGCAAATCATATAAGCAAAAACTGTTTGTGTCAACTGTATGTCTCCGCCCACATTGTGCCTTACTTAGTGTCATAAATTTCCCGCTACTATACCATAATCATTTCTTACAATTGATATCGAATAATTAATAAAACATTAGAGTTTACATATGTATAGATATAACATGTATTGGGTTTAGATTAGATTTTTCGTTCTGTTTATAGAAAATGGTTAATACGGTAAGTATAAGACTTTTTGTGTAGTCGAATGTACCTATTATTCATTCGATATGCTTTTAAAGTAACCATCGTCTTGATATATAATTAGTACCTACCTGAACTACCCACACAGCTCAATTTTAATCTCCAGTGAGTGCATATCTACTGATTTTAATTATCTGTCAAATGGACCACCCACAGCAGTAAGCGATGGCCGGTGACCCGCTCCCACGCCCAACACACGCTTCGCTAGTAAGAAATGTGCCAGAAAGTGATCTCGTAAAATTGCAGACAACACAATCGGGCCGAAAAAATTTTAAGTATATCTATTGATAGCACAGAAATCAGTGAGGTCTTTAAAACTCTTAACGTTTTTTATTCAAATCAATATTAATTATCGTCGTGTTATAGTAAAAAAGGCATATAACAATAAAAGTTGTCATTTTCTCGACAAAAGGCACATTTAATGTTGAGGTTCGTGGCGCGTGGGAACAGCTTTTGGTCAATGATGGACTGGCTACGTGCGTGCGACGACATTTTCATCTCATTTCTGCCTAGAAGGGCATCATTATGTCATCAATCTCTGTTATACCCTTAGATAATGTAGATCAGCAGTTTGTTTGTGATCTTTAACATTTAGACTAGAAAATCTTTAAACACTGTCTATAGTTTACGCGAGTAGAACACATTTAAATAAAACTTTTTAACGGTTTAAAACGGGATATATTAGTTAAACTTATTGGAAAATGATTTTTAATTTCGGCCCGACGTTTCGGATGCTTTGCAGCAGCCGTGGTCACGGGGAGAATATATCGCGTAAAACCTTTGTCAAGAAAGCGCCAGACCCAATAATTTTTGGAAAACCCTCCAATAGAAGTTTTTAGACATCATGACGTGCTCGTTGGTGTAATGGTAGCAATGTATGGTTAATAATAATCAACACTTTGATCCTCACATGTTCCAACATGTTATCATCAAGTTATAATTTTTCTGAGCCATGTTGGACTTTGTTTGATAATCTGGATATTAAATGGGAGATAAGAATATCGCACTACCGTCCACAGATGAAAAAGGCGTCAAGTCTAATGTCGTTTCAGTTTCTGTCTGTGGTTTTCCGAATATCCAAAGCCAAAATAGATCGATCGATCGATAGATCGATAGCGCATCTTGTTTGAGTGAAGAGCCTAGTGGCCTAGAATGGTCTCTAGAACTGCGGAGTGTAACTAGGTACCATAATATGAGCTTTGAGTGAAGACGGACACAAGAATAGAACTCGAGTTTCCTTATAGCCTTACTGAATCACAGTCAAATGACTTTATTACCTACCTCATTGTATCAATAATAACACCAAAACGGTCTTTGCCAAACTGGGCGCGCGTAACATATTAAACATAATTTAAGTACAAACTCGTCCTGATTTCCTTATAACCAATATTGCCATAATATCTTTAGTACCGCGGTTACTATTGTCCCCTGCCGTTTATGGTAGTCGCTTAGTGGTCGCCATCTTTGGTCAGATTCGCTATTATTTTTGGCGCAAAATCAAAACTGCATCGCGTGCAACAACGTAATCATTATTTTCTATAGATCATTTTAATAATACTTATACATAAGTTGCGTCGTATAATAATGTCGTGTTTTTTTTCCTATGTAAGTATCCATGACAGTAATAATTATAGCTTAGTTAGTTAGTGAATTTTTGAGACACTATAAATGTCTCTGCAACTGCTTTTGCTATAAATAAGTATTGATTTTGCTTTCATTTTTCAGGAATACCAAGCAAAGCTTTACGTATTGATAAAAACTGCGAATAAATCACGATCCGTGCAGCACATTGGAAGCGTAATTTATTGTAAAAATTAAAAGACAAACATATATAAAATATACTAAATACTGTCTATAGTTTACGCGAGTAGTACACATTTAAATAAAACACTTTAACCGTTTAAAACGCCTTTGCAGCAGTCATGGTCACGGCCCACGGTTCTCCCCGTGACCACGGCTACTGCAAAGCATCCGAAACGTCGGGCCGAAGTTAAAAATCATTTTCAAATAAGTTTAACTAATATATCGCGTTTTAAACGGTTAAAGTGTTTTATTGAAATATATAAATACACAGTCACTTACACACATTAATTTAATGTATAGACCGAGTAGTCTTTTACTTTATAATAAAATGGTAGTATTTCGGCAATATTATCAGTACAAATGTTATCTATACTAATATTATAAAGATGAAAGATTTGTATTTTTGTATGTAACGGGTAAATTCAAAAAGTACTGGACCGATTTTAATAATTCTTTTTTCATTAGAAAGCTACATTATCACTGAGTAACATAGGCTATATTTAGTACTCGATTTCTATAGACATTCTTGCTGAAACCAACGGAAGACGTAAAAATTTTGCCGTAAAATGTCTTTCTTCGTATACGCTACGAAAAGTATTAATGATAGGACAAAAAAATGTTCGAAAATATTATTGAATATATCAATATCTACAAAAAACATCACGAGAGGATATGTCAAACTATTGTAGTTACGTCGCTATAACTACTTTTTTTACATTTAACAAATTGATAGAAATCTTCGAATGTTCAGGTTCGTTTTGCAAAACAAAATGCAAGTTCGTCTCAGCGACTTGAAGGAAATAGAGCTAGGAATTCGCGAACGCGTGCACGGGACTCTAACACTGAACGCTCGCAGCGGCTCCTGACGTGATAGACAAAGGTCGTTAACAGCTAGGACGCCATATACATTTTTTTTTAAATTTAGTGATTCATGGTCGTTTTAATTAGCATGCTTATAATTTTAATATCTGTACTTATTTATGTCTACCCGTGCGAAGCCGGGACAGGGCCGCTATTATGCTTATAAACTTTAAAAGTTTGTTTCGATGACTATGGTCTTCATGTATAAAGCAACATTTTGTATTATATTATATAGACTTTGGCAACATTTGTTTATATTATACAATACGAGCATACTCGTACAGTAGATAGTGGTATTTAATTTGGTACGCTAACGCTCACAAAAAACGTAACAAGTCGTTTATTAAAAACTATCAACGCTTGTCAATTAATTGTCTCTAATTAAGTAATGAAACCGCTGTGCGTTGCGACCCACACCATTCACTTAACGCAATTCCAATTAATATATTTTCTAATCAAAACATTGTAAAGGTGGGTTTACACAACACACGGTTCTATTTAAATTGATAATATTTTAAAACTTATTTTTCACGTGTTATTGCGCATGATGGCACTATATGAATTTAAAAGCGAAAAAAGGACGTTTATGAAGTGACGCTTTAAAGGTTTAGTTATGAATATGTGTATGATAGTAGCGGCTATCGAGGCAGTTTGACTACCAGTATTAAGACAAGTAATAAATATAACAGCTTGTTGAAAAATTTCTCATTTTTTGTAGATGCTAATAATCGATATGAACCGGTCATTGTAAATAATTTTTTTTCTGTAAATTTATTTAGTTGTGAAGGTAAGAATGTAACTTTATATTGAAAATATTAATCACAGTCGATTAAAATATAGAATGATATTACGTGTCTTAAAGACAGGTGTCGCGTTGGTTCGGTATTAATTACATTGGACGCGCAAAGTCAGCGCCAAAAGTGCAGCCTCCACGACACCCACACTAACCGCACAACTCATAAGTGGAATAAAAGGTATAAACTCTGTAATCATTTTTAATAACTGACTTTGGTAGTCATTTGACAACAAGATGTACAGTCGGGTGCAGAATATATTTAACTGCTTGTAGGGCTATATTTAGCCACTCCCACGATGAAATTGATTGAGAAAACTATTTTAGGTACTTGTTATAATAGTTTTGATTTACAAAAAAGGGAAAAAACAAACTTCACTTTTAATCGTGACTGTACCTTATCAAAGTGAGTTTGTTTACTATTATTATGTCAAACGTCTTATTAATTCAGTAAATATGTATTGACGATTTATGATCATACATAAAATAATAAACAGAATTTCATTTTTGTTTCCGATTTAAAACCTTATAAGAAATAAATACAGTAAAGGCTTTCCGCTTTTAATTACCTTTGGTTAAAGTTCCCTTAATCCGTGTTGCAAATTTACACATTAGACAACCAAAACTCACAAAATCCAATCACAACAACAAACACGTAAAACGTTTCTTATTCTATATTATATGTAAACACACGAGAAAGAAAAATAAATCAAATTAACGCGGGAACGGCATTGTCAAAACATGGAATGCGCAAAGGTCTAAATTGAATACTGGCTGGAGAACGCGCGCAGGCTTCGAAGCGCAGATGACAGAACAACGCCCACAGACTATCGAGTACCAACGAGTTGCAATGAGATCATTATAATGTTACCGACATAATTTACACCTAGCTACGCAGTTAGCAGGGTGCGCCTTCGTTCAGATTTTACAATCAAAGCACTCATTTTATTAGTGGTATTGAAAAGGATGCAAACGAAACGTGTATGTACGTTATACTTTTTTATTATTTCTAAAATAGAAATAATTATTGTCTGTAGTTCAAGTGACTGGGACACACTAAATATGTAACTCTTAACGGTTTAAAACGCAATACATAGTAATACATTTATTTTAATTGTGAAGTATGGTGTAGACTGTTTATGTACAATAGCCTTGTTATTTCAAATAAATTACTTTTTTATGTATTTAAATAAACCGCCACTGGAATGTATAATATATTTTGATCGATTCTTAGATAAATTGCTTTGTCACATCGAAGTATGCAAATATAGGAAACCCGTGTATTAAAAAACCAAATGGCGAATGAACTCTAAATAAAAGCCTCGTCATGCCAACATTAACTATTTTTTCTTGTTTCATCTATAAAAGTAAAATCACTAAAAGTGAAAATCATAATTTAAAATTAATAACAATTAAGATTTGTTAATAGTTTATTAATATTTCTATTGACACACCGTGTATTACTAATAAATAAAACAATCTAAAAGGATGTATAATTATAAGGCGCCCCCCTAGCGGCATGTAGTCGAAGAGTACCGCCTTCTTGTCGTAACCGCAGCGGAAGAGGTTCCACGCCAAGTCCTCCGGGTTGTCACCGGGCTGATCTGCGCAGCTCTCCAAAACCTACAAATGTTAGTAGTAACTCTGATTGAGTGGTTTTATCGTTAAATATTATATTAAATAGTTTTTACGATATTACCCATACTAATATTATAAAGCTGTAATGTTTGTTTGTTTGAACGCGCTAATCTCAGGAACTACTGGTTCAAATTAGATATTTTTGTGTTTGATAGACCATTTATAGAGGAAGGTTTTATAACCTCATGATGATTGAAGCGACCGATTGACGGGAGACTTGCAAGAACCACGGGAGGCGGAAAACGCAGTGGGTAAAAGCTATAATGTAAAAAGTTCCTAAGTTTGTTGGTAAAAAAAATGATACCGAAAAAACTATTTCAAATGGACAAAGACACGGTAACAGCTAGTAATAATACATTTATTTATAAAAATGTTTCTCAATAATACACTAAACTTATTATTAGTTTGTAGTTTTAGTTTTTTACTCTTTCTTGCCGATAGGAGACCTACCTTGGTGATATTCCTTCCGTCGTTGCGCGTCGCTAGCTTACCCAGCACGGCCGCCTTCTGCATCTTGCCGTCCTTTCCGATCAGCTTGCATTTGAGCAGGACGCAGTACACATGTCTCCTGAGGGCTGGATCATCCACCAAGTGGCCTTTGAGCAGGTTTTCTAGAATATTGGGTTCCACGTGAGACTCTGACATGCACGCGTCCGAATGAGCTCGGAACATAGCTTTCTCTTCTTTTCCGAGATTCTAAAAAAAATATTATTAGGCTGTAGATAAAGTAAAATTAAGACAGAGGTTATTCATAACTTTTAAAAGATCTCTCTCTCCAAGTCTTTTAAAGATCGTATACACATCGTCTCCCTTCAGGTATTTTTTAATAAAGAAGAGATTTGTTTGAATCCAAAATAAAATAAGACGTAAACAGGGTGTTTGTTATTCCCAAAACACAATTAAAAATACCTGTTGCTGTGTCTTTGTATGAAATACTTACAACACAATTCTTGCAATCTCCCGATATCTGCAAACAATAATTTGACATTAGATTGACGCGACTTTAAATTATACAGCACTACACAAAAAGGCACCTGTACGGCCAGCAAAGCCAACAGCAAACAGCGCGCGTTATCCATCATTCCACTGTTTTATGGCAGGCGCAGCGACAATAGCAGCAACAGAGCAGCCAACGGCAACCACAGCAGCGACGACAGGAACACTCGCGCGCGATTCTCACCGTCTTACGATATATGCGGTCGTACATACCGACGCCCTCTACCACGAGACAGCGTACGATGCAATAAACCAAAGAAAGGCACAATAATTTATCATGGCATCTAAACTGTAAGGGTATTCATATTATAAATTTATATATAATAAGGCTCCATAACATTATTAATAGAAGTTTAAACTAAAATAATTCATATTTTAGTTAAAGTGTCTTATAAAACAATTTAATTTGTAATTTAGAAGACATATAAAAATGTATTTTTACAAATTAATTGCACGAGATAATTATGGATACCTGAAAAATAAAACACTTTTCATGGTACGAGGGTGATTGACGGAGCAGAAGACAATAACGGCTGCATGTTTACTAAACAACACGCGGACGTGATAGTTGTTCACTTCGAATGTTTAACATAATATCGGTGTCACTTTAATAATTCCCACACTTGAGGGTCCATCCTGAATATTTAGTAGGAGAACCAACAGAGATAGTGTTGATTTCTTGTTTTAATAGAGAAATAGAGCCTAGCGCGGGTTCACATGATGGAATGAAAAATAGTCTAGCCATATACCTAACATATTAAGTCGATGGTTGAAATTTCAATATTCCTACCGCCCCTTTAATATTCAGATTTTTGGAGCCCCTTTCGTAAACATTCGAAAATCAGACTTGTATCGGGTTTTCAATGCTCACATCACGAGATCAATCCAGCTATAATAACACAAAGATATTCTTACCATAGACTATTAAGTAATGCAGGTAGAATTTGATTTCCACAACTTAATTTTGCTTGGAATGGGGTATTGATCAAGAACGTATGTTTCATTTTTTGAGACACCTGCGAAGAGATAGAAAAGAATTCTAAATACTGTTTGCAGTTTACGCGAGTAGTACATATTTAAATAAAACAATTTAACGGTTTTAAAGCAAAATATATTAGAATCCTCGGGCCGTAGATAAAATAATTTTAACTAATATATTTCGCGTTTCAAACTTTTAAAGTTTATTTAAATAACAGAAATCTAATTCCACAATTGTAAATAAATAATCTTTTCAATAGCTTCGTATTTATCCCCAAATAATTTTCGTTGGTTTGTGGCTTTTTCATTAGAATCTACGACATTATAAATATGCGAACTGATGAGGACGTAGCCGATGCATGCAAACGCTAGAAGGAGGGCGAGGCGTCCTGCGAGACGGGCAGGCGCGTTGCAGCACGCATGGAGCTACGCCGACCGCCAGCAGCAGTGTCACCGCCAGCTGCGCCAGCATCGCGGCTGTCAATGCATTATTGTGTTTATTGTTATTAAACATCCATAACAATGATATTTGACTGATTTAACAATGTATTTGTATTATTTGGTACTGATTCTGAGAAAAATGTATTTTTTACTATTTATATTTGCTGAAATTTGAGCATTTAAATGCGGGCGTAAGCACTAATTTTGAAATAACGCTTTAGCAAACCTAGGACGTCCTTATTTGGCCATTACATTGTTATATTGATCATATACTCTACGATATGCATCATTTGTTGTGAATTTTATCGAATTGAAATAAAAAAGTCACATTTATATATTAGTGCAGAGAATGAACTGTTTAACACTAGGAAGCTCGCTTTATGCATCATTATTAGCAAGTCTTCATTAATTTAATATCCTAATTTCCAGACGAGGTACAACATATTTCAAAAAAATTATAAATTAAAAAAATTAGACACATGATGGACTCGGAGGGGATCGAATCCCCGGGCCGTCGTTTGTGTACGTACGTGAAAATCATGTGCATTTGTAAAAGTTCATCTCAGTTCTTAAATTTTCCAATATAGTAAATATCGTCCAGAAGACACATTGTAATCGTGGTGTTAGGTAATGTCATGCAAAACTTACAGGCTCTATTGCACGACTTTTTCAAACGTTTTCTGCAGCTCTAAAAACTCGTAATAACTGTTCACACTTGCCGGTCTCGAAAGCCAATACATCCTAAAACACTTGTAACTATCCAATGTCTTCAGTAAAGTAATCTTGTTTTATTTTCAAAACAAGATTACTTTACTATCATAATAAAATGATAGATTTGACGTTTGTTTTCGTCTTTCTTCTTCCATACCAGATTCTTTCAATTAATGTCAAAAAAATCTGCAATCTCAATTTACGGAAATATTAAATATTAGATATCGATATAACATTGCCTAACTGTTAAAATTTCAGTTTAATTGTATGTCAGTAGTACCCAGTGGGTAGTACTTATGTGTCGATCTAATCTTTATGCAAACCAGGTTTTACCCAATAGATAATGACAGATTACACAAAGATCACATTTAAAACAAAGATATTGAATTTACTTGCTTTATTTCAATAATGAGTTTAAATTTTCCAGTTGAATCCAGAGTTCGTTTTACATTCAACAAATTTCGGAATGGAAAAATAAAACACGTTTAATATGTCAAACACAAACTATTAATTATTGTACAGGTAATAAAGGAAGCAATAAAACAAATTGTTTTGTGCATATTTTAATTTCACTAACGCCACAACCCACCTAATTATCAACAAAATACAATTATATCCTTGTAAGGAAAATTAAATAAACTGGTTTTCTCTTGCTACTTAAAAGTTGTATAACTAGATGAATTTTATATTAGACCCAATTAATCCAAAACAATGAGTATATTTAATATCAATATAGAATTTTAATTTGAAATGAATCAATGTCCAAACCTTTAAAATAAAATAACATAAAGATCACACCTCCACTAAATCAGTGGCGATAACCAAGACCTACGTCTTCGTCTACGTATGATACCTTGTTATTACATTTCTATTAATTGTATATTTAAATTAATATAAATAAATTGTAACTGAAGTTACGCCAAAAACATTATTTACAGAGTTACGGTTTATGTACAAGATTCAATACTATTCGAGTCAGATATGTATATAACATACTATATTGATATATTTTTAATTATAACTTGATATACAATAAATGTATGCAATAAAAATAAAATATAAATAATCAAGTCCTTAATTTGAGCGACTTGACTAAAAGTGTATATAATTTTATATCTGTGGGTTTGTAAATCATTCAAACACACTTAAAAAATTTCTTAGACGTCTAAAGACATAGTCAAGTAAGAGTAACAAGACCAATATAGAAATGACATAACGGCTACTTAACTCAAGAACTGCCAAAACTTGGTTGGTGATATACACTTTATTTATGATAGAGCAGGACAGAAAAACATTTGATGTAAGATGAAATACCACAGCCCTATAAATCCTCAACAAGATGTGTTGTTGACCTATGTCTTTAGATAGCCTGAAACCATCGATAATAATCTTCACGTCTTTCCATATCGTATCACCCACATTTTTTCTTTTCTCACCACCTATTTAGATTTCTAGACAAAGTCCAACATGTCGTGGAAAAACGAGAAATCGATTAGAAATTTGTTGGACCCGGTAGGAATCGTCCTGTTGATCCTTAGCCATAACTTGCTACCATTAGACTAACGGACTCACCTTTATTTAAAGTACGTTATAGTTTTACCTTACATATCTATTGCACGAAATCCCTATCTGTATGTTAACTATCAAAAAAACATCACTACTAGCACTGGATTAAATTTCATATAAATGTTATTCTTGGTATCTTTTTTGTACAAGTGTAAGCAAACATTTTCATTTTTAATTCGATCTTGAAAAATCACACATGCCAAGATGAATAACTAATTTATAGGATTACTAAAAGCAATTTTTTTAATACTGTAAAGAGCATTCGAGAATTATATTATTAATCTTAAAACACTTATGAAGGGAAAAAAAATCAATTTATATAAAACACTTAGGGTTTAAAACGCGATATATTTTAGTTAAACTTCATTGAAAATTATTTTAAACAATGGACAGCCTCCCCGTGACGACGGCTGTTGCAAAGCGTCAGAAACGTCGGGCCGTAGTTTAAATAATTTTTAAAGTTTAACTAATATATATCGCGTTTTAAACCATTAAAGGTGTAATACTCGCGTAAACTAGACAATATTTAGTTTGTATATTGCAAAAACTGGTGTTGTTTCTAAATTATAATCGTTATGTGTTTGAATCGTAATATTGCAATAACACGTTTGGGTTAAATTAACTATTATAGTAACTGCTACAAATATGCATTGAATATCATTAGTGATAAAATACTCCCCTTGGAGTAGTTGTGACGGCATATCCGTTGAGCACCACGTCATTATCTACTTTGACCTATATTATATGTATGTAAGCTTTTCTACAATTAAGTACTAAGTTGTATTTCTACGCAGGTTTTAGAGGAATGGGAACGGCCCTCGCTCTCCGTCGACAGTACATTCTCAGGAAAACAGCTGCAAACACAAGTGTCACACCGACAGCCCCCCCCGAGTGACACCGCGTGTCCGTACACTGCGCAAGACACCAATATCGACACTGCCTGAAATTTAAAGCAATTTTATGTACTAACCATATACTTGTCCAAATAAAACACACGTCAACTTATTTCACAATTTATATTTGTATTCTTTGCGTGACCATGTCTCTAATATATTTACGTTTTAAATCGTTAACGAGTGTTCTACTCGCGTAAACCACAGACAGTGTTTTGTCCCATGTCCTTACTTTTATTAATTATTTTAGTAATAACGTTCTAAAAATTAATGAGAAAGGGGACTGAAGACTGACCTGTCTTAGCGTCATAATAATGGTGAAAACGACAGCTCCGAACCTCGCAATAGTGCGGTAGATGAGCACCTGCCCCACCGCCGAACTGGCCGATAGCATCAAACAGTCCACCACGAACATCGGGTGCTGCAGGAGGGCGAAGGTGGTGGCGGGGTGCGGAGTGCGCAGGAGTGCGGCGGCGGTAAGTGCGCACGAGCACAGTGTGACGGCGCACATCATCTGCAGCGGACGCAGCGAGTACCGCGAGAAGAGCGCGCTCTGCCACGACGATGTGAAGCTGTCACATGACATGTATAACGCCAGCAGGGCTACACCCGAGAGGCCCGTGGAGGCCGAGGCTGCGTGTGATTCCTGGCTGCCGAACATGAATAGCACCATGCCAGCAGAGATCAGTACCGCGGTACCGTACTCATACGCTTCATACTTGTTGCGTGAGATCAACTTTCCCATCAGCATCACGGGGATCACTTTGCACGATTTGGACAGCACCTGTAATTTTTGTATAGAATACACACATTGTGTCTGTGGTTGAGGAAGATTTATGATGATTTAGTAGTCTTTTTTTTAATACAGAGGAGGAGAAGAATATGGTTCACTTGATAAGAGGTGAAATAGCCCAGCCATATAACATTTAAGCAAGATGCGCTGCCGAATTTATTTGGCTTTGAATATTCGGAAATCCACAGGCTGAAAATGGCTTTTTACCTGTGGACGGTGGTTCCTCATCCAGGCGGAAATTCAATATTCATACCACCCATATAATATCCCGATTTCCAGCCGGAGTCCAACATGTTTAAAAATATGTATATATAAAATATATTGGCCCGGGTGAGGATCCAACATTCATTCATTTCTACCATTACGATATCAACAAACCCACAAATATCCATAAAGCAATTAGAGCTTTCCTTTTTAAAAAGCAACATGAGATTCTTGCACTTTCGTGAGATTCCTATTTCACATAATAACATAACTCTAGTAACAATAAATACACACATATTGAAGTTAATATATTATGCTGACCTGGGTGGGGAAGCTGACATACTTGAGCGCCTCATACTGACACCAGGCGCTAACGATATTCGTGAGCGAGCAGTAGGAGAACTTGTACAACGGCGCCACGAAGATTGGCTGCCCTGTCCAGCGTAGTCGCGCTGCTGCTAAAGCCAATGCCGACAGTCGGTTTATAAACACTAGGAACTGCGAGTCGTTGAAACGGACCACCGTACCGTCAGATACCACGTAGTCCTGTTACATTTTTAAAGCATTAACTCTATCACACGGTACGAACTCTAAAATAATATTGCATGAATAAACAATTATTTTTATTTTAATATGCAGAATGGATTTTTAAATTAGTTTGTTAGAAACAAATTTGAACAATCTTAGATCCCACTAGTGTCTGATTCTTTACAATCTATTAAGTGAATATGGTATTACACATATAACTCCAAACCCTAGTAATTAATTTCTAAAAAAAAATAAACATGCTAAAGATGTGTATCCTAAATATTTTGTGTATAAAGCAGAAGTCTCTTACATCTAATATATATAATGTAATAACTATGTATATAATATTAATAGTTACCTGCGTCATAATCTTTTCCTGCAAAAGTCCCCATACAAGATAGGCTCCCATCAGACCAGTGAAGCAAAATAGAAGTTCAAGTGTTTCTCTTTTGCCGTCCTCTTTTGGTTTAACATTCTCTGGTAGTCGTTCAGGTTGTTCTGCAAAACATGCATGAAGCATCCGGGACAAACATGTGCTGTTTGCTGAAATTGTTAACAAATCTATCATTTACATCTGTTAATATTACCATCAGTCACCAAAACAGTCACTAAAAAGACAAAAAAGGGTTCAAAGGATTTTTGTTATGTTATTACATATACATCTATGACACATTCATTAATAAGGCTAAATTGTCTAACTAAATCCATAAAAAAGTAGTAAAACAATGATAAAAAATATTATTCTAAAGCACTGGCAACTTTTTTGCCTACTCTAACACACTAACTCGGTAAGTAGAGCAATAAAAAAAAGTAAATTTACTGGCACTTACATATTTTATCAAAATAATTTATCCTCTCAAGATACTTATATAGAATAAATGCGGGCAGAAGAACAGTGGAGTATCCTGTACAGTTTAACAATAAGCGGAACACCCTGGAACATAAACATTCTTATTAGTAATATCTTACACATTACAAAAGCTTGTCACACTCTTGTACATGTAAATTTTACATCGAATTATATACCTCATAGTTTTTAAGGACACTTTGAGGGGGAAGGACCAGAAAGGATAACTTTCAAGGCCACACACAGATTTGTGATGCCTATTTTTTTATAACTTAATTATAAGTACGTGTCATCAGGTAGAAAATACACACATAGATGTTAGCCAGTTAAGTAGTTTTAACCACTACACATTATTCATATAAATTAGGTTTTACATCTTAATTTGTTATGGCATATATAGACATATGTATAAATTTAAATACAATCCAAAGTTCTCTAACACAACATACACTTTCAAAAGTATTAAGTATTAAATCCAAACAGGTTAAGTTAATAAATTGTAGAAGCTTACCAAGAGTATTCAGACTGAGTAAGTGTGCCATTTTGCTCATAAGCGTTGAGAAGCTCCTGATAGAGTTGGCCAAACAGCCATGTCACTACCACACAGCCTAACAGCACCAACCTATACATTATTACTGATTTCAACAACACATATATGCTTAATTATTACACTGTTATTTCCATTCCAAATAACTGCACATTTTTTAAGTTAATTTTCCCTTAATGTGCATTTATATAAATATTTATTTGCATACGTTCATATTCGTAATAACAAAGACAAGCTATAAATTAACTGTGAATCAGCAAATATCCTAGTCAATGAACTCAGAATCATAGACATGCAATAATAGATTTTATGCAGACCTAACTGTATAATGAAATCTCAACCCACTCACCCAATTATGAATTTAGACTTCATTTTTTGTTTACATACATGCGAATCGAATTATACCGTACTATTGGATTATTTCCTACTTTGATAAGACGAATCCGTTATTTTTTTAGTTTGAGATGAATTATTTACAATAAATATAAGCATTTTTAGTCCCGCGATGCATTATCGCAATAAACTATCACGAATTATTCTGAAAATTAAAACAAATATTCATATTAGAATAGCGGCATCACATGTTATATGCAGATGATACTGAAATAATAAAGCTGTCAACTGTCAGTTGAACAAATGGCAATTTTTGTTATCTGCATTTACATAGATAATATAAGTCTCAGATAATGCAATATGGTTATCAAACGGTTACACATGTTAAAACACCGAAAACTCCTTATTGTTGTTTACGCTACACCATTTCTTTTATTAATTTAAAGCAACCGAAATAAACATTGTTGAAAACAGATGAATGTTCCTTTTGCTTTGGTAGTTTATTTTCTTGGTTAGTATACAAAAACTCAATGCTAAAATTGAGTTTATACAATAAGCATCACTTATTTTCAGAGTTGTATATGAAAGATGTCGTCAAAACGTCATAATACTACATAGAAAATAGTCGACAGATTCATTTAAAAATTACCATTCTGAAAGCAATAATAGTTTAAAGAATATTATATGATCAATGGAATATTTACACTGTTGCACTTATAGTAAAAATGGAAATTATATGGTATGACTTGGATTTAGCAATGTTCCTGGTGGAGTTTTT
Organism: Leptosia nina; assembly: GCA_963661955.1. Taxonomy (NCBI): domain Eukaryota; kingdom Metazoa; phylum Arthropoda; class Insecta; order Lepidoptera; family Pieridae; genus Leptosia; species Leptosia nina. The sequence goes on from CAVLEF010000007.1 coordinate 5,920,219, forward strand.
AGCTGCCTTGTGTGCTGTGGCTGTTTGTGGACCTTGCTTTTTGGCATGTGCTAGAAGACTTATACTCGGAGATGAACTGTTACGGACTGGGGGCCATATCATACACGAAGCTGAAGTCATGGGATGTGATGAACCATCCTGCCCCTATTATAAAAAGAATGTCCGATATCTAATGGTTCCTGCTATGAGGCGAAGACAATACAACTCGCCGGCGCGTCCTTGTTCGTAATTTATTGTTTTTGTTTAGTGTTTCGTATTGCACTTCTATTATAAATAAAATAAAATTTCAATGTTTGTAGATTTTATTCAATTATTTCATATCGTATTATTTCATATATATAAACCCAAAAACTAGTCCTCATAAGGGTGCTGTCCAATTTCTTCATTATCGACATGGATTTCTGGATCCTTTTTGCACTTCGGATTTGTAAGATAAGGTTCGTAACGGCTACAAATTGTAATTTTTTTTTGACAGAAATGGTATAAAGCAGAAGTCCTGATCAGAATATTCTTTATTACTTAATCCACAATATTTGAAGTTTTTCTGTAACAAAAATCAAGAACATAATTAGAGTTTACATAATAACATTCCTAAGAACCTTAGTGCAAAAACAAACCGAACAAAGTGCAGCAAGGACGTGTCTCTGCTGCACCACCAGCAGTAGAACCGTGAGGATGGCAGCCAGTGCGTGCAGCAGACTCATCTTCATTTTCAACGGGAAATTTTTGTTTTGTTATATTTTATACAGTTATATTAATTTATACAGTATATTACATATTTTGATTTAATTTTTGAAATTTACTTAAGATTGTGGTTTGACATAGCTTTAATCTTTTATCAAATGAATTACTTTCTGACAAAAAGTTTTAATATATATTTTGGCCTTTTTTAAAAGTTACAACGAATCGACGACCGAAAAATTAATCAGATACACAATAATTAATATTGTATCATAGACTTATTAGATTGACAGCTAGGCGTTAACTTATTAATATTACGAGGACAAAGCTAAGCGCCGTCTTCGATGTCCAGGGTTATCAATTACAATGTTAGAGTCAAATACAGTGTATTCCAACGGTAGTCGAACCACGTTTTCTGACACTGTACGCTTGATTGACTAGTTGATAGAAATTCCTTTTCAAAACTTTGGGGTAATCGTATAATCATACTACGTACCCAGCTAATAGAATTATAGTAAGCGTATATTTAATTATGTAAAGGTCACCCAAGAGTAACTAACGAGCTAAAAGTATTCGTAAATAAGTATAAGCGTCGCATGAAAATAATGTAGATATCAGCCCTTAATTCAGTTACTCATGACTATTGTTTCCGATCGCTTTAATAGTTGCTGCCAATTGCTTTGCATGCAAAGTACGAAATAATTAATGACACCATCCATAACTGAACAAAGCAGGTGCTATTTAGGTGCGACACGAGACAATGCTTAAAGCGAATTGAGATTTTCTTTTATATTTTGTCTAATATTGTCTATAGAATAATATTCGGTTCAGTCTGTATATATATTACATGTCAATTGTCAACCATACATATATAAAATAATGTATTGTAGGCATATTCAATATTGGGTTTGAATTTTGGGGACATAAGAAATTCGTTTGTCAGGCAGGGCAGAGATCAACTACATGCCTAAAAATCAAATCGATCAGTGATACGAACACCGAAATATATTCGCCCCATGCCCCATGAGGGATACGGAATTTAATTCATATTAAATTGTAACGAGATAAAAAATCGCTATTAAGATTGCCAGTTTACTTTACTACTCTATATCTGTTAAGCACAAAAAAGTAGAAATGTGGTATGTAGTTGCAACAGTATATACGTTTCCATACGTAAAATTATGTATGACTAGCTGACCCGACAAACTACTTCGTCATATTTTACTATCATAAAAACGGTTCTTGTGATTTTATGTTAAAAGAAAGACATATACTATATACGGACATTTTAGATTATTTAAAAAGCAATAATTCTTTCGTACTTTCTGAATAGCCAAAGCCTTTCACGATAAATGCTCCAACCGACACAAAAACAATGTTTCAATTCGAAACAGTAAATTACGAGATTAGCGCGGTCAAACATAAAAACCCTTCAGCTTTATAATGTTAGTATAAACAAACACTGTATGTATATAATTGAAATAATATTGAATATGCGCATCTCGTACGAACCAGTGATTGTCGTTAACACGCGGATATCTTTGTGGTTATTCATTGAGTCGAACACTTTGTTTGTAGATGGGTTTGTGGCTATAGGCTAAAAAGTTTATTGATACCTTTGCAGAGCCTTGACCATGACTTGTCAGTCAAAGATTTCGGTGCTTCCTGCAATATAACATACATATTACATAGATAATTGTTAGTAACACTTAGATAGCGTTTTTTTAATGATGGAGTTCAGGAAAAGGGTTCATGCAATTTTATTGCTTTAGTAAACATGTCTAATTACGTAGTTTTACACATTTTTTTGTATCCATTTTAAAACTCTAGGTTTAATTTTCTAGCACTAATGCTAGAAATTTAAAGTTATTTTACGACCACGACCTGACTGAAGGTAAGAGGAGCAAAAAACTGCATTGACTTTGAACGAGGTCTACATTATATCACGCAGATAAAACGGAAAATAGGCAAATCAGCTATTTTGCTTCAACAGATACGATCTGATATTTTTAAAACTCTAAAGCAAAATAATCCGTTTTAAAAATTTAATTGACCCTCATTCAGCGGGCATTTTACATTATTTGAAACACTTTTAACGTTTTAAAATGGGAATTGTATTATTTGTTTATAATTTTTTTCCAATGCATTGGTGTTGGGAGGACTGTCTAAAGCCTCCAAACCGTCAGTCCGTAGTTAAAATAAATTGTTCATGACTTAACAACTAATCAATTGCGCGTTATAAACCGATAAGAGTGTTTTATTAAAAAGTTTAACATAGTTTTTAATATGTGTGTATTATTAACTGACCGATACTAAGAAGAGAACCCGAACACAACAATCAGGTCAGCCAAAGCCGTAAAAATGGAGGAGGAACAGACCGAGCCATCCAACGACTTTTTTTTATTCTATCTATCCACAAGTAATTAAGTTAACCGATTACTAATTGTTTAACTACTATTCTTCTAGTCTGATCCATGATGGATAATCGCGATAAGTATTATGAATATAAACCTCCATAAAAGGTCCCACCATTATTTTTATGGAAACGTTGAAGTCCGTCCAAGTAAGGTATGCCTGTACTATTGTTTCGTTTCTGAAGGAGCTGAAATATAGCCATGGATTGGCAAGACGTCCCACTATTATAGAAGATATAAGTGTTTGAAAACTTTTATATTTAAGTATGTATTATTGCACATAATGGCATTGAAAAACAATAACAACACGGGCGGGACTTGAAGCGGCATTTACAGCGTTCATAATCTAACCAATTGATTGAGATAAATAGTACAATATTAATTTTGTACACTTTTCGTAACGTTATCATAGGTCCAAAATCTCCTCCAAACCGTCTCACTCTTAGCCACATTTTTAACATGGTACAATTTGTGTTCTTGGACATTGGATATTTTATTCATGGACATTTTTTTTGCATACTATTGTTTTTCGGGCAGTTCGGCCGACGTGAGCGAGAAGAGGTTCTCGACTGCATCATCATGAGATGTTAACTCCTCGATTGCTCGAAGAATTAGACAGTTTTTTTATTAATAACAGTCTAAGCAAACTACCTAAACCCTTAACCACATAATAAACTCATAAATACGTGTAATAGCACAGTTTCGCAAGTAAGTGAGAATTATCACTTAAAGACTAGAATCGAGTCTATATATACTAATATGTGCGAATATATTGATGTTGTAACAAAGGAGAGTCAATACTGATTATCATCAGGTACGATATAAAAATATCACAATTAGAATTCAATTCGAGTAAGTAGCACATAAATTATAAATGTAGTATTGTATCGTACAAACTCGGCATCCATTGTGAGTAGGTTGACATTATTTTTTATTTGAGCAGCCAAATTACTTTATAATATTGTTTTTATTATACTTCAAAAAGTAATACGTATAATGCATGATAAATTGGATCACATTCGTAGCTAAAAGTACTTTTACGATATTTCTGAATTTTAATAGCAAAAACAAATATCGTTGACTAAATACATTTTACCTGTTCAAAATGGGAAAAATATTTGATAAATTATGTTTAAGTACGATCCGATGTTTATATACCTTTGAAAGATTTTTTTATAATAATTCGTAGCAATCTCGTAAATTATGAAGTCCTTAAAATTTAACTTGCTCAAGAATTTTACTAATGCGACGCTAAGTCCATTTTGTTCAGTCACTTAATGTTTTCTATAAACTAAGCTGGACAGACTTCTATTTGCTACCATTTTGTTTGCTTGTCCATCTTTTTGAACTGAGCTTCTCTTGCTTCTGCTTTCTGATCTAGGAATATGAATAAGAATTCCCTTTTCACCAATTTTGGTTTGTAACCGGAAACAACATATAAAAAACACATATTAAATGTTTTTGTCATATACCACTAAACCAATTGCAATATTAATTATAACTACGCTAATAAGATATACGAGACGACTCTACATAAAATCTGAAGAAAGCATCTATTCATACTCGGGTACAAACGAACGACTGTAAGAGCCTCAAATGAATACGTAACCGTAAACGAATAAGTATTAGTCGTTCAATTAAATAAGCGATATCAAAGCTAAAACGCAAACATCAGTAATGTCCGATTGTTGTATTGTAATGGAGTGCTTCCTTTGACCCGAAGCTTACAGAAGCAGCGTTGCGCGGTCGGAGTTCGGTCGTGCTGTATAACGTCCGAAGCCGATTTTATTTTATGTCCTACTAAATAAATATACACTGTGCTTAATATTCAAACTTCAAAATAGTAAGTGATTGTGATCTGTGAGTTTTGAGTTCTTTTAAAGCACCAAGTTAAGGGTAGGTTAATATATTTTTTATATTAGGAACTGTAATTAATTAATTATTTGATTTCTTGCTTAGTAAATACTGTATGTGGTTTACGCGAGTAGTACCCAATTAAATAAAACATTTTAACTGTTTAAAACGCGATATCTTCTAGTTACTTTCGAGTCAGAATTTTCAAAAACTGTTTAACTGCTTAACTGAAATATATCGCGTTTTAAACCGTTAAAGTGTTTTATTCATTGTTTAATATTTATATGTATCCTTTTACAGCAAGCAAGATTATGTTTTTTATGTACAATTTTGCCATAGTGAAACCAAAGTGGCAAAAACGATTGTTGTATTATTTTATCAAAGTATTAATAAAGTTATTATTATTATGCTATGTTTAAACTCTATTTGTTTTTAAGCTTTACTTTCTTTTAAATCCTTGTTGGTATAGGCAAAAACAATAAAAGAGACGTTTTGCGGTTTATTTAATGTCAATAGTGTCGATTCATGCGGCATTATAATAGGTCAGTTAACAATTAATTAGATACCATTTAACAATGAAAATAATTTCTGATCATTATATAATATTGAGTTTCTAAAAATAAAACAAATCAGGTAATTAAACAAAAAAACCTTTCTTACTACAAAATAAAATAGAGAAACAAACTTATTATCTGTTAAATATATGCAAATAAACATTACTTTACATAAAAGCTCAATTAATACATTATATTACATTAAATAGACATAAAATGTATTTAATTATTTTAAGAAGTTTATCGGCAAAATTACTAATGCATCGTAATATTACGGTATAGAGTTAAATCCTGTTGGTTGAGCTTTACGAAACTGCTAAGCAATTATCATAGGAAATCAAATTAGTTCTTATTTAACTCAAATTATTAAGGTGCGAGTCCATGACACAGCTAGAACGTAAATATTATAATAAATAATTGTAAAATAAAAAGTAGACTAAAATATTTCAACATAACAAACTAAGTTGCATTTATTATATAATCGTTACTTATGTAATTGAATAGTAGTATAAAGGATTTTGGTTGGAAGTAACTAAACACACGCACACTACACTCGATGTATTGAAAAATTTGAATGATTTTTGAATTCATACATACATCAAAATGTTAAACAAGAATAAGATGACATTGTGTTTCGATAAAATTGATATTCAGTGACTATTTTGTAGATGTACCTACTAAGTACACACTAGTGGAATCTAGTCATTTGGTATAAATTTTACAGAGGTAAGTTTTTCTCTAGTAGTTACTGACTAAACAAATAGAACTGCAACTCAAGATCATTAAAATTCACGAATGCCCCTTTTGTAATAGCGGAACAAAAACTACAGGACTGCATGGGTTCTCCCGGAGATGTTCCCTAAACTCGTTGGATATCGTTAGATTACGTTATCTCGAGTACACTCCACAGTCAGCTGTTCCAAAACTGATAGTATATCTAATTGTCTCTAATTAGAAAAATATTCGACCCATAGTCAACTACTATAGATATGTTTAAACTCAAGTTTCTTGAATGAAATGAAAATGTAACAGTATATACCCTCTTTGTGTTAATATGAAAAGTTTGATATTTCCCAAGCTCTAGGTAATTAAATAATATAATATAATATAAAATAATAATCCTTAATCTTCAAGAAGTTTTTCGAATTTGATATGACTGTTTTCTATTCTATTGTTTTATTTAGTAAATAGAGTTTACTGATAACTTTGTTTTTATCGTTTATAATTAGAAAATGTCAGACCATAGACATTTTCTGCCATAGAAACCCTTTTAAAATATTTGTTTTTTTTTTTAATATTTTTACAGAAGAAAAAATATTAGTTTTCAAAAAATAATGTTCGAAAAACTGTCTAAAATTGTGCAAATCATTTAACCTTTATTACTTATTACAATACTGTACGGTAAAAAACAAAATAATAATGTATTTAAAATACATATTAAGGTTTTATCTTAATTTCAGATTATTGAAGCTAAGAATAACGAGAATGATCGTACAATAGAAGAGAAGTAGAGATAAATCAAGGCACCAGTTACTAAAGACCCACCATGATGTCAACATGGCCACCAGACGTCAACGTAACTCTGGACTACGTGAACTCAACCGAACCCAGCAGCACTGCAAAGGCTCTCGCTGGAAAGCAAATGTTTTTAACTGTGGTGAAAGTGGCCTATGCCATCGGTATTGTGGGAAATGCCGCGGCGATCCTCGCGCTGAGGATCGGCGAGAGAAGAGTTAGGAATAGAAAGCATTTGTTACTTCTTACATCACTCGCTGCCAATGACTTGGTCGCTCTGGTGAGTGAACACGTAGAGGTTGTAGCAACTTGAAAATATAAGTTAGTAAAGACTATAACTAAACGTAAGGTCATCTGCTAAAATAACTAGGTTGATTTTGCATCACCTTACAATCGTCTGCTTAGAGCAAAGTTTAAATTTTTTACTCCAAAGGCGGATCAACAAGCGTCGATTACTTGATGGAAAGTATCTTAACTCAACCATAGAATTTAAAAAAAACACGTTAACTATTGAAACTTGAAATGTTTAGTCGAGTTAAAGGTGTTTTATTTAACTGTCTACTACTTGCGTAAACTACAAACAAGATACTTTATACTGTCTATAGTTTACGCGAGTAGTACACATTTAAATAAAACACTTTAACGGTTTAAAACGCGATATATTAGTTAAACTTATTAGAAATTGATTTTTAACTTCGGCCCGACGTTTCGGATGCTTTGCAGCAGCCGTGGTCACGGGGAGACGGGAGGGGGGACGTCGGGCCGAAGTTAAAAATCAATTTCTAATAAGTTTAACTAATATATCACGTTTTAAACCGTTAAAGTGTTTTATTTAAAAGATACTTCATATCATTTTATATGACTTATTTTGACTTTGGACATTTGGATATCCACAGACTGAATCGGATTAAACTTTACGAGTTGACCGTTATCGATCTGTGATTGATGATTTGTAACCATGAAGGAATTTGGCTATTTGTCCAACATTCATTTAAGATAAACCACTCATTTAAAATATTGCAGGCGAAATCTAAAATATTTCAGACAAAATATAAAGTCATCTTTAGAGACATATTGGCTCTAGGTATAGCGCTAGCGTTATATCAACGAGCCCTTTCAAAATGGTAGTTAGAAAAAGGTGTTACAGTCTTACAAATCCTACTGCACATAATAATGCCTCTAAGTTCTTAAATAATTTATTTGTACAGGTTGGCATGCTTAGTGCACTGATAGTAGCGGAACAATTCCCTTCCTTAGCCCGAACGCAGGGATATTGCGCTGCGAGGGTTGTGCTCCGGGTTTTCGGCATTGGCAGCGTCTGCATCGCAGTTACCATGGCGCTGGAGAGATATCTCGCGCTGACAAGACCCTTCCTCTACCAGAAGGTCAGTCTAAGATTTTAATTACTCATAAACATTATACGATTCTTAAACACTACATACGTACAACGTATGTACATGTAATGTACAGATGCGCAAATTAGTCCATTTGAATTCTTAATGTTTTCATCCCCCTTCTTACTATATGTTGAGACCGCAAATTTTTAATATTATTATTATAGTTTTTAAATTTATTTTTTTTTTTTTTTTTTAAATTTTTTTTTTTTTTTATAAAAATACTCGTAGACTCTATTGTTTTAACTGTTATACTATAAATGACTTTTAATTTATAGAATTAGCACTTCAAAAAATAAAATCGGAAATTTTATTATAAGAATATTAGTTGTACATTTCTACATTGAGTTCTTCATAAACATTATAGTCAGGGACTAAGTTTATGCAAACATTGGGTTGTTTTCTTTGTCCAACTATTGACTACCCCCTCGTAAACTCTAACACTTCGCCTCTCGAGCTAAGCACACGTTGTTAAATAACCATATATAGATCACAAGTAGTTTGGCTTATCATAAAGATCCTTACGCGGTGCTGAGCACGAATTGTCATACGAATACGGAAGTTGTTAAATTATCCGCAAGTCCTCGAGCGAAATTGCACATTGTTTGGACCACCGAGAAGATTTGGACGGCAAGATGATGACACCACGATAGCACCTAGTATATTTATCAACAGTTGTTCTCTCCAATCGATAAGTATAAGAAGCATGAGAGACTATTAAAATTGTTAAACATATGACCATTAACGACGCGAAAACCAACTTACGATAATCTTGTACATGAAGTTAACGACAAGGCGAATTATATTCAAATAGTCCTTGGTACTCACAGAGGAACTTCTTATAGATGTCATTAAAGAACTATTAGAGAAATAATCATATCTATTAAACATCAAAACAAGATAGGTTGACCATAGTTATAGAGGCATCAAAGAGATGGCATCATATCATGAAAGAGGATATCAAAACCTTACACTGGGCATAGAACAGACAAAATTTTATACTGTCTGTACTTACGTGAGTAGTACACATTTAAATAAAACACTGTAACGGTTCAAAACGCGATATATATTAGTTAAACTTATTTTAACTACGGCCCGACGTTTCGGATGCTTTGCAACAATTGTGGTCACGGGGAGATACAATTCTGTAAATAATTCACATAACCGTGCTCTGCTTGAATGAAGACTTCCTTAGATTTCGAACCCAAGCACTTTACGAGATTCTTTTTATTAGGGATTATTGAGCTACGGAAGTGGTCAATAATCATTATAATAAGAATGCAGCTCATAAAATATTTTCCCTTCTATGTGTAACGTTTGTTTATTTATTGCCGATCGGACCGGTTTAACCAGTGGTTTGCATAAATAAAGGATCTCAAATAAATAGGCGATAACGAAACCGTACTACGCTTATGACTTAAAGTTATTACACGCATCGAGCGCTTAACCTAACACAATAAGCTCCTTAGAATTTTCCTCGTTTATTTTCTCTTTCGATTCGTGCGATGTGGGTCACGATTACTTTGGGAGCCATTCTTCGGTTGGATATTGATAATACATCGCCGACACATCTGACTGTTAACATCGCATATCGATCGGCACTTATTTAATTGTATTTCAGGGAAACCGAAAATTATATCTGTGTTAGATGATTAGTTGAAATACTATTCAAAGCATATTTATCTTATATCACCACATCTATAATCAACAATATATCTCGAGGTTAGTGTTCGTAGAAAAAAATAGTTTTACTCTATTTGGTATACTAATTTCTAGATTATATAAAAAAAGATACCAAAATAATGTTGACAAAACAACGCGAGAAGATAATAAAGTTTTCTCGAGGCGCGCGTGCTAAGTCACGTGTAGAGATGAGCCGATTTATATAAAGCGAATATCTACACTAATATTATGAAGCTGAAGGGTTTGTTTGCTTGATCGCATTGATCTCAAAAACTACTGGTTCGTTTTAAAATTTTTGTTGGTTAGAAAATGTATCGAGGAAGTCTTTAGGCTATAAAACATTACAATGCGACCAATAGGAGCGAAAAGACGGTTAGAAATGTGGAACAATAGGGGAAAATTGTTCATCTGTGTTTCCGTTGCATGCGTTGCCAACGGTCCAAGACTCAATAAATATGTTGTAAAATAATCATTCATTTTTATAAGATCCAAAAAATGCGCGCATCTCTATAATCATGCATAAGATTAACTTGCAAAAACGACGGGACACGGACCACGTCGTGGCTAACAGCGAGAATTTATAAAGCTAAGGGAGGTTGTTTGCAAAAATAAATGTTGACGCTCAAAATAACTAAAGTTAAAGTCGCGGGCACTGGTAGTGTCTTATAAAAACAAGACACCTTTATTTATTCGTGTATAAATAATACCAGTAATGAAACTACCGTGAAACCTCTCATGTAACCGCACATATAGACCCCTTCCTTGCACCTGACTACTCTTTGGTTCACCTTTTCCGTTTACTGGTTTCAAATATATCAAAACGCGAACGGGCCTTGACCGGCATATAAACCTGGCACGAGTTGCAAACTTTCTATTCCTAACCGCACTCAGGATAACGTCAAAACAACAGCATAAAAATTATAAGCGCACGCGCTTTTTATAACTGAATCGAATCTAAATATACTTTAAGTTTAGACTTTAGATGGATACGGACGCCTTAAAAGCAATTTAAAAAAATCATCACACTGTACGACCTAAATTGTAAAAAAAAGTGCTGATTTAAAACGAAAAATTACAACAATTAATATGTTAGTAGAGCCAAAAATGTTACTAATTAATTTTTTTTTTTTTTTTAAATTCTAAATTTAAATCTGGATATTAAATGGGTGGGAGGAATATCGAAATACCGCGAGGGTAACAAACCACAGTAAAAGTGAAATTTAATCTAGTTTCATTTTTAGTCTGTGGATTTCCGAATATCCAATGCCAAAATAGATCGAGATCGCATATTGTTGAGATGTTATCTGTGTATAATATATGTCCCCCTGTTTTATAAAAAAATAAGCTTGTGCGACACATCTTTCACTATATATGGTAAATATAATTTAAATAATTTAGTCGTCATAATTAATATTAAAAACGCAACGCACCATAACGATAAATAGGTATCAATGTGTTTGTTTAATAATGAATGCTCTTACCGACAAAATCGGCATATTATGAAAGCTCAGATGTACTCTGAACGTTTTCATACAAAGTATCGAATGAACAACAAACTGTTGTACGCGAGTACTCGAGATGTATATTATTGTGAATTATTTTAACCAACATAGTATGTGGTCCGGAAACGGGAATTCTCGAATGTAAACACTGCTCTTATATATAAAATCTGTTACAAATACTGGAATTTGAGTCAATATACTTTAAATATGTATATCTAAAATACCTAATGTTAATCTAAGGTACCAATTTAATTGTCATTACGTAAATATTCATCGTAAGAGATCGATGGGTAGCGATAAGGCCGCCCGTTACTCTCTGTAACTAAACTCTATTTCCTTAATGTAGGTATTTTGAGTTAAGTTAGGCAGAGCACTTAGCTTGATTAGTTCATAATACAAATTTTCCCTGAAACTGAACATATATTACATAAACCGTAATAAAATAGATATGAGGTATCTATTGATTGGGATTTAAAGCATTTATTAGGGGAAAAAAAAGTAATTTGAAATTATATTATCAGCCTAACATTTTATATGATTATGAAGTCAGTTTAATATGTAGATATGTATGTATGTATGATATACAAGCGTATTTGAGAGTCACCTATTTCCATCAATTGGTAGGCGTTAGCAATGCAGATCAGAACTTTGAGCCTGTCAGTGATGTGTGATGCAACTTTGCACTGTCACAACAGATAAAAACAACACGGCCTATTCGTGTCAATTATTCATTTATTTATGACTTACTCTGTTTGTTTTAAAAGTATACGCATAAAGCTTAATTATTAAATAAAGTTTTATCTTTAAGTAATTAAGGTTTATTGATTTTTTTATTAACAAGTAATAATTCATACGTTAGTCTATTTTTTTCTTATCAGAATTAATATAATTTACTGCTAAGATGGTATTATATGAATTAAACACGTGAAAAAACATGAACTGGCATTCACAGCGTTCCGTGCTGTTTCTCAAACCAAATGAGCTACCATGTCCGCCACGAAATCGTCGACTTTTTTAACTTGATTGATACGTGCACCTCTCGCGCAATATAGTATTAAAGTTATCAAACTAAGATGGTCTTAAATTTGCAGCAAGTGACTTATTTTGTCATTCGCATGGCTTTGCTGGTCTCTTGGCTGTGGGCAGCCCTGCTGACTTGCGCTCCCGTTTTGGGTCTAGGTCTCTATTATGACGAAGCAACACAACAGTGCGTCCGCTACAGAAATGCCACTGAGGGCATGGATTTCTTCTATGCTATATTCTACGTCACGTTCGGTAAGTTTTTTTCTTTTATCTTTGGGTGGCGTAGAGATATTTTTGTAATGTTGATTGATTATTTATCTCGCTAGTCACTCCATTTAAAGTGATATTGGGACAGTGTTATGATAGATTAGCAGCATCGAAGTACGCGTGGGCTTAGTTATTTTTGTACTTGCAAAGCCCTAGCTTAATTATTTTTTTTATTAAATATAGTTAGTTTCTAATCGAAGTTTCAAAGATATTTAAATAGAACACTTTAACGGTTTGAAACGCGATATATATAAAGGTAAAATTATTTTAACAGCAGCCCGACGTTTCGGATACTTTGCAGCAGGCGTGGTCACGGGGTGACTAATATCGCCATGACCATTTAAACTACAGACAGTTTCTAAGATAGTTTAATTTTATCTGTCTTAATTAAACTGATTTATCTTTATATTAGGAACGGCGTTGTGTGTAATACTTGTCTACTGTAATTTGGCGGTGATTCGTGCACTATACGCGATAACGGCACCGCGAGATGGCGGGCCTGTAGTGAGGCGCGTCTCCAAGAGTAGCTGCCGGCAGAGGCAGCGCTGCGGGGAAGCTCTTCATCATCACAATGCAGCCACAGCGGAGGAGGTCGCCTTCAGTAGACTAATGGCAACTCTCTCTGTGCTCTTCATGATTTGCTGGCTGCCTCAAATGGTTAGTTACACAGTTAACACTGAACATTTTTTTATTACTCTTCGTACTGCCTAATGAATTATTTATATCAGATGTAATGTTTTCATGGAAATGGGTAAAGTATATTCTTTTACTTCTCATAAACTCTTCTATCATCGGTACATTTACCTTACTATACATAAATAATGTGATAAGCTAAAACAATCAGGTACCCAAGGCCACACATCACAGCACAACAGTTTGCCGATTGAATATCAATCTCTGCGATAGTTCCGTCTACCCTATCAATCCATGCGCATGCGCCGACTCAGAAATTGCTCATTTTGAGTTTATTTATTTTTAAGGCGCGGCGTCGAGATGCCAATGAGAACAACTAAGTATATGAAGAGTACATTCAATCGCTCTTAAACATAAAATGCTTAATTCACAGATTTGTTAATACAGGTTGCAAATTTATTATTAGTTATGAATAATTGTTATAATTACACATATTGGTCAAATAACAAACATAGGTATTTAAATAAAACACTTTAACGGTTTAAAACGCGAAGCATATAAGTTAAACTTATTTGTCTTTGCAGCAGCCGCGGTCGCGATATTACTAAAGATAGTGGGCGTTTCTAATGTCGAAGAAACCCATTGCAGCAGTCGTAGGCAAGGGAAATGATCTAAAAATTTCAAATAAGTTTAACTAATATATTTTACGTTTTAAACCGATAAAGTATTTTATTTAAATTTACTACTCCCTAACCGACAGTATGTAGAGGTTTGTAGAGGGTACATCGTTCTACGAGAGAAAAGTTATATAGATGCATAATTGTCAATCACATGTCAAATCGTGATTCAAAATTTCCATTGTTAACAATAAAATAATCGATAATAAAATTATTCACAATTGTCATGCACAGTGCGTATTCGTCGCAGGCGAATATATTTCATTGTTTTAGCAATAAAAGGCAACGAATAACGATCGACGACGAGCGTTCTATAATCCGTTCATTCTTTTGCACGCAGTAGTTAAACGTCTGTCAGAAAATTTAAACTTTTTCGTGAATTGAAAACCTTACACGTACACCATTATCATACTTTTTACTATGTATTATTTTTAATACAATAACAAAAACATTCCAAACGTTAAAATCATTCAATCAACCACTAGCTAATAGATAAACAATTAAGACCATCAAATTAATACTATGGTTATCTGTCCTCCTCAATCATAAAAAACAATTATAGATGATTCACAAACAAATATTCATTCCTACAATACCTATCCACGCGTGTTATGGGCGATAATAATTCGCGAAATCGGGTATAAGATCGCTTTTGGGCGGTAACCAAAATGTATTTTCGGTCTGTCGCGGAAAAAAAATACTTACAACTTAATATTATTCAAATGTATTTCAACTACCATCGTGTGAAACCCAGGCTTGGTGTGAAATGTAAAAATTACATTATCAACAAAATATTACTGGTAGCACCTACTTCAGTTGTTTTGGCAAAGAATCCATTACCAGCATGTGGCCGACGACTGCTGATCGCTAATCGACACTAGAGGGTTAATTGGACCACCTACACTAATAATATAGATTATGTCCCCCATCAGATAAGAAATGACATTAGGTTTGTCGACCAGCCGATAGCCACTCCTAGTATATTGTTTATTTTCTTCATGATGTAAGACAAAATTGGCTATTAAAAGAAATTAGTAATTACTTGATAAGAATGTTGAAAAATGAAGCGCCTACGTTTACGAAACTTCCCATATATGTATAATATTGTTGTATAAACACGATTTATAAAAGCACAAAGGCAAAAATCTATCGATTTATTTACGTAAAGATATGTTCTTTATGTGTTTTTTTTACCCATTTTCTTCACTTTGCAGGTAACATCCGCGTTATACCTATCACTGGGCCCCGAGTCGTGGAAGCGGCTCGACAGCTTGGGCCGTCTCTCTGACATGCTGATGCTACTTAACTATGTTTTGGACCCGATCCTGTACGTGCTGTTTCGACGCTGTTCTCTCTCCGCGTTTTGTCACAACATCGCAACGTGCTTTAAACGGGTAGGCTGTCCCTTAAGAAAAAACCTTTCTCATAACCGTTTTACTGTCTTTGTCTGTTTTTCATTTAAAACTAAATCACAGAACATTTTTCGTAATTTATATCAAAAATACCTATTAGGCTGTTACCTTACGCATCACCTCAGCAAATGTCTATAATATAAGGTTGCTGAATAGGAACGAATAAACCTACCGGAATTGACATTAATGGGTAGCCGAACAACTAAATTTACGGCTTGTCTTTTTTGTTACAAATTTTTTAAATTGAATAGTGAGCACATGTATTATTATATCGCGTATTTGTAATTTTAAGGAAATATTTTGTATGCGTCAAACACTCTGTCGCGTTGAACTTATTCGGCGTCGGTTTCAACACTTCCGTACGGAAGTTCATATTTAAAGCGACAATGAACTAGACGAAGTCTTTTGCCTCTGTGAACTATATCCTATCATTAATTGTATTTTTATAATTCTCAAAATGTGTCTTCCAGAATCACAAGACTTCTACGGAATCGATGAAAACATCGTGCTGTCCACAGGATACTGTTATGATGAGCGAAAGTTCTGGTGCAGAAATGCGTCCACTTCGTCCCGTAGCACCTGCCTGCGCCACCATTTTCAACGTGGACGACTGACACTCACACATGGACACGCGGACCGTGACGCGTACTAACGACAATCACAAACACATCAGATCGGAAAACTTGAGGAGTCGATACTGAGGGCTGAGATCTCGATGTATTGCCCAATACATGTTCTCAAGCTGTTTTCTCTCGTTGGTCATATTATGTAGACACACTAGTCTATTTTTACAAAAAGAGTGCACATATCCGTACTAAGAAAATCACAGATTATTATATACTTTGACAGGAAGTGAGTTAAAGAAAAGCATCAAAAAGTACGGCGTAACTTGTTATGTATTGGACTATTTAATTTAAGATGGCAGTAAAGTATTGCTCTGAAAGTTTGATTAAAAAGTGTGTAAAATATAAAAAGGAATGTGAAAATATATATGTAGTTGGTGAATCGAGATACGTGTAGTACAAACTATAGTAATATAGGGGAAGTAAGTTATTTTTGTAATTTTATATAAACATTAATAATACAAGTTACCAATTAAAAAGTGTAGAATTAAATATAAAACGCCTAGTCCACAATATATTATATAATTGTCAAATACACAGTCAAATATGGTGCTGATGAATTAAAACAGCATATCAAAAACGAAAGTCTGTTACGTTATTTGCGTGTTGTCGTTATAACTAAATAAGCTACAATCGACCCTTAAAAAAATTATATACAATACTAAGTAATTAAAGGCACCAATTTAAGGGTAGTTTTATAAAAATATAATCTTTTTAGTATTACAAACTTCTTTTATTTTGTTTTTATATTATCCTCAAACTAATAATTGTAAATAAATGAAAATCAGAAGGGAACAAAATATCGGATACAACGTTTTTACAATGTTTCGCTTTATGAGTTCGAAACTTTGATGTTGAATATTCACTGTAAAATTATTTTGGTATATGTGTTAAATAACTGACATCTGACATTGACAGTTAACATTACCATTTGGCATTTACCTATGATTTAAGTCTTAAGATATGTAACCAAATGTAAACTTAATTCATACGTTACTGTAATAATTTAGGAGTTTTGTTAATTGAATCAAAATAATATTGACTAATTTAGCCATGACGATATTTCATGACGAAGTTGAAATAGAAGATTTTGAGTACGACGAAGACGAAGAAATGTATTATTATCCATGTCCATGCGGTGACCGGTTTCAAATTAGTAAGGTTAATAGTATTTTTGTACCGCTAATATTCTATTGGTTTGCCGATATGTATTGAAATATATATGCTATTTGTATTTTAGGAAGAATTAATGGCTGGTGAGGAAGTAGCAACATGTCCTAGTTGCTCATTAGTAGTTAAAGTTATATATGACATAGTGAGTATCTGTTTATTACATGTACTAGTTAAATATTACAGTAACCCATAAATGTAATTAACTTTAACAAAAAAATTGTTTGTGTTTAAGGAAAAGTTCAAAGCAGAGTCTGAAGAGATACAAAAAGACACCAGTGACAAAGAAGCTGTGAAAGCCTGAAGTGTTATTGTACTCCTGGCTGGTTATATTGTTAATGCTGCGAGTATGTGAGAGCTGTCCTTATCTTAGAACAGGAACATGAATAAATTGAATCTCTGAGACATGATGTTTACTCATAGTTGAGTTTTTGACAATCTTTGATATTGTATAAAAATAAACTTTAATAACAACACACTTTCAGATTGTCTTTTAATGTACCCTATAATATAATTTACACTCAGTCCTAACATAAGTAAAAGCGCCGTAAAGCAAAATGACTGTTACAAAATTGTAATGACAGTTGGATTTTCAAAATACCAAATTACAGTACATCTTATTAAAAATAATATGTGATTTCTTATAAGTACATATTTTACATACAGAACCTAAATGTCAATATAGCTATAATATATAAATTATTATGTTAGCATAACATAAAATGCAGTTTGACTAGCTAAGAAATATACATATTGCCTACTTATATTTTGAAGCCTTTACAGATATTGTCTCTCATATCAGGAAGTGTCAATATCAATAAATGTTAAATAATTAATTTATTTTGACTAGTTAAATTACCGTCTTGTGCCTTGTGATAATATTGATGTATGATTATTCTAAGCAATAAATAAAACTGTATAAATGATATTTTTTACAATAATTAAAATAGTAATAACTTAGTTATAGGGGGAATGTAATAAAACTAACACAAAGTTCAGTTACTACAACAATAGGTATAACATCTATCACAGGGGACTCACAGAAGCAGGCTTATTTGGACCTTAATAGATTATTATCCATATGGCCCTCTTTCACGCTTTGTGTACAAAGTTGGGTCACTATTAAAATAAATAATCTTAAAGGAACCAATTATTCATATTACCAAAATAATTAATTGTTACCTTCTTAATTTAAGCAACACTCATTTTAAAGTACAAAAATAACAGTCAAACATTAAAGCAAATATAGAATGAATACTATTCAGTAAAGAAATGCCTGAATCCTAGTTATAGATGATTTCTCGTGACAATTTATGACAAACCACTGGATATATTTAATCTCTATATGATAAATGTTGTGTATAGATCTTCACAATGACCAGAAGTCAGAATAATCAGAATTTAGTTACCCATGTTAATGTTAAAAGGCCACGATGTAAGTAACCATCCTTCAACAACTTGGAACTTTTAAGTTGACCGAGGAGGTGCAGCAGCAGTCGAAGTGGTAGTTAGCTGTGTTGCAGTAGTTGCTGGGGGTGCAGGCTGTGATGGCGTGGCCCCTGGCACACTGAAGTGCCGCACTGCCGCCTCTAATGCAACATTATTACCGCTGAAGTAGGCCGATATCGCGTTGTGAAAAAGTAGTAGTTGCTTATTCATCACTTTTACCTACAATCACAGTTTAACATTTAACATAACAGGGGTTATAGTTTAAAAAATACCTCAATACTAAATGCTCAAAATACTGACCCGATTCTCATGAAGCAATTTCAGCTTCACAGCCGAGTCATCCCTTAGGCGAGCATAAATTGATCGGTGGCGCTCAATGTTGGCCATCAAACCTTCAGGTGGTGAGCCCCCATGTGTCTCCAGCTCGCTGCGATATGCGTCGTACTCTACCCTGATGTAAACAAATTAATTTCATAATTGGGCACAAGATTTTTCACTGTACATTTCCATTTGTACGTACCTAGCAGCCTCATATTGTCGTATCGTGAGCAATGTGTCTTCCATGCTCTTGTTGGTCAGAGTGTTGAGTGAGTTGTTGAAGAAATGCAGAGCTGCCAATAATGTCTCTCCATTACGAGTGAGTGACCGTTGCGTGTCGGCGTTATATAAGAATCTGAAATTGAGAGAAATATTATTAAGCAATTCAATCAGCTTATCACTTAGTTAAATAACTATTTATTGGTGGTACTGACTGTGTCTGTAGCTCAGGTGATTTCTGTGCAAGCTCTGCAAATGCTTCGCCTAATGCTCTTTGTGTGTAGGCAGCCGCCGATAGCTGTGCTGCCAACGCAGTACTCAGTCGAAGCACATTAAGATACTTACGTTGTGTCTCGCGTAACATCTCTATTTGGGCTTCCAATTCTAAACAACATAGTTAATGTTATTTGTAGTTAAAAATATAAGTAATTAAAAATATTTGGTTTTAGACATCATTTCTCATACCAGTATCCACAGTACGTGAGCTTTTGCCCAGTTTCTCATACAGCAGTTGCTTGGTGCACTTGTATGTTGAGACACTCCAATTCTTGATATGCTCGAGTTTAGTGGAACCTGATCTGAGCAGAGTGCTGCTGCCACTAGCTCCATTAGCTGTTACTTCAGGTGGAGCTGGAATAAAATAAATTTGTTAATTATCTACAACATAATATTATTGTCACCTTTGATAACTACTGAATGTAAAATCTTATAATTTTTTATATTGTCTACCATATAACTTGTTATTTATGATTCTAAATAAAAATATTAGGACAGGATGTATATTAAAAATATATACAAAGATGTAGACAGCGAATGTTATAAGTATAATATTTATTTATTATAGTACCATATGACATAAAGAAGATGGAAAGATGACTTTTGCTGGGATTTTATGAGATCAGCATAACAACAGATAGAGTGCAATAGAAGCATTTGGAGGAGGCATATGTCAAAAGACACACTGAATTATGAGATATTTTATATATTTTTAACTATGTAAATGTTTGAAAAAAAAAACAAAGGCTATTATTATTATTACGTACCATAACCAGGTGGGAAGCTCATGGAACGTGAAGTTGAAAACTTGGCCTCAGTTCCCGATGTAATGGAATCACTTGATTCCCGAAGTGGAGGAGTATCCTTTAACATTTCGTGAATGCTGCGTTCTGATTGCCTGTAAAATAACGTTTGCTCAAAAGAACATACAGATGAGAATATACAAAACGAATTTAAACAATATAATCATATAAATGAACCAATTGCCGTATTACTTTATAACAATAATGAATGTATATAAATTATAGATACGATATTCAAATTCAGTTCGGGTTCTCTATTTCTTCTAAAACTGTAAACATAAATACCGAATCCATAAAAGTAAATGAGCTCACCACTTTGACATTATTCTTTTTTTATAAAAGTAATATCTGAGGCAACCGGTTTGATATATGCTGCACCACGATTTATTGGACTAGATATTTAAGAGTATAATATTAAAAATAAAAGAACGTTTTTAGTAGGAAATACACTGCTTGCATTATTACCACTCATTTGACAGTTGACTAACAAGTAAAAAACACAGATGTAGTGAGCATTATATTAAATTTAAATTATGAAATTATAAATTCACAGATCTACAAATAATGGACCACAGGTATAAGGTCGATGGTGAATCTATCAACTATCCGATTTTTAATGTCTTTATTGTAGAGTTTGGGCAATAATGTTGGTTAAATTCAAAAGTTAAAAATACTTTATAATGCAAGTCGTAGTATTTTTCAATATGGTAGCTCCCTTGTATGTCATTCGACTCACGTCATGTGCTACGTCACACGTCATTCATTTTTCGATTCATTTTTGTGGAAGAGGATGATCGCTGTGGTCTTGCTTGTATAGGTTTATTTTTATTCAATTATTGTTTTAGTAGTGCAGTGAAAAGTGCATATACGTTTGGAAAAAGCCTCAATACTGTAACTCAAAATGTTTAGCTGGCTAAAAAAGGAGGGAGAAAAGACAGAAAGTATAGAAAATGTCGTGGAGGGTCTCAAAAGGATATATAAAACGAAACTTTTGCCCCTCGAATCACATTATCAGTTTCACGACTTTCATTCGCCTCAATTAGAGGAGCCAGACTTCGATGCAAAGCCGATGATATTACTCGTCGGACAATATTCGACGGGAAAAACGACATTCATCAAATATCTTCTAGAACGAGACTTTCCCGGCATTCGAATCGGTCCCGAACCGACCACGGATAGATTCATCGCTGTCATGTACGACGAGAAAGAAGGCGTCATACCGGGGAATGCTCTTGTCGTAGACCCCAAAAAACAATTTCGGCCTCTAAGCAAATTTGGTAATGCGTTCTTAAACAGATTTCAGTGTTCCACGGTTTCCTCTCCAGTGCTACGAGGTATATCCATAGTGGACACGCCCGGTATCCTCTCCGGAGAGAAGCAGCGCGTTGACCGGGGATACGACTTCACCGGCGTTCTAGAGTGGTTCGCGGAGCGTGTCGACCGTATTATCTTGTTGTTTGACGCCCACAAACTAGATATATCTGATGAATTCAGGCGGAGTATAGAGGCTCTGAGAGGCCATGATGATAAAATTCGCATAGTTCTCAACAAAGCCGACATGATTGACCACCAACAGTTAATGCGAGTTTATGGAGCCCTGATGTGGTCATTAGGTAAGGTGCTGCAGACACCTGAAGTGGCCAGAGTGTACATTGGTTCATTCTGGGACCAACCTCTACGGTACGATGTTAACCGACGGCTATTTGAGGATGAAGAGCAAGATCTTTTCAGAGACATGCAGTCGTTACCGAGAAATGCAGCTTTAAGAAAGTTAAATGACCTTATAAAAAGAGCACGCCTTGCTAAAGTACATGCATACATAGTAAGTGAACTAAGAAAAGAAATGCCATCAGTGTTTGGTAAAGATGGAAAAAAGAAAGAATTAATAAAGAATCTTGCACAAGTTTATGACCGTATTCAAAGAGAACAACAAATATCACCAGGAGACTTTCCAGACATCAAAAAGATGCAAGAAATATTAGCTAACCATGATTTCACAAAATTCCACCCTCTCAAACCCAAACTTTTGGAAGTGGTGGACCACATGTTAGCAACAGACATTGCTAGGCTTATGGACATGATCCCCCAGGAAGATGTCAATGTTGTGAATGAGCCACTTATAAAAGGTGAGTCATTTTATTTAAACCCCCATTATTCTTCAATAAAATAGAATTAATTTCTTCTTTAATAGGTGAAAACTAAAAACATTTAGAAATCTTGTATGACATGGAAATATTCATGTAAGAATAATTAGCACAATTCATACAAGTGTTATTTAACACATTCCCAACAAGGCTATGTAAGCCTGAAGATATGAAATCATAAGAATATTATCAGTAGATATTGACCTGCACACTCTTATCACTGATAAGACACATGGAGTACACAGACCGAAGTTAGAGTATCATTAAATTAGATTAAATTAAGCTATGCTTAGTCTAAACATAATCAACAATTAGTTTGCACATTATGATTCAATATTTGTGAAAACAATAAAATTTTAAAACTTTAATATCTTTCACATGTACATGCACAAGATGCACTATATAAATTAAAAACTGATTTTAAATTAAAAAAAATACTTAACAGTTGAAAACTTTCATATTTTTTACATGTTATTGCACATGAAGGCACTATATAATTTAAAAATCAAAAAAAATTCACGAGGACTGAACCAGCACCGTCAGAGTTCTGTGCTGTTGCTCTAACTTAACTTAACAGTTTTTTGAATGATCTCCCTAATCCAGTTAAAATAGGCAAAGTTGTTACACTTTATTTGTTGTTATTGAGAAGAAGTGCCTGTAAGTATGTCTAAGTAAGATACAGAATTTTTTTTGAGTAAATGCAGTTGGAAATTATGTAATTAGATTGCAACTCAAGTGCCCTAGTTTAATGAGTTCATGAACTTTCAAGTTGTCTGTTTGAACAGTCAGTCTCATGCGTTTTTGGAACATTGAACTCAGTGCTTTGGTGGTAATTAGGTATTTTGGCATTAATTCAGATGTGGCAGTGGCTGACCTTCTTTGTTGTCGTTGGCTTCAACTCTCTTTGTTCTTCTTTGCTTACTAATTTGTGTCTGGACTAACTGTTCTTTTTACCATTCGTTACTGTTGGCGTTGAATTGTGGAATGTTGCGTTTATGTAATGAATAGAAAATACTGTTTTACTATGCTATTATGGAACCTAAACCTCCTTTTAGTAGGAACAGATGTTCCTACTTGTTTTATGGTGGAATGACACGGAAGCTACATTAGCCATGTGATTGTGTTAATTTCCATTACGTTGTGTCGTTAATTTATGTGTCAGGTGCAGGCTGCAGATATTTTACGAAAATTTTACCAAGTGATTAGTCATTATGACTCAAACCTTTTATTGTTTTCTTTCTTCTCGTTCTAGTTATTATTGCTTCATTTTAGATAGAAATATGTAGGAGAATGTATGTATGCATTTTTCGAGACGACTGAAGTTTTTATAAGATCAACTATAATAGGTCATAAACCACTAATTTGGCTTGCTTAAAATGGCGTCGTTGTAGTTACGAAATTATAAACATTGTTATTACTTTATGAGTAATGAATTTATACGCGTGACGTCATCATGTTAGAACACCACAATGTTTGTCATGAAATGTTTAACACGGAGTCTAAGGTCAGTCAGGTGATAAGTTTTTATTGCGTTAAAATTGCTATATGGGTTTGGAAATTGTAAAGTGTTCACAACTGTTATCACGAGTGTAAATGACTAATTTTGGATTGATAAAATTGCTTTCGCATCGTCATCGAAATGCGGGCGCGGCTGCGTCGGCCTTGCCTTTTGTACTTGAACTATTGTCAATAATGAATCGGCTACGAGTAAACTATTCATTTGTAAGATCAACTTATACGATCTTTGTAAGTTAATTATTGACGAAAGCAATTTTGGACATTGAAAAAGGAAATTAGACTTGCGTTCGCAGTTTTTTTGTCAAAGTCACAGTCCCCAATGTCCCCTAAACCGTTGTTAAGTGTGGTATGCATGCAATAACATTACGTTTCCTCAAGGGAGGGCCAATGGCGAGGCGACGGGCGCCGTAGAGGGACTGCAAGGCGAGCCCGGCTTCGTGAGAGGTAAGATCATTGTCCGAGGCTTTTTGCACATGATCCTCGATCAGTCATTGATACGACTTTGAAAATTTATAAATACAGCACATCTTGCGTCACAAGTGAACTCCGTCATTCTGATCTTTCTGCAAAAGCTTATTTATTATAACGTTATTAAAACGTTTACTCAAAGTATGTACTTATTAAAGAAAGGATTTTTTAATCCTCTTGCATATAACGTTTTATCGGTCATCACGAGTATCTCCAAAAATTATCATTTTAAATTGTACATACGTATAGTCGATAGTGTATGCATGTCCCTGCATAGAAAATATATTTTCCTGCAATTACTACAGCCCAGGACCTCTAGCACAATATTACAAAATGTTAAACCAACGATCCTTATGAGTGTTCATTGTAGACTGTAGTTGTAACATTATGCCTTCATTAGTCCGATAGTTTAAAGCCTGGGGTAGGATTTAAGGGATAGTAATTATTAGCTCTTCATCGATGACTGATCGAAGATGTTTCCTGAGTGTGTGTTGTCAATGATCTACCTCTTGTGTTCATCTTTGCCACTAATTATTGTATAAATGTGTACTTGCTGAGCTTTGCGTTACTTATTAATACTATAAATTGAAATCCTGTACATCAAGCTTTACAATATTTTAATTTAACTAATTCTATTAATATATAATAGATAACTGTTCTCATTCGGAGCGGTCGAAGCTATATTAAAATGTACGGGTATTGTATTTGTTTGTGTACCAGAGACGCCCACTAAATGTCGTAGAACGACTTCATCTCATAATCTACTAAACATTGAACTGTATAGGCACTATAGGTGGCGTTCAAGAAATATATGCATACTAGAATGTGCCCGCGACTTCGTCTACGCAGGATTAGGATTAGGATTACGTAGTATCGCGCATTTAAACTAAATGATGTCTATCATATCATACAGTACATATTATGTGTAACTAACGTTTATGGCAGCGCAAGCCAGAATAGCTCGCAGAAAGGTAGGTTTTTTCCTAGTTACTTGACACTTAATGTCATATTTTGGACAGCTCACACAATATCTTTATAAATATATGTTATTCTGATGTATGAGCTATATTATTGGAAAGTTCAATTAAAATCCATTCAGTAGTTTTTGCGTGAAACAGTAACAAACATCCATTCACACATACAAACTTTCACGCTGATAATATTAGTAGGATATTGGTTTCTTAATAAATTTTAACGTCATTCTAATATGTCAAAAACAGTTAAGAGTTAGTGTGAATTAGAATGTTAAGAGACAGTTTTAATACCAAAATTAAACCTCTCACATATTAGACGAAGTCTAACATTAAAAATATTTTTATGCTTGAACTAGCTGTGTTAGTGATTTAGCCCGAGTGGAATAATATAGTTATTTTGGTCATATAATTTGTTTTTGCAAACCTCCTGTTCAACTCCATAAATGTAAGCTGTTACCCACGTCTGCGTCCCGTCGTTCTCGCGAGTTAGTCTCAAAGAAGAAGATATAAACTGTCGCGGACATTTTTTTCATCATTTCAAGAGGAGTCATACCTACTTTCGTATATATTTTTTGGGTATCTTGAATCGCTTTCGCAGCGAACGTAAACTGAAACCAACAAAGATTAATAATTTTCCCCCTTTTTCTACATTTTCTGCTGCTTCTTCGCTCCTATTAGCGCAAGAATTTTTCAATTCGAACCAGCTTTATATATTCGTATAGAGTTTATCTTTCACTCTATCGAGTGGTCATTTGGATGATTGGAGTCACGCTCTCGATGATAATTCCTATTGAAGTGATAACGGCGCCACGGACGAGAGCTCCAAAGCGCTGATATCACTGAATTTCGTTATCAATGTCGCTTGTAAAGGACGTGTTTAATCACTGATCGGTAATTGCCCCCATTCGATTGGATTCTTCAAAAGATCTTGAAGCCATATTATTTGAAACTCATTATAGCGGCATAATATGTACAAAATACACGTTTACGTTATAGGATTTGTCATATTCTTAAATGAATGTCTGCGTACCTAGTTTCCCTATAAAATATACAGGATTGTTTTTTTTTTTAGTTTAATTAAAGCTAATTACATAATACATATTTTTTTACATAAATAAGCATTTATGACAAAAAAAACAAATTTACGTACTTCGCAACAATTGAGAATGCGCTATTTTTTTACAAAGTTTAGGAATATGAAAACTTAAACATTGTATGCTTGTGAATCACTTTAAATTGTTTTAAAAACATATTATATGCATTAATTTACATTTTACAGTTATACGTTACTGAGCTGGGTGAACAGCTTATAAATAAATCAATTAAGTATTTTTTTCGCGTTTTATATTTTTTATTACGAACACTTATTTCGATTCTGTGGTGTGAACAAAATATATATATTTATATTTGTAAATAAAACTTTGTATGTATTTGAAGATAGCAAAATTGTTGTGAGTACCAGAGAGAGTACTAAAGTTTCATTAGAAGTATGGGTGTTGAATGAGAACAAGATCACTTTCTCCCTCGCGCCATCAAGATTGGCATCGCCTCTACCCAGCTATTGCTTGCTTATTTATTGTTCATTGTCCCCGCCCTCCTATTTACTTAAGTGTATACAAGCGAACATTCCGTGGAATTTCATTGTTTAAAATAAACTTGGTCTGCACAAGTTGTCACTAATTTTAAATTAATTAAAAAAATTTGAACTGAATATGACTTCCATTTTAATTTAAAGAAAAATTTAGAACGTAATGGTTCAAAATTTTATTTAAAAATCAATTTTGTACACCGAATCTGCAATAGGTGCTGATTACCAAGAATATGCAATTCTCTCCCGCTTGTCCGAGTACATTAACAGTCTCGTTATGCAATAACCTGGTTTACGCCAGTGATGTGGAAGCGTAGATCAGTCTCACGCAACCGGCACCTAGCATAATGAGCCTATTTTAATGGCAGATGAGCGAGAGTTAATTGTTGTTCGGTCATTGTTCGCACGTCCGTCGTGACGTCACAGCCCATTCAGCCCCTCTCCGCCATTATTGTTCGCGACCCACTTGTCTCATTGACACGAGGGCGTCGCACACGCAGTGCCAGCCACTAGGCGCTTATTCTCGCACCCTACAATGGCTATAAGGTATTGATCTTCGTCGCTTCCACTGCGACTGGTATGCATAATTCATTCAACCTAAGAAAGGGGAAAGCATTGGCATATGATGTAGATACACGATTTTAATCGAGTAAATCTTACTAGAGTTTCGCTATTTTATTTAAAACGAAGTCAACGAAATTTACATTTTAACTATGCATTGGATTACAAATTTTTCTTTAAAGCTGAAAACTATTACATAAAAATATATTATGTATAGTACCTAGATTTGTTTGCCTTGCTGTGAACCCCCTTAACGAGTGACATCGTAGGACACACCTAGCCCACGTTAAAACTGCCTTGCCATTGAAAATATTATATGCTGCTCGGTAGCCCATTCAATTAGCTTGAAAGACCTCGCTATTATAAATAGGAGGGTGGATCAATGACACTATTTAAATATAGTACGCTAGATCACAGGAACATGACTTTAAAGATGTCAGTTCCGTCTCTTAACAGCATCATTGGTGTCGGAGGAGGCTCGATGTCATCTCGGTGCACTGGAGCAATTGGGGCACTTAGCTGCCTTTATGCTCTCTCGCGGTCTCATTGTCCACGCGCTATTGACGCTCAAATAGTCTATTCATTCATCTGATATTTCCGGTTACATCTGTACTTGACATTGGTTACATGTGGTCACGCCCCACGTTTCGTGCCTAATTGCTTTCATAGAAAAAAATTGTGATTTTTTTGTATCTCTGCCAAATTACTAACACTTGCTATACGTCTTAAACGCCGCTATGCTATTTTGGTGAGATACTAGATTTCTGGTAAGTTACATTAGAGTCCGTTGAATAGTTGTTTTTGCACTTACAAAATATTATTTTAAGCACTGTGTTACGGCGAGCTTGAAAATCAATATTCTCCGAAAAGGTTAATTAAGTATAGTAGTCCTGATGAAATATTTTACGCCAATAAGTTTGCACAATTTTAACGTGTCGAGTTCCATTATTTGGTGGTTCTACGCTTTCCAATTTCACAATTCAGTCGATTTAGTGACTATTGCTGTTGATGTCTGGTAGTAACATTTGTAAAGTCAAAAAGTACCGGCAAACAATTCGATAAGTATATCGGAAGTGCTAAGTATGCCGCGCATGAGCTGAATTCCGCCGACGAGCAAGTAGGTACCAAGCTACAAAATACACATTATTATCAGTACAGGCCTACCATTCTGTTATCGAAAAATCTCTTTGTAATCAGACCTTGCCACGACTGTATATTACCCAACCGCTGTATGGTGGTTTAAACTTTTTGAAAAATACACCTTAATTCAAAACAGCCCTTGATTCAAATATTGGAAATAGAAAGTTTTCATTTTAAATACTAACTTCCATAAATGTTTGTCATAAGCAAAACCAAATGAGTACAGGGAATAAGTACTTTCGAATTCGTTCGCGAACTTTATTAATTCGAAGCGTGTGTTTAATGACTCATTGCCATGATCTATATTTCGTTGTGCTAGTTTGTACCTGACATGCCTTTTTGAAGAACCTATTTTCAAATAACTCTAGTGAAAAAATCTTTTTGATCTTCATCACCAACAAGATTTTGACCACCTAATAAACCTTTTTTTATTATTATCTAGCATTAAGTAGTTTACATTCTTCTTCTTTATTTGATAGCTTTCCTCGTGGTATAATTTGATGTGTCTATGGGAGAAACAATAAGGCGTGATAATATACATTTGTAGCCTCATCTTTTTAACACTGGAATTTAGGAAAACACATTATAATATATTTAAATAAAATCATTCTAAAGAATGTACATTTTGTCCACATGTTATGTTAAAAAAATGTCAAAGAATAAGAAAGAAAAGTGACAAATAATATTGAGGCTGCACATTCTGGGTTTAGTTTAATGGAACGCGTCAATAGAAACAATGCTGATTGTTTTCTTGCAAAGAGGCGAAACATAAAAGTGGTCGCGATTACACCGAGGAATGCAAATAACGGTTCCGATTGTTACTTCGAGCTGATCATATGTAGGACGTGTTCTGACTGTATACGATGATAATCGACATCACTATGTTTAGTTGGATATTACTTGTTCGGTGGTCCTTGTCGAAACCTTTCTGTTAGAAGCTATGTCATTTACAACACATTGGTGTTTATATTTTTAGATAGACAGTTGGTCTGGTCACTAGTGATTCTTCCTATCTTCGTGTTGATTATTGATATGTAATACCTCTGGTATCTTAATTTGAAAAAAGTCCCGTGTTAAATGATTGTGAAGCACAATGTGTTTTTTTCTATTAGTTCATTGCGACAATGTATGTGAATTTTCTTTTTATGTGTTTTTTTGTCTATTTTAAAAATTGCACCAGCACATAATGGCTTTCGTAATAAAGCGAAAAGAACGCTGATAAACTAATAATAGATAAAAATAATAACCTAATAATAAACAGATACAATTTAAATTATAAAGGCTTATTAAATACATAAACTACATATCTATATATGTTCACAAGATTTTGGACAAAGCAATATTTATCGCTGTAAACTACGTGAAATAAGTGCCGATTGTATGGCGTAGTGGTTCTTGCGTTGTGTTGCAGTAGCGAAGTAAATTCCTAACGTAACCGGTCTCGTAATGAACGTGCTTCTAGATCGGCTCAATTGCTTTACGCGTTCGCTTCCTGCTCGCGGCGCGTGTCCGGTCTACGATGTTTATTATTTCTTACGTGCACTTCAAATATTTACTGAAGCAAAAGTAATATTTTGAATAATGAAGCGGTAACCCTGAACGCGAGTTTACTTTCGCGAATATTTTCACTAGACGCGTGTTCTGCATAGTAACAACCCTTTTCTAATGCAGTCGCTTGTTAATTGCACACTGTGCTTTTACTTTTATTATTCTCTTTCTAATACGAATAATTATTCATTGTATGCCCACTTTATGTTCGTTAATAAAACGAATGCATACCTTTTAATTTACTCTATCATTAAATCGATAGGACGAATGGAAATCCTTAAAAAGTCCGTTTAATTTTAGTTTTTTGGGTTATATTCACCTTTTAATCCACCTTAAATGATTAAAGTTAGGCCAATGTTGGCTCAAGCTTTTATTATTGATGGTACATTATGTTATGTTAATGAATTAGGTACAGTTGAATATGCAGGTTTTCACACTTTCTTATATGCAATATAGGTCCTAATCTTAAAGCTTAGATTGAGGAACCTATTTGTGTTTATGCCATTTGCTGGTCGAGTGCGGGGTTGTGGGTGGCGGACGCGTTTCCTCCTTAACGAGCTCATCTACATCCTGCGAGATGCAGCCTCGACCTTCACTCTTAACCATCCTTCACAATTGTCCTGTCTCCGCTCTGTCGTCTCTGTTGCACAATTACGTACAAAAAAAAACATTAATCTTGTGGGTTTCCAAAGGTCGAATCGCTAAATGGAAATATGTCTTTATTAGGTGAATTTAAGCCGGCGGCACGTATTTGCCTGAATAATCTAGGTACGGAGTAAAACAAACAGTGTTGCAGTTTTAATATCTTCGACTAATACTAAATAAACATACGTTTTGTTGAATTTGGTTAATATAATTTCAAACATTTAAACGAAGCACTTTCACAAAAACAAACACGCGATACTTTATAGTTTTGTTAGTGGCATTCTGGCCACAACAATAGCGTAATAGATAGTTCGGAAGAATAATTGCCTATACTGGCAGGTAGGAGGTGTAATAACATATATCTAACAGCATCCACGCCCTAGATTTGGTGCGGTCTCATAGACGTTTATTTACGTAACTTGACTTGTTCAAACTGGTTCAGTTCTAAAATCTAACTTTAGACCTAAATCGATACAACCTATCCATCGTTCACTGTGGGCACCTGAAATCCTTAACATGTACAAGAAATACAATTTTATTTTTAATGAGGAAATTTCTTAGTAAGTCTGAGGTAAGTGGATACAGTGATACGAGTTATAATTATGTTGCAAGTTTTCCGTGAACGTTACGTCCACTCAAGTGCCTCTCTAATATGATAAATATTCCTATGAATCATTGCCTCCCGTTGCTACCTGATGTTATACAATAAAACATATACTACTCACATGTTACAACATCTTGATAATTAAAAAGTAAAAAACAACAAAGGACCTTTTCCTTCAAACACGTCTGAGAAATAACTAATTTCTTTTTTGTTTACTTGCGATTGGCTTTTCTTATTTTGTAAAATTAAGGAACTAAGTAAGACTTTAATTATTTTATAGTCAAATTGTTGCGTTAAATATATAGTAGGTACTTATAGGTTTTATCGACGATCTTGTACTAAAATGGTAAACTATATGTTGACCTATTTTATTAATGAAATAGCAATTAATTATTTAACTATTTCTAATGATAGTGGTCAAACGGTGAATGATTCTAAATTACGTCTCATCAATTAATCGCGTTATGTATTATTTAACTATCTATTTCTTATTAAGCTGGTTTTGCTTTATGTGTTTGTTATATATATATTTGGGAATTCTGAAGAATTATCTTCTTTCGTATTGTAAGTGTTTATTTCATGGGTTGCGTGTGGGAAGTACGCATGTTTGCAACGTATTAATTGTTTAATTCTAGTGCAGAAGGCATATAGAGCGTGTCTTTCATTGAGCAATATCGATAGTGAAGGGAGAAGAACTATTATTGTTTCTTTAGGTTGGTCATTCAACTCATCGTTAGAAGCTTAGTCTTGAAACTTTCTTATATTAAATCTATTATAAATATAGATGTGTCAGCTGATTGTGACGTTTATCGCCGCTGTAATTAATTAAAGTAACTTAATTAACACAGATCTTAGTATTGGAGTCGTGTACGGTGCGGGTTCGCTCGTTGTCGCTCCTACAAGGCTGACAATCATCTGAAGCTATCGGTTTTCATCTAATAGCCATTAATTGCCTTCTTATTGTGCATCTCGAATGTCTTGTCTCTAAGTTTTGAATATCTGTAAAAAAGACTACAAAAAGTGTCGTCCAGTTCACGAGACCGCCGACAGCGTGACGGAAGCCTTCGTTTTTGCGCCTTCCGGACCTACTGACCCAAATTACTCACAATTGATGATGATCTCTCGTTTTTCCTGCAACTTGGCGTCATTATTGGTAAAACTCTAGTTTGAAGAAATCGGGCGCAGCCGAACGCACACCGTAGTCACCTTGCGCGATAAGCGAGACATTGTTATCACTGCTATGTCGACTCGTCTCACCTTCTCAAGCGGGAATATATATACATATCGTAAATTATGTAGATTATTTAACACTTTTAAAGGTATAAGATACAAAATTGTATAATTGTGTTGTACCTTTCTCTTAGTATCTATATATTTACCTTTTTTGTTAGGTGTACGCTGTTCTTATGTTATAAACCAACCTCTGTTAAATAAACATCGTTTACATTTTCCATACGTGTAAGAATTCAATTGGGTTACATAGATAAAACCGCGCATGCGCATCATACGTTATGGGCATTTAATTTTCGAATGTATCAATTCCAAGAATTTTAATAAAATTTATTTGCCTATTTAATGTTCTACCTCTTTTTTGGAATTCCTAATCCCATATGACTTTTTTATAAAAGATGAAGAACCATAAAGAGGTGCACAGAAAGTGCTATTGTTACAACACAATCTTGCTCTAAAAACAGTTGCGAAATATAGATTGTAACGACGATTTCTCGGTATATTTCAGGTGGCGCATTCGAAGGCGTGGAGGATCAGGTATCGCCGTTCGGATATGGGCGCGGGGAAGGCGTGGATGCCGGTCACGGTGATCCCGAGTGGATTTGCAGCAAGGAGAAGCCGCGTTACGACCAGATTTTCCACTCGCTGAATCCCATCGACGGCAAAGTCACCGGCGCCGGTACATCTAAAGATCTCGCACAAGCGCTGCTCGAAACGACACACACTTGCTCACAACTCACACACTTCTGTTGTACACTGTACACGCACGGCGTTGACTTTACCCGCGAGGCGGACACGCTGTCACTCGCGGCGCGCAATTGCTCCCTTGTTGCCCACTTGTTATCTAACGAGGCCACCACTGACGACGGTCTGTCCTGTGGTGTCTCCGTCCACAGCATGCCCGAAACTGTCCGCTCGGAGAGTCCCCTCTTCTACCCTGAACCTCCTTCTGATCCCGTCAAAAGCGATTCAGAGGCCGGCCCAACTTCTCCCACTACTAAAACATCGGGCGTAATTAATTCTTTTTGGTTATCGATAAAAACTTTTAACCTTCTCATTCTGTGCTTTGTGACAACTATCATTGTTGTTGACCTGTTGTTCGTTAGTCTCAATTATATTTTTTCTGACAAACTGTATTTAGAGTTTTCGGTGAAAAAATTACCGGAAAGCGCTTACGAGTGGGCGAAAGACCTCATCCTCGGCCCCGAGACGGAAACAGTTCGAATACATTCATTGTTACAACTTTTCTACAGACACACCGTCGTCAGTGTTCTCAAATATTTTCTTCATCTGCTAACTTAGTCGACGCTGTCACCGGCGATTAACCGTACTCACCTCCACTAGGGTTATTTTTAAAACTGCAGAAAATATACATTAAAATAATATTTGCAAGTTAGCTTTAAAAATAATCCTACATGCTTTCGCTTTACGTATCACGGGGGCGTAAGAGGTACGGAGCCCTTCAGCTCTTGAGCGTGTGTTCCTTGTCCAACAGCTGCCAAAACGGAGATGGTCAAGTCGAAGCTGCCAAACTCTGTGCTCGGCAAAATCTGGAAGCTGGCGGACATCGACAAGGACGGATTCCTAGACGAAGAGGAATTCGCGCTGGCCATGCATCTTATTCACGTCAAAATCGACGGACACGACCTGCCCTCGGAGCTGCCGCCGCACCTCGTCCCGCCCTCCAAGCGGAACTAATTGCACGATCCCACTCATTCTTAGGTCTTAAGTGCAAGGTACTTCCGCGAATTTTATCGGCACAATCGTCAAAAACCTATTCAGGTATAAAATCTTGCTCAGATTGCTTGAGCTAAATGATCAGCTTGAAGTAGATTTGATGCATAATGATATAGTTTCACTCAAACTATTTGTAACGGTGCAAATATCTTTTATATTTTATTTACGTTAAAAATACATATGGTAACCTTGCAATAATTTAAGTATATATATTTTTTAATTTTACAAAACATTGAGAGAATATTTCGCTGAGGTGTTTATTCTTTAACAAATTATTTAATTAATTAATCTTAATTATCCTGTTCTTAATTTATTCAGTCATAAATTGATGCTTCGGTGCTTTGGAATCATATCATCTTATCGATTTCTACTGTCAATATCGTTTTTTAAGTTCCTATTGTTGCTAATGTTCTTTGTGACTTGAGCAGATATTTTTGTCAAAAAAATCTTATTAATCTTACCAATTTTGTACTTATTACAACTCATTTAACACTAGCATTTATTCAATAGTGTGGATGCAGTGCCTTCTCTTGGAAGCTTTTAATATTGATTCGTCCTATCGATATTGCTGTACGAGGACTCAGGATGTTATGTAAATACGAAATTTTGTATGATTTTGTTTTCGAAGGAGCTCACGTCACTGCGCCGGTGCGCGGAACGAGACGCGATGTATTTTTACATTTTGCTACTGTGTGTACATAAATATTACTGTTAATGTATTTATCATAAATTATACACAGAGTGTAAGAAATAAGTAAAAAAGTATTAAATATTGTTGTTTTCATTTATATTGTTTCTGTTTAGAATAGAACTTTAAGCACAAACGCTTAATAAGCAGCCTCCTTGGGCTTTTGTTGTATTTCTAAATGAAATATAAAGTCACAGCACAAATTAATTATAATAATTTAACAATCTAAGAGGTTATCAAATTAAGCAATATGGAGTCTGTAACTACTTCTCCATTTTATCACTTTATAAAGTAGATAGTGGAGACCCTCCTCGGCTCCACACGATATACTGGTACAGATGATTTATCTTATATATCGAATATAGAATATCTTTATAAACAAGGTTAAATAGGTACTAGCAATTCTCCGAGACACATGTTCGCATTTCGAGGTCCCTTGTTCCCCGTTATCCTCAGTCGGGTTGAGCATCTCTTCAGCTCCATAACCTCCCACATGTGAGCCTAGCCGAGCCCGATGACCCCTCAAGGCACCATTGCTCTAGCCTCAAACAGGGCAAACACTCTCCAAAATAGTGGAGGCTCCGGGTCAGCTTATGGTATATGCATTAATACACGTAAAACTAAGCTATAGGCACACGCCGCTCCTCAATGTCCCTACAGTTCAAATCTGTAATATCTTTGGAAATACCAATTGAAATTACAAGTTGTAAAGTTCTATTTTGCTAAAATCTTGTTGTGCTTAAACAATGATTCTTTTTTTTTCAATAAATATAAGGATAAAAATGGTTAACTTGTGTATATAAGTGCAAAGAATTGAGTTAATTTGAGACATCATAATATAGGCAACCTCTTTATGTATATGTTTTTCTAAAATATTATATGTACATGTGTTATACATATAAATCTCCATAAATCATCCTATTTATTAAAAAATCACTGCAGAATTAATTGTGTAGTTTAACATAGGTCAAAATAGACAGTGACAGCTACTTATTTTTATACAATGATTTGTAACTATAAAAAATAAAAAAAAAGTCTTTTGTATTCCAAAACAGAAAATATTTATATAATTTTAATTTAAACCAATACCTTACTTATTTAATATCTAATTTTTGGAAACAATGTTCAAGGGCAATATTATATGCATTTTAAACTTCAAATATTACATTTTGTCTAATGATATATTATTTATAAAAAGCAAAGTCTTTTCCGTATGTTATGCACCAAAAAATGAATTTTAAAATATAACTGAGCACTCATTAATAGTTCTCATTTCCATAACTGAAATATATAATTGAAGATATTAAATAAACCTGTTATTGTGAAGGAGGATTTCCACCACCTCCTTGTGGAGGACGCATTTGCCTCCTCAATTGCTCAACTAGTTCAGGATTTACAGCCTGCATTTGCTGTGCCAATGCTTGTCCTGCTTCCAGGAGGGCATTTACATTAGTGCCTCCAGCCGCCGCTGGAGCACCTGTGTTTGTATTCATAAGCCCTGATATTAGGTTTTGC
Organism: Leptosia nina; assembly: GCA_963661955.1. NCBI lineage: Eukaryota > Metazoa > Arthropoda > Insecta > Lepidoptera > Pieridae > Leptosia > Leptosia nina. The sequence continues at coordinate 5,957,046 of CAVLEF010000007.1, forward strand.
ATATTTGGATCTGACAACATCTCTGTTGCCATATTAAGTAATGCTGGATTTTGCAAGAGGCCTCCGAGGTCCATAGAGGGCCTGCCGCCGCGTTGTGCGACCTTTTCTTCGGCGAGTCGCAGGTTCTCTTTATATGACTCGTTGTCTGGTTCGAGCTGAACAGCTCGGGCAAAGGCAGCACGTGCTTCGACGTCTCTATCAAGCGCAGTTAAAGCTAATCCAAGACGGCCGTGTGCTTTGCCGTAATTGGGCTGTAGCGCTAGCGCCGCCATGCAGTCAGCCACTGCGCCTTCATGCTCACCCAACTTGAAGTGAGCGGCTGCTCTATTACAAAAGTATACCGAATTCCGTGGATCCAATTCGATAGCTCGACTGTACTTTTCCAGCGCCTCACGGAACTGCTCCTTCTTCATACACTCGTTGCCATCGTTCTTTAATTTCTCCGCCTCAGCGCGCTGTTCGGCGGCGCCGGCAGTCTGTTGCCTCACTAGTTGCAAGAGGTCGACCCCCTTCGTCAGTTCATCGGTCGAGAGCTCGTACGCCGTCTCAATGCACTGAACGGCGACTTCTACGCTTTCCCGGTACTCCGCATTGAGTGCGTCACCGTCTAGTTGTTGTTTTAAAAAGTTTACTATACCTGCGGCTACCGCTTTTACCTCGGACATGTTAAACTGGGTTATATTTACGGCTTATAACTTTTAAAAGAAAACTAATTAACCGATTAAAATAATTAATCTACTCGCTTGTCACCACAATTTCCACATTGACAAGTGAATCATGAATGACTATTGACATTAGGTCAATCAGAATGTCACCATTTGTCACAAACGTCGACAGACTATATATATCGTGATGAAGTGGTATAATATTCAGTTCGATTATTCTATTTTCCATTTCATGGAATTTAAAATTGAGACTAGTAATATATTGATAATATTATTTCTGCACCTTTTGCTGATCTTTTAATTCACTACTATATGGTTATTAATTTGTAAAATAATTTACTTTACAGACATCTTTACTTTTAAACAGGAGGAAATAATGCAATTAAAACTTAAGTTGTTACTTGAAATACAATTCCATAACAAGAATCAAAAGGCAAGTTTATTAGTCAAATATATATATTATAAATCATTTTCAAATAAGTTTAACTAATATATCGCGTTTTAAAACGCTAAAGTGTTTTATTTAAATGTGTACTACTCGCGTAAACTATAGGCAGTACTTAAATATATATATTCTTAACTGGTTAAAATAAAAATATTAATTTTAGTATTCAATGCATATATAACAAAGTAATAAATCACTTAAAATAGGCTTGTTGACAAATCACTAGAGACAGTGGTCCACACACCTAGACGCTTGCATGTGAGTTAGCAAATTTTATACCTAGCTTTTTATATGATTTGCATAATCATCAAGATAAGAAAAAGAATTTACAAGATTAATTTCTTAGTACTTATACTTATTACGCATGCTTAGGTAGTTATAATTCAGCAGACTACAATAAAAAAACCTATTAAGGGCAGTGATGATGGTGGTCAGGCGGTGTGTTGTGCAGGAGACAGGCCCAATCACGCAGTCGGGGCTCACGTAGATACTGGTCTCGAGGGGCAGCTCGCACTCCCCAGTCAGCCGCACCACAAAGCGCGCCCCCTACCCACGCACACACATTGTCCTCACAGGGGGAAGAGTGAAACTTGAACTTTGCTACGTGGAGAGAATCCTTGTAGGGATCCTGCGAGACCAGATGACGCAACTCGCACGCAAGCCTCGCCTTCAGGCCAGGCAGGGCGGCACCTCCGCCTGTGACCAGCACGTTCTCAGCAAGCGCGCGTCTCGTGTCTATCGGGCACGAACGGATACAGCGAAGAACCGCGTCTGGCAGTGAGGCTTGCTCTCTGTCGCGATCGAAGAGCGGTTCCGCGGCGAGGGCACGTGCTCGCCCTGACACCGTAAGCGCGCCGCTCGCCCTCGGATATTGCACGCTTCGCACGGAACTGCACTGCCCACCCAGCTGCGCCACTAGTTGACGTCCAGGTACGAAACATGTGCGAACTGCTCAAAAAGAGATAGTATGTAAGATTCAGGTTACCATTATAAGTTAAACCCCAAATTTTAGATGTTATATGGCAGAAGTATTCCACCCACCATCAAGTGAACCATGCTTGTCTGTCTAGCGGGTAAAGTAGATATTAAGAGAATAAAACTCACCTTTGATATCCTCTATGACAGAGGGCTCAAGATTGAGCTGGGCGTTGTTGTCTTCATCCAGCATCCGCGCAAGATTGTCATGCAGCGTCTGCGCTCCAAGGGGCTCGCTCTGTATTGCATGAACTACAGGGACTCCATGCACCACTATAGATTAAACATTAAATACATAATTAAACTTTGTTGAGTCTGATTGATTCATTGCCACAAATTTGGAATCTGTGTACAAATAAGTACCTGCGACAACTTCAGCCTCCTTGGCTCCAATATTAACGACTAGCACTATTGGTGTGCCAAGAGTGGCTGCGCAGGCCCGAGCGCTGTCCCACCAGGTCACACCTGAGACCTGGAACAATGATTCTTGATCAGAGAAATAAAACCTCATTGTTTATGTACAATTGTTACTCATTGTTTAGGTTAATTGTTGTACAGGACAATTGTTTTTTAAATTTTATTAATGTAAACCATTGTGGTATTTGTAAATAATATGTAGGTTTTATATAAGTTATATAAATAAATTATACTATATAGTATTACTTCATTGTTGTAGATGTTTGAGAAATTATTATTTCTGTGTGTGGAAGTAAATCCTATATATTATTGACTACTGTGACTTGTTTTATGTTACTTTTGTTGACAATTCTAATTGTTATTTACGAGTCTTATAAGAATTAAATATTTATGACAAATGATACTTCTAAGCTTACTTAATAAATTTTTTTTAATGCTTTGACAGTCCTGTGTCAAACTAATCAAATAGAGACTAAATACAGTTTACTAGCTATCTTGTTAATTTATTTATAAAGCACTCCTAATCTAAAATCTAAACAAGTTATTAATTAATCTTGAAATAAATTACCTCATAATGCATGAAGAGCACTTTAGCAAGTGTCTCTCGAAATTGTGTAGTAGTCAGCAATGATTCCACCACCACCACTTTCCGCTCTTTAGGATTTACTAAGACATGTCTGAAACATTAAAGCCAATTATGTCAAATTTCATAAATACATTTTAAAATAATTTAGTAGTACTCTATTCTAAAGGTTCAATGAGCATTAGGCAGGTTTTTTATGGTTTGCGCTAATTTAAGCATAATTATAGAAACTATATAAAGTTTGAAGCAAGTCAAAAGACAAATATTAAGTAAATATGTCCTAGTTTCTTGTAATAATTTATATAAATAATTGGTTTTGTATTACGAACCGAAAGTAAAGTAAATGTAACATCTGCACGAGGTTTTCATAGAGCTCTTCCGTAGAGTTGTAATGGTGTACGCGCTTGTAACGCCTGTCTTTGGTGCACCAGAACTGTGATGGAATAATACATCGCGGAGCAGCCTCGCCAGTAAAACCAAATCTGAAAAGCTCTTCAACTTTAAATCACATACTATTTAACTTACAGTTTTATCATTAAAACTTGCAATAATAATAAAACAACTTATATCGAAAGTACCCACTTCGTGTAATCGGTACCCAAATCCAGAACAACAGCTTGCTTCTCTTGAATTAACGCGATACCCTCGTATAGTGTCATTCTTAAGGATAAATTTTACGCATATCAATAAATTAACAAGTAATCTTTCGAGCAAAAATTTCAAATAAATAAGACAATGTTTAGTCGAGTCTCCAAAACGACTTAGTCAAGTGTCAACTATTTCTCTCAAAGTACACAGTTCAGAGTACTGTGTCAATTGTCAAGTATTTCACCATAGACTATAGTATAAAAAATGAAAATGCTTAAATTACGCACTAAGTATATGCTTCTAGCCACACTGAACTTACTGCTACCGCATAACAGGTGCGGATAAAAAATATATTATTACATACCATACTGCTATTTGCTCTTGAAGCTGCCTGGAAACTAATCGTTCTGGTGATATTAGGCTGTCACTAGCATCGCTTGTATTATTTGTAATTAAATATTATAACGGCTAATAAATGCTTTATTAAATAATTTATTCAATGCCGCGATGCTACTTACTTTTACAGCCAATTAAGGTTTCTAATAAATTACCATTACGATGAACCCTCGGTCATATGTCTTTATTTTGGCTATTAGTAGTAATAATTAATAATCTGTTTGTGTAATCATTTTATATTATTATTCTTTAATTATTGCCAACCGGTGAAAATAACACACTTGTAGACAAGTATTAGACAGCAGTAATCAAAATACATAATCAAAAATTTCAAGTGACTATGTCTATATAATAAACTATACTCATTTTGATTTTTTACTGGTTTATATTTATCATATATTAAAGCTAAAAGCAGATGGGATGTTTCTGACGGATGCTTATTAGAAGTTGTTCGATTAAAAAAACAATACGCGTTGCGTAATTGGACGGTCAAATAATGAATGTTCTTCAAAAGGCGCTGCTCGGCTCGAAAAGACTTTGTATAATTAGGAAAAACATACACAGGCCGCGAGTGGCTCGTTCGCGACATCTAGGCTCCGACGAAATCCGTGCCTTTGACCTGCGCAGACCTACCACAAGACGCTGCTGCACCAGGGTAGCCAACAGGAAGTGCTACGTCGGATGTATGGCTAAACTTATCGATTCATTTCTCATGAACTATTCTTAAATACAATAAGTGCTTTTTAATATGCTGTTTATCATATATTAATTGTTGTATGTAATCTTATAGAACCGAGTAAAACACAGTACTTCGTAACTATTAATTTATTTTACAAAAATTTCCGCTATAATACATATTTACAAAGGTAAAAACGAAATGTAGAGTGTCATATCACTCGTCGGACATAACATAAGAAGCTTGAGCAAGACGGCGCGGCCGTCCCCTACTTACGTACTAGTTCCTACATTAAGTTAAGTTAAATCTAGGCGAGAGCCGTGGCACCGCTAGGCTGCTCACGGAAGGCTCCAGGGAAGAAAGCAGGCGCGATCATTCCAATTAATTGCGCTTTGATATTAAATTAATAAAATTTCCTCTTTATGAGATTGAATGAATAGGTTTACACCGAAGCGCCCTTATTTCGGACTTCATCTTATTGCCTTAATGGATAATATGATCAACGTGGAAAATGTCGATATTGTGAAAATTGTTATAGTGAACAATGTATCTAAAAGTAATAATTTAGTAAATGTGCTATGGATATATGAATATTATTGTCGGTATATTCGGTTTAAACCTATCACAGTTATCTAATAAAGTGCATTCATTTCGCTGCAGGCCTGATTCACACAACATTTTACGGCATAATTAAATGCTCACAGCGTGCCGCATTAGGTAACCGTGCTCTCTTACACTCGGCAATTGATAATCTGTAGCAATTTCGGTCGCTTCCCTATTATTCTATATACTGTGTCGTGTCGTATCTCGCTTTCCATAAATTATATAAATATCTAGAACCGGTTGCGAGTGCGACCCGAATAGAACTTATTCGTTGTGCAATACGATAATAAGCAAGCTAACCGCACACCCACGTACATAATTATAACTTAAACAGCATAAAGCGCAACGCACACACGAGTCCTATTCGGTAGCGCAGAGATGAGGAGGACGTCTCGCGGTCGGTCGGGCCTGGCGCTTCGCCCGCGGCGGGCCGATCTCCGAAGTGTCGTCTAAGGGAGATCGGGTCGCCCCCGGAGCCTTTGAATTGTTCTAAGAGCGTCAAATTAGATGATGGAAGTGATCAGTCGCGCCTTGAAGTTGACTATCCTCTCAGAAGTCTGCGCGATGCGGAGGATCAAGTCCTGGATGAGGTTCGCAATACCCCTGTTGGCGATGATGAACAGCCTCGTGATGGGGCCGGGCACGCCTTCCGTCAGGTTGTCGCCTTTGGAACCCTCTTCGCCCTCACCCGCTTCGGCCCCCCCACTGGATGCGCCGGATGACGATCCAGCCACCAACTGTAACATTGTATGTTCAGAGCGTTAGCTTTGGTAACCAGACGGATGAGAACATTAATATTAGTAAGGAAATAATAAAGAGTTAGTAGAAACAACGATGCAGCTAACTACAAACAGCAACCGACGTACCGACTGGCCTCTGCGTATCTACGTTTCACTAGAATTGTGCTAAAAACCCGAAATGGAATCCATATTCAATCCACAAAATAGTTTAAAAGCGGACGTCCATTACGAGTTCTACGGTCTACTTTCTGTCTACGTGCGTTCGTCTTAATGTACAGCCGTATGTGGAAAATGTACTTGTGGGTCGTTAGGGTCGAGCGTAGCGGAATGCGAAGCTGTGAGGCCCAGGTTGAGCGAATCGGTCCCCGCGAAGAGCCGGAACGCCGAACCAGCCGCGCGGGCCACCATTTCTGCAGGACGCTGTAACATGGCCTCGGGATTCGAACACACTCACACACACATGGCTCGCATACTCACACCGACATCTCCCTCGTTTGACGACGAAGAACCGGCTAACAAGAGCAAATTAGACCGGAGCGATCTCAGTGACGTTGAGATCCGTACGTCTAAATTCATAAATCTCAGAGTTTACTTCAAATGCTAAGATAACTTAAGATGTTGCCCATGACACAGTGAAAGAAGAGACAAGACAGAGAAGATATAAGGAAAGATGTACGTACTCGTACGACGTCAAACAAGAAGTTGCCGGAACCACCTCCAGATGAAGAGCCAGCACCGAAACTCAAGAACCTGCAAATATAAAATATATTCACTCGTATAAACCTTCATAGCAATTCGATTTATTATAAAAATATTTTCTCATTATTCTAGTTGGAATAATAAATCAAGGTTCTTTAAACCGGAATATTACTCATCGAAGGTTGCGATTTTCCTTTCGCAATATTAAGACTGAATATTTAGTTCGTTGCATATTTTGTGAAAAAGCAATGTTGATTCTTATGCAAATTAAACGTACAATGAGCTTAATGCGAATTGCGAATCAATGTGAATGTATTGTTCCCTTGTAATTGGTAATTATCGCGAGAAGTCATAAGAAAATGGAGCGATACTGTGCGAAACAGCCGCATAGCAAAAAGGTTGCCTTTCGCTCTGCGGACTGTTGCGCCAATATCTTACCTCTTATTCCTGTTTTCCTCGGTGTCGTCGGCGTCATCTAGAGTGATTTCGTCGATGGAGGCCGAGTTGGTCTGCGCAGCGGCCTGTTGGTCGTCGGAGGACGGAGCGGCGTTTTCACCGAATGCAACGCGGACCTCTGCTTGCTGCGACTCAGCACCTGACAGCAGCTGGTTGTCCTCAGCGATCGAGTTCTGAAAGGGAAACGAAGATCAGCGAGGGTAGAGGTGCGACGGCGGTGAAGGTTAGCGATGGGTGATGGATGGTTGCGGTCTGCGCGCGCACTGCCGTCTCAGGGCAGGCTGTCAGGTGAGCGATGTGCGCGCATACCGGCGCCGGCGGAGTCCCAAAGAACAGCGCGCGACGGCGGCGGGAGGACGCGGGTCGCGGGGTGGTCTGCTCGTCCTCGTCTTCGTCCTCGTCGCTGTCATCGATCTCGACGGTCCCTCCGCCGCCGTTCATCTTCCCGTCGTTGCGGTTGCCTAGGAAGGCGCGCAGGAAGATAGGGCCGAACGTCTTCAGAACGGCACTCGTGATCTGTTGCACCGTCTGTTCCACTACCTACAACATACACAGCGCTACTCTCTCGCATTACCCGCCTTCTCAATACTTAAATGGAAATCCCGCTTCATCCAGGTCGCTCCGGCTAGTTGATTCCTGCTTAAAATGGTGTCTCATTATAGATATACTAAGTATTTTCAAGTAGGAGAAGAGCCCGGCTCTAGTATACCTGTGTCAGTTGTGGGAACAGCTGTCGCAGGATGCCAATAGTTCGCTTGTTGCGCTCACTGAGCTCGGAGCCAGGCGCGCCAAGGTTCAGCGTCGTCAGTGTCTCCTGTAATAACACAATTACACATTGGCGAATGGCGTCTTCTGAACAACACTAATCGTTCTATAATTACATACTCGCCTGAGATATCTATTAGAAGAACACTATTAAAATAATTGTGAGTAATTTTATGTAAAGAATTATTTGTACGGATAATTGTGACACGAGATGCGTAAGGCCAAGGATGTGAACTCTGAAGGTGCAGGCGGTAAGAGGAATGCTGACGTATGGGAATTTCGCATATTTAAACGGTTTTGAGTTTTGACACGCCATTTGCACGTTTCCCCGACGCGGGAGCATTTACGACACCGTTATTATACACTCGCTCGGAGTCGGTTAGGAGCATAAATATGCGCTTATGTAACTGTTGCATCACAGCGATCGGTGCACGTTGTCGGAAATATACGAGCTCCGAGCTGCGAAACTTCACTGACATTCGATTGTGCTATTTCTTTGAATATTTCGACACGTATATGGGTCAATGTGATAACAATGCAACAATGCCGGGCTCTGGGAATGATCGGCATCGATGTCGATATGCATAGAGAACTATATTACAAATCGGTTCTAATGATATAAAATTTTTTGTTAATGAATTTCAGCGGCATTAATTGTGTGTATGTGGAACCATTAAAAATCGCTGCATCTAGATTAACAGCCAAAACTGAGCGGTGACCGAGTGCTCTCTATATAGATAACCTTCCTTGTATATCCTATATGCGTATATGTAGATATTTGTGTGACATATATGAGTTTTAAATGTGTTGAAAGCGAAGGTATGCGGCAGTAATGAGCTAAAGACTAAAAACATTAGAAGCAACTATTGAAAACGAACCATCCTACTTGTGGGAGTGCAGCGAACAGTTCCAAAAGTTGAACAATGTTAGATATTAATTATTCATATGGCAAAGAGTAATCATCTTTCATTTTAGTATTATATAAATATATATAATAGACTAAAATCGAAATTGTATATAAACAATCGTACTCCAAGTTTTATTTAAATCGTGTAAATTCTTACGAGTAAATATCTCTAAACCTTACTTGTGCGCTTGCGGCGGGCGCGATTATCTCGATGATCTCAGGTTGCGAGTCCAGCGCTGGGTCAGGGCTCGCGGCAGGTTGAGGGTTTGCAGCCGGGAGCGGCTCGGGCGCAGGCGCCGCGCTCACTAGCGCCACCACAGCCAGAACGTACACTATGCTCTTCATAGTGCTGCTATGTGTACTCTCGTCTTAGCTCTTTCTCCGTCAAATCTGTAACGAGCGAACAATTAATTAATTGAATATGCTTCGTTCAGAAGCAGTAAAGGTCCGAGTGTGGCAAGCGGTCGGTTGCCGCGCGACTTTGAACTCGTTTCAAATGGAAAGTGCCGAACGGCCTTCGCGTTTTTCTACAATTATTTTTATATTCGGCTGTAATTTTTTTACCGTACATGTTTATATGGTACACCTCGAATATTACGAAATGCCGAGGTCGGTTCCTTGTCTCACTCCTTCGACACAGCCGAGTACCTAATTCGATTAAAATTATTATTCCATTCGACTTAAATCGTTATTTTTACTTCACCTTCCGGCTTCTAACGTCTAATGAATATTCATTGCAATGGGTCTCTAAAAACCACAAATAGTTAAATCGGACCAATTCAATTGTAAATGTACTTCTTATTTGACGTTCAAGTCGACATTCAATACAAATCTGTTAAGATTTAAAATAATAAATTTTATACTATATCTTATTACTATGATTACTGTACATTACTACATTTTAGATAGTTCATAAGTTTTCGTATTCATAAAACAAAGTGGTGTTTATAATGAATAAGGTTAAATAAATAAATAAATTTATTCACCGCACTGGTAAAACGTATGTTTCTTTAGATAAATAAAGTCTAACAAACACTAGCTGCCTCTTAGAGCTTGAAGTGAAGATTAAACAGCCGTTAAGTACCCTGTAATATTTAGCATGTTCTGAATTGAGTGGTTGTTGTGACCCTCTCACGAAAAGCTTCCGTAAGCTAAGGTCACGCCGTCTTGCGTGGCCCTTGACATCAGCATATGTACAACGGTACTTGATAGGGAACGGTTACTGCAAGTGGATGACCGCGTGTAGACTCGCTACGACCTCTACGGTCCTTGTAGCAGATTATGTAACGGGTTCTACGTTACGTTATCTATACTACTTTATGAAGCTGAAGAGTTTGATTGTTTGAACGTGATAATCCCTGTAACTAATGGTTCGAATTGAAAAAAATATTTTTTGTTAGAGCTTTTATTGAGGAAGGCTAAATGGCTATAAAATATCGCACTGCAACTAATAGGAGAAGAGAAACAGCGGGAAATGTGGAAAAAAACGGGGAAAATTTGTCCATCGTTGTGGGTTTCCAGTGCATATGCTGCGAAAATGGTCAATAAATCCAAAAAAAAATGGAATCTAAGAATGATTTCTCTTTTAAGGATCTGAAAAAATTGCCGCGAAAGAATATGTCTACATTTTAAGATCAACTTACAAGAACAGCTTAATGAAAGACAAACCAACAGAAAAGACGCAGCTAGTATACAATCATGTCATTATTATTTATTGGCAAAATAAAATCGTCTTATAATATTTACAGAAGTTACAACAACGGGTTAATGCAACGAGCGGTTTTCTCCCTCTCACTTACTGGTAACAATTACTAATTTCAAATCGAATACAATATAAAATATCGGTTGTGAAGAAATGCACTCATTTCGTCTGTCGATTGGGCTGCACAGCTAAGGTCGCATTTTAAATTAACACTTATCTAATGTTTGTGGAGGGAGCTTGCGACACGCGATTGCTCAACGTCTTAAAAATGCTAATAAATTATGTTATTTCGAATGATTCGGATCTTCCATCTTTTTAGTTGTTTAGGTATCAAATGACATCGCAGATAAGAGGAACCATAGACTATCTACTATTATATTTACATTGTTGTTCACGCTATTTACCTAGAATTTATAGGTATAATTAGTAAAGATTTCCATTAGAAGTATTCTTAATTACGCTGAGAATTGCTCTGTAAAACGTAAATAGTAAGTCTTATGTAAAAACCTCCGATGGAAGTGTACACGACCATCTCACGAACTAACGGGAAGTCAGCTTTATATAATAATTGTCTGCCTAATTACTATAAATTATATTATGCTAATCTCCAATGTTTATACTTTAATATTATATAAGTCAAATAAATTGCTAGGAAACGGCACACGACTAGCGCGCTACCTGCTTCGCTACGGGCCACTTTTAAATATTATCTCAGTTTTATTTGCGTAAAGAGTTAACAGCGATATGAGATAAGGCAACAGCCCAATCGCCTTGAATCGACCTGGAAACAGCCGGAAGCCATTTCCACTGAATTACTTGCGAAGGTTTTATTAAAATCGCTTTACGCAAATAACGTTGTTATTGCTTTTATGCTTTATTACTCCATAAAGTACGATTCTTTGTGTAAACAACGTGAGTTGATAACAAGTGTTCTTTATTCTGATGTTTTAATATGGTTACTATTACTTTAATTTACCATATTTTATAAAAGATAAACAATTAAGAAGATACTAACATATTTCTACTATTTTACATAAGCCATTATAAAATCTTGAGTAAGTACATTCATTTTAGTACTTATATCAAATATTAAAAGAAACTTTGTACATATAATCCCAGCTGATATTTCCATTTAATTTCACCATTGATTTAATGATTAGTTTTTTTCATTTTTAGACAGTTTTTTCATATTTCACTATTCGATAAACTATCATTAAGACAGCGCAGATGCATCGTACCTGTTTTATGAACATTTCTCAAACTTATTGTTTGTTTGATTAATGTTTTTTATTAGCACAAGGTGCACTTTATGCTAATCTAGGCTTTACACTAGGGAAAGTCTGCGTGATAATCCAACTGTTTTTGTAACGATATAAGATAGTATGCCTTATAAATCATAATAATTTATTATGGACGTCTTATTGTTAATACATGAGAATTACTCATAACACGTATTGCTTGAAAGTTTGTAATGAATACCACGATTACAATCCTATTAGCTACTAATATATCTAGTTTATTATGATTGCCCAATGTGGGTTAGTGGAGTCATGCTATCGTCGTTTCTAGGACACGCCAGTTTACTTAATCACGACGTTTTAACTGAACAATCGTTTTGCATACGATTAAAGTCTTACATTAGTTTTTTAATAATTTTTTTAAAAACTTTATACGATCCGTACAAAGTACGACGTCAGAATGGCGTCTAAATACAAAGAAATCGTTTAGTACTTAAAGTAGCCAATGAGCATGTAATGTCCTAAGTGCAGAACGCGTCGCAATGTATTATGTTACATTAATATTGCAATATCCTATCTATTATGTGCAGACAAGCGAAAAGTAATGCAACGAAGTTTAATCTCTATTTTTCCATTTTGACTCATATCATCTGAGGCATAGAGGACATAATGTAGTGTTCATTGTGAGATCTATGTTATGAACCAATTAGTGCGGCCCAAATGATACGAGCGGTTAGTTCACCACAGCTCTGAGATGATGGTCGTTGAGTAACATCTTAGGTTTAATAGTCTTGCTTAAATGTCTAGACAAATGGCGTAAGTTTTTGATAGCTCCTTACTTGTTCACTCTTGATGAACTATAGCTGAATAAGGCTTTGATAGAGGGTTACATGATGATAGCAAAAAACCCGAAAAGCAATTAAACGATAGATTCTCACGCATATTCATCGGCCGAGGCCTTGGATCTCTTTCTAGTCTCTGCCGACTGTATTCAAATTAGATAATTACAAATATTATTGTGCTTTATTATCGATGGCACCGATTATTTGTGAGTGTTCTTAACATGGTCACGATTTAGTCGAAGCAAAGGTACCGTTCTATAATTTGAAATTGTGATTTTTTTCCAATACCTTACGTACGTCTTGCTCAGTGAAGCCGCAGTTAAAGTCACAATATATTATAGTGTTGAAGTATGACAAAGTTGTCAGCACGTTACGTAAGTACGCCGGTAAAACCGATATTAGTTGCGCCCGCGCAGCCACTCCAGCGACCTTATTGACTCCGTCTCTTTGTATAGTTACTGAGTCAGATACTCTAATTGAGACATTTCAAATATTATCTTTAACTCTACTTTGGTAAATTTCATCCGCGAATGTTATAAGCAGACACGCCTAATATGCCTCCATTAGCCTCAATTTCGCCATTGTATAATATAATTATCTGCCTTCGCTAAAGCCATAAAAGTCTAGAGGTTTGTAGTTCGTCGGTTAATCCGGTGGTTCAAAGCGTTTGTCGACGCAAAGTGAATTGCGTCACGCGCATCCGATGCTCATTACGTTGCAGAATTAACGAAACAATAGAACGATATGCGCATCGCGGGGCGTGTCGCAAGGAGCGTAGCGCAGGCGGAAGACTGCGCAATGCGCGCGCATTAGCGCTTGCACCGAATCATCAGGATGCACGGACCAATGGCCCGATCGAATCTCGCGTTGTTTCCACACTATCTGCAATAAAGATAATTTTCCTCGCTCCAAATTGACGCCTCCGACGTCCGTTCGGCCTTGCATGAATCCACTGTCGGAATTGAGAAGATAACTTAATTCCAAACAAGACTCGGGAAGCGGCTGTCATCTATCTAATGGTGATTGTAGTAATGAAACAATTTGAGGATAAGGAGAACAATGCGTCGTCCGTAACCATAATTAGTGTCACTGTCCGACAGAATCCGGATTGCGGTAGACGAGCGCTTCGTATTAACTCAGCCACCGGAGCACGGTTAATCGTAGACGTATCATTCGCCCAACGCACGTAACGCAGAGAATAAAACCGGAAAAACAAAAGAGCATCGTTTTCATTTCATTACTAATCTTCTCCCGGCTTAAAATGCCGTTTAACACCTATTTATCGTTTAACGTTTTACGCAATTAACACCTGTTAGAGGTTATAATTGCCTAAACAATATAAGTACTTCTAAAGGCTTCTGTTTAAATTGGAGTCTTTTGATTTACAATTTAATGCGATAACAATGAAATTGTAGACATTAATTGCTATAAATCTATTAATAAGCATAATCTCTGTTAGACGAAGCGCATGAAAATTGATAGAATCTAAATACGATATGTCTCTTATATTAATATTTGGATAACTTTGGTACTTACATTAATATTAGCTTCGAATTATATCTGAATATCTTTCGATTCAAAAACAAAACACTTCCATTTTGCGATGCAACTTAAATATGCATTATGTTGTAAAAATATACTGAACAAAAACTTAAACACTAGGTATGATGTGTTTTGGAATATCTTGTCACACCACAACTTGGCGACCTCCGACAGTGCGAGGTTAATTTTAAGCATTAACATACAAATTTTAACACATTTACTTAAGTTAATTATCTTTTATAATTTTGGCATGAGCTTGCAATCTGCATATTAAACGTGATTGGTTGTGACTGTACTGCACTCATACAAAATCTTACAGGTATTTTAAACAGAGACGCCATTTTGAATAAATATACTTATATATTTATAGTAACCATTAAAAAATCTGAACAATTTTTCTATTCTTATAAAATGTACAGTTTGTTTTTATTCTGATAACTGTTGTTTCCCAAACCGATTCTAAGTGCATATTTTTAGAATAAGCATTTTACTATTAAGAGAACCAAAGCAAAGCCTTGCCCCTTATTCTCAATTATCGAGTGATCTATACAAGAGGACCAAGAACGGAACATTTACTTTTCAGTTTTTATCTAATTCGTAATATAGATTTTATTTAAGACAATTCAGTAGTATCAACGAGCAATTATCTATTTGCCAAGTCTTAAAAAAGACTTTAACGCGCTCACCTCCCGCGGTGCAAGATTTTTGTACAGTGCCTATAATTTGGCAGTAGGTGGTGTACTTGCGCGCGCAGTCATTCAAGACGGCATAAAACACGGACGCGGGAGCCGGTTCGGCCGACCAACAGCTGTTCCCCACTAAACTGGACTCCTTTCGCTTTCAATGCACTGCTTTTCGAACTTTACGTACGCAAGCCTACTGACTCACTGATCGCCTTAATTTTGGCCTGCACTGTTACTCAATATATCTAAGATATAACATTTGAACTATAATATTTTTCACATGTATTACACAAATGGAACTATATAAATTAAAATTGATTTTAGTTTGAAACAAATTCTATGACACGGACAGGACGTGAACCGGAATCCACAGCGTTCCGTGCAATTGCTCTAACCAATTGAGCTACCGTGTCCTACCAATTTTTACGATATAACATATTCATTATTTGATGGTAAAGTTTAATGATATTAACTTAACAAAAAATGTGGATAGATGTCAATTAAAATATATTTCGCATTTGAAACATATGGTTCCAATCGATTATAAAAACTCCGAGTTTGATTTAAAAATAATCGAGTTTAATCGGCAAAAAGTGTGATAGCTGTCGGAAGTGACTCGTTTGAAATAGACGCCAAATTGACCGCTCAAAGTCTTGACCGTTTAAAATCCGAAAGCGAGTTATTAGGAAACCTTTACTGATTATGCGACCTTTGTAATAACGCTCTTGATTTATTAATTACTATTTTGAAGTATCATTCATTTGTCCGTGACATTTAAAAATATTTAGTTTAAGAACGTCCAATATTGCAATTAAATGAAAGGGTAACGAAACGCTATATAAAACTTACGATACTTACGAGAAAACATAATTTGTTTCGGTTAGACAGGACAAAGAACTCGGAAATATAAATGTGTCTAACTCACACCCCTGTTAGAGAATACAAGAATCCCCTTTTTGCCTAAATGTTGCCACCACATTCGTTGTTGTGAGAAAAACTTGTGTGTCTTTATTATATCTATTTTTTATCGGAATTATGAAGAATGTAAATAAAACCCTTTAACGGTTTAAAACGCGATATATATTAGATAAACTTATTTGAAAGTTATTGTAACGACGTGAAGAATGTTGCTAAAAGATAATATAAATGTCACAGACTATACGAAGCAGATCTGTAAAATAATTGTATATACTTATGTATATTCAAAGTTATGAATACATCGTATCGATGGAGGTCAAATCTGTGGTTACTAAATAGGACTTCACTGGGTTATCGATTGAAGGTTGTATCTCAAATAATATTCGAGAGATTTATTATTTAACAGCCTCTATTTATTACACATAATTATATGGTTTACGAGACAATAAAATAACTCCTAATACTTAGCTTCCAAGTTTAGCGCCAGTAAAATCCGAATGATATCAATACTATTATTAAGTACTAACTATTTGGTGCACTCAGCAATGCAAGTGAAAGGAAACCGCTTATTTCAGAGGTGACTTAATTTTGTGTTGCATATAATGTGTGTAATTATACCATACAAGGCTGACAACTAAATTAAAATTTTGTTTTAAGTAGAGTACTAGGTTGAGCCACAATTCATACGTTTACATTGGGATATGAATCCGCAGAAAAAACAAACGCTTAACTTGGTACAGGAATATTTGTTTCAATCAAAACAAAACCGCTTTAAAAAAATATGTATTAATAAAATTTTATTATATTTATTTTATGTTTCTGTGTTCTCTTTTCTATCCCGGTTTATATAGTCATTTGTGCTCACATTTTTTTTTACTTGTTTCATGATATTATAGTTGCAATAAATAACATTTATATTTTAAGCTACTGTTAAGATTTACGAGCATTTTTGTCAGATAAGATCTCCATTAAAGGATATGTCAAATTTGAAATTGACATATGACAGTTGACGTAAATGACCTCTAAGCTAACACGCATCTTATTCGCTCTTGTTAATTACAATTAATATTATTTTAAGACCACTCTCTTAGAGAATAATATGGTCGATATAAAATAATTGCTAGTAAAAAAAAATGTTAATCACGATTTTGTACTAATTTTTTCTACTGACTGACACCAAGTACAATTGCAAAATATTATTTTAAATACGATTACATATTATTATTTATATTTTTTTAATTGATCATAACATTAATTGAATTGTAACTATTTCTTGACATTTCGATTTCTTTTCCTACTTTATACCTACGCGAGCGGTATAAAGTAAACTACAATAAATGATATTTGTTATGAATTGGAGATGAACATTTATTCTTTTCTTTTGTCCAGGAGTGCTTTAAAATGGCAACTAATATTCTAGTTGTCCAAATTGACATACTTTGTTAAACAAACAATGCAATATTCTATCATTCTAGTGTTTCGAACATAATGTAGAGATGATGTTATTATGGCGTGACCGATTATTCGTTATTACTGTGCTGTAATGTAAGTTTTCCGCAATCCTTGTACATGCTATGTCCAAAGTTCAAAATGCAAAGAACACAACTTTACTAAGTCTCCAATATACTTGCGTTTAATTCAAGATATCTACGATCGCGACCCGATGTCATTTGTAACGAAAAGGTGGTTGTTGTGTGTTGCAAGGTGCTGTTGAGGTCGGTGAGGCAACGCGGAATCCCGAGGCAGAGTGATGTGTGTCGGGTGAAATGTCACCTCGCGAGAGGTCGCCGGTTCGACGACGTACTGGGCATACCTGTGTGTGTGGCTAAGTTACCGCGGGAAAGTGTTCGTGATGCAACCGTGAGGTAACGGCGCTCGCACCGCGAACAACAACACATTAACATAATCTAGATCTTTCTAAACCCTTTAATGCGCGTGATTCTTTTTTTTGGAATGTAGCAAAACGTATTGTTAGTTTTTTTATGATAGAGGAGGACAGAGATCGAATCATCGAAACAAGATTTGCTGACCTATTTTGGCTTTAGGTATTAAGAAATCCAAAGACTGAAACCAAACGCGATTTAAAGGCCTTTTCATTTATGGACGGTGATTCGTGACCCGGATGGAAATTCCCACCAATTTAATATCCAGTTTACGCGACGAAGTCCAACATGTTTCAGAAAAATTATAAATTGATTAGAATAATGTTGGATCCGGTGGGCATGTGCTATAATTACACCAACGATGCTGTTCAAATGTAATAATTAATAATGTCTCAGAGGACAGTAGCTCATTTTTAGAACAACAGTACAGGGCTTGCGTTCGAGTCTCACCCGCGTCATCGCTGTTTTTTGTTTAAGATATTTTTTATTATGTGACTTTCCTTAGCATGTGTGGGAATAGGCGAGGGCACAAGGTGAGGGTCGCAGTTCGAGTACAATGCACGCGCGATGAGTTATCTGCTAATGCTATGGTATTATTTTAGTGACGAGCGACTCACGAACGACAAGTTCGTCTCACACGGAGGGACAAGTTCAAATCTATTGTCTCATGTAATGGCAGTGTGAGTCTTCAATTCATATTGTTCGATATTATCGCTGGTTGAAAAAAGAAGAGAAACGTTTACTCTGAATCTATACTAATATATAAAGCTGAAGAGTTTGTTTGTTTGTTTGAATGCACTGATCTCAAGAACTACTGGTTCGAATTGAAACATTATTTTTGGTTTGGTTAGAGCACTTATTGAACTATGACTAATAGCAGCGAAGAAACAGCTGGAAATGCGGAACACCTGGGGAACGTCGTGGGTGACAGCTTCAATTTATAAAGATGAAGGTTTGCAAAAACAAATTAGCATGTCCGAAATAACTATGATATGTTAACCGATTCCTTTAATTAAAATACATTAACACGCAATAAATATTTGTTTTAAACCGTTAAAGTGTTTTATTGAAATGTGTCATATATGCGCGTAAATCCGTTTAAACTCTTATATTATTCATTGTAAGCGCAAAATAAAAAAAAATAAGCTAAAATAAAGTAGGTGAGATCGTAGCTAATGGCTCTAAGGGCGAACTGTGGCAACACTTTACGACTTTACGACAGACAGTGTCAAAGGTGAGCTGCGTTAAGTAACTAGTGACTGGGCAACGTGCTACTGTTGACCTACACATGACGAAATCTATTAGGCCAATCGAAACTAATATTATAAAGCTGAAGAGTTTGTTTGTTGGTACGCGCAAATTTTAGGAACTACTGCTTTGAATTCTCTGGACCCTGGAGCATTTATCGAGGAATACTTAGGCACATAACGAGGAAAATTATTCATTTAAAGATGAATAATTACTTAATCTTGAAGGTTCAAGATATCCCTTTATATATGATGATTAAATTCAATGACTCCTCTTTGAATCGTCTAAAAAATGTCAGTGACAGTATATGCATATCTTTTAAGATAAACTGCAAGAACGAAATCGACGTTGGGGGTAACTGCTATAATTTCTAAAGATGAGGAGAAGGTTTGCAAAAACAACATTTGATGCCCAAAAAACGTGAATGAAGTTCTTGGCTCCGTTAGTCAGAATATACTAACTACAAACTCAATACATTGACGTACAACTATTCTTTGGCAGTCGGATGTTTTTTAGCAAAATCGTAAATAAAATCTAAACGATAGTCAATAAACCCTTTTTTTTATTTTGTTCTGCGTTTCTTTACACAAATACGTATATCTTAATAAGATATAAGAGCTCTTTAATATATATATATTATATATATATATTATTATTGAACTATACTTCATCTCTGTGTAAGAATAAATGCATTTTAATTGTTACTACAGGTTCTTTGTATGAATTGTTACGGTTTGAGGGTTCTTCTCGTGTTTTCCTGTTACGTAAACATTTCCGCGAACACAACGCATGCGTCGCTGACATGATTTAATAATTATTGTTTTGTACTCGATTCTACCTCGCTCATTAAAATATTTGGAATGTCGTAATTATTCTATTCGAAGCGGGATTATATAAGTATAATAAGATGGCATTAGTTTGACAATGCAGTGAAGAAATGCAAAATATGCTCGTTAATATGAGGTAATGTTTGCGCAAGAGCAATTGAGGAAGCGGCGACCGGTAACGAACGACGTCGCTTGTCAGTGGACATGTGGATTAAGTAACGCCCGCCCGAAACAATGCCTTTATAAACTTCAAAATGTATCCATGAAGCGACCTCTACATCGTACGTATTATATAAAAACAATCTATTATGTGAGAAGCGTATTTCTCACATAATAGTATTACTTGGGTTACATCTAACACTTTTGTGTTTTAGTTCGCTAAAATGACGTCATTGGTGTCCATAGTTCAAGGAATTCTATATTCATACTAGTATTATAAAGCTGAAGAGTTTGTTTGTTTGTTTGAACACGCTAACCTTAGGAACTACTGGTTCGGTTTGTTTTTTTTTTGTGGGTAGAGCATTTGTCTAGGAAGGGTTCTAGTTAAAATACATTACGCGGCGTCTAATAAAAGCGAAGTAATAGTGGTAAATGTGGAAAAAAACGGTGAAAAATTATCTTTGAGGCTTTCCATTGCGTGCGTTGCGAAAACGGTTGAAGGTGCCCAAAAATATGAATGAAAGAATGATTCCGATTTTGATGTCCAAAATAACTATTATACGCGGACGAAGTCCCGGGCACAGCTAGTGTTCGTATATGCGTATACGCAATGTTTTATTTTTAACGGCTTTAGTTTATGTTTAACGATGTCCTCATACTAGTTATTTATTTGCGTCAGTTACATTGTTAGCATTTTGTCTTTTACTGTCGGGGTGCGGCTAAGTGCTTGAGTTTCATTACGATTTTATAAACAATTTAACGGTTTAAAACGCGTTATATATTAGTTAAACTTAAAGTCTCCCGCGACTTCGGCTACTGCAAAGCATCCGAAACGTCATGTCGTAGTTAAAATAATTTCCAGATCACTAATATATATCGCGTTTTAAACCGTTAAAGGGTTTTACTACTCGCATAAACTACAGACCGTGTCTCATTACATCGAAACATTTTACGAACTAGTTATTTATTTTTCATACTTAGAGAGCTGCTGCTAAAATTGTACTACAAATATTATTATAGGTTTTAAATCGCCTTGACAGTGCTCTTTGCAAACACTTGGTGTACACACCACAGTATTTGACGTCAACAGTCACGCCTCATCGGAACAGCATTGAGCGAATTTAATATTCGGATATAAATAAGCTACGTCGGCGCCGGATCTTGGTCTAGAGCTGATACCTGAATATTCAGAGCATGTCTACTCAATCTTATGCGCCAATGTCACCTCGCAGAACCGCGCATTGCATCACAATTTACTGGGAATTAAACATCGATCAATCGATCGTTGTTAAACCCGCCCTAATTTTATCTTAACTCGGGTATTCAAATGAATATAACAAGTTTTTTTTAAACAGACGAGCATGGTGTTCCCTTGATGGTAAGTGAAACACCCCTATAGCATCAGAACAAGATGCGGTGTCGATTTAATTTGGCTTTGGATATTCGGAAATTCACAGACTGAAACCGAAATGCGTGTAAACTTCACGGCGTTTTCATCTGTGGACGGTGTTTCCTGACTCCGACGTAATTTCGATATCCCTATCCATTTAATATCCAGACTATCCAGAAGTCCAACATGTTTCAGAAAAAATACAAATTGATGAGAAAAGTGTTGGACCCGGTGGAGATCGAACCACTCCTCGAACCACGAGGCGTTATTAGGCGTACATCGCTACCATTACACCGAGCCGGTAAAAATGTAAAGTAGACATATGAATGGAGATTACATCTACACGACAATTTACTTAACGACGCTATAAACCTTCGCTTCGTAGCAAAGGCATAACGGCTTAATACAACGTTGTCTAGTGATATATGAATTAGTGGTGCGTTTGGACAAGGAAAGCCGCGTGTATCGCAATCGGCCGTACGCGATCTGAATTCTGTTCGACGGCCGCGATGTTCGCGCGCGTAAGCGGTTGCTCAACCTGCGTCCGTCCAAGGATATGCTTCGTCCCTGAGTTCACACGTGACTAATGAGACTCTTTTTAAACGCGATTTTCTTAAATTTCAGTTCATGATATTCCATACAGCCTGTATCTTTTCGGTGAAAAGACTTTTTTGTTGTCAATACGGTTACCACCATTAATTAAGTGGCGACAATCATTAAAAAGCCGCCAACAGAAAAACTATGTTGCAGTGTAATAGGTTCGAACGACAAAGTTCAATTGCTCAGTGATCTTGATCCGAAATTATTTCCTCGGAGGAAAGGGTTAAGACGTGATACGGTCGTGTGTTTTGCTTTGGAACGCTTTGGCCTAGGCGCAGCCGCGATGTTGTAAGCGTTATGCAAGCGCGTTTGTTTCTTTAATCGAACTGTAATCGAATATCAGTTCGCATAGAAAGGTACGTGACGTAACTCGGAACTGTGACGTCACGAGCCACTCGCCACCGGACACTTACTTCGAGTCGTTCTCCATGAGCCACCAGAATTGGAGTCTAGGGTATCACCGAACCATAGAACGAGATGCGATCTCAGAAAAATCTAGAATAATTTTGAGTAACAGGTCGACGACTTCAATTGGTGCACCCAACACAATCTAGTGTGACAAAACTTAAGCCTCTTAAAAATACGTACATATTGGTTATTTTCATACGAAATATGTTACTTGGCGATAATAAGTGTTTTGTAATTTAAATAAACTATGATATTGATTTAATTTCAGATTCGTGCAGATCTATTGAAAGCGAATGTGATGACGAAAAGCAGTTAGCAGTTTGCTGATCGAGGGAGGTTCTCGCAAGGCACTTCGCAACGTTCAGCTTTCCAGCGCGACTCGAATCGGCCAATCTACGGTTTCATTTCAACTACCCTTGACCTCTTCACGTTTTATTATTCTCTCACCTCAGACAGACTCAGGCTCTACTTTCAGTATCAACGACAAACAAAACAGAAACCATTTAACAAAGACCGCAATCATAATGAAGCTGTTTTAAATATTTGCAGTTTCCCTTTTCATATTGATATTTGACCCGACGGCGCGTCGCGGACCCTGACCTTCACGCTCCAAACATAAATACGATCTCCATAAGGCACCGTGGAGAGAAAGCGTTCTAATGTCAAAATGGCTCGAATGTAGGTTACGGGTATTATGTAAAGTGACGACACAGAGGGACGAGAGCGGCAACAACCGCGCAGCGGCGCGCTTCTTACGTTCTTCGAAAAGCAAGTCTTCGTCGCTGCACGGTCGGGCCGAGGGTAGAAAAACACAACACTATACACAAGTACACCGGCGACGCGGCGTTCTGAGCTTACGAGATTTCACCGGGTCGTGTCTGTCAGAACGTCGCATCGTTTGGTGTCAAAGCGCTACGTACCGGCACGGTGCGTCAGGCGTCGAGAAGGCGGCGCGGGAGACGCGTGTTGGCGGTGAACGCGGGACACGGAGTGACCTGACGCCTTCAGTCGGCGCGAGCGCACCCCACGTCGCGCTTCGCCCCACCACCTGACCGGCCTAAACCCGCTGAAAAACATAGCCAATGCCAGCCGGAAAACGTTCTCCGAGCTTTTACTTTATCCCGATAAATGCGATATTTACATTATTGGATTATTAGGAGAGACACGATTTTTCCCCGCACCCCCGCCCCGCACCGAAATGATCTTTGTAAAATCATATAAATTACAATTGCTTTCGAGAATTACGAAGAAAGTAAGTACTATGCGTGAATCCGGCACTTGTTGTACACCTTGAGCGATTGAATCAACCTTTCGGTGGATATTTCACAAAGTGCGCGGAAACAGGTAAATGTCGAAAGGTTGGACATTTTGCAAATATATCAGGGCCATTTCTCTGGCCTCGAGCTGTGTGTCACCCGAATCGTATTAAAGAATAACTTATAAGCCCCGCTCGGGACACCTGTTGGAGCGCTCGACGGTGTCACGACAAACAGACAAAAAGGGATGATCTAGTTTCGTAACAATGTTGCAGCGTTGTAGCGTTTAAAATTAAAATGTTAAAGGTCAGGTGTCGAAGGTGAGGTTATAGTTTTTAATAAGACGGAATTGTAGGTCTAGGTTGAAACTGGAAATTTTAATTAATTACACCCGAATCGTGATTTTCATAAATTAGACATAACTGTTTCGTAACGATACGTAGGCATTTGTAGGTTACGGAACTTTGTTTAGGAAGCAGTGATATGGAAGAGCCATACTTCATTTTATTGTTACTACTTAACTAGCTTACAAGTACATATTAAATGTATTGTGTTAATTTTCATTATTTTTTAACAAAGAGAATATTTTTTTAAATCACGAATTTTTTTACACACTGTAATTATTGGATTCGTTATAGAGTAATTTATGATTTAGGCATACTAAAACATATTTATTTACTTTATATAAAACAATAACATATATTATAAAGTAAGGTTATTATAGTATATAATGTCGTTTTAAGGTTTAAAGTAAATTCTTTAAACAAAAAAATATACATTCACTTAAGTTATTTTCGACGTAAATTATACAACTTATTTTAATTAATGTGGTGTAAAAAATGCCCAAATATCAAAATAGTTTGCCTCACTTCTTCATCAGCTGTGTCATTTCCACTTACACCTAGGAAATTATACAATAGTCTTTCAAGATACTAATATATAAAGCTGAAGAGTTTGTTTGTTTGAACGCGCTAATTTCAGGAACTACCGGTTTCTGTTAGAGCATTTATCAATTAAGGCTATGGGCTATAAAACATCGTCCTGTGACTAATACAGCGAGAAATGTGGAAAAAAAATGGGAAAATTATTCATAATTATGGGTTTCCGATGCGTACACTGCGAAACAAGATACCCCAAAAATATGTATGAAAGAATATTTCCTCTTTAAATGATCTAAAAAAAGTCCACGATGTTTTTTAAGACAAACTTGCAAGAACGACGGGAAGGGACGCGCCCGACGTCGTGGGCAACAGTTTAAGTTTATAAAGATTTGAGATGAAAAAGAAGGGGTTTGCAAAAACGAATTTCGATGCCTAAAATAAATATTCTTAGCGGACGAAGTCGCTGAAACAGCTAGTGATATATAAAACAAAACCAACGAACATCTAAAACTGTAGACTAGATACTCGCGTAGTATTTATAATTACCCGAATACATCCGGTGATTTATAAACAATAATTAGTAATTAAAAATTGTAGTTTCAGAGGTACATGTGTCACGCTTAAATCCGGGATAATCCATAATGAGTCTTACAAGAAATGAATTAGCAAACCCATCAACCGTGAACTAACCTGAGTCTTTCAAGTTGCCCAACAGATAGTTGTCGTGGGTATTACCACTTTTTTGTCGGATTTAATCATCGTACTTTAAATAAAAGTATTTCAATGTTTTCATGATCTGCATTACAAAGAAAGTTTTAACAATTCTCAAAAGTTACAAAAATTGTATTTTTTTCTCCTAAAAAGGTGAATATTCCGTAAGAAGATAGAGAGCTGTACTTACACACAGTTTTGTTTTCATTAGGATGGGTTTAATGTGGGCCTGTATAGTCTTAAATCACAAATTATCTACTTTGAATAACAAAGATTTGACATGATCGAATTAATTTAATATTAATGAAATGAGTTTGCGCATGGATAAAGTTTAGTCTTGCTTATATATCTGTGGTGTATTCTATTTTATATATGGATGTCTGAGACCTGTAAAGGATTTTGCAAATGTCATTATTAAATTATGAAAGTAATGATTAAATCTCGTCGAAATTCCCTCATAAATGGCACTGGAGTCAAAGATTGTCGGGACGGGGACAGAGTGTCGAGATCCAAGGCTGGAGGGTCGAGGGTCGAGGGTGAACGCATTTGAAGGTTGCGAGTGTCGAGTGTCGCATGTTGAGTGTCGCGTGTCGCGGCTAATTGCTTTCAATACTGTTAACTCTTGCAAATCTGCAGCAGCGCGGCCATACTGCACGCGTGTGGCGCAAGAAAACGCTGCTAGCTATCGAACGAGCGAGTTGCTTAAAGAAAGAGGTCTCACCAAAAGAAATAATTTAACAATGGATTAAATTTTATAAACAATCACGAAAACGTGCTGTTTACTTATAGTTGTGTTAGAAAAGTAATAACTACTAATACTATATGTTTATGACACAAAATAATTAATCTATACTATTATAAAGCCTAAGAGTTTGTTTGTTATTGTGCGAATTTATAAATATTTTTGTGTTGTTTAGAATATCGAAAAAGGTTTTGGGCTAAAAAACATCACGCTGCGAGTAATACAATAAAAAAAACAGTGGGGAATGTTGAAAAAAATGGGGAAACTATCTATTAAGATTAACTGGCAAGAACGTCGTGACTACAACTTATAGAGATGAGAGAGTTGACTAAGACTAATTTTAATGCCATAATAACTATTCTAATCGGACGAAGTAGCAAGCGTAGCAGTAGTTGTTTTAATATATAAATCAACAGTTTTTCAAAGGTTTCACGCAAACGTACCTTTGGATGCTTTACAAAAAAACAGATGCAAATTATGAAAACTTTAATATTTTTCACATGTTGTGCATATGAAGGCACTACATAATTTAAAAATCGAAAATAAATTGCTCTCAGCAACAGCACAGAACGCCGAAGGTTCAAGTCCTGCCTGAGTCGAAGTTTTTTTCAATTTATTTTAGATTTTTAAAGATACAAATTAGTTTTTAACACTAGTTTGTTTTTCGCGGTTTATCAGGTTTGGTCTAGTCACCTAGTAGCATGTGAAATGAAAAAAAATCTTTGTGCACTGATACTATTTTCCAATAAAAGAAGACATCGTTAGATATATCTTTTACGAACTAAATCCTCGTCCATATTATATGTAACTTACCTGGACGCACCAGCGTTCTAGATTAAGGCATATGCTTTAATAGTAGGTCCCAGCAGTGGGAACTGTTAAAATCTTGTTCCCGGGCTTTACGTCCGCTTCTGCCCCCGCTCCCTCTATCGCTTATGCGGTGCGAACTCGCTTAGCGGGCATCGCACTACCTTGGCTTAGTTTTCTCCAGCGAATGGTGTAAAACAAAACCTGATTAATTGTCATTGTGTCATGTGCGTTCAGTGAATAATTTTATTATAATTAATGATATAATTATCTAAGTAATTCATTATCTTACTGATTTGCATTCTAAGACTTTTGATTAAATGAAAGTGAGATAACCTGAACAGAAATATCAGGTGGTTTTCAGTTTTAAAAACATTACTCGAGTAGGGCCCGGTACATAAAGCAGCCCGAGGAACGGTTCAACCACGATTTTTCAATTTATAATCGATTTTAAACTTAGCTTAATCGAGTAATTCGATACTAAGTACTGTCTGTAGTCGCAGTAGTAGGTACTATGTGTAGGTACACTTTACATAAAATAATAAGGTTTAAAACGTTTCGGATGCTTTGCAGGAGTAAAGCTTTTCAAATAAGTTTAACTAATTTAATTGTTTTATTTAATATTCATAATAAAAGTAAAATGCCATTACGCTTATAAGACGTGAAATACGTACGAATCATTGAGTCACGGACCTCATTATTTTTATATAATTCATATGAAAAACTATTTAAATAAAAAATAAATTATAGCCCAGGTCAATACCGTTCATTCGAAAAATGTTACATTTAGCTAATTAACCTTATATTATTGTTTATTTTATTCCTAACGGAAGCAGAAAATTTAGAGTGCTATAATTAAGTAGCCATTAAGTTCAACGCGAAATAAGAGACACGGAGCCTATTACTTAATACGGCTTAATTCTAGAGTCTTATTTACGTTGCAGCTGCATAGCTCATTTAGAATGGATAAAACTAAATCTAGATTTACGTTTAAAATGAACGCTGTATTCGTACATTAATCATATATTGATATATATCATGAGTTAGTGATTTTAATATTTATTATGAGAGTTACGTAAATGTTGTTAGGAGAGATGAGTTTGGCAATGTATCTCTCCGCCATGGTGTCAACAAAGTTTCGTAAAACAAAAAGGCATGTTATCTCAGAGTATTTTATATTTTTAAGAACCTGTTCTCATGTGAATTTATGCAAATTAAATCATTACATTGATTAGCTGTTGTTTGTATAGTAATTTAATGTTATAATAAAAAAGATGTAATCGATTTTTTTAATGACAGTAACATGTGGTAAAGTTATGTACTATCGAAATATATATACATAATCGATCGACATGGCACCTTTTAATCGATACTGTATAACATCCAAGCGCTATCAACCAACTTTGGTAGGTAATTTTAAATAAAACACTTTAACGGTTTAAAACGCGATATATTAGTTAAACTTATTTGAAAATGATTTTGCCCGACGCCCGACGTTTCGGATGCTTTGCAGCAGCCGTGGTCACGGGGAGACCCGGTCTCCACCACGTGTTTTATTTAAATGTGTACTACTCGCGTAAACTATAGACAGTATTTAGGTAATTTTAACTTCTCTTCTTTCCCATCTAGAGTGATAAGTAATATATTCATCCAAAGCCGAAATAGGCCGACAGCGCATCTTGTTTAGATGTTATATGGCGGGGTATTACACCTATAATTAAGTCAACCCCATGCTTGTCTGTACATATAAAAAAAATAAAGTTGAACGAACCCAGGACCCGAGACTGATACCACTGTACATACGAGCACGCCGAAAGCGATCTAGTACAGTGGGGCTGTGGGCCACTGACTGGTAACCGGGTTTCGTGACATTATAAGAGATCAGTGATTACATAACGACATATCGGTGTCAATAACTTCTTTATGGACGGACGATTCACGACGCATCGCCGTGCATTCGGACAAGATTCCTAGCGTCATCTGACTTGAATTTTCACGGTTTTAAATAGGATGTCGCTAATATCTGGATACTATTTTTATTTAACTTAAGTAACCAATTATAACGTATATCTATACTAATATTATAAAGCTGAAGAGTTTGTTTCTTTGTTTTGGTTAAAGCATTTATCGAGGAAGGCTTTAGGTTATAAAACATCACGCTTCTTTAAATGACGTAAAAAATATCTCTGCGACAGATTAAAGCTGAGGAGGTTGTAGGAAAAAAATATGATGTCCTATTCCACGCGGACAAAGTCGCGGGTACAGTTACATACATAACTCTATCTCGCAAACATAGTTCAACGAATGCTAAAAATAATGGCCAAATTTGCGAAAATAATGTATAGCTACGCGTGGAGCTAGAATGGGAACATACCTATTAGGTAACTAATAACTCGATCGCTGTTGTAAAAGTTTATAATGAACACTACGACGACTCCTATAGAGAGATGCGGACTTATACCTGACATTAGATTACGGTGCAATACACTGCAGTTTGGTAACATATTTTATAGGTGATTGCAGAAGACCGTTACATAACAGCACAAATTGTTATTTATAACCTGTCCATTTCTAACATCATATAACTATGATTAGCCGAATAAAAATATATTACATGTAATTAAATTGTATGCAATATATCTCTATCATAATCTTAATACCGTGTAATATATCGCTAGAAGAGGATTCGGTTTACATTTCCTCAAACTATTGCTTCATAAGTTGTATGTGCTAGTTGAGCGTTTGTAATAATTATCGAATATCAACTGTAAACTGACCGCCTCTATGGCTCAATTATGAAATGTGTGTAAAGCACGAGAGGCGCTAATTTCGATTCCCGGAATAACAATTAATTGTTTCACAGAAGTCTGATCAAATCTACATTGCTTTAAATAAAAGCTGTCATGAAAAAGACAGAAATAAGCGGGTCATTAGGTGGTAAGATTATCAAACACTCCGTCCAAGATAAAAAACCGACATGTTTAATCGCATTTAAAAAAAACACTTTAACGGTTTAAAACGCGATATATTAGTTAAACTTATTTGAAAATGAGTTTTAACTTCGGCCCGACGTTTCGGATGCTTTGCAGCAGCCGTGGTCACGTGGGGTCTCCCCGTGGCCACGGCTGCTGCGAAGTTAAAAATCATTTTCAAATAAGTTTAACTAATATATCGCGTTTTAAATCGTTAAAGTGTTTTATTTAAAAAGATTAATCGCGTTTCGGTTTCAGTCTGTGGATTTTCTAATATCCAAAGACGACAAAAATAGGCCCACAACGCATTTTGTTTAGATGTAAAATCACTGGGGTATTTTATTTACCATCATGTGAACCCATCTGTTCTGTTCTGTTCTGTTATCTGTTCTCCTCTATCATACAAAAATTACGATAACATGGTGGGGTCTAAGCTCTGAAGCCCCTTCAAGATTTAAGGATTAAATTAAAGGAAAAAAATTAATGCTACGCTTAACTGGTTTAAAAATATTATATAGTATATATATAGTAACTACTGATTCGCATTAAAGTCAATATTTAATATACATATATGTATTTATATATTAAGCCTATGTCGGACCCTCTCTTGTGTTATTTGTACTTAAATTAATTAAATTTTTCTTGTGTATAGTATTCTTATTAGTCAATGTAATTAACGTATTGTTACCTTTTTAGCATACATATAATATGTAAACCAGTC
Source organism: Leptosia nina (assembly GCA_963661955.1). Taxonomy (NCBI): domain Eukaryota; kingdom Metazoa; phylum Arthropoda; class Insecta; order Lepidoptera; family Pieridae; genus Leptosia; species Leptosia nina. The sequence continues at coordinate 5,987,491 of CAVLEF010000007.1, forward strand.
GAGTGCAAAAAACAGTGTTTCTGTGAGAATGCATTGTAACACTTTACATTAATACTGTTTTAGTATGTCGTTACTGTATTTCAAAACTAAGGACAGTTATAGACTTTAAATTGTTATTACCATACAAGTGTCAAATGATAAAAAATACAGTTAGCGTGCCAATTACAAAAATCCAAAAATAATTAACGAATTGCCAAAACAATAATGATAAATAAATAAAAAATATAAAATAGAAATAATACTTCAAAAAAACTGTAATTAGGTTATCCGCAAAGTATTTGTTTGAGAATTTTTACATTCTGTAATAACATCGATCAATAAAAGGATAGTAATACTCGCCTCTGTACTCTGTAGCTAAATGGTTAAACGTGTTGATTACGTTAAGCGCGAGAAGCCCTGGGTTTGAAACTTTGAACCCGGGGAAACAGAAAATTGTATCGGTCAGGCAGGGCACAGAAGTCTGTTCACCTACTTGCCTGTGAATAAAACGGACACAAAAATGCGTTTGCTCTATGCCTCACGAGGGGACATGGGATTTCACTTATTATATTAATACTAATATTGTATTATGATCTTACAGATAGGTATGCCATTATTTAAATTAAAAGTTAAACAACATATTTATTCTGTTCGTGTTTGGTATGCAAGTATTAAGTTGAGGCGCGTCATAAAAAATGTGCAACCGTGTAATACATATTAACCTTTCAGATTGAGCAAAAATACTAAGAGTGTGTTAAATGCCGCACACCAGTTAGAACATTAATCATAAAAACTAATTAACGCGTTACGATATATTTTACCATATATAAAAACATGTGTGACAAACTAAAAGTTGAAGGTCGTCGGATTTTTAGACATTTCCCAACTACGTCGTTTATGACTGGATATTATCGACGGGCTCATTGATACTTGAATAGCAATGTCAAAAACGTCCCTGGGTCGATATTTCTATCGAAAACTAAGTGATTTTGAATATTCTTGATATATATGAAAATCATTTATTGATCACGACTCGACTCTTTATGCAAAGTCTGGAAGATGCGGACGCGAAATCGTAATTCCAGCCCCCCGCATGAATTTCAATCCACAATCTATTCATTCTGTGAGTTGTAGTTTTTTATGATAGAGGAGGATAGACAACATACGCCCAGAGGGTTCACTCGATGATGAAGATATATGCTAGAAATATTACAACTAAAGAAGATGCATTCTCGACCTGTTTGGGTTCGGGTTATTTGGAAACCACAGTTCATCACAGGTCGGTGGCTCGTGACCCGGATGGAATTTTAATTTTCCTATCCACATTTTGTATATTGTATTTTGATGTTCCCAGTACGCATTTATTATACAGATTTTACAGACAAAGTACAATATATTTATAAATTGATTAGAAACATGTTCGATCCAGTGGGGATCGGACCTTTGACCGGTTGACTATGAGCATTGCTACCGTTAGATCGACGTCGACATCGATAATTATTTCATCATAACGTGATACTCTACCCCTTTCTCCAAGACGCGCTACGCAAGACTCTACCGATGTGTTTTGACTCTCGCCTTTGTTTGGGCATACCAACTTTAAGACGATTACTTAATAGGAAGTTACTTAGTTCTGAATGAAGACACGGGATGTAACGCAATATTACGAACTCTAAATACTTTCAAATGTTTTAAAATTGTTTGAACAACTATGTGTTTTAGTTTTTTTTGGCGCTGTGTAATAAATTGTTATTTCTAATGTTTATACGACTCGTTGAGCCATTCACTAGTCTATTGCTTATACTATTTTTTTCTATACTCATAATATTTTTTCATATTATGACCTCGTATTCGTTTTGAATAATCAATTACATTATATTATTTACCTTCAATATTGTTGATAAATAGATCTAATACTGTATGTTTGAAGCAATGTAATTCGAAATCTGAAATAAAAAAAAACATGTTCGAATTATTGACGCGACAACGGAATTTCTACGTTCCTAATTTAAAAATTCCGTTGAAATTCAAAGTTGAAACGAAACGAAGGTATAAAGTTTAATCCTAATTGCATTAGATTGTTCCAATTTGGAACACTGAAAGTTCTACTTATCTGTTATACAACAAACTCGCTGTTTGGCCGAGACAATCTGTTGGGCGTTAGCCGATCATGTAATACAACAAATAGCAACAACCGGCTCAAAATTAAACGCCACAAATATTTATAATTAATCCTAAAATATAAAGATGTGCTTGCCTACGATTTTTAAATTGCTTCTTTTTTGCGAACAGTGTTTAAAACTTATTCAAGGAAGCTTCTTCTACTACTCAACATACGTATACATATATAAACATGCTTTCTAGTATATCACAAATATTTAAATGAGTTTAAATTTAAGTATTTACCCACTAATATAGTTTTACTGTATGATTTATCAAATGTGTAAAGTTTAAATAACAATATATTATTATCTGGAAAACCTAACTAAGTATGTCATGTCGAGGGCAGACTGCGGAGAACTACATTTTGTGGTTTTAGCCTTTTGACTTATTCGTTACTAAATGTTTAGGATTTCACAAGCTCCTCTAAGGTTATACCTATACAATATAGATATTTTGTTCAAAATAACCATGGTAAAACTCTTATAAATCAGTATCATTTCTACAGCAATGTTTTTTTTATAATTTATACGTGAAGTAATTAATATATTTTATTTATTTATACAGTGGAGAGCTGCATGTATACAATGGGAATCTCTGCGATTTCATATAAAAGAGTTCAACGCGCTCCGATCTTTGGGATATCGAGGGGAAAGTAACTTTTAAATGACAGAAATCTTAGTATAATGCACAAGTACATAAAAATATGTTCGATAATTAAATTTGCATTTACCTAGTTGCCTTAGAACGTAGACCTTGCGTATGCCCAATTACAATTTGAACTCTAGCTCGACCCCTTCGTTGTCCACATTTCTCGTTATTTAGCAGCTTAAACAGCTTAATATAAATAAATTGTATACGTTTAAGTAGAATATGCTGGAGTCCTCATCGATATTCACGAGCCGTTGCCGAATACACGTCGGTTGATTATATTAGTTTATAAGTTGTCCTTTACATTTTATAAGTTGTCTTACTAACAGTTTTTTGTTATTGAATTCTATTTTAATTTTAACGTATATTATGAGAGTTTTTGCTTCTTTTCTTTAGCTTTGGTGTATGTGCTCAGAATTATTTCTGACAATTCAAGTACCTATCACTTTGACTTCCGTATTTTTGATTAAGTGTTATTATGTGTAAGTATGATTGAAGCTATATATTAATGCTGTCCTTATTAAATGATTCAAGCCAGTTTGTTTTTAAATTATATTAGATTCTATTTGCACCAATTAACCTTTTTTTGTTTAGCCGTCGCTCTCTGTCAATGTCGGTCAGTCAGAAACTGAGCGACATATCCGTTTAAAATAAGTCACACTTAATTGCGCACAAGCATAGTCTGGGTCCTGGCTTCGTAACACTTAGGAGGCAGAGATACGACATTCGTGATAGGCAAAGCCGCATAAACTGTTATGCAATTAGACTTGTGGTCGTTTGCGTAACTATTATTTTAATTACTTCAGAATGTATGACTGGGACAACGATTAATTTTATCTATTACTGGGATCAATCATTTTACAAAATAGTATTTAATCATTTTTTATGTAAAAATTCGCTTCTATTTTTTTTTCCTATTAATGCCAACGATCCGTCAAGTTGACGTTCAAAGAGTTGGATAATTTACAGTAAAATTATTATTAATTGCGCATGCGCATTTCAGAATTTTTGTGAGTGCTTAACAATGCCAAACTTAGAACAGTAGTAGCAATAAAATGGAGATCAAGGGGTTATGATTAAACAAACTTTGTGATGATTGCACCATACTCAACGGTTTCACCCAGTTAAAGTATAACCGGACATAACATAATTTCATAACAAGGACATCGTCTTTGAATACTGACATGATAACTAACGTATAGTATATTGTATGACACATAAAGTGGAAACTCACGCTGAGAGGATGTTTACACTTATAAAGTGATAGATTTCTGACCTTATACACTAGCACAATCGTTTTTTCTAAATAAAATTCATAAGGAAGCGGCCATTTTGAACTTACAAAAATGAAATTACATAACTGAATTAATAAAATGCGTAGGTACATAAATAAGTGTATATTATGTTGTATTATAAAGTCAAGTCAAAAGTGTATCAAGGCGAGCTACATCATAGTACCGCCAAATGGACACTAAGGTCTGCCTATTCGGAATGATCGAATTTATAAATCATTATCTATGTTTGGAAAGACGATTGATAGGGTTTCGTATGAGGACTAGATGTGTTTTATTTTTAGGCAGCCAAAGTAAATTTATAAGAGGCGTGGATACACTCGAATTTGTGAAATCGGCAGTTTGAACCTCAGTCGTGCATCAAATGTATATTTATTATTGTTTACAGTCTAGTACGTGCATTCCGTTATATATCGCAGAGATACCAGTATGACCTAGTATTAAAAAAAATCATCAAAAAAGTGTCCTCTAGCAAGACTTAGCTTTTCTTTTATAATAGAGGAGGACAGTCAAGCGTGAGTTTCACTTGATAATAACTTCTAACCAAGATGCACTGTCGACCTTTTATGAATTTCGATATTCGGAAATACACAGGCTGAAACCGAAACGCGATTAAACTTCACTTTCATCTTCGGTGGTTCATAGCCCGGACGAGATTCGATATTATTGCCATATTTTCGAAATTATTCAAATTTCCAGATGAAATCGAACATGTTATTAGTAATATATTTGTCCGGTTGATTATTAGAAACGAGCCCTGCTGATGATAACGAAGGACAGTAGTAACGGTAATGTTGCTTTATGCAGCAACCTCCAACATATTTTGGTAACATAACATTAAATTTAAGTAGTGTGCATTATAAATGATTAGACGAGAGGGTGAATTATGACCTTGAGTGCAGTCCGCTGTGTCCTGTCAGCAGTGGGGCGGACGTTGGGAGGGGCGGCGTTCGATTCGAGCGGGCCGAACGACGACGGCGGGCGCACAGTGCCCTCTCCGCTACCATGTTTGCCTGTCGCCTATCTTTGTGCCTCCTCGGCGCGCTGCTTGCTGCGTCGTTCGTCGAAAGAGCCTCTGCTTCGCCGGCGAACATTCGCGTTCGCAGACAACTCGCCGATGACAACACTTTACAACCGATCGACGTAAGTCTATAAGCATATTACTTCTTCAACTCCAACATATACGACCCAGTGTGTATGATATATCGTCTTGATCAAATACTTTTATAAAGCTATTACTGGTCGGTCCTAATGACCTCATTACATCTAAACTTATGCTAAACGGTATCTAATGATGGTTTACGTAACTTAAGTTGGCAGATTTTCCAAGAGCGATGAATATAGTTATTTTTAGTAAAGCAATTATTATTAATATTATACTACAATGGATTTATCAAGGACTTTTGAGCTTAAATGTCAAGAAAAGCATTGGTCGAAACTGCGTTAAGTTAAAATCAATATATTTAGGTTCGCATAATCCATCTAGGCTCCTACATATTGTAGGGTCTTTTGTAACACATTTAGTTACAAATAAGCATCTCGACATCCATAAATCTAGTTTGGCTTATGATACTTATCTGACGATATGTCCACTTATTTTTTAATTTCATAAGTAACCTCAATTACCATGAACATAGTCACTTTGAATCTAGGTCGAAGCATTTATAGGATGAACGACTGTCCTTGAGGACGAGTAACATTTAGTGAGGTGAACCTTCCTAACCACAAGTGCTGGAAAATTGCATCATTCAAACGCTACACTGCCTCTTTGATTTACTGGTTAGTAAGTTACTAGTCTTCGGCGGATGATGGCCTGGGTTCAAATCTCTTTAGGTTAGGCCAAATGCTTGGTATTTAGAAAATTTGTATTATCCACTCGAAGTTTTTAAAAGGGGGGTGTCCCCTCCATGTCTCAGTAAACCGGTTACCGACTTTTTTAATGGCAGTAGTAATTATAACCCACCAACCCTCAATGAAACAGTACTGTTAATCTACACTGCGAAACTAAAAGATTAAAACTGTACTCTTAAAATTTTGATAAACAAACTTTTAATGGACAGCACTAAAAGCGTGGATTGTAAAAATTAATTAGACTGGGCCGAGGAGCAGGAAGTGAAATGTAACGTTTAGTTGTTTACTATCGCGTGCGCGACACGTGTTCAAGTATAATCAACTCAAGTTCAATTATAAATAATTATTAATTACTCTATTATACGGGAAAATAAAATTATTCTTAACATTAATAATAATTCTCCAATTATTTGCACGGTAGGCATACTTTTTTACTCATTCTATGTTACTGAGTAATTTACTGATTTATGACTTCAATTTTTTTTAAAAGACGGAAATTTATCATTAATATAAGTTACATAAATAAATAAATCTCGAATATTAGATAAGAATGTACTTAAAGATATTTTTCACCTAACTTTTGAAACCAAATTAATGCTTTACCAACTCATAAATATATAGTAATAGTATAAACACCCAAAACGTCGATCGCAATTAATAATTCATTACCCACTACAGTTTACGTTTAAACTTGTTTAATTCATTATGTCTAATGACTCAAAATGGCATAGTTTCGAAATACCGAATAAAATGAGATCTTGGGCCAAACAAGGGTGAACGTGTATGTGTGCGCTCCACGACCTCCGACCGACAACGCGAGTCGATAGCTTACGACACGACCATCGACACCGATACAAACGGAGTTTTTACCTAAAACGTTCCCGCGGTCTTATGTAACCGCTTTTCACGTGAACCGGCGTTTGTGCCTCATGCCTATAACGCTACTTAAGATTCTAGGAAACCTAAAGATTCTACGAACACATCAAAAATCCGCTCAACTAATTATCTATATACCACAGTTAGTGAGCGATGCGACCTCCAACGTAATTGGCTTCAAATTACATTTTGTAAAAGGTCACTCAAGTCAAGAAGACTTCATTTGGTAATAAATTCGGTTCTTAAAGTACACTGATGTTTAAGAGTCGGCGCGCATTAACATTTAAGGTGACATTGACTGAGTCCCTTGCAGTTGCACAACGTCGAGTTGTCGAGATAGCGGCGCGCCCTAGCAGATAGGGGGGCAGCACAAACAACATACAGTCAGCTGAGACAGGACAAACACGGTTTTACACAGAACATTAAGCATGCATTCACTCCACACTTGTTCTAACTTACACTCTTACTGTCGTCTCTCATTTGTTTTGCAAAGTAGTCGATCTTTGACGTAAATGCTGAAGAATTCGTCACAGCAGAACACAATCTAACTCCGTAGTAGCACCGCAGTACTTAGCCGTTTTTATGGTCGATTCATAACACCGTCACGATCCGGGCGAAAGTCGCGTCGTGGGAAAATGAAAAGAAATTGAAAAGTATCATCCCCGACACAGACTGTGACGCAACTCGGTTCGGACCGTTCGCAAAATTCAAGTAGAAGTAGTGATTGATCGATATTTTAGTGGTGGTGGTTAGAATTATGGTGATCGGTGTGGCATGTAGTAGTGTATATAGTGTGCTTTGTAGCGTGTAGTGTGTAGTGTAGTGTATATGTGTGTGCAGGAGGAGGGCGACCAGCTGGAGAGGGAGAAACGAAAACTGGAAGACGTGACGCAGGCCAAGTACGGCGTCAAGAACGCGCTGCTCGGATTCGTGTTCGGCGTGAGTATGCCCCCCTCTCGCCTGCTGGCTAGTGCCCTTCGACCTTCACCGCAATGATCGCTCGCTCTGTTCTAGAAAATAAACTCGCTGATCGACGCCAAGACCCGCCTCGTCGAATCCCTGGACAAGAAAAACATCGAGCTCAATAAACAGTACGGTATCGAGCCGCCGCAGAATGGGCTTAGCTCGCTACCTGGGCTCGTTGGACAGCTGGTCGGACCCAAGCTGCAGCTGTTAGCTCCGAAGCTTCAGGCCGCCTCAGGTCTGATCGGCAGCCTCTCCTCCGGTTCCTCAGGCTCGGGCTCGGGCTCAGGTTCGGGGCTCGGCTCGATCTTGTCTCTCGTGACCTCCCTGTCAGGTTCTTCATCTGGCGGCGGGGCGGCCGCAGCCGGCACGGTCGAGACTATCGATTCCGACGAAGACGATTCGTGATCCTTCCCTCCCTGCATGTTCATTTTAAATAAATCCCTTCTTTGCCGAGACCTTTTGAGTTCTCGCTCGTCAAAGAACTGATTTATTGAGCATCCTCTTGCTCCGGCTCGCTACGGTTTTCGATGCGAAACTACGACCAATCCGAAAGCGATTCTATTTATCCAAATTCCCAGTAAAGTAGTTCTGTCGCATCGGCAACTGAAAAGACGGAATGTCCCTTTCCGCTTCATCCTCTGGCGACGCCGCGAAACAATTAATCCTGTACATTGTACAACCCTGTATTTATAATGTAAATAGTATTAGGTGAGTTTGGTGATAAATAAATATAGTATATTTTTATTTTCGTACGTGTTCGTTTTCTTGCACCATGCCATGCATGTTCGTCTTCACTTTGTATATAATATATACGAACAATTTAAATAGTGCTACTGATAAATAGAGTGTACAGATATTAATGATAAAAATACATGTATACACTACACAATACACACATTTTTGTATTTTATGTAAGTCGAATAGTGCAATCCGCACTTGTAGTTCTGTAACGTTTTTATGAAATGTTTATGATAATTTATTGGGTTGTTGTGCGCCGGCGCACGTTCTCGTTGCGTCACTGCTCGCTCCGAGGTGGAGCAGAAGATAGCTTGAGTGGATGGGTTCGGTGGAGCGGCGCCTTCTAGTCAGTGTGAGCCGCAACACATTGTGTCGTAACCGCGCTCGCGTTGGGCAACCGCTATTTGCTGACCTCTTGTGGCCGTCGAATAAGCACACACACGCAAAAACTCTTTTATAGGTAATTTATTTAATGGTGGCGGCGATGCTAGGCTATAATAACTAGATTGTTACGGGACAAGGTACTTGCCTGAACACGGTAAAAGTAAATTTTGTTTTAAAACTAATTGACCTGGCAAACGTTTTTTTTGCCATCTTTAAATATATACTGTCACGGATATTTTTTAGATTATTTAAGAGAAAATAATTCCTTCAATATATTTTTTGGGTATCTTGAACCGTTTTCGCAGCGTACGCAACGAAAACAACATATATTTGTCGCTTGATGTTTTATAGCTTAAAGCCTGTAAAACCAGTGATTCTTGAGATTAGCGCGTTTAAACAAACAAACAAATTCTTCAGCTTTATAATATTAGTATAGAAGTATAGATTTCCGTTACTCCGCCCCATTTAGAATACTCTGTTGTTATCTTATATAATGACTACACGATGTCCATGCTCGTAAAATGTATAAAATGCTACAGAATTAATTTAATTTCGTATGATTAATAAGTAAATAACTCTTTTGTTGAAAAGCACAAAAAGGAAATACCGACAGTGATTTAAGAATTGTAGATGTTAAGTTTTTAAAATATAATTTAAAAAATATATAATTCAAAAAAATTTAAAATGCTCTCTGCAAAGTATCGCCTAATGGGTATAATTTAATTTTTAATTATATATGTTAATTGGATATTAATCTACTATCGTGTAGCGTCCAACTCGTATTGAACATGACCCAAATTGGTTTCGTAAAAAAATAGAAAATCTGACTTGAAAGTTTGTAAATTAATTCCATTGAAAAGAATTGACAATTTAATAAATATTTTTATGTTGGATGTTGTAAAAGTAAAACGCCTAAATAAATTAATATTTCTGTGTATTTGTGGATATTTAGCAAGCTGTTAATATCAAGGCATATTTTATGGTAAGTTATAAATAATGTAAATACTCTTATGTAAGTGACCTCTGAACCTGATGCAAAGTGAAGCCAGTTCTAGACTCAAACAAACCTCAAAAAGGAAAGTGTAAATATTATGGAGCTGTATTTTAGCTGAACTACCAGTGCACAGTTATTTGCATCGCCTCCATCCCCTTGACTAAGTCCGTTTGCTTATCCAGCTGCGTCGTCTCTTCCTAATTACTCTACTTTTCAAAGCAAAATATCGTCACTACATTCGTAAGTACAGCTAGAGTAGATTAAATATTGCTGTAGAATCCACCATCGATCCCGTAAAGGTTTGTTAGTATTATTTCTATTCATAAGATTATAAGTATTATTTATGTATTTGTATATGCTTAAACGAAAACAAATGTTATATCCTAGACTGGCACTACGTCCCACCTCGCGGAGAGCACATCGAGCATCACCAGCGCGGCTGGTCACAGGAGCCAACGAGGGTCTGGAATCACGAACGACTTGAGACTGCGGCGCCAGTCACAGAAGGCTGGGGACATCCCGGTATTCGACCGGAACAAGGTCAGCCTGGACCTTCCTGGGAGCCTCTTCGGCCCCTCCGTATCTCTCCTCATCAACACCACTAAGATCGTTGGCAGTGTCATCCAGGTATTATTTGTTATTCGATTCTGATTCTTCGTAACTCATATATAATGCACACGTAATTAACCGCTCCGCATGTTCCAGAACTCGGCGGTACGGTACCAGACATTCCTGCGTCTTTTTCGACCGCTCTTCCGAGGACCATTCGAGATCAAGGGCTTAGATCCTCCTACCACAACCACCACCACCACCACGACAAAACTACCCCCCATTCGTGATAACGAAGTGCGACGCAGATGAGAGGATCTTCCCTAATCATTAAATTATTTATTGTTAACTTTGACTCAGTAAACCGTATCACGAGAGTTTAAAATAGTATGATCACAAGGTAAACCATAAAATCACGACTGCTGTAAGTACAACATAGGAAATCCTTGGCCTGTATTTAGAATGTAATATAACTTGCATAGTTAAAAAGTAATTCCGGACTTTAGTTGTTTATCTTTTTGAACCAAATTTAGCTTGTAGTCTAATTACTTCTCTAGTATAGTTTAAATAAGGTATTGGTTTTAGGATTGAGAGAACAGAATATGTATAAGTGATGAGAGATGGTGTGCATTATTCCTGGTTGTTGCAATTTCAATAAATTTAAATTAAATGTGGTTATTTTTATTAAGGATGAATTTTATGGGTAATCCGAAAATAGCCCTTTTTTAATTTTTTTACTATTCCCTGTCAACGTGAAGCCTTTTTTTAACAGGTTTTATTTAGCTCGACCCATACGGTTTTTTTTTTTTGAAAAATCAGAAATTGAAATTTAAAGCACGGTTACGTTGTCAGATTGAGCTGAAATTTGATACACACACTTAATTTAGATGACAATACAATATAAAATAAAATCAAAAACATTATAAATCCACCGATACAAAATTGCAGATTACATATTTTTCCTTAACCCCCTCAATATGGGTATCAAATCATACACTACACTGGTACTGTACAGCTACAGTAGTAAAACACGATGATTATGTCGAAATTTAAACTCTTCATAGTGCACAAAAAATAATACCGTTTAACTTAAAGTTTTTAAGTTGATACTTGTTTCTAATATACCATGTAATAGGTAGTTGGCATAGCTGTCTTTTAATTTAATAACCTGATTTCTATTTAAATGTTGTCAAAGTAGATTTAATTATCATAAACAACTAAATTCAACATAATTATGGAAAAAATGTGCATTATAATTTAAATAATGCAACGAATTAAACCGTAACAAAATATACTAAGATTTGTACGCATAATGATAGATGCCACATATACGTGCATACTTTATTTATACAAAAATCCATACACAGTTTTGATCGATAGTTTTCTGTATTATAACGGTTCATAAAATCTTATCCATACTAGTTTACTAACAGAATAAAAAAACATTTGTAAATAATTAGAATATAAAAGTAAATTCTTTTCGAAAATTTTACAGTTAGCCCACTTATGTTTCTTTGAAAATAATATGAAAGCACTCACAATACAATAGTTTATACGGCTCTATGTATATTGATACAAGTATAAAAAATTCAACGATATCGCAGGTATAACTACGTTTAAAAATACATTCTAATAAAGTAGACTGAAAATTCATAAAAAACGACCAATAAACAATATTGTTGAAACGATATGCAGTATCGTTGATTACAAAAAATAAATTCAAAATATAAAACACAGCAGAGTGACTAAGTATAATGGAGAACTTTATAGCTTTATATAAATTAAACTTGTACATTTGTAGGGGTTTTTAAAAATAATGGCACCAACGAAACTCGATGCCGCGACCACAGCGAGCCATGCTGTTTGTTTTTACCAACTCAGCTACCGACTACTACTAGTTCTAGAAATGCGGTAATACATTCGAATCCCGCCCGTCTTAACATTTTTTAGTTATCATTTTTATAAAACTATAATGTAAATCAATTCGCTAAATACCCTGATTTATAACGATATAACCGCTGTAGCAAACTAAATATTGTAAAAAAAACACAATAAACTTATACATATAGCACCCCTGTTAAAAATAAATTCTTGTAAATAATATTAAGCTTTAAAAATAAATTCACGATTTAAGAACTCGTATTAAGCGAACAAATAATACTTGAATTAAAAAATACAAATTGGACCAGTAAATTCAAACAACTAAAAAAACATGATTAAATAAGGATGTGAACACACTATGTAAACGATACTTACTTTAATCCTAATTCAGGGTTTAAAGTTTGAAAAAGATTTTTAATCGCTAGTTATCCCGTAAGTTTTTTTTTTTATCTTTATTTAGTAGGCTTTAACCTAATTAGGTTATGTCGCCCAATCCCGTAAGTTTGCAAAGACAAATGCAGTTTGTTATTCTTATAAGTCCGTCAGTCTTAATAACATTATATAAAAAGCGGTTACGACCTAAAATACGGAAGTAAACGTAAGTAAATGATTTCCTTGTGAAATTAGGTTTTTAAAAATCTCGTCTCTGTTCAGAAAAACCATAAACAGCCTCGTTATACAAAAGCAAGGTATTACTAATCTGGTTTGATTTTCATCTCATCGGTGGGTACAACTGCGTCCCGGGGAAACCAGCCACGTGGTCCTTTACTCGCTTCTCCCATTCCTACCTGCTTCTCACCAAATAGCCACTGTCTATAACAATACGACATTTCTAAATGAATATATTTACTAAAATATAATGTTATTTGTGTATATTACTAATGTGGTACTGTTTTGTGATAAGCAAGTCACAAATCAAGCCATATAACGTCTAAACAACGCAGTTACGCAGTCGGCCTATTTTGGCTTTTGATATTCGAAAGTCCACAGACTGAAACCGAAACGCGATTAAACTTGACGGCTTTTTTATCTGTTGATGGTGGTTCGTGACTAGGAAGGAACTTCGATATTCCTACCACCCATATAATATCTAGATCTCCAGATAAATTCAAACATGTTTCAAACAAGTAAATGTTTAAAAAATTTGGACTCGGTAAGGATCGAACCCACAGCCCATTGATTATTATTAGCCACTATTTATTTATTATGCTACTATTACACCGAGAGCGTCGAAATAGTAACAAAAAAGTATGCTGAGATATCAATAAGGAATATCATACTTATGCAATTAAATATTAAAATATCACTGATTGCTTAACACTTATATAGTCAAAAGCTGTAAATACTAGGTTGATCTGTCATTTGTAAGAGCTTTGAATTTTTTACAATAAGGACTCTATGTAACCAATAATACACATACCTTCTCTGGCGCGTAGCACGGATTATGTCACCTGGCTGTAATGGTAGTCTTGCTTCATCTGAGCAAGGGACAGACAGCGCCGCCCGCGGCCGAGTCAAGATCGGCACCCAATGTCCAGAGTAACTGGATGTCGCTGTGAAGAGACGCGAACGTAGTTGCTTCTCAATTTTTTGGGCCTTTTGTTCCATCTATAAATTTATAAATCAGGATTTCAGTACTTTCCAAGGCTAGAAATCTGACCTTCTATAGGAGTAAGTAAACAAACAAAATAATAATTATCAAAAGTATTTTTTACAAAAAATATAAAACAAAAAAACAGTGAAATGTATTTTATAATAAAAATTTCCTTGTGATCTCAAAACTTCCGAATATTATTATTTGAAGGTAAATAATTTTCTCACTGTTAGGTCGTACTGGCCACATCCATCTAAAATTGGCCATTTCAATCCGTCATACAGAACACCGGACCAAACTAACTGCCAGTTCTTCTTCCAACCCAGGTCATATGGGTAAATGAGAGGTGGAAGACCTTGTTCCTCTCGTCTGCTTACAGCTTTCTCTACAATCCATTCTTCAATTGTGGTACGGTTGCTGAGTATTCCACGTATCTAACGAAAATTTTATTGAAAAATAAATAATCTTTGTGTATAAACTATTGTTCTGAATAACCGATGTTGAAAAAGATCTGCATTGCAGAGTATGTTATTGTTAAGTGGCCTGTGCGTTTAATGAAAGGTTTTCACCTAATGGTGAAAAGCTAGGACTAGTCATTTTATGGGGAAAGTTATATTGTTTATTTATTTTTATAGAAGTCCTAACACCTAACAGTATATTTGTTTTACAATTAGACAAAAATTTACGCCAATTACAAGGATTTACAATTAATAAATCTATAAAACTACCCGAGTGAGGAAATACTCTTAATTAAATATACACTTACTTAGTGTTTAGGGTTACATACAACAAACTTGTGGAGGACCCAAAACCTCCACAAGGTGGAAATGGTCAGCTGATAGTGTGGACTGATCACCCGTCCTACCACAGGTGTCCCCGAAAGAAAATAATAATAATACATACAACAAGAATTGAATTGAGGACGTATCCAGGATGGGGGTGAGTAATTGTGTAATATCATCACTTTGCGAATAATATTATTAAATTCTGTCTATAGTTTACGCGAGTGTCTTTAGTTACGCGATATTTTAGATAAACTTGTCTCCCTGTGAAAAACACGGTATATATAGTCTCCCCGTGACCACAGCTGCTGCAAAGCATCCGAAACGTCGGGCCAAAGTTAAAAATCATTTTCAAAAAAATTTAACTAATTTATCGCGTTTTAAACCGTTAGTGTTTTATTTAAAAGTAATATCATTGTTTTTTTAAAAGCGCTTATTCAACATTTAAAATTACATAAGTCTTTGTATCTACTTTAATTAACAGTAGCAACATTTAATATTATTATGAACAAGAAGTACTATAATGTAAACCTGGAAATACAGAAGTGCACCAACAGCGAGGACCACACCAACAGCCATGCCAGTGGCTAACAACGTGAGAAGCAGTGTGCTGAGTGTGAGGTAGATCATTGGCTCTTGTCCTGTCCCATTGTACATGTACCATACTCTATTTATTGCGTGGTACAAACATATAACCAGAACCTAAAAAAATACAATTGATAGTTGAAAGTACAGGACTGGTTGTAAAATTCTAGTCTAAGAAATATATTTATAAAATTTTATTAAATAGTGAATTAAAATATTTTCAAAAATTTAATAATATATGCGTTTTAAACCGTTAAAGTGTTTTATTTAAATGTGTATATTAATATAGACAGTATACAAATGTACATGAAAAATACACGAAGAAACAGATGTATTTTTAGTTTCTAAGAAAAATTCTATAAAGTAGTTGTAAATTTATCCATTTTCATAACATTTAAACTTTTATACATACATAATACATTTCCCTTTCATTGATAGATCTTGTATGTTCCAAACAAACTTGAATTCTATCGCGATTATTTTAATTTTTTTCAAAAAATAAGCTACAAGGCCATTTTATAAGTAAATTTGGGTTTGTAGAAAGAGTTGATTAATGAGAAATAAGTAATTGTGAAAGTTGTCATGTACTCAATCTACAGTATTGTACAATTAATACAAAGGTACTAACTATAGATGCATGAAAACACCCTAATACTGCAAACATTAGGAATGTAGTGAAGTACCCATGATTAGCATGGCCAACACAACAGTTTATCCACGGACAGTGATGATCCATCTTCTTTACACATCTTCCACCTGAAGTAAGGGAAAAAGCTGCATACATCTCATTGCTAAAAATGTATTTTCAATGCTTGAAAATGTACACATTCAGAACTTACATTTTTTGCAATGATGTGACCTAGGTGCTTTATATGACTCACAAACTGTACAATATTGTAAATATTCAGTGTCTTCTTCATTTTCCTGAAAATAAAGTAAACATATAATTATATTCATTGCTTTTAAATTATTTATCAAAAGATGACATGCTAACAACCTATTTGGCTTTTGATATCAGAAACCACAACCTGTAACCAAAAAATCATTACACATTTATGGATTTTCCATATGTGTTTACAACCTAGAAAGAATAAGAAAAAACGTGTCAGGTGAGACTGTCTTGAATATAACTAATAGGTAAGTAAGTAAGTAATATATTTCAATATGACTCACAGGTTTCCACCCATTTGGAACAAATCCTGGTCCTTCCAGAAGTGATTGTAAGAAGTAATAAAGGGTCAGTGCTGCAAGACTGATAAACATGACAGAGTGAATCACTGCAGCAATTGAAACATGTGGTGGCCACCACATACTCATTAAATGTATCATAGCCCATGTTATTAGTTTAATTATACCTGCAAAATTAATACAAAAGGACCTTATTTTATTGATTGAATATACTGATAAGCTATATCATTCAAGGAATGGATTATGTATCAATTTCTTTGTTGCTTATATTATATTATATCATATCAGTCGTCACCACTTGATTTAATCGACTAGGACACAAATAAGACCATAAGTGTGACACAAAACTTACCTAAAACCGCTATTGGACCCCAATGCAATAGACGTCTAAAGGGAGATGACATGTTTAAGAGTCCTAACTATATGTACAAAATAAATTAAATTAAACTAAATTGAATACATTTACACATAATAAGTTCAACTCTAATCCTGACCGGTAATCTAAAATGATGTAAATACATATTATTATCTTCTACTATTATTTTAAACAATCATGTTTTCTTTGGTTTTCAATTTTCAAAACTAACCACAGATGAAAGATTAAGTAGTTTATTAAAAAAAAACACAGTTGACACAGATATATAAAAGGTTTCGATTATATTTATCTCGCATATTGTAGTATATGCATGTTTAAGTTTGACAATTTACATTGTATTTAAGTGAAATACACAGTATTCTTTTTTTAAATTATATCGCACAGAAGAGCAGGGTAGCAATTCTACAGCACGAATCAGCAAAAGATAATTTTCTCAATTAGCGGTATTTTTTTAACCTGAACTTTCTAATGCTTCAGTCGGATCGTGTTTACGGCTACTGCAAAGCATCTGAAACACCGGAACGTAGTTTAAATAAGTTATCTAATATATTTTGCAATTTAAAACTTTACAAGTAGGTATTTTATAAAAAGTTATACTAATTACGTACAGATAAAACGTTGACATGCTAGTTAGTAAGTAAGTCTGTTAAATTATTCAATGTTATATTTTGTCTAATAGAGAATAACTATTTATGGCTATCCATCTTCTAAGCCATCTTTATATTTTAATAAAAAACGAATTACTTTATAATTATACAGTATGTCTATTGTATAGATAATTAAAGTTTAAGAATAATTAGTTTTTTTGTATTCTTCCATTTGTTTGTATTCTTTAATAGTTATAACATATGACATGATATAACAAAATAAGATTATAATTCAGTGTATTTTTTGTTCTATGATTAAGTTTTTTTTATTTACTTTTTTAAGAAAAACAAACAGCTAAAAAAAGAGAGACAATAGAATGCAAATAGACGGCTAATTACAATTTTCCACAAAGTATATGAGTTATTATATTTAAGTGCTATTTTTAAAATAGATTTAATTCCATATATTTACAATACACAGGTATCCGATTGAATATAGGGAGACGATTACGCGCAATAAAGCTATAGTGACATAATTTTATTAGGATGTTAATACCTTATCAAACTTCGTGAATTCCTAATGCGTTTAAGTGTATCGCTGGCACATTTATTAACGAACCTTTGATGATATTAACAACGTGAAAATGCAACACAATATAATATTTAACACTGTGAATAATGTTGGTTTTATTATATTAAATCGACCGGAGTCCAAGAATGCATTAAATCAAGAAATGTATATTGAGCTTAAGCAATATCTACGGGAATGGGAAAAAAATAAGAAATTGATTATCATCAAAAGTGCAGTTGAAAACGTATTCTCTGCGGGCGGAGACTTGAAGGCTGTGAAAAGTAAAACTGCCAATCGGGCGTACTTCTCCATTGTGTATAACACAATTTACTTAATTGCAAATTATAAAATACCGTATGTGGCGTTCATGAGTGGGATTACGTTGGGAGGTGGTCTGGGCGTGTCGATTCACGGTCAGTACAGAGTTGCAACCGACAGAACCGTAGTAGCAATGCCAGAAGCTAGGCTGGGATATTTCCCTGATGTTGGCGCATCTTACTTTCTGCCTCGCCTTCCAGACTACGTCGGCACTTACATGGGTTTGACTGGTAAGTGAAGTGATTAATAGAAATTCAGTACCAACTACCTGCCATAAACCAACCAATTTTGATTTTGTCAATATTCATTTATTACTCCGTACTCATCTATACTAATATATAAAGCTGAAGAGTTTGTTTGTTTGCTTGTACGCGCTAGTCTCAGGAACTCCTGGTCCGAATTGAATTTTTTTTTTGTATTGGTTAGGGCATTTATCGAGGAAGGCTATACAGCATCGTGCTATGACTAGTAGGGGCAAAGAAACAGCGGAAAATGTAAAAAAAATGGTATCCAAAAAAAATATATGAAAGAATGAAATTTTTAAATGTCTTCTCTACTCTTACAGGGGAAAAGATAAAAGGTAACGATGTGGTAACCATAGGTCTCGGCACTCATTTCGTATCGAGCACTCGTCTTGAAGAATTAGAAGATGCACTAGTACGAACCTTGAATAAAATGGAAGTAGGGGTAATTTTAAACAAATTCAACGAACCAGCAGAGAACTCCACTTTGGCACCACATTTTAACGACATAAAGCTTTGCTTTTCCGCATCGACCGTGGAAGGTATAATGGAACGGCTTAAGAGTGTAAACAACGATTGGTCTATCAAAACTATCCATGTAAGTAGTTTACGATTAGTCATATTACATTAATAAGGCATCTTTATACTAGCTGCGCTTCGAATCATTTGCTACGAATCTTTGGTTCAACTGTTAGTTACATAATAACATTAGTAGGTACTGTGCTAACACCTTGACTGAGTTTGTACTTCGATTGTGACAACTACGCTTAGGACGGATTCCAGAATTACGGCGACACCTCGGAGGAGGAGGAGGGCTAAGTCCGTATGATTTTGTAGGAAATCTATTCAGAATTCCAACTGGCAAATACTAACTTTTTTTTCTGTGACTCATTACTGAAAATATTTCTTATAGGAATTACTCAACTAAGATTTATCATAAAATAATAATTCTGTGGCTCTAAACAAAGTATGTACTTACTTTTAGACTATTTTTAAAGACCTTGATAAACGGCAGTTATAATACGAAATACGAATACATCGCGTCCTTTTCACACAAATTGATTCTTGACAATTGTTTAAGCCTGACATTCGTTCGAATTATAATATTCAAAATAATCTTAAATTATAATGCAGAAAAAGTTACAAACAATCAAGAGATGTGTGTATGATTTTAAGACTTAATATTTAAAAATATTATTAAAATATCACAATTTCTCTAAAAAATTTATTTGAGTAATTAGGTTTTTCCTATGTGGTCCCATAAACTGTAGAAGCCATTAAGTCCCCACTTTCCATGACGCACGAGTAGCTGCAAATTTAGCATTTCGGACACCCCTAATAAGATGTCAATACTAAAAAGACATTTTTTATTTGACATAATATATGTTAAGTTACATTACAATTCTAGTTCTATAAGGATTTCTTTATTAATGTTGTTCCGCAGACTTTGCAAAGTATGTGCCCAGCCTCTCTAAAGATTACACTTCGCGCACTTCAGAGGGGCGCCCAGATGGAGCTGTTACCATGTTTGAAAATGGAATATCGGATGATAAGCAGAGTTTTTGATAACCACGACTTTCGCGAAGGTATTCAAACATTTTCATCGAATAAAAGAGCAAAGCAAATAAAAAAAGCATAACTGTTACTATGTAAATATTGTCTCTATCTATCTAACTATATACCATTTCCAATTTAGGTGTTCGTGCTTACATAACGCAGAAACATCAGAAGCCAAAATGGCATCACAAATCTATCGGCGATGTGGACGAAGATCACGTGGAGTCTTACTTCAGAAATCTCCCTGTAAATGAAGAATTTGTTTTGACTGCGTCTAAAATATAATTTAACTATTACTCGTATACGTAATTGTTTATACTACTATACGTTATTAAAAATTAAACATGTTCCGTATAAAATGAAAAATTTATGTGCACCAATAAAACTATATAATGATTCTGTTATCATAAAATATACCTAACTTACATGATAAAAGTAACATGAAACCCATAAAACAATCAATGTTTTATAGGTTCGCTACTAATTATATTAATGAAGCTCTAATTGGGTAACTGATCTACCCATCGAATAATCATTAAATCAAGGATTAATTACTGGAGTGCTTAGCAATTAGAGTGATAATAATTAACAATGACGGTAATCGCACATATCGAGTTATGATAGTGCAGGGCTGAATCAGAACCTAGAAAATATAAATTTTCATTGTACGGAAATCTGATTTTAGGAAGTCGCTTAAATGGAATATTAACTCTGGTATAACATTGCCGATAGCTATTTTTATGTTTTCGGGAGTATTATTAAGTATATACACTAATTTATACTTAATGCTTATGTGTTTCTATTTTCTTATTATTAACGCAAGTAGTGCACGCCATTAAAACACCTTTAACTGTATAAATCGCGAAGAATATGAAACTTGTGCATATGTCTCTCAAATTGTTTTATTTTTTTCTGTATATAAGACTAGCTGTGTCAGCAACTTCGTCCGCGTAGAATAGTTATTTTGGGCATCCAATTTCTTTTTTTTCAAACTGTTTCTACGTCATCGGACGCGTCCTATCGCTCGCGACCCGTCTTACGGTTCCTGGCGTTCCTGCGAGTTTATCTTAAGAGATAGACGTGCTGTTTTTTTTGATAATTTGAAAAAGAATCATTCTCTCATACTTATTTTTTGTGTATCTTAAGCCACTTTCGCATCGTACGCATCGGAAACCTACAAAGATCACTTTTCACACATTTTCCTCGTTTTTACCATATTTTTCGCTGTTTCTTCGCTACTATTAGTCACAGCGAAATGTTTTAGCGCATATAGGCTCTAAAACATTTCGCTTTATTATTGAGGAAGGCTCTATATTCGCTAATTCTCTATTCTCTATTTATTAACCAAAAAAAAAAGAATTTTTCAAACCGAACCGAGTTTAAATAAACAAACAAACGTTTTATATATTAGTATAGATATAAAAAATTTTCGTGGTACTATAACTTATATCCTAAAAAACTACGTTTAGTGCTTGTGTAATATGCGGACTTTTTGTATGAATAATGCACAGGGCGTGAAGTACTATTTATTACTATTTAATACAGTTAATACGACCCTGACTTCCAGTGAACAATATAAAATGATGGAAACGCAATCTTAAAGATTGTGTAGTCCGTTTTTCGTGAGTAAAATGGCCAAGTACATAAAAAATAGCACATCTGAATTTATTACTAAATTAAGCAGGCTTCAATTTTTTTGTGGTCTGTGTTACATTTGGGTGGACCCAGACGGTCAAACACCTGGATTTCTTAAAATCATTAATAAAATATTTACACTTTTATTAATAGCCTTTATAACTTCAGAATACGTTTCGTTTTTCACTCAAAATAATTTAACTGAAAAGCAAGCGACTGATCTAATATTGTTTGCAATTTCCCACCCCGTTATGATGTCCTATTCGTGGAGTACCTTATACTATAAAGAGGATATTAAAAATCTGCTAGTCAAACTGACTATTACTCTTAAAAATAAATATAATAATAAGAAAATAGAAGAAGATATGTTGAGAAAAGCCGTACTATACTCTTCTGCTTATGTTGCCAGTTGCAGTGTCGCTTTATTTTTTTACGCCTTTGATGCTGTTGTGCAAGTTCTAAAATCAGGTATACAGTTGACAAAACCTACATTTCATTTATATATGACTATTTTACCCATTACTTTCAGACAACTTTTGCCAAGTCTGAACAAATAGCAAACAATAATATATTTTTTTATTAAAGTGTTGAAAGCTTTTAATTCCAGGCGGGACATTCACAACTGTCGTTGTAGCTTGGCCTGACGTGGCAGAGATAGGCTTATTACCAGACACAGTCAGAATAATAGCTTACGCGATGTGGTGGTACTTTATGATCAGGGCATCCGCTGTCTATGTTCTTGTGATTTCACTTACCATCTTATTGAGTCACCAATACAAGATCTTACAAGACTATTTCTATAGTCTAGAAAATATTTTCAAGGCGGATGTTAAATTGGAAGAAAAAGAAAATGACTATGAAAATGCCTTAAAATTTGGAATATCAATTCATGCTGAAACAATGTGGTACATTTTGAGAATTAATAATAAATAGAAAACGTATTTTTAGATACTAAAATCGAAAATTCTTTTAAGGTGTGTAAAAGAATGTCAAAAAGTATGCAACTGGGTGTTTAGTGGCCAAATAGGCATAAATTTTACAGTTTTCTGCATGCTGATGCTTCAAATGGTGGTAAGTAAACTTAATGAAGACGAACATTTTTGGTTAAAAAATACATGGCTGATTGTAGTGGTTCAAAAATTTTTAATACAGCGTACAAGTTGTTGTCGCAGTTCATTTATCAATAAATGTTATTTTGCGTAATCTATGAGCGACATTTTTATAATATAACTCTTTGTCGCTGTATAAATTAATAAAAATCATGGAAATCGTTTTGTTATACATCATCAAGATGTTTAATCGTCGTTAAATGTACATGTTACAAAAAAAGTACATTTTTAATTAATTTTCAGAATTCAGAGCGCACATTTATGAGTGTTCTAGCTACTCTATCTACTGGCCTTGCCCTACTTACGACCACCGGTTTTTTCATGTGCAATGCTGGTGATATAACAGTTGAGGTACAACAACGAATAAAAATACTTTATTTAAATAGTAATCAACTCTAATTTCATAATTTTTTCTAGGCAGGACTGTTGCCGAGGGCAATATTTTCTTCTGGCTGGCAGAACTGTCGTGGTGATGCCGCAATACGCGTTAGAAAGCTGATTACTCTTGCCATCGCACAAAGCCAGGTTTGACTCGAGTCAATAATTTACTTATTAATTATATTAATCTAATCATGAGACTAACTACATATCGACACGTTTTATTTATATAACAATAATTGATCGAACGTTTTATATAAGTGTTACCATTTAGTTATTACGGTTGTAAATAATCAATAAGTTTCATTTTTTTTTATTGTGATTTCAGGATATTTTAAAATTTGTAACTATACGTAACATAGGTATTATTATGTTTTACGTCATCACAATACAATTTTAAAACCTTTAAACGTTACAGGCACCAATCGTTATGCGCAGTTTCAATTTAATCGAACTTTCCTACCGTTCTTATGTTTCTGTAAGTAATTAAAACAACCCTATACTTTATTTCACCAGTAGTTTCGTCAATTAAATTTGATTACTTTCTTAAGTTTTGTAAGAATGTTATATATAATAAAAAACATAGAATAGAGAAAATGCGTATAATATGTAATGCAAAATTAATATTTTGTATCTTTTGCTTTCAGATCGTAAAATCTTCGTATTCACTATTTTCAATTTTGTATTGATGTGAAAAAATAAGTATTAAGTTTTAATTGCATATGTCCTAATTCATTCGTAAACAAAACATATATAACTACTATTAGTATTTTCACTTATAATTATTATGGGTTTTTAATGACAGTAATTTTTTATTTTAGTGACTACTGTCTTATTTAGATTAGATTAAATGGTGGCTAAGTTGCGAGTGGTGATAAATGAGACGAGTACCAACTAGATTTCAGCCATAGACCTAGGTTGTACAAAATGACGACGTCCACCATGACAACAACGTCAACAGCTCATTTTTGACAATTAACATTATGTTTTCATTTATATGAATAGATTCTATAAATAATAAAAATAAATATTTCGCATTTGATAAACATTTCAATTAGTTTGTATTTACTTATTTCCATAGTTAATAGTCAATCTGGTATTAAATTAATGTTATGCAAAATAACGTGGACGTTATTATAAGTTAAGCGAAACTTTTTAAAACCAAAGAACTTATCAAAAACATCAACGATATGTTTAACCTGATAAATATTTAATAAGCTAAATAATTACGAAATAAGATAGGTTATGTATACTTGTAAATAACAGAACAAATAGACTATAATGCGTACATACTCGCGAAAACCGCCGGAACATCACATTATCGAAGGGGTTTTGGAGTTATGTCGACTTTGCCTCCATGAAGTTAACAAACCAATACACATTTTTATGGATGATGATAATAAATACTGCAAGTTTTTACCCATGAGAATAATGATTTGTCTTGGCTTAGAGGTGAGTTGAATACAAGTTATGAAGAACTTGATCTATGTAATTAATCTTCATATTCTATACAAATTTAAATATCAAAAAATGTTTTTCGTTTTATTTATTTACTTAAATAATCTTTCAGATAACCAATGAAGAGTGTTTACCAAAAATTATATGTTCTCAATGCTTAAAGGATTTAAATTCATTTTATGATTTCAAAAAGAGATGTACACTATCATACCAGAAGTTAAAGTCACACTATTTAGCTGTCAAACAAAAAGAGGTTTCAAAAACTCAGACAAAAATGGAAAAGGAATCACTTCTTAACTCTCATACCCCAGAGGTAGATTCAAAGGTGGGAATCGACAATAATAAAGAAAAGGAGGTTGTATTGTCATTGACCGAGGGAAATGCCCTAGAAGTTATCAGTATTTTTAATCAAGCAACAGTGCCAAGTAGACAAAATTCTGAACATGAGCAGGTGATAAAGATGATACTTATACAAAATGTTATTGTTTATAAAAAACATTTATCATACAATACTTTCAGGTTCAAACTGTTACATCATATAATGTCAATGACGGCTTAAATTTCCTCAATGTGGGCACATCACCACCGATACCCCCTATACCTGAGGATGTTACCAGCTTCCTATCAACGATTTTAGTACAATTGGGCGTACTTACTAAAGACAATGAAAACATAGCTGTGGTCGACCAAACATTTAAAAATGTGAGGTTGGAAACTAATGATGGATCAGTAATGTTAGAACTTGTGGAAGAAGAGGTATTTTATACCAATTTTTGTATTAGATATATAGTCTTAACTTATTTAACATTTGTAATATTGTAAATGTAAAATTTTAGGCCATCTAATTTCATATAGATATCTCCAAAAGTACTGGGCATAATGCAGTTAACATTCCAGAAAAAAATATGTTTTTCATGTTACCAGTATAAATACAAAATAACTTTAAACATATAATATCTGCTATTGACTAGTAAGTTTATTTAATAAATTCAA
Organism: Leptosia nina; assembly: GCA_963661955.1. Classification (NCBI taxonomy): domain Eukaryota; kingdom Metazoa; phylum Arthropoda; class Insecta; order Lepidoptera; family Pieridae; genus Leptosia; species Leptosia nina. The sequence continues at coordinate 6,013,185 of CAVLEF010000007.1, forward strand.
TATTTTTAGGATTCACCTATTAAAAAAGAACCAGAACAAGAAAAAATGCCAAATGGAAAATTTGATTTTGTGTATGATGCAAATAAGGGAATACCAACGTAAGTGGTTTCATGAAATTCAATATACACAAGCTATTTCACATTGTTGTGTATGGTTTATCATTTCAATCTTATCATTTAAAAAAAGTATGTTAAAAAAACACTTGCATTTTAATGTTTCTTGAACAGGGTTAAAGCAATGTGTGGGACCTGTGGTAAGAAGTTTGCAAGTCGAGGAGCAATGTTGCGCCATGATCGCACACATAAGGGCATTCGGCCATACGTTTGCGAAATATGTGATAAGGCTTTTACACAGCGTGAGGTTCTACGACGACATATGCATTTACATCAACGTATGTTAACTTTTTTCTAAAGTAAGCCTAAAACCATGGTAATGTATCATAGGCACTTGGCCTATGCTACATTACCATGGTTTTGAGGCATATCATAGGATATTCATTGAAACATTTTAGCAAAATATTTAAATTGCACCTAAATTTCCTTACCAATTCAAACATTTGTTTATCCACTTTTCACTGGCAAACAATTTGAATGTTATTCAAGTTCCTTACACACACAATGTTTATTATATAATAGTTCTGTCGACTGCCTCTGTAGCCAAATAGTTAAACGTATTGCCCTGCATTGCGTTAAGCGCGAGAGGTCCTGGGTTCGAAGCTCAGGGAAACATAAAATTGTTTCAAGCGGACAGGGCACAGAAGTCTGATCAACTACTTGCCCGTTAAAAGCGGATCAGTGAAACGGACACAGAAATGTGTTCGCCCCATGCCCCACGAGGAGGAAACGGGCTTTCACTTTTTTTATAGAATAGTTCTACTTTATGTAGCTATGGATTCTGGGGAAACAAAGTTATAATTTTCCGACACCGTCTATTTTAGTTTTCACATTCTATAGTCTTACTGAGAGTAATACCATATACTTTTACACAAAACATTTATTATGTCCAGCGGAACGTCCCTTTAAATGTGGCTCATGTGACAAAGGATTTACGCAAAGGGCCGCACTTCGCTCCCACGAGCTGACTAACCACGCTCCTACGAGACCCCTTTCACTTTATCGCTGCAAACTCTGTCCTAAAATGTTTCTACATGCATCTGGTGAGTGGTACTAATAATAAGCTCTTATCATGCACATACGTTTATTATGAAAGAGGGCAGAAAAGTATGTAATTCACTTGGAATACTCCACACATATTATCTCAACGAGATTGTTTGTTTGTTACCGATGCTTAAGGAATTCGAAAATCCCTTGAAAGACTGAAACATCGATCTTTTGCATTTGTAACCTTTTGTTTGCAGTCGAACGGATTTTCGATGTTTTTAACATGTTTTAGAAATATGTTGAATCGTAGCCAGGATCCGTTGTTATTAGCCATAGATCGGTATTTGGACCCTTAGGCAAACCTATCAAAATAAACTGTTATTCCTCTAACAAAAGAAGAACCCCTGCATCCCTAAAACAATAATAATTAGGCTATAATGGTAACCTTTAAAACTTAAGTCTTCTTTGCAGGGTTAAGCCGGCACCAGACTGTACACACTGATCGCGTTTATCAGTGTAATGTGTGCTCGAGAAAATTTAAGGACAAGAGCTCTCTGGTGCGACATTTCAAAACGTCTACTCATAAAATGTCTACTTCTTAAGAGAACAATTAATAAGATACACCAGGTTGTATAAAAGTGATATCATAAAGATTCACTTCTATTAAACAAATATTACCTTTTATTTCTTGTCTGCTGAAATGAATTTATATACATATTAGACTTTACCATAGTTGTAATAATGTATTGTATCTGACGAGAGGGATATAAGAAAGGGTAACTTGCACAGAGCTACACCTTACAATAAATAATAAGCACAAATTTGCTACTTCTATTGTAAGGGGAATCTTCATAATAAATAAAACACAAATAATTACTTAAACATTTTATTGGAAAAAAATTTCGTCCTAGACTGAAAGGCAACGACGTGGTTCTGTATAATTTAAAGGGTTTTGAATAACTCAAGTTTTGGCAAAGACAAAGTACGAAAGGTATTTCCTAACATGATATGCTCATTTCTTCGGGGAATGCTCATACATCAATCTCACTTCGCACTTTGCCTTTAGAGAAGTGATACATCGGATGGCACTTAAAAATATTGCAAAATTCTATATTTTTTAAACAAAATTTTCACAAAGTAAACGCCACCGCACTGTTACATATTGGAATGCCTTTTACTCACTTAAATTAACATTATAAATACACATATAGCATACAATAACATATAGTATATCTTCACGAATTTTGTTCAAGAGTCAAGAAGTAGAGGCCGATTTCGTGCGAATATACAACACAGCACTATCATATTGTATATTATAATATCAGAAACACGGAAACGATACTTACACTTGAAGGTAAACAACTCCTATCTAAAATATAAATGATTATAAAAATAAATAAGTGACGTCGCTTCCCCATCTCCCCCGCTTTCCCCCGACTCGACCGTTGCTTCACTTTGAGCAATACTAACATACAAATTTTATATATCCACAAAAATAACGGTGTCAGACACGTTGCGAATTTTATAAACATTGCAAATATAGATATGAAAGTGGCGAACGCCGACCGCTACTACATATTGTATACAAGGTCCCATCGATCATAGATCGCTTAAAATACACTACGAGCTAACAGACCAACTATCGCATTAATAACGCACATGAGCACACGCCGTTCCGACTCGCTTACAAATTAATTAATAATAATAAAAACAAACTGTGCCTCGATTTCAATATAGTCATCGGATGATATTCGGTTATTATAGCACATTAAAGTCTAAAATAAAATTACTATATAGTAATAATCAATATTTACAAGCCCCGAGGGCCGACGGCTTCGGACGAGCACCTTCTGTATCTTTACACTTGATTGCGCACTTACTACTTGGACGGTGAGGACGCTACGATAATTCGTCACGGCTGACGTCAAATTCTTCTAGTTCTAAATGTCGTTGGCCAATAGTTAGAGATTTGCAAGTGGTAGACACGATGAGCTGTGCGTATATCAGTCGCGAAGTAATGAAATTTTTGTGGGTGATTAAGTAGATATTTTAAGTACAAAGTTTTATCTAGAGGACTAGCATAGTGTGACATCGAAGCCGTGACGAACCATGAGGTACAATAATCGCGGTTTTACTCTCTGGCCACGCATATAAAATCTTAGTACTATTCCTACGAATACCGTCGAGCATGTCTCGGGCCAAATACGTCGCTCTACAGGTGAACTATTATTATTAACATCATTTATACAAAATTTGTTGTGAAAACAGTCGTAAACATAAATGATACATTGCATAAAATTCAACGCGAGCATTATTTTACAACAACAGTTTCAGTTTTATTGGGTTACCGTGGCTTGGAATATTCTAATACTTATTTACCATAAAATACTGTTCTAATCTCGAACAAAATTCCAATGAAATAAACATACCAATATCTACCGTATTCGATCAAGTCAATTACTACACAATAATCATGTGACTATAATAATATAGTGAACAAGGAGAGTCAAAAATAAACTATTATGTAATAACTGGCCTGAAGCTAAAAACTACCAAGAGGGAGCATCCATATATTACATTACACGATATATTTTAGGAAGGGAAAATTGTGACAGTGGGTGGAATCACTTACATAATGAAAAAATGTGTCACTTAACATCATCCCCATGAGGTGCTGTTCCAAGGATGACTCTGTCCCCTCCAAAAATTATAACTCGTGTATAGTGATATGTTGATGGCCCCTTTATATATGAAAAATCAAGCATACTTAATCGAGGAGCGCTCTTCACCTGTAGAGCGAATGCGGGTGTTGGCACACTACATGTTCTCGAATTGGTCGACGCGACGCTTGGTGTTGCCCTTGCGAATTTCGCGCAGCGTCTTGTACTTGTCGCGCCCCTGGCGGACGTTCTCGCGGTGGATCTTGTCCATGGCCGTCTCTTTAGTCTCGTCGCGGGACTGAGCCAAGTCTTGTTTCAGCGCCTAGAATATATTCGTGATGTTTATAATATCTAGTACATCGCAAAACACGCTATTTTCACTTGTATCAAATACATACTCTGAAGTTTGGTTTTTCAGTCAAAATTAAACCTACCTTGAGCTGGTTGTGCAAACGCTCGTTCTTTTCGGCGAGGGTGCGTCTCTCTGCGAGTGGATCCACAAGATCGTCAGGAGCACGGGTTAGCTCACCGACTCCCGACTCGGAGCCACCGTCCGATCCGTCTCCGGATCCGCCTTCTCCCTCACCCTCTTCCCCTTCGCGTCTGCCCTCGTTGACGTGGTGGTGCTGGGGAGTGGTCGCTGCCGCGAGCAACGCAGCGGCCTCGTCCTGTAATTCCATATAATAATAGTAACACACATAACCTCAAAGTTGTTGGAGAAAGTTATAAGAACATGAGGTATATTTATAATATAAAAAAACGTGAGGCTTTTCTGAACACCAAAGTAACGGCGAGTGGTGATCAACATAGAAATACACGTACTATTTCTCTCGTTCAATTTCACATACCTGCTTGCGACGTGCCTCTTCAACTTCCTCTTGTAAACGGCGAGTTTCAGTGTCCTTGATTTCAACCTCCTGCTGGATGCGAGACACCTCCTCTTGCTTGGCTCGAATCTCGTCTTCTAACTTCTGTCTTTCAGCCGCTTCCATGTTCTGTATTTTTTAAAGGTACTTTAATAAAAAGTTTGTAAAACTTGTTTTCTTTGTGGTGTTGGTAAAAACCATTGTTTGCGGTAACATTGTTTGTTTTCCTTTCGTCATAATATAATAGAAATGTCAGTTTAAGTCTAGTTTTTACTGCTAACCGTACCTTGGTCTCCTCGAGGCGCTGCATCATGTTGTGGAGCTCATTTTGACGCTGTTCCAGTTCGTCCTTAGCGGCCTGCAACTGCTTCAGTTGTTCTTCCAGCCGTCTGATCATCTCTTGGGCTTCGATCAGGTTTGCCTATGAAAGGTTTAATTATTACAAATAGTTCCAGCAATAATAGGTATAGTTTAAATCTTGAAGACATATTCAAGGCGAGATTTTTTATCTTGCAACGTAAGATAATAAATTGTTACACAATGACGTAGGCGCTAATATTTTATTATGTTTATCACACAACATAGATTATCCTTATAGCGCCATAATCATAATCGAATTACAGAGGAAAACTATTCTCTAATCGAATATGAAGATTAGATATTAAATAGAAAATTTTAGCTGAAACTATCACATTTATATATCAGCTAGACAAGAAAAGCAAAAATGTTTCAAATATGAGACATTTTTAAATTAGATATGGTTTGTAAGAAGCTTACATAAAAGGAGAACACCATGAAAACGAAATACCCTTACAATTATGTAAAATGACTAATAGAATATAATTAATATATTTTCATAGTATATATTTCTTGTGATTAAGTAACAAATATTATATATAATTAATACCTGTGAGCGTTCCATCTCTTCTTGCATCTGTCTCAAGCGATCTTCATACTCTTGTTGTTTCTTTTCGGCCCGCTCACGCGCAGCAATCTCTAGTTGGAGTTTTTCCCTATAATCATTTTCCTAGGTTAAATCTACATAATGATTTTCTTTGTAATATATAGTAAGTGCATGGTTATATAGTTTTAAGTTAAATACCGTTCGTATTTACGCGAGTAGTACACACTTAAATAAAACACGTTAAATTAGTTAACCCCAAACACTTTAACGATTTAGTCGGGCCGTCGTTAAAAAAAGATTTCAAATAAGTTTAACTATATATATCGCGTTTTATCCGTTAAATTTATATTAATAATTTTTACCTTTTTTGTGAATATAAAGTGAAATATAACCTATATTTTTACCTTTGCGCCTGCTTGGCTAACTTCTCTTCCCTGGCTTGGGCCTTCATCTGCTGAACATCAATCGTGTCGGGCTTGCGTCTGCGCATGTACAGTTCATGGTTGCCCATACACAAGGCTAGAATACGCTTGTTGACGCGGACCCGCGGGGCGAAGAAGACGAAGTCGGGAGCCTTCTTGTCTATTGGCTTGATTATGAACTTGCGGTCGTTGAACGAGATGTTTCGGATCTCAGACCAGGGGAAACCGATTTTTGGAGTAAGTCTGAAGTTAAAGATATGTTTATTAAACATTGTAGGCTGAATGGTTTCCTTACCGACTGTAAATGATACGATAAAATAATGAATATTTTAGAAAACTTTTAAAACTTAAACTTGAAGTCATCTAATAAAATGAACTTCTGAACTTGAATATCAAGAGTATCAAGCAATAACTTGCCAATTTTTAACCCCGTAAAATGGAGGATAATTTAGCCAATAGCACTTACTTGTCATCCTTCTCGTAAATGTTGAGCCCAAGTGCATCCACACCGAGCCACAGCTCCGTGTTTTTCTTGTTGCGGATCTCAAAGTAGTTCACGCCGTACATCTCGAGATCTTGAGCAATCTTGAGGTACTCCATCATAGCGTCCTCGCGCAGCATCCCGCGGTGCTCTTGCCACCAGTTCGTAATGCTTTGCTCCCATTCTTCGCGCGACATCTAGTGGGAGAACGATACGTATAATATAAAGATTTAAACATTTTCGTAAGCTTAATAAACCCGTTACTTTTACGATGTACCTTCCCTTTTGTTTGTTATTCCTTACACCTACCCACTAAATGAATTTTTTACTATTTCTTTTCTCCTGTACTTCAGGTTGCCTAGAAGAGATCGCTGCTTAACGATAAGGCCGCCTTGTATTTATAAGTTAGTACGGAAGATGTTTCTTCTTTTTATATGTTTTTTTTTTGTGAAGTATGGGATATAAATAAGGCTATAATAAAAAATATATATATCACAAACAAATGGTTACCTTGTGTTGATCAGTGACACGCTGTGGCAGCAGACGGTCGTTGGCCAGGAAGCCCGGACCGTGCATCGAAGGGTTGTGGTCGCCATGTCGGGCCTGCACCGCGTACGACGCCAACAGAACCGAAGTCTCCGGTGGACAGTATATCTCATCTGATAGGATAGCGTTCTTCACCTAAAATAAAAACGAGTGTGTCAAAGCCTGTTTCTTCGTCACTTTACGTCATTCTCTGGAACGAGTTAACCCTAAAGTTGTTATTGATATCGTTTGTTCAAATTCATTTTATAAACAAGGACTAACTCTCAAACCTAATTTAAACCTTGTTTTTTTTTAATTCTTATTACAAAACTAAGTTTAACGTTGTGTACTGGAGTAAGTATGGTAGTGACTGAGATTCATTTAGACCATGTTTTAACAGTTAAACCAAGTCTCCGCAGTTCTGGTTAAAGTATTTTTTTGTGTTAAACGTGATTAACTTTGAATCCCGGAGAACTATATAAATTAATAATCGATTATAAACTGAAAAAAATATTGTATGAATTGAAACTAAACAAAATTTAAAAAACCGGCAAGTGTTGAGGTTGGAAAATTTGTTGGATTCCGGTTCAATTCCTTTCCGCATTTCCTAAATTTGTACGATTTTAATTTTATTTGTATAGTGACATCATGTGCAATAACATGTGAAAATTTAAAAAAAGAAATGAATTAGTGGAACAGAAATGAAAATATGTCAAGAGCTTTCTGAAGTACCTGCAGGTAGAAGAGTTTCAATGTGATCTCCTGAATAAGTTCATCAGCGACATCCTCCGGGTAGAATTTAGCGCGAAACTTGAATTGGAGCGGATTCTCCTTCTTGACGTCCTGTTGCATCACCTGGAAACAAATGGCCGCATTATTAGTCTATATACATGTGTTACAGTATTACTGGATATGTTTTTTGTGCGAAAGAACATTATAGATCCTGTTAAATTTCCCAATATTTCCTAAGGTACTACTAGGTACAGGGTAAGGTATTAGTTCCATATCGATGGAGGTAACGTATAGTTTGAAGGATAATAATAACATCTCTAGGTTAATATCCTGTCCATGTGTAATAAAGTAACTGTTTATGCTAAATATACTTGGAAAGCCAGCTGTTGAACAAATGATTGAGTCATCGCCGCTATTATTAAAATATATCATCTTCCTTAACCTCCACTGTAACTTGTAAACCAACAAGACATATTGACTTCTATTCGGATAAAAACTAAGTCCCGTGTTTTACAAAAACACTTAACGGTTTAGAACGCGAAACAAACGACGATCGACGACGTGGTGCTGAAAAGCATTTGAAACTTCAAGTCGAATCATATATTTCACGTTTTAAACCGTTGATATTATTATTAAATATACATCACGCACATAAACTGCGGACAATACAAAGTCTTTATACATTGCATATGACATCATTGCCTTATATCGTTGTAACTTAATTGGTACATTTGTTTAATATAACGTGCTTCGCAGGGCGTTGTCTTCTGTCCCCATGTGAAACAACTTAAAGGCATGTGTCTTCATGTCAAAATTTTTTATGATATAAAATACCATCAAACTTACCCATCTGGAGAACGGTAGCGACCCTGACTTCGCGGCGTGCCCAAGTGATCCAGGGTTAGCGTTAAAAGGGCAACAATTAATTACAATTCAGCGTCAGTTTATATTAGGACATCACATGTGGTTTACGGTTTACAGTCTTTATTCTCATAAGACTAACATAACAATTACGATTAGAGAAAATAGCATACAGTGAAAGTATTATTTCTTATCAGCTTTTAGAATGTCATTCAAAATCAATTTTAAGGTTTAAGCCTAAACCTCCGGAAGCGTTGCTAAAAATAAATATTATCACACAATACGTTTATTGTGCTCGTAATAATATTAACTTTTAGTTTCAATGAACAAGTTCCTTAATGCGAATGATATGTATTGGAATTTTATCACTCCCTATCTAAGATTATTAACGGATTGATAAGTTATAAGATCTTTTTGTGTAGATTCCAGTACCATGAGTGCGTGTCAGTTTTTTGTCTTAATTGTTAATTTATATGTGTTTGAAATAAAAAGAGATACGTAGAAACCAACGGGTCTACAATTTTGATGTTGAATATGGAATGAAAAAAAAAAAATAAACAACACGTCCAACTTAGGCCACAGCTACCAATAGATACATACCCGCATCTATAAATTTAAGTTTATTTATAAAACTGACACCCGCGTATCCGCTAGCCATGACCCGCCGAATGTTATACCATTCACTCTACCATCAATTACGCACATAAAAATAGACGTAGATCTTGTCATCTTCTCTTACCACATTAGTTAAAGAAAACGACTATGTTTTTGGACAACCATAATTCTAGCAACTACCAAACCTTTGTAATATCTACTTATATTTTTAGTTGTAATAGCGCATTTTCTACAATCACCTAGCACCCTAGCTGTCACTTCTTACCATATCGTCCGCTCTATCATATGCGGCTTCCTCGTCATCCTCTTCAGGATTCACCAGCTTTTTCACAGCTGTTGTGACGCATTTCACGGTTTTTTCTGCTATTGTTTCCGGCTTTAATATATTAGAAAGTACGTGAGAATGATCGAAAAGCAATTGGTGCTTCATTTTTACAGTTAACGTGAAATAAAGAGGAATGATGACATAACTTTTGCACAGAATATTGAGTATATAACGGCTTCCGTCAGTGTCGTACACTTACTTTCGCGTGCCACTATCATATCCTGAAATCCTAGTAAATATCAAAGTAGTAGAAAATGAATTAGCCCCAAGTACATGGAGCGACGTCGCAGCAGTGAGCACCGCCTCGTGGGAGCGAAAGTGCGGTCATCGACCCCACGACCGCGATTGCTGCACAATCAGCTGTTCTTGTGCGAACATTCTTTCAATTCGTGCGTCTATTTAGAATTATCTAAAACCAGCAAGTACCTTTTCCCGGGCGCAAATGTAACCGTTTGTAGGAATTTCTGAACGCAACGTTTTGTGGCTTCAGTAGTAAATTAATTGAAAATCCACAAAAGCGTAACAGCAGTATTCAATTAATCTCATGTGATATAGTAAATAGTATGAATATTTGGGAGGCACGTCATGCATAAATTATAAAGAAATCAATACATTTATTGGGGACATCGGAATTTCAACGCGTGCTTTCCTTTGTTTTCCTAGCGACTGCCAAAGAGAAAACACGAGTTCCAAATAACGTGGAAAGTTTCAAAAGGTGCGTAAATTCCATTGCGTATGTCAGAATCGAGAGAAACTCACAAACGAGACATTTCTCATAAACGTTCGCACGCGCATCGCATCGCCTTCGATCGGTTGCAAACGCGAGCCAAACATCTTATGTCTCTCTCGATAACCTAGTCTCGTGAATCGATCGCATCGTACCTGACACGGCATTAACCGCATTTGTGATATCATTCATTTGCACTTTCCTTACGTCGGGGTAAGGGGCTTTATTTAATAGTCATAAAGATGGTGACGGCATGAATGACCGACAGATTGAAACGACTCAGTTAATTATTCCAATAGGAACGTCTAATCCAGTACCGGTAGTTTCGTGCTCTCGCAATGGTCTGCTTCATGCATCATTTTGGAGTGAACGATAAGAAAAGATATCTGACGCGGAGTTACAGCAATCGAATTTCGCGTAACCTTCAAATAACCTTCTGCGAATTTCGAGTCGCGGTTCAGTCAAGGACGCGGCAAATGCCGGTGGCTGGTGGCAGGGGTCAGCACGCCACCTGGTGGTGAGGAGTCGTGAGAACGAGGTCATGCGGACGCAGCGTCTCGCTTGGCTGAACGCACATCGTATATGATTCGAAGCCAACAAGTGAATGAGTCGCCACAGTACATGGAGTTTAAGTAATTACTTGGAAGGTTTCAAAGCGTTTTCATTAATAACGACTCTGTAAACCGGTTAGATGTTATCCTAAATGACGATATACATTTTCGATATTTAGCGCAGTTGTCGTGAGAATATGCGGTCTAGGAGAGGTCGTATTCGCAACGATCGAGGCCAATTTTCTTATGCATTAAATATTTGAAGTCGGCGACTCGGGCGACATTCCGTGGTGGCACTAGCGTGGCAACATCGGGCAGTGTTAATTAATAATTTGGCTTGAAAAATGGCTTTGCTGACGATTTATTTGTCGAGGTTCTTCTACTATCACATATCAATATATGCAGTAAAATATAGTAGGCCTAGAAAGGTTTTATTTTTTAATATAACAAACGTAATAATAAAAAACTGGTAAACCAATCAACCAAATAATACAAATCTCGACAACCGATTTTAATTAAAAACGAGTTTTAGTTACAACATTGAATCGAAATTGGAAAAGCCCACTCGCTAAATACGCAGACGGTATCATAGTTTATCGACTACGTGGCATAAAAAGTGAAGCTTTTAAGATGTGATCTCATGCCTAAGCATGTGCCTAGGCTATTCAACAATTATAAATTTTGTTGCTTATCTTGTGATTCACCGACAACATGAGGTAATATAAAAACGATGAACGACTTTTAGGAAGGTTAAAAGTGACGAATTAAATAAGCAGTAAGCAGTGTTAAATACATAAGTATAAATGACTTATTTCTTAAGGCCGATATTGCAATATTGTCCTATATGAACTCATCACTATACGACAAACTGCAATCGTAGTTACGTACATTGAAAATACATTTCAAATAACAGGAATAAGCCGATCGGGCGGAAATTCAAATATACGTATAATTGACTTCGTGTTAACAATGCGCTTATCAAAAACGTCATTATTTAGTCATTCCGGAACTATTCGTATGAATCAACGCTATATAAAATGTTGCTATTATGAAAAAGGTAATAATAGAAATCTTGTAATATGGCGAAGCTATTTTATGTCTTCTAAAATATACAATAAGCTGTCTTTCTATCGCAGATTTGCTAACGATGTGAGAAGCGGCAGATATAGATAATAATGTACGTGTGATAAATGATAGTAAGTAATATGAAAGTATAGAAATGCTGATATTTAACATTTAAACGAATTTCTTTAGTAAGCAACTGTAGAATCAGTCTTGGTTCATGTTTGCCTCATTTCGCTGGTACTGCATGCTTCATAAATATGTAAACATTTTTCGAGCACGCCATCTGTTACGTGATAAATAAACAGTAATCACTACAAGATTCACTGGAGGATTTACGAATTACCAGAACATTCTCCCAACGAACGGTGCCAATAAAGATGATTTATATTTTCATAAGACAACAGCGAATAGACTGCAAGTCGATATCTCCCCTCGACGAATTCTAAATAAAGAGAGCATAAAATGTAAATGAACATCCAATGTACTTACAACATAATTCAGTTTCTTTAAATTTAAATCGCGTAAGAAAAAAGTGGAATGAATAATGCGGCGCTAAACGATAAAGAAAGTTATAAATAAGACGCCGAGAGCGTTCAAATTATGTGCGAGTCGTAAAGAAGTACTGCGATAAAGCTAATTATTAAAAGACGAGTAAAGTATAGAGGATGTTATCGATTGATAACTTGCGTTGTTTACTAACTAGACAGAACTATTAGTCATTGCATATACAGCTAAAGCATTTACATTTTTATTAAGAAAAAGCTAGACTACTATTTTATTTCTATTTATCAAGTGCAAATGAAAATCACATTTTATATTATGATACTTTCATATAATGCAGTTTGTGTTTCAGAGGTCTGTATTTAATGTAATTTAAACCGAAAAACCTAATAGGACGAGAGACACTTTTAAACTGAAAAACAACTTCAAATCAATAATATTATGAACTCCAAAAAACATATTTAGCTCTTACTTTATACATTCGCCCATTGCATGCTATTTATTTAAAAAACCACCTCCGACGACCAAACACTTTCTCAGACGGGGACCGCGTACTTTTCTTTTATTATGTAACGTTTTCGGCTCACAATGACCTACTAGACAAAGGCCGGGTAGAGACAGGTACATTTTATGAATCAATTAACGCGACAATTAGATTAATTACAACGGAACCTACTATTTCTTTCAATGAAGACAGAGGAGATTAAAAAGTAGGCGTCCTCATTGCAAGAGGCCGTATGAGGGTAAATTAACTTTTGGTATCACACGACGACATTGGCTTACCAGGTCAATGCCGGTAGGTACTAAAGGGAAACAATTTTACAAACACATAGTTTACGAATACAATCGACGGAACCACCATGAAATACAACTATTTACTAGATTCCACTCGGCCCGTCGGTTATTATGTGTTAACACGAATGATTTATGGTGTATCGTAATGACGATTTGATACTACTCGTAGTTATTAGGTGCATTAACAACCGTTAAAGTTAGAGAACGTGCCGTGAATTTTAATATCTTGAACATTCGAAGTTATTTGTTGTGGAACTAAGTACTATTGCCTAATGGATGGAAACGGAGTATCCTAGAACCAAAATTCAACGAATGTATCCGAAAGCAGGCTGACAGTTAAGACCTATTTACATTCTAGAGAGAAATTAGAGTCCCAGCAGTGGGAACTATAAAAGGGCCGTGATTGTTATTGCGTATTACAATAACGGTCAGTTATAATTAATTATATAACTTCATCTAATAAACACCACTCTTTCTCTTCTATACTCAGGCCAGTCTGTATCCAGCACTGCTGAGTGTTGCAAGCATTCAACAGCATATCTAAGACTGGTACCGATTGCCATCTTTATCTACCTTATTATCTATACATTATTAATTACGCAATTTAGTAGTTATATGTTTACTGTACACACATATGTACAGTAAACAAATGGCAATAAAAAGTTTTGAATTTCAATTAATATGATTTATCAAGTACCGACGTCTTGGGACTGAATTATGTCCATAGTTCTACCCTAAGCAGGATATTTTCTGCTTACAGTGTGGAACTTAATATATACATATAAACTAACCTTCTTGTAGAGTTTGATCCATGTTAAATCGCCTTTGGAATCGGTGTACTGGAGTCCAAAGAACCACACCTCTCGCAAACCGATGGTTTTAACCACCTGATCGAAGAGTTGTTTGCCAGTTGTCGTTTGCTGGATCGCGAACTCCAGTTCCGCGTCCATCGTCGTCACCCGGACATTCATCTGGAATACATTTATTTTTTATTAATAAAGAAACTTCCTAATTGGGACCAAACCTAGGAAGGTTTAAGAGAATGAGCGGGATGGAACTTAAACAATAAAAAAACAATCATATGAAACTAGCGTGAAAAATGAAGTTACGTGTCAGTTAGAATATTTTTTAACTTTATATCATGTTTTATGGAAACAAAGAACAATGCATAAGTGTAATGTTGCAATAATTTTACATAGACTCAAACTGATATATGCACATAGTGAAAATTGAATTAAATCTGGAATTGGAAAGTTATGAAACTAACAACCAACGTTTTTACAGAAATTCTGAAGTATCTCCTTAGTATGTCTATTTATGCCTATATTTACTGTCAGAGGGAATTCTTATTAATTGACAATAAGAAAAGAAATCGTTATCGGCTTGGTCAGTAGCAGTTGACGATAGAGAAAATACACGAAAACAACTCGTAGAAAATCAATTGGAAAACGCGTTTATGTTACTATGTTAGTAGCAGCGTTGTGCAAGGCTTATTAGCCATTGTTATCGCACAATACAAATATACTCTTTGAGCCTAGTAAGACTTGCAAACTTTTCTGCCGCTGTAGATAAAATCGAGGGTTACTTTAATGTTTTGAGGCATTTAAAGAGTGAATATTTCGTTATACCAATGTAAGATATAGAACAGACAAAGAATGTTTATATTTATGGACCACAAATAATATTAATTCAAGACATACAATTTGTTTTTAATTTGTTCGTTAAGAAAAGCAAAGTAACAATTATATGATAAAACTTTCATTGAAAATAAGATGATAAATAAAATATTGAAACGTACCTAATATTGTTTTGTAAGCAATCATCGTTTCTACATTGAATACAACAGAAATAAATCTGTTGCTTATAGGGTACTAAAAATACAATCATAATCTGAGTCTAAATTTAAACGTTGAGATCTTGCCAAGCGGATGTGATCTTCCGGAGTAGATTATGTCATTGTTTATAACATTAATATATCCCTCTTAGTTGTAAGAAAGTGTTTCAATAAAGTAAATAAAGTTGCAATAAGGGGATCCTATGTTAGAATTTCTGGGAACATACATGATACTATTGCACTGCAAATAAAAATACAGACACTGAAAAGTGTCTGCTTCGTGCTCAAGTGTGGTACATTAATTTTAATTGACAGTTATAGCTCAAAGCGTTGACTACGCCCTAAGGGGGTTGATGATGTTAGCATACATTGGAAAAGGTAGTAGAGAAAAATCGGCCTCAAAGGAATTGTTTAAATAATCCGAATCGCGGATAATCTGCCATATTATTGGATTACGAGATAGACGTTTGTCTAGATTTATTTCATTTTCAGTATTTTCTTACGCAAAACAGTTACGTAGTAGGCAAACAAAATATCTATATTACCAGTTCAAGAAATTAAATTCGGCGCTTAAGTAGAAGTCAAAATAAATGCTTATCTAATCAAATGCTTGGTAATTCACTAAATATCTCTAGATGTGTGTAATCGTAATAACTGAGAATTGCTGATAAGCTTCCACCACGTTTCGTAACAATTCAATGGGAATTGGTTCAATTAGAACAATCGCTCTCTTTACAGACTGGCGTTTCCAACAACATTTCTTTCGTTTATGTGCCATTCTATTTAGTAATCATTATAATTCAATTGATACACTCGAATCTTTCAAGACAACTAACAGGAAGGATAATGTAATGTATAAGATTTAGAAGAAAAATATATAAATTATGTATACTTCATAGTTTAGTTATTGCTTACACCTACCCACTTATAAAATAAGCCTTTTTCTATATCTTTTCTCCTATAGTTCAGTTTGCCTGGAAGAGATCGCTGCTTAGCGATAAGGCAGCCTTTTATTAATAAGTTAGTACGTAAGACATTTCTTCTCATATGTTTTTTATGTGGTGTGTATTATAAATAATAAAGGTATAATAAAATAAATAATTATATTATTCTGCAACCTTTTCCTCTTCACTAGCAAAAATACATTTAAATTATCTTATGACTTTACTCCTTTGAGTAGTTTATTAGAGGATATAGTAAACATTCCAGAGATTCAAGCGATTCTAATTTTAGTTTTACACGGTGCGATATTATCTGTTGGCTGGCAACAATGCATTCGCGACCATTCATCGAATACGCTCCGAGGTCGACTCAGCCCTGACTCCTCTCATTATAACTGCATAACTTAGTACCCGCATTTTCATTAAGCTATTTATCTAATTTTAGTCTGTCTTCTTCAAATAACAATAATACAAAATATTTCAAAAGAATAAAACTCCTTTTATAAATTTAATAGTGGACAATTGGCGTGTTTGCTTTTTTGTGATTTTACAAATCTCAATCTAAAATCAAAGACACAGCAAATTATCATATTGAAAGGCGATACTAAGAAACTTGTTGATGCCGCGTCAGATAATCTTGCACGCGATATTGTGCTAGCGAGTGTGGCTAGTGAGCCGGTGAGAATAATTGAGATAGACACAAACCCCTTGATTATGCAAGGCTATTTGCATAGTTATAACAATGAAATATTACTTATTATAGTGTTCTTTTACACATATAAACAAAAATTTAATACCTACAACTTCATACACTAATCCTGTATTTCTTTAGGTATCATTTTAGCTGTGCTACAGTGAGTACTTTTAGATTGAAAAATAAAAATTTTACAGCACGAGCCGAACTCGAATCGGCATCCATAGTGTTTCGTGCCATTACCTACTCAAATTGAGCTACTTTTTTCGGAAACGTAAAGCTCCAACTATTTTGAAACGAAGCGTAATTGTGATGTAAGAACCTTGTTATATATCCTACTTTCATGACTCAAAGGCGACGGACCTACATGATATATTAATAACTGTATTAAACAGCGGCAAACATCGTATGTTTGAGTGCATCTCAGCTTCAGCAAACATCGAAGATACGAGTATGACATCAGCGTCGTTTAGCGATAAGATTCTATATTTGTATCGTGTTGGGTTAACTTGTATGAATTTTTATTGTATAACACAATAGATTTCATTAATAGCTGTGTGTTGCCCGCGACATAGTCCGCGTAGAATCGCTATTATGGGCATTAAAATTTGTTTTTGCAAACCTCCTCCTGATAAATTATAGCTCTTATCCAACACGGCGCGGAGTCTACGACCTGTCGTTATTGGAATTTAATATTAAAAGATATACTGTCGTAAACATTTTTTTTAAAGAGGAATCATTGTTTCACACATATTTTTCTGGATATCTTAGACAGTCAGATAGTCATAGTAATAATACTTGACATTTGTCATTGTTGCCTTTAAGGAGACAATTTCATAGAACGTTACAGATATTTATGTTGGATTGAAGCTAGCATAGTAACACTTTGTATACGACGTCAAAACAGTATCTGATGCTTCATCGTGCCGAACAATAATAATTGTTATTATTTCATGCGACGTTAATAAGTAGATGACCCTGAAATTGTATGTCAATTTACCACGGGTATTGTTAGGGTGACAAACCGTGACTCTAACGTGAACGAAGGAATTGAGTCATACAAGGCGAGAAATATTCTTTTCCACTTTATATTACCTCAGTTATAACTACAATGAATTGCTTGGCAACTTGTAATGAATATACGTAATTAAATTAAACAGGTTTGACCCGACCTTACGCAGAGTAAGACAATCTCAAATTATCTAAGTATAATTTTATTGCTTTCAAATAAAGGGATGTAAAAGGGAATAAGGGGTTGGATTGAAACAGAAACAGGACGTAAGATTGAACAGGTGCGCAGGAGCAGATGTTACACCACTTGCTAGAATAGGAGTAACATTTATATCCCCATTACTTTGTAGTCCGGTTATAAAAATATTTTATGGCAAATGTTGTCTTGATACACCGTCATTGAGCATTACGCACATGTACGTAAATCTCGGTTACTAATATATTTATATTTGTGTAAATTACATCATGACGGCAAAAAGGTATGTATGTAATCCTCTTCCTATAAGAAAACAATAGATGTTAAAAATTAATCATACTACAATGTCGATACAAAGACAACTAACTTGATTAGTTTTTATATTTGTATGGTGTCTTAAATTGAAGCATCTATTTTAAAAGATTATTAACGAAAAGTAATAAAAGACGTATGGAAAATTCTTATCTATTGCGTAAACTTAGTAATGCTTTAAAAATCGTTGCTTATGTTCAGATAATCATGCGTAGTTTTTTACACATTTTTTACCCCAGAAAACATGAAAGGAATTCTAGAATCTTCTAAATCATCGTGAACCAATGTTTTAGATTCAGTGATAGTAAAGGCAAGCGACTTGGAAGCGACGTGTGTGAAACCAAATGAAACAACGCTTCGTGGTTATTGACCATAACGGCCGTCAAACTGAATTGAAGTTCAACAATTAAATAATAATTGGATAGGCTTTTATATTTAGCCTAGAACGTTCATCTCTTCTTATACCTTTGCCAAGAGTTTTATGGAATGATTTAACACCATAAATTAACTTCTTTAAACAAATTTTTATAACACTTTTTATGTGAAATATGTTAAAATCATTTTTGTATTTGAATACAAAAAAGCAAAGTCATGAAGTCATAAGAACGCATTACTCCAATGTCTTGTATGACCGTGATTAACAATGACACAAGGTACGGAGGAAACAGGTAATACAAGATATTGCTAATTCTGAGAAGGTCTAATGATGTACAATATCGAAATTATAAGAATTTCTAACTTATGATTGAAATAAGTACCATTAAAAAAAACTCAATCGATAAATGAAATCTTATAATTGTGTTACGGTGTTTAAGATTTAAATGGGACACTTGTTGTTCTTAGGAGGTAAGCAAAAAAAAAGTATGTGATTAAACGTGATAGCAGCAGAAAAATTCAAGCTCTAAGAAGAAACGTTGAAAATGCAGGGCTTTACAGGTAAAATTACTATTAATTATAATAATATCACTCGTTAACCTTTGAACGAACGAGGAACAGCCTTGAATTGTTACAAGAAATACGTAATTTTAAATTCAACTTTTTGCTTGGTATACGTCGACAACTTTTTTTAAAGCGCCACCATAACGACGTCAACCAAAATTACAAATTTTGTACATAACATGTTCTTGTGAGATTATATACATTTCGATAATTCTTTGCGATTAGATAAGAGCTCGATTACGCAAAGGAATGAGATATTACAGTACTAAGGAACGCGCAGGACAAAATGGTAATAAGACCATTTCACTTTACAAATAAATTTTCGCTCCGGTGACTAAATATAACTAAAGAAATCGAGAGTGAGGGAACGTTGGCGAAACAGGAAACTTTCCATCCCTTTTTTACTGACGATACAGACAGGGACAGAGAACGTGGCGGTTGAAACCGTTTGCGACCAATAAAATAAATAAAAATAACGAGCGTCTGTACTCTTGGATAAGACTCAAAGGCTCTATGGATGATGTCATAGCAGCTTATGAATTGTGTCTACACTCTACACGTACAATAATCACTTGACGATTGCGGCTGTTGCTAAGTTATAGCGAAGTCGTGAATTAGCAGTTCGGAAAATTGATAAGGCGTTTGCAAATAGGTACGAAAAATAGAGTAAAAATCTCTGGGATTATTACATATGTAGCTTACTTTACAGAAGGTGGAACGAGTTTTAGCATAATGATTAAATACAATTTGTATAACGACAAGTGTATTGCATTGTTGCAGTCAAAATCTTATTAAAACAAACAGTTATAAAACTTCGACTTTTTCCCATTATGTCCTATGTTATTACGTTAATAAAGTTTTTCACAAGCGATTTAAAATGCAAAAAATAATATTAGAGGTCAAAGTGCATAAATTGTTAACATTGACTTGTTACATAATTTACCTGTTTGCCGCCTGCGACCATCTTGTTTAGATTTTATGGGTAACACTTGTAAATGAACACAGCCACCGTACTTTCCAGTGGTTATTATAATTATGTAATTACTATAAAAGGGGGGTGAGTCACACAAAGCCGCGTCTGCCGGACGCGGCGGTAGATTTTAAACTGAACCGACAACTTTTGCGCCGATGGGGATGCGCCGGTGTTTGGGCTCCGAGGACGAAACCTTGAGGTAAAAACGATTCAATATTCAAACGCCATGTCTGTACAGTAAGACTCGCTATTGTTAAGAATTTATATGTCGCCACAAGTCATCAAATATATAAGAACGTGTGTACTTACAGTACGAACGATAATCAGTTTTGTGACGTACAAATCAATGTAAAAACAATTAATATTTTACGACCTTTGTAAAGCATAGGTGCACTATTTAATTCTGCTTAGTTAGATATAAGTTTAAATTTGCTTATTAAAAAATAACTAACACAGTAGCTTGGGTTAGGATCTCCTACTATCATTCAATAACAGGTATACAGCTTTTTATTGAAAGGTACTATGCTGTAAAATGCCTGTCAATCAGTCTAGACGGCTTTTTGTTTTGTTTTATATAAGGACGACTCCTTGTTGTTTTTCTTCACTACTTTAAGACATGTTTGAATTAGAAGTGAGTATTGTGCGTTAATATATAGGAACGCATTCAATAAATTACGTACGCTATATTGAACCGTTAAAATTCCTTTTTTCTATTTAAATAAGTTACTAAGTGTAGATTTTTGAAGCGGGGTCTGTTGGAGTTATGCCGTGATCCAAACATATGAATAGGAAATATTTTTCATTTTTATTACATTTTTTATATGTCAAAGCGATAGGGGTGGAACAGATCCTCCGCAGAGGAGAAATAGCTAATATTAGAATAATTCTTCATAGTAGAAAATAATAACATACAATGATTATTATTTTGACACTAATGCTATAATTCTTAAGCAAATCCGTTGGTGATATGTATTCTTCGATAAGTATTTCTAAAGCGTACGTCTATCTATCTGCATTACATAGATCGTGGGTGCAGTGTCCACTAAGTTGATAACGTATGTCCTACTTTCGCGTTTCCTTCCTTTGACACCTACTCTTCGAAAGCTATTTCACAAACGACACCTCATCCATTCAGCACTTATTTACAAAATAATATTCTTTAGATAGCGGCAAATATCAGATTTATTGAAGATTGATTTCTCAATTGAGAGCGTTCGTAAATATGGTAGTTAACACGTACGTATAGCATTATTTTTATACTTCTTACAGCTAATTAACATCGTCAATATAGTTTTTCACCTTTCATTAGTACTATTGATTAGCTTTAGTATGTTATTACTAATGTCTTAATATACAAAGTGATACCTGTTTTGTAATAGTAAAAAAATAATTTTGGGCATTTTGCTAATGCTTAAAATTTGACTACCTATTTGACTGAATAGTAAAATGCGAGAGGAACCTTTACTAATATATAAGGCTAAAGAGTTTGTTTGTTTGAACACGCTTATCTCAGGAACTACAGGTTCGAATTGAAAAATTCCTCTTTTGATGGTTAGAACATTTATCAAGGAAGGCTAAAGGCTATAAAACATCGCCCTGTGACTAATACATGCGAAGGTACAGCGGGGAAAAATCGTTGGCAGTATATGTCTATCTATTAAGATAAACTTGCACGAACGCCGGGGCGCAGGAGGTTTGCAAAAACAAACCAATTTCCCAAATTGAAGTAGCTGACTCAACTAGTAATTAAATAAGATTAATTAAGAATCTCGAGAAAACTATACTTTCAGTGGAGCAGTCACAGAGGTTTAATCAAGCACTTAACAAAAATAAGAGTAAATGAGACACAGGCAAGTGTCTTCACATATTTTTTTTACTTTATTTGCATGGGTGGTGTTGGAAGAATTATTTAATGATTTTTCAAAAATATTTACTAATAGAACATTCTTGCATGTAACAAAGGATTCCTAATATGCTATTTGTGATGCTACATGATATTTCTAGATCAAGTAGCGGCTAATAAACTAAGTGAGAAGTTCTTGTTATTTACAAAAATATTAGCAAAAACCTAGCATATAAAGGTTGCAATGCATGGGGAATACAAGGGAGTTCAAGTGTATAAGGAGGGCAGAAACTCATAACTAACCAAGTGATTGTCACTGGTTGAGCCTATAGCTTTATTTAAGAATTCAAGTATCTGAAAAAAATTGTAATACCATTAATATCCTAAAATCATAAACATACCATTAATATCCTAAAATCATAAACATACCAGTAATGTGTTCTCTAGTAAATGGTAATATACTACTATTTTTACATTTCTCTGGGTGTAATGCAACAGGTTACACATACAACACCAATATAAATGTAACTGCACAAATTATCAATCTTTAAGTTGTTAAGTTATACAACAATTTTGGTCAACACTCAGCTTTAGATGTACTTGTAGTTGTTAAAAAGTGACTATTTATACTATTATATTTAGAACTAGATATTAATTTTTTTTATTGAATGTGCACTTGTAACCCATTTTTATAAAAAAACTATTTGTTTGTAATGATTTAATTTACAGAATCAATATTTTGCCTATACACATTACTATTAAATTTTATTACTATAAGGATAAAAAATAAGTCCACACAATCAATGGTTTTGTAGTAGCAAGTATTAAAGATTATTGATAAGTGTATCAATGATTTCATTACACTTTATTAAACTATGGTAATATTAATAATCTGGTTTGTAACCAAATTTTTATTCTGCTATTCAAGGCAGCCTACTGCTATGCTAACAGCACTTTGTCATAATAACTAACCAGGTAATTTTGACAAAATTCCAGAAAATAATGATGATATATAATTTCTTAAGTTCTCAATATTACATCATTGTTATATTATTAGAGACACATTATTACAGAATTATGCTTCATACTAAATTTTCAGATATACTTAGTAATAGGACAGTTTTGAGAGTTATAGTAGAAATTATATGTATAACATTAATGTTAATATTTATAAGACGTTGACTTACCGATTTCGGCATGTTTGCGGCTTGGGATTACAATCTGAAATGGAAAAAAACAGATATGATTGGCATGCACATTGCTAAAGCAAGGAAAACGTAACTTTCGGCACCTAGTTAGGACAATCCTAATATTTTGACCTATTGTTTAAGAACTTATTCTTAACAGAAACATTTAATAAGTCCGGTGACGATAATCTCAAGAAACGTAGGTGTAATGTGAACGAGGTATATACCGGCGGAGATCATGTAAGTCAATCGTCTCGCTCAGCTTTCCGATTTTCAACATTACGTTTCTGTTAAGCTATATGACATAACTTACCCGTTATAAAAAAAGAATATCACCTAATAATCCACATAAGTTGCACAACACACATGAAGAAAGCACACACCCTAGAGTCACAAAAATATCGCGATAAAATGTGACAACTGCGTGACGTGGTACGCAGGGTTACCAGTTTACCGGCATTAAATAATTATTCATAACTTAAGAATATTTAGTACCTCTGTCATTGAGCAAATGTGTAACACAGACTATTAATGATGACATCACTGGAAACTTGACTCTTTAGTAAATAATATCAGTTTACCTTGATGGAATTTCTTAATATTGGAACTATATATTTCAATAAAATAATTAACTATTTATCTAATATATGTACAAACGATTCAATACTGCATACATTATCTGTATTGTCAATTGTCCAATATCTTTCATACACATTCATAGACACAAATATAGTAGCGCCATCTAAAATAGCGCCCTGACACTAGACGGTTAGTTGTTGCCAATTGAAACCAATTAGAAGTAACTTTATTAAAATAGATCTTGAAAATTATACGTTATAGGGTCTAATACACAAATTATCCCTCTTTATGAAAAATAACTTCAATGCTATAAATTGTTAAAACGAATTGTTGTAAGTAGACCTCATTTGATATTTTTATACATTAACGACATACTTATATAACATGGAGTAATTCTAATAATGTCGCTAGATGTCTCTGTTCTTCTTAACTCTTCTAATTTAATCGCCGAAATTTATAACTAATTAAGTTATTGTTATATTTAATAAATTTATTTTTTATCTACTGTTATTTTAAATAAGAATTGATTTTTAATTGATTACCACGAAAGTGATGTCATTGTCAAATCTTAAGACTTCAAAATACATTAACCGCGAATTTATAAATATTAAGGTTTTAATTTCATATTATTCTTTGAAGTATGGCATTATGATCCTGGAAAATATTATAACAACTTTACAAAAAAGAAAGTATTTATCGAATGAGCTAAAGAATTTTTCACTGCAATTGAGAAGAAACAATGAGAGTTCTTACTTACATACCATTTAATAGTCATATTATCAATGTTCTAACATGTAAGGTCGTGAATTATTGTTCTTTATGAAAATATGAATGGATATAGCATGGTATTATGTGTATGGATCTATTTTTATATAAAGTAAGTATGCAATCCTTAGCTCAAACGATGCCAGCATCAATACTAAGGGCTTAGTTCTGGCAAACCATTGAGTCTCTTGGCCCATGGGAGTACCTTATTTTATCTTTGTTTCATACGCATTTCATATTAATTTCTTCTTATCACTTCAAACCTGAGTTATTATAGTAAGTATGTATTTGGATTATTATTAGACTGGTTTACATTATAATCTAATTACATACCTACAAAGGCAACTCACTGTTACTACAATCAAAACAATACTAATATAGTAAATCTTTATTGTGCATATAAATTAAAATATCATACTATTAATTAAAAATCTAATAAGTTAGCTCCAAATTTTATGAAAGCCAATAAGTACCTAATAAAAAAATATTATCACGATCTCATATAATTAATAAATGCAAATCACACAAAGTTACAGATAATCAAACTTTATATTTCAATAGAAATTGTTTAAAAAAGTTTGTACTGTTAATAAGCATTCAAACAAGCGCACTTCACAAATCCTTACAACTAATTTGTTACTTACATAAAATCGTAAAAAATCTACTACTTTAGAAGTATCATATTAATGGACATCATTACTAGAAGTAGAACTAATTATAATAGAGAAGTTAAATAGGGATGTACGATTGCAGAAACTATCGAGTAGTTATTATGAAAGTATATTTTTTATTGAATTTACAGTTTTGTTGCTATAAACGTGCAGGACTAAATATTGATAATATATAGAGAGACTGAAATAGACCCAACATTTATATTTTATCGATAATCCATTAGGACGTCATTGGTGTATATAATTTCAATGTTCCATCAACTTCATTTTAGGCTTTCTGCTCCACCAAGTCACAAAAGATATTTCATTAATAGGACATTAAAATTTAATTGCAATACCGTAGTCATGATCGATAGCATCGCTCGCATACATCACTACTGTCAAACGACTTAATACTCATTGTCTTCATCGAGTTCCCCTTCAGTAGAATCAACTCCAACTTCCTCGTAGTCCTTTTCAAGAGCAGCCAAATCCTCTCTGGCTTCCGAAAATTCTCCTTCTTCCATACCCTCGCCCACGTACCAGTGAACAAAAGCGCGCTTAGCGTACATAAGATCGAATTTGTGGTCAAGTCTGAAAAGAAATAATCTATGAAAAACTGTGAGGATTTAATGACAAGAATGGACTAATGCATTTTCAGAAAGTAACTAAAACTATCTATCAATAGGTAGTATGTCTGACGTAAATAATTCTAAATGTGGCAAGTCACATTTTATTTCTTTCCAAGATGGACTCGACTTTTGTTGAACTAGTATTAAAATTATATAAATTTCCAACAATACCAATATCTTTGATTAATAATATGTAATTACATAGGTTCTTTGAATTGCTATTTTACCTGGCCCACGCTTCAGCAATTGCAGTAGTGTTGGACAACATACACACAGCACGCTGTACTTTAGCAAGATCACCTCCAGGGACTACTGTAGGGGGTTGGTAGTTGATACCCACCTTAACGAAAAGTAAAACATATTTTACAAGGTATGTATGTAAAGAACAGTTTTCTTCTGGCAAATAGAAATGCAAGAGTAAGATTTTATTATTTGCTAAAAGAATATAACACAATTTACCTTAAATCCAGTAGGACACCAGTCCACAAACTGGATGGAACGCTTGGTTTTAATAGTTGCGATGGCAGCATTAACGTCTTTTGGTACCACATCACCTCTAAAATAAAAATTATACTTAGAATTTCCACTATTTATTAATGGTATGATGGTTTATGTATGGAGATACGAACCTATATAACATGCAACAAGCCATGTACTTGCCGTGACGGGGATCGCATTTTACCATCTGTAAAAAAATACGTTTTAAATACATACTTGGTACGTATGTTCATATCTAATAGCACAGTGGCGGAGCATCCGTACCGGATTGTATATTATTTCTACATGTGATCAAGACACGATACGATAAAGGACAGGCATGCATCGTGCAACACTTAAACAAGATGCCCGTACCTATTGCTATGTGCTTTGGATATTCGGAAATTTACGACAAACACTCAACTTTAAGGCTTTTTCATCTGACCCGACGGCCGTGAACCAGACGGAATTTTGATAATACTATCAGATATTTAATAACTAGACGAAGTCTGTCATCATGTTTTAGAAACAATATAAATCGAGTAGAATAATGTTTGATCCGGTGGAGATCGAATCCACGACCCGTCGATTATTTTAGACATACGTTGTGACTACTAGACCAATGAGCCTGGCAAAAGTGTCGTAAAATTTACTCATCTTATAATACGATAATTTATACAATTAACTAAAAAACTTTCAAAATATGATATTCTGTAAAAATCGAAAATAAATTGAAAAAAAAGATCAGGATTAATCGGCATGGTCAGCTTCCGTGCTGTTGTTCTGACCATTTTAAAATTATATAGTACCTTCATGTGCAATAACACGTGAAAAATAAAAAAGTTTTCAAATGATATTCTATTTTTTTCCCAGAACTCCTTACGTTAAAGTTACACTTACACAGCAAATTGAAAACTGTTTGCTGAAAGCGAATCTCGTATGCACAGGTTCATAGAATTTGTAAAACGAACCTAAACGTTTTGGATAAGCGCCAGACAGAATTAATATTGCATAAGGACCTGCCTGACGCCTGCAATGCGCATATTTTAACATTTTATCACAACTTAGAATTCATGCTTTTGGATCTACTTTGCCATTTTGTTGAAACGCTATGAAAACTGTGAAAACGGTTTTATGAAAATGCTCCGCTTCAAATAGGAAAAATGACTTTTATAAGGCTCTAAATAGTAGCTCAGTGATATATTTAACTGTCACCAGTAATTCATATAACATTTTCTAAATTAAGTAACCTTTTATAGCTATAACGCAGTCCCTTTTCAGCGACGCAATTGCAAAAACTCTATCAGGCGGATATTATCAAGTTGAAATAATTAAAAAACAAATGTTAATTTTATATAAACTAGAGCGATATTATTAAAATTTGCATCAATTCCAATGTATAAAAAACGAATCAGTAATAATTCAAACAGTAAAAATACTACAGGGTTTCAAATTGGGGATGTTTCAATTGTATTCATAATGCAGAGTTTTTTTTTTAAATGTTTTATCATTCAAACATATCTTCTTAAAGCATCCCACAAAGTAAATGAAGACCTATACCAGCTTCAAGAATGGTTAAAGCACTGCTTATATTAGAGATGTACCTGATTAGCTGGTTCAAAGCAGGCGTTGGTGATTTCGGAGACCGTCAGCTGTTCGTGATAGGCCTTTTCAGCAGAGATGACAGGGGCGTAAGTTGCGAGCGGGAAGTGGATACGAGGGTATGGCACCAAGTTGGTCTGGAACTCTGTTAGGTCAACGTTAAGTGCGCCGTCGAATCGGAGTGACGCCGTAATTGAAGAGACAATCTGAGAAGGTGGTGAAAATTAAATAAGCGTTCTTATGAAACTTGTATAAATACTCTTCAGTACTTTTAAAGATTTTAGGCTAAATGGCTTTTTAATCAAATATTTGGCTCTCGTGCAGTGTTCAAACAAAAAGCCGTTGAGTTCTTTTAGAGATCAGTGTACATACAAACAGACAGACAAATATATTTTTAAATATTTCTTTCTCTTTCATCACTTTTTTATATAACACACAGACTAAGCTTTTGACGATACTATAAAAAGTGCAGAGAGATTATTTTGTTACCATATTTTACGCTAATTTGATAGTCACTACATTACCAGGTGGTTTACTAGAGTAGTACACATTTTAAATAAAACCGTTAAAAGTGTTTTATTTAACTATATCACTCTTAAAACTCATTACTAAATCTCTTTGATAATACAAAATAATACGTCAAAAGAATAAAAATTATATACTGCAATATTTATTTACTTGTCCAATAAGTCTGTTCAGATTGGTGTAAGTTGGTCTCTCGATGTCCAAGTTTCGGCGGCAGATATCGTAAATAGCCTCGTTGTCAACCATGAAGGCACAATCTGAGTGCTCCAATGTCGTGTGGGTAGTCAGAATCGAATTGTACGGCTCTACTACAGCTGTTGACACCTGCAGAAGATATCTTGGCATCACAATTATATTACAAAAGGTGTGTGACCTTAGAATCTGTACCTTTTTTAAAATATCATTTCTTACGAACTTTTTTACCTACGTGAAGAACATACTACACCAATTTTCTTCTCTTTAAATGCATATCACTAAAAACTCTTAATACCTGTGGTGCTGGATAGATGGAAAACTCAAGCTTGGACTTTTTGCCGTAGTCGACAGAGAGGCGCTCCATCAGCAGGGAGGTAAATCCTGATCCAGTGCCTCCCCCAAAAGAATGGAAGACCAGGAAGCCCTGAAGAGTAGATGTATCATCGTTATAAGGCAATATACAGTATATAAGTTTCATTGATATTTTTTACTGAACTAAATAATTATTGACACAAAACTTCATCAACTAAATTTCTCGTGTTTTTCATATATGTTCTTTACTTACTATTTCTACAGCTTAGGTCTTATTAACGTCTGTATTTTACCTGCAAACCAGTACATTGGTCAGCGAGTTTCCTAAGTCTATCCAAAACAACATCGACGATCTCTTTTCCGATGGTGTAGTGACCTCTTGCATAATTATTGGCCGCGTCTTCCTTGCCAGTGATCAGCTGTTCGGGGTGAAAAAGTTGACGGTAAGTGCCCGTACGCACTTCATCTAGAAAAAGGTAAGAATAATTCTAGTAAATGTTTATTATACTATTGATTTTTTTAATGTATTTATGACAGTAAATAGTAAAAGTAAATTTAATTCAGTGACTTTGTCCCTTGCGTAATTTTATAGATTTATTAATAATTGTAAATCCTTGTAATTGGCGTTATTTATTTTATAATAAAGAAAATATTATTAGCTAAATACTGTCTATAGTTTATGCTAGCAGTACACATTTAAATAAAAGACTAACGGTTTAAAACGCGATATATAGTAGTTCAACATATTTAGAATCATTTTAACTACGCCGGACGTTTTGGATGCTTTCAGGCATAATTTCCAAATAAGTTTAATTGATCTAATCGCGTTTTAAACCGTTAAAACTTTTAATGTACTATTAGCTGTAAGGATTTCTGAAAAATCATTTTCTTTTTTCATTGGCAAATTTCTGGCAAATTATTACTTAATAACAATATTTTCTATAGCAAATTAACTTTACTACTGGTTAGCATCACGAATCTCAGCAACATGTGTCTGAACCCAGACTTCAAACAGACATAACGTAGGATTAATTAACAGAACTCAAGTGGGAGTTAAATGAAGTGGAATGCTCTCTGCAGAATTTAATTGGATCTGTCTGATTGATGCTTTCATATTTTTCACTTTGTCGACCAATGAGAAACTTTTATATCAAATCATAAAAGATTCTGTAGCGAGAGTATTTGTTTATTTTTCATTTAAGGGGTAATGAATAAAAGATAAAAAAAACTATAATCTGAAGGATGATTAAGACAAAATATTGATTTAATTTTGTTAGGCTAACTGCTAAAGTATTATTTATAGTTTCATGAGTGGTACCAATTAAATAAAACAATTTAAAACGCAAATTTTTACCTAATACAAAATGTATTTATTAGTATTGAATGCTTTATCGATACCGGGACCATTGCAGGTATATTCTTTTTATTTAAAAAAGTTACTTAAAGTTTTGTAACCATTAAGAGTATTTTGCTATTTTTTTTTATTTTATTTACTGGTTTTTAAAGGTAGCTTTAATCTTTGATAATTTTGAGAATAATTTCTTTAGTTTGGAGAACCGCTGACCAATTCCGGTAAAGATTAACGTAAAATAGGAAATGTTCCACATTTCAGTGTATTCTAGATCTCTATATCTTTATTTTTTCTATTAATATGCTGCGCTTTAGAGAAGTACCTACCAAGTGCAACATGGCGACTATGCTTGGAGCCCCTTGTAACGAGACTAGGGGCGGTTCAATTTTATCTTTTTGTGCTCAATCCCCCTGAGACAGAATGTAATTTTTGGCGACATAACGGATTCTCTGTCCGCTATGTTTGATAATTATTCACAGTAGACGTTCTGAGTATTAGGTAAGTGCATAATAATAAATATATATTGATATAGAGATACGTGAATACTTGTATGATTTTTGCTTTCATTACGAAATCGTAATCAGCAATCTCTGCCATCTTGTGTTTCTTTCCTCAGAACTATAGATGAGTCACGCTTTTATCTTAAAGATTAGTTTAATTAAAACACATTTAACTGTTTAAAGTGCGAAATTTTGTTGACCAATTTTTAAATGAACACCGGCGTGTTGTTGCTCGGGGACTGGTATGTTTCGCGTTTTAAACCCCTAAAAGTTGTCTATTCAAATGTTACTATTTGAGTAGGTAAACTACAGACAGCACTAAATTATTAATTTGGTATAGGTGTCATGAGAAGAATTTCTCTATTTGATAAATCGGATTTTAATAGGCATCAAATGGGTGGAACTGGGAATCGAACCTGATGTCTTTAAGTGTTGCAGCGGGTATTAGCTTATATTGTATATATTAAAGATCTTCGAATTTTACTGCAATATTTGAATACCGTTTTTTTACGTCAAATATGGCTCATTTGACGTAAAAAAAATGCCAGGTCAGCCATGCGCAACGCAAATACGCCGAAGCGTAACGTGTTCGATTTCCTCCTATATGCAAATTTCTCGATATTCGATCTACACAGATAATGCAAGATCTAGAAAGCTAAATTTAAACTACGACAGGAACTTACTGTTCATTCTCTCTTAACACAAATAAAACTTTAAATGTATTTAAAATATAAAAAATGTGACTCAGGTGGGTATCGAAACCACGACCATTGTACTGTGCTGTTGATCTATTAATTGAGCCCCCGTATGAAAAACTTTTTATGGCCCGTTATTTATTGAATCCGGCATAGTTATGTCAAATAATCATGGAGATATGTCCAAAGCTACAATATTCTTTAATGGTCTTTTTAACGGGAAATATTACATTAGCATTGTAAGATGAAGCACTTAGACGATTTGGTAGATGGAAGTACAGTGATTGTATTTAATGACACCTTACTGTACCTAATGAGAGCGTTGAGTGGGTTCGACGCCCCGACTGCACTATTAGCTCGGGTTCACAATATATATTTATACATGAATCTACAAAATTGTTTGTATATAACCAAAGTAATGTAATTTTGTTTTCTTCTATCTCTGTATCTGAGTTGTTCATACATGTTAGCTTTTCCCAAATCATTTTTCATATTGTTTGTAGTATTAATTTTTTACTTGCAACATGTATATTATTTTAAGATCTTTGCGACTTATAAAAATCGTAAAAGTACCAATCTATATGACATACGAGTTCTTTTGAAATTATTATAAATAGCCCCAATATAGAAAATCATCACGAATGGTGGTCACAGTATTCAGAGACGTAGACGCAGCTTAAAGAATCAATTTAAAGTTTTTGTTGAATTTAATTTAAATGCTATTACTGGCGTAGCGAATGCTTTGAAAAATGTATCTACGTTTTCCATTATAAATGTTATCTTGAGGGGATTTAGTTTATGTTGGAATCCTAGTATTGAAATAAAGTCCCACCAACAACGTCAGTCATCAATATAACATTTAAACAAGTGCGCAGTCGACCTATTTTTGGCTTTAGACATTTGCAAATCCACAGACTGAAACCGACACTTACGGATTTTTCCACGTATTTAATATTCAGATGTCCGGACGAAATCCACCATATTTCAGAAAAAAAATATTTATTAGAAACAAATGGGACTTGGTGTAGATCAAACCCACGAACCGCTGATTGTTAACCATACATTACTACCATTAGACCAAGAAACTCGTCATAACTTATATAAGTCAGATGGTAAATATTTTGAGCATTTGACAGGAAAGCGAACTCAAGACGTCACGATTCCACTTATTTGTCCATATTTTTAAAGTAAGCTTACCAACAACTGTGGGTTCCAAGTCGACAAACACAGCTCTTGGCACATGTTTGCCAGCACCAGTCTCGCTAAAGAAGGTGTTGAAAGAGTCGTCTCCACCTCCCAGAGTCTTGTCACTGGGCATCTGGCCATCAGGCTGGATGCCGTGCTCCAGGCAGTATAGTTCCCAGCAGGCGTTTCCAATTTGGACGCCGGCTTGGCCAATGTGTACTGAGATGCATTCCCTCTGTAAAGTTATGTTTATTTTATAAGACAGCCTAGCTCGTTAAAATTGTTGATCGACTCTCTCGTTTCCTTACTAGTTTTTATTATATATTTGTACCTTGCTATTTTTTTTCCACAAATCACGGCGCGGGGCTTATTTATTTTTTTTTTTTTTTTTTTTTTTTTTTTTTTTTTTTTTATTTTTTCCCTTTTTTTTTTCTTCTGGTGTTTTTTTTTTTTTTTTTTTTTTTTTTTTTCCTTTTCCCCCCCCCCCCCCCCCCCCCCCCCTTCTCCTTTTTTTTTCCCCTTTTTCCCCCCCCCCCTTCTTCTTTTTCCTTTTTTTTTCCTTTTTTCTTTTTTCCCGAGGCGGAAGATAGTCCATATGTAGTTATTACAAGTGAGTGAAGCTTAATATCAACTAAGAATTAAAATTCGTTAAATTACTTTTTGTTAAAAAAAAATGTTTTGCAACTCTACTAAACGTAAAACTCATAGTTTTAATGAAAGTGTTTAAAAATTATCATAATTCTATCGTTTGCTGCTTTTCCGCTCCAGTTCCTATCACGTCATGTTTACATTTTTATTACAGCTTTATTTGATGAACTTGCTTTAAAAAATATATTCTATAATTAAACCAGTGTATTTCTACTTCTAAGACTAATCTAATATCTAATAAAAGTTAACTATTCCGTGCAATAGGATAATTTGTAACGATATTCAAAATTGAGGGTTGCGTACAGTCAAAGTTCATTGAACCCATTACAGCCGCCTGAAAAAAACATGCATGTGAAATGGACAGTAAGTCACGGAATCTATAAAAGTATTGATTTTACATAAAATTCATTTTTCGTTTGTTTATTGCTGGATTTAAGAATGAATCTTTGTATTCTAAACAATTGTATCTATTGAGGATTCTTCCTTTCTGTAAATGTTTTGTTCGCGTACTATTTGTCTTATTTCCAATGAGTTCAGTGGTGAATAGTATTGTGTAATGCGCGAGGTTAAAAGTTCGAATCCTAGGAAAACAGCAGTTTCGGTCAGACAGGCACACAGGACACGAAAGTTCATCATAACTAATTGTAGAAACTTGGAAGA
Organism: Leptosia nina; assembly: GCA_963661955.1. NCBI lineage: Eukaryota > Metazoa > Arthropoda > Insecta > Lepidoptera > Pieridae > Leptosia > Leptosia nina. Next base: position 6,047,021 of record CAVLEF010000007.1, read on the forward strand.
GTATCTGCCCCATGCCCCACATGGGGAAAACGTTATTTTATCTTTGATCAACTTTTAATATAACACATATTATTTATATACATATTTATATATCTTGCATTGATAGATTGCTGTCGTTATTGGTAATTTCGTAGTCACAGGAGTACATATTTTTTATTGGTTCGCATAATGATTCCAAACACTTGATAACATTACAAATATAAAAAGAAAACTCGATGCAAGCAAAGTGAATAATTTGACTTGGCTAATTCTGAATAGTCACTTTCTATTAAATATTTTCCTAGAATGAACGTACCCACTTTCCTCCTGTCGCTATATTAAAGCTTAAAGTCAACACGCCATTGTTACTGAAACTTTTGTGATTCAGTGTTTAACAAAAAGCATATCTTATGAGTCAAACTGAGTCAAACGATATTCACTGGGCTATTAATGTTACACTCGACATTCGTTACACACGACTTATTGCCAGACATGCTCGATAGAATGTTCTTTAGTTTCATCCACTTGTTATTGCTTACATAGCTTGAAAAATATTTGATTGATCTATAAGCAAATTAATATAGGTACTATATGGGTAACTTGTTTTAATAAACCATAAATAATAGATATGATATTAATACTATTTATTTTAATATAATTTGTCTTAAATCTTCTTCATATTTTTTCACGTGAAAATCGAACCTTATCAACGAAAAACTTTTAAGACTTAATAAGTAACTTATTGTATAATTAATATTTTTATTTACTGGCCCTGTCGTCCAATGACTTAAGGCACTGCCTTGCATTGCGTTCAGCACGAAAGATTCTAGATTCGAAACCCGGAAAAACAATCATTTGTTTTGATATTGAGGGCACAGAAGTCTCATGGACTTTACTTGCCTATGTATAAAACGTACCCCGTACCCCCTCCCCCTTGCTCTATAGGGCTTATGTAATTTATTTTATAATAATTATTAATATAATGAAGTAAAGCAGAATAGTACGGTAAACTTTGAATTGTAATGTATCTTTCTTCAAAATAAAATTTCTTGTCAGAATAAAAAATGCTAGTAACATTTGAGTTGGTATAGGATGCTAGTGTAACTCTATCTATTTACATGGCGGGCGGTTCGCCCCTCCCGGAAAGGGCTTTTAGGGCATCGTCAGGAAGCACTTGCTAATATAAATAATTTAAGTAGGATATTTGTACGGGTTTTGTCATATTATTTTGGGCCTATTATTTACATTTTAGTTACACTTAATGCATATGTTGGGTCAAGAGTTTTCGAAGATTTATTCATTAAAATAAGAAATACTAATGATGTACTAGGTTATCATCAAAATTGGACCAGCTTTTAGTGTATTCATTTATCAATTAAAACGCTTGCTTTGTCTAATTGAATTTGAAAAGTTGACAACGGTTTAGCACTTAAAGGAGCTTTGTTGTATCGTGTTGTATTAAAAAATCTAATTTTGAAAACCTTTCTACTTTGTAACATTTTGCCATGAATTGATTGCAATACGATAAAAAAACAGGGTTCTATTCGATACTCGATGAAACATTGTTCAGGCAGGTAGCACGGTGTGGTACGAACTACAAACTACGAAATGCAAGCGATCATCAATCAACAGACTTTATTAAACGCAGCCTTTGTAACTTCAGAAATTATCTACGATACGGGTTAATGTTTTATTTGTTTGTTAAAATTAATCTAAATGAAAGTAGGTTATCGTTTAAAAAACTTATTTAAGATTTGTGAACATTAGGTTTTCCTTTTTTTTTTGGGGGGTTGGTTGGAAATTTTTCTTTTTTTTTTTTGGGGGGAAATTTTTTTTTTTTTTTTTTTTTTTTTTTTTTTTTTTTTTTTTTTTTTTTTTTTTTATTTAGCAGCTGTCTAAGCTAATTTTGGAAATGGGGAAAATTTATCGGGAGGTTTTATGTACCGTCTTAGATTGGAAGCTAACCTTATTTACATGTTACAAGCAATTACGATTCAATTGTGGACATATATATTACCAAAAAAGGCAGGACAGTTGCGTTTCATTGTTAACTCTTAAACTCCTCTCTATAAGATACGCCCACGATATGTTATTTGAATAGGAAATCACTTACAGACAACCGATGTCCATATAGGTTTCAATAAATGTATAAAATCAATTAATTTATTACGCCTTAACAGGTATTTGGTAATAATATTGTTCTCTCCGATTTCTTTCAAATACAACACTGAACAGCTAAAATTATTATTACTCGTATTTTTTAACCATGTGTCACCAATCAATGGACTAGTTAACTATTTGAGGAATAATTACTGTATATCCAAAATCGAAAGCAAATTAATTTCAATTAAGATCTCTTTCAATTAAAGTGGGTAGTTCTATAAAAGTGGCCACTTACTTTTTATTGTTTAATTGTGTTACAATAGTGTTTCTTTATATTTAAATATGTACATAGGTATATTTATGACAAGTATTTGTCTAAAAATCATAAGTGGTATGAGTTACTTGTTTAATTAAACTTTTAATAGCTCTTCAGTCAAATAATAACTTCATACTATACAGTAATAGTCACTATCTACTGTATTCACTAAATTGTATCTAACACAATACCATTACGATTTCAGCCTGTCTGTAAACTTCGATAGTCTATTGTTTATGTTTTTGTAGCATTTTTTGTAAAGCTAGCAAGTGGCCGCCATTGGAGATTACTTTAGTTCGTTGACCGTAGATCTTACCTATCTAAGATAGTGCATAGAATTATCTTGTTTCCTTTTAGACATTATCTTATACAGAAAGAATTAATACTTTGTATCCTAAATATTGTCTATAGTTTACGCGAGTAGTACACATTTAAATAAAACACTTAGCCGTGACCACGGCTGCTGCAAAGCAACCGAAACGTCGGGCCGAAGTTAAAAATCATTTTCAAATAAGTTTAACTAATATATCGCGTTTTAAACCTTTAAAGTGTTATTTATTTATGTTATTAAAACTTTGTATCTTCTCAAAATAGCTTTAGTCAACGGATTTACTCCTATAATCAATCTAATTATATTAATAATAATGACATGGTGTGGACTAAAGTGGTAATAGAAAAAGGTTAGCGTAGATTTGGATTTTTAGTCTTACTTACCCATGTTTAATAAACTAGAATCTTTTTTTTTACTGCTCTAATAAACCTTTGGAAGATCTATGACAGGAAATGCCCCAATCTCAAGAAATGCTTCATTGAGTGCGCCCGAGCAGGAGTGGTCGTAATGAGCTGTCTGCTCAATCTGGCTTTGTTTGTGATCACTTGAGTGGAACGGTCGGAGTTTAAGCAGATTCTTATTTACGAGTTAGGTGAACATCTTTTAGCCCGCAGTTTAACTGAGATATACATGGCCGCTAGAGACAGAGTGGCCTAACTGCAATTTTTATGACTTGAGTTATTTATATTTGTAAAAATGCATAGTGTAAAAATGTTGATTTACAAGATCACGGTGACCGAAAATTGTTAGTATAATTCTTACACAAATAGTAGTAAAATTTATTTTCGCTAATAGCGCATTTTTATTTTCCTCCTTATTCAAAATCATGTTTTGGTCATTAGGCCACTCTGCCACTAGGCTCCTAGCGGCCTCATATTATGTACATTCATTTTATCATTTGACTGAGGTAAAGCAATAACAGAAAATTAAATAAAACAGCTGTACATGTAAGCTAACAATTCTATGAAAGAAATACTTGTGTACATTAAAATGAGCTGCTGAGGCACGTTTCTCAAAACTCTGAATCATGGTAAAAAACGAACACAATCTTGCTTGTGTTGCTAACTTGCAGTAATAAAATACAAAACAACCGAATTCAACTGATTGTATACTCTCTCAGTCAGTTAGTCATACCAAAATTCAAAATTACACGTACGAAATTCTACGGAACATAATAGTACAATAACGTAATACTATCTAGTTTAACGCAGTCAAAACGTCGTATGTTAGTTAAAAATTAATCCACGAATGTAGTTTGCGTTTGAAACCGTTAAATAATATTTCAATACTTGTTCAATAGTCAACTCGTTCAGTTTGTTCGAAAGCTAAAGTCTCATAAGCTTTATTATTATATAACGATATAATGTAGCTGTTAGATATTAAAATATTTTTTTGCAAAGCTATCTAAATTCCAGACCACGTGCAAATACGGGGTGACTCACAGGGAGTGGAAAGGAGCGGCTATTTAGACAATTATGACGTCTGGATGTAAATATATTTCGTGTATTCATTAACTAATTAAAGATCACAATTACATGTTAAAATAATCCACTTTATTACTTAAACCCAACCCCCGTTTTTTTAGTACAAAGTACAGTCACGACTAAACTCTCATTAAATAGTTCTTTTCTCTTGTCCACCTTATTTTGAATTTGGAATATTTATTTATTTTACCAGATAAGTCAAGATTTTCTTGTTTGATCGAGTTCTGAAATTATTCTAGGTCTTCTTTTTTTAGGTAAATTTTTATTTTTTTCTTAAAACTTTTTAAATTGTCATTTAACAAATTAAAAAATGGTAAACAATTATATTCAATTTTAGGCTTAACACGTTGTATGGTCGTGACCCATAATCAGATAGAATACACCCACGATAATGAAGGCAATGCAATTATTCTAGTCTAAGCATGCCTAGCATATAAGATAAGTATCAATAGTTTTTAGGTGTTAATTATTCAGGTTCTATTTATTAATATAAAACAATAAATAAAAGAAGTCTGACTGAGTTCTTTAATTTTTTTATAACCCTAAACTTGCTTGTAGTTTGGGATTATTGATGGAGAGTGCCCCAGACCTAAAAACATCGTATCAAGATTTTGACAGCCGCCGCAAATATGTCCCCGCATTTTCACCATAATAACAAAATATGTTTTTCTTTATTCTTCTACTACTTAAGTACTGATATGAGGTTATCCTATTTAAATTACTTTAGTGATTTATTTAAATAAAACCACTTTAACGGGCTGTAGTTACATTTTTTTTAAAAAGAAAAAAATACGGTTTTAAATTGTTAAAGTGTTTTATTTAAATGTGTACTACTTCGCGTAAAGCTACAGACAGTATTTAGTGATTTATACAACAGGCAGTACCTTTACTGTCATACTTATTTTCATGTTGGTTTCGTTAAGTTTACACTTGACAGTTCGATGAACTTAAAAAAAAGTTGAATTCGACTCCCATCGATATTCGTCGCAGAAAAACTGATGACTTTTTAAGGCAACAGTACAACTTATTGTAGAGAGTTGGAGAGCACAAAAAGTTTATTATGTTAGCGAAGCAATCGTCGATATTTTTATAGAAACTAAAGTTTTATCGACGTACACGATAAAAATTTAGTGGTACTGCTGTAATATTATTTATTCAAAATTCACCGGGATATTTATGGCCCTAAGCTAAGGATCGGTTAGCATTCGCCACAATACGCATTGTTCGCGATCGAAGTCCCTAGGTAATAACATGGTAATAGGTATGCATTGTCCTGTAGGAAACTAATTGTTTATTCCCGATCCAGTATTTATTACTCGTGAATAAAACATACTTCAGCGAATAAGGGACGAGAGCAACATATATAGTAGAAATAGTCAGTATATATTGTAATATTATAATAGTGTTCTTTGTACATTCAATTCCTTTGGTAAATTCATATTATATTTCCGGCGATAAGTCAATGCGAAGTTAGAACTGATAATGAGATATACATTTTTTATAAATCTTATATCCTTTTAATTATAGATATAGTGCCGTGGTTAGTATACTTGAAAAGCAATAAGTTACTTAAAAGATTAATATAATTTAAATAAAACACTTTGACGGTTTAAAAACGCGATATAATAGTTAGTATACACACACAACTAATATATCACGTTTTAAACCGTTAAAATTGTTTTATTTAAATGATATTAATCTTTTAATTAAAGTATACTTACGTATTACTTACGTTTTAAACAGTTAAAGTGTTTTATTTAAATGTATACTACTCGCGTAAACTATCGACAGTATTTGATTATTATCATGTTACGCAAAATAATTAAAAATTATAATAATTATTATAATATCTAATGAAACTTGTCCAGATAACGTAGTAAAAAATTTAATTGAATTATTTTATTTTTTAATGTAATATTTTCCAATATGTTAAGACTTACCGAATTAAGAGCTTTTTTAATAAAGAGCATAAAAGACTTACCATTTTGAGTAAGTTTCCTGGAGGTCCTTAACGTGGGGTATGAGGAGCAAGGTTGGCGTGGCGGGTTCGCAAGGCAACGCACCGGGCCGAACTGATGACGATATAGTCAGTACTCTACTTTTATAAGACGAGGAAAATACGGAAGAGTTATTCTGAAGTTTATGTATTAAGCTTTTCAATGAAGAAGGAACCAGAAAATGTTCCGATGTAGGGTAAAATATCTTGTCTATTTTAATTTGTAACGTCGTCTATTATTCTTTATTTAGTAACTTAAAACTGAATAACATTTATTTACAAAACTCGATAATTTACGACACTTTTCCTAATATTGCATGACATAAAACTAGATATCCTAGCAAATAAAAAGAATATATTCTTATATATTTGTACTATGTATACCTTTTCTTTCTAAACATTCACAACATTATAATTAGTTTGTCTCGCTTTTAAGATAAAGCCTTCTCCACTGTCATTTAAAGCTTTCAAAAAGAGTTCTACTTGAACAACCTAAAATTTTACGAATCGCAATAAATTTTATACGAAAAAACTTCCATAAGAATAAGCCCGCCGACTGTAATTATACACTATAGTGTGTCCAAGCTGCTGGTTTCAGATAGGATTTGTTTGTTTTCAATGTTGATGGCTAGAAATGAGTAATATTTGAATTCTGTTTAATTAATTACATTACAATTAAAAAGGTATGTTTAGAGACTATTAAGAAAACATGTTACTGTATTAAAGCAATATTTTTTGTTAAGCTGTTCCTAATGTCTTTTTTATTTGACTTATTTGTTAAAAAGTAAATGAAATACAGTTCCCCCACCTCTAGGTATCATGGCCACTGCGTTAAAGGGTTGAGATGAATGGGGATGCTGGATACGAAGGGTCGCCCCAACCTTGAACCTTATACCTCCTGCATAATCGGTATTGTTGTTTTGACTAGAAATTACGCGATTTGTCTGCCAGGAAATTTTATGGTTTTTAACGTAACTACATAATGTAGTTACGTTAAAAACTTAGTTCCATTATTGTTAACAGTTACACTTACTTAACGACCCTTAAAATTTTGGCCACATTTGTATCTTTATTTTTAAAACTATCAAATCGTTGAAATTATACAAAATATAGTTAATAGATATATAGCGACGTTCTGTTTTATAATAATGTGAGTAAATATTAAAAAGCAGGCGTTGTTTTACAAAAATGGCTAGGTCCAGTGTTATTATTTGATGGTCACAACACTAGTTATGGGAAATGTTCTAGATTGGAAACTTAGCTACTATTTACTATGAGTCATAGATTTAGGGACGCCCGACTAAATGTGTAAAATGAAGACAAAATTATAGAATAAAAAATAAGTGTTACAATAAACACACAATAATTAAGGATTTTTTGGGCATTTTTTATATTTATTGTTAAAGATTTTATTATTAGATTAGATAGTGATAGTACATGATGGTAGATACTCCTACCCTTATCTCTAGTTTTAAATTTTACTTTATGTTTATTTTTATAATTATTTAATATATTTAGTTAAAGTTGTGCATACCTCAAGTTAGATACATAGTAGTAAGAATTGTTGTTAGAGATAAATTTTGAAAGATTAATTATGTATGTAGTTGGTAGGCCTAATAAATAAAGAGTTGTTGAAACTCACAAAATATTATCAAAGAAAGAAACCTTCTACGTCTTCTTAACTTCCTAACATATTGCTTCATTACGTTACTTCTCTAACTTATATTTTAGAATATTATATGATTTATAAAGCCAATAGCGTCCAATTGTTTTTATTAACCATCACATGTTACATCGATTGAACTTTTGTACTCAATAATTACTTGACACTAGACCATATGGTGCAATTTTGTCGCGAAATTGTAATTCTTAGTCTAACGCAATATGGTTCAAAATAACGTAAAGTAATAGTTGTCTAAGAGTTTCTGACCATGTAGAGAAAATGTTAGCTGTACGTTTTAATTACGGTAGCGGATAGACAGCAATTACATACTATGATTGAAAATAAGTGTCGACGTGCTCTTTTTGAGATGAATAAGATAAATACTGTTTGTAGTTTATGCGAGTACACACTTAAATAAAACTCTTTAACGGTTAAAAACGCGATATATTTTGCTTTAACTTGTTTGAAAAATATTTTAACAAAGTTTAACTAAAATATATCGCGTTTTAAACCGTTAAAGTGTATGATTTATATGATAAATACACACTACCAATTTATTAAATTATTCTTTATATTTACTCACTTAAATTTATTCCATCTGTTAAGCTTGCCGCTTGCTTGCTGATAGTCTTGTCTCTGTAGTTCAGTTGTAGCTGCGAAGGTCGTAAGTTACGTTACTTAGATCCTGGGTTCGATTCTCATACTACTAATAAATAGTTTCAGTCTGAAAGACTACAGAACCTGAAAATTAAATAAAAAATCCGTACTTATATAATACAAGTACACTACATAATGTCTACAATGAATGATGTCTAGGATGTGGTTAATGAGCCATGTAAATCCTAATATGTCTGAGACAAACAAAATGTAATATCGTTCTTACGTTTATGGCTTTTATTATTCTTGTTTGTGACTCTGTAGTTTTTGGGTCAATAAGATTAATGACTTAGAATATTTTGAAAAAAATATGTGACGTCACAGGTTAACTTATACGCTGCTGTGAAAAGGAAAGAACAAAAATACAGCCCACCCACGTTTAGTCTCATCATTTTAAATATAAAGACGAAATAAAATAAAACAAAAAGATTATACATAGGAATGATAATATATTTTTGTATATGAAACATTACATTTACCTATACATTTTATTAATACAAACCAATACCACAAAAATAATGGCACCAAAATAATGTCAATGATTCTTCCATGAAGTCAATATTAATCTAGATTCTAGAATATGTATTTTAATTATTATTTTTAATGCCCAATTATTTGTTTAATTAAATTAAAATACGAATATTATGTAATCCCGTGTTTAAAACTATAATTTGATGATATATTGAATAGCTTTTTAGGTTTTCGAGCTGTTCGGCCGTCGTAATCGGAAAAAAGTTCTCGACGTTTCGCCATTACAAGTGAATGACGTCATCAGACGTTGTGTGTTCCTCGACTAAGCTTAAGAAGTTTTGCAAGATGGCCGCGGTAGCCTTATACAATTGATATATTCAATATCGTTATAAACACTATTTATTTAGTAGCGTGTAAAATAAAAAAATAACTAACTCAGGACTAGCCCTAGACTAGGCCCTTTAATTTGAGCTAAAGTATTATCAAACTAAGTTATACTTTGGTAGGACGAATATAATTACAAGGATATTTACAAAAAAGCAATCAGAGGTACTTATCCTAAATTAACATATTAAAAACGTTAGTTGAGTACGATCATTGTGAAATAATATTTATAATAAGTTAGAAACCTATGTAGATAAAAAAAATTATGACAACATTGATAGCGACCCGTGTTGCTGCTTTAACTAATGTGTATCTATGGGTTGAAGAATTTCAACGATGACGTAACAGCACGGATGCCAGTTCAATTTAAATAGATTTTTAATTTATGAGCAATAAATTGTGAAAATAATGAAGTTTTCCATATTAATTATGATAAGAAAGTACTATCAAATATCTATTCGTATTATAATAATTATGTTGTCTCAAAACTATATCTACAACAATCTTAAACAAACATTATTGAGGTACTCTAAGAGGCCTTTGATGTGTGACATCACATAATAAATTATACTTTCACCAAAGTAACGAATAAATTAATATTAGAAAACATGTTTCTTGGGGTATGAACGATACAGATGGCATACAAGCAAGCAACAATAGGAAAAGCAAGAAGGAAAACTTTATGCTGTGTGCACGACACCATAACAAATTTGGGACTCAGGAAACTCTCGTGGAAATTAAAAAATATTTCACTGTCGAATTTTATTTTAGTTATTTCGTAGTGAAAATGTCTAGGTGTAACTACTTCCTTCTCATCTTATTTCTCAATTCTCATATCTCATTTCCCCCATAACCCAAGATCCACGTCTCCTATAGATAATTTGAAATGCTTCAAATATTATTCAAAGAACTGTCACGTTTCCTGTCGTCCAGTTTTGTAAAAGATTTGCGAGTTCTTGTTAGTGAAAATATACGGGGCCTGTTTCGATGGACAGCGGAATGAGTTCATCAGTACAGGCGGAACGTTGTCTGATTTATTCCCCACTGGTTCTAGCAGGTTGTTCCAGAGGAGGTTCGCAGCTGGAAAAAAAATTGGAATCGATTACGTCTAATACTATGTATATTCACAATTAAAACAATTCTTTCCTTTTCCTCATTATAACCTGATACCTGACCTACTTTTAAAAGTTCAAAACGTAAAATATGTTAGAATGATTTTTTATTGTTTAATCTACGCCCTGACGTTTTAGATGATTTTCAACGGTCGTGGTCACGGAGGGACTGAAGATTCCCAAATGTGTCAAAGGAAGTGAGTCCCAAATCTGTCAGTTCTTTGCTAGTGCCATATGTTTTTCGTGATTGCTTGCGTGAGTGAGTCCATACAGAACTGACTCACGGTGTCCTCTCATTTTTCGGTGTCTTTTTGGGATCTAGTGTGTAATATATGATCCCAGGTAAAGGACTGACTAGCATGTTGTCGTGGAAATGAAATATATCACCTAGTGACAGCGCCGGTCGCACTATTTTGGGGTGCACTATCGACCTATTTGGGGATTTTTTTATATTCGGAATGTGTACTTCTAGTGTAGTATAGTAGTAGGTAAGTAGTAATTTCAATGTTTGAGATCTAATCTTTACTAATTTTTCTAGAACCTTACTCACCAAGAGCATGTCCCTTCTGTGAAAAATGGAAACAGTCGTGCGTGATGTACGACTGGTGTATGACGAGCGGCAAGGGCTCTGTAGGTGGGAGCGGGGCGTTGAAGAGGCGCATGAACGGCTGCACCACCACCGTGAAGTCCGGACGAGTGTCGTATCTGCCACTCTCAATCTGAAAGGATTAAACAAAATGGTATAATTCACACTAATACCTACTGCATAAGTACAACATACAAACATTATTTATTCAAATAAAACACTTTAAACGGTTCAAAACATTAAAGGTATTAATTAGTTTACGATGTATGGTAACTACGGCCCGACGTTTGCACGTGGTCTCTTGGAGACTGCTTATGTAGGATGTCCCTAATGTCAAAGTAAAACCTGCAACGCTAGCGCCATCAGTTACGTCGTTGTTGAAACTTCAGTGCCCAGTCACGGAGACTACGGTCGTTAGACGGTAAAACGTTCGTTAAAAGTGTTTAATTTAAATGAGTACTGCTCGCGTAAACTAGAGACCGTACTTATATTTTATTTTTGGAATTAACAAAACTGAAGATAACAAATCAAATTCAATTAACACTTCAAATCTAACGGTATTGCCATAAATAAACTAATAATAAAACAGGATTTGGAGCTTATTTTTAAAATAAATGAAGTAACAGTCTCGGGTAGTGTTTTAAGAGGGAGTTCTTTGTCAAACTTACCAGAGCCATTTCAGCAGCCTGATAGAGTCGTGCTTGTCTAACGAGATCGAGCAGTTCTCCACCCCCTCGGTGGAAGCATCTGCAGAATAACGGATGCATCAGGCGGCACATGAGAGGTCTCTGCACACGAACTGACACCGACACATCTGTAATATAAACATACATTGTTAGGTAGAGTCCGCTATAGGTGTTTTGTCTCTTGCGTGTTTTAAATTATCTGTGCTTGAGAAGAAACATAAAGTAGATAGATTAATATACTAACTAAAGATAGTACTTGGGCAGGACTTGACATGGCATCCACAGCGTACTGTGCTGCTGCTCTAACCAACATAGCTCACCGTGTTTTGTTAGAATGGAAGCACAAAACGCCGCCCGTGCCGTCAATTTTTTGTTCAATCTTAATCTTATCATTGTTTTTTGGGCTGTTCGGTCGATGTAAGTGAGAAGGGGTTCTCGACGTTTCTGCATCACTAACGGACGGCATCATCATGATGGATGATGGCCTTCAAAGCCTCACACAATTTACTAAATACACTTGTAATTTAAATAATGCCATCAAGTGCACAACTAATTAGTCGTAGTTTAGATTGCTCATGGGGTTTATATGTGCAAACAAAACTGCGACTCTTTATTTTTTTAAGTATGTTTCTTTAACTTGCCTAAAACAGGAATCAAGTTGACGATTGTCCTCGGCAAATGTTCATGGAAGTAGTCGAGCGCTCTCGCCAGTTTCCTGGCGTGTGCCGTGGGAGACCAGGACACAGGGGAAAGACAGGAAGCCGAGCACAAGTCGTTGGCCCCGATGAACACCGTGATCATCTTCCAGTCGCGCGACACGTCGATATCGGGCGATGAGCGAATACGTGCTACTAGAATCTGGAATATTTTAACATTTATTTACTATTAGCTGACCTGGCAAACGTTCTTTTTCCATACGAAGTATTTCGACTAAATTTGATTACCATAAAAGCGGTTCTCGTGCTATTTATGCCATATATATCATCGCGATGTGTCTTTAAAAATTATTTAAAGAGAAATAATTATTTTATACATATTTTTTTGACATTTTCTACTGTTTTCGTAACGAACGCAAAGGAAACCTGAAAGATGAATAATTTCCCCCTTTTATTTCCACATTTCCCGCCTGTTTCTTTGCTCTTATTGTCGAAATGTATTATGTGCCTAAAGCTTTCCTCGTAAATGGTGCTGATAACATAAAAAAATTAAATGCCAGAAGTGCCTGATATTAGAGCGTTCAAACAAAAAAACTCTTTAGCTTTATTATATTAATATAGATGTGATTTATTTATTTATTTATTTATTATAAAATATGTGATATGCTTTAGAAGGTTCTGTACGACAAACCCAGTTCTGTACGACCTCAGACTAGTCTTCGCGTTCTACTGCTGATTAGATTGTCGTGGTTAAGTACCACGACAATCTATTCAATAGTTTTTATCTGTGTAGTCTCAAACCACCATTGTTCGTGTTAAAGTTGTGACGTGATTTTGTTTAATTTTAATTTTAAACCAGTTTAATTTTTAATTTATTGTTATTAAAATTAAACTGGATGTAGGTACATCTTTTATTAGAGTTTTTTTTATCTCAGACAATTAGATACAAGTATACGTCAAAATTTAAACTTAAAACAGTAGGTATGCTTACAGTACCATATAACTTACTACTAATACGAAGACTGCGTTTTAATCACGTCATTATTATTAGCCTAGTATAAGGTAGTTGTGCAAATTTTGTTTAGTGATCCTAATACTCTATGTAAAAATCTTGTCACGTTAAAAGCTTAACATTCAAGGATAAGCACGATTCCAACAGCCACAAGATGTCGTGTCGCTTACATCGCTCATTCATGGCTTTTAAGTGGCGACTAACGTTGCGCAAATTTTTAGTGGTTTTTGTTGCAAGTCTCAAACTGTAAAACTATTTTAGTATGCGTAGTAAATAGCACTGTTTAGTTTTTTAAGTGCTTATAAATTGTACATTAAAAACTCACAACTGAATTTAAGTCTCATGTTCTACATACGAGAACTCAGACACACATTAGTGGGCTGACGGTCCTTGATGACCATTTACTAAATTAGTGATCATGACTGGGACCTATTTTAATATCTCAAATACGTAACGAGCGTTTTACACAATAGGAATAAAAAATGGACTTTGTGTCTGAGAGTTACCATTAAATTAACGAAGCAGTTTTGTTTTCTATAGTAGATTACTTATTATATGGTAAGGGTTCATGAGAGAAGAGGACAGACTAGCATGTGTAATACCCCAACCATATAACATATTAACAAGATGCCTTGTCCACTTATCCTAAAAAAATATAACTCAAAAAGACCCCTCCTACATAGGGGAAAAAGGATTTCACTTTTATCTTGATTCATATAGATGTAACAACAAAATGTAAATTTCTCATAACTAGGTATTCCGTATACATTATATGGTGGGTAATGATCGTTAATAGTGGTAATAGAAAAGTCGATTTGAATGTTAAACATTTTCATTATTTAGCTTTCGTTGTGCTGTAATTCAAAATCACACGTGTTTAAAAAGCATAACTTGTTGTGAAGTAATTACAAAATATTAATGAATTATTTATTTAATCTCCCGAGCTTTTCTGACTGATTTAATGTTTATCGATTTATGAGCGACGTAGTTTTTAAAATCAGTAAATACTTACTTTTGTTTATTACCACAAAATGAAAAAAACCGGGTTAAGGAAGAAGAAATTGTGCGAGGTACATAATTATTGTACGTTCTTATTCGTGTATTGAATTGAGTTTATAGTATTTTATGGTTCTTGACGTCTAATGACTGTCTAATGAATGATAATTAGATGATTAGGATTAAACATAGCAGGATTAATAAGTCTCGGATACCGGAGCCTTATTGTTTCAGATGGAACGCTGCGGATGCCGGTTCAAGTCTAGCCCTTGTCGTAAAATTTTGACAATCTTAAATCGATATTCAATTTAGAAGAAATGTAACTTAGATTAGAAGGAACCTTTACTTTGATTGCCGGTTGTTAAAAAATACCATCACATTCGTATATATTATATAGGTGATTAATAATATAGGTGAAAGATACCTTCGCTTGCTTATAAGCATCTTGGTCAGAGGCGACTGGGAAAGCGACATTAAGTCTGGAATTCTTGGCCAACCATTCGCCTGTACCGGTAGAGTACCCGCGCAAGTTCGGGTTGTACTCTTTGAGGATGTTTGGCAGCGTAAGGAACTCCCGCCATGTATTATCTCCACCTGAAAAGAGATGCATTGTGCAAGGTTAGCTTACGATAAAAGATACTGAACATTTACCGCTAACCAGTTGAGGTTATCTTTTTCTCCATATTTATGGTAAGATGGGTTATAAAGATTGACACTTAAGATGTTACAATCAAGTCAATAATACACTAGAATCATTTATGGGATAATATGTTATACTCTATAATATTCAAACGCATACTTCACTCAACAAGACTGTTAAGTAATTTTAAATTTGAATCCACTGCCCGTTGATTATTAGCCCTACATTCATACCATTACACCGACGAGCCGTCCAAAAAGGCCGACCCTGTCATCTCGGTAAGTTTTGGAGTAACTCACCCGCACACCAAGATACTCCTCGATACTCCACGACAGCCCCAAGAGCGAATTCTTCTAGCGCTCCACTACCAGCAACAAGGGAATCTCCTATAGCTGCAACCACCTCTATATCTCCCGGTCTCAGCTTATGTACAGAAGTAGGAATCTGCTTACTACGGCCCGATGAGAGAGATTCTTCGCATGGAAACGGGGTTGTCGCTGGAATGGCTCGCTGACGTCGCACATTTGATTTGCGCGATGGGTAGTGAAGACCCTGAAAATAGGATAGTATTAAATTAACATAGAATAGGTATGTTGCGCACAAAAATTTGTTGAAACCTCCTCTTCTTTACAAATAATAGATGTTAACCATGACGCGCGTCCGCGTCCCGTTGCATCGTTCTTGAGAGTATAAAAAGATACACATATACCATCGCTGACATTTTTTAGGTAATTTGAAGAGGAATCATAATCAAACATTGTTTTGGTATATTTTTCATTTTTTTCCCACATTTTCCAGAGTTCCTTCGCTCCTATTGGCCGTAGCCTGATGCCCAAAGCTTTCCTCCATAAATTCTCTAACCAACAACAATAACAAAGTTTTTCACTTAATTAATATTGATTAGTATAAATTACGTGGACTTACAGCGTAGACACTACAATTTTGGTACTATAACGGTTTAATTTAGTTATCTTTCAGGATTCAGTTCTACAGAAAACACCAATTCATTACTCAAACGAACGCTACACATTTACACATAGAAACAATTATTTTATAATTAAGTACTTAAATTTTAATTATTCAGCATATTCAAATGTTAAGTTAAGTTAAGATTGTTTAAATACATTCCAATGATGACATAGATATATTTTGCAAAGTAGTTTCATACTTTTGTGTACAAAAAATTCAAGTTTATTTAACTATACCGCAATTTCAAGACTTGAAGATGATTTCGTTAAAACGCGTGCACAGTTATACAACTCTCATTGATATTCGAGAGGTCTAAGGCAAACACTTATAATGGTATCAGGAAGACTATAATAGCACTTGCGATGTCTTACTTGGCCACCTGACCTACTCGTGCCAAGTGTAATGGTCTGACTATTTTGATATCATTATAGCGCTACGGATAAATTTATCAAACTGTTTACTGGAACTAATATTACCACTTTACTTGGTAGACAGTAATAGCAGGTCAACCTTTTATTTGTAACCTTTTTAAGTAGCGCTAATCTCAGGAATTTTATTTTAAGGTTTTAGACTATATAACATCACGCTGCAAACGAAATTTTAAAATGGAGAAACATAAGAAAATGAGGGAATAATGGGGGAAATTATTAATATTTGATGGCTTCTGTTGCGTGCGCTGCGATAACGGTTCAATAAACCAAACCAACCAAAAATATGCATAAAAGAATCCCTCTTTAGGTAAACCAAAAACATGTCCCGACAGTATAACTATGTAAATTTTTTAAGATTAACTTGCAAAATGACGGGGTGCAGTCGAAGTCGTGGGTACCAGCTACTGTATGATAAAAATAAAATAAATTTACACTTCCAACAGAGTGTTGAAGAGTTTTCATTTAAAAGTAAATTGCTAACCTGAATAATGTGTGCAACCAAAACATTTCCTTATGTTCCCTGGATTCGAGGCTAGAACACCATACCATACGTAGGCATAATCATTGCGCCCCTAGGGCAGCTTAGTATGTATAAGGATTTATCATATGTATATAGAACAAAGATAATGTCTTTAAAGTATTTTAATATAATACAGTCACTAGCCTCGTTCGTTAAGTCATTAAATGAATTCGGAATGACTAATTATGAATTTAGTGAGAATATTTAATCTTAGAGTATATGTATATATTTCAAGGATCTCTTTACATTCCATTAGGTACAGTCTGTCCTAAAGAAGAATATTCAGAGAACCCATTTATAAGTACTCTTTTATATGTTGTAGGATGTAATTTGGCAAACTTGGGTGAACTTAGATGTTTTAATTATTCACAATGGAGTTCGTGTTGTGCCATTGACCAACATCTATTGGATAATATCGGCACCCCGTGACACGTAGGACGTGACACGCACGCAACGCAAAGCCGAGTACGCTGCGCATACAAACCGCGCGCACGAGAAAGCGCGACCGCATCGGTCACAGTTTACTAACTTGCAATGGGTAATTTTTTTAATTTCGAAAGATGCCACCTTTTAGAAGATGGTTTTGAAGGGAAAATTAATGAGTTATGTTTACACGCACCTCTGGTTTGAGCTAGTAAAACCACTCTACCCGAAAAGAGAGTCGTAAATAAAGGTAATTTATGAGTAGCCACCGTTCCCGGCTTAGGTGCAAAAGGGTATCTTGGGAACATGTTTTGTTGTATTAAAGAGCTCCAATCACAATACACAATCTTATTCACGCGCGGATATACTCAACTCAATAGTCTAATGAGAACCAATTAACAACTTCAGTTGCATGTCATAAGATAGTGAACCTCTAAAGGTACAGCAAGTTTTAATAGTCAATGTACTAAATAATAACCAGACTATGTCTAATCGGGGAATTAATCGGCGCGGCCAATTACCAAACCGGTAAGAACCAGAAACGGGTTAATCAGTTTCTTTACCCACTGTAAGTTGTATAGGCTGTAGTAGTACAATCAAAATTGTATTCGTAACCCCGTTAGCCTTTTAGGTTAAGTTAATTATAATTTTTAATTTCATCTTCGCCTTAATGCCTTGTAATAACTGTTTTGCAATGTCCGCCTTTGTAGGCGAATGCTTAAATTAACAACAATAAAACAATTGTTATAATATTATCAATTATAATACTGATCCGGGTTGTTATCATTTAAGATATAATAAATAATATAGAATTAATAATTTTAAAATTAAAAGAATGGGTCCAGCCGTATGCAGAAATTCTTGTTGTTTTTGAAAGAAATTTCCCCGATCAGACTAGTTGATTGGAAGAAATGACTTGCTGACAAAAAGGCTGCCAATTGCACTCCTTCTATGTAACGTAGATTAGTCTTAATTATATGTATTTTGCTCAATAACGTACAGTATATAAAGTATGGGAATATACAAATTTCTTAGTAGTTTCGAAGATGACAGTGACAACACTTTTGTTTTAAAAGATAAAATAGTTCTTTACAGGTTCGTGTGTTCTACATTTAATATCCAAAATTTTCCACTCTACGCCCCAAATCAAAAGAGAAGTTAAACGACTATGTCCAATTAATGTTATAATGTCTTGCTAATGATATATCATTTGAACAATTACTCTCACGCCAAGATACATCTAAGTACAATGTACTTTTGAAGTGAGTTGTTGTAGATAATTTAGTCTTAAGAATAAATTACTACAACAACTCTTACTATCTATAGTTTACGCGAAGTAGTACACATTTAAGTAAAACACTTAAACGGTTTAAAACGCGATATATTAGTTAAACTTATTTGAAAATGATTTTTAACTTCGGCCCGACGTTTCGGATGCTTTGCAGCTGCCGTGGTCACGGGGAGACATGATTTTCAAATAAGTTTATATTGCGTTTTAAACCGTTAAAGTGTTTTATTAAAATGCTTCAATAATATAAAAAAACTTAATTAAGACTGAAAAATCAATGTAATCCAAATTA
Organism: Leptosia nina; assembly: GCA_963661955.1. Taxonomy (NCBI): domain Eukaryota; kingdom Metazoa; phylum Arthropoda; class Insecta; order Lepidoptera; family Pieridae; genus Leptosia; species Leptosia nina. The sequence goes on from CAVLEF010000007.1 coordinate 6,066,016, forward strand.
TTGAGTGTATAATTTCAATAAAAATACTCCGCCTAACATCTCGTTAGCTCGATAATCTCTTTGATCAGCCGAGTCATCAATCAATGCTTTTGTCTACAAAGTAGTCGTTCCGTATACACATTTCTTTACTTTTCAATAATACAAGACAGAATAAGCTGTAATATGTGTCTTATAGATAAAAAAAATAAAGAATAGAATAATCTGTTATTTTACGCTGTTTTTTGGAACGGGTCTTTATAATATAAGTAATAAAATATTGTTAGGTTTTTTCAACAATATTACATCTTGAATATATTGATTGTACTGTTTTAATTTTGACGTAATAATTTTATATTAACATTTTTTAACCTCATGCGCAGGTCAATTTTGATTATAACGATATATCAGATAATCCACAAGCTTCAAATACTTTTCGCATAACTGTAACGGCAAGTGAATTAAAAATTAAAATTCTATATTTAACACAACGGATCTCCAAAGCTCAACAAGTGATTAAATATAACCCGGTTCCCATCGGCGAAAAAACGGAAGTTTACCAATACCTTCGTTAGATAACCTTTCTAAATTATTTATTTTCGGACATGCCATTACCAATAACATCCATGACATTGCTGATGTCTTCGTACGTGAATTAATTGGAAGTTTTATTTAACGCGTCTGTCGGTATGACGTGTTGGAGATAGCACTCATCGATTCACAATTGTTTAGAAGGCCTTTGACATTTGGGCATTGTGCGTGCTAAATGCACGGATACTATTAAATTTTTTTAAGCATAAAGCCTAGGTCTTATAACATTAAGACAGTAATTTTATATCATTATATATTTGAAATACATTTATCATTATAAGTGGAAAGATTTCTATTGTACTAAGTGCAAAAAAAAGATGGACATACTTTGTGTTGCACTCTTCTTTTTTTTAAATCTACTATAATAAAATTTAAACAAACTTTTTAGTTAAGTGAAACGACAATAATATTCTCTAACTGTATATACAATATAAAACTTAGAACTCGGGGTTGATCTTAATAATTATTATTGTTTTATTATTAAGAGATATCTAATATTAGATTAATGTTTATCTTATATGTTTTATAACATTGGTTGCTGAAACAAGTCCTAATTAACTTATGCCGTCTATTTATTTAGTGCTTAAAAATGAATTATACATTTATTTTTCCACATTTGACCGTTAAATCTTTGTTTTGCCAAAACTTTTGCGTGTTATACATATTATATCAAGTATGAATACAAATTTAACTGAACATACAGATAATATTTCATATCCGACTATCCTTTTTCAGTTGTAGTGGTAAATAATAAGTTTATATTTATATTACATTACTCTATTGTCAATTGTCAAATTTTAATTACTGAACGAAATACACAATATATTATGTATTCCTCCGTAACACGTACAGACCGCGTATGTAAGTCTGTGGCCATATCAAACGTCAATACATCTAATCCGCGTCGTCGCTATCTGGGGTCGAAGAATAAACCTGTCAAATCGGTGAAATTACGAAATAGACGAGTGTTACATAACAACCGGTTAATGGAAAAATGTACCGTATTGATCCGCATCGCACTTTTCTGTGTAAATACTTACTTACCTACATTGTACGAATTCAGGAATTACCCGATTTTATATATCACAAACGCGTGCCGTGCAATTGAGGATTTGAGAACAATAGTTAAATCATAAATTCATATAATGCCTTCGTGTGTCAACTGTGAGCTGTATTGTTTAGTATTGTGTTATGCATGAGAGACCGTAGGTTCAATCTCCGAAATAAATAAATCAAAAATCAATTCAAATAAAGCACAAGTCCCTGGGTCCTTTAAAGAGGACATGGGCCTTGACGTACTTTAGTTCAGTGATCTTTTAAAATATAAACCGAAGATAACCGTGCAGTGTAAAATTCTTTACCCTAACTTACGAGTTATGTGTGTCTTAATACTCAAACAAAAATTGAGAGAAATTTTACCAGCTTCATACTTGTTTTTGAATAGTTCTAGCCATTAACAAAAAAAAAACACTTCACTAGACACTATGACATTTGAATTTCGTAATAAACAAAAACGGAACGCATTTATTAAATTGTTCTCAAAAAGAAATATTCGCTTTGAAACACGTTATGGTAATTCTGTCTATTCATTTCATTGAATACTTGGATGCAGACTAACAGACGACCCGTCGCCGTCTTGTAAAGATAATCGAGCCTTTAAAATGAATTTTAAGATTTACACTATTACAACTTTGAAATTTGGCAGCTTAGTTACATACGTAATTTCCGGATTCAAATATGGGGGCGGAAAAAATACAAACAATTTGTTATTAGGGCACAAAAGATAGACCACCTCATAACACGTTTTGTCTATAGGCCCCATACCTTCATAATTATTTACTATAGAAAATGTAAAGAATCTCAAGCTATATAAACGCCTGCCTAAAATGCACCGATGTCCTTGAAGAAATGCTACAATTTGGAAAGCATTTAGCAAAGTGAAAGAGCGTGCATCGCATATTGGTTAATATGTAGAAACAATAATCTAAAGGTCGATTCCATTTACGCAGTGGTTCATTTGTCGGTTGCAAAAGCTCAGCAGAAGAATCAATAAAGATTAATCTAAGCAAATTCGTAGTACTACACTGTAAAAATGTGTTTCAAAAACAAGACGTACATTTTAAAGGCTAGATTGTCGTCGGGTCGTCTGTTAGTCTGCATTCAAGTATTCAATGAAATGAATAGACAGAATTACCATAATATGTTTCAAAGCGAATATTTCTTTTTGAGAACAATTTAATAAATGCGTTCCGTTTTTGTTTATTAAGAAATTCAAATGTCATAGTGTCTAGTGAAGTGTTTTTCTGGTAATGGCTAGAACTATTCAAAAACAAGTATGAAGCTGGTAAAATGTCTCTCAATTTTTGTTTGAGTATTAGGCCAGTGTGGAAATTAAAGAATTTAGAATCCATTTATATATTAACGAGTAATTAACTAGATAGTTCATAATAAATATGCAGATAACTGCATACGTATGTATTTTTCATATAATCTCTTAATTACAATGCAGTATAAATTCAGAATAGTAGAATTATAGTCTTTCATGTTCATCGTCAAATTCTAAAAGTTAAAGTTATTAAAAATATAATTTGCTAATTACATTATCAAGACTCATCCAACATTAGTAACATTATTTCTAAACTCAACCTTGCCGCATGTTAAAATTCACGTGTAAACCTTGTAATTCGATCGTCTTGGATTTCGACAGCTGTTCAGGATTTCTCATTACCCAACCTTACTTCAGGATACAGCTAAATTTATGATGCTCGCTTATTTTACCCAATGTTTATCTATAATATAGTCTGGACTACTTCGTGTAATGTAACGTTTAATACGATACTAACTATTTCTACGTTACTTTTTACATAATTAATATAATGTTATTTCTCTTTTTGCTCTTAAAATAAAATATTCGCGGTATCAAAATGCAGACCGTTACCACTACGCGAAATGTATAAAATCGCTGTTGTCATGTGAACTGCAAAATATACGTCACAGTAAAATTTAATTTAAAAACATCGCCTGTTTAACGTAATAAAACCAAGCGCCATATTTAATAACACGCTGTATCAGCGACCTCGTCCGCAAGGAATTTGGGCATCCAAATTTGTTTTTCAAACCTCCTCTTCATCATTATAAACTTAAACTGTGTCGTTCTTGCAAGTTAACCTTAAAATATTTTTTTTATCATAGATCATTAGATCATTTAAAGAGGAAACATTCTTTCATAAATATTTTTAGGTATCATGAACCGTTTTTGCAGCGAACGCAACGGATAGATACTCAGATAGATGAAAAATTTTCCCAATTTTTTTCACATTTCCCACTGTTTTTTCGCTCTTATTAGCCACAGCGCAATGTAAATATATTGTATACATCGCGCTATAGCCTGCTTCGATATATGCTCTAACAAGCACAAATATAGTTTTTCAATTCGAACCAATAGTTCTCGAGATTAACGCGTTCAATCAGTATGACTCAGGTATTGGTTAAAGAACCTATTACAAGTGAACGTGTCTCCAGCAGCAGCAGCCTAACCTCAATGGGGTCTCGCGGTTGACATAATCGCATACTAGAAACGTCGTGTTGAATACCGAGCAATAAAATTAAACGGCGCGAGATTTACGACTAACTTCCTATTTTCAACAATGGTAGGGAAATCTCAAAGACTACTTTGTAGGCATTGGGCATCCATGGAAATGTTGTTCTGAACCTACAATCCTCACAGCAGACCAAAAGTTATTATGTGCGGTAGTTGCACAATTTACAGCAATGGTTGAACCATATATAGCATTCAACCGTTGGTGGTTCAACCGATGGTCTACAAGGTCCCTACACCTCTGTAAGATATAACAGAGGTAATAAGGTTTAATTTCGATTTTTTATTATAGACATATATATGGCCCATATCATATGGCCAATTCAGATCGTTAATTTGTTCTTCTTGGATTACAAGACAGCTGACTTAATCATGAATAAATATAATAATCATTAACATAAAAAGTGATCTAAATACATAGTTGCTCGTGGTGCCCCTGTAACCACGGTTGCTATAAAGCAACAAAAACGTTTCGTAGCTAAAATTAAAGTAAATACGATATGTACGTTTTAACCCATGAAAACAAACAATCTTACTTGCGATTATGCACGTGGACATACATATTAACAAGAAATAAAAGAAACAAAGCGACGCAAAACTTCAATCCGACAGTATTCACAACAGTTTACAAATACATTATGATACTTAAACCAATAACTTGTTCCAACCTTTTGCTGGAGTAACTGGTTTCCCAAACATTTGGCAATACGAAAACGATTATCCATATAATACTATCTTGACGCTTGGTTACAGTAATTATGGGTATTAAGGTACAGGTACTTAAAAGGAATCGAGAACTACGATTAAATATCAAATTATTAATAGCCATTTAGAACTTAACATTCCATTAATTGAATGAAGAGAAATCATGATGTATTATTATTAATGAAAGGGCCATTAAAACACAATAAGAAATATATAAATTAAACACTTTAACGGTTTAAAACGCGATGTATTAGTTAAACGTATTTGAAAATAATTTTTAATTTCGGCCGGACGTTTCGGATGCTTTGCAGCAGCCGTGGTCACGGGGAGACTATTCAAATAAGTTTAACGAATTAAATCGTTTTATTTAAATGTGTACTACTCGCGTAAACTATAGACAGTATACAATAAGAAATAGTGTTAACATTAAATAACGTTAAAAAAAACTCTTTATATCACGTAGTTTGGGCATGAGGACGTAGGAAATCAGTGAAGCGGTCAGCTGCTTTAGTTTATCCGCAATAGAAAATAAATGAAATACTTAACTCTATATGTTATATAACATAAAATGGTTTATATAACAGATTTAAAGTTAAATTATCTTTAATATAAAAGAGAGCAAGGTCAGTTAATTTGGAGCCCTTAAATTGAAAATGTTAAATGTTTACCTAAACTGGTTTCAGATATTGGTCCACTTACCTCACGTAAGATGTAAGTGGAGCACCGGCTTTTGAGTTTGATAACTAATTTTAACATTTTTAAAATTGCATTTACAAGAGTAAAGTTATATCTGTGTTATGTATATAGGAAGAATAATGTATATAACCTTTATAGAATTCAATCTACGAAAATTTAGTGTTTTGTGAAAATCAAAAAGTAATTATAATACGATACGATGTCTGATTTTTTATTTAATTTGGGAAGACATGCTTGTAATGGTGGGCCTCTTGCAACAAGTGAGGATCTTCTAGATTCTTAAAACCACTGATTGCAGGTTAAATTTACACAACGGACAAAAAAATTAGATTTTTAGATACAGACAAATCTAATAGAGTGCCGAAAATCTGAGTTGGGGAAATATAAAATCACGTCATCAAGATAGATAGTTAGATCCGTTTCCTGGGTTAATTAATTGTGTAATATTAACATAGCAATTAAATACTGAACGGACATGTTATATATTGATATCGCAGAATATAAATAGAAAGCATTTGGTTTTGTAAATATTAATTACATAATAATTGTCATACAAGCATAATATTGGCATACTTTCTAAAATTAACCGATTCTGTAAGATCCACAAATATTTGCGTCAATTCGTCGTTTTTAAGGAAACGCTTGATTTGACAACTTTCCCGCTCAAAAGCTTGACATTTAATGCTCTTTGATGACATGACTATAGATGAACACAATAAGATAATGCAACTTTTAACATATTTTCGTTCTCCATAACTTCTCTGTCTTTAACGTTTTTCTATTATGAATGGACTGAAGACTGTGAATATTTCCCTCAAATTAACAACCTCAACAGGCAAAAGCAAATCGATAGGAAGTTAATAATTGGCAGAAAAGTCTTAAGTGTTGTATAGGTTCGCATAATATCTAATCTTCTTCACAACTATCGTTAATAATGATAATCGTAAACAAGTTAAAATTATGCATGATATGTATATGTCAGATATTTCCATTGGCAGCATTATTAGAATAGGTTCTACTTATATATAGAGTTTAGGAACTTTTCTATGAGTTTAACCCAGATAAGCCTACTGTCCTATATTTAGGACAGTAGAAATAAAAAAAAATATCAGAATACCCTCTTTATCTAAGATTATTTAGTCTTATGATTTGCAGTAAGAAACGTATCAGCTTTATTAGAAAAAATAAATAGACAGTTATTTTAACAGTTTTCACCTTATATTTTACCTTATAAGTGTGTAATAAAAGTGCGTTGCAGACATGGCAAATGACAGGTATGTATAAAAAGTTATATTTTACTCGTGAGTTGTTTTTTTCTGTGTTAATATCTAGTTGATAACCTTAACTTTTGTACTAAATAAATATTCTAGCAAAATAATATAAATAAATTACGTATAACTTGTTACAAATACTAGCGTACTATATATAGGACAGTAGGATAATATACATGATTTTAGTACAATAATACAACTTTTTCTTTACAGACCCTTACAGCTGCGCATGAAATTTTAGATGCTTTAGAAAATGTTTCTGATAATGAAGAAGATTATAGAGAACGACTGATATGTATTCTACCTCCTCCTGTTGATCCTGACTGTCTCACTGACGAAGATTCGGGTGAAGAAGATAATGTAACTTTGAATAATTTGCCACGAAACATTCTGCTTCAACCGGCTGAAGTAATGATTCAAGGGCAGATTATGGTGAGTGATACAGAAGAAGAATTTTCTGATTCTACAGGTCGAACTAAACGTAGGCGTACCTACGCATGGAGAAGAGAAACATTGTCATAGAAGAACCACATATGGTGTCCATCAATAACAAATATATGGGAGGAGTGGATCGGTCTGATGAAAATATTTAACATTACCGAATTGGTATACGAGGTAAGAAATGGTACATGCCGTTGCTCACACACATGATTGATCTTGCCGAACATAATGCATGGAAGTTATATAAAATAAATCATGGAAAACTGGATCATCTTGGCTTTCGCAGAAGGGTAGCAATTGCTTTGATTGAATCAAACAGAAAAAATGCCAAAAGAGGGCCTAGCCGACCCTCCCATCATGAACATGCAGATAGTCGTAAAGACCAAATGAATCATCTGGTTATTCCTCAATCGAAGCAAACACACTGTCGTCAATGTCACAAAAAATGTTTGACACGTTGCAAGAAATGTGATGTTGGTGTGTGTGTCAAGTGTTTTGAAACATAATATCATTCATAAATAGTGTTAATCTAGTAAATTACATATAACAATGTGTAATATAATCAATAGTTATCTAATAAACTACACTTTTTGATTACATTCTGTTTTGTCATAAATGGTCTTTTATTTCCTCTTATTATCCTACTGTCCTACATATAGGACGGCTGTTTTCCTGAAAGCCTTACACTTAATTTTTTTTTCATAATTTTTTTTATGTTGCATAAGATCTAATAAACTAAATAATATAACTTTTTTCAAAATTTTCAGAAAATTTTAGTTTCAGGCTTATCTGGGTTAAGTAATTTGTTAACAGTAAATAACTAACGATGTTAATATTTAATGATTACTTATTTGTACGCGAAGCATTTGTTTGAGGTCTGATGTTCAGATATCTGACTATCATATATAATTTTTTATATCCATACTTTTATTCCAAAATGAAATGAGTACAAGGCTATATGAAAAATGGTATGTGTTATGTCGTGATTCATGGTAAATTACTTTTGGAAAACAGAAAGGAGAATGATTACGCAGGAGAATAAATCTCAATATGCATTTCGTAATAAAAAAACTTTCTGTAACCTTGAACAGGTGATTACGACACATTCGCGGATGCACAGTGACATGTTGCCAAAAAAAGGATAGTACGGTAGATACTAGCTTGCTTAAGACGAAAACTAAAAAAAAACTAAGCATATAATATTTTAGAGGCCTGTGTGTGGTAGCGATTTACCACACTCCCCACGTCACACTTGCCCGACGTGGGCGTGCATTAGACATTCACACCATCAGATAAAAAAAGGCATATATAACATTAATTAGTCATACATTTGTAGTATTAAAAGGAAAGGTAGAAAATCACGCCTTTTTTTAATAACATTTTTTTCAAATTTCGAATTGTCAAAATGTGAATTGTGTTTTTTATAAACCATTAAAAAATAAATTAATTAGAATAACATAATAAGATTAAGAAAAAAATAAATTTCGACCAATGTTTAAGTGACAACGTTGGTTCAAAATAAGAAAAAGTATTAAAACAGAAAGCGGATTGAATTTTTTTTTTTATATTTAATGGCCTGGTAACGAGACCTTTAAGCCAAGCGGGAATTGAATATTTCTTTTCTTCTATTTTTTTTACTTCTTACTTTAAAGGCTTATATAAGAGTTCCTACTTTATTTTTCATTATCATAGATGGTTACAAGATTATATTATAAACCATTTAGAATAATAAAATAAAGGTTTTTAAACAAGTCGGTATTTATTTAAATTTAAATAAAAACAAATATTTTTAATTAATTTCTGACAGGTTCTGCTTTCACAAAGATTACGAAGGTTTGTAATTAAAAGATCCTATACAATTTATTTATTTATATTCTATGTTTTTAGGTTAGGTACTAATTTATTACATAGTAATTTAATGGACTGTTGCAAATGCAAGCAGCATTGTGAGGCAGAATCACTCAAATTATCGTAAATTTTATATGTAGGCAATATTTGTATAGCGCTTGATGTTTAGTGTCTAAAACGTGTGTTTAAGTAATATTCCGCACAACTAATTATATTATCTAATTATATGCAAAGATTCAACATAAGCTTCGCAATTAATAATAATTGCGTAGACTTGAGAAAGATGATTTATACGTTAAAACAAAACATTACAAAAAATAGTTTTTCCGTATCTATGGCCGTACAATTATGGAGCCAATTGATAGTTTCCCTGTAAAAAATATTAGTCAAATGATACAGCGGGATAACGATTTAACACTGGGTTACATGTAGGTACTAAGGCATTAAGGATTAAACTTGTATTAAATGAATTATAAGTAGGTACCCTAAAACATAATTGTATCTTGTCGTTTGTATCTTGTCGTTTGTATCTTCCTTCTTAGTTAGCACTAAAAAGAATCCTTGTTCGGAAACTAAATACTTAGGCTTATAAAACTATAAAAACTTAATTTTTACTCACCAATTCACCGAATCTTGAAAAAGTGCCGTTGTACGCAAGTACTTCATTTAGTAACAATAAAATACCAATAAGCCACATTTTGTCAACATCACTATTTGAACACTACCCTAAATGTTAATAATCATAATAAAACTGTTTTTCAAAATTTATTTACTGGCACGTAAGAATATAGAATGGTCATAATGTTATTTAAAGAAAAAAATTAAAACATTTTTAATCTGCATAATTTTATTTTCTTAATCCTGAGCGCGTGTGTAGTCTGTCAAGTTGGGCGGGAAAAGTCAGCGCATGCGCGCGACTGCGCCGCACGCGGCTCGTTGCTCAACAATCTCTTTATCACGATCCACGACCTCAACCTATGTGGGATGCGTATCCCCGCTGTCTAATTACTAATCACTGATATTTATCACATATGTCGTCTAAGCCTTTAATTCATATGGATAATTCTTGTATTTACTAAGTATATTGGAACCGCAATAAAGTCGATAAGCTCCATAAAAAAAAAATACTTTTTAAATTTTAAAAATTATTTAGATTCGTCAGATTTTTTTGTTTGTCTGTCTGTTTGTCGAGATTCTACAGAGTGTTCAAAAGAAACAGTAGATTAGTTTTGATTTTGTAGTAGAAAAGTATAATTTAATTTTAAGAACACTGTCATTTTAGAGAAATGGTAGTTTTGGCGTACATTTTTTAACTCTTGCTCATTATTAAACCTTATTTTACTGTGTAACTCATACAATAAAATACATATATTGTTAAACATTATATTATTTACAGTAATAGATTTGCAACCCAACCCATCTTAAATGTTAACTTCATTACTTGAGACAACAAGGAGCCATTTCTTATATTTAATTAAATATTATATTAACAACATTTTTAAAATGAAGAATGTTCAAGGATTGCCAAACCGAGTAAGATGGGTAAATATGTATATAAATAGTAAAACATACATGATAAATTTACGAGGGCCATTAATTATGACTTTGCCAATATCTTTGCAGACATTGCTAAAGTTATAATTTATAATTAAGCAAATAAATTATAATATTATGAAGCTGTTTCGTAATCGGTTATTCTCTTGTCTTTATGCTACACAACCTCTTAAACTTTGCTGAAACTGAATTTTTTTAAAAACCCTTTTCTTTTTAAACCATCGATTTTCGATCGATCGACTTTAATTAGTAGTTTAACAGTTCTTTCCCCTTCCGGGCCCCCCCCCCCCCCCGAAAATTTTTATAAAATAAATTCTGTTTATCCATCCAACAATGCCCTAATAATGGTCATAATTCTTCAATTCTTATCTGAAACGTTAAACGTTCAGTTGAAAATTTCAGTTCATTAATTATATAAACTGCGCATGCATAACACAATCATATTGTGAAGTGAAAGCGTGTATTCTTTTAATTTATTTAAATTATATATTAGTGTATGTCGTTAGACTAAACATTTGATCTCATATTCCTTAAATTCGGCTTCTTTTTATGACGTAACTTGTAATATCGTTTAGTAATATATCTACTGCGTTTCTTCATAACATAATATTAAACACGAAAAATATGTTTTAATGAGGTCAGAGCATTAAGGAAAATGTGAGATCGTATAATAAAATGTATTTCATTAAAACCACACGAATAGGTGAATTGTTTAAATAAAACACTTTAACGGTTTAAAACGCGCTATATTTGTTTAATTTTTTTTAAATTCTTTTCCGCCGCCGGGGGGCCGGGGGGACCCCCCCCCCCCCCCCCCGGCCCCCCCCCCCCCCCCCCCCCCCCTTTTTTTTTTTTTTTTTTTTTTGTTATCTTGTTCGAATGGACTGTTGAGAAACAAACGAGCGACTGGTTCTTATATTTTGTTGGCTCAATGGATTTTCATATTAAAAGCCTTCTGTGTTCGATACGGTTCCTTCAATAAGAAGCTATTTCCTAGAAGAAATTATCATAGCCCAAAGGCAAAAGGGCCTTCTCATAAACGATTTAACGCTCAATTTGTTATTAATCTTTATACACTAGCTTTTACAGCGGTTTTGTTCTTATAGTAATTTTATAATTGGTGTCGCGCAAAGTTAGCACGTCCAGCATTATTATGCTGCCTGTAGCCATTACGTGACACGTGAATATAAAAACGTGTCTACAATGTATCAACATATCTTAATCGATAGCAATGGTGGGTAATTAATACAAGTGACATAAGTGGATCCCGGCTTTCGTAACATATTACAGCATTAGAAAGTGTCTGTGATTCCTGTTGGCATGCCTGCCTTAAAAGAAGTAAAGTTCGATGTTGCCAGCTCATGCTAAGTGTCATTAAGTGATAGATTTTCTAAATATTATAAATGGCAAAAAATGATTAATATTTTTAGTTATCAAATCATTTCCAATCCTTATAATCGCTTCTCTAATACTGGGAAGGAGTCAAGAATTTTATGTTTCAAAATAGATTATAAGTAAGAAGTGCCTTCTGTTTTAAAAGTTTTAACAATATACAATAAAAATGAAATTGTATTATATCGTAATTAAATACTGATTTTACTGAAAGGGCCTAAAATACGGTAACACTACAATTGACAAGTTTTAGTATTCCTATCAAGGCCTGCCGTGCGAAGAATACAGGCGTTAATTTTGCGCAGAAATCGCTTGACAGGATTGGGTCAAACGTGGCTTGAAAGAATTTTCAGAAGAAATCTAGAATAGTCTTGTTTATAATGACATGTAATAAAACCTCAACATTTAGAATCCTCTGAAGAATACCGGTAACAGTTATTAAATTTAAAATCTTTGTTGCGTGATACGTTGTGATTGCGCGATTAGACTGCGTTAAAGTTTGTACATAAATAATTTTACATATATTGTACAACTTTTAAACAAATCATTCATGTTCATTATTGTATTCTTGTAGCTTACGAATTTCTGACTATTCTTGAAAAATCAAGTCGATTAAACAGTTGTGACACAAGTGTTCTAAGTGTAGGAAATAGGTATAGTTATAAATACTTGAATAAAATAAAGAGGTTCATTGGAAAATCATCTTTTTCGTACAGAATATGTATAAAGATGTATCTTATAATAAATAAGGTTTCATTATTTTGACAATCTATTATCTAACAACTTACAGTTGAATTCAACTTGTTAATTAGGTTCAAACGTTAGTATGCCACAGGAACACTTTATAAATAACACTGAAATGAAATTTTTTCGTTTTTATTTGGCAGTTGTGAGTGTTTTTACTAAGTTTAGTATCATGAACTATGAATGAAGGTATATAGTTATAGATACCTAATACTATTATTTTCATGAGGTATTAATGTATGTGCGTACAGTATAAGAAACTTACAAAGTGGAAAAGAAAGTCGCGTCACTTCATCAATCAATTTGGTTCCAATGTGTAATTTCTTAGAAACTACTGGTCGGTTTTAAAAATTCGTTGTGTTGGTTAGACAACTTATCGAGGGAGGCTTTAGACTATAACACTTTAGGCTGCGACCATAGGAGCATGAAACAGAGACAAATGTGGAGAAAACGGGAAAATTATTCGTCTTTGCGAGCGCTGCAAAAACATTTCAAAATCCAAAAAAAAATATTGTAGAATGATTCTTCTTTAAACTATCTAAAATAATGTCCAAGTTATGTACAGTTTAAGATTACCACGCAAGAATGACGAACCGAATTGTGAAGTGTTGTATTTTTAAAGTAGAAGTGTTTAAAAAAATAAATAATGTGATGCCCAAAATAACTATTCCACGTGCACAAAGTCGCGGAACAGCTTGTTTATACAAATGTTATAAAGCTGAAGAATTATAAAAAAAAAATACCAGATCGCCATTATAATTTTGCTAAGACCTCATCATCTCTTGATAATGATCATCCATTTATGATGACGAAGCTTAAATTTTTCAATTACACCAGCCGAACAGCTCGAAAACCCAAGAAGCGAATAAAACTTTTTCGTATTGTATCGTTATAACTTTTATTTATTTATAAATAATTTATTTACTTTTTTTCTTGTAAAGAACATAAGGGAATTAATCTATACATTTACCCTAAACATTATAATCATCTGTGACCAGCAGGGCGATTTTGTAACTCAATAGTGTTAATCACTAGAGATTAGTTGAAAACTATCGTCAAGAGCCAGTTTGGTATTTGCCATTTTTGATTGCACGAATGACGTCAAAAGGAACCGAGATTGTTGATCGTCACCGTAAATGAGTTTTTGTATCGATTTTGAAAACTTGCGATTTTGTACGCTTAGTTATCATAAACTGTTATTCACTTTGATCGTTGAAAGACACTACTCAAAGGTAGTGTTTTATTCTAATTTTGGTGATTAACAATGTGATTATTATTTTTCTTGTCGTTTAGTGATTTTTTTTGTGTTTCATAATATTGCAGATTATGGACGTCTAATTATGTTGAGTTTAGCTGAAGAACAAAATAAAAAACTCTTGTACAGAGAATGTGGGATTCGGAATATTTTTTTTATAATAAGACAAGTACTTTAGTTTTTTAATAGAAATAGTTAATAAGTTTCTTTTTATAATGTGTAATACTATAATTTTTTGTATATTATTAGATATATGATTTTATTTAAAATCTAACTTTATTTAGTTAATTTAAGTTAAATTCCAGTTATGATATAAATAGCATATATTTTAAGGTTTGTAAGTGTACCATAATGTTAGATGTTGTAAATAATTAGTTGTAATTTTTTTAATACGCTTTAACATTAAAAGTCAATAATTGTATTAATTTAGAGGAACTTATAACTATCAGAATAAAAATTTACATTTATTCTCTTCTATTTATTAACAAAATGTCTTATGTCATCTCTAATTTCCCTAATTAATTCAGCAAGTGATTGCACATTATTTGCCATTCTCTCTTCCGCTGCAACACGTCTTCTTTCGATTTGAATAGCCTAAGATAGAAGATAATATTGAGGTGGTGGCCTTTCACGTTGACGAACTGTAATTAATGAAGAAAAATTATTATGTTATCCTAAATTTAGCAAGCCGGTGTTAGGAGTAAAAAATATTTATTTCGATTGACATATTTCACCAGTCGGTTTGCAACCTTTGCAAAAGGAACTAATTTATTATGTATGTATTAATTTTAGTTGTGTAGCTTTTAATTTGCTTTTATACTTATGTCACATTAAATAATTATAAGATGAGTAATTACAAAATAAATAAAATAGGGACGGAATGTCAGTCTTACATATGGCATAATAAAAAACATTATTAGCCAAAGAAATTATTCATTAATAAATGAAGTAGAAAATTTGATACCTCACTGTACACAAACCTCCGTCCTTAGATGTTTCAGATTGTGACTGAGTTTCATTATCCTCTATATCTTCTTCTAGCCATTCTATATGCATATCTGCCGGCTCCGGAGTTGACGTCGATTATATGAATGTGCTTTGAGAAGAGATAGGTGGGACCTAAAAATCATATTTTAATGGAATGAAAAACAAATAAAAAATATATTGGGGTTCCTTTCCGCAAAGTCCACCAGCAATTCCATTTGCCTTCCACTAACTTTTCTCGGTGCAGGCATTTTAAAGCGATTGTACGTTTTAGTTTGTTAAAACACAATTGTACAGCGCGATGTTATTAATTTAACTAAACATTTACACTTCATACAACGATCCATTATAGTTAACAACTAACTCTTCACAACGTTTCAATTAACAATAACATAAACAAAAATGAAATAAGAACTTTAAAGTATTCGAAATAGCCGCCAAGCCGTAATTTTCAAGGACATAAGTAGTCAAAATAAAATGTTCTAAAGTACGTGTAATCACTGGATACAACGCTTTCACATTAGTCGAAATAGTCGATAAAAAATAGTGATGTTCTGTGTTTACGTTATAAGTGGCTATCCGCATTTAGTCACCTAATACCAAGTTACAAACCAATAGTTCCATTAGTTATCATCGAATTACGGTGGAAACTAAGTAGTTGATACTGATTGTCAAAAGTTACAAAATCGGCCTGCAGGGATAAAATGTCGTAGTAATATGTCAATGTCTTTTATTCTAATCTGTCATTTATGAGCTGGTTGCTATTCGATCGGGAGGTAATATTTTATTAATTTTTGAAGTATAAAATTGCATTGTTGTCTTACAATCTTTATAACATAAACATATGTAATATTTAGATTTTAACTTAAAATATCATTTACCAGTTTAGCGTAGAGGAAATATGACCCAGTTATAATTGTGGTCGATAACTCATACAGTGCTGTATATTGTATTGTTGTGATTCTGTTTTCAGATTTCCAATTTTATAAGCGAGGTTTTAGCACTAAACTACTGTTTGCTATAATGGCTTATTTAATCCAACCGGATTATGTTCAATATTTTTGCACTTGCGGGCAAATAAAACCTATTACAAACTTATACTTCTGTCGTCACTGCTTAAAAGTTCGCTGTGGTTTTTGCATTTGTCATGAGGTATGTACTGATGATCAAATTTTATATGATATATCATAAAATTTGAAAATAACATCTTTAATATATTAAGTCTTTAAAAAAATCAATATCATCTAGTTATACATATGGTAACTGTTAAGTTTTACATATTTACTCCTGTATTTTCAGGTTGATTCACATTACTGTGCAAATTGTTTGGAAAACATGCCATCATCAGAAGCAAGACTCAAGAAGAATCGTTGCAGTAGTTGTTTTGACTGTCCTAGCTGTTTCCATACCCTATCTACCCGTGCAACATATGCACCAGCCAGACAGGATCCCGCTGCTGGTGATGCTAAGGTTGAGAATAAACAACCAAAGAAGATGTATTATTTATCCTGTTTTAATTGTCGTTGGACATCTAGGGATGTTGGCATACCAGATCAGCCAGTTGGTAAGTATGATAACCGAATATCATGTGTTAATTAATTTTAACTACAAAGACATACAATGTCATATTCTATTTTTGTACAGCATCAGGTGGATGGCCAGAAAGAACAAATCCATTTGCTAATCGTTTTGGGCAGTTATTGGAGTATTTTAAAGCTATTGCACAACAAGAAAAACAAGATAAGCTGGACAAAGAGAGAAAGAAATATGCAATTAGGGGGAAATACATCACCCTAACTGTAAGTCTATTGATGTACATTAATTAGATGATTATTGGTCTAGATAGTCTTTGTTAAGAGTGTAGTAAATTGAGTTAGCATTTTGCCAGTTAGAAATATGTCTTATGGATCAAAATTTTATTGCAGGACAAAACAGGTCTCACTGGAGCTATGGCAAGGACTACAGCTGGACTACCATCAAGCGAGAGCTCATCTAGTGCTATTGCCAATTTTGTTCCTAGTCAAGCTAAGGAGGAAGTTGAAGAATTGCCTGAAGACTACCACACAAAAGAGGTCAACTTGAAACTAAGTGAGTTACTAAAGTTTAGCTTTTGAGCTTTCTAACATAAACAGAAAAAAACGAATGAATATAAAAAAATTCAATAAAGTTTATTAAGAGGACTCACCTAGTGAACAACCGGTTATACTGGAACAACTGGTCTTTGGGGGAGGACTATGTCTAGCAGTAGACACTGAACGGCTGAATCAAATCGAAGTGATTTGATGTTATAAAAATGTCAATCTTTATGTTACAGTCACAACAATGCCTCAACGTCTAGCTTCCCCTGAGTGGCAGGCGCAATTGGTGTCGCGTTTACAACCAATTGCTCGGCCGCTGAGTGTGAAGCGCAGTCAACGCTGTAGACGTTGTGACCACAATCTTACTAAACCAGAATACAATCCTGGTTCTATTAAGTTCAAGATTGAGTTACTAGCTTAGTAAGTTACTAAAGTATATATTCTTGTATAGGATATAATCTTTATAACAAAAAGTTTTCTACACATCTATCTGTTTCAGCTACCATGTACCAGAGGTGAAAATAATCTCATTTGAAACAATAAAGCCTGGTTGCACAACAGAGCTTTTACTCAAACTGACGAACCCAACAGCTCATGAAATGCAGATTAGTATCATTCAACCAGATGAAGTGCCTGAAGTTGAAGAGAAAGAGGAACCCAAGAGTATTGAAAAATCATTAGAAAAATCACTTAATTTGGAAAAGGTACATTATAAATTACAAACTTCTTTAAAATAACTTGCATATTAATAAATGCCGTAAAATTCTATTTCATATATATATATATGTACTATGACTGAGCACAGCCTGTTTTAATATAGAATGTATATTTTGTCCCAGGACACATCGTGGCGTCAAGTCATAGAACGCAAACCATTGTTGCCAACAACAATTAAATTGCACAAACCTGAGTTATCGTTTACATTAGCACAAAGAGATGATGCGGCTGAGTATGATGATGACTCACACCACGAAACTAATGAGTAAGGATTTTTAACAAACATGACATTGGTAAAAAATGCTCCAAGAAATAAAAATAGTGCCTGGCCACTATTATGTATCTGATGCAGTTGCACCAGGAATATTTAAAAATTTTACATTGATAACAGAATTTGTCCTCAATTCACTGGCCATGTGTGGTGAAACTATGATTGCCCTCTAAACTAATTATTTTGTTACTTGTACATTACATAATCAAACACAACTTTCAGTATTATCCTGTGGCGTAAATCGAACAAGTTGGCTCTACGACTTAAAGTAACTACGGACGAGGAAGCTAAAGTAGGGTCCCCTGCAGTGGCCATACTCGCATTGCAATACTCCTACCGGAATACTGTACCGCCCACAGCTAACTCGCCGCAGACGCGAGATCATGTTCTCTATACTACTGTTGCTATTCATCTTGGCACCGTTACTCAATGAATCTCCCGCGTTTTATCATACGCCTTTAAATATAAATTTTTTATTTTCACTGCTAAGATTATTTTCTACACTTATATTATGAGATTGAGTAAATGTGACTGGAATTTGAATTTTTAGAGACTAAGCATGTTGAAACTAAAATTACATATATTAAGTAAATTATGAATTCCAATGAATTTTTAAAATAATAATAAACAGATAAAGTATTACTCAAGTCTAGGTATAGTCTTAGGTGCTACACAAATTTTAATTTATTGTATACTCTGCTAATCTAGTCTTAAGTTTATTATTTAAGTCACAATATATTCGACCCAAGATAACCTTACCATTTTATAACTTTTATTATTTTGCTTTGCTCTGAATTACTCAGAAAATTTAATTGAAAACAAAATGAAGTTATAATTAATACCTCCTGTAAAGCATAAAAATTAAATAAATTCTTTTTGTCCTTCGTTGTTTAAATGTTTTTATTAATTATACTTCCACTATTAAATTTCTAATAATTCGTATTTTTTTAAAGACTATACCACTCTTAAAAACATGAAAGTAGGATTAAAACAATATTAATCAACGACAATATTTTAATTTGTCTATTAACTAAATAACATAAATAAACAGTATCTTGGTCTCCATGCTCAAAAATATATTCTAATGTACAATTAAAAACATAAAACAACCTCACTCAACGTAATGGCCTTGATTAATCCTGTTCTAGACTTGATAGCATTAAAATTTCAAATACATTATGAAATATGTTGAAATTTGAATTGAGCAACAGTCATGCATTATCATTAAAATAAATATTGCAAAATCCATCACAGATAATTATATTTAATATAGATAAATATATTATGGCTCCTTAAACCCTTCTATTATTCCAACTTTTCCCATAAAAGTAAAAAAACTAAAACTATGTTTGTGTAAAAATGCAGTCTCTTTTGTTTCATTAATACCTATGAATTTGTACAATCTTCTTCTACTTGCATTTTAGCAGAGAATATAACATCATTTACCCCTACACCATCATAACTACTACCGACTAGAGATATAGGCAAATTCTTTTCTTGTATATACTGTCTAATCTTTTCAACCCTTTCATAATGACCAATAACATACTGAGGAATACATTTCTTTAAAATATTTACATTATAAGCTGCTGGTGAGTCTTCAATCTTTAAAATTGTTTTAATCTCCCCCAGGGCAATATTGAGCAGTCTATCCTCTGTAACATTTTGGCCAAATTTTTCTTTAAACCACCTTCCGCCTAACATTACAGTCAGAACAGTTCCATTTTGATCAGGAATACAGCAAGAATCAAACACAACACCTAGTATAGGTGAATTCTCAATTGGCGGGATTAAAAAACCAAATGCTGGAGTTATAAGTGGTTTGGTGGTTGAAAAGTACAAGTTAACAATACCAACAGTTACAAAAGGTATCTCATTTAAACAATTGGATAAGTCAGGATGTTGGCTTTTAACTAGTTTTGATAAGATATGAGCTGGTATTGTAGAATAGACATGATTAGCAGTTACAATTTTTCCATCAGTCTGCTTAAGTTTAACCAAACTGGCATCAATAAATTCAATTTCTTCTACTGTAGTATTCAAATGTAAATCAACATTACTCTCCTCAAGGTAAGTTTTAAGAGTTGTAGGGAATGTCTCAAGTCCCCCTTTTATTGTGTACACACTCCATTTCTCCTCCTTTGCTGTGTTTGCTAAGTCAGTCAATTCTAAATCATCAGGTACTTTAGTTTTGAAAAAGGATTTCATAAGACCCTTCATTACTCCACCGTGGTTTTGTTCATACTCAAATAAAGTCTTCATAAGAAATTTTACTGATATTTCTTTAGCATCACCAGCACATATTCCACATATCATGGGTGATATAGCATAATCAGCAATCTCTCTACCAAATCTACGTTCAACGAAATTGTAAATTGAATCATCCTTTAGTTCTAAATGAGGTTGTTTCAAATCATTGAATACAGCATATATGAGTGGTTTGGAAAAAGGTCCATTTTTCTGAAAAACACCTTTCAGGCTTGAAGGAAGAAGGTGCAATTCGTTGTTTACATATATCATTCTATTCTTTGCAGCAGGGTGATCAGGTCGTATTGGGGATACATGTTCACTTAGACCCAGGTCTTGTATCATATTGAGAGTATTTAGACCAGTTATACCTTTGGGTCTAATAGTTCTAGGCCCTTGCTCGAATAAGTAATCTTTAGTACGTATCGTCTTTATCCATCCTCCACACTGATTCGTTGCTTCAAGTAGAAATATCTTTAATTTATTGGGATTATTTAAATTATTTTTCAATAAATAATAACCAGTTGACAGACCTCCAAGACCACCTCCTAATATTGCAGCCATATTCATTGAGGTCCTTTCATTGATTAAACAAAATTATCTTAAAATAAAGTATTATTTGTATCTTATGAGAAATAAAAATAAACAGCTGACTGGTAATTGTTTTAGACTCTAAAAAACTAGTGAAGTACCTGTCAGTCAAATGTTTTTGACCACAACCACTTAATTCAGTACAAGTTAAATGTCATATGTGTTCTATGGTGTAAAGGCAACGACTACACTATCTGTGGAAAAAATTAAATGTTTTATGTATATTTTTATTTTTTAATTTCATGAAAAGGTCATTTGGGGACTAAGTTTATTTTTCTAATTCATAAAATTAAAAGATATTTCTATATGATGCATCTCTGATATTGTGTGAAATATATTCTGGAAAAATAATTACAGTTAGGATTTCCCTCCTACTTGTCATTGTACATATTATATTAACAAACAGACGTCTTATTCTAATGATAGCCTAATTCGCCTCTACCCACACTCTGTATGAGTAAAAAGGCGAAGTTTAGGATCATGTTGTCCTTTACTCTCTTTCAAGCCGTATCTAACATGTCATTTTGTAAATACATATTATATTATCTAGTAATTATGCCAAAAATGCGTCTTATTGCAGATTTGAATTATTTTCCATTTATTGTATTTAATAGGTCATAAAAAATCATTTCAAGGAAAAACATATCATAACTTTATTACATTATCCTGTTATTTATATAATAAAAAATATTTGCATCTAAATAGATTTCCTTTTATGCTGGAAAGCAAATCCGTTAATGAGCTGAAAATAATTGTTATAGCTAGAAATATGTCCAATAAACTAAAAAAATTGAAACATCTGATGGACGTTAACATTTTTTTATTAATATAATAATTCAATAATTTAAATAGAGTTTTCTATACTGAATAATGGAGAGAATAGCACAGTGCATACTCTTTGAGCAGTCGGGTAACAACTACAAAGTTGTGTTAAACGAAGTGCCTAAGGATATTGATAGGATTGATGTGGTCGCAGTTGTGGTGTCGCGCGCTGATAATGAATTTCAATTTCACACCTATTGAGCATTTGTTGCGTAAATTACGCCCCCTTAAAATGGCTTCTAGATGCGTGGAGTCAAGTGACCATTTTTCAGTTTTTCAATATACCCTTAGAACTTTTAGGAGAAACAATTGCAATGTAAACTATATATGACTGTATATATCTAGCTGTTTCAGCGACTTCGTCCGCTAAGCATATTTCTTTGGGCATCCAAATTCGTTTATGGCAAACCCCTTTCTTTCTAAAAATGTACCCACAACTTTGATCCCTTCTCGTTTGCAGAGATAGACTTTTCTTTAGATCATTTAAAGAGGAATTTTTCTTTCATGCATATTTTTTGGGTATCTTGAACCAATAACAATTTTCGCATTTTTTTTTCACTTTTCTTGCTGTATCAGTAACAGGGCGCTTTCTTCGTTGAATGCTCTAACCAACACAAAATTCGATTTTTTAAATCGAACACGTAGTTCCTGAGATTAGCGCGTTCACACATACAAACAAACTCTTCAGCTTTATATATTAGTATAGATGTATGTATTTTGCAGCCTTGCCTCATAGCGTGCGTGTTAATTTCAATATTAACATTAGTTTCATTAAAAATTAGTAAATAATAAACGTACTTTAACGAAACCTCTTTTGTGATGGGTACTCCATGTATTTCATATTCACTGAAAGCTCTTTATATAAATAGGGTGACAGTGTTTAGAGACTCTTTAGACTGTTCACAACTCTTACAATGTCCGCGTTCCCGCGCCAAAAAGTGTGCAGTAAAAATCTAAAAACCGCCGAGTTAAAGTTGTTAAAGATAATAAATAAAATTAATACCTTACACCTGAATAATGCTTACATATGTAAATTAGATTTACCAGCCGGTGTTCACATGTTTTGTGATTATAAGCGTTATTCGAAGTACGGGTTTATTACTATAGTAGTTCTTTTGTCGGCCCTCGCTTTTCCGTGGATTAAGTTCTTTATAACGAACGACGTAAGCTAACTTAATTATTTAGAAAAAATACTGTTGTTAAAAATTTTTATATTTTTTTATCACAACACACTTTTTTAAGGAATGTATACTAGAGTTGCCACCATCAACAAAGTCATTGTTTCGACCTCCCGAGGATTGTTCCATGTGCATCGGCATTTCTAATGTAACGCGGCTTGCAAAGACTTCAGCTGAAGAATTTGAAGAGTTGTTTGCCTACACTACCAAGCCTGTTATCATTACTGATGCCACATATAACTGGAGGGCAATACAGGTAACAAAGACTTAAGTTGGATTGTTTTTAAAAAGTTAACTGAGTTTAGATGATATTTCTGATGATATTCGTTTTTTACCTTTAACCTTTATTTATAACCTTAGGAGTTCAGCTTTGAATTCTTCGCGGATTTCTACCTCAACGAGAAAAAGGGAAAGAAAATTAACGAATGTTTCTATTTCGCTTACAAATCTGGATTAAATTCACTTCAAGAAGTATTTGCAATGGATGAAAGGAGGGCTAATCTGTCCGGCGAACCCTGGTATGTAGGTTGGAGCACTTGCTACGATGAGGAGACAAGAAAATTGAGAAGCTATTATAATCGCCCTTATTTTTTGCCCAAAACTGCGGAGAGTGACATGGTGGATTGGATTTTTATGGGTGGACCAGGCCAAGGAGCACACATGCACGTAAGCTTTATATAATACCTATACGAGTATACTATCGTATTTTGAAAATGTAAGCGCTGCATTAGCTTAGTAGGTATCAGATACCTATCTATATATCTAAAAATATTACAAATAAGTTGTATAGCTGCATATTGGCAGAGACGTTATATACAGTTTAAATACCATATTAAAATAAAAAGCCTTTCGAGTAGATCCAAAAACACTGTTTGAAAGTAAATTTAAATACGCGTAGTAAATATTGAGTTTTGCCAGCTAATCAGAGGAATGTTGGTTGAGTCAAAAATATTTTCGTTCTTGTTTAGTAGAATAATTTTTAGGTGGATTCAGTAAGGCACATCTCGTGGCAAGCGCAGATCCGCGGAAGAAAGGAGTGGCAGTTGGCCCCACCACCAGAATGTTTGTATTGGTGCGACTGGATCACATTCACTGTGGAGCCAGGGGAAATACGTAAGATCATAGAAATTTCGTGTAAGGATTTGAATTAAACGAATAAATAAAAATAAATATTGGAACAACAACAAAAAAAAAGAAATGATTAATTAATGAACGTGTATTCGAGAGAATGATTTAGTTAAGACTTAAGTACATAGATAGGGACTACAAGCCAGTTCACCGGCTAAGAGGCATCCGGCCTTAGGAAAAATACTTTAAAATTATTTTATTTTTATGTCTATCAATAAAATATAGTGCATCTAAAATTGAGACATAATCAAAATTACAAAACATTTTCATATATTTTTTCAGTGGTTGTGGATACGAATCGCTGGTATCACAAGACGAAGATTCTTCCAGGAGATATGAGCATTACTATTGGTGCCGAGTTTGATTGAAATAACTATAAAACTCTATTTATGGTTCATCGTAAACAGTACAGATCCTCATGCAGGAGTTTCAGTTATTTAAGGCCTTATTTATTGGTTGAAAATAAAAGATCATTTAGCTACAAATAAAACATTTATTTCTGATTAAATAAGCCCTACAGCGTGAGCTGATTTGATTACAATTTCGCACTTACTGGAATGATACATCTACTTAAGAGAGCCTCGGGGTATACTCGCAATTTAAAAAATCAGATTTAAGTACATTTCAACTTATAAAAAAATTGTTATAAAAATGAATAAAAATAAACACATCGCTACATCCGGCGAATATACAAATGAATACGTTTATCGCTAATAGCTATTTATTCTTACACAAATACCGTTACACCTTTACACGTTGGTATTTCCTATGGAATGAAATATAATTTAAACATTGGGATTACTTACTATCCATGCTAATTCAACAGCTACTATTTTTCTAACAATTTCGTAACCATCTTTAATAAATATGGGATAGAATGTCAATGGAGATTTATATTTTTGATTAACTAACCTTTGTGCTACGGGGAACGGCCATAATAATTTTATCAAACCGACTAAGTAAATAGAATGTATAATAACATAGATAGGAAATAAAATAATATGAAAAAATTGAGACAGTATTTTAAAAAAGTTCAATCGACGTTACGTTTAAAAAATATCTTCTACTAATAGTAGATACAGAGTATACTGTTACGAAATATGGCCATTCGACCCGCATCAAAGTATATAATTTACTCTACGTATTATACTCGCATTGACCTATTTCGAAAGGTGAAGCACATGTAATCGCTAGAAGGCAATAAATAGCGTAATCAAACATATTCATAAGAATTACTCCTCCCCTTGTCCAGCTGAGTCTAAGATGACTTCAAACGAGAACGGCTGAAAGAGGTAACCTTCGCCGGCATAAAATTTGCTCTGGAACTCCACCCTGTTAAAAAGAATATGCATTTGAAAATATTAATATTTTTCACATGTTATGATGATGGCACCACATAAATAAATTTACGACTTGGGCGGTACTTGAACCGGCATCTCGGCAAGTGACTCGGTGGCTCAATTTATAATCGATTTTTAATTTAGAATATACATTGGTAAATCATGTTTATTCTGTAGGCTTTCTAAGTATATGATTTTGTTGACTAAACTAAAAAGGACTTGAAATCAAATACTGACCAGTGCAAACGCAGGGTATGCAGGAACGCAGATAATCCCTCCATCAGAACTAGGATGGAGATGGAGATGGCGGCCCATCCCGCGAACACCACATACAGGAACACACCACCCTCGTAGCCACCGGACATGAGTCCCTTGCGCAGGAGCATGTTCCACGCGACTTCAGCCAGTTGGGCGTGAGCGAGTGACAAGGCCCACAGACGGAGGTATGACGCCGTGTGCGATATGCTGCCCAGCACGTACTCGATAGTGTGAATGGCCTAGAAATGGAGTGGATGGATTCGACTCAATGACGTTTCTTCTTTTAAAGTATTGATTAACATGCTACATAACGACATACATCTCTTTTAGGATTAAAATTAGGTAAAAAAGCACGGGGATCACTTAATGATAGGTAAATATCCCTGATATATAAGATTCAAGTAAGTTGCGCTGTCGACCTTTTTCTTTGGACATTCGGAAGATACAAAATAGCTTTTCCAGGTCGTAATGGTTATTTAATTAACTAATGTACTGTTATAGAATCTGCATTCAAAGTGGATGTTACCTGGTGAATGAAAACTTCCGAGATGTCCTCATCGTGGTGATGAGAGGCTGGTACGGGGGCTCCGCCCGCTGTACCATTCTCAGCAGTCTCAGCAAGAGGTTGTTGACCTTGAAGCTGCAATAAAATTTTTGTTATATAATGTCATTTGCCACTAGATTTGAACTGTAATCTTTGCATAAATCATTACACTTTGATGTAATACTGTTTGTATCGGAAAAATAGATTATAGCTACATTTTTTTGCTAAACTTCTTTGAAACCATTTGATTTCATACCACATATTTTACCACTAAAGGAACTTGGAAATAATTACACTGCCGCTGGTCTGAAGTTAACCGTTACTTTAACATCACCCGCAAGACTACCCGCATTGTACCAGTCTAAGTCTACTAAAAAAAAATGTATTTAAATAAAAATCGAATTTAAATTGAAAAAGAAATGTATATAATGACATCATGTAAATGTGAAAAATATTAAGGTTTTGTAAGCCTTTTATATAAAATGTCCCGATATTAATTACGAAATTAATTAAGACTAAAGCAATTGTCCATTAAATACTGACCGCGCGTTTCTTCCTCTCCTGCATGATGAAATAGGGTTTTCCGAAAAGCATCACCGGTACACAAAGAAGAGCAACGATGACGAAGAACTGTAACAAGGAATGTGTATTACTTCTCTGGACATTTTGTTTATAGTGATTCAAAAATTAATATTAAAAGAATCTCTTTTAAGCAACTATAGGTTTAGTTTATAATATATACCACATATGACGCAGTCTCAAATGTTTGTAGGTAAAAGAAGGAATCAAGGAAACGTAATATAGACTAGTTGAAGCTAGAAGTACAAGCTATAATCTAAAACAATTCACATATACATCTTTAAGGCACATTTTGTATACTTAAAACCTATTGTGCATTCATTAAAATATCATAATATAACGATTAAAGTAAGCTTGGTTGCAACTTTTACTATCAACAACTATCAGATTTTGATAGACTGAGCTATGAACATGGTCACAATTCATTTATACCTTCTGCAGTCCAATCTGCCCGGCGAACATGGTGGGGTCACACTTGGGACGTGTGTTTTCGTCCGTCTTAAACAGCATCATGTTGATGAACGTGATCAAAATGGACGGTGCACAGAAGCTGCTCGTTTTTACGTAATCTGTAAACATAAAAAAGGTTAAAAAGAAGTCAGTTATATTACGTATTGTAGGCAAAATAAACCATGTGCGTGGCGAAGCAATGTATATTTACTTCTACTTATCGATAATAATATGATAATGCCGAAATGTTGTTTGTTTGTTTGAACGTGCTAATCACGGGAACTATACGTTTGAATTGAACATTTTTGTTGATTAGAGCATTTATCGAAGAAGGCTTAGGCTATAAATCATAAATTGATCATCTTTAGCTTTATTTCAGCGTTTCCCTCGCGTGCTCTACGAAAACGATCGGAGATGAAATATTCTTCTTCAAACGTTAAATTACAAATGGCCGCGACAGTATATGTCTATAAGCGCGAACGACGTTTTGCGCAACACGTATAAGTTATAAAGATGAAGAGAAAGTTTGAAAAAAAACAAATTGCTATGACCAAAAATTACAATAATAGGTGGATGAAGTTATAATCACAACTAGTGTAATATAAAACTCGAACCTAAGCCTAACCCTTAGTGGTCGAGTCTAAAATCACAGTATCACACATCAAAGCATCAGTGCACACTTACCTTCTTCACCAAAGTGTCCTGGGGTGGCACCGTACGAGACCCATTTAATGAACATCAGAAGCACCATGTAGAAGAAAAGGAGGGTGAGGAATATAATCTGGGGGATGAACTCCACGTAGATACTGATGCGGCGCTTGAAGTAGCTGCAATGATTTTAATAAATTAAAAAAAATAATTCAACGGCAAATAACTTTTTGCTGGTAAAAAGCTGTTGGGTAACTCATAAAACAAGTAATATTTCGTCTTTGTTTGAATAAGAATAGTTTTTCAATGTTACCTATTACATTTATTAATATCACCCATACATAACAATCTTGAGAATAATTCACTTTTTTAAAGGTTAAGCCAGTCTTTATTATAAACATAATTTATATTGTATGCTCTATTATATATATATAATTGTGTTCTGATCAATTGTTGTATCTCTAAAGAAAATAATGATTCAAATTAGAAGAACAAAAATATCATTACATATGGTTCCATAGCGAGAGACAGACACCGAACAACATGTGGAACACTCCGATGATGATGGAGATCTTCATTTTGTACGCGTTCATGAAAATAATCTTGTTCGCTTCAGCCAACTGCAACAATGTTAAATTTTCATTTATCACTTTTACCCAATATGCTGAATGCAATATCACAGGCAAATTAAATTTTTACGGCAAAATGTTTTGTTTTCAGTAAGTGAATTAGGAAATTTATTGATTGACAGTTCGTCTCCCCATGACCAAGGCTGCTGCAAAGCATCCGAA
Organism: Leptosia nina; assembly: GCA_963661955.1. Lineage (NCBI taxonomy): Eukaryota > Metazoa > Arthropoda > Insecta > Lepidoptera > Pieridae > Leptosia > Leptosia nina. Next base: position 6,094,713 of record CAVLEF010000007.1, read on the forward strand.
ACGTCGGGCCGGAGTTCAAAATCATTTTCAAATCAGTTTAACTAATATATCGCGTTTTAAACCGTTAAAGTGTTTTATTTAAATAATAGTCCTTTTTCTTAGCGTCATTGAATTCATGTGTGGTTTACTAACTGGTTAACTGGTTATTGTTTGTCATATAAAAATAAGAACCACTGTTTTGTATTAAATATCTTATTTTCTTAAATAAATGCGTACCTGCCAGACAGGATCGATACCGAACGGATAAGGCACTTGTAAATAGTCCTCCGAATCCGGATTGAGCTGTAACAACTTGTTCTCGGCCAAAAAAGTCTTGTTGTAGTTGTTCTGCCACGACGAGCCGAATATGTTAAGACTCTTGGAGAAGATGTCGTTATAGATGAGGCCCGTGTACATAGAGAACAGTCCCATCAGCAGGATGATGTAACGGCCGCCAAAGAAAATGTTCCAGATCTGGGTGATTCAAAGACAATATATGGAATACGGTGTTACGGTCAAAATATTTTTTTGTAATAATTATTACTATTAAAATAGTATAATAATAATAATAAAACCCTTTATTGAACAAACATAGACACTTAAAATAAAAAGTTTGTGCAAAGGCGGCCTTATCGCCTATGGGGTTTCTTCAGGCAACCTTGGTTTCGTATAGTTTTTACGGAAATGTAATGCCTTATCGTTGAAAATATCCAACTAGCAACAACTGCGTGAAGAGTACCCGTTATAGTCTACAAATGCGAACAATAGTAGTGTAATACATATTAGGTGGTAGGTCCGTACCAACTAATCTGTATTTCTCTTACGAAAAGTAGGTGATTTGAAACAATTGATCAAGTTTTCAAGGGATTTGAACCCCCAATGTAACCAAATTCTTCCCATTAGGTAGAACAAAGAAAACAGTAGGAACAGTTTTGATTCAATTTAGAAACAGACATTTCTGGTGCTCCTTTGCTTGTGTTCAATTCACGAACATTATACATACATTAATATTTATTTCAAATGGTGTCAATAAACGAGGATGTTTACCAACCTCACTGTCAATTTTTTTCGCTTGCAAAGGCTTTTCCTTATAACACATCCAGAATCCGAAGGCGGCCATCAACGCACCGTGGCCGAGGTCCCCAAACATCACAGCGAAGAGGAACGGGAAGGTAATTATTGTGTATGGTGCTGTGGACGATACAAAACTATTGTAAACATCTTACATACAGCTGTAACGTTTATCCGATCTAAATTATAAATATATTCAGGGTTAAACTACTACTACTATAGTTTACGCGAGTAGTACACATTTAAATAAAACACTTTAACGGTTTAAAATGCGATATATTAGTTAAACTTATTTGAAAATGATTTTAACTTTGGCACGACGTTTCGGATGCTTTGCAGCAGCCGTAGGTCTCCCCGTGACGTTAAAGTGTTTTATTTAAATATTCAGGGTCGTTAAAATGACTACAGGCGACCGGTTACCGCGTCAAATAATTTGTTGTCTACGTTATATAATTTGGGGCTTATTTAATTATTTATTCCTTGGTCTTCGAAGCAACTGAAATTGGTCTGAGAATAAACCACGCGGAAACGGAAGACCCAACATTTCTGCTGGGCTAGCCATTTGGAGAGAATGGGTGATTACCGTTCAAGAAAAAAGAAAAACAGTGTTGGAGTTAGAGCAAAGATGCGATTTGATCACATTATTTATTATGAACATTTCATTGTTATAAATAAATTTTCGCTCACCAGGGTTAACTTCTCTGTACGTGGCAACACCGTACGCGTAGATGAGGTTTTGGAAAGCAATAGTAAATTTGTTGTTACGGTTGTAAGTGGGCGGGTCTTCTAGCGTCTCCATACGATTCAGGATGGGCGGCACAGAGCTTCCGCTGCGTTCCTGCAAATGATACATAATATATCTGTGTATTTGATAGTTTGTAACGACAACTTTACATTTTAACAAAAATAAAAAAACATTTTTCTGTTAAAATACTTTCAGGTACAGCCAGTTATAGATAATAAAAATTGCATTAGATCAAAAAACGGGGCTTTGAATAAAACAAATTTAACAGCTTTAAACGCAATATGTTTTAATTAAAAAAAAAAATATTTAAAACTGATGTTAAAAACCAGATCGACGTTTCGGATTCTTGGCAGCAGCCGTGTTCACGAGGAGACCACGACGACCACGGCTGCTGCCGAAAATAACTTGTAAATAAGTTGAACAGATACATTTCACGTTTTATAGCGTTAGAACGGTTTTTTAATGTGTACGACTGGCGTAACAACAGACAGTATTTAAGTTTGCTTAGATAATGGTGTATGTGTCCAAACGCCAAGTCATATGTATAAAATCGCTAGGAAACCTTTAAGGGGTATCGTAACGTGTTCGGTAAAGTGAGACGTGAGTAATAAACAAAACGACAGCGAAGAAAAAAAACTTTTTTACGATTAGAAAGTAACCAACGATAGTTACTTAGTATACTTCCCTTCTCTGATTACGCAAAATACACGCGCCTGTTATACTATCTTGATTTAATTGTTAATACAGTGTGTAAAGGGGTTAGAATTGGTGTATCCATTCTAATTTTGGATTTAAATTTCATTTATGCTTTAATAGACGTCATTATGTAGCCAATTAACCCGCAGGTACACACCGTGCCTCTCCTTAGCGCCAGTTGTATAGTCTCCATGTCTAGAGCAGGCACCCAACATTCAGCGATAAGACATTTCTGCGTCACATCCAGGTTGAAGAGATTGAGTGTATGGTAGATGGCCTTAATCTTGCGCACTTTCACGAACCAGTTCTTGATATTCTTGGCAGCTGCTACCAGGACTCGGTGACGGTGGTCTTGAGTTTGACCGAGAACCTGGCGAAATTGGAAATTAGATTAAATGGCTAAACTACTAAACTACACTGTTTAATCTATACTAATATATAAAGTTGAGTGAAGTGTTTGTTTGAACGTGCTTATCTCGGGAACTACTAGTTCGAATCGAAAAATATTTCTTATGTTGCTTGGACCATTTATTGAGAAAGGCTTACAAACATCAGGCTGCGAAGAAACAAAGGAAAATGTGGAAAAATTATTCATCTGCGAGGGATTCCGTTGCGCGCGCTGCAAAAACGATTCAAGAAACCAAAAAATACGACGGGCAAATACAAAAGGCGAAAACTGTTCCACGCGGACGAAGTCGCAAGCACGGCTAGTAGTTATATATAAAAAGAAATCCATGGATCAATTATTATGGAAAACATTTATATCTATATGATTAATTAAATCCGTGTTAAATTTACTATCGTTTTCGTAAACAGCTCTAGAATGACCATCATAATACCACCATAACTCATTAAACCGCAGACGTAACATGCATGAACGATGTCCCTTGTAAAATCCGTAAACAAAATTATGTTATTAAAGTATGTTGTCATGTTGCCTAATTGCTAAGCGCTAGACCAACATAGTAAAATCCACGTTACACGATAATCTAATGACGCTTTCTGTGTCAAAGACGCCTCGAGACCTTCAACTGATAAACAATGCGAGATCGGTTTTTCAAATTAATGGCTTTTGTCGTATGAAAAAAGACCTATTGTTTGTGGTTGACGGCAATTTTTTCATTTTTTTGAAATAATATATTTAGTTTCTATTATTAGAAATACGTGTCTATGTTATGATTCGTGTACTAAATACAATTCGATATATTTCTCCGAGTTTAGTAACAGCAAGAATGAAACTTAAAGTAGATATGAGGCCGCTAGAGCCAGAGTAGCCTAACAGTAATTTATATGACTTGACTTATTTATGTTTTTATACTACTACTCTTATTTATATTTTTATCCTTACTCTACGTAACGTCTAAAACTACAAGAGCACAGTGACCGAAAATTGTTAACATTATTCTTACACAAATAATAGTACAAACTCATTTTCGCCCAAGTTATTTGCGCTTTTTTATTTTCCTCCTTATTGAAAATCATGTTATCATCTTTTTTATGATTTGGCCACTCTGCTTCTAGCAGCCTCATATAGAAAAAAAACTTACGGTATTCAAGTCTTCAATCCTTGTCATAACCCCCATCGCCATCTCTCGCCTATCAGCGGGTGCTTCAGGGCACGGGTACAGAGTAGCACGGAAACCCTCGCATATCTTTTTCACGCGAGTCTTCAGCTGGTCTCCTTGGAAGAAGATGATGAATACGGACTTGTAAACTTGATCCGACTGAAAAAGTATTTACATTGTGTAACATTTCAATATGAAATAACTTAAGTAGAATTTATATAAAAAATACACTATACCTAGTTTACGTATAGTGTATTTTTTCATAGTTGGCACTTTTGTAAACAAAAACATGCAATTTCTGAACACTGGATTATATATTAAACTAATGAATTCCTAAATTCACAAATCCTAAAAATTAATTTACGTAAAATACAGATTATGTACAAATATTAGTGATGAGATAAAGTCAACGGCAATAGAAGGAAAAAGTCCCACTACGCTACGTTCGCTTAAAAGCGTTACAAACGTCGAAGTAAATAATAATGACTTAACAATTAAAAAAAAGGTCATAAAAGCAGTTTTGAACATTGAGGTCGTTTGGCACAAATATAATGGATATTTCTTTAACCCTGTGACATCTGTGGCGACGACTACTCTATATAAAAGGACATCATTAGTTCTCTATGGTTTGAAATCGTCCATATTAGTTGTGGTCTTTTGACAAGTTAGAAAGAATACACTATAAACTAATCTCCCAAATATAACGTACCGAAGATGGATCCTCCAGTGGCGTATCGATTTCAGCCTGTCTCAAAAACACGTTTCCTCTGCAGGCTCGCCATAACATTCTCTCGAATGCTGGGATGCGTTCCCGAAGAATCACGCCGGCGACGAAACTGTACATAAATTTGTCTAAACACATGGCATAGCGCGTAAAAAAAGCTTTTCCTGGAGAAAGAATAATACTAGTATTTATCAAAGATTTATGAAAAATACTAGAAAATAACACAATTGTAAAAATGTATTCTTTCAACAGGATAGCTAAGTATTATTTTCCCATTTTTCAGGAATTTAAAATTGGAATACGTGCATGTTCGCCGCCGTGCAAAGGGATGCACATTCAGATAGCCGTGTAAACAATTTTTTTTTTAATTCAGTTTCTTTTTATTTGGACAGTGAATTTTGACAATCTATATCTGTAAATGTACATTCCGATCCTAGCAGCGCTAATATAAAAACGTTAAAAGCCTCCATTGAAAGTCAAAGTTTTCTTTCATTTCGTAAAATATCAGTTTTATTGCTTTTTCATGAAGAACTGGAAATTAGTTTACCTTGTATAAAATAGACTTAACTTGTCGAAAGATGTGTATGGTAGTGCATATAGACTTAAATGCGTTTGACTTTCTCTAGAGGAACGCTCGTAGAATATATTATACCACCATCCTTGTACTTATTCCACACTAACTCGAGAAAGATGTTGAACATTTGAATGTGAGCGTGTAAAAACCAGGACCTATATTTATTCTTCATATATGTTCGCTGAGTTTATCGTTCTCTTAAGAAGAAAGGTTATACGAGTTACCTATCTTCACTATTTTCCTTATTTTTTACATATACATATTTACTGAATTTGTAATATGTAAAGAAGGATTGGCAAAAGATTTTTGTCTCAATGTCAAAAATGATGAAATGTGTACTTTGTCATCGTGATTTAGTTATCCTATCAATTCTAGTTATTATTTTTACAATTTCTGTGTTGTTCTTTCTAGCAATCATTGTAGTTAAGTAATACTTCCATCTGATATTTTTAATAATCAGAGAAAAACCAACAATAAACACGTAAAAAATCGTAGTATTGTGACGAAAGTACTTGTATCTTCAATTTAAAGTGATCGTATCTAGACAAGTTAAGTGCGAAATCATGGCCGATTTTTTTCCATTACTAATCTAAATGATAAGGAAATCATTCGTAACTACAACTCTATCAGCGATAACGTATAATTATAGTGTAATCGTTTAGTTATATAATTCATGACAACAAAAACTACTATTATATTACTTACAAATGTATTGTTCCCATTAGGGGTCATCCATAAAGTACGTCACACAAATTTCTGAGACCCCCTACCTACGTACCTCTAGATACATTAGATTTTAAAATGTGATGTCGCGAAACTTAGGGAGCCTGGGAGCCCTCCCAGGGGGATGTTGACAAAGTGTCCCCACCCCTTGTCACACTCCCTCAACCCCCCCCCCCCTTCACGTGTGACGTACTTTATGGATGACCCCTTATTTAAAGGAATGGAAATATAAGCTCTTAAGCGTGAGGTCGTCTAGGTCGGGCAGACTATAGTAGTCTATCAGCTATGCCCCTGTTAATAAAATCGATCGGTGCAACTTACATAGGAACAGACTGCCTGCCTCTTGCCTAACATAGATTTGACGGGCTAGTTTAACGGTAGTAACGTGAGGCCGATAATCAACCGGTGGTGGATTCGACCCCACCGGGTTCAACATATTGCTAATCATATCGTATCATAATTTTTCTGACTTAACATGGAAGTGTGGATATTGAATGGGTGGTAGGAATAATGTAATTCTGTCGTGATCACGTACCACCGTCCACAGATGAAAAAGCTATGAAGCTTAATCGAGTTTCGGTTTTCATCTGTGTATTTCCGAATATCCAAAGCCAAAATAGCGCGTCGTATTGTGTTATATTGCTGGGATATTTAACCTTCTATCGAGTGAACTCCATTCTTTGTCTGTCCTCACCTATCATATACATATGTCGATAACATACATATTTAAAACATTTGATACTGCACTGCTTGGTATATGAGCAGAAAGAATTTGTAACAAATCAAATAAATAAATAAAGAAATAAATAAATAGGTATTCATTTGAGTTGATTTTATACAAAAGTGATAAATAATATTTTAGTTTACCAAGGTGACAAATCAAAACTATAGTTGGTGGTGTTAAATTCAGTTATTGAAGGTAGAAATACCTTGAAAATTTTAACAACTCCTTTTCAGTATAGCTATGTAATACATCGATGTGTATGAGGAAAAATATTATCTTCGTCATTTCATGGGTTTTATTAAATTTCCGTCATCATGCAGTGTAGACGTGATAGAATTATGCCTATACAATGATACATTCATGTTCTTTTGCGATAAATTAAATCGTATTTTGAAATTAGTATTGGGTTCGCATATTGGTCGCGGTTGACTTTGGTGGCGTTAAGTTTAATAGTAATTTTTTTGTTCTTATAGCATAAAATATCCAAAATTCAACTATTTCTGCGAATCAAAGACTTGTTTATACATCACAATTACATATATATATATATATTTTTTTACATTTTAATTTTGGACTATATGTTATCACAAGCGATGGATATATTTTTAATGACTAAAACTTTTGACTACAGGCTGATTTCAAGCATAGCCTAATCTATAGTTGAGTAGGTCAAACCCCCAAAGATCCGTGAAGTGCTTTGGGATATTAGGGTATACATACAGACAGATAAGATTAATTTAAAATATTTCTTCTTATCTGTCACTTGATAAAGAGGGATCAAGTTTTGACAATTTTATTTAATATGCAGATACAAACAAACTATCTATATTACTTTATTATACAAGGTGGATATTGGATATTAATTTAAAACGTTAACGTAACTATGAAGGTAAACGATTTGAATTTGAAAGCAATACCTATTGAGTGATAACTTAATGCTATATAACTATATATTGAGGTGGATGTTGATAATAAATTGACACATTCGTTTAAAAAGAACCTACCTACGTACTGAATATTTCATATTTATATCTGTGACGTTTGAATGATGTAACAGCGCTTTGGCAGCAAGCCAAGCCATCAAAGCGGTAGACATACATTTTTAAAACACTAACTGTAAGATTCTGGAATTTACAAAGACCCATAGGAGGGCAAATTTTTTAATTGCAATAATTCATTAAAATGATCAATATCTTTCTCGTCTTTAAATAACGTTTATCCATCACCAAACTCGCGTATTCTCATGACCACTGTACCCAATGCTATTCCTTCTCTTACAACAAATATGTACTTATGTCTTGTTATATCTTAAGAATTTTAAAACGACCAATTAACACAAGCGATGGAATTCTTACTTGCTTAGATTCTTGGAACAAGATATAATTAGAAGTGAAGTTTAGTTTACGATCAAGTTCATAGCAGTATAGAAAATTACATTTCCCACCATAACCCCCATTTTATGTTCCTCATATATGTTTCGCAGACCAATACGACCTCGTGATACGAATCATTCAATGGGATTGTATGAAAAGCAAAACCGAAGAATACTAAACCTTGTTAAAGAGATTCCCACGACCGTAATTATTATTAGGTGAAATAAACGTGAGAGACAGACATTTAAGTTGTCACGACTACCATAAACACCACTTACAATTTGTAATTGCACTTATTTCCTGCTTTGTGTTAATAATTTTAATCATATTGGTGTAGTGAGATGCTTATGTTTCAGGGTTCGCTTTATGTGCATAATATGAACTAGTGTTTTGAGTAGAAATTTGCAAAAACCATCATTGCATAATTTCATTGCGGCTACAAACACCTAGTACTGAAAATAAATGTTATTCTGCGCTATCAATATAAGGTGATATTTGACTGGAATATTCTACTATGACGCTGCTCGCTACAAATCAAAACTCACATAGATATAAGCATACACCTGTCTGATAAAGAAATTTCGCAACGCCGCATGAAAATTGGGGTTAAATTTGCTCTCAGTCAGTTGTCTGTTTATCTCAAATAAACAGTGTTAGATCGAAGCTCTGTTTAAATAGAACACAGTCTCTAAATATCAGACTAGTGCTTCCAGGTATTTCTCTGGAGAATTACCAACAAGTAAAATACTAGTAATGAAACTTTGGGGATGTTTAGAATCCGACTCATGCTTTTGTTTTTAAATTACAAGTCTAAATATATAATTGGGGTAGTGCTTATTTAATATTTAGATGTATATAACAAGGATAAGGGGAGGGGAATAACGTTTGTATCGGTCAGCTACAGAATACGGCATACAGGAACACCCGAAGATACAATAGACCAGTGAAACAGGCACAGTTGCGTGTTTATCCTATATATATAAGCTGATAGCTGATGACGAATCCTGAGGATCGCGTATTTCGCATATTAGCGCTATGAAAACATACGAATCACGACTTACTTAAGGTAAACGTCCGTTTCTAACGGTTCGAGTTTATAAACAAACGACGCTCTAGTATTTTACATTCTTCTGAACTGGGTGTATCTCGTGTGTAATATGGAGTAACGTAAATCTAATAGGTTATAATTACCGTACTAAGTGTAACTGTGGTCGCATTCAATGAAGTTAACTATTTGTTTTTAAAAGGTGTATTGTGTGTCATTAAATGTTCATAGTTGTAAACAACAGCTGTTGCTTACGTATCTTCTCTTCAACCATACACATTGAATCATTACAAAAACAAAAAACTCAAAACAACACGAGTTATCAGTAAAATAGAGATTTTTACATTTACTCATAACAAGTACATCACTTATATCTCTTTCCGTCTTTCAGACGGAGAATTCCATCGATGGAATAATTAATGATGTTGTGGGGCTTTGGTGAACTCTCGTCAAAATTGAGCCAAAAATGTATGGTACTTGCATGAGGAACAAATTGGGTATAAACTAAAAAATGCAATAAACAAGTATCTACAAGTTCATACATATGAGTCACGAGTGGTAATCCCCCAAATCAGAGTGTGATCTTGAATCATGACTATTCCGTTTACACATAGACTAGATTACAACCAAAAATTATTGCCGATCCTTAAAGAAGCGTACGATATAAATCTTGTTAAAATAAGTTTTATTTTTACAAGGGAAAATTCAGAAGAATGTAATATTGATGAAATTGTTTTATACTCGATTCAAAGTTCTTAAGTTGATAGTGAAAAAAGTCAAGGCTAAGCAAGAAACGGTACGGACATTTGAATTTCAATGCACATCTGTTCTGGTGCTCGTCACGGTTACGTAATGAATGAATAGCATCGGGTAAAAATACTACTAAATGAAATGGACTCGACACCAAAATTAATTCATATCGCATATAGAATGTTCAATTTTGAGGTCGACTAAATAAAGCTAAAATCTAAATCACTCGTACCAAGACGCTGTTGGGCCGCAGGAGAAAATACGGAATCTTAATCGAGACGCTTTTTATAAACGCACTATGATAAACGAGTAAAGATTGGGCTGTCGTTATAATATTGACTGACACTAAAAGTTTGTTTACTAACATATCATTATAATTCCAAATGATACGCCTCATTTTATTAGGACAAATACTGCTTCTCCAAAACTAAAACACGCCTCATAAGTAATAAACATTTAACTATGAGCGTTTATATAAAACGTTTGATATAGATTGACTCAATTTTTAGCATTTACATTTTGCACCGAGATATCTCATCTATTCTTGAAGTCCAAACCTTTAAAGTATAAAGTAAATGTGAAAGTGAGTTAGTAAGCCAAACGCCTTAGAAGCTAAGATCAAGAAGCTAAAAGATGTGAACAGGAGGACCATTACAACTAATCCGAAAAATCCCATCTACAATAAATACTATGTACACTACTAACCAGGGCAGGAATTCCAAGGACTCTTGCTTGTCCCGATAACTAGGGAATAAACCAAGCACATTTAGATATTTACGTACAGTGTATTCCTAATATTAGTTTATCATTTTCTTATTGGGGCATGCACAGTTTAGCTTTTCTTAACAAAATTATGCTTCGTTTTAGAAGAATCAGCCAGACATCGATTCGCCTTGACGCACGATAGCGGACGTTCACAAAGTAAAATTTCGTTACTGTTAGCAGTGTCAATATTTGCACTCCAAGCGTTAGTTTGACAAATAAGAAAAATGTCTCGGTAGGAATTATATGATAGATCGCCTTCGTCATACGGTAAAACGAATCTTATGTCGATATATATTGCTTTCATAATTTCTGAATGGAAGTCAACAGTGTATGTATAGAGTGACCACTGAAACGAACAAATTAGGTATATTGGATATTTGGGCAAAGATCGATTTCAAATAATTTATTTCAGTGATCATTCGTGGCATTTAAAGTCATCGTCACACTAGTCATGTATGTACACATACATACCCTAGTTGGACTTGTCCCATATGTCTGTTGGGGTCGTCAGAAATGAGCGCCCGTGTCATGGATTCTGTAGTGGTATTCGCACCGCCCTCGTGCTGACAGACAAACAAACAAGTACAGACATTGTCCGACGGCACAACACGAAAGCTTAGCATCGATACAGACGGCTCGATTCATTGCTTGTTGTATTAAAAAGTAGCACCAATACGCCTGTGCTCTCTAACTGTACCAAGCAAATTTCTGGGTTTGTTAGTTCTATGTGTTTCGTGTCTCTAACTAAACCTTAATAACGCTACCAAATAAAGAAACAAATAAAGCATGCAACAAATACAGAAAGCATGATGGATGAAAGAAACCCTAAGACGAATCGTTCCTCACGCCGGAATCAGGGTGAAGTGGACTTCAAAAATAAATAGTTCGTTTGTTAGTGGCAACTCACTCAGGCAGCAGTCGATTAGCATCGGATATCGTCTAGATTTCTAGGCACCGTATTAGATGTCTACCGGATCCGCTCTCTACGTTAAGCTATCAATCCATCACACATTAAGTTAAGAAGTGTTATTCTATCAGTATACTATAAACCGGCCGTCTCCAATGCTTGCCTGAGTGGTGAGCGGTAGACTCCCGTATCAGCGTCACAGTACAAGCGCTGCAAAAATAACATTACTCGAGAACTTGCTTTGACCGGCGAGTCAACGCACGTCCGAGCTCTCATAATTAATCATACCCCAACTTGAGCGCTTGCCCTCCCGCCATCAGGCCCTCTTCCCCAAGCAGTGTGACTTGTTCCTCCTCGCGCGACGGGTCCGCCATCTTGTGCACATAGGCGCCGAAATGGCGCGAAAGTCAGCAAATGGTTCAAAGTCAATGTCACATTTTTTATTAATATAATTACAATCAATGGACTACGAGAATACGCACCTTGGGTCGTATTTTAAATATTGACTGAAAGTTAGCACTTACTAACTGAAGGTCAATCAATGTAAATGTGACATTGATGTTGAACAAAAACACAATAGAACCTACGCGTTATTCAGAAAATTGTCAAAGTTTAGAAGAAATAATACCCATGACCATCGAAGTTATAAGGGTGTTATATTAATCGCAGTTGTGCAGCCTTTTAGTACGATGACAGGATTTATAGACATAATGTCACGTGTCTTACACATAAACTCGAAAAATTATAAAAAAAATTGATGCTGTAAGCATGAAACATCGACCAGAACGAAAGGAAATACATAACAATAAATATTATAATTATAATATTTTCGCAACATTTCGTTTTGGAGCTACTTTTTTCTACAACAGCTTAAATCCGGCGAAATAGATGATAAATCAGATTAGGTAAATTGACTTAAACGATCAGTAAAAAGTTTTAAGTTAAATTGACGAAAAACAAACAGCTGAATACTTAGCATACGTGCATAATTAATCGGTTGACAACTTTACACGGGCGATCACAAGGGCTCCGTCGGCAGATAATAGTGATCTTGTCACGCGATTTATAACAATTATTAATTATATACGTCATTCGGTTACGTGGATAGTGTGACATTAATAATGACGCTTAAAATGATGTCTGATATATCAGTAAATATAACATAATGGGAAAATTCATTGGACTAACCTCGTCGAAGAATACTTGAGTCTTTCGCAGAATATGCTTCAACTCCGTGAGTTCGAGGTAGTTTCTTTTCAGGGCCTCCGCATTTTGGTTCACTTCGCGAAGTTCATTTTCGAGTTTCTCGAAAGTCGCCTACAGGTTAAAGAGGCACAATTCATCTTGACAGTACTCTCAAAGATAAATAAAAAATATGATTTAAAAGTTATAGGATAAATGTAAGTAGTATATCAATACGACCACTGAAAACTGATTGATTTTGAGACTGATAGTTAGGAATAAAACGGACAAGTTCTAACCGCATTCAAACGGACGGGTTCCATATATCTAATAAAACTTGTATGAACTATGGAAGCCAAAATGAGGAACATGAGCCACCAAACAGATAGATCTTAGATATAGGGTCTTTTTTTACTATTTTTGTAAGCAACTCTAAACGTGAACAGTACAATTTACTTTTTTTCCTAAAAACCTTTAAGCCTACAAACCTCCAGGTCGATCATTTCCCTAGGCTGTGGTGCTTCAGGACACTCTCCTGGGATTTCCAGCATAGGGATGCCATCCCGTCTGATTTCCTTCTCCAAGTAACGGAGCTTGCGCTCCATTTCATCACACCGCCGGACTTCGTTAACGAATTTCCGTTGAAAGGCATTTACGTCAGGATTTAACTGCAGAAAAAGAAAATTTACTATTTATGTATAATAAAGCATTACTTATGTTAAGGAAACAATAGAGTATGTTTCATTTACCTGTATTGTTGTATAGATTAAGTTTTCCCTGTTATTTTATTATGCATTAAGTTTCACCAATCATAAATGTTAAAATCAACAGGCAAAAATGTTTAGTTTGTAATAATAATTTTTAAGTACCATAGCAAGATAAAATATAGAGAACATTCTTAGAAATATCAATAGTTTTAAGTAATAACAATTTGTCCTGAGTCCTTAAAACTCAAAACATTTAAAAACAAAAATCATAAAAACTTGAAGATGACCATTACTGTATACAAGTTGACAGTTTACGATGTGATAAAGAGTAAAATAAAGGAAATAATAAAGCATTTTCTGTTTAACAAAGCAAAATAATGATATAGCATAGACATATTTTAACATAATATTCTTTGGAGTATGGCCACATAATATTTTTGACATTTGTTTGATTTAAGGTTTTATATAGTATAAGTGTGCTGTTAGGCAGAAATACAATGTAATATCAGTAGGACAGATCTGGAAAGACTGACCAGTATGTCTTCCCAGTCATATTAATGACTGATAAACAAAGTTGGTTGCCATGAAAAGTGGTAACAGGACTTTATTCAATAATAAATAGTATACTTAAATGATCATGACTATGTACAAAGGAAATGCCATTCTGTATGCCTGTTATATAATGACACAGATTAAAGACCTCTTCTTACAAAACTGTTCTGCAACTATTTTTTTTTACTTTTAAACCCATACACATAAACCCATCCTCTTCAAGCTGAAAACCTGGCGTCCTATCAGAATACCAAAGAATGCTTACAATTAATCATAAAATATTAACTGAGGTATTAATTTGATAATAAATGAAAATAATATTGATATCAAAAGGATTAATTACTGATAAAAACAATTAAATCATGTGATTTTTATATTAGACTAAATAATAATTGTAAAATTGTGATTTGATAAAGAGTGGCGTTGACACATCTCTGTATCTACACCATGCTTAATCTTAATGTGGTTCTGTCTAACACCTAACTAACCTTCTACCTAGCCTGCATAAAAAATAATTAGTTTAAAAGAAAATACTGCTAATTAATATCAGTACTAAAACAAATTCCAATAAGAGGCATACCCATAAAATTCCTATTTAAAGATATATGTAAGTATACACTAATACTGTGTATATACTTTCACTACAAAATCTTTATTTATTTATTATATAAACGATTAACTATTCTTCACTTAAACCCAAAAACGTAAATTGTAATAACATCCAAGAGAATTATAATTATATGGTGACTAATAATAAATTATAGAAATAATGAATTGTTAAGATATCACACATGTAACAAATTTAGGTCATCAATTATAAAATTAAATCAAATGTATATCTAGAATCTAGATGCAAAAGGGGCGTTGTTACTTACATCACGGAACTGTACTAGACCAAGTTCTCCGAGTTCAGACACGCATGCATAAGCCGCCTCACTTTGCAGAAATAGCTGACAGAGAGTCATTTCCTCACTTCGGAATAAAGAACCCATCTTTATGGATTTAATATGACACTGCACGTAATACTTTAAAATTTAATAGAGAGGTTTCGCCGCATCCGTGTGCGAACGGATTTCAGCAGCGACGAAACCAATATGAAGGAGAAATCAAATCAATACAAATTACAAAATTTGAAATGACAAAACCTCGTCGTACGTGCGCATGAAAAGGCGCAGTCGCGGCAAGTGTTGCCACTAGCCAGAACAGAATGACATCTGCTATATGCCACTTGCTTTCAAAAACACACCCAACCAATGAATTCAACTATTACACAATGAAAGAAAAGAAAGAAATCGTGACAGATTTACGATTATGGTAAATTATTTTTTATTGCAAGATAATGCCTATACTACTATAATATGTCGGTTTTGTTCTACAAAAAGCCGGTGGGTAGTGGGTTGTTCTGGGTTGACAGTAAACACTTGACACAGTTTTGTTATATATATTTATAACTTATTATTTTTAGGTTAAGTTAGAGCTCTAAATTGTTTAATTAACCTATGGTAAAAAGTAACAAACAATAATTAAAATGTATGAATAATTACAAGATTTTCTGAAATAAATCTACAATGGTACGTTATAACAGGTTATTTTGTAATTCGTTAACTTTTAAGAAAATCGTTTTGATTTTCTTAAAAGTTAATAATATATTTATAGGCGCTGTTAGGAGCTCAGCTAGTCATAACCCTTATTATGGTATCTGTTATACAAAAACTCGGAAGCTATTCATTTGCAAGATGGTTGCTATGTTCGCAAGGGTTATTTCGATATCTTTATCCAGACAATACAGAATTAAAGAATTTGGCGGGAGTCCCAAAGGACAAACTTAAGGGAAAAAGAGTTAGTAAAAATGATGCGAATGGCAAGCCGGAGACGTTTCATGTGCCTAGAAATTTGGATATACAGCTAGAGACAACACCTGTTGTAGCATCCGATGTGGTATACCTAAGGTTCTATACAGAATATATTTGGATAGTTGATTTCTCTCTTTATTCTACTATAGTTTATATTATATCCGAGGTATGTACAAATGATATTCCCGTAAAATACATTATAATTTTACATTGAAATTAAAAACACATGAGATTTTATTGTATTTCAGGTGTACACATGGATATTTCCACTAAAAGATGAATTTAATTTGAGTATGGTGTGGTGTCTCTTGGTGGTTTTATTTTCATTGTATCCTTTTAAATGAAAAAAGTAAAAAGTATTTTTATTATTAAATGAAAAATACTGGTATGTTGATAAAAGGGCATTGTATTTATTTCGTTAGGGGTATACTATTATTCTTATGATTACAAGATAATCCTTAATAATTACCCAGTAAAATTCTCCTATCTCTAACAAAACAATACTTTACAAGCGATGAATCAATTGGAGAACGGTCAACATGCATAGTGGCATTTTGTGTTTTCCTTTTAATTGCTATGTTAGTACTGATTGTCGATGAAAGTAACTTGGAAGTTGGAGTTGACCCAGCCTATGATAGCTTCTATGAAAATGCATCAAAATTTCTGGAAAACCAAGGGTTGAACTCAGTGTAAGATAACTGTTGAATTCTTAAGTAAAATTTTTCCTGAATTATTATTTACCTTTATAGGCATTGAGTTCATACAAGTGTAAACTACCTAACAATGTAGTTTACACTATTCATAGGCTGACAAATAAAACATTATTGTTACTGCAGGGGTCCAGCTTCGAAGTTGATTCTAAAATTATCTCTCGCTGTGTGGGCAGCTCTTATTGGCACATTGTTTACTTTTCCTGGCTTAAGGGTTGCTCGAATGCACTGGGATTCCCTAAGGTGAGCACAGAGCTGACATTTTGACCAGATAGATAGATAATAATTAGTAAAGGACACAAATTTAAAAAAAAATACTGAATAATGTATATTTTTAGATACTACGGTGACAACAAGATTAAAGGTCTCCTTTTGAATTTAAACTTTGCACTGCCCTTTATACTGACTCTGTTGTGGGTAAGGCCTATAACTCGCCATTATCTGACTGTCAGATTGTTCAGTGGAATGGATCAGCCTATGTAAGAGGGTTATAACCATACAATTATAAAACAACCTATATATAACTACTAATTCTCATAAAGTACTAGTAAAAAACAGGATTGTTTATCATTAAATTGAAGTGTTAACTGTAAAGAAAACTTTTAAATTTTTTCATTGACAATTTAATATTTCAGCATGACCTCTGCACAATTTGACTCAATGCGCCTTATTCTTTTAATTGTGATGGTTGTGTTGCGAATAGTATTAATGCCCCAGCAACTTCAAGCATATCTAGATATGGCACAAAGAAGACTAGATGCTCAAAAAAAAGAGGCAGGCCGAATAAAGAATATTGATCTCCAGAAAAAGGTATATAATTAATTTTAGGACAGCATCTAAGAATTGAAAATTTATATAGAATTTAAACTATTCAATCACTTTACATATATACATTATATCTTAACTTCTTATTTCCTTATAGGGTTTATTATGTGTAATTTCTTTTTGTGCATTCCAGGTAGCGTCAGTATTTTACTACCTATGTGTGGTAGCATTACAGTATTTATGCCCGGTTTTAATGTGTGGTCATCTGGCACTAATGTACAAAACTCTTGGTGGGATGACCTGGTCTGGTACTGCAAATAATTTAGATGAAGTGCGTGATATACCTACAGAGAATATGGAACAGTTTCAGATGGCTTGGGAAAATTTGAAAATGGTAAATGGACTGTTTTGAATTCTATTGTTTTAATGACATTTATTGTTATCAATATGTATATTGAAAAATACAGTAACAATTTTTTTTATGTTTTAGATATTCACAACTGAAGTGTATAGTGGTGTACTTGGTTTCAATACATGGTGGTGTTGTTTTGCATGGTTTCTCACCACATCTTTGGGAACCATGTACCAAACTTATTTTAGAATTTCATGATTATATGTCAACCAAAGAGCGTCAGTTACAATAGGGTACTTTTTTATTGGCAAAGGGCGTAGTAATTTTAAATATGTACAGGTTATGTCAATGATTGGAATATACAAATTTTGCAGTTACAACTTAGCATTATCTAGTCCTCTAGTAGTCACTGTCAGATTTTGGATATGACATAAATTTAAGTGCAACTTTGTATCTTTTTAATATTTGCATGATTCATGGTGAATTAGCGCAGTAAATATTCCTTTATACTTACTACATATATAGCAAACAGGATTATGTCTGTTTTAGTGCAATGCCTCGCAAACTTAGATTCTAGCCACCTGTTTGCAAGATATTGTATATACTTTTAATATATTCCTTTTGAAATATACTCCCCCTCTCCTTTATATTTATTGTTGTATAATATATGAACAAAATGTATTTCAAATGCTTTAAAGACTGATATACCATTATAATACATTTACATCTCTGTTATATAAACTTGACATATTATGTAATTTCTAACATTACAACAAGCATTTTAACTAATTTCTATGTGTGTGTGATAAAAGTTTTAAGATATTATTTTATACTATTTTATATATAAGATTTATGTTTTTCATTGTTTGCTTCAACGTTGTTATTTGTATTAGAATCTCGCTTGCAATTAACGTAATATAAAAAATAATAGAGTTTATAGATTTTGCTTAACTTGTACAATCCTTCTCACTACAGTAATAACACTTATGTTAGTGTTTGGGTTAAGTTTTGTCTTGTCTAACTAAAAACTAAATAACAATATTTAGCAACTTTATCATTCATCATTTTAAATATGTATGACATAGATTTAAGTGGTTATATTTATTTCTACTGGATTGTTATTAATAAAATTTTGTTTTTACATTGATGTTTTGTATTATTACTTTCTCACTATTAAGGTCCTAGAATAGGAATGTATTATATAAGCCATTGTCTTATAGCACTAGAAAATGCTCAGAAATAGATACTACTGTCTACTAGTCATATTAGTAAATTCGTTTTATGGATATATTTTTTTAATATTTGAACTAAGTCCGGATTAATCATTTAAACTCAAAATATAGTATTTAAAAATAAAGAAAATAAACATTAATATTCATCTGTGGCTGATTTTACATTCTATAATACACCTCTTCAATAGTGATGCTCTTAAAACGAAAATACTTTTATCGATGGGACTTAATATCTTAACTTACATGATTTAATAAAATTAGTATGTTTCATGACTTAGCATTATCCTGGAAAGTATACTGAAACCATTGACTTATTATGTTTAACTATATTTAATAAATATGGTAATATTAAATGTACGAAGGAACAAGTATATCAGTTACTTTTATAAATAATTAATTATTATTATATTTCTATTGCTACATAACGTTAACTATGGGAAAAAGTTCAAAACAGTATGTTAGACGATGTTGCGGTAGCAATGCGGATGATATTAATATTATCGATATTAATATCTATTAATAACGCGTCACTATACTTTAACAATTTTTTTGCCGGAATGTTGGCTGCCTTGGTAATGCATCTGCTGTGACCAATGAAATTATTTCGCGGGGCTCAATCCCTTCTCTGATTCGTTGTTTGCAGGGAATATTCCAGAAAATCCTCGTGACGTCTAGCGATTACGCGCTTGCATATAAAAATTTGTTCAATGCTCGTCGCCATCTTATTTCGTGAAAAGAGGCCGACAATCGCGCACCTTTGCTAAGTGTTCTACTATAAGTCTATTGAAGTGAAACTACTAAATTATACGCAGTAAGTACACGCTTTTTTATTGATCTTCATTTATAATTTTGTGTTGTAAGTTAATGTTCGCATTGATTCGAAATCCAACAATCATTAGTAAATTTCCAGCGGGCGGAAGTACTTTTACCCACCATGAATGATGAGTCATTTTCCTCACTGCAATAAGTTTATCTTGTTACACGGCTTTTACTGTTTATTTCAATAGAATTTAACTACATCCTGGAATTGCATTAACATCTAGAATAAACTGCCATATTTGAAAGCGTGGGGATTTCTTGCCCCACCCACGTGTTTTAAGGCTAGTACCGCTGACCCTTTGTTCGATGACTAGTTCGCTAATCATAATTTAATTTGAATCTATTATTGATTATTTTCCATCGTCTAGAAAATTCCTAGTTATCGATTTTTATTGGCGTTTTGTGACTTCTGTGTAATAGCTGCGTCGTTAATGTGGATAATTTATTTTGTTTCAGAAAATGGCAGCAAAAGCACCAGCGATAGGTATTGACTTGGGTACCACATACTCTTGTGTGGGCGTGTTCCAGCGTGGTAAGGCGGAAATCATCGCTAATGATCAGGGCAACAGGACCACACCTTCCTATGTTGCTTTTACCGACACCGAACGTCTCATCGGAGACGCCGCCAAGAACCAGGTGGCCATGAACCCTAACAACACCATTTTCGGTAAGTAAAGCAAGCATGTTGTTTAAGTTCTAACTTAATTCAACGTTGCGATGAGGCGTTTCATAATTAAGGCTGATGAGGACTAATAAAAAAACATACAACTTATTGTATTTGTCTTCAATAAATAACTTTTTATAGTTGTCTTCTATGATGATACCTAATATACTAGACTAGAGTCTCTGAAAATATTGAATGATACAAGTATTCTGAAAAAAATCTATTTGTTATAAATAGCACTTCTTTACCTTGATCATACTAAAGCTTTTCTTTTCTATTGTTATAGATGCCAAACGTCTCATTGGGCGCAAATTCGATGATCCCACGGTTCAAGCTGACATGAAACATTGGCCATTTGAAGTTATCAGTGATGGTGGTAAACCCAAAATTAAGGTTTCATACAAAGGTGAAGATAAGACCTTCTTCCCTGAAGAAGTCAGTTCAATGGTACTTACAAAGATGAAAGAAACAGCTGAAGCTTACCTTGGCACAACAGTGCAAAATGCAGTAATCACGGTTCCAGCGTACTTCAACGACTCGCAAAGACAGGCCACTAAAGATGCAGGTACAATCTCTGGTCTTAACGTTCTTCGAATCATCAATGAACCGACTGCTGCTGCGATTGCTTACGGTTTAGACAAAAAGAAAGGTGAAGAACGTAACGTTTTAATTTTCGACCTCGGCGGTGGTACTTTTGATGTATCCGTCCTGACCATGGAGGATGGTATTTTCGAAGTTAAGTCTACCGCCGGAGACACGCACTTGGGAGGAGAGGACTTTGACAACCGCATGGTTAACCACTTTGTTCAGGAGTTCAAGCGTAAATACAAAAAAGATCTAACCTCTAACAATAGAGCACTGCGTAGGTTGAGAACTGCCTGTGAAAGAGCAAAGAGAACTCTTTCGTCATCTACTCAGGCCAGTATTGAGATTGACTCTCTCTTTGAGGGAATCGACTTCTACACTTCTATCACAAGGGCTCGTTTTGAGGAGTTAAATGCTGACCTGTTCAGATGTACAATGGAGCCCGTTGAGAAGTCCCTACGTGATGCTAGAATGGACAAGTCACTAATTCACGATATAGTACTTGTAGGAGGATCTACTCGTATCCCTAAAGTGCAAAAACTCCTTCAGGACTTTTTCAATGGTAAGGAGTTAAACAAGTCCATTAACCCTGATGAGGCTGTTGCAAATGGAGCCGCAGTACAGGCTGCAATCTTGCATGGTGATAAGTCGGAAGAAGTGCAAGACCTGCTTCTATTAGATGTCACCCCTCTTTCGCTTGGTATTGAGACTGCTGGTGGTGTCATGACCACTTTGATCAAACGTAACACTACTATTCCTACAAAGCAAACTCAAACTTTTACGACCTACTCCGACAACCAACCCGGTGTACTCATCCAAGTATTTGAGGGTGAACGTGCAATGACAAGAGACAACAACCTCCTAGGTAAATTCGAACTTACTGGCATTCCTCCAGCTCCACGTGGGGTTCCACAAATTGAGGTTACCTTCGATATTGACGCCAACGGTATTCTCAATGTATCTGCTGTAGAGAAAACCACTAACAAAGAGAACAAAATCACAATTACCAATGACAAGGGTCGTTTGTCTAAGGAAGAAATTGAGCGTATGGTCAATGAGGCTGAGAAATACAGGAATGAAGATGAGAAACAAAAGGAAACTATTCAAGCGAAGAACGCTCTTGAATCTTACTGCTTCAACATGAAGTCCACCATGGAAGATGAGAAGTTAAAGGACAAAATCTCTGACTCTGACAAGCAAACAATTTTGGACAAGTGCAACGACACAATCAAATGGCTAGATTCCAACCAGTTGGCTGACAAGGAAGAATATGAACACAAGCAGAAGGAATTAGAGGGTGTATGCAACCCTATTATTACAAAGATGTACCAAGGCGCTGGAGGTGCTCCTGGTGGCATGCCTGGCGGTATGCCCGGTTTCCCAGGTGGTGCTCCAGGTGCCGGTGGCGCAGCCCCTGGTGGTGCCAGTGGACCAACCATCGAAGAAGTTGATTAAATATTTAAACAATACATTCCAATTTCACTATGTAAGATCGTCATAGTGTTAATCCTTCTAATCGAAATAAATGATTGAACGTAATATTCCATTCTTATTATTTTTTTCTATCTAGATTTAAGGAGTTAAATCAAATTAAACAAAATTGCTTGACTAATAATCAATAGACAAAACAAGATTGTACTTTTTGTTGAGTTAAAATTTAAAATCCCAAAATACCCAAAAGAATTAATAATGACTTTTGTTATTTGTGTAGCTGGATTGAATTCTCATCAGGCAGGAACATTTATTTTTTATGAATATTCTGCCATCACAGAATATATGTACCTATTGCGAGAGAATGATTATATTAGTGCTTAACTATTTACAACATCTCAGAGCAATGTTTTATCAATAACCTCAATATATTCAGTAGGGTGTGGATAAGAGCGGAGGAGGTAAGCATCCAGCGGGGAATAAAACTTCTAAGTGATTACATTTTTATATCCATCTTTAAAACAGCAATTGTATTATCCGCCATTTAACAATATCGCTCGACACTTAAACTGGCATACTATACATATAAAACGTACCTACTTTCAAAACTTACAAATAATGCGGTTCCTACACCTAGAGTCTGTACTTTTTTGACAAGGCTGAGGCATACCTGTTGTAAAATATGAAGGTGTGTATATTATCTGGTCATCTATTTACTAGGTTTGACATTCGATCATCTGGGTCAGGCTGGGCCAGTTTTTTAATTTGACGTTGATGTAGCCGCCAGTCAGAAAAGACATTTTAAAAATGGCTGTAAAAATTAGGCACTAAAATGCGTTTTTAATAATATACTACTTGTATTGCTTAATAAAATCTGTTAACTAAATTAAATATCGCTTTTTTATCTCTGAAAAGCTATTTGTTTCGCCTCTTTCTAGTTGCAACGGTTTGGTTAGAAGTTTTTTTTTTAAGAAAAGTTTTCTAAAACATGATTTGAATCCCAATAACCCAAATAAATAAAGCTTGGAGTTTGGCGACTGTTAAAAAAGACTTGTACTTTTCAGTTATTGTTATATCATGAAATCCAAACCAGGTTGACGTAAAAAAATGCAGATTATTCAAAATTAGTTTAACCCACCATCATATTTTACATTCGCAATAAATATTTCAAATTTCAATTTATGTTTGTCTACCTAAATGTATTCTAGCTTACAACATAACTATCTATTCGATATCTGCTTTAATCTACCTATTTTATTTTCAATCATTTTCATCGTTCGAGGGCTACCAATGCAAGGATTTCGAAATTTATTATGCTAATTAAATAGTTCATTTAAATAGAAAATAAATGTATAAATCGTAAGGACACATCTTTATAATTAAATATCTCATTGATGAATGTCACGTAACTAAGCTCGAGGTCGAAAAATAACTTTAAAGTATAGGGTTTCTTTACAATTTATTTGAACGAAATGCAATGATTATGTTAGCCAGATAAAAATCCTCAAGTGGGTGCTATTAGTGTAAAACTGTCGCTGGAATTTGGTGCTCGACTCACTTGTCTGTCAGGGTCGTGACACCGAGTTTCTTTATATTATGTGATCGAGGTTTTGTAGAATACCGTGAATTCTAAACTTGATGTACCTGTCGCATGTTACTCGTTCGTGAATTTGTATCTAGCATTACAATAGTCCTGCCTATATACCTAGTGTAAACATATTCAATTACTTACCTAGACTAGACAAACTCGTACATAATATCACGTTTGTGTAATTAGGTCGTATCTAATTACAGATGCATATAATATTATGTACTTAAACTGCGATAAAACAATTCCATAAATTTGATACAAATATTTGGCATTAAATTATAACCGTTTTATAATCTATAATAAAAACGACATTCTTAACGTTAACCGCAATATTAAGAAGCTCATTTACATTAATTCATGTATTTACACAAATTTCGTTAACTAGATGTATTTATCGCAGAAAATAGAATAAACTTTTTTCTGCATGCAAATATATCTAATTTATACCTACCGACATAGTTATAATCCCAAAATACTTTAAACAAAAATTGATAACATCAAAAATATGCTTAAATTATTATATAACATTAACATTTAATAATTTTAATGTAACCACGTCGAAACTATCATTAAAATGTTATAAATAAAGTTTTGATGACAAATCTAACATTCCTATATTTAGTATAATTAAAATAGACGAAGGTTGGATAAACGATTTAACGTGAATAGAACAACATTTATCTTGTAAGCGCGTGGTAATTCTCGTTACTCAAAAATAATTTTAACCTGTATAATTTAAAGATTATGTTCCTTGTTCTTGGAACAATGGAACTTGTTCTATCCATAACTTGTTCCATATCCATATAATAAAATAGTTTCCACTAAGAACAACGCAAAATAATTTGATTTATAGGACTTTTTTGAAATTAACGATTTTTAAAACTTTACGCCTGCAAATTTCATACTTTAATTTTAATGTAGGTTCAATACAGTTACACTATGAAGGAAATTTCTGGTGAGTAGGAGTTTGGTAAATGAGTGACAGAGGCAAGGAGACGAGGACTTAAATAAAAATAACATAACATTGATGGTTTTCAATTAGAGATTATTAAAATATGAGAGGTGTATATTATTTAGGGGTATGGTTATTAAATAGTAACCGATTTTCAGACCTACTGAATATGCACATCAGAAATATCGGTTTCGGAAGAGTGTGCTAACTAAAACTCTGACACGAGAGTTTTATACAATAGATATTGAACAGACATAGATATAACAAAATAATGCTAATTTTAAAGCCTAGCTATCTTGTCAAATGACAGTCTTGAAAACAATTGGTATGTTTTATCTACAACTTATATGTATTAGAGTTAATTGTGGCTTGTGATTCTCTTTAACAGACAAGCTAGTATGATTTTAAGTAGTACTTATAAACAGCGCCGGCGCCAGGATAGTCTTCGGAGGAATATTGCGGCCCCACATTCTTATGGGCACAGGGGGTTTATTTATTGCTGATTTACTGATCCCGAAAACTTCATTCTGCAGACACAGTTTGAGGATGTAGGACCGGGGGCGAGTCTCCCAACGTCAGCTCTAGTCACAAGTCTACTTAGATATCGAAGACATGTTTTATGACATTGATTAATTATTCTGTCAAATTAAAAAGCACATGCCACAGCTAAAATATCTACAAATCTATCTAAACTAAACTAGTATCTGGTGTTTCTGGCAGGGGTTTAATGATATTGTGCATCACCTAACAACACTGACTAGCATCACAATTAAATCCATGTAAAAATTAGTCTTCACTCTTTTACTTGTCTAAACATCGCGATCGTGATTAAGTTCGTAAATTAGTTCCACTTCAACACTTCAATGGGTAATTATTCTAAAGCACGTTGGCCACTATAGTTTCTCGTGTTAGCAGACATTCGATGTAGTCCACTGTTAAAGAGTTAATACTACATCCACGCTACAGCAGGTGTCCCATCGGATGATAAAGAGTCCATCGACCTAATGGCCGCCGAGGTGACCTGCTGTCAGTAAAGCGAGGAACTGGAGCAAGGCCCATCTACACCCTGAAGTTGGTCAGCATTCTGTAACTGCGAAATCCTGACTTAAACTTATCATAGATGAGCTTCGGACGTGTTTGTTAATTCAATATCTGACTTCTTAGATTGATAAAAAGATGTACATAGTAGAAATATGAAAATTCCATCAGGTTCACTTCACAAACCACTTGTAGAATCGCTGTAATCATTCGATGTTATGTGCAAATTCGCTGCGTTGGGGATTTTTGTGGCAGAAATTGAAGCTTCGATAAGACTAATTTAAACTTACTTCACGTATTTCACAAACGGACGGCAAGAGCCCATCAGTTGAGTTATTAGGAGACCTCGGTGAAGGAGTCGGCGCGTGTTTTGGCAGCTCTCTGCCAGCAGCCATTTTGTCGTGTAGCTGCGCGAGACGCATGCTCATCTGCCTCCTCTCTTTCTGCTCTCTCTCTCGTTCCCATTTCTTCGCGCTGTAACTCCTTATAGACGATGAGCTGCTCTGTACTGAACTTAAACTTGGACGTCGCGAACCTATAAAAAATTGTTGAATATAATTAATGTTTATGTAATTTATTAATGCTGCTTTCTTATATTAGATTTATTTTGCCATGGTTTTGTTAAAAATTCTGCGACCACCCTATAAGTTTTAGCTTGTTGTTCTAGCGACTAATTTTTTTGCCACAATTTATTTCAAGGCCCAAAGCAGATACCTGACTTCATTTTTATTATAGTTCATTAAAAATATGGGACGTAAACTCGGGTAAATAAATTTGTTAAATCAAATCAACTTATTATCTGCATTCGGCCTCACACAAAGCAGAAGCATTATAACAACAGCTCTAATGCTGCAACAGGAACATGCGACATATATAGATTTTTTTTATTTTAATACAACTTTTAAAGCTCAAGCGAACCTGTTTCCCGAATAGTTTACACAATTAATCACAATAGTTTAAAGAGAAATAATGTTAAATTCAATAAACTAATATGATACAAAGAGAAATAATGAATACCACAACTATTATTTGTGCTGAGCACGGTAGATACAATTCATCTACTACTAAAGTTACACAATTAATTCTACGAACTCGTCATAGCTCTATTTTCATTTTTTGTTGAAGATATCGATACAAAGCCAGTCCACAAAATCCACTGACTACTTAACCAAAACCCCTTTTGTGGAGGTTATCCAACTTTGACTGTATTCTCACAAGACTTTATATTATTCAATGACCTTTTATTATCGGTTTTAACCGGTATGGTCACTGTAGACGTTACACATTATATTTTTCCTTTAGTAAATAGTATTTTTAATACTGTGACGAGAAAAATCTGCCTTAAATAATAACCTTCAGTGTCCTGGCTAAAGACATAAGCTGGAAGTAAGAGCGAAAAGAGACAATACATATATTTGGCCACCTTGCTCGCGCCACACAACGAAGGGTCATGCGACTATCATTAAAAGATACAAAGTGAAAGAGACATCCACTAGTACTTGTACTGTAGTACATTTCACTCAATTCGATTACCTCAATTCATTCATTTTGGGAATCGTGAATGTGTAACATATTATAGGCGTGTAATAATATATAACAAGATGTAGACATAGTCAAATAGGTATATGCTATGATAAGACGACATTGAGATTTTTCCTTAAATATAAAATTATTTTTTCATTGTACTCAATTAAGCTGAAAAAGGCGTATCATAAAATTAAGAAATGTCTTCGTTTCGTGTCCTAATTGTCTGATATACTTGAAGTAAAATGAATAAAATTGGCGTACTTGAATTGAGCGTCTTTAAGGATAACATGATAAGTCGCAGACTGGAGGCTGCTAACATGGAACATCAAAACGCGACATCTAATGAGCGACCTGGGACATGCGACAAAACGCTACGCTCCCCGAATACCCGCTTCGTGTCTACATCTGATAAAATTGGCGAGTTTATATACAAAGACATAAATACAAAGGCGAAGAATGTAGGTATAATTCCAAATCATTATAATATAGGAATATTATAGCTTAAGTCAATTTGTGTGAAATAAAAGAAAATCCCTTTTACCCGTTTTAGCCCAAGACTCTAAATCTTAATATAATATAATATTGTTTATATTTGTATGTTTATTTGAATTGTTATTGAAGTGACTCTTAAGAAAGAGTTATCGGATTCGTTTAAGGGCGGATCCACGTGCCCCTTCTCCTGGATCCGCCATTGGGTCTTCGCCCCGTAACGACCGTTTGATGACGCGCATGTATAATATTCCAACTTTTGCTTCTCCCATGGAATTCCAATTGTTATATCTGGTGAAGACTCTAAGCAAGGTATGCAGGGGCGGTTGGCACCCACAGTATCGTGCAATAAGGGGCCGCGTTGCATACATCATCCGGATCACCTTTGGCGGCGCACTTAGGCGGGTGCGCGCCGCCGTCCCTTACGGCCTTGAGGTGGCGCGAGATTAACAAGATGGCCGCGGTGCGCGCCGCACCTGCGCGCGACGATGCAGCCCGACGGGATTCACGGCGCGAGCTGCCTTCCAGCTCCAGCGTTCCGCTGGTACAGCCGCTTCGGGATGACGCGCGGGACGATGCTCGGGTTGCACTAAGAGTTCCACCTGAGGATTAATATTTAAATTTATCCATGTTTTATTCCCATACAAATTTACACAGTAACTATAAATATTGTTACGTTTATTCGAAACCCCGCAGAAAAAGGGAGCTCAAAGTTCAGTTCAATCTTAAATATAGACGATGAAAAAAAAATGTGAATAAATAATTTATTTTGACGACCGAAAATAAGAGTTAAGTTGCGTGACGTCGATTTGTCTTTCCTTCTTTGGATAAAATAAATAAGTATATACCTGTATCATTAAGAGAGTAAAGACACGGCGGTGTCAGTCTTGCATCAGCCAAGTGAGCGGGATGGTAGCGAGCTTTGGTATAAAGATGTAGCACAAAGCACAGCAGGCCAGCTAGTACAAAGATGCCAGACGCTACACCAAGCAGCGTCGGCATATCCGCTGTCAGCAGCACAAGATCTGGAATTGTAATAGACATTATACTTAGTTACTTTGACCAAAGTCTTAAAGATAGAGGAAACGGCCAAATGTAACGAAGGTAACGAGTAAAGCCACACAATGAAACCTGGCTAATTGGGATCTCAAGTCAGAGGTTGCCGCGTTAGTTTGCAAACAATTTTTAAAACCTGATTAATTTGCCTACCTTGTACAGGTAGTTGAACTACGGAGTTTCATTTAATACATTAGGTACTGGTACTAATTTTTCAGTAACCCAAACAGAATTAAGAAACTAACCTTCCGTGCAGAAGACTCTTTGCGTAGGCCTGGAATGGGTGGTTGTGTGGAAGCCGGAGTCACACTGGCAATACGCATTGTGGTTGACTTGGACGCAAGAGGAGTGTGGATCAAACGCCCTACACGTTTCGCGGTAAAAGCATTGCTCACCAAGCTTCTTGGCTATAATATTTGGGTATTTTAATTTATATAATTGTGCAAGGAAATATTAAATTAAGTGTTCTCTATTAAATTAAGAGCGTGCGGAGATACTGTAGCATATTGGATGTTTACGTACTACAATATCTTCGGATGTTTCGATTGAACTTTCAGGCCATATAAAACTGCATATCGTTCCTATATATATATATATATATATACGAATAGCATTTTATACCTGTTGATGTGTAAACGAGTATTTGAATTTAGATTTGTAATTTAAAAAAATTAAATTCTTTACAGCTTAAAGGAATACATAATTAAGAAATTTATCATGACTTACGTTTGGCACATCCTCTGGCCACACCAAGTTCCACTGAGTGCTTGGGTGCGCATTGACAAGTGCTTGTTCGAGGCTCACAATAGACATGGACCAGCTTTGGGTTGCAGGTGAACTCGCACGGTGAGCCAATATACCTGCCTTTTTCTAATAGAAAAGGAAAAATACGAGTAGTTTCTAAAGTTCAGTACATTTTATGGGTTGCCGTAGAAGTTATGTAGATGAACTTGAGCATTGTTTTGACAACCTTCTTCGAGATAAATTGAACTTGCTGTACTTGTCACACAGTGGCCGGCAATAGTTGTATGAAAATATATATATCTCGTGTTTAGCGGCCAAAAAAAATTACTATGTTAAATCATATTTGTCGTGTAATTTAAAAATGGAACGATCCTCTACACCGCAACATGGCACGATCAAAGAAGTAACGTATCAAAGGTTTAATTTAAATTTCGAATTCGCTAGCACACAGAGAGCTGTTTAGTGAAAAAATACTTTGGCGCGTAAAACACTATAACGAATACTTGTCATTGATTTTAAATTGGTAAATATTTGAGAAAATCTAAACCTTGGTCGTCACTAGGCATTAATGAATTTACTTCACACGTTCGACCATCAATGCCTGATTGTACGGCCGCTGCAATAATTTACTAATTATAAAATTCCCAGGAAAAAACAACCGATGATGTGACATTCTCACAACAATATTATTGTAGTACCTCCACGTTTGCAATCGCTGTGAAATGTCAATATAACAATTACCTATAATCCTTATTCCAAAGATTTGCTCTCTGAAATATGTACTTAACATTCTCATACGCAGCTTAATAAAATAACCTCAAAACCTCAAAACGTTTTGTGCTAAAAATATATATAATTATATTAAAAGCATTGTGGACCAACATTTTTTTATTTTTAAAATATGTTATTGTCTTACTTCGATACTAAAGTCAGAGACGCAGCTCCTAATATAATGTAACACTTCCGAGTTTGCTTTTTTAAGGAAGTAGACCTAAAGGATATTAATAAAATTTGCTAAAAAAGGATATTTCAATTACAAAACCATATAAAGTTGCAGTAACAGGTTGGCCTAATGTTCCATAAAAGGGTACGTTTTACGTATTTATACCTAGATATATATTCAGATGCAAGGTAAAACTGTATACGTACTGTTAATAGAACAGAAGCATATTTTATTGAATGTTAACTATAAGTCTAGCAAACAGTGACCTAAGGTTAACGTTAAGTAAATAAAACTTATATAGACGTTTAATTAAGAAAAATATTTTACGATCTTAAGTCTAACCAAGCAAAATAGTTCTTTAAAAAAACCAAAGGGTTAAATTGTATAAGGGTTTAGAAAACTATTTGGTAGGAGTAGAAGTTAGAGAAGTATTTTTAATATTAAACGTGTGAATAACAAATTAGATAATCATGACATTGTACGTAACGTAAGGAAACTTACATTGTAGTCGATACATTTATAGCGATTCAAGTAAGAAATGATCGTACGTGATTTCTCAAAGTCCGGAAATCGTAAGGTCACGTGACGGAAGAAGGCTTCGGAAGGCGCCCCCTTACCTCGCCCGCCCGCCCTTGAGAGTTTGTATTGAAATACGTTGAATAGAGACTGTTTCAAACTCGATTCCGCCTTTACTAATTTCATTGATATATTTATCAACTTTGACATAATTAAAACACCATAGTTGAGAATTTATCTTTAACAAACTTATAGATAACATAGCTTGTTAGGGTTTTGTTCTTATTATGGGATTTTAAGACGGAAAGTATATATTCAAGACGATATATATAAAGTCATGTGCAATAACATGTGAAAAATATTAAAGTTGAATAGAATATATATATCGTTTATTTTAGCATAAGCTAGTAGAATTTAAATAGAACAACGCTTTTAACATTATTAAAAATATATTTCATACACGCTAACATATACGCTACAATCCCCTTTATAATTGCTTTTTTAGTTTAAAACTTAGAAGTAACAATAAACTAATCACTGGGTAAAGCGTGTGTATGTTGACTAGTCGGTCCCAGCAGACTAGAATTTCAAACAAGAAAACGGCAACCTGACCGACCATTACATCACATCAACGAAAGATTTCGTCCAATTAAAATGTGCACTCAATTACCACGGTCGACAAATTGCAGGTAATTAATTCGCTGGTCGCAACATCTAGGTTAACGGAACTCAATGCGATGCGAAATTATAATCACCTTTTCAAGGACGTGCTAGCGCACATTTTAGTCTAGGAACCCAGACAAACCAAACATCTGCATTGAAATACCCGTGCTGAATTTAAACGTGGATCAAATTTTTTGACATTATTGTCTCGACGATTTGACAGCTTTAGATTTACCGTCCTAGACGGGTATATTGAAAACCGTGTAGATACAGCAGAATAAGTTTCACTCTATAGGACATTAATTTGGCGTTAGTTGCTGTCATATATCTATATAATTCTCGTGTATAACCTTCTTCAATAGACCTTGCTTTTTGTAATTTTGAATACTGGAAGGCCGTAGACTTTTTCTAGCATATAGCTAATAAATTATCTACTTATTTACCTTTCAGTATTAATCTTACTATTTCCGCAATATAAAGGGTTTACTATTTTAATAATACATTTGTCATTGAACGAAATAAACCTTGGTAACACGGAAAAGTGATTATTCTATCGTGTAGCCCATCTGCTATACTCGTTTGGCCTTTCTCCAACAAAAATCTATTAAAAGGCCTTTTCGTTTCACTATAAAATTGCACAAATTGGTGTAATAAATTGGATCTGTGCGCTGACAAAGCCTGAAAAATAAGGTGTCATCGCGGTGGAGCGAACGGGTCGATCTGCTATTCGTCTTTTTTAATTGGGGCGAACTTATAGTTGCAACACTACCTATATCGTTATTGGAAGTACGGGTTGAGTTTCTTTTCTTTGATATCGAAGCGTACCATACCAAATAAGTGTCTCGCATTTGAAATGTGTTCGAGTAACAGCTGCAGATTGTTAAGGCGACCAGAGCCTTGGAAGCGAGGCCGGCACGACCTCAATGCGATTATCTGCTGCATCAGTTTATTTCACTGCAGCGCCCGTGCTAACTACTGGATCGGGCTTTTACGAGCAATATTTTTGCGCAGAACTAGACCTTTAATCGAATGGTGACAAGACAATCGCTAGATTTTGGTAGATGGCTATTTTATTTTCAAAGAGACAAGTCGCTTTGAAATTAACTTTTAAGAAATTTAACATGTTATGCATTATTTGTGTCCATCAAGACAATATAAGCATAAGCATGTTCAGAAATACCTTAAAGGCTAAGGCGGTATTTTTGGTAGCTAGTGAAATTGTAGTGTGTAATCAAGTAAGGTAAAATGTGTTTAGAGGGCTTTTATTAATTATTTATTCAATTCAATCGAAACGAAACACAACTCATTACAAACACGATGATATTATAAGAAAGATAACAATGCAGAAATGTATTTTTTAATATTCTCCTAGATATTGTAAAAGCTATATAGTACTTAGGCTTCTAGTAAACTTAAGAAGTGAAAGCAGAAAAAAAATTTCAACCAAAGTTGTAAAAAAATATACTCCATTGAAAGAAAAAGTTGTAAGCGAGTGAACTAATCCGCTGTTCAAAGTTACAAACGGGTGTTTTCATGCACAACTGTCGGACAACTTTTGTGTTTTTCGTTTTGGAATTTTACGACAACGCTTTAGAGATATAAAATAAAATACTTTCATTAGATATATTTTTTAGCTTTTAAATCGACACATATTTTATATTTTGTCTTTGCTGTACTTTATAAAGGGCTGATTAGGATTTTGTATTTAAGACAGACGTCCTGATTTTTGCGGGATCTCCATTTTAAACATAATGACTAAATGATAATATATAGTATATAATATTACAAAATTTATTGTCAGGCTTTTCAGGGATAAATTAAAATGAATAAAATTTTCTTGATTTTGATCAGAACCCGAATGCAGATATTAGTCGTTAGGATAAATAATTATTATTAAATATTATTGTCTATAACTATTTTGTTATCTTCGAAAACTTCTGATTATAATATAAACTTTGTCATCACTCAAAAGGTTTTCAAAATTCGAACTTGGCAAAATTGTCTAGCAACGTTGCATTGCTATCATGGAAGTAAGAAAAAAATGTCCACTTTTTTCATATTCATATCCATAATGAGGCCTTGAAATGTCCTTAAATGATGATGATGATAGCGTACAGATATAACCAAGTATAGAAAGCATTATTTCTACAACAATGTTTTTGTCATTAACCTAATCATTTTATTTAATCATATCTAATCTATATAATGTTACAAACTTATTCCGTTCTGCTTAATTGCTGTTTCGAAGATTTTCAATAAGAGTAAAAGTCAAGTAATAATGTAGGGTCGTGGGTGTGACAGATTATTATTAAACAAAGGTCGTATGTCAATTGCTGTTAACGAGAGAAAATATATTAGGCCCAAACAAGGACTTAAGCGTCTTGTATAATGTCTTAATTGCTTTTTAACCATAGACAAGAAGAAGACAGAATATGTTAAAAAAGAGTTGCCAGAGATAAATAATCATGTAAATTGTTTAAATCATATTATTTAGAAAAATAACAAGAGAAGATAAATAATAAGTAACTACTGCTTCCTAATTTATATGTTCAAATTTATCCCATTTAATTTATTGTTTATATTAAGTACAATATCAAAACTACTTTGGCTTAAAGGCCTCGTTTCCAGGCCATTAAAATTTAAAAAAATATATATATATATCCAAACTGCAGACATATTGAACAAAAATTTCCCTTTTTCATTTTAAAAGATGTTTATTGTAAATCATGAAAATTCTATCACCTGCTAAAGCGTAATATAAAATAAAAAGTCAAATACAAAAATGGTAATATTTCCTATTACGATTTCCTGGGGTTCTTTTGTAACACTATACTTTTGTAGATTAAGTTACTAACGAGATAAATCCAATACGAGTTCGAATTTTCGAAAGGATAGTGTGAAAAGTAATGCTGTCAGCTACCCTCCTACATTCTTTGAATGCGATCAATGACATTGCTGAAATCTTTGCCTCAATAAATTCTGCAGGAGATTGCTACACGCTTTATTCTGACTCCTAACTTCAGTTTCAAAGGAAGAATTGAGAGAATATTTTCTAAAATTTATATTCAAAATATATTACTTTTAACATAATTTTCTTTTTAACAAACACGCTTTCACTTTTTCCACAATCAGTTTTTGCTATCAAATAAATATAAAATGTATACACAACGTTATCTTGCTATAACTATATTATGTAAATATAAATAAAAAATCAAAAATAAATAAAATACAATACAAATCAATGTACTATATTTGGTATATTATAAAGGTAACATATTGTGTTAAGTTCTACTAGATGTCTTTGTTTTTCATCAGTACGGCAATAAAATATCTTTCAATTGACATAGAACAGATACATTTCTGTTTTCGAATGGGAGTAAATGATTTGGCAAACATATTATATTTCTGCAGGTAAAACAATTGTTTAAATTGTGACCATTGACTATAGTAGGTGTGGGGGATCTGACACGTAACGTTTCTTGCTTAATTACTTCGAATCGCAACTAATCCATTTTAGGGGCAAACGAAATCCAAGTGACAAATAGGCCTGCGTAACGCGAGGAAGCTTCAACCGACAGTGGCACAGATAAGATACTGTGTTGGCCCCGATTCCCGTGTCCCAAATAAAAATATCATGAAAATAGTTAAATGTGCATGGGAACTAACGGAATAACAAATATGAAAAAAAAAATACACTCTACACTACACTACTAAAACATTTAGTTCAGAGAGGGAGTAAGTTCAGCCGTACTTAATGGCTATTCAAAAGAACCGTATTTTGCTAATTATTTTCGATTAAGTTTGACTTTTTAATTTTGATTAATAATATTATGTATAATATGTTTTATTTATTTATGATGGAGTTATATAAGCTACGTGGTTCTTGTTTGTAATTTAAATGAAGTAATATACGAAGAAGAAAAACAACGCCAATAAGACAGTAGTTTCTTTAACTTACTGTATCCAATGCTATACTTTTCCAAATCAACAAATAAAGGTTTATATGTCCTTTATAAGAAAGATGATATATTTAGCCCCAGTGAAGAGTAATTCTTGATACATACGGACTCTACTACAAAACGCATTAATTGATACCTCTTTCCAGTGTAATTGTTTAAAAGGGTGCTTAGGAGAACGTAAGACGTATTAGCTAGAATTGATACCTAGCAATAAAGACGTGAGTTATGCAATCAAAGCGTTGGCAAAGCTCCAGTGAAACAAACAACTCTTCAATAATATCTAATGAAGTTCCTATTGAAAACAATCTCCAAGATTGAGGTTTTTATTTAAAACTTAACTCAATTACGATTGATTAAAGCGTACTTCTGTTATAACTAATTAAACAATTTTGCTTATTACACAATTCGATGATTTTATTCTCGTTTAAGCTCTTCTTTATATTTTTAAACAATTCAACAAATTGAAGCTGTCTGAAAGAACTTAAGTTTGTGGTATTTTATATTTGTAATTGTTTAATGTTATATTATAATTATGTACTAGTTAATAGCAATAAACCGTTTTCCTTACATGGAGGATTGCAGATATATTTTTGTTTCAATAAAATACTTTAACGGTTTAAAACGCGATATACATATATTAGTTAAACTTAGTCGTAGATTATTTTAACTAAGGTCCGAAACTTAGGAAGTTTTTATGGGGAGACATCGCGTTTGAAACAGTTAAAGTGTTTTATTTAAAAGTTTACTATTCCCGTAAACTACACGAACAGTATTTACATTTTTGTTGTAGTGTTACTGTGATCTAGCGTCTCTCTTCTGTTTGATGTATACTGTTTCCGTTGCTTTCCAATTTGGGATTTCTAGCGCCATTATTATATATTTGGGATTTTTAGGGATTTTTATTTATATATTTGGGATTTTTAGGCAACGCTAGGACCACCTCACACGTATTCGATCACTCAAGTATTTAATAGTGCATTATAGAATCAAATATCCATCGGAAGATCTAGCTTTCCTTCAAGGTTCTCTTGGAAGTGCACTTGACATGCTTCGCTAAGGGGTCAAACCACGACTACTCTATACTTTATAGCACAATAGCTAGGTTAAAGTGCCACTCAAATCTTTTTATTAATAGACAAAGGTTTTAAACTTTACAGAAATGGCTAAGGACTGTCCAGGTAATCTGGAGTTAGTAATAGCTCTAGAGACTATATTAAGTAATTAATGGTAATAAAACACTTTAACGGTTTAAAACGCGATATATATTAGTTAAACGTATTTGAAGATTTTTTTACGTTTAAGCGGTCGTGGTCACGGGGAGACAAATAAGTTTAAGCAATATGTATCGCGTTTGAAACCGTTAAAGTGTTTTATTCAAATGTGTACTACTAGCGTAAACTACAGACAGTATTCAATCGTTATGTTACATAATATTCGGTCGTAATTGCAGCTTTCTATAGTGTTTATGCAAAGAATTTTTACCTTGTTCGTATGAACTTTTCCTCAACGAAAAATTATTCCAGCTCTATGTTAAAAAGAATTTTCATATTCACATGAGTTGAGCTGAAAAATTGCTCAACTTCGTAACGTGTTCACGTCTGGCGGTTTTATGAGGGCCGTAGTTCGTTGTCATGTTGCTTAAAATTATTAATTAATTTCACTTATAATCGATTGATAAAAGCAGCAACAAGCGGGAAATATTTAATTACTGTGTGCAGTCGAGTCATCGTATTTCGGAATATAATCTACTCATAATGTCTATTATTATAAAAGTCCAACAAGCGCTATGTTAACAATTATAGTAACGACGAACGGTGTACTATTGTGTATTTCTTTTAAAATTTGGTCTGAAACTTTAGGTATCAAGACAGTCCCTTTAGAAGAATTTATTTTGTATGTAAGATTATGTCATACAAAATTATTTAATACTGTCTGTACTTTACGCGACTAGTACACATTTAAATAAAACACTAACGGTTTATAACGCGTAATATATTTCAGATTACGGGGAGACTATCACTGTAAAAATAGACTATACTGAAATGTATTAGTCCCGTAACCGGCTGCAAAGCGTCTGAAACGTCGAGTCATTGTTAAAAATAATATGTAAACACGTTTAACTAATATTATATCACCCTTTCCTATCCCTTACAAAGAACTAGCACACAATAGGTCATATACAACATTTTGGTTCTCACCCGATATGTTGATTCTGGCTTCATCATAGTAGTCAAGAACGAGGTCGTCTTCCTCTTCAGGCAGTAGAGGTTCCCGAGGGTCTGCGCGGCGGTGCGTCGCGTTAGGTGCGCCTGCGCCGCTCACCACCAGCGCGCACAGCACCACTGCGACCACCGACATGACGACATCACCGCGACGGTGACCCACTGCATGTAGGAGATAATACATATTGTTATTACGAAATAAGTAAATCCATGACTCCAATAAACAAGAAAGGAACATAATGGTCCAGTTAATTTCGTTCCATAACATAAAAAAAAGGAATAAATGTATACTGTTGTGGACATTTCTTCAGATCATTTAAAGAAGAATCGATCTTTAATACATATTGCCTGGGTATCTTGAATCGTTTTGAAACAAAAAACGAATTGTTGGTTGGTTGATAATATTGGTATAGATTTATTCCTTCTTTTAACATATTTCGGCACACAATAATTTTAGATAAATAAATGAAGCTTTACAACTAAAGTGCGCTAGGCGGTATCATCGATAAGAGCCATCTCACACGTAGTATTTCTCATCTTGAAGAATATTCATTAAATATGCCATAAGTAACATACAGTTATATATTTTTTATGCATTCATTGATTGGTAGTGGTATGGCATTTTTAATTACGATAAAAATTACTTTTATAATTTTGCTTGGGTCTAAGCCGACTTGATTCTTTTAAACAATCAATGTATTTTAATTCCATTGTAATATATTGCGAAAAACGAGAGGTTTTTATAATGCGTAGTGTTACGGCGTAAAGAACAATACAGAGCTAAAGTTTTTACTTTTCAAATACTTACCTGAAGTCTGTGATGGTAATACCTTGTATCGTGTTATTGACCACGGTCGAGGCAAATGGAAATGAATGTGTCTTTTTGGACGTAGAAATCCAACCCTAAATAAGATAAGATCGGTTCTTCACTTACAAAATGTTTAAAAGTGCTGAAAGCATATATTTGAAGATGACCA
Organism: Leptosia nina; assembly: GCA_963661955.1. Taxonomy (NCBI): domain Eukaryota; kingdom Metazoa; phylum Arthropoda; class Insecta; order Lepidoptera; family Pieridae; genus Leptosia; species Leptosia nina. The sequence goes on from CAVLEF010000007.1 coordinate 6,133,883, forward strand.
TTACAGTTGATACCTGCAAAGGGTACCTTAGAAATTAAAAAATAACCGTAACCTTTGTTTTTTTTTTATGAAAAAGGTTTTGGTTTGTCTATGGTTATTTGTTAACTTCCAATTAAGATTTGCTGGTTGCGACAGCAGAATGTTTTGGCCTCAGAACTTTCCAATCTGAGAGTGGAGGGTCGCAACCTGAAGGGAATTGTGAAATTCCAAAATCTGTCTAACGTATTTTACAAAAAATATAAATGGATTTAGAAACTCGTTGAATCCAATGGGAATCAAACCCACGAACTTTCTGTTATCCGTTGATCAATGAGACCGTCGAAATAACAATCAATTTTTATAAGTCTTTGTTTGGTAGAAATTTTTTACGGTTACTTAGCAATTAATAATATTGTTTCAGACCGTATAATTTAATTACATAACATAATTGTGTTGTGATTGCTCGATGTTTGTTAATTAATGTAGCTACTTGTTCACGCTAATTTTATTTTGGTCACGCGAGGGCTCATGTTACGACTCTGTGTGACATCCGATTTAGTTAATAGCTACAAAGTGGTTATTTAAATGTGTTAAATATTCTCTAATTAGAATAAAAATTTAAAAAATATTAGGTATTTATAGCGCACAGGCAGGCATCAAGTATATACTGATAGCATAGCGAAAGAAGATCTTTACTGATACATATTACAAAGCTGAAGAGTTTGTTTATTATTCATCTTTTACTTATGTAAAATACATTTTCGTGATAGTATATGTCCATCCTTTAAGATTAACTCACAAGAACCTTTTTTGTGGTAATCAAATTTTGGTTTGGTATGGAGATACTTCATAGGTATGGCCAAAACCTTGTCGTAATAAAAAATAAAAATAATAGCACACCACCAGGATTCAAATATATACTGATAGCATAGCGAAGTACTAGATTGTGTTATAATAATTTTCGATCAGTTAGAAGACTACAATCAAACGTAGCCTTATATACTAATAGTTATACATTATTTCTAGTACTTTCCTTTTTTAATATCACATTAAGTATGTACAACAATGTTAGTCACCTAATGGGATCGACTAATGAAATTACCGTAAGTTCTTAGAAATTTCTTATACGTTTTACTCTTGGTAAAATTATAGTTTAAAAAGATTACTGAGAGAACAAGTAAAATGTTAGACATTACATAAAATATTATACCTCTTTGATTTTTTGTTATTTTTTATTTTAAAAAGGGGACATACAAGCGTATGGCTCATCTAACAGCGCACATCAAACCCTTTGATTATAAACCAATGATCCCGTCGAGAAATGTAAAATATAGTATATAAAAGCGATCTTAAACAAAGTGTAGAACATAAAATATGACTACTTACAAACACAGCAATATTCTTATATCTCATAGACTTCGTCTGCATAGAATAGTTATTTTGGGCGTCCAAATTCGTTTTTGCAAACGTCATCTTTATAAACTTACCCACGAAGTTAATCTTAAAATATCTTTTAAGATTAAGCCTATCGGCATACAGCGTCGCGGACTTTTTTATGTCTTTAAAGAGAAATCATTCTTTCATACATATTTTTTGAGTATCTTGAACCGTTTTTGCAGCGTACACTCGGAAACCCATAAGAATGAATGATTTAACCAATTTTTTTTTCAGATTCCTCGCTGTATATTGTATTAGTCACAGTGCAATGTTGTATAGCCTATAGCCTTCTTAGATAAATGCTTTGACCGAGATGAAAGATTTCTTCAATTAGAACTCGTAGTTCCTGAGATTAGCGCGTTCAAACAAACAAACTCTTCAGCTTTATATATTAAGTATATATTAATTAGTGTAAGACAAAAAAATATAAAATTGTTTTATATCTTTTAGTATTTTTACGATAGTATTCTGAAAAACTGGTTTTCAAAAGTTTGCATTTCTAGTTAGTTTTAACATAAATGAGTGGAGCTCAGTGGTCTTAAGAAGTGCATAAAACTTAATTGCGTTATGACACGACGATTTAAAATAGTGTCTATAAGATATTCTTTTCTTGTTTCAGAAAGATTTGTGATTTGGTGAAGAGATATGAAATTTGTGCACTAGATTACAATTATCCAGCTGAGCAGGTAATAGTAAAGGATGTCCTCTTTCCTTGAGTAAAATTCAAAAGAAATCTCATACCTTTCTGCACAAAGCGATAGTTGTATGTAAGAAGTAGCTTCATGTCGAGTTCATTCTTCATTTTGTTTCTTCATTAGCGTATATATATATATATATTACTTGGTGTCAATATGTTTTTCCCAAAACGTAACCTAATTTCAATGTTATTCTTATTCACCGGCATCTAATATAAACATGTAATTTCCCCAGAAAATTTTTCTCGGAAATTGACGGAGCGATGAAGAGAAGCGGAAAACATATATTGGACTACTTTGATTTATTGGTACTGAAATATGAAACTGGTAGGTACGATAATTATTGCTACTATAACGATATAACAGAAGTTCAAATAAGGTAATTAGAGGAATGTATTTTATTATCATTACTTTTTTGTAATGTATTTAAAACTTAACAAGATTTATCTTAGCTTAAAAATAGGAACTTGACAAAACCAGAAGTAACTATATTATATATTAATTTGTAATTTTAGTTTAAATAAAACACTTTAACGGTTTAAAACGCGATATATTAGTTAAACTTATTTGGAAATGATTTTTAACTTCGGCCCGACGTTTCGGATGATTTGCAGCAGCTGTGACCACGGCTGCTGCACGGTTTTAAACCGTTAAAGTGTTTTATTTAAATGTGTACTACTCGCGTAAACTATAGACAGTATGTATATTTAGTTGTTAAATATATATATGTTACATTGTAATTTTTACCTGTAAAAACGGCTTGAATTATGAAGGTTCTTAAAGTTTTTTGAAACTGAAACTATTCATTTTATATTAACTACGGGAGTGAACTTTTAAATGATTAATTCAACACAGATAAGTAATTCCCGCTAAAATTTTATATGGCAATTGAATTTAAAAGACACAGACTATACATACGTATATGACATTTCCATGTGTCAAATAATTCCTACGGCTCTTTATGTTCGAATTTCAATTGTATCATAACTTACAGTTACAAAATAACTCATCCAAGTAATGTACAATTTTTATATATCCAAGTGCAGTCAGTTAACGAGAAATTCTCATAAAACCAAGTAAGTTTCTTAACGAAGGTGCTAAACAACTTGACTCAAAGCAAATGTTAAATAAACGAGTTTTAAAAGCTTTTACTGTGAAGTGTTGTTCGTGGTTGTGCATGGCGCACTGCAGTAGTGTGACCTTAAATATAGGCTTTCATAAATTTCGAATTGGTTGAATTATGGAGACGATAAATTGGGGAGCTCTCATTTGTGTTAAATTACATTATTTGGAACAATAAGCGGTTTTTAATATGTTAAGAGCAGGTGGCCCCGGTTTGGGTTATGGAATATTGCCAATTTTGTTACTGACTTCATAAAGACTACCTATAATCTATTACAATATTGTTATGCATGTAAATGACGGATTTTTACTTCTTAAGCAATATTGCTAGTTAAATTCAGTTCCGTCGTGTTGGTCTAGTGTCGAGTACAGTTTACTGCAGGTCGCACGGTCAAAGGTTTGATTCCCGGGGAGCGATCTCGTTATTATTAATTTTTCTTTTAAAACCTCCTCCTCTTCTATTCTTCTTTATTCCGACAACTCATGCTAGAGGAGAATAATAGGTCTCAAGTCTAAAGCCTTAAGGGAGCAAAGACCTGTACCCAGGTGTGGGACATACAATTTGTTGAAACTTTATTTAACTTTGACACGTTCACTTTAGCACAACAATGAAATACTGAAATTACATAAGAACAAGAAAGACAGAAAGAAAACAAAATAAAAACTTTTGAGACTATAGTAACTATGTCTGAAAGATTCTCGACTAATAAACCTTTTAAACGGTCGTGTTCTAGTTTTCCGATCTATTTAATTTCTTCAATCAAATGAATCACGTTTAATTGCTCTATGTTGGATAAGCAAATGGTTTGCATAAACTCGGAAGCAACTCGTCGTCTACGGTCCAATTAAATTCTATTTATTTTCTAACCCTTTGTAGGTTTTAAACTTCTTACTTATATTATAAACTAAGCTATGAGAAGGAATCAGTGACTTCGTCCGCGAGAATCGTTATTTAGGACATCCAAATCCGTTTTTGCAAATCTTTATGAACTTAAGCTATTTCCTACGACGTCGGTTGTGTCCCATTCCGTCGCGGACTTTTTTTTACATAATTCAAGGAGAAATCATTCTTTCATACATATTTTTTCGGAATCTTGAACCTTTTTGCGGCGCATGCCACGAAAACTCATAATGATGAATAATTGTCCGTTGTAGGCGTCGTTTTAAGGCCTTCCTCGATAAATGCTCTAACAAAATTATTTTATCATTTCGAACCCGTTGTTCCTGAGATAAGCACGTTCAAACATGAAAACAAACAAACTCTTCAGCTTTATATATGAGTATAGATAAATGTAAAGAAGTTATGATTTTTCACTTAAGTCGCACAATTTTGAGAAATGTCATAGATTTGATTTTTGAGAATTTAAAAATTCCTCCAGCCATAATAACCTTTGAATTAAATATAGCATTTCAGAAATCAGGTCGTACAAATAAAATATATTCAACTATTTTAGAATTATACATTCCCCTGAACTCGGAATGAAAACACGAGTATTCACGAGTTAACAAAATATTCCACAAGCTTTGTGTTGTAAAAATTACGACTCTTCTAAAAATGTAATGAAATTTTCAGTTATTCGTTTAACTACTTTTGTATTCATACATTATATTACCGGAGGTAAGCTATTGTTTTTACTTTGTTTAATCTTTCATTCATTTAATTGATATGTGAAATGCGAAGAATTGGAGTAAGCCAGCGAAATATGTATTGTTGATATGGTCTTACACAATTTTAATAGTAGTTGATCCACAGTTTGATCGAATGACGCCAAGATTTTTTAAACTTTATATGTTTTACAACAGAGTGTGTAAAGCCCTATTTTCCCAACATGGGCCAAAAAGATCTTGTGACCACTTCACTTTTAATAATATAACATAAGTACAGTACTTATCTTATATCGTAAACTGTTCTATGTAATATTATACGTGTGTCTTTTGACTATAAGACCAGCTGGAATCTGGTGAAGGTTTCTGATTTAACACATCCAAGACACTATAGCACAGCTTATGTTTTTGAAAGGCGATAGGATAGTATGAACATGGCTGATATATAAGGAAGATGTTTATTTCAGCCAAGGAGAATAATACAGTAACTAAATATATTTACACATTTATGTACCTTTACTATGATTAGCACTATTAAAAAGAGTGTGTCTTACTTTTTAGGTTATAATTTAGAATGGTTCAAAAGAATTACTAAACATGATCGTTTCTCATAATTTATCAATATTATGGCTGTATTAATCGCATTTTATCACATCTTCTCTTTGCCATTTTAGGGTGGGATCATCTTTTATCCTTATAACTGGGTGACCTATTAAAGGACCAGCGACGATATAAAGAACAATCTCAGATCCTTAGACAAAATATACTGGACTCACCTCTAAAGCAAGTTAAGAGTCCCACTTATTCACATAACACATGACAACGGCAATATTAATATTAATTTAAACTTAACATTTACATAACAATCAAGCACCAATTTTAAAATCCGTAACCGGTTTAAGCATATTTATTACACTATTATCACTACGGTTACGATTATCGACCACTTCGTAACAAAAAAGTGTCGGCTAGTAACGTTTTAATTGAAAACTAAATGTACCAAAATTGAACGTGTTTAATAAAGGGTGGTATAGCGCGTGCAGTGTCCCGCGCGGTCGCGGGCGGTGGCGGGTAAGCGCGCATGCGCGAACGTTGCACCCCTAAACACAGGGTGGGATTTTGACTGTCATTAATTCCGCGTAGTAACTGAAATGATAAAAATACGGATACGACGAAGGCTTCTTTCAAATGCCTCCATTCTTTTGTTTATCTAGCACATTACTGTTCATCTTGAATGTAAAAAATCCACTTTACCTGCACCATGTATGTCATCCTTTACTTCTTTGACAATATTAGGTAATATTTCTTATGGCATGTTATCAGACGGCTAGTTTACCTATGTCTTGTAATGTTACTTTAGAATTTCGGAAGAAAAAATACTTACAACCGTAGTCGGAAGTTACTAGGAGTTGAACGTCACCAATTCGACTACTGGGTGTTTTTTTTTTAACTTATAGTTAAAAAACTATTGATAGCGAGGTTATATAAATGTATTCTTTCTATAACAACAATAGAACTCTTTCTTATCATTCAAGTACGTCCCTTAGCGTACAGATACGAAGGCTCTATTTACCGAATAACGACGACAAACAGCGACACCTGCCGAAGTGACCCGTCTGAAGTTGACACTTAACAATTTGAAACGTAACAATGAGGCAAATCAAATTTTGGGCTGAATACCACCCGAGATTGCAAGTAAAACTTAAAAATTATAGATTCTAATAATAACCTATGCATCATTGACGAAAATGCAAAATTAATAGAAGTTATACCTAGATACTATGTTGAAAAATGTGTGTTAAAACTTTTTACTACATCTATCTTTGCATCTTTATATTGACATAAATATAATTATTTAATCTTTGAAATAGATACCCTTACAATGATGGTGAGAAGATTTTGTGAAATTACCTGGAAAGTAATTTTGTTTTCAGGTGTTATTTAATAATGGTGGTGTGACATGCGCAGTCTCTCTATTGACGGTGAATTCGAACAAAACACTAGGTTGTATATATATATATTGTATGTATCTTCTTAACGATAGAAAGCATAGTAAATACACTGATTATGATTGTGTTACTAATAACTTAATTGTTACGGTTTTAAATCTACAGGAATTTATGAATAGTTAACTAAAATTTCTCTTATATTTTTTGTATTTTTTTATGTAAATACTTTATTTGTTCATCTCTACAAACATTTGAATTGGAGGGCTTCTGCGGGCGAAGGGGGGAGGCCTGAAAGAAACAAGTTAGGTCAATTGACTTAGAGATAAAATTAAGCTTAGCGTATTAGTCGTTAAATAAGCTACTTGCGACTTAGCGAAGACTATCCAAAGTTGAGGAACGCTTTTGTTGACGATGCCGCCATCTCGTGATTGTAACTCAAAATGTCAAGAAGCCAATAACGACAGCCAATTTTCATTGGTCTAATGGTAGCAATAGCTAATGATCAACGGATCGTGTTCGTGTCGAACATGTTTCTAATTTTTCAATTTCTTTTTTAAACTTGTTGAACTTCGTCAGCATGCCTGTTTATTTAAAATTTAAATGGGTTGTAAGAATATAGAAATTTCGTCCAGGGCACGAACCACCGTCCACAGATGAAAAAGTCGTGAAACTTAATCCGCGTTTCGATTTCAGTCTGTAAATTACTGAATATCCAAAGCGAAAATAGATCGACAGCGCATTTTGTTTAGATGCAGGGTTATATCACCTACCATCGAGTGAATCCCATACCATGTTTGTCCTCCTCTATTATAAAAAAAACCCGAGTCAATTACGACAATTACAACAACATGCCAAATTTTAAAATGATCTTAAAAACAACTCATTAAAACTTACGATAGACATTGGATTGCATTAAATTATTTATAGCTGTATATGCATAAAATCCTACTATAGCTGCACATGCAGCGCCTAGAACAGCCCCTGCTATCACCCCTGGATCAACCGCAGTTTGGGGCAACATTTCTGGTGCATCCTTGAAACCCAGAGTAAAATTAGCCTTTACGTATCTTCTTCCACACCCTGGCTTGTCTAGATCGAGGTACACTCGAATGTATTTGCAAGTATTCATTTGATCAGCCGATGCGTTTATGTAGGTTACAATTGAATTATTCCTGGAAGTAAAGAACTAAAACTTAGGATCTAAGCTTCAATGGGCGAGCCAAAAGATATTCACTACGACTACACTAAAGAACGACTGAATAATCTATATAAGTGGTTGAAATATCAATAGAAACGTGGAACCCAAAGAACGACTATTTATCTATACTAATATCATAAATGCGAAAGTAACTGCTGTTTGTCTGTCTATCCGGCTTTAACTCCGAAACTACTAAACCGATTTAAAGGAAGATATTTTAGAGCCACGGAGAGGACATAGGCTACTTTTTATTGCCAAAAAAGGATTGATAGGGATTGAAAAAGGGGATGAAAGTTAGTATGGAAATTCGTGGTTCTTGAAGCTAGAACAATGAAACTTTCTTCTTTGGATTTTTGGGAGTGGGAGTGAGAGTTAGAGTGATGTGAGGTGAGAGTGTTGCGGCAAAGTAGCACTTACAACATAGATTGGCTGCCTTAAATGCGCCCTTACATAAATTAATAAACAGCCTCAATAATTAATAATTCTACGTGACGATGACGTCGCAGGCACAGCTGGTATGAAAGAACTAAACCACCGACATAACAGTGGTTAAAGCTATTTGGCTGTTTACTACTTACTACAAAACTGAATGCTAAACGCATTGATTGTAAGATGGTCAGAGAGTGGTAGATTGTTATTTAATTTGCTTGTCTCAAGCCTCGATAAAAGAAGCTGATGATTTACCTTATATATAATATAAAAATCGATTTTAGATTGAAAAATTACGACACTGGCAGGAATTGAACCAGCATCGACAGCGTTTACTGTTGCTATAAGTAATTGAGCTACCGTGTCCTACACGTCATCGCCGAATATTTTCAACGTATTGATATATGCATCTCCTGCATCGCCGATTTTGAATGTATACAGTGCCACGTTAAAAATAAGTTACTTATGATAATAAAATGTTCAATTACATTGGAAGAAGTTTATCAACATTTGCTAAATCTTCAATCTGGACCGTAAATCCATCGCAGCTACCCCCAGCTGTGTTTACGTGAATGAGTACATTGATCTAAAAATAAAAGTCTTATTTAATTTAACGGACATAATATAGCAAAATTACATCTTCGCGTTGTCCGTAACCAACATCTAGTCAGACTAGGTTTGCCCATATAAAGATACTAGTTTTGTTAATTTTAAGATTATAAGTTATATACAACAATGTATCTAATGTACAATGTATGTAAGTATTTAAAAGACGACCTTAAATAAATAAAAAAATTCCAAATAAATTTACATTTTGTAACCTTTTGTATGTTTGTTTATGGTGGCTGTATAGGTATTCCGTGTTTGACAACCTAGTTGTAGTCGTAAGTAAGTAGCTTTAACCATTTTATGAACTAACATGGTGCCTCGAGTACTAGTTAGGAGATAAATTATACTTACAACATAACACATTACGAATCTCCTTTGTTCAAACATAATTCACAAACACTGCTTACTCCACTTACGAAATAATACAACTAAATATTATCCTCAATAATGACCCTGGACGCGTTATATTTTATAATTAACACCATGACACATAACTTTGGTGACATTATTGAAATCAACGGAAATATTGATATTAAATACTTCGATTGTGAAAAATTGAAACAGTTTCCGAACGCGAAAATCAAATATATAATTATACAAATATAATTTTTCTATTTGGATAAATTGTCAATTTCATTTAAATTTTGAATTTGGTTGCCATGACAACAGTTCTTGTGAGTTTGACCTTAGAACAAATACATTTATTTACAGAAAAATAATACTTTTATACATATTTAACGGGTTTGGCAGCGCATTACGGTACCTGAAAGATATGAGAGAAGCATAATATAAGAACATAAAATCTCGAATTCCCTTTGATTTCTTCGCTTACATTGGTTACAGCCAGATGTTTAATAGCCTAAAGCTGTCCTCAATAAATTGTCAAAACAACACAAAAACAATTTTTCGATTCGAACCAATAGTTCCTATAATTAGCGCGTTCAAACAAACGAACTCTTCAGTTTTATAATAGTAGGATTGATTGTCCATAGTAACATTTTCCATCAGCTGAAAGTCGATATTCGTACCATCCCTCAACAGTCAAGATTAACAAAACATTACAATGATTCCATTGTAATACAATGTATTTGATTAAGCAAACAATTTTTTGTACAATCGCTAAAGAATTCAAAGAACTCGACTTCCTATCCCTATCTATTTATAACGAAAAAGGAAACTATTGTCGCGATAGTGCCACACAATAAACAGCCTTATTCATAGTCAATATAGAAACTTCATTGTTTTACATCTTATCGTGGACATAAGATGTTCTTAAAGCGTGTCATCACATCCGTACTATTTTACGCACATTGTATCATGTCATTGATCTTTAAATATTGATTTAAACTCTGTTAACATAACACGGCTTTGTTTGTCTGTCTTACACTTGATTATGCTTTTTTATAAATTTTGACAAGGGATTTCCGGTTGCTGTTCATAACTGACATTTGAAATAATTACGAGTGTTTCTAAGAATTTCGGGCTTTTTGTGAGAGCTTTCTTGTTTTTATATTTCCGCGTTAAGATTCGATTCGGTAAATTTGTTGAAGCTTCATTCGGCTATTAATATTGTACTAAGAATGTAATTAACGTGCTCATTTAATAGCAATACTTTACACACATTCTAGGTTCGATTCCTGGGGGAGCCCTTGTTCGGGCAGTGTAAATAAAATTGAGCAGATTATAAATGTGTCTATTTAATGCCTCTAAGTCATAACATAGACTTGTCTGAAATGGGTGTCACTTTTTTAGTTTTGAGTTTTTTATATGCAGCTGTACACGCAATGTAGGTATTTAATTTACATGTTTTCATGAGATTCATGGTAAATACGGTATACATTTACTATATGTATAGTAATAATATGATGTCGTGACACGCGAGGAACATCCTTCATTACGATTCCCCCGCTGCTTAGGTATTCTAATCACGAGATGTAGCCATCCTTTTGGTTGGAAACAGCCCTTTTGATCTTATTTAATGTTAAATTTATTTATAAAGCCTACAAAAAAGGTTGACCTTTAATTAGTTCATGTTTATCAATGTCTAGATTAGCAATTTTTGTAGTTCAATTAACGATAGAAGTAGAGTAGAGTCTTAAAACAGATATCTATTAATAAATTGTGTAAGGCTTTCACGGCCATCGTCCAGCATATCATTGTTTTTCGGGTAGTTCCTGATGATGCCGTTCGGACGTGATGGTGAAACGTCGAGAACCTCTTCTCGCTCACGTCGGCCGAACAGCCCGAAAAACAATGATATAGATATCTATTAAAGGCTTGTTGTAATTAAATGATTAGATATGCATAAATGTCTTTATTAAATACTTTGTTTAAAACGTTTAGTTAAATCATGTAAGAAGCAGTCTCACAACGTTTATTAAAACGCGTGACTATGTCTGGTGTTCAAGTTGTAGTTGAAATAATTTATTATTATTTTTACGTTTTAAATCGTTAACTATTTTTTTCAATAATTTTTAGTCGTTGGAACTGCAAAAAAATAAATAGTTGATATTTCATATTAAAAAATCAGTGTGTAAATAAATTATATGAGTAATTCTCGAACGGACCTCGGTCATTGGCTAATTACCATCTGCAATAAGTCCAAACCAGATTTAAAGTTAAAGCAATAAGGGTGACAATGCTGTGCTATTAATAATGGCTGTGATTTACAACTGTCTCCCGTGGATCACATTGTTTTCGTACCCCCTGCTATTTGGTAGTGCTGCAGGGAAAGTTTAGGCTGATTTTATATAAAAAAATATACATACGTCATTTTTATTAAGATTCGTGTAAAATTACCAATTGTTTTTTTTACCATATGAAAGGATAAATAAGTGAAAATGATGTGGAAGTTAGTGATTGTTGTGTGCATATTATATTTAGAGTTTGTTTCTGTTGAATGTTTGAAAGCCGGTGCGCGCGGTGTTTGCGTAGTTAAGTCAAGGTGGGTGTTAAAAAATTCTCTTATTTTATGCAAAAAATATGAATTTAGTAATACACACAGATAATCATATTAAATTTGAAGCTATTGGTTAATAAGCAGAATTTAATCATTGTATAAGTATAAAGCATCGCGTCCGTAGTTATCGTGTCTTGTACAAAGTAAATTCACTGCACTTTTAACGGCTTGAATCACGATTATCTAATTTATTACTTTGGAATAAGACCCGACGCAATGTTTTGATGCTTCATATATACAAGCTTCAAGAAATATATGTATGTAATTGTAGTTTTAAAACGTTAAGTTACTTCTTTATTATTATTATATTGCAAGAAAACATATGTATATCTACTTCTGCGTGGTAATATAAATAAAGTTTCTCTAAATTTATATAATATAAATTTTATAATATGTGTGTGAAATCCCGTTTTCCCCTCGTGGGGCATGGGGTGAACACATTTCTGTACTCGTTTCACCGATCCGTTCTTTAAGAGGCAAGTAGTTGATCAGACTTCTGTGCCCTGCCGGACCGAAACAACTTTTTGTTTCCCCGGGATTCGAACCCGGGGCCTGTCGCGCTTAACGCAATGCCAGGCAATACGTTTAAGCATTTGGCTACAGAGGCGGTCCATGTTTGTAGTATGATTAGGTAATTATAGTACAAAAATATAATATTTTACTTAAAAAGAAATAATAAAAATGATCAAAAACGTATTCTTTTATGAAGTTGAAGCACACAGTCCTGAAATTTTTAATACGTCTACGAGCTATTGAAATGGAGGGTGAGAAGCCGGTAAAAACCCAAATAAGTGATATCGACCCGTCATTTTTAAAACACCTCCTACATCTTCCGGTAACAGATATCCCTCAAATAAAAAAAAACTTAATCATTTAAACCATATTATTATTAGTTCTTCTAATGCTCATTGGCTATGCGTATGAAGTACGAGAGACACTTGGTTCAAAAGAAATCAGAAATGTTATTGCCCAACTGCACGAGTGGAAACGTCTTATTTTGTTATAGGCTCTCAAAATGTCTTTTTTCTTTCAGTACACGCAAAACAAGAGCGAAACCAGTTCAAGTTGCAATAAATAAATGGTGTGGAAAAAAGAAATGCACTGTTAGAAGAACAAAATTAGAAGTGAGCATTTTGATGTTATTAATGATTGAAGTTTTATTTACTTCGTAAGATGCTAAGATAAATAAATCCTAGTTATAAATACAGTGTAAACTCTATATAACAATATTGAAGGGTCGGGTCAGAATATTACAACGTTATAAAAAGATGTCGTTAAATGAAACAAACTTAAATTCAGACTAGTGATATTTTTTATGTACAGAAAAATAACTATTTAAATAAAAACACTTTACGTCGTAGGATCTCCCCGTACCTGTGCAATGCATCCAAAACATCGGGCCATAGTTAAGTACACTTCAAACAAGTTTAACTAATATATACACCCGTCGTGTTTTAAACCGCGAATATTACTCCCAATCTGCTTCCTTCCTGCATCACTAACATATGAGACAATTTTCTCGATGTATTTCATTATTGACATTTAATCTGTTCCAGACATTCATAGCCTGGAGAACACAGACAGTCTGCTGCGCTGGTTGGCAATACAGAAGCGAGGATGACACCTGCATTCCACAATGCAGTACCGGTTGCAACGGTGGCATATGCACAGCACCTGACACATGCGTTTGTGAATCCCCAGCTGTAGTTCACCCAAACAATAACACCTGCATCATTCCGGAATGCAACCCCCCCTGTATCAACAGCCATTGTGTAAACAATAGTTGCATATGCAATCCAAACTACGAGCAATTTAACACCACCCACTGCTACCAATGTAATCCAGGATATATCATAGACGCCAATTTCACCTGTATCAAATGCCAATGCATGCATGGTACATGCATAAATAATACCTGTGTTTGTAACGAAGGTTATGCCTTGAAGGGTAATATTTGCGAAGCTGTGTGTTCCAACTGTAACGGCGAGTGTATTGGACCGGATATATGCCAATGTTTGAATGGTTACGCCAATATTGGTGGCAGGTGTGTCCCTATCTGCGGTTGCGAGAAATGCATAGCTCCGAATGTTTGTGATTGTCCAGGTGGATATAGAGATAGTAATGGAACTTGCGCTCCGATATGTGACCGTGGATGTGTCAATGGGTATTGCTCGGCGCCAAATCTGTGTTCGTGTAATGAAGGATTCCTCAAAGACGGTCAAGGCGTGTGCCGGGAGTGTTCAGAAACTTGTTCGTGCGGTGCTGATGGAGAATGTCTAGACGCGACGTGTAAAGGGTGAGTATCTTCAGTCTTATTTTGAGTAGTCAAATTGGCATGAGGCGTAATTGAGTACGTTTCACTAGTAAGTAGTTGGTCATACAGACCCGGAAAAACCAATTGTTGTTTCCCCCGCATTTGGATCCCCGCACCCCCCCCCCCCCCGGACCGGCTTAACGGAATGTTAGGCGACACTTTTAACCATTTAGCTACATAAGAAAATATAAAATGCGATATTATTTTCATTAATTGAGACTATCGTATTGGCGATTGTGCAATGTTAAAATTGTCAAATCATCAAATCAAGTATTAACTTAACCTTAGTATAATGTTGTAACCTACGATAAACCACAATTGGTTCATCTTCTTATTTACTAAGTACCTGAAAGCTAATTATGATGACGAAGCATTTGCTATGAAATCCCCTAATCACTAATTAATTTAAAATGGAAACAATAAAATTGTTCTTGTTTAAGCCGTGAGCGGCTAATACGTTTCACAGATTATTAAACCACCGAGTTAGCTAACGTCTGTACTTTACGCGAGTAGTACTCATTTAAATAAAACACTTTTAACGCAAAATGTATTAAAGTTACTTGTGACCACGGCCACTGCAATACATCCGAAACGTTCGTAGTGAAAGTTTGTAAATAAAATTAACTAATACATTTCGCGTTTTAAACCATTACAAGAGTATTTCAATAATAAAGACTTCTTATTTAAGTAAGTAGTATAATAATTTAAAAATCGAAAATAAATTGAAAAAATTTTCGACTCGGGCAGGACTTGAACCGGCATCGTCAGCGTTCCGTGCTGTTGCTGTTTTCAATTTATTTTCGATTTTTAAATTATATAGTGCCTTCATGTGCGATAACATGTGAAAAATATTAATGTTTTTAAAAAAGTAGTATAATTTTAATGATAGAGAAGCACAGACAAGCGTGGAGTCCACTTGATGGTACTCGTAATACCCCAGCCTATAACATCTCAACAAGATACTCTGTCGACTTATTTTGTTTGTATTCGATTTATCGTTAAGATCGTTAAGTTGTCGGACTCAAACAAATCAATACGCTTTCTCAAGATCGCGGGATGAATCAGAGTCCTAGGACAATAAGCTAATGAACTGATAAATATGATGAAGTGCGATCGTTCACATGTATTGTGTCAATGCAAATATCATATCCTGTGACGGTATCGCATGACCCGAATGTATACTTGCATAATGAGTACCAAAACTGCTTAAAACAGTCATAGTCAAGTGTAGATACAGTAATTAATACCTAATGGTATTTAAATAAAACACTTTAACGGTTTAAAACGCGAAACATATTAGTTAAACTTATTTATTAATTATTTTCACTACAAACGTTTCCCATGCTTTGTAGCCACTTACATACATACATTTCACATTATAAACCGTTAAAAGTGATTTTTTTATGTGTACTACTCGCGTAATGTTAAACTTATTTGAAAATGATTTTAACTATTTGGGCTGCTTTGCAGCACCCGTGGTCACGTCAGCAGTCATATAAGTCTATTTAAAATATAATATACATAATTCTTTAAAAATTTTTTAAAAATTATTTAGATTCGTCAAAATTTTTTTGTTTGTCTGTCCTTTGTTTATCGTGATTCCAAAAGAGCAACATAACTGAGAAGAACACCCAAGAAACTCGGTCCGAGCTTTTTTTAACATGTCTTATAAACTAATACATTGTGAATTTATTAACCTAAGGAGCAATTTATCACTGCCAGGCGGTCTTTTAACTTTTATAGTTATAATTCGTAAATCCTTATCATCACATATTTAAGAATAACATAATATTATCTATCATAGTAATTACTAGATATAGAATTCGAAATACTAATTATCAATGCTATTTATGATAGAGAAGGACAGACAAGCATGTTCACTTAATGGTCGGTGAAATATCCCAGATATGTACGTCTAAACAAGATATGCTGTCGACCTTTTTTTGCTTCGGATATTCGGAAATCCACGGACTGTTTTCCAAACGCGATCAAACTTCACGACTTGTTCATCTGTGGGCTGTGGATTGTGACTAGCCGTTTAATATATAGATTTTCAGACGAAGTCCAACCTATGACAGAAAAATTACAACTTGTTTAGCAAAATGATGGACCTGGTGGGGATCAAACCCACGACCCGTTGATTATTAGATATAATTGCTACCATCACAATAAAGAGCCCATTTAAATATATTATTGAAATTTTATTTATAAGTATCATATACTTTAATAAAAAATACTTATTTTTTTATTATTAATGGATTATGATAGATTTAAACCTAATTTAATTTTAAAATAACGATTAAAACAGCTTTTTGTCTTTCAATATTGTAATCTGAAATAAAATTCCAAAATTTTATGAGACCTCTTGAGCATTAACGCCACGTTGAAATTGTAATACTTCTAGTAAACATACTAAATAATAAATTAAGAGGCATAACACAAGACACGATATTATCATAATTCAATAAATAAACAGTACTCTCTAGTACGACATCTTTAATTAGACGGGTATAATATAATGTCGTTACGGCTTTCATACGGTTTATATTAGTTCTTCGAAGTCGCAAGAGATGGCAGCACTTCGTTCGTATAAGAATTTTTTGTCGTTAAGTGTTATATAAACATTGTCAAATAATACTTATTGATGAATGTACAAACATGTTTACTGCGGCATAAAGTAACTTAAAGTATCAAATAAAAGCTGTAAGCTTTTTGATTATCTGTCATAATGTACAATAACGATATTGTTCTTGTAGTTTCAGAATCATTACACAAAGTAGGATAACATACACAATGCAGTCATTCTGTTGTTATCAATAGGAAAATTCCAGAACTGCGGTAGATAACTTAAAAAAAACTTTGAACTATAATAATCATTATTTCTAGACACTAAAAGGCTATTTTAATATAATAATAGTTTTTAATATTGTTTCAGTAAGTTGTTTACTTCGTATGTTTATTTTTCTATATACTACATTCACAAACAATTACAGTAGCTAAATTTGTACTAATTGAAAAAATATTAGTTTCCAGTATTTAGCTTTTTAACCGACTTCAAAAGAAAGGAGATACCTAATTGGATTAAAATGTGTTATGTTATTACATTATTTTTTATAACTAAATCATGCGAAGTTCTTTTTCGCTAGGTTTTCTTATCACTCAGTAATTTAAAAAGATTATTTTGTAGCTTAAAGGGTATTTAACAATGCAGCATTCCAATAAATAATTATGCAATATTCTAATTACGTAAGAATTAACCAACGCTATGATAATCATCATTATTACTAACACGTTAATTAAGTGTTCGTTAATGTCTGTACGTTATTAGTTACGTATGTAAAGGGTGGTAATGCATTAATTACAAATATGACTGACTATTAATACTGAAAAAATTAACAATTACGATCGTCGCAATAAGACATCTAATTTACGATTTTGATTGACAAAGATTGACTTAAATGCCTTGAAAATATAATAATACCATGTTCACATAGGTATTATAAGATTCATCCTTTTGTATCTAGGTAGGTTACAATCATTTTACCCCCTCCCCCACTATCGTCACACTACAACACCAAAAGTGAATATTTCAAAGCTAACATTAAATTAAAATTGTATTTTTGAGATCTATTTATCCAAGCAAGCGACTAATTGGATTATTAATTTTAGAATTAATTCAGGAGATTTATTCAACCGTTGAATAAACGCTTGAAGGTTGCGGCGCAATATTTTTGTATTGTTAAGAATTGTTGTTTTTGCCTGAAATGATTGTTGGTGTCTATAAACCAAGCCGTAAATAGAGCGTTAAATATACAGCTTACCGATTAACTCGCTGCGTTACTTGAATCTCAATCACCTATAAGCCCCAATAAAATATCCGATGTCCATATAAATGGACTTTGCGAAAATTTGAGGATCCCCATTGTAGAACCGTTGAGATTTATGGCACGTGTCGTCGTCGTGAACTTGTGTGCTTAGTTTATGAATTAAAATGGTATGATATAAGAAAATCCTCCCCAGATGTAATTTAGTCATCAAAGAAATAATAATACATAATAAGAAAAACGCCAGTGTGAGAAATTTCGTCTTTCCTATGTGTTTTCCCATGGCTTAGACACATATCGTTTTCTTGTTTTGTCCCCGAGAACTCAGTACTTTTCGGTTTTGACAATGCGCAACCAAAGTGTTTTTTTTTTTACATATATGCACTGTCATAACAGATGTGTCATTTTAAAGAGCCTATTTCCCATTATAATGAAATAAAATATATTAAGTAGTGAAATAATAGCTGTTTTGTTTAAATTTTTAAATTTAACTACAGAACCCCACTGATACTCTTCGTTCCCACTCGAAATATATTTCAAAATATATATGGATCGTCTACTTTCATTTGGCACGTGCGATTTTTATGAGATTCTCATACAATTTGCATAACATTTTTGCTTATTCATATGCTGTTTGGCTTTAGTATATTTATCGCCGGAAGTAGCCAATTCTAAAACGTCATTGTAATAAACACAGTTTGTATTATTTTATATCTGAATTTAATTAACAACAAAGCTATTGTATAAATTTCGTAGTATCTTTGATAAGCAATATAATTCAAGAATTTCTTACAATTCTTCATAGTTTACACTATTTGAAGACATTTGACGGTTTAAAACGGAGTACGTCTAAAAAGCTCTTATCGTTTTCATATGTTGATATTTAAATAAAACACTTTAACGATTTAAAACGCGACATATATTAATTAGTTTAATTTATTTGAAAAACGTCGGGCCGAAGTTAAAAATAATTTTCCTTTGTACTACTCGCGTAAACGTCAGATAGTACGTTGATATTTCTAATAAAAAAAGAAAATTGACTTGAGCGGGCCTTGAACCGCCAACGTAGCGATACGTATTGCATTTCTAACCAATTGAGATGCCGTGCCCCTTATTCTCATAAAAACCTTATCTCTACAACTTTGACACAGAACTAACGACTCCTAAATTTGTATTGGTGTCTTTGTAAAGAGTCATTGTTCGAGCTTATTACTTAATTATTCAAAACACAACCATCCTGTATTTATGTTTAGGGTAAGTCAGTTGTAAACGGGCTGTGTTCAGTAGCGATCGTGCCGCGGATGTGATACCTTATCAGAATGAAGGTGTATTGGTTGCTAGTGGCTTTATTCTTTGAATTTCCGCTTAGCGAGAGTTTAAAAGCTGGAGATCCGAATGTTTGCGAGTGAGTGCACTGAAGAAAACACGATAACTTAACAGTGATTAAGAAATATATAGTATTACTAATTCTATTCTATTGTGTATATGAAATAGTTTAAATTCAAAATCAATTAAGTCTGCATGCATAGGCCTTGTTTTAATTAAAGATCTTCATTTGTTTCATGATACAAATCAATCAGCCATTTACAACGTATGGGTTTAAATTTTTCGTTAACGTAATAATTTAACTTTAATTAAATCTTGTTTCTTTTTGTTTCAGATCCGATGTGGTGGGTATTCAATTTACAAACATTCTCAATAAGTGTATAGTTTATAATTTTATGTGTTTTATACATAGTAAACAAGAAGTTCGAGTTCAAGAAGTGTTGATTGTTAATGAATATTTCATATTTTCAGGACGGCTTAATATGCTGCGAGGGTTTTGGATACGACAGACGCAGTAGATCATGCCGCGCAAAATGCCAACGTGGGTGCAAAAACGGTGTGTGTGTTACCAGAAATAACTGTGTGTGCACACCACCCCTTGTTCTCATAAATGGTAATGAATGTGTGCTACCTATATGCGAAAGACCTTGCAAGAACGGAATATGCACGGGAAGGAACAGCTGCACCTGTCACGAAGGATACGGTCCTATCGACAAATTTACTTGTGAACCAGAGTGTGACCCTCCATGCCTTCACGGTACATGCATGTCGCCTGGAAGATGCTCCTGCTCTTCAGGATACACCTTGACTAATGGAACCTGTGAACCCGTCTGCAACGCCTGCAATAACGGTGTATGTATCGCACCAGGAACTTGCAAATGTAATAAAGGATATACGAAAGAAAACGGCTCGTGTGTTCCTGAATGTGAACGACCATGTGTCAACGGGGTTTGCTCCGAGCCAGATAAGTGTTCGTGCAATTATGGCTATGAGAATGATCCAGCAGATCGCTATAAATGCCGTCCTGTTTGCGCAATACCATGCGTCAATGCTTCCTGTACAGGCCCCGATACGTGTTCATGTCTGCCTGATTACGTTAAGCTGAACAAAACTATATGCGTGCCAAAATGTGACAATTGCATTGGCGGCTATTGCGTTGAACCAAACAAATGTAAATGTAGGAACGGTTTTGCTTTAGATAATGGGAAATGTGTACCAAAATGCGAAGACTGTACACACGGTGTATGCACAGAGCCAGGAATCTGCAAGTGTAATAAAGGATATACGAAGGAAAACGGTGTATGCATCCCAGAATGTAAGCGAAGTTGTGTCAACGGAAATTGCTCTGAGCCAGATAAGTGTTCTTGCAATTTTGGTTATGAGCGCGATCCTACAGTTCGTTATATCTGCCATCCAAAGTGTGGAGACTGTACGCATGGTATATGCGTTGAACCGGAAAATTGTGTTTGCGAAAAAGGGTATGAACGAAAAAATGGTTCGTGTATACCAATATGTTCGACTGCCTGTGTCAACGGATATTGTGATGCTCCCGATAGATGCAAATGCAATCCAGGTTTTCGCCCAAAAGATTCCGTATATTGCGAAGAAGATTGTGGCAACTGTGAAAACGGAAGATGCGTGGAGGGTGGCATTTGTTTTTGCAACGACAATTACACTATGGTCGATGGTATTTGTACACCAAAATGTTCGGTCCCCTGTGTCAACGCTGAATGCATTGCCCCCAATACGTGTAAGTGCTATGATGGATATACAAGAAATCAAACGATGCCAACCAGCTGCTTTAAGAAGTGCGCTTGCGATAATGGAAATTGTATCAACAATGTCTGCATTTGTCACGCAGGATTCGAGATGTTAGATGACATCTGTACTGAGATTAAACCGTAAGTATTATACATGTTTCTGAGTATACAATATATTTGTTTGGGGTAAAAATTCATTAACACATTTAGAGCCGTAGTTCAAAAAGTAAAATGGAAGGAATACAAAAATGGTAAACATTCTAACATCACAAGCAACGATGTAAATCAATCCCATTTATTTGGTTTTAATTGAGTTTAGATGTCGTTTTGTTATTGGTGCTGGCTGGAATTACTTGTACTTAAAATCATAATTACAATTCTATAATTTTCTTATTCTATTAAAAACATAAGTCTTATTTTCCGTTTTTTAACAGCGTAAGAGCATATAGCGTAGCTTTTTTATTAACACCACAAAGAATGTTTTTTTACTATTCATAAGTACCACTGTATACTAAATTAATATTATTCATTACTACTGCTGCATTGAATATTGAGCTGGTCTAATGCGCGCCTTCAGTAAATGTATACCATTCTGTCATCTTGTCTTTTTAACTTTGGTTTCGTAAAATATAGTTGTCTGAATTTATTGAATTATGACTCAGCTCGAGTGAAATTTGTCTACACTCACAAGATACTTAACCCATCTTCTGTTCATTCAACTTGCCCGTTTTTGCCGAGCCATTTGTTCTCTAATGTAAATATTTTAAAGATGAACAATCGCGTTTGTTTAATATCGTCTGAAGAATCTGTACAGTGTACGCTTACACTAAAATAATCAGGTTATTAATATTAGCAATATAGATCTATATTAACCTCAAATTTGCATAAGGTTCTGATACTTAAGACACAAAGCATATATTATATTTGTAATTAAGAGAATAGTCCCCCCTGAACACACGAATACAAAATAAAATGAATAAATAATTTTAAATACAGATAAAAAATAATTGTTGTGTTTGAAACCGTTCTAAACATTCAATTTACGCAAAAAAATAAATTTTTTTGTAGCTATTACTGTGATTATACAATATAGATTACATCGATTTGTGGTTTCCGAAACATTATTATCAATCTAATTATTTAAGTCTACTCTGATATTGAGAGTCGCGCATTTATAGTGCTTTAAGAACCGTTTGCAAAGTCGGGAGTTCGATCTCCAGCTGTGAAACATACTTCTCTGTATATTCACGATATGTACATCTGCAAATACGGATGGATTTCGTAATATTTTATTAGTTGGCATAAAATGACTTTAATTTAACGGCTATTTATTTATCATTTCAGCACTGATTGCAGTACGTGTGAAGGCAACTGCAGCAGTGGACTCTGCTGGTGCAAGAGTGGCCAGCCTTGTTATATGGTGGAGGAACCTGGTGAAGTTGGATCCGCTGAACCGAAGTATGTTAACTGGTCCTAGAATTCACTATTATTAAAACCAGTGGCGATGTGTGGACGTCGGAGAAATAGTACGGGTACCCCCTACCCTCCTTTAGCTCATTCTAGAAAACGTTAAATTATAAGCCGTTACAGTAGTATATATATAAGTCAACATAAGCGGAATTATAGTTGTACTTGAACGACTTGGACAGTAATACGTACGACATGCTGTTTGATAGGCCGGATAGATGCAGGGGGATTTTAAAGAGTTTTAAGGTACCGAAGCCGGTTCGCATAAACCGCTAAAGAAGCGGCTTCTTTACCGGCTTTATTTAAAAAAAAGTTAATAAAATTATTAAATTATGTAAGTGATTAAAATAAACCTAGTAGCGTCATTGTTCATAAAAAAGCGATAAGATATTTGCCGATTTAATTCAGTTCCATTTTTTGTAGCATAGTAATGAGTAATGAAAAATATCTCTATATATACGTCGATGCTTTTGAGGAAAGTTCAATAAGATCACCATAAAAAGCATTGTCATATGTAGTCACAAAAAAAACTGATTGAAAATAATGTTACTAACGTGCACTTGTGTGAAGTTATTCTTTTTCGAGTTTTGTTTTACATTTTAGTGTAGCTGTGTCAGCGACTTCGTCCGCGAGAATCGTTATTTTGGGTATCCAAAGTCGTTTTTGCAAAAGTAGGGTCTTTATAAACTGAAGCTGTCACCCACGACGTCGGTTACGGCCCGTGCCGCCGTCTTGCAAGTTAATCTTAAACAATAGACATATGGCAGTGCGGATTTTTTTTAGATCATTTAAAAAGGAATCATTCCTGCATACATATCTTTTTGGGTATCTTGAACCGTTTTTACAGCGTACGCGTCGGAAAGCCATTAATGATGAATAATTTTTCTACTTTTTTCACATATCTCACTGTCATAGGGGAATGTTTTAATTTTTTTTTAAATTCAAACCGAATTTTTAATTAGTGCTTTCAAAGACACAAACAAACAAAATCTTCAGCTTTTTATATTAGTATAGATTACTATTAGACAGTCTCATATAAATAGTAAGGTAATTAATTACTATATAATTATTAGCTGTCTTAATATAGATAAATAACATACAGATTATATTTATTTCAGATTAGCAGGTTTGGATTTTAGCTGGGTGCTGGGTGGCGTAGGTCTGGCACTTCTCACCTTAGTGATTATCGTGATGGGCCACTTATATCGAAAACGAGATTATGTCGTTAAAAATACGGAGTCAGGTAATATTTCATATAATGAAAATATAACAAAAGCAAATGAACGTAGTATACATTTTTATAAATAGTCAGTCTTTGCTTAGACGAGCAAATTTCAACATCTCCTATTGATACCATCTCTTAATTACCATGGCGGTATACCTCGATTGTCTAAATAGCTTTTAAATAATATATTAAAGCATTAGTCGATGATGCAGCCCTTACGTGAAGTTTGAATCACGGCGAAATAAAACTTATTTCAGTGGACCCATAGATAGAGAACCTTAGAAGAACGATATTCCATTATATCATAATCACATTATTAATGATATTATTTAAAATGTTCCAGGAGGTAATGAAATTGGCAGCGTGGTATATACAGTCCCGGACACATTATTGCAGAAAAGACCCGGAAGCATTGTCAACGTTTACGGCGATTTTGACGAAAATTACGAAGACGAACAAGAATCGAATGCGAACGATCCACTCCGCCCCTCTCTTGCTGATGATAAATTATAGTAGCTAGTGGAAAATATAGTAAACGAAGAACGAGATAAAGCGTGTATCTTGAGGATAGTCAATTCTAATTGGCTACTCCTTTTGTTATTTTTCAAAATGGCGGGCCAAATTTTGACAACTTTGACATTTAATGCTTTACTACGATAATGTTTTAAACAATGACAAGCCAAGACGGTCACCAATATTTTAAAAATTTAATATTACGGATTTTTAATTAATCTCTTTTTACAATTGCACATATTTTGACTAAACCTTAAAAAAAATTGTACCACCCCTAATAAGTTCGTAGTTTTGATAGATATATGGCCAATTTCATAAGAGTATTGTGCTATCATCTATTCTTTATAAGATATATCGTTATAGTTTTTCTGGACGAAAATTTGCAAAGCAAATTCACTATTTAGTTACTTCAACAAACATGGTTATACATCGATGAAATAGTTGTGTAACTATGGAACACAACTATTTCATCGTTGGAGCAATAAATAAATTTAGATTATAATAAAATAGAAATTAACACTAATTTACAAATACTTAAATGTTAGGCTCACTAAGAAAGGCTTTCGAAGAAGTCAATCAAAATTTTAATATACAGAATATTCTGATCTTCAGGCTTTAGTACGACTTGTAATTAGTGCTTGATTTAAGAATGAAGATATCGTTGCTAGGCACAACAATTGGTAAAAGTCGGAGCCTTGTCGTATTTAGCATATTTTCAAAGCTATGGAATACTACAAATTATTGGGAGGATTGCTATTAAATAGCTAATAAAAAGCTTTAAAGGTAACAATAGAATAAGTGGTGAAATGTATTTAAGATTGAAATTTCGACAACACAGGCAAAACGTCCTCAGCATCCGTTGGATAATATTGGCTAATTTTGTGACTACAGGCGTTTAATCTCAATTAGTTGAGAAACAGGAGTCTTTTGGTCGTAGGTTCGAATCCCCCTGTGTTAACGATTTTTAACGTCCATAATACTGTTCCATTTATAATAGTTCTCATGTGCCTTACCATATCAAAATTGTATAGCTTAAGTAAGAGTACATTGAATTAATATTTTTTATAGATTCTTCTTAATAACATATTGTCAAATATGTTTTAATTACTTGGTAATTATGAGATTGAAATCATGCCAAAATTGTACTTATAGTTAGTGTGTAAGAAATTAAAAAATGGAAACCGAGTGAAACCTAGTGCCTGCTAAGTTAAGAATCTAGGGTAGTATCTTTTTAGATTATAAACAATTAACATGAGATGTGCTTTTTTACTACCTGTGACGAATTTTTATAAGTATAAAATGAACACACAAGTGTAAAACATATATATGGAAAATGTAATACAATTAAATATTACAATAATTGTCTCATTATAAATTGTGAAAATTTTCCATAAATGTAAAAATATCACAAGATTATTTAAAATATATTTTCACTAAATAGATTATTGAGTTATTTACAAGTCATTCTTGTTTTTATTCTCTTTTATTCTACGATAGGCGGCGTATGCATTTTATATACTTATATTTTTTATTTTAGTAGTTTTAACTTTTAACATAAAATACTGTCTGTAGTATACGCGAGTAGTGCACATTTAAATGAAACACTTTAACGGTTTAAAAGCGATATATTTTTAACGCTATATTTTCTATAAACATGTTAATTAATTATTTTTAACTACGGCCCGACGTTTCGGATGCTTTGCAGCAGCCGTGGTCACGGGGATAAACTGTTTAACCTCATTTAATGAATTTATATATTTATCTGGAGTACAAAATAATTATTCTCAAATCTATATATTTATACTATACTACCACTACCATAACTTTCATAAAAACTCTTTAAATATGTCAGGCTCGTTGATGTAATGATAGCAATAATCAAGTGGTCGGAGGTTCTAATTTATTTATAATTCTAAAACATCTGGAAATCTGGATAATGGGTGTTAGGAACAACGTAATACCGTCATCGTTAATCGCTTTTCGGTTTAGTCTGAGGATTTCCGAATATCTATAACCAGACCATATAATTTATTATAACTACGATATAATCTAAATCCCTTCCCGTTAATTAACAACGTAGTCTGTGATAGGTAAAGAAGGGACTTACTGTCTATAAAATGATTTCTCAACTTGTTAACTCTGTTAAAGTTACGTTGTTCGAACATTGTTTAGTGCATGCATAAAATATACCTGTATGACCATATAGTCCGCTCGTGGCCTGAAATTATTATTTCCTTTTTATTATTTATTCGTTTTAATTTTGTGCAATGGTTTTTGCAATATTCGTTTTTTAATAATTTAATAATGAAATTCAACTTTGTGTACAACGAAAGCCATTTAGAAAAAAAGTGTTTATATAACACTTTTTTTGCGTTCCCTTTTTTTAAATTAATTGTATAAAACTTTATAGACAATCAATCAGTAATCAACATTTGAAACCCCTTTTCTCAGGATTTAATTTCAAACGCCTACAACATATCTTATTAAATTAATTTAGGAAAAATGTTGCGGGCAAATTTTTATAGAATGTACACCAAATTATGTGTACCCGAACTTTAGATAAATTTTAATGACCAAGTCTTATCTGTGGTTAACAATAGACATAATTGCAGTATATATAAAACATTAACTTAATCATTATATAAACGCAAAAAGGCCCAAGTCGGTCTACTGTACGATTTCCAAATACGCTTAAGAAGAGTTTGTTTGTTTGAATGCGCTAATTTCAGGAACTACAACTGTTGGAAATTTAAAATTCTCTTTTGTGTTGGTTAGAGCATTTATCGTACAAAGCTTTTTATACGACCAATAGGAGGTAAAAAAAGGACACGGACGACGACGTGGGTAATGTAGCTATGTTTTGAAAAGCTGAGGAGGTTGTATACAAAAATAAATATGATGCTCAGAATAAGTATTCCACGTGGGCGAAGTCAGGCGCAGTTTGGGGCTTAAGCGTTGTGTTCCATTTGAAACGACATTCTAAGTTGTTTTTTCTTTAAAAAGTTTTACCAAATAACGAGGTCTTAAATATAGTAATATTACACACTGTTTGTTTTTATATATACCTATCCATGAATATTTTAATTTTTATAACTCTTACGCACCCAATAACTAATTTTGAAGATATTCTAAAAATCGAAGATTTAGTCGATTTAAGTTTCAGGTTTTCATGATTGGCGCAACTATTCCGCAGCCTTGGTCTATTTTTGAGTCTGATGCAATGTTGTCAGTCTACTTGCAGGATTATTATAGGACTTGTTATCAATAAATACCTAGGGTGCTGGTAATTCCATCGTGACAAAAACAGAAAACGTTCTAAGGAGGAAAATCCACTTCAAACCTATCGGTTTCAGAGGCTTATAAGATGGTCAATTTAAGAATAGAAGAAGGAATTTTGATATATAAGGTCCCTAACATTTTGGTTTAAGGTTTCGACTTTCGGTTTCGGCCATTGGTGTGGATCGCAAATATATTATTTGTGTATTTTATCTATTATAATGTAATTTAACATAAGAATACTCTAAAATACATATGTATGTCTAGTAGGTCAGTTTGTGTAAATATCATAATCCAATAGAATAATCCAAAAATATTGCTTTTTCATGTTTAACTTATAAGCTGGATTGTACTTTACATGAGGTGTCCTGTTCTAGGATGTAAATGGAAATATGTTTCTGCCGAAGTAGATATACAAGTAATCAATTGTGTAAGGCTTTCACGGCCATTGTTCAGCATATTGTCTTTCGGGCTGCTCGGCCGTATGTCAAGCGCGTGCTTATAAATAAATTTATTATTATAAATTATAGGAAATTATTATAGATTTGTATTATGATAGAGTAGGGAAGACACGACAGACATAGGGTAGATGGAAATTGAAATACCTTAATTATATAACAATTAACAAGATGTTTTGAATATTGGAAAATCCACAGGCTGAAACCGAATCGCCCGCGCCCCTAGACTTCACGGCTTATCAATCTGTAGGCGATGCAATATTCCTACCACCTATTTAATATCTAGATTACCAGACAAAGTCATAACATGTTTCAGAATTATACATTGTTGAGACCCGGTGGGTATCGAAGACACGCACCATTGTTTATTATTAGCAATACATGTACCATTAAACCAATGAACCCGTCGAAATACAATATAATACATATAACTGTAAATGCACTGCACATATATAATACCTATCACTATTAATATTATAAATGCGAAAGTAACTAACTCTGTCTGTCTGTCTGTCCGACTTTCACGCCGAAAGTACTGAACCGATTTAAATGAAATTTGGTACACAGATATTCTAGCGCCTGAGAAAGGACATGGGCTTTTAATGCCAAAAAAGGAATGTTAAGGGTCGAAAAGAAGGATGAAAGTTTGTATGGAAATTCGTGATTTTTGAAGCAAGAACAATAAAAGTTTCTTCTTTGACTTTTTGGGTCCCAAAAATTGAGAGTGGAAATGAGTGTATTAGTGAGAATGGGAGTGGGAGTGATGTGAGGTGGGAGTGGGATTGTTGCTGCAAAGTAGCACTTACAACACAGATTGGCTGCCTTGAATGCGCCTTTTTCGATGACATGCATTGTAAAACCTTTGGCTGTAAGAAAAAAAGGTAGTAAGGGGTTGAATGAGGTATGAAAAGTTGGGTGGATGTATCGTATTTAATTTTTATAGAACTTACTAATATTATAAATGCAAAAGTAACTATAAAAATAAGCATATAAAAAACACCATGGATATAGCTACTAATTATGAATACCTGAATAAGCTCTTCGCAGTGGAACACTGTATTTACACATGTGTCTTATTAAATTTATAAAATAAATAAATAAATAGCCTAAATAATTGATAAATTCTACCCAAAGTTACTATTGAACGTGGACGAAGTCGCGGGCACAGCTAGTTTTAAGATAATTTAGTCGGGACAATAACTAAAGTGCCAGTTTCAACATAAAAAAACATTACAAGTAGAGGTAATCTAAAAAGATCGTAAAATCGAGGCGAAGCATGCCTTTTAGTTAGTCGATTTTAAAGCAAATTTTATTGTACTGGAAAAATATATTAGAAGTGTTAAATTGTTTTATCATTTCATATGTATGTTGTATTTGCATATATGGATATATTAAATATTGGGATTCCTAATTAAGCACAGGGAAAACGTATGTTCTGATAAAAATAATTGTTGCTGGATTATGCTGAAAACGTAGGTACGAATTTTTGGGTTCCGTAAAGATAGGACATCGACGGATTAATTAAAACATGATAAATAAATCCAATCGTAGTCAAATTCTATGTTTTCTTAACTTTTATAAGCTAAGGCCACAAACATTTTTCTGTGCTTCTAGAACCTATTTTCATTTTTCTTCGAGACTTGAACCCATTCCCCAAGATTTCAGGTGTTTTAATCCAAAGCTCCAAAGTAAAGTATCTATAATATGTATTTTTTTAAATATTTTATTTCTAATTTAAGTGTAGAAATAGTTTAATTGGGTCTAATTAAATATACTGTACTTAAATATTATAGTAAAAGTCAATACGTGTTATTGCGATATTATAGAAAGTACTTCAAATTATATAATATCACGTTGCGACTAAGAGGAGCGAAGAATCGGTGGAAAATATGGAAATAATTGGGAAAAATAATCTTCTATGAGCGTTTCCGTTGCTTGTTTGCCGCAACACTCTAAATGTCACCTCACATCACTCCTACTTTAACTTCAACTCCACTCAACACTCACTCCTACTCTCACTTCCATTCTTAAAAAACCAAAGAAGAAAGTTTCATTGTTCTAGCTTCAAAAATCACGAATTTTCATACAAACTTTGATCACCCTTTTCATCCACTTTTTGGCATAAAAAGTCATAGGCTCCTTTCTCCGGCTCTAGAATATCTGTGCATCAAATTTCATTTAAATCAGTTTAGTACTTTCGGCTTTATGCCCGGACAGATAGACAGAGTTACTTTCGCATTTATAATATTAGTTTAGAATATACAGGTTTTGTTAAATCAAGAGATTTATATATGTACAGAACCCTACACAGTTATTTTATATAGATTACATGCATATACAGGGATTATAATATAAAGATGCAGAGTAGTTACAAATTTGGTCATTTATTGTTCGTTAGTACTAAGGAGACGATAGGATAACAATTTCAAATAGAAAATGAAAACTTTTGTATTTTGGATTGTTGCAGCCTTTGTAAGTACATAATTGAAATCTTGAATTTAGTGATATTTCACAGACATTTTTTATTTTATTTTTTTATATATAATTTTGAAGAAATATCTTATGTTACTTTGTCATGGTTTAATAATTAATTTTATTTCAGGCCACAGAACTGATCATTGCCAAACCTGTGGAAGAAGGTAAGTGTACTTTTTTTAGTCTTTTAAAATCTATAGAAAAACATTTTTGTACATTTTCAAATAGGTATAATAATTAGGTAGTATTTTTTTTCGAGCAACTTGCTTTGTCCTTAATTTCACTGTCTTCTCAACACGATTTAATATTTCCTTTGCATCTTCTAAAAAACTTTTTTTTTATTTGGCTCGGCCAAATACAGTAACAAATGCTTTTGGTTTTGGGGTATTAAATACTGTCTGTAATTTACGCAATAGTACATATCTAAATAAAACACTTTAACGGTTTAAAACGGGTATAATTATAAACTATAATAACTATTGGCTTTAGATTTTGTGGAAGAGCATAAAATGTGTTTTACATGTGTGTGTATAGTCAACACAATGTCCATGCAAGTGCATTTTTATTTAAAATTAATGTTAACATTGCGTTCGTAATAATTCTCTGAGACTTGAATGTGAACACGGCATGTATAATGGGAAATATTATTATCTATAAAATATTTTCAGTTATAAATTATTATAAGCAGTTTACTCGACTATAAAGCGATTTTTTTTTAAAGTTTACTCGCTTTTAAATGCGACCCGATGCTTTTCAGTTCCTCCGTAACCACGGCTGCTTACATCGCATTTGAAACAGTTAAAAGTTTTTTATTTGAATATTATATGTATTAGCACTATTTTCAGCATTCAGTTTGACCTGTTGCGGGGACATTTCGCCATCTTATACCCATTGTAATGATATCTAATGTCTTTAAGTTGTTGCATTAAATTCTATCATCTAAATAATGGTTGCAATAATTTAATTAATATTTATATAATAAAGTTGACACAATTATATTCATTAATAAGCGTTATTGTTATTTCAGTTCAGAAGTTCTTGATCCAAGTCCGTCGTCAGAAGAAGTTGTAGATCAAATCAATGGAATAGGGTATGTAAATATTTGTATTGCAATGTTCACAGTCTGTGACAAACTATTATTATCCGTCTTTTATTCCTTATATATAACGTTATACTTATCTGTTGCACTTTTCTTAAACGTGAAAACAGTAGATTGACCATATTTAAGGAGAAGAAAATGTAACTTTTTTCATTTCAGAAATAAGCACGAGAATCCTTTCTCATGCTCATTTTTCTGCCCGTTTCCTAAAGATTAATTCTGAAGAAATTGTAGAAGAAAGCCATGAAATAGGGTTCGCATTTTAACTAAAAATCTATTAATTATAAAATAAGAGGTACCTACTGTGACAAAGTTAAAATACAAAATCTTGTCTTATTTTGTTTCAGTAACACGCACAACAAAGGAAAGGGGCAGAAAAATGAGCAAGAAGTTCCGGAAGAAAGCCATGAAATAGAGTAAGCATTTTCACCAAAAAATCATTTTATAATAAAAAAACGTACCTACTTTTATAACAAATTGAATATATATATATATTTTTTATTTCAGTAACGCACACAAGAAAGGAAAGGGGCAGAAAAATGAGGAAGAGGGGCAGCCAAGAAGGGGGAAAAGAGGGGGGGATTGTTGCTGGCAGCCACGAAATAGGGTACGTATTAAAATTAAAAACCTATAAAATAATAAAAAATATTTACCAATTGTGACAAAGTTATTGTAGACCATATATTGATTTCTCTCCTTTTCAGTAATAAACACAAAAAAGGAAAGGGGCAGAAAAATGAGGAAGAAATTGTGGAAGAAAACCATGAAACAGGGTAAGAATGGAAATTGAAAACCTATGAAATAATAAAAAAATATGTCACTATTGTAACAAACTTATTGTTAAACAAAATATGGATTTATTTTCTTTTCAGTAATACACACAAGAAAGGAAAGGGGCAGAAAAATGGCGAAGAAATTGTGGAAGAAAGCCACGAAATAGGGTACGTATTTTAATCTTAACATTATTCACATTTGTCAGATATTTAAAAACAAAAAACTCAATTCATTTTTCCTTTCAGAAATACACACAAGAAAGGAAAGGGGCAGAAAAATGGCGAAGAAATTGTGGAAGAAAGCCACGAAATAGGGTACGTATTTTAATCTTTACATTGTTTACATTTGTCAGATATTTAAAAACAAAAAACTCAATTCATTTTTTCTTTCAGAAATACACACAAGAAAGGAAAGGGGCAGAAAAATGGCGAAGAAATTGTGGAAGAAAGCCACGAAATAGGGTACGTATTTTAATCTTAACATTATTCACATTTGTCAGATATTTAAAAACAAAAAACTCAATTCATTTTTCCTTTCAGAAATACACACAAGAAAGGAAAGGGGCAGAAAAATGGCGAAGAAATTGTGGAAGAAAGCCACGAAATAGGGTACGTATTTTAATCTTTACATTATTCACATTTGTCAGAGTATTTAAAAACAAAAAACTCAATTCATTTTTTCTTTCAGAAATACACACAAGAAAGGAAAGGGGCAGAAAAATGGCGAAGAAATTGTGGAAGAAAGCCACGAAATAGGGTACGTATTTTAATCTTTACATTGTTCACATTTGTCAGAGTATTTAAAAACAAAAAACTCAATTCATTTTTCTTTTCAGAAATACACACAAGAAAGGAAAGGGGCAGAAAAATGGGGAAGAAATTGTGGAAGAAAGCCACGAAATAGGGTACGTATTTTAATCTTTACATTGTTCACATTTGTCAGATATTTAAAAACAAAAAACTCAATTCATTTTTTCTTTCAGAAATACACACAAGAAAGGAAAGGGGCAGAAAAATGGCGAAGAAATTGTGGAAGAAAGCCACGAAATAGGGTACGTATTTTAATCTTTACATTGTTCACATTTGTCAGATATTTAAAAACAAAAAACTCAATTCATTTTTCCTTTCAGAAATACACACAAGAAAGGAAAGGGGCAGAAAAATGGCGAAGAAATTGTGGAAGAAAGCCACGAAATAGGGTACGTATTTTAATCTTTACATTGTTCACATTTGTCAGAGTATTTAAAAACAAAAAACTCAATTCATTTTTCTTTTCAGAAATACACACAAGAAAGGAAAGGGGCAGAAAAATGGGGAAGAAATTGTGGAAGAAAGCCACAAAATAGGGTACGTATTTTAATCTTTACATTGTTCACATTTGTCAGAGATTTAAAAACAAAAAACTCAATTCATTTTTCCTTTCAGAAATACACACAAGAAAGGAACGGGGCAGAAAAATGGCGAAGAAATTGTGGAAGAAAGCCACGAAATAGGGTACGTATTTTAATCTTGACATTATTCACATTTGTCAGATATTTAAAAACAAAAAACTCAATTCATTTTTCCTTTCAGAAATACACACAAGAAAGGTAAGGGGCAGAAAAATGGCGAAGAAATTGTGGAAGAAAGCCACGAAATAGGGTACGTATTTTTATCTTTACATTGTTCACATTTGTCAGAGTTTTAAAAACAAAAAACTTAATTCATTTTTTATTTCAGAAATACACACAAGAAAGGAAAGGGGCAGAAAAATGAGGAAGAAATTGTGGAAGAAAGCCAAGAAATAGGGTACGCATTTTAATCCAAAAATTATTTCATTATTAAAAATATGTACCTAATATGACAGAGTTAAGTTTTAAATTCCAAATACCTAATTACTTTTTCTTTTTTAGTAATACACACAAAAAAGGAAAGGGGCAGAAAAATGGCGAAGAAATTGTGGAAGAAAGCCACGAAATAGGGTACGTATTTTAATCTTAACATTATTCACATTTGTCAGATATTTAAAAACAAAAAACTCAATTCATTTTTCCTTTCAGAAATACACACAAGAAAGGAACGGGGCAGAAAAGTGAGGAAGAAAGTCACGAAATAGGGTAAGCATTTTAATTAAAAATCTACGAAACAACAAAACAATACCTAAAGTGTAAGAGGTAATCTACAAAACATGTTTGGTAAACAAAATAATTATTTTTTTACATTACAGAAACACACACAAGAAAGGAAAGGGGCAGAAAAATCAGCAAGAAATTGTAGAAGATAGCAAGGAAAAAGGGTGAGCTTCAACATCTGCCACTGCAGTGCCTGGCCAGCCTTTATATTAGTGTTTAAATTCGTTCCATTGCATGAAACTGCCGATTTGAACGGTTCCAAAAGACATCTACATAATTTGAAACAGTCTTGAATACATTATATTTATTAAGCTAACAACTAAATTTATGTCACCATTCCAAAATCCGTATTGTGACATAATTGGTAAAACGTGGACATAAAGTATTGCAAAGGTTTTGTAGTTGTAGGAAAAATGGACAAGAAATCGTTGACATAAATATTTTTACATGTTATTGCACATGAAGGCACTATATAATTTAAAAATCAAAAATAAATTAAGAATTTTTTTGTCCTGCCCGAATCAAAAATGTTTACAATTTATTTTCGATTTTTAAATAATATTAGACTATTAATATAGATTATTATCAAATTTAAAAAAAATTGAGCAGTAGTGGGCAGATTCGATATGATATATGCCTCATTACGAATAAATCAATTGCGTTATTGCATTGTAGTTGTGATATAAATTTGCTTTAAAGTTTTACAACATAATTTTCTAAATATAAATAAGAAAAATAATTTACTTTTCTCGATTTTACAGGGCCCACCAACCAATACCGAAAACTGATATTGTCGTCGACTCTGAAATCACATCGAGGTATGTTTTACTGAATTTCTTGATTTTTTTTTAATAAAAGAGGGTTTTTGGCTGTTAGTTGGATTGAACCTAAAAATCGATGGTAATATTTTACTCGACCAACCCATTATATAGCTCCATCCCCTAATTACTGAAGATACCAGTAATATAATAATTGTTACAGATTCAATACGGATGAGGGAGCGCAAGAGATTGTCCAGAAAAATAAAAATGGAGAAAGGTACGTTATTGAAGAGCTGGAGACAAAAATAAACTTCAACTCAAAAACATTCAATTCAATTCTTCTTAATCCTTATGCAATTGATACTTTGACAATTATTTTTAAAATTATCACAATCGGCAAAGTCTGAAAGCCGACTCAAGCAGTCTATTTCCATATTAAACTATCTGTGCTTGCGACTTCGTTCTCATTCAATAGTTATTTTGCACATCATATGTATCTTTGCAAACGACCTCCTCAGTTTCATAAATTATAGATTTTAATGACGTCATTGCGTGTTAATCTAAAAAGATAGACATATATCATATTAAATCTTATATAATGCAGTGCACGCAACGAAAGCCCTCAAAGATGAATCATTTTCCCCGTTTCTTCATATTTTCCTCTGTTTCTCCTATTGGTCATAGCCTGATGTTATGCCTCAATAAATGGTCTGTCCAATACAAATACCAGTAGTTCCTGAGATTGGGACGTTCAAAAAAACAAACTCTTCAGCTTTATAATATTTAGTATAGATATAACTAAAATATTAGTTGCCTAACTATTGATATGAAGTCTTAGTAATCGATTCCAGTTCTTCCCGTATCTACGGAAACCTAAAAATAACATTCTTATATCAGCCTTTAAACATATTATGACTCACACTGACGCACGCTTCACAATATTTTGCGATATGCATTGACACACAATTGCAATCTATTATAATAAAAAAAATCTGTATAGATGCACATCATGAACTTTGCTGAAGAAACTAAAAGACTACTATATTTTAAAACTACCTCTCTTTTAATGAATACCTTTAACGGTTTAAAACCCAATTTTTTATTTAAACTTTTTTAAAATTTTTTTTTCCCCGGGCGGAGAAATTAAAAATTTCCCCCAAAAATTTTCAATAATTTTCCCCCGTTTTAAACTTAAAGTGTTTTATTTAAATGCGTAAACTATAGACAGAAAACC
This sequence comes from Leptosia nina, assembly GCA_963661955.1. Lineage (NCBI taxonomy): Eukaryota > Metazoa > Arthropoda > Insecta > Lepidoptera > Pieridae > Leptosia > Leptosia nina. Next base: position 6,170,481 of record CAVLEF010000007.1, read on the forward strand.
CTCTCTTGTTCATATTTTTGTAGTTTTGTGAATCAGCGCATAAAAGAGAACTTTCATAATCATCAAAAGCTGTGTTCATTACCTATAATTATTTAGATAAATCACAACGAAAAAGCTGTAGTTAGTAAATCGATAATACAAAATTTTATATAAATGTATATTTATACAATTCAACTCACTATGTGATATTTTATAATTAGTGTTATTTGTTTTTTATAGTAACACAAATGCTGGCGCAATAGGAAAAAATGGTGAGTAACTTGCTGATTATATTTATTTTTTATGTATATGAGAACACGCGACAGAAACGGGGTATGATGACCCTATGTTCGAATCCCATGAAGAGACAAAATAAACAGTTTCTGGCGGACACGCTATAAAAAGTAGTTTAGTAGCTTGTCAATAATGTAGATGACCAATTGACACAGAAATATGTCAGCCCTATGACCCATTTAGAGGAAAGGGGATTTCATTATTATATTTTAATATCCTAATCAAAAGTTTATTTACAGATGCAACAAGTGCAGCGTCCACCAGCGAAAACCAAGCGATGTACGTACTTGAATGATTATGATTTTTAACAATATAAGTGTATTTAAGTTAAGTTAAGTTGGAAATTGTATACCCCTCCTATAGATGCTTAAGGGATTTACTTTTTATTAATAAGAGTTTGTTGTGACCAGATAAAAGCAAGGTGCAGTTACAACTAATTTATTACTTCTTGTAGCTACCTTACATAGAGTAGTATATATTATACTAAAAGCGGGTAGGCTTGACTACCTACTAACATATTAATACAACAATTATTATATTATCCACTTTGTATATAAGACTCAAAGTAGAGTCTTATATACAAAGTATGGTGAGAGAAAGATAATATAACAATGTCTGCAGTCTATGCGAGTATTTTAAAACGCGAAATATATAAGTTAAAATTAATTTTAACTTTAGCCCCACGTTTCGGATCTTTCTTTAGATCGTCCTTTGCAGCAGCCGTGGTGACGGGGAAACTGTATCCCCATGACCACGGCTGCCGCCAAGATTATTTATTTTGGTATTAAACCGTTAAAGTGATTTATTTAAAGGAAGTTAAAACCCAAACTATATTATGAATGCTTTCACCCTTGTGAGTGTGGCCTATGAAAGCATAGGGTTGTAATTAAAATAAAGTTACCAATTAATGGTTTTTTTATGGGTACAAAATTCAAAAAAGTTATACAATTTTATTTTTTCAGGTCGGGTGGTCAAAAGGCTGGCATTGTAATAGGCGCGCTGGTGGGAATAGCGATCGTCGCGTACGCAGGAAAAGTTATATGGAGTAAATACATTGCTAAGTGAATGATGATTCAGTATTTGATAAAGAATGAAGAGATGGCTGATATAAGACGGCGTGTTACATATATGACGTTACATCTGTAACATCAGCATTTCAGTCGACTTTGCTGTCAAGGTATATAATAATTTGTCAATTTATGAAATAATAACTATTACGTAAGGGTGCCGCTTTGATATAAAACGCGTTACTAGACTAGACAGACACTACAGACAGACTGCACTAGACAGTTGTCTTTCATTCGCCGTTCTTTTTTATATTTGCAGTGTCAATTTTTAGTTAATAATTAACATAGAAAAAAGAGCGATAATAATGAGTACTTATTAACTTGACGATGTTGTTAGTTAGTTAAAACGGCATGAAAGTGTATAAACATACTTTAAAATATAAGCGAACTAATTGCACGTTTCTTTAAAATTTACCGGAAATAGATTTTCTTTTTGACAAAAAATTAAAAGGTAAGTTAGGACATTAAATATATTTTTGAAGATATAAATTGTGTGTGTGTAAATAATGCACCCTCCGAACTAGCTGACATTCAGTCTTAAAACAGTTGTGTAATGTTACTTTAAATTTGAATAAAACAATGACTAAACAAAATACGGGTAAACAAAATCGTATAGGTACATATTTAAATTTCCACGTTTACGCAAGTGTATGGGAGTAGGTGACAATTACATTCTAGTAAGAATTTATTAATGTAACATTTGTATCTCAGACACCGAAAGTTGCCATCTTAAAAACTCCTTAATCCTGCAGGTTTTAAATATAATGGCCTTGAATTATACAGTTGAAATATTAAGTATCATATTATGATTTTCAACCTGTTTAGAATTCCATTTATATAATATAGCATATTTATGTAATAACCTGTTCTTGCCCATTGCTGTATAGTGTATTCTCTGTTCTATCATTATGGCAACTCTTAAAATATTTATTGTAATACGAAATATGTAGTATTAATATGTACTAATAACTATAGAAAACATAACTCTTTTTGTTGGTGTTGAGAATAAAAAAAATATTGGTTCTGTATTGTACGTAATTCAGTTTAGTTTTGTTCTAAGCTAATAAGTGTGAAATTAAATAAAGATTAAGTCTCATAACTTGCTTTTAATTCATTAAAGATTATTTATACTAGTATATGTCTAATCCGTTCAATAATAATAAATTCTATTGTCATTCCTGTAATACTATCAGTGTCCTTTAAAACGGAAACTATTTGAACACACAATAATCATATGTATCTTTGGAGTAGGGTATCATTCATTTTGGTACAGTGGAGATTCTGTGTGTACGTCGTATCGTAACCAAAATCATAGCTGTCAAACGCAGAACAGGTGTTGCGCCTCAGTAGCAGGTAAGAGTAAAGCAAGAAATAAATATACTCATTATATGTTAACGAATTTAAGGTGCCCTATTAATATTTTTATTGAATTCGCCAAATAGTTTAATTATGTTCACAAGAAAACCGATATTCCATTATCTGTAGACAGGCTGCTAAATTATGGTGACTCTATTATAATTAGTCATTATGAAGAACAAATATATTTCACCAGTTATCGCACGCTATGCGAATACTATAGTTCTATGTAAAAACGAAAATGTTGTATTCAAGTGTAGTTTTAGTCGCGGGGTTTCTTTGTTTTGTTGATGGTCAACTGTGCACGGAGAGGGTGAAGTAAGTCCGAATTTAATTATAATTACAATTACAATCTCAACATCAAATAAATCATGACAATATTTAAAAGCTTGGTACTTTTAAATATTGTCATGATTTATTCGTTAGAAATACTCAAAAACAAGTTTGAGTAGATATTTTTTTGACCAACTCCAAAATCAAGAATATACGAAATACATGTTTAAAAACATTCGTTATTTGTTGTGCTAATCGTGAAGCGAACCGTTGTGCGTTGTCTGTTTTATATGTTTTTTTCTAATACCAAGGAATTCTGTGTTTTAGTGTACGGATATTTTACCTTACACACTTCTTGCACTTAACCCAAACGAATCAGTGAGTAAGTCAAAACAAATAAGTAACTTTAATAAGGTTTGTTGGTTATAAAAAAATAGAAGCTCCTCGATGTTTTGATGCGAACAAAATCAAATTTTAAATCCTTGTCTGCTTCCGCATAGACTATCAACTGTATTTATTAAACTGTTTAATGACTTAAAAGTAACAAATAGATCTTTTAGTCCATGAATATTGTGATGGATAATATTGAAATACAAAATTACAATTATTAAACAATACTGGGAAAGCATCACTAAATCCTTAATAGGTACATGTACAACAGTATTTTACTATAAATAAAAGTATTATAAAAAAAGTTTGAGTTATTACAAATACAAAAACATGAAGAGAAATATCCCATCCCCCGATCACCTTCTTCTATACCCAAGATATAAAAAGTGGCTATCTTTAAATTTTATTTATTCTAATGCTATACTTGAATTATATTCGTTGAATATGGCATAGTTTTTTGCAAACCATGTTTATCTAGTTTTATAATTTGTACTACTGATTCTTAACTATATAATAATATTTTAGAGCTTAGTTTAGTTTGGCCTGCGTAGTTAAAACCAAATTTCCAGAAAAGAATATCTTTATAGCAAATTTTATAGAGAGAAGTGGTTTTATTTCGGAAAGACAAAGTAATGTGACATTCTTAAATAGGCATGTAGAATATGATAAGTGTTGATAGTATTTTAATACATACAATGAGTTAATGAAAAAAAAAACTATTAACGGAAAAAGAAAACGCTCGATTTTCATCGAAACATTTCAACGACAAATCGTCAGTGATAAGAATGCCAGTTACTGACATGAAGGACGTTCTATGATTAATTCTACTTAGTGGTTATAGTATAAATTAGAACTATATCGACTGAAGTGTCTTTATTTTACCCACTAACGAATTACCGCTAAATGGGAATATCGAAATTTCCTCCAGACCACACACCTCAATCCATAGATGGAGCTGTACCATTACTACATCAAAGTTTCGTTCGAAATAGGTCGACAAACCGTTCTAATTAGATGTTATAGGGATAAAAGAGGAATTTCCCAGATATTTCACATTTTATCAAATGAATCCATCCTCGTCTGTCATTAAAACATAAGCTACCTACCGCTATTGTACCACTTTTTCATTCGTTGATTTTACACTTCATATTACGTACATATACTACCCAAATTTATTATATTACGGAACCGATTTTTAATGATTAAGTTGTCAAGTTGAATGAAAAACTTGGGATTTTGAGCTGTGAAAAATGTTTTTTTTTTATACATTTTATCACGGTTTTGATAATCATTTCTCAACAGCTCAAAAACTCAAGTAGGTCTACACTTGTACACTTGTGCGCTGTTGTCGCTTGTCTGTCCTTCCCTTTTAAAAGGAAAAACAACCTTATTTTGATTTTGCTAATGTTAATTTTAGGATGACACGATGGGGTTATAAAACTTACATAAGGACATATATAGACACATACCGCGGATACTGTTGGTATGGCCGATGCGACCGTACTAGATTGGCCAGTTATGTTGACAGCAAATACGTGCCGGTTAGTTAACAATTGATATATTCCATTAAACACTTTAACGGTTTTAAACGCGAACACAGGTCTTCCGGTGACCACGTTTGCAAAACATCCGAAACATCGGACCATTGTTAAAGTATTTGTCAAATAAGTTTAACTAATATATTTCGCGTTGTAAACCGTTAAAATGTTTTATTTAAATGTGTAAACAGACGGTACTTAATTGCGATATTAGTTAAAATTAAAAATTATATTAGGTACGTTATTTTCAGGCCTTGAAACGACAATAGAAGTGGAAAAGACATGTCAACGACTTCTATTCAATAGTTATACTATAAAAGTACCTTATGATTACATTACCTTTTCTTCATACCTTTCTTGGCTGTTTTTGTTCAACGTAATCAAAATTTTAGACTTTTTCTGATAAAAAAAAAGTATAAAAGTGGTTCTTGTTTTAAAGGATAATCCTTTTATACATATTTTCGGGTATACTCAACTATTATAACGCATGCAATGGAAACCCTCATAGATGAATGTTCTTCTCTGTTTTTGCCACATTTCCTTCTGTTTCTTTGCTCCCTTCGCGCGTTCAGCTTTATAATATTAATATAGATCCATAGGTCAATATTTGAACGATATGTTTTTCATATATTTCGAAATGATTTCAGGAAGTTTATATTGGCGTGAAGCATGTTTGCTGCGATGGCTACATCCAACGGGACAATGATTCGAGTGACGAGTGAGTTATTTTAACTCATATTTAAAACTACTTCAAAATTCGAAGATGTAGCTAGTACTATATGTTTCAAGCACTAAACTGAGACCTCTAAACGTAGATATAAGTACGTACATTTTATCTGAATATATAACATTTATTGAAAGTTGACTATGTTGCTTTTCAGGCTTATATGCGATCCCATATGTATACCCCCCTGCAACAACGGCTTTTGTTCCAAGCCCGGCGAATGTCACTGCAACGCTGGATACACTTTTGACACAGGAAGCTCACACACATGTGTACCATCTTGTTCAGTCGATTGCGGTCATGGACACTGCACAGCCCCAGATACATGTGAATGTAATTTCGGCTATTCTTTCCAAAATGGCACCTGTCGCCCAGTTTGTAACGAACCATGTGTTAACGGGACGTGTTCCGCTCCAGATACCTGCGAATGTAGTCTAGGGTACAGAAAATCAGAGGAGAATAAATGCTTGCCCTACTGTTCCAAAGGATGTACGCATGGGACCTGTGTGGGTCCGGAAATCTGTAAATGCGATGATGGATATCAGAAACTTAATGATGAATGTATGCCGCACTGCGATAAAGACTGTGCTCATGGTAATTGCACAGCACCAAATCTTTGTAATTGTAATGAAGGTTACGAAATAAATAATGGCACGTGTGTACCGCATTGTGATAGCTGTGAGCATGGCACGTGTGTCGCTCCAGATACCTGCGAGTGTAGTTTGGGGTTCAGAAAATCAGAGGAGAACAAATGTTTACCCTACTGTTCCAATGGATGTGTCCATGGGACCTGTGTGGGTCCTGAAGTCTGCAATTGTGATGATGGATATGAAAAACATGATAATGACTGTATACCGCACTGTGATAAAGACTGTGGTCATGGTAATTGCACTGCACCAAATGTTTGCACTTGTAATGAAGGTTACAAAATAAATAATAGCACGTGTGTACCGCATTGTCAAAATTGTGAGCATGGCGCGTGTATTGCTCCTGAAACATGTCACTGCGATGAGGGTTGGTATAATGATAATGGAAGATGCTTACCGAATTGCACAATTCCTTGTGGACATGGCAAGTGTATAGGCCCCAATCAGTGTCAATGTGCTCCTGGGTATGAGATATCAATAAACGGTTCCTGTAGCGCCCATTGCGAAAATTGTACCGGCACCTGCTTTGTTCCTGGCATATGTATATGTGATGTTGGATGGATTAAAAATGAAGCAAACATATGCATTCCACATTGTGCAAAACCTTGTAGGAAAGGTACTTGCGTAGAACCAAATAAGTGTGAATGTCACCCAGGTTACAAAAAAGGAAATTCCTCATTTGAAAACGATGTCTGTGTTCCCGATTGTAGAACTTGCAATGGAACCTGTATAGAACCCAATAAATGTATTGATGATAAGGATGATGGATGCACGGGAGATGATTGTTCTAAAACAAATCTCGTGATCGAACATACAACAGATTCAATTAAAATTGCTACTGAAGAAGTTGAAGAAATAGAAAAATTTGAAACATCGAGTGTATCAGATCTCTGGAATTCCCTTAAGGACGAGCTAAATTATGATGAAGCAACGACTGAACACAATAGTTCAAATGAAGATAGTGACTCTACAAATATTGCGAAATCAACAATGAATTCCAGGTAAGAATAAAAATAAACATGACATTGTTATGGAGGGGAATAATATATAACAATAAAGTACAAAGCTAGACGAAGAACTATATCTTGTCCCCATCACCTCCGTCTCCAATTATGAAAAGAAATGTGATTTAACGTGGTACTTGATTTTTTTTTTTATGTCAGACGTAGAGAACGAGGTACATTCGATAGTGCGTAACCCAGCCATATAATTTCTAAACAAGATGCGCATCTAAAGAAGACTATATAATTAATTATTGTTCTAATTGTTTTTTTTTTCAGGCATTTATACCTGTGGGTATCAATTATTGTATTGATATTGGTTATACTTGGACCATTTTGTTCGGTTTTCTACTTCTTTCATAAACGTGGACTCAGGCGTTACATGAGCGGCGGAAGTTATGCTATAGATGGTAAATTATAATTCAGTTGCACTTTCAGCTAGATATAATGATTAATTATGTATGGTTTCTATATTAATAATAGATGGATAAACTTTTATTTTATTTACATGGATTTTTACGAAATATTATAATCTCGAATACCTTAGTTAGTAACTTAGCTTATTTTGTTTAATATAATATAAAAAAGAAAATTTTGTGAGTAGCACGTAGTGGAGAAATAATTCGTGTGTGTTTGCATTGCATTACATACATTAAAAATCATATAAGTATACCATAGTAAGGTCAATCTATTTGAATTACAAAATTGTGTTGTCTTTTTCTTTAAATTTTTATGAAACGAGAACCCACGTGCATAGTGTTTCACTGTTCCAATTCTTTCAATATTGTCGTCAGATTTTGGTAAAGACCAATTAATTTTGCGTGTAGGTAATGTACGTCATTATTAAATTAAAATTTTCATTCATTTCAGAAAACGAGAAGACCTTAAAAGAAACAATCCCATACACGAAAACCAGCAATCAAAATTTAAGCTTCAGCTACGCAGAAATAAAAAAGAAGAAGGAAATTAGCAATCTATAAAAAATATTGAATTGCGTACATAATCTCCTTTTAATCTGTAGAACAGTGTAATCTTCAGTTTAAAAAAATAATGATATCAAAAAGAGCCTTATCTCAATTCGTATGAGCTGATGAAAATCCGACGTATGGTATAAAGTATGTTATAAGCTATGGTAAAAAAATAGATAAAAAAATAGCATGTCTTAAAACCTAATAATTTTTATATCATATGTACTAAGTAAGGCTTTTGGCCAGCGTGGTAGATTAAGACTCTCTTATGAGTGTGTCCCAGTTGTGAGAACTGTAGATGAGCTTAAAATGTGGTTTTGTAGTTACCATTTTAACATTTAGATTCTTGACTTAAAACAATTCTTTACATTATCACGAATCGAAATTCTTTACCAGTTTTCGGCAGCCATATTGAAATGTGAACAAACTTGCTTTTATCATGTTTTCGATTACATTAACATAGTATATTTAAATATGAATTAAATATAAGGATACTTAGTAATTACATGTATAACCTGTTTGGGGTATTTTAGGACATAAGTAATTACTGCATCTAACAAAAATGCAGACTCGCCAGCTTTTTTAGGTACTGTTATAGATACATATTGTATGACTCCGCCATCTTTGTTAAAGAAGTTATAAATTCTTCACTATAGTCGTCGATTATGTAATAGAATGGGTGTTAGTAGTTAATTTGTTATTAGTAGTAAGTTTGTTTGCTTTAAACAAGTTATCTCAATTAACACTAGATGGAGCTTTACTAAATCTATGCTTATATCTCATATCATAGAGATTAAGAATTTAGAAATTTTACGTAATCAAAGTTTTTGATTCTAAGACCACCTGATCTCCATTCACCCGACATTCAGGGGTTCTGAAGTGGAGATTTCGGATCGAACCCTCATTTCGTGTGTTGGTAATTTCTGAAATGACATTTAAAGTAATTTCCGAGTTTCCCGCACCGATTGGAATATTGGCTGTATTGTAAATGGCTGTGTGCGGCAACAAACCTTGTTTGCATTTTATATCCTAAATGGATTTACCGTCTTCGTCTCCGCTGCTATAGAAGTAAATAAGATTATTGATGTAGGTAGCGTGAAAACTCATTTCTGAAACCACACGAGGATGCGTAGTAAAATACCTTTATCGAATTTCCATACTAACATTTTAAAGATAAAAATTATAATTAAATAATTATATCCTTAAATATACATAATTGGTTTCAGTTGAGTGAGTCATAGTGATAAGTTACACGTCCTTCGCAAGCTGTCACTTCACCATATTTATTATTACATTAGTTTCTATCTCTGAACGTTTTTACTTTTATTGTTAATAGTTGTGGCTAAATAAATGCATTTTTAATTTTACTTCGTTTATTAATATTTGTCTTGCGTATTTGAACCTTATCATTTGGTTCACAACAGTTCCCAAAAAAAACAGGTTAGGTAACCAATTGTATTAAAAAACTCTTAATGTTTTAAACGTAAAAAACATTAAAAGAAACGAAACGTCGGGCTGTACTAAAAATAAGTTACTGTAAGCTAATTAATATTTACTGTGTTTGTAGTAAAAGTGTTTTTAATGTGTACTATTTACGTAAGCTTTGCAAACAATTATGGAATAATATTAATATAATTAAAGAACATATTAAAATTATTTTAAAAATATAAAATAGCTTTTTCACACATTAAAAAACGACTTTTAAGGCAAAACAAAGTTCTTATGTATCAATCTGTTATCGCTTTATGAGAATTGCACCCTTGGCTACACAGATAATGATTAAAGCTTTATCTCATTTTTCCAACTAACTTATTTAGCAATGTGCACGTGGAGGTTACGTGGCCCGCAAACAGAGGTTCATGTAATTAATGGCTTGAAGAATATAAAGAGCTATGATTGGTATTATCCTATTAAGCCGGTGGCTGGAATGTCCCTCAGCCTTTATTAGATTCTTAACCTCCATAAAAGTATTGCCGTCTTATAAGAAGTCCAAAAAGGCATATTTTTTTGCAAATTTTGGTTAATTACACGTGGATAAAGTGAGCGATGCTAAGATATAAAAATGGCGTTATTAACTAGTTATAGAATAGGAGTGTTTGGTCAGAATGGAATGTTTTAATGAGGTTATTATTTTTAGCTTTTTTTACCGGTAAATGAGGTCGAAAGGAGATAAGAGAAAAAACTCTTTTTGAGACGCCATTTTGTAATGTGGCCGTGATTGGCAAAGGCTTGCACGACATTCCAAATTTGAAATCTATAAAATCACCAATTTCCGATACTGTCGGAAAGCTTTTCAAGTAACCTAATTTTTTGCACTAAATTACTGACCTGAAATTCAATACTTTTGAAGTCAATAATCTATGTAAAAAGATGATAAAGAAAGCATTATATATATTGCACTGACTTAGTCCAACTTTTATAATATCGGCGTTATTGCATCGATTTTTTTTATAAGACAGCATTTTAGCATGCGTCCACATTATAGAAAGTGAAATATGGAGTATATAATATCTAAAAAAGGTGCGTTGTCGATCTATTTTGAATTGATACGGCTTTTTCACAAATGAAAAGAAAAGATGGTTCGTTCCTCGGTCGCAATTTCAATATTTCTATTACCCATTTCCTTTTTTATTGAATATAGATGAGAACAGACAAGCATGGATTCACTTGATGGGAAGTGAAAGACCCCAGTCATATAACATCAAGGCAAGATGCACTGTCGGCCTATTTTTGGCTTTGGATATTCGAAAATAACTTTTTCAGACTATTGACAGGTTCTCTATACACTAATATATGCTATGTAACGTGTAAAAAATATAAATTGATTTAAGATCATGCTGGACCCGGTGGGAATAAAACTCACAACCGTTATTTATTAGCCACACATTGCATCTATTGGACCAACAAATATATACAAACAGAGCCAATGAATAAATATTATTTTAAAATATTTATCATGCGCTTGACATAGCTATCGAAATTCAATCAGAAAATCGTTTGAAAGCAAAGCTTCTATTACCGGTGTTCAGCGCGATTCAGCCCCCAAGCATTTATCGGCTAATTTTCGTATCGAGGGGTGCAAACCTTATTATGGATTAAATATTGGTTTTATACCTACTGCTGTTAATTCAGCTTTTCTTCGACGCTATATTTCGTCGCTCTTTTAGGTCCAGTGGTGAATAACAAGGTAGTGGCCTGTGGGTTCGATAATTCTCTCTCTTACGCGAGTAGGACACATTTAAATAATTATCAAACTTAAACCTAGACGTCATATAATACAAGCTTACAAAACGCTATAAAAATGTATTTATGAAATACTGTCTGTAGTTTGCTTGAGTAGTACACATTTAAATAAAACACTTTAACGGTTTAAAACGCGATATATATTAGTTAAACTCGTTTGAAAATTATCTGAATTACGGCCCGACGTTTCGGATGCTTCGTAGAAGCCGTGATGACGGGGAGACCTTAAAATTATTTTCAAATAAGTTTAACACATATATATTGCGTATATAAATCGTTAAAAACAAAGTGTTGTTATTCGAAATGTATTAATTAATTAACGAAAAATTAAAAGAAAACCATGATATTATTTATTTATTTATTTAGCGCTAATCCCTCTGGGCAATATAATTATGTCTATTTATATTGCCCAGAGGGTATTAGCCTGTGCCATACAACTTGTCTGGCGCAAGTAGACAAAGTTGTATCGCACACGGGCTACACACAGGCACAATAAATAAATCACTTTTAACGGTTTAAAGCACGACATATTAACTTATCTACTATGCCGCAAACGTGGTCCCTCATGACTACATGAAACATCGTATGGTCATAATAATTAATAAAAATAAGTTTGATAATATATGTAACGTTTTAAAACGTTAAAAGTGTTGTAATTAAGGTTTAGGTTAAGACATTTATTTGTCAGAAAAGATACAAGAGTTTATGTTATTTTATTTATTTTATGAATAAGTGATAATTGAGAACACTATACAAATCAACATTATTTTTACAATTCAATTAATTAACTCTCGAAAGCTATAGAGAATACTTCACATATGTATTTTACACTTCGATAAAAAACACTATATGTTGCGGTTCAAAGACTTAATTAATTTCTTTCTTAAATAAAAAAAAAGTAATCTAGACTGAAAATACACGGGCGGGACTTGAAACGCATGAACAGTCGTTCGTGCAATTGCTCGTTGAGTTACCGTGTCGTGTTTTCTTTCGTTTTTTAACCTAATTTTATCAGTATAAAGACAAATTTCTATATTTTTTTTTGGTGGGTTACAATTGCCTAAAAGTCCAGCTGTTAGCGCAATAATTCTTACGGTTCTGCATAATAACATTTAACAGTTTAAATAAAACCTTTAGCAGTCTCCCCGTGAGCCTGGTGCAAACATCCAAACGTCGGGCCGAAGTTAAAAATATTTTCAAATAAGTTTAACTAATTTCGCGTTTTAAACCGTTAAAGTGTTTTATTTAAATGTGTACTACTCGAACGCTAGGATTAACAGTTCCAAACTATAATTTGACGTAACATTTATGAATAAAACCTATGTGTTTCCTGTGCAAACCTACCTACACAATTTTACCAAAAGTCCTTTGTGCATAAAAGAGTATAACAACAACATCGTAGGTAGTTTACGTTTTTCATCATTGCAGTAGGGTTTACTGTTATCCCCTACTTCATTGATATAATAAAGTAGTTATAATCGGCATTAAATGAAATAACGATTATTCACAATGAGTAAAAAATCAATGCAAAAAACTTATGATTCTATTTTCCTTTTACTAATGTTTCTGTATAAATAAAAAACGTCAAAAGAATGTTATTTGCCTTTGAATGTAGAAAATTAGGTAGATGACAAAGTTAAAACGTCAAAATTCGGTTCCAAAGCGAAATAAAGTTTTTAAAAACAGCTAAAAGTACGGCTTACAACTTCATAAAACCTACTGCAAAGGAAAACAATAATAGTAAAGTAGTTAACAAACATTTACTGACCCAGTTTTCTACTCTCGGATTGAATGCAGTTGGCCACAAGAGCCTAAAAGCTTGCTCTAATAAACTCTATACCAGCATCGCACTTTAAAAGTTGAAGTATCACATTTTATTAGATGATTCATGGTTCCCTGAAATCGTCTTGTCATTGCGTTGAACGCGAGAAGTTTTGATTTTGTATGCGAGGTAAAAAAATATTTTTTCATAATTGGTCAGTTAGGCATAATAGGTTACTGAAATGAATAAATAGTATTAATTTACTCGTAACCGTAAAAAAATAATACGAATAGTGAAACGGACATGGTAATATGTCTGTCTCCTTGATATATTTTCCAAAATAGGGATGGCTTTAAATTATAGCGAAATTACGAGATTACTTACATACATATAAAACATTTTACCAACAATATTATTAAATGCCTATCTATATAGGCATTTAATAATATTCATTTATTATTCATTAATAATTTCATTTAATAATATTAATAATTTAATAGTATCATGAGTAGTCGGATCCTATGACCCGACTACTCATGATACACAAAATTCTAGATCAAAACTTGATTAGTGTAAAAATCACTTGAATATTTTGTTTTATTGTCATTTTATTATTAGTATTAAAAAAGATGTAAAAGGAACGGAGAAATTGAACCTAATTATAATAAGTTTATTTTTGTAACGCTTTATGCAAATAGTTGCCAATCTAATTATTATATTCAAGTATACCTATGTGTAAGAATAAAATTGTGAACGCTGGTAGTTTTTATCAGTTTTTTGCACAATCTAATCCTATAAAAGGAGATTCTATCCGTTGTACGACACAATATTTCACTTTTTATGACATAGACTGCGACACGGGGTGACCATGATTAAAAGTTTTTAATGATTGGGTCATTAAGTTGATAATTTACAACTCTGTATTTAATTTAATTTCTTGTAATAAACTTTAGTTACATACAGCAAACTATAATTGCGTCATTCTTTTCAATAATTTTGCGTTTAATTTAATATTTAAAATTCATATAATAATTTTGTACTTCTGTATTTTAGTTAAAAACAATTAAATAAGAGTTATTTATCTATACTAATATTATAAAGACCAAAAAGTACTGGACTGATTTTAATAATTCTTTCATTAGAAAGCTACATTATCACTAAGTAACATAGGATATATTTAGTACTTGATCATTATAGACATCTATAGAAATTTAAAAATCGAAAGTAAATTGAAAAAATTTTCGACTCGGGCAGGACTTGAACCGGCATCATCAGCTTTCCGTGCTGTTGCTCTACCAATTGAGCTACCGAGTCCTACACCTCATCGTCGAATTTTTTTAACTTGTTGATACATGCACCTCTCGCGCAATGTAACTTCAACCTTAACACTTGCGTATAAGGTTCAATGTCTTATGCTTTGCAGCTTAAGAAATCATTAAAGATGAAATTGCAAAGTTATAACGTTTAAAAACATTAATATTTTTCACATAGTGCACATGAAGGCACTATATAATTTAAAAATCGAAAATAAATTGAAAAAATTTTCGTGTTTTAATTAGCATGCTTATAATTAAAATATTTGTACTTATTTATGTTTACCCGTGCGAAGCCGGGACAGGGCCAGGGCTAGTTTGACATAAATTAAAAAAATGTGATTCTCTTAGCTTAAGTTTTATATTGATAGTTGTTAGCTTGGAGGTGTAACGCTTTACGTAACTAAACAGTTAACCCTCTTTTAAGAAGATATGATTTCTAAACTAAATAATTCGTGGTCACCCTCAAGACTAGAGTGCCATAAAAATATCGACAAAAAAGAAGCCATGAGGTGTCTTTATATTGTGCTTAATAGTAGGGACCAGGCTTCAGTCGCCTGCCCATATAGACTTAGATTCTATATTTTTTATTTAAAGCAAAGGAACTGGCTGGTACATATTCTAGTAACAAAAAACAAAATCGACCATTGGTGTCTCCACAATGTTTAAATAGGACCGGAGTCCAAACAGTTGAAACGAATGGTTGATGCCGATTAGATCTTCAACAATACTTAACATTTAAAAAGTATATAGTAAAGACTGGTCAAAAAAATAGCAAAATGTATATAAAGCAAAATACCTTGCGTGTACAAATGTCCTGTAAATTGATACCATTATATATATAATTGTATCTCAATGGAAGAAGGTCTATATTAATAAAAGTAGCGTTCAGGTCCACAGGTGCCACAATGATTCAGCTTTGATAAAGTTGTATAAAACACAATCTAGCCGACGCTCTACATTCACATATTGAGCAATAAGTTCTGTCAATACGGCGATAGAATACAAAACATGGGCCAGCGCGATTCATATTTCAATCTGGTACGCCAGGGACGGACTCATGCTGTTAAGGCTTCGAGGAGTAGGAGAATGTTAACTGCTAGACTTAATCTGTTTCTCGTTTCAATTAAAATAACTACTTATACACTCGAATAATATAATACAACAGCGCTAACCACTCTATACAAATATTATAAAGCTTAGAAAAATTGTTTCTTTGAACGCACTAATCTCAGAATTACTATAATTAATATCAAGGACAGGCTATAAAGGCTTCAAGCTGCACTCACCGATAGGAGGATAAAGAAAGTAACAGAAGGAAATGTGGAAAAAACGAGGAAAAATTTTTCAACTTTGAGTTTTCCCTTGCGTGCGCTGCGAGAGCGGTTCAAGATAATCAAATAACTTTTTAAAATTAAAAAACAATTATAAATTGAAAAAAAAAACACGATTCGGGCAGGACTTGAAGCGGCCTCCACAGCGTGCTGTTACTCTAACCAATTGAGCTACCGATTCCAACACAATTTACGAATTTACACAATTTTGAAATTAGACATATTATAATTTCCGACCTCACTAACGTTAATTGTAAAAAGACCAACTGATTACGCGCTAGAAAAGTTATAAACTTATTGAAATACGAAAAATAAAACGTTAGATTACCCTCAATAATTGGTGGAACTATTTCGCACACAAAAATGGCTAATTAATTAGGCAATAGGGGAATAAAATAAAATTAAGAAAGATAATAGAACTAGGTATATACTCACCGAATAGAATTAGTTCTTCAGGCTTCACACATTTGTAATTAGTTAAAAGTGGTGTCAACGACTCGCGCGGTGTCCGGTAATTCTGCTAGGGCTGTCTTCACTGCTTGCGGTGAGGTGCTCGGGCAGGAGTGGTAAGCAATTGGTGGAAAGGACTTAGAGGACATGGAAGGTCGTTTTAGAGACCTATTGCCAATTTCAACCAAATCCAGTCCCGAAGTACGAAATAACCAAGCCCAACCACTAAATTTACTTATTGTACACTGTCTGTAACGTGAGTAATACACATTGAAATAAAACTTTTTAACGGTTTAAAACACAATATTATATAAGATTAGTTAAACTTATTTGAAAATTATTTTTAACTACGGCCCGACGTTTCGGATGCTTTGGAGCAGCCGTGACTAGCGGCTTTTAAACCTGTAAAGTTTTTAATTTATTGTTTTAATTTTTGTAATTATGTATAGTCCTAGAAAAGGGCCTAGAGTAGGGCCCTGATCTCCGCGTGTTTGTGAATTTTCAGCAGTTCGTGATTGATTAAGTGTCGACTGGGCCTTCATGAATTCTGTTTGCGACCGCGCTGCCTTAATGCATGAGCTGATGTTGGTACAAGTGAGATGTATTGATATCAATTTCTCTTGACCTATATTATACATTCACGGTTCTTGGTTAATCGATATCATTTATAGCCGAACTTCTATATACTTCGGAGCTAGAAGTTTAATAGCAAACTCTGGATCAAAATCTGTTTTGATTCTGTTACAGCCAGTATTATTTCTAGACGAAATATTTTAAATACTATATGTAATTATTGTTTTTGTAAAATTCCATTAATTACATAAAAACCCCCTATCTTGTTCTTTGTTTTCATATAGTCTTCTTTAGTGTATTCTGTTAGTTTTGAAATTGAATATGTGTACACTTGTCCATTGACAAGACGATAAATTTTACTTGTCTAACAAGGATGTGTTACAAAGATATTATAACAGAATAAGCAATACAGTCAAGTCTACTCAATAGAACTGAATTTTACACATTATAATATAACCATCGCCCTGTGAGTTTACGTGTTATTTTTTACACAAAAAAAGTGTTTTGGCAGTAGGTATATACCATCTTTTTATCTTTTAAGCATCTCCTCTATAACCATTTTCTGTCAATATTCCATTCACAAAATTAGTAGTTTTTCAAGTTGTGTGTATATGTATAATTATTTTTGTGTATTGTTAAGCTTCGCATGACCTGAACGTTCCCATGATATATATCTTATTTAATTTTACACAAGGGTTGCTTGAAAAAGATCGCTCTATAGTGATAAGCCGCACTCCAATTGTGGAGTCCTTCTCAGTTATGGAGTGCAATGCCATAACTTGTAAGAATAATTTATTGTTATAACTTGAATTATTGGATTTTTTAAGGAAACATGTATATATACTTTGTGTTTGTGTGAGTTGCAATAAAGAATTAAATAAATAAATAAAAATTAATAAATACCTATTTTTATGATAGAGAAGGACAAAGAAGCTGGAGTTCATTTGATGGTATCAAATTCTTCAAGGCCATATAACGTATAAGCAATATACGCTGTCGACCTATTTTGGCTTTGGATATTTGGAAATCCACAGAAACCGGAACGTGATTAGTGAAGCTTAATGGATGCTTTATCTGTAGACGGTGGTTTGCGACCCAGACAGAATTTCGATATTCCTACCACGCATTTAATATCCAGTCTATACCAATATATGTTTTAGAAAAATTATAAATTAATTAAAAACATGGTGGTCCTGGTGGGGATCGAAAATAGGGCCCGTTGCTTATTAGTCATACATTGCTCCAACGAGCCTGTCAAACAAAAGTTACATGTGTGGACACATACACATACGTGATGTTTATACGTGTTTTTTTATATTCTGTTTATAGTGCAGTTACATAAGTCTTATGATCATATAATTTTTGAATTCATAAGGATTTAAATATTATTATTCTACGAAGACCTTGTTATATCACCCTATTAGAATATAAGCGATGTAAAAAGCGTAAGTATTATGGACTGGAGTAGTGGATAATGAGAATGACCGTCATTTTGTATCCCATCCAACATCGAGCCAGTAATAGGATTCTAAGGAGACCCTTAGGATGAACACACAATTGTACGTTTTATATATATATATATATATGTACGTATTAAGTTATAAGGTAATTATTTGTATCATAAAATACCTTGTGTAGTTTGTATTTCTTGAAAATGTTATTGGTATTTCCATGCTGGCACTATTAACTGTGATAGAATGATTACAGTTACGAAATTTTGCTCATGCTAAAAAAGATTTAAGATGACATAATGTGCACTATCATTTTAAAATTTAACATTTCATAAATTACTAAGTATTATTTTATCTGTTTTATATTCGTTTCAATAAAATTGGTTTCTTTTATATAATTAACATAAGATCACAATTTTTATCATATTATATAGAAAACGCCAAACCAATAATACGCCAAACAATAGTAATTCAAAATATCGTCGTATAAAAGTCCCCTTCGAAGTAACAGGGGAGATCTTAATTTTAAGAAAAAAAAATACAGTTAACCAACTACACATTGTTGTAATTGTAATAAAAGGTTGCATGTAACTCGTTATTCTTTTTACTAGAGTTATTATTCAATCAAATTGAAGCGTTAGTATGCATGTACAAAAACGGTCGCCAGTATATCAATTCGACGCTCACCTTTATAACATATTCAGCATTTACCTGGGCAGTTGGACAAAACGATTAACGACGCGTAAACTGATTCAGTTCGCAGATTTCCGTTGTAGGCCAGGGGAACGTAATTTACATATTTGTTAACATAGGTAAGTCTCTGGACTGAAACGTCATCACTTATAATCACAAGAATGAACATTATTCAAGTAGTCTTTTTGAAACGAAGTGATTCGATTTTTAAACTACAACCAAAATGCTTCTAATGTCAAATGGAAATCAATGAAGTTTATCTCGAAATATATATATTTTTTAATAACGAAAGCATATCAACTTAACACTAAACAATTAATAATTTGCTAAAAGAATATTATTCTTTTATTGTTATAGAGGACAGAGAAGCATGAGTTCACTTGATGATAAGTAAAATACCGCAACCATATGACTTCTAAAGTAATTAAGCTTTGGAAATTCGTCAATCCACCGGCTGAAGCCGAAACGCGATTAAACTTCACGCCTTCGTGACTCGGATGAAATAAAATTTCTAAAACCAGTCAATACAAATTCAAACTCAGAGTAGATGCATTTAAATAAGACTGTGCAACTAATTAAAATAATTATCAATTATGTATCAGTGCCGCTTTCACGTAACAAGCTCATTAAAAGCGTGTACCGTCAGCAAAAAATGTGAAACGAAATAACAGCACAGGGAGTTTTATAGGCCATTAGTAAAGGGTAAAAGTAAATTCGTTGGAACTAAAATTGCGCCTTGAAATCGCTATCATTAGGGTAACGAGGGGCTGTGCTGACGGCGCACTGAGGGTGTCCACTTTTATAAAGGTGAGTGCACACCTGCGCCAAACTAAAGATCCAGCTTTAGACCATAGTTATGCAAAGTACGCGTGAAACAAGTGGCTCGAAATTATCTTTTCTAATCTATACTTTTACGACAATGCTTTAAGTAGTTTCGTTATACAATAGATGACATTGTTGGACTCATTCAATTTCAAACTCTTGTTTAATTAATTTTTGTTTTATTAATTGGGTCCTCCCATTCTTCCCCATCTGTTTCAGCCGCTTCCCTCTACAGCAGAACTAGCTTGCAGAAGGTGACGACCGCTTTCCATAAAACATGCGCGAGGCAATACTGGGCAGGGAGAGGCCATTACCGGTGATCTGATGAGGTCATGACGTTGTTGTACCCAGGCAAAGCATACCTCTAGAGAATCTCGGTAGCAGCAAATACTAACCACGGACGATTTCTAGGTAGGACTAGTCTTTTGACCAATATAATAAAATCTTTGGACAAACATTGTCAAGGTCGAGAGTTGTAAGAAGTTGAATTCTATTATGTGAATCCACTCTTGTATAACGCCATACAAGTGGTTATATTTAAAAAATGCAATTTAAATCAATATAATGAACGCAGCCTTATCTGAAGCAATGTGTGAGTACCCTAACAACTAATGAACCGAGGTATTTTGTACTACAAATTTGTAGTTGCATTTGGATTTAAAATTGTGGCAATTAGCATTCTTGTTTAGTGTGGCCTTTCATACACTTTAATAACCCACACATTAAGTGCCTATGTGAGTGTACAGTAGTTTTTTTGTTACTGTGGACGTTCCATGAAAAACAAAGGAGTGTTAGTTAAGCCCAGTTTCACATAGTCGTTGCGGAAATATTGATTATATTATGCTTTCTCTGGAATTTCAACTCTGGATGTCACGTACAATTTACAATAGAACTACAACGGCGCGGGCGGTAAGTAGGAAAAACAATCTTTAGATAAATCGCTTAAACGGTATAAAACGCGTTATATTTTAGTTAAACGGGGAGACACGGCTGCTGCAAAACATCCGAAACGTTGGCCCGTAGTGAAAAAAAATTCCACATTTAACTAAAATAATTCGCGTTTTAAACCGTTAAAGTGTTTTATTTAAATCTTTAGGTTATTTAAGTTTAACGCGACTAGGACAGATTTATTTAAAACACTTTCACGCGACCACATCTACCAAGCATCCAAAACGTTGAGTTTAAAATAATTTGTAAACAAATTAATTGACGTATTTAAACCGTTAAGCGTTTTATTAAAAAAAAACGTAACGTAACCTTTCATCACGGTTCGCCATAGAACATATATATAATAACGGATCATATTATATATTAATATTAATTATAATGATATTAACCGAACAAAACGATCACAGTTCGGTTTGCTTATCTTTGACCCTACAAGTTGACATAAACTATACATACTAGCAAGTCACGATAACATAAAAAAGCAGTACTTTTAAATTCGCCTCACAAAGTTTACATTAAGAAACATCTGTTTAATACATAACTCGAGATGTTTAAAAACCGGGAGTTTACCCTGTCTAAAATATATGAGAAAAAGGGAAAATTACGTTTGTTCATTATTTTTCCGTAAGCTTTCCATATTTGGTCGGCGGCTCCGTCATTTCCTGACTATGATTTATCTTGCTAGCCGAGGGTCATTTTAATAAATGCTTTCAGAAAACGGGAAACATTTCTGAGGAAAAATTATAAGATGTGTTTCCTAAGCTATGGAGACGGTCGTTTCATTAATTATTTTCTGAAAGCATTTTCTTATTACATTACACTTCGCTAATGCTACTGCAGAATAATGCTAATGTAGATAATTACTGAAAAACTTCATTCTTATTCATATTATTAAGAGGCATATCTGTCGTGAAGAAATACTGTTTCGTTTACTTAGTAAAACTTACCTTTATTACATAGTAACATTTATAAACTAACGTTCAAAATAAGTAATTGTAACATTGGAATAAAATTGATGTCAATAATTATCCACCTAATTATTATCAAAAGTAAATAACATCAAATAATATATTTGTAATTACATCATACTCGTTTTTGAACATAATGACAGTTGGTATAACAAATGCCTTAATAATAAATAAAGAATAATGTTTTACCACGTTTATCGTAATAACATAACCGTATAATAATTTATTATGTTGTTATGAATCCGAAAAACTAACGACCCTCTTTCATATTTAATGACCATAACTAAAGTAAGCTCAAGAAATAAATTATCTCTCCAATAATAAATATTATTTAAATAATAGCTCTCAACAAGCCAAGTAGGGGCGAAGAAATACTGTATTTACAAATACTTACGATCTCAAAATAACGTATTAGGCACCGTATGACACACATAGCAAAAGTCGGCGTTTACAAAAATGAACGTTTCGGAAACTTGGGTTCCAGTGCGCCGGCGCGAAGTCTGATCCTCCCGAACGCCGTAGTTAGGCCAGACACGTCGTCGCCGCCGGCCATGCCGCTCTTCTACTAACAAATGTGCGTTACGCTAGTCACGTGCTCGGTAGCCTTCTCTCGTCCACCGATTCCGCCAGGTGAACACTCGACTTGAGTGACAGGACACTCAAGCGAACTTCACGGTCCACGAAGCTATGCATTTGCCAGACTCTGAAATGCTCTGCCAAGTGCACAAACATCTTATTTTCAACCCAGCGTAAGTTTCAAGTGCGAAATGGCTTTTAAAGTGTACTTGATTGTTCTTATACTGTGGATTGTGAACACTAAGTGCTATGTATGTAATTCGAACTGTTCGTATACCATCTTCGTGAAGGAGAGTGGCCAACAAATACGATGTTGTGAAAACTCATCGATACCAACCAATAAGACTTTCAGAGCAGTGTCTGTTCGGTTCAGTGAAAAATGTGATTTTAATGATATCTCTCTCGACGAACCATTCTTGGACACGTTTTCAGTTAGTATAACAAATAATACCATTGCAAATTTAAAAATAACCGTGAAGCCGAACAACTTACGTGAAATGAATTTGTCGTCGAACAAATTGCATTATATCAACAAGGATCTCTTTAGGAACTACACAAACCTTCGTGTATTAATTTTAAGCAAAAATAACATCTACAAAATATCGTCTGATAGTTTCGTTGGACTAAACAAGCTGGAGAATCTGGATTTATCAGAAAATAACTTAAGTAAACTAGAAAACATATTTACTCCTCTAAAAAATCTCCAACACCTGAATTTAAGTAGGAACAACATTGAGTTCATTCTTGAGAATTACTTCAACAATTGGCTTCTGCAACATTTAGATGTATCGCACAATAACTTAAGGAAATTAGCACCGGGGGCTTTGCAGTTACTGCCGAATTTAGCTCGATTACTACTGACAGATAACCCGCATTTGGGGATTACACAGTTGGATACACAATTGTTAGTTGGCACCGGCCGCAGACTACAGCAGATCGATGCATCGAGAACCGGATTATACCAAGTCCCTGAAGCGTTCACACATTCCGTACGATTTCTATCACTGGTCGGAAACCATATAACTTCGATAGGGTGCGGAGATCTCGATAGCTATCCTTTATTACAATCGTTAGATTTCTCTAACAACAAAATCAAATCTATTGAAGAAGACTCTTTAGGCAGATTAGAAATGCTTCTATTTTTAAACTTGAATAAAAACTCTTTAAGCGTAGTCCCCAAGTCATTACCTGATGAATTAAAGTATCTGTCAATAAACAACAACATTATTAAAAACCTAACTATGTTAGATTTCAAGGATCTACCGAATCTACGTATTCTGCTTCTAAAAAGCAACGAAATATTATACATTGAAGACCACGTTTTCGACGATTTATTATCTCTGGAAATATTAGATTTATCAAACAATCCGTTACAAATGCTGTCGCCGAGCACATTTGATGGACCGCTATCTCTTCGTGATCTGAGATTATGTTACTTGAATATTTCCGTGCCTGCAAAAGATGGCTCCTTTCCAATGTCGTCTCCAGAAAGTGTACAAATGTTACATCTACAATCAAGTCCAGGCCTCGCCAGACAGTTTTTAGCTGACTCAGCTGCCCTTGCTGCCTTCACCCACTTACAATATTTGGATTTGAGAATGAACAATTTACCTAACATAAGGAACGACTTACTGTTCTATCTAGTACAATTGAAAACTTTAAGATTACATGGAAATAAAATTAACTGCAGCGCTGAGTTATGGCTGTCAGACTGGATGAATTGGAATAAAAGTTTGCTAAACAATGAAACGTGTTACTATTCAACTTCTGAGGCGAAAGCGGAGATAAACAAATATAATTGTACCTTCCCTGAAACTTTTACGATAAACGAAAGTCTGCCACCCGTTAATTTGTATAGCACAGAAATGATAAATAAATTGTTGAGATATTACGGTTATTTAAGCAATAAAACGGAGAGGACGTCCTTAAAACATACTTATAATAGCTTGGGCAGCAAAGGCCACGAAATTAATGCAAATAAGACTTTTGTTTCGACCCTTGAAAAAAAAAGCTCCCATTAATAATAATACAAAGAGGAATGATGAAAAATTGAAAGCTGAGAATATAATTCAACATAAACACCACACTGAGACACAATTTGAATCGAGAGAATATCTAAAGGTCTCAGCCAAAAACGACGTAGCCATTGACAGTGTGTTGCAAACCGATCTTCTCATATCAAAGGCTCCAAATAGAACTCAATATCGTGAAAACATATCGGGAAAATTATTGAGTCCACCTGTAGGCACTGAGGAGTCTATTACGAACCTCTATGAGGAAAATCAATACCGGCTCAATAGCACTAGCAATAGTACTTATACCACTCCAAATAACATGGAATACTCACATTACCAGCCTCCGAGTCATTTCGGACAATACTTTGGGATAGTTGCCGTATCGTGTTTGATTATTATGTCTTTGGTCCTGTGGCTCAGTATACGATTGAGGTATAAAAGAAGGCATGCTCCCAGCGTGGACGGAGGGGGTGAGGAGCAGATAGAAGTGTCGAATATATCCGGGGGGGTGCTGTGGTGACATTTACGAGCAGCCGATCCGATGCCATTTGAATACGACTCTCTTTTGACATAGTACTTAAGTGAGTATTTGAATTCTTCTCTTTATCGCTATGTCGACGTTAGTGGCTTCATTTGTGTGGTTTTATGTAGTCTGGAAGGTGGATTTTATTTCAAACTATGACTATTTCATAGAATCGTGATGGTTTAAGGGTTGGTCTACTACGAAAGCTTAGTAAAATAGAGTTGTACAGCAAATAATAAAGATAGCAGTGAACTTATTTTTTTAGTAACAAATCTTAGTAAAGATTTATTGATGGGACACGAACCCACGACCACGCGATTCCCTATCAAATAAGCGACATTGAGTTTACAACGCTCAATTGTATGATAACAAACGTAACACACTGCCTCAGTTGTTAGAGGTACATCACATAAAACTATAGGCCGTGAGTTCAAGTCGCGCGTATGTCATTTTTTAAATTGAATTTTATATTTAAATATTTTTTTTTCCAGATAAAAGAGGTCGGCTGCAATCTTATCTAATGTGATATAACTGGACGTACATATTTTTCTATGAATAAGTACAAATAGATATCTATAAGTCAAGTACTTATGTATGGTGTAAAATTTGTAAATACTTGTAAGCCTTATTTTTTTTTATGATCTCTGTATATAGTATATAAGTGTATATATGGTACAATTTAATAGTTACAAACGCGTTGTAGCATATTGATGACTTGGTTGATTGGACAGACACATAATTTCTATCAATATAGGTAATGTGTCTGTACATTTAAAAATATTTAAATATATTTGTATGTACAGGATTATCGCCAAAAGGAAATTTTGGTTCTTTAAGAGGTCTTGGCTCGGTCTCAATTTTATTGAAAATGATTCAAGTGGAAAATTGAATAGTAATAAAAAATGATGAGACAGACCTCTAAATTAATTCTTAAGAAATAGTGTATTTATATAATATGAGGCCGATAGAGGCAGAGTAGCCTAACTGCAATTTTGTGACTTGAGTTATTTATATTTTCATAGTCTAAAAATGAAAACCAAACAAGGGCAAAGTGGCCGAAAATCGTTAACATCATTTTTAGACACAAAATACAAATTCATTTTCGCCTTAATTAATTGCGCATTTTTATTGTCCTCTTTATCGAAAAACGTGTTTTTCATTATTAGGCCACTCTGCCTCTAGCAGCCCCATATTATCCGTCAATATGCTATAAAGTAATTGTATATAATCATGTCAACTTATAATGTCACATAGATCATGTCTTCCCTTTTAGACTGACCGCACGCAAGATAAGTTATTATTTTAAAATCCACAGATTATAAATAAAAAGTTACAGTCATTATAAATAAAAAGCTTACAAGGCCTGAAATAACCTGAGTAAGCTGTTTGTCTACCAACTTGCTACACAACATATTATTATGACTATGTTGTTATAGTATAAGTTTATAACACTTTTATTTAGATTTTTTGTCTAGTTATAAGTTTATTATGTAATTTGTGGCATGTGATAGTGTATTTGTTGTGATTCCTTTACATATTTTGATACTTTTAAATTAATTTATCTTGTATGCGGATGTCTGAACCTCTAAAATAATTTAAGTGCCAAAATTGCTAATATTTCTTATGAATAATAGTATATGACCTCTTCTAGGAACTATTGAAGGATGTCTACGTGTAATCTTGTTATAAGTTAGAGATATTATTTTTTGTAACATAAGAAAATGTAACTTACCGTACTTAACTATTACTAGTTATTTTCATGTTCATTCCTACGTAAGTTTAATTGCTTGGATTATCATTTTGCATATATATTTTGATGCTAAGCGCGTTATTGTTACTCTATACTAATATATAAAGCTGAAGAGTTTGTTTGTTTGAACACGCTAATCTCAGAAACTACCGGTTCAAATCGATTGATTTAAAAATAAGCGATTGCTTAAAGCATTTACCGGGGAAGGCTATACGCTATAAAACATCGCTCTGTGACTAATAATGTGAAAAAAATTGGGAAAATTATTCATCATTTTGGGTTTCCGAAGTGTACGCTGCAAAAACGGTTCAAGACACCCCAAAAATATGGATCAAAGAATGATTCCACTTTAAATGATCTAAAAAAAATCCCCGGCGTTATATGTCTTTTTTAAGGTTATCTTGCAAGAACGATGGAAAGTGACGCACATCCTTTAGTTTATAAAGATGAAGGGGTTTTCAAAAACAAATTCCCAAAATAAATATTCTTAGCGGAAAGTTGCTGAAACAGCTAGTTTAACAATATGCCTCTTTGTCACTTGCATACGACAATAATATCTATTCTATCGGCAATTAAATCTATTCGTATATCAATTCAGACATTCTATATTTCACAATTGTTTGACATTAATGTATGCTTCATTAAAATCTTAGTCCACTTACCGCTCCTTTAATATAATTTCTCGTTAATCCTTTATCCGTCCCCACTGCTGGGATTGGGTTTCCTAAGTGTCTGGATATCCGTGTCAGTTAAGTAAATGTCATGTCACTATTCACGTAATTGAGCCGGGCTGGAATCGACCTCCCGACCCTAACCGGTAGGTTTAGTATGTGCGCGCTATGTTCAAATGTTTGTAGTGCATTATGGGATATCGAATAATTTTCGTAACCACCTAAAAAGTCACTTCTAGTGCTTACTTTATCTTGGTCATACTTTTAGATGAGTTATTTATTATATTGTATATGTATCTAAATCTGTGAAACCATGGTTGTAAATCGATACATAATGTCTTGAATGCTAATTAGACGTAATATGTTTTTACGTAGGTAATAATGATGTACAAATAGCCGGATAATAAATCTATAGAAACTCGGAGACGTTTTATTGACACATCTAGAACAACCTGAAAACCCTATGAAATGTTGCTTTTTAATCATATAACATAACTTGGTTAATTTGCTTATTCGCTGACCATAAAAACCGTATTTTCTCCTAATCTTTTGATAAAAAAAAAACTAAAAATAATTAAAGAAGACAATTTTATGCGGTTTAAACGCGAAATATAAAAGTTACTCAACTCCTAAATAACGTATTTGCATTTTAAAATGTAATACCATGGCAACTAAAAACAGCTTCGGTTAGATAAATATCTGCCATACGCCACGTCGTTTTAATATTTAATTATAATAATTAGTAAAAAAACTACGATTACCAATATAATAGATGTTTATAAAATTTAACTGTTTTAGCTATTTCTTATTATGAGTCAGAGAAAAATCGGTTAGCTTAGAATTGCGTAAAACTACAATTTCGTTAACGTGACCTGAACTAAAATTACTTATTAAAATATAATTTTGACGTTGAATCCACTCTATTGCGGGTATTCGGAAATAATTTCTGATTCCACGCTCACTGATTCATGAACAAAATGTATTTTCATTCACGATTCTCCATATTGAATATTTCAACGTTTCCTCTTCAATTTTGAATTGATGCACACTTTTGAATACAACGTGTATTAAATTAATGAAAAGCTTATATTTTTATTCACGTTTTTACCTGTATAATGAAGATATATTTCTATAGACATATTCCAAGGTTTTATAATAATATTTTGTAATTAAGTAACAAATTTATAATGGTTAATGTCTTAAGTCAAAATAAGTCCACCATGCATCTTAAATACATGTTATACGGGTAGATCTAGGTTCACTTTCCAACTAGTAAAATGCTTTTTTTTTGTCTTAAAAATATTGCATAACTCCTAAGAAAATATTTCGATTTGTAAATAAGCCTATGGATTGCCTTTAACATTTTAAAATATTTTTATTATAATGTACTCTTAAATAACATTCTGAATTCAAAATAAAAATAAAAGCCTTATGATTACAAAAATCTGAATCGAAAATACATTCTAAATTATTGTACAATTGCTGAGATAACAAGAATCACCAAAGTAAAGTAAATAAGGTCTTGTAATGGTATGCTTAGGTTCAAATTTCTTTTATAATACCTTAGTTGAAACGGCAAATATCCTTTCGGTTTGAAGATCAACTCAGACAGGCTAATGTTGACAGTTGGCTATTCCTTAACCATTTTAATTATAATTTCAATTAATTTGGTATCAGAAAATCTTTCTGTATTTTTTTTTATAATTTTCTATCAGTAATATCTGTTCTATTCATTATTAATAAGAATGATATTATATTTAACGAACTTATATATTTTGATAGTATGTACCTACTTGTTGCCTTTTATACAACCTAATCCTACGTACATTTATTATTCCACTTTCCGTATAATAGAACAAAAGCGAAAAATTCTATTCACTAGCTTTTGTGAAATGCGTGTGAAAAACGATGTGAAAACTACGCAAAAACATTTAAAAATTTCACATTTCCAGATGAACATTTCCAAAAGCTCAGATAGAGCAAAGCTTTTCAAACAAAAGTTATTCTCGTTAAATAAACATTCTTCTTACGTCATCTAATTTAATATTTTTTTATTGGTAATACTAAGTACGCTTTGGAAATATTCTAGAAAAGCTCAAATGCAAATTTGGTAAAAGCTTTCCTTCATGTTCGATACAACGGTCACCAAGTTAAACACGGGGATAGGGTATATTAAAAATTCAGTTTTCCATTGGGACAGAACCCCCACACAGCTTATTAATAGCCAAGAAGCTTTGCCTGGGACGTACATTGTATGTACCTGTTAAATTAACATACATTAATATACTGTCTATAGTTTACGCGAGTAGTACACATTTAAATTAAAAATAATTTTCAAATAACTTTAACTAATATATCGCGTTTTAAACCGTTAAAGTGTTTTGATTAAGCTGAATTTTATAAAATAAAATCTGAAATGAGCATAGTTTATACCGAATTAAATAATATTCATAACTCACACTTAATAAATCATGACTGTAGGAGGTAGTTAATCCTTGTTCTTAATTACCTGCTGTTTTAGAGCAAAGCGTCCTGAAAGCCTTTAATTAAAACGTAGCTCTGTGTTGCTAGTTCTGAAACTGTAATAATGTAAATATTTCGAACATATTTTAAATTTGAATATAGTTTTAGAATCAAGATGGCCTATATGAGAGAGAACCTTCCATGTTTCACGTGGGTCAGAAACTCGAACAAAGTCACAAATTGACTCTCCAATGATTTATTTCTCATTAACTGCACAGATTAACAAATTATAACGCTAACACTCTTTTATTAGGCATTGATAACGATACTAAATTAAATAAACTTAGAGACTGTTAAAGATGGCGTCGGAAGTTAGCGATTCGTCGAGTGCGTGGTGCGTTTGCGGTTCTTGATTCCGAAGTGACCAAGATGGCCGCCCCGCTTCCACTGGTGTGACTTTCCGCAAGAATCGCAGCTGACAGACAGTCAAATGTCATGTGTCGCGACACATGACATTTCCCGACCCGTCATAGTTAATAGGTAGACTGACCGATGTATATAAAAAAGGGAAAACCCCTTTAACATAGTTGCATGGAACGAATACATTTCTGTGTCCATTTCTTTAACAGGCAAATTAAACAAAATTGCGCCCTGCCTGACCGCAACAATCTATTGTTTCCCGTGTAGGATTTGATACCAGCAGGCCGATTCTACTATTTCAATGACGTTGCGATCAAGTTTCGATTAAGCGTCGAACGGTATTCTCCTGGCCGATCCTATCATTGTAATTTATATCTTTTTTCTCTCTCATTTTATTTATTGGTATTACTCTTAAGGATAGTTGCAAACTCATTGTAACGAAAATTATTATACAAAATGTATAAATAATACGAAAATATTCGTCCTTTAATTTAAATAAGTGAACAAATATTGAAGTATTGAATCAATTCAGCTTCGCTTCAATGAAATCGGTTTGAAGTCGCAGTGTTCTGTCAGTTGCGATTGTAATTAGTTAACAGAATACCGATTTCGTTTCGATCCAAATCGCGTTGCAGTGACGCACGCCAACATAATACGGGATACGCGCTAGCGTCACGCAAACTTGACGCGAACGTGTGATACGAAAACAACAAAACGTCACTGCAACTGCGCTGCTGCTTAACTTATATTAATATAAGAATAGGCAACACGTTTAACGATTTGGCTAAAGACGCGACGTACCAGTGTATATCGTATTGAGTAGTTATATTGCCGATACAGACGCAGACACGTCTAGCAACTGAAACCGCGGCGGTCGACGTTGCGAACCACGACTAAGTCGCGCAATTGGTCGCTTCAACACACGCCTTAATACAATGATATAATAAAAAAAGACAATGTAATGAGTAGCCCAATACAACTTTCCATGTAGTCCACGTAGTTGAACAACGTTAGGTAAAGGCAGTTCTTTCAATCCTTCACGGAATGCTATTGTTGAAGACACAATAGGAACTAAAAACCTTTACATTTAGCGTTCCTCCAATTTCTAACAAAGGAAAGAAATTCTTTAATTATTTAAGAAACCCGACGGAGAATTTCTAATTAATTATAAATTCTTGAAAGATATTTAACATCGCTTCGCCCGCAAATGAATATTGGGTTTGTATATTATTTATTCAACTTTCACGTGTACATTATAATATACATCCATCTTTACATAAGAATCCAAGTGAATTGAAAGGTTTAAATAATAAACACTGTTTTTAAACAGTACTTGAGAGCAACAGAGAACAATTAATTAAATCATTTGCAATCCATAAAAACTCTATAAGATATGTAATCTTTACTTATTTATTATTATACTCTTATTTTGTAATATTTTAGTATGCAAATTTATAATTTTTTTTATTTACTGCTCCTTACACTTATATTAGGAAAGGACATAATTGCTGACATAGAATAAAGTAAAACAACAAAATACTTTTTATCGCTAGTAGTACAGATTTAAGTAAAACACTTTAACCGTTTAAAACTCGATATATATTAGTTAAACTTATTTGAATTGAAATTGAAATTATTTTAACAATGGCCCGACGTTTCGGATACTTTGCAGCAGTCGCGGTCGCGGGGAGACAGTCTACGATGTTTTTAACCGTTAAAGTGTGTTATTTAAATACTTTTTAACAGTTTTGTACGTACACTAAGCGGTTTTTTCTACTTAAAATGTACATGTATACTATAGATACAATAAATCAAGTCAATCGTATCTTTACGGAAGTTTCTTATTTATAAATATAAAGAGTAAAATATAAACATTTTACATTTGTTTTTAAATTTGTTGATTTTTCGGATTATTTTCTTATTATTTACAGTGATAGGCAACTTTAATTTTCACAACTCAATCAAGTGAAAGCAAATCGTTCTAAGTTATATAATAATATTTTATCCCCATCAAAGCCACGAGACATATAATTTTATTGGGCATTGTTCCCCTTATTTATAGCTCAGCCAATTGCGTTCGAATCAGACAAAAGCTCTGTTTGTATTGTGCTAATAATTGGATTCTTTGCCCATTAATTTATTGTTTAGACCAAAGATTCTTAAGAATTAGGACTATATAAGTAAGTGATCGCAACGAGGGTATGCAAATGAATTAATTTATTTTTTAAGTTCAAGTAATGTTGATTGATTCGATATTCAAATTTATAAAAATATTTGAGATTGGAAAATAATCATTTGTTTGTTTATTCGTTTTTTTATTTTTATAGCTAAGGCTCACTGTTTATATAAATTGTACACGAAGAGTAGTTTTGTTTGTTTGTGCTTTGTTTACGCTCTATGCAAGCAATCAACTAGATTTTTGGCATACGGTCAGGTGAAAACAAAGGCTTTTGGCGTTAAAAAAAATTCATTTACGCAAAAGTTATATTTTTATAGTCCGTCTATGTGTCGAAATCTTATTTTATACAAGGCAGTTGTAATTACAATAATTACGCGAGCAAATCCGCGCTTTCAAGCTTTTCATTTTGTCAATAATAATTATTAATAGAAAATCAGTATCCATGATAATTATAACGAAGCCGATTTTGTAAACAAAAACGATAATGGACAAATCGTGTATTTAGCATTGAAAATAACATCAATTGACTCAGTAATGAATCCGCAAAATAGTATTTACCAAAGTTGAAATCAAATCAATCTCACCTAAATGGGAATTTGCGTTTGCAATTCAGAAATCTATTGTTAGATTGCTTATTTGTGCGCCTGAAATATAGACATTAACGGAACAGGTCATGTGATCATGAAAATATAATAAGCTCTACATATAGAACAATTATTGTTTATTCATGTTTAAACCAGGTAGAGTTAATACGTATTATTTTTATATATATATATACATTTATGATAGAGACGAGACAGACAAGCAAAGGGTTCACTTGGTGGTAGGTGAAATATCCCAGGCAAAGGTAGATGCGCTATCGCCCTATGTTGGGTATTCGGAAACCGAAACGCGATTAAACTTAACGGCTTTGTAATCTGTATGTCGTTCGTGACCCGGACGGAATATCGATATTACCTACCTATTGAATATGTTTCTGAAAAAAATAGATAAAAAGTCGATAACTAGCCATACATTAAAACCATTACACCTGCGAGCCCGTCATAGTTATATCATTTATTATTCACACATTCATGTGCAGTAGGTAAAATCTCACAGCCAAAAACATACGGTTTCTCAGTGTGTGTATCTGCGTACACGCATGATTTTAAAACTTCTAAAATGTAATAAGCGTCATGAGTTCGAATTCTGCCATTATTTTATAGTTTCTCTTTCATTTATTGAAATTCCACCGAAAACGGACATGAACAAAGCTAAAATTGGCACACAGCAAATCTATAATGGAAGTATAGGATATCTTTGTACCCACTGTTATAAAAAATTATGTAATAAGTTACATTAAAATAGCTATACTAAGTAACAAAGCTAATCGAAATTATAAAATTGAATTGTGTAAAGCTATTGATCGCTAGTGTTAATTAGATTCGAAAAACATTTGCTTTAATTAGAACATAGGACCTTTTGAATCTACCAGCGCTTCTAACCACCCTTACTCTTCAAATAACATGCACGCAATCACATTAGTATTGCGCAGGTCTGTCTACTCTCTACTCTCTAACTATCTCGTCTAATCTCTCAGCGCCTTCATAGTAAGAGATACGTCCAGTAGGAGATGCGCTTTTAATATGGTTTTGGTAGTATGGCTAATAATCAACAATCTTCGCCGGGTCGAACACCGGGTCTTATGAATTTATAATCTTTCTGAAACATATTGGACTTCCTCTGGAAATCTGGATATTGAATGGGTGGAATATGTGGACGGCATCGTTAGGAGATTTTAACTCTCCGATTGCTCGAAGAATTGATTGAACACACGTGATGATCGAGAACCTCTTCTCGCTCACGTCGGCCGAACAGCCCGAAAGACAATGACATGCTGAACGATGGCCGTGAAAGCCTTACACAATTTATGAAATCAATTCTACCCTACATGGGGTATAGATCTACCCTACCTATGTATGGTAGACTTGATTCGACTTAAATTGATCTTATTTGTTTAACTCTTTTGTGTTTCATTTGTCGATTTTCTTTCACTCATATCGCTTAGTATAGAACCTCTTTGGGTGCATCTTCAGCACTATCAAGTTGTTTTACAGCCAGCATTACAGTTCTTGTTAATTTTACATCCCTTTATCTCAATTGACAGAACTTGTGATGTCTTTTGTGTAACTTCGAAAGATAACATGCTTGAATAAATTTACGGTTTAACTATAGTCGTGCAGGTTTATACGTTTAATGAATGTTAAAAGATGCAATAAGTTAAGTAGTTAGGGGCCGTACATTAATATAACGTGACCTAGTTTATGGGAAAACTTACATTGTAAACGCCTCCGGGTTGAATCTGTAGGCCCATTGATGTGTTTTTTTATTTTGTTAGTGAGGTCTGAAAGAAAGACTTGCACTTTACCCCCTCCTTGTTTAACATCACGTGTATACACCTTTTACGGTTTAACCTACATAATAATACTTAATAATTTTATGAATATTATCTTAATTTAATATACAGTTATTTTAAACTAATAATACTTATTTTATTCTGAAGTGCATTATAGTTACCATAATAAAAATGTCTATCACCATTTGTTTCTAAAAATGCGCGTTAGACAGAAAACATAAATATGCACGCGATAAGTCTTACTATAGCCCCCCTCCCCCTTTTGTTAGTTTCGTGATTTTTATCAAACCAATCCTCCCCCTTGTTCAAGCCTCACGTGGATTAAGGGACAACCCCTTACGTATGATGCGTGGAAACCGTACGTACATCAATATAATGCCTAGTTTATAGGAGCCCAAACAACTTACATTGTAGTATCGCAAGCGTCCAGGGTTCGAATCTGTAGGTTAATTGAATTTTTAATTTTTTTTTTTCGTCTAGTGGGTAGAGTCCGAAACGAAAGAATTGCATTTTACACCTTCAACTGTTTAACACTACGTTTTACACCTTTAACGGTTTAAAACGAGAAACGTAGAAAAAACACAAGTTAAACTATCTATTTTTTCTAATGTACCTCTTATATTTATTTTTTTTAAAAGTTTATTTGATTATAAATTACATGTAAATGTTCCAGATTGAATATGCATTAAAATAATATATTTATTCAAAGTGTAATTCAAATCAAATCAAATCATTTATTCGTTGTTGATTCTTTTATAAAGACAATTCTGAAACGGCTGATTGTGTAAGCTACAAGCAATATATACGCTATTAAGCTGCAGACTTCAGTCATAAATCCAATACATACAGCACTAAGCCAGGAATAGTCGCTGGATATATCAGATTGTAGGGATTCAGCGACGCGGTAAACATTATAGAGATGGAATAAGAACAGAAAATACGTAAAACTTTTAGAAATAGGTAATCTTTTTTGTCTTCTGCTTACATACATAAAGAAAAGAGATAGATAGCTGTTCTACACATAATCCTATCAGAAACAAAGTAGATAAGATTGAAAAAAATCTATAGCAATACGAGTATAAAGCTCATGAGTTTGTTTGTTTGTTTGAACGCGCAAATCTTAGGAACTACTGCAATTGGATTTTTTGTTATGTAACATTTATCTAGGAAGGCTGAAAGCTAACATCACGCTATGGTCAATAAAAGCGAAGAAACAGTATAAATATGGAAAAAACTGATAAAATTACTCATCTAAATAAAACACTTTAACGGTTTAAAACGCGATATATTAGTTAAACTTATTTGGAAATGATTTTTAACTTCGGCCCGACGTTTCTCCGAGTCTCCACGTGACCACGGCTGCTGCAAAGCATCCGAAACGTCGGGCCGTAGTTAAAAATCATTTCCAAATAAGTTTAACTAATATATCGCGTTTTAAACCGTTAAAGTGTTTTATTTAAATGTGTAGTACTCGCGTAAACTATAGACAGTATTTAAATTACTCATCTTCAAGATACCGAAAAAATGTGTATCAAAAAATGATTCCTCTTTTGAGATTAACTTGCAAGAACGACAGGATGCAACCGAAGTCGTGGGTAACAGCTGTACTTGATAAACATGAGGAAGAGGTTTGCAAAAACGAATTTTGATGCCGAAAATAACTATTCCGCGCGGACGAAGTCACTGACACGGCTAGTATCGAAATAATTGCTTACTCATTCTTTTTGTCTGTCACCTTTCCCTTTCCTCGCAAACATTTGACGTTCCTTCAATACTGTAGACTCCGGTGCATTGATTATCGTCGTGACGACATATGTCCATATAACTCACAAACAATTCTGGCATAAGTATCAAAGTATAAAAAAGTACGAAAGCTAAAGCCAAAGCTCCATAATTGGATTAGTTCGGACTCTGCATCAACGCCTGGATATCTCGAATTATGTCTCTCAACTTTTTCTATATAAAACTTATTCTATTCCGTTATTCACCTATAAAGCGTAGGAGTGTTATCAATGTCAAAGAGGTCAGTAGTTTGGCGGTCTCGATATTATAATGGTAGCAATGTATGCCTAATAGTAATCAACGGGTAGAGGGTTCGATGCCCACCGTGTCTAACATGTTCTTGAAGTGTAATCGCGTTTCCATTTCAGTCCGTGGATTTTCGAATTTCCAAAGTGTTTTCACGTTCCATCAAGTTAACCACATACTTGTCTGTCAAAGTATTGAGATATCGAAAAAAAAATTAGGGACAATCTCTTCTTTACACTTTTCTGATGCCGAAGTAAAAACCGCTACACTAGCGCCATCTGTTCCGTCGAAGTTACTATTTGGCGAAACTGGCCGGGTCCAAAGAAAAGTCAATTCTGAAAGAAAAGTCAAAGTCAAAGTTAAAACATAAAGGTGTTTTAAACTGTTTTATTTAAATAATAGAACAAATCGTACGTGATTCGTATAAGAATTAAGTGCATTCGTTTATGTGGCGGTTCGTTGACATATTACAGTTTATTACAGTTCGCCATGCATGCACCCTTGAAATTTTGACAGATGACAGCGGAGTAAAAGGAACAGTTTACAGTTGTATCTCTCGGTATGAAAGCCTGAATATGAACACATATTACAAGGTAAACTGCAGTGGAATATTATTACGGTATGACAAAGGCATTCGCCCGTCTACTAATTAGATTAGTTTAGTAAGTTGGTGCGGAGTTAACCGGACAACACTCCGTTTGCGGTGAAACTTTGTTCCGATATCCTTTGATAATAGACAAACTGTGTATTATTTGTGATGTCCTGTTTGGGTTTCTGTTTGATTCCTAGAATAAGATGGAATACGTGTATTTAATTAACAGTTTATTTCAACATCTAATTTCAGTATCACAATTATAACTTCCTTGTAACCGATGGCTTGGTAAGTGTTAATTTCAGTACATTAGACATGGGGCAAACTCATTTCTATGTCTGATTTTCCTTACAAGCAATTATTCCGTGACCTGCTTAATAGCCCTGGGATATAAATAAAAAATAAATGTAAATTTTTTTGAATTATTGATAAAAACGAATGATGTTTTATAAAGAGATAGATTTATATAAAGAATAGTTACACATTGTAATTGTAAAGTTAACTAACACGTTTTAAATCGTTAAAAGTATTTTATTATATAATGTAATGTGTTCTAGTCGCGTAAACTACAGACAATACTTCGTACATTATATAACTATTATATATCGCTAGTTTGCTTTTATGCTAAGGAAGCATGTAGCATGTAGCATGTTGCATTGCAAGAACATCGGGACTGAATTGTCGACAGGCATCAGGCACCAACAGAAGAACTTTGTTGAAATTCGAGGCGTCAACTGCAACTCACAAACAACTTAGTTTGCGACACCTGACAACTTTAACGAGAGATTAGTATTTTATTGAAATCCTCAAAGAGAGATTATGTATTTGTTTAAACTCATTTTATATTCTTTATCAGTGACGTTAGCTTTGGACTACAGGTAAAAAATCGAACTGTAATTAGTTAAGTTATTATTGATCTATAGACCAATTATAAGTAGTACAAGGGTAAAAATACCACGAGATATAGTTTATGTTATATGATGCGAGAGACATAATATATTTTGTTGTGACATTTCTGATAAAATAAATAGAAATGACAAATCGTATAGAAGTTTTATTTACTGGCATGGACTATACTAATTGTATATTAAAATAACTCGTCTGCGAGATAAGAAAAACTTTACGATGCTTTAATGTTTCCCTCATTTGGCTGCGATTAGACCTAGCTTTAAAAATGTTTACCCAAAACTAGGTTCAAATATTCAGTAACGAGACTGCCGAGTCAATTTAGCCGTGTATAAACGTAAAAATGCTTGTTCTGTCGTAGGACGCGGGCCAAATTACCCCATTAAATTATCCGTATCGTATCGTAGCAGCCGTAACGCAGATAACGTTAGAGTGGTGCCAAATTATACCCCCACTTTTACAATACACCATGGGGGACTGAGGTACTTGATGTTTTGATCAAAACAAACGAAAATCACATTGTAACGCACCTTAAAATATCAGTACAGACTCGTTGGTTTAATGGTAGCAGTGTATGGGTAATAATCAACGAATCGTAAGTTCGATCCCCACCGGTCCAACATGCTTATAACTTTTCAATTTATAATTCTTCTGAAAAATGTTGGACTTCGTCTGAAAATTTGCGTATTAAATGGGTGGTAGGAATATAGAAATTCCGCCCGGATCACGAACCAGAAAAAAACGAAATTTAATCGCGTTTCGGTTTCAGTCTGTGTATTTCCGAATATCCAAAGCCGAAATAGGGCGACAGCGCATCTTGCTTAGATGTTATATGGCTGGGATATTTCATCTTCCTTCTCTATATAAAAAAGTTATATGCTCATATAAAAACGTATTTCCTTTATTAGTACGTACAAGGATGGGACGAACTGACAAGTGTCTCGTGCTTTAAAAAAACACACCAGCCGTTGGTCGTACCGTTCTGGTGTTTCTTTATATTTTTATCAAGCTCAAATTCTTATTCAATTAGCATTATATTATTATACTATCTCGTGTGAAAAAAAATAAAATAATTCGAGGTAAAATAAAAGAAAAGCACTTTCTTAACATTTCTGTTCCAGAACTTTCAAAGTATTAAACTAGCAAGTATGCAAATAATAAAGATAACTAGCTCATTATAAATCTCAGTTAAAGCAAGCCACGTATTTCGCGGCTAAGCGGTTACGGCCGCAAATATAAATATAGTGGAAAATGAAAAGTGATATTAAAGCGTGTTGTGGTTAGAATAATTTATTGCCAACATTACTCGTGGCTTTAAAAGTCAGAAATTATGTTCTAAAGATGTTATTAGGACATATACAAATAAAAAAAAACATTTAAAAAGTCAATTTGACATTTTTTATAATTGACAAGACTCTGAATAAGGTGCGCTGACGTCGAATTTCGGGTGTGGAGATTCAGGAATCCAGCTACTGGTTCAACGAAACAAAAATTATCTTTACGACCCTTTCATTTATAAACGGTGTGTGTACAAATTTCCCATACGAAGTCTAACTTGTGTTTGACAAATAAATTGGTTGGTCACATTCCGTTAATATTATAAAGATTATTTAGAAGAATAGACACAATTGTTTTCGACGCTGAAAGGCTTAACGAAATATGATAAAATGTAGTATCAACATTTAAATAAAACACTTTAACGGTTTAAAACGCGATAGTTATACTAGTAAAACTTATTTGGAAATGATTTTTAACTTCGGCCCGACGTTTCGGATGTCTCCCTGTGACCACCCAAAGCATCCGAAACGCGGGCCGAAATTAAAAATCATTTCCAAATGTTAACTAATTATCGCGTTTTAAACCGTTAAAGTGTTTTATTTAAATGTGTACTACTCGCGTAAACTATAGACAGTATTTAATCAAGATTTTTCTCCAAATAGTGGTTCTACAGGAGAATGTATATAAGTCCTATTGAAGTGAAATTTTACTAGTTATGCCTTCTATTCCACGTAACGCTGTGCGGTTGGCCTAGTCTTACATATTTCTCAATATTGATTCTCGATATTCATCGCAGAGTGTTCAAACATCGAGTTAGAAGCAAATAAGACCGCTTTTTGGGGCGCCCGTGCTACTGACCGCCCCAACTAATCAGCTTATCCATTTCAAAGGATTTATATCTTCTCTCTGACGTTTCATTAATTAATACAACCCGATTAATTTCATTTGGGTTTTCACCTGCGAAGAAATTTCAGGATTAGGTAAAAGCGACGGCGTTATTTAGAAAACGGTTATGTATTGTTCATTTAAGTATTGGTCTTTAATGTTTTATGTAAAACAGAAGGTTTTAAAGTTAAATTATATATATTTAACTTTTAAACCTTCTGTTTTACATATATTGCAAGTTTGTGAAATGAAAATTGTGTTTTGCATTAAACATAGAGTAGAGAGTTGAATCTATACTAATACATAAAATTGAAGAGTTTGTTTGTTTGAACGCGCTAATCTCAATCTGAAACTTGCTACTGCTACTTTTAATTAGAAACAGTAGTTCTGTTTCGAATTGAAAAATTGTTTTGTGTTAGTTAGAATGTTTATCGAGGAAGGCTATAGGCTATATATATATAACATTGCCTTGTGACTAATAGAAGCGAAGAAGCAGCGGGAAATGTAAAAAAAACGGGGGAATATTTTCATCTCTGTGGGTCGGTTCAAGATACCCAAAAATACGTATAAAAGAATAATTCCTTTTTAAATGATCTATAAAAACGTCCGCAACGCTGGATAGCACTTTAAATTTATAAAGGTGAAGATGTGGTTTGCACTACAAATTTGGATACCCAAAATAAGTATTCCATGCGGACGAAGTCGCTGAAACAGGTAGTGTGAAATATCAGTAACAGTTTAAAATCGGTCGTATACTTTGAGTTGCCGTGGTCACAGGGGACTACTGCATAGTATCGGAAACGTCGGGCTTTAATTATAAGAAATTTTAAATAAGTTTACTTATACATAACACGTTTTAAACCATTAAAAGTATATTATTCAAATGTGATTCACAGGAAGGACAGTTATTTTTTGGATAGCCAGGATATGCGTTTGCCTCATGAACCCTGTAAGGATCTATAGTACGAAGTATTGTATTCAACTAATGGACCTAGAAACGTAAAGATTCCGATGTACCCAGTAACTCCAAAGAGACCCTCACGTACCGAAATTCCTTTTCCGAATACCAATACCATACGTCATTGATTTGCATTTATTTAAAGGACATTCTTAGCTACTCGTGACCTTTGAGTAAAAATTGCGAAAAGAATTGTGCATACTGTCTGTAGTATACGCGAGTAGTACACGTTTAAATAAAACCCTTTAACGGTGAAATGCGATAAACGAGTATATTGGTTTCGCGAAATACCATCTTTGGCGGAACAGATGGCGCTAGGGTAGCAGTTTTTACTTTCACGTCAGAGACACCCTCCATCGCTAATCTGCATACATAATACTGCATACATTTATACATCTTAGCTACTACTAATAGTTTTTTATAAATTACTTCGTGTACGGTATTCTTATTTTTTACCCGTTGAAAAATATGTATGCCTCTCGCGCAAGTGTTTTTTATCTTAATATTTATGTATTGAGGCTTAATGTTTTTGCTGCTTTAAAAACATACATCAATTATGATGCACTGTAGACCTAACTTGGCTTTGGTCATTCGGAAATTCAAAGACTGAATTCGAAACGAAGATTAACTTCGCGACATTTTTATGTGCGCATGATCGTGGATCCGAGCCGTCCATGGCATGGGTGTTTGTGCATGGGTGTGAATATTTTCAGCTATATATTAATTTTATATACACTTTAACGTTTTAAAACGCGATATATTTTTGTTAAACTTGTTTGAAAATTATCTTTAACTATGGTCCGACGTTTATACTAATCAAAAAATTTTTAAACACGGACAGGCCATGAAACGGCATCCGCAGCGTTCTGTGCGGTAGCTCTAGCCAATTGAGCTACCGTGTCAAAGCTAAACATTGCGAAAGTAGTACCAGCATTCTCGTCAAAAATACGTGCGAATAATTGAGCCAACAAGCTACAATGAAGATTATCCTTTATTACATAGCTTCATAAATCTGCCATTGTTCATATAAATCAACCATTCAACTACACAAAATTAACCCATTTACAAATTAACCAATAGAGTTTTCTGATATATTTATGAGCATATTACGTCACGAATGAGGTTTGAAATTCGAACAGTATTCGAATATAGAACTGAAATTCGTATTTTATAATGTAATTAATGAAATACATTACAAAGTAGGATTTTGCTGCCTCAATATATGTACGTAGTGGTTATTTGATTTCGATCGCCTTGCACAAAGGTAATAGTTTAGGCAAATTCTGGCTGCAACAGCTGAGTGTAAAAGTAGTTCTGGGAATAGTTTCTCGTATAACTAACATTAAAATAGCCCACAGTAAAAGGTTATATTACTGAGTGAAATATTGATTTTCTTTGAATACTTTGATTTTTTCCATTTTTTTTTTATTTATATTCTTTTGAATTACTTTGACCGTCTCTGTAGCCAAATGGTTAAACCTATTGGATACGGATTGCTTAAGCGTGAGAGGTATCCCAGGCAACAAAAAATTGTTTCGGTCACAGAAGTCTGATCAACTTGCTTGTTAAAGAGGATCAGTGAAACGGACACAGGCATGTGTTCGCCCCATGCCCCACGAGGGGGAAACATTATTTCACACACACATATAAATTACAATCGATTGAAATTGAAAAAAAAATACAACACGGACAGGACGTGAACCGGCATCCACATTAATCCGTATTGTTGTTCTAGAGCCGTATTAAGATAGCCAGAGCTATATTAAGATCGAAGACTTTGATTAAGATTGAATCTTTATTTAAATCAAATTTTAATTTAAGTTCTTTATTTATTTTGTTTATTATTGTCATAATAATGTTTTGTTCCCCTTGTATTTCAGAAATTACATCGTTTATGAAGGTTGCATTAAGCTAAAATGTTTCAAAGACGATGTAGTCATAAGCACATACAGAACGTTTCGCTTCCATAGCAATTTAGTGATTCTGAAATATGACGTTATTCTGTGGTATGTTTTTGTTGAACCTTACATGTGTTTTCAAGATGTGCATATCTACATATTAATAGAGAAATATATTCTCTACAACTATGTAGCACGTACATTGGAAAATACAAACGAAACTTTCGAATTTGTAACAAAAGTAAAGATAATCGCTTTCCTTTCATTTCCTTTTACTAATTTCAGTACTAAATGAGGCACCCCATATCATATTTACAAATTCAATGTTAATTAGAACAATGTTTGAAACAACAAGGGAGATTTCGTTGTAAAACATCAAAACAAATGAAAATACAATTTACTCGTTATATAAGATTTTAAGTCTTAGTCAGATAAGAGATTAGTATTTTACTCTCGTTTCGAGCTTCTCGGTCAGAGTGTTGCCGGCGGAATATTAATTGAGATAAAAGAATACAGGTGGCGTAGCTTAGCGTCAATCAGGGTTATCTGTCCGCGTCACCGGTGACCACGGACTAAAATGATTTATCTCTGAGCTTATATTTTTGAGTATAAAATAAAATAAAACCACCCCCACATTTTCATGTATTATAATCCACCTTAGTTATAAAACGTGTTGTGTTAAACCAGAGATATCGTGGATTTTAATGTCCTTGGTCTAAATGTAGGCTAATTGTCAACGCGTCATGTGTTTGATCCCCACCGTGTCCACTCAAATATAAGAATTTATACTTCTATATATTTGCTGCATGTTTCACAAAGAGGATACAAAACTTTTTTTACTAGATAAGTATTTTGTAAACGATAGCATTGAACTATAAATTAAAAGTAAAAGCCCGTACTTGGGCCGAACACATTTCTGTGTCCGTTTCACTGATCCGTTCTTTTAACGGGCAAGTAGTTGAGCAGACTTCTGCGCCCTGCCCGACCGAAACAATTATGTTCCCTGGGATACGAACCCAGGATCTCTCGCGCTTAACGCAATGCTAGGCAATACGTTTAACCATTTGGCTACAGAGGCGGTTAAAATAATAAATAATTAAATTAAAATGGCAAACGAGCACAATAACATAACAAATTTATGTGAGTTACATAGTTCTCTTTTACGCAATATATTTTTAAATTATTCAACTGTTTATTACAATTTTAAAAAGCATAAAAAAATTGTACTGCTAACTTCAACGAGCGGAATTATTATTATCGAGCTCTATTCTTTTCTTTTTGCTTCTTTAGCTTAAGCAAGGAATTATAAG
This sequence comes from Leptosia nina, assembly GCA_963661955.1. Lineage (NCBI taxonomy): Eukaryota > Metazoa > Arthropoda > Insecta > Lepidoptera > Pieridae > Leptosia > Leptosia nina. Next base: position 6,215,122 of record CAVLEF010000007.1, read on the forward strand.
TATAAGATATTAGGATATTCTTCTCTATGGGGGACACCGATTGAACGCCGGGTGAGACTACATTAGCTGCTAATAATTTCCACCATTTGTTCTTCCCTTTTGCGGAGAATATTGGGTTAACTACCTCGCACTGTGTCCCCTTCCAATCTTCCGGTTTCTTTGCATAGTTTTATTATTTGTCCTATCTTTAGTCCTTTGATACGAGGCTACTAGAGGCAGAGTGGCCTAATAATAAAAAGAAATCCTCAATAAGCAGGAATTAACTAGCGAAAATAATCGAAAATTTGTGAATTTCAATTACTGTGCTCTTGTAGATTAACATTTTAAAACTATAAAAATATAATGCGGTAACGCTACTCTGCCTCTAGCGGCCTCATATGATCTTCCGCTATATTGTCAGTTCCTATTTATGCATGTCTTAATTATGAGTACAGAAGCATCTGTTTTGCTGGAAACTTGTTAAAGAAGAAACAATAAAGCATCGCGCAAATGACGTCACTCGCAATCATAAGCTTATTGCTTAGCTCAAGCTATAGACACAGCTATCCAAACACAATCAATTGCCGATATCTGCTTGTCGTGACACGTTACTAACAAACGAACCGGGGCACGATGAATCTATGAAGATTATGGGATCGATTTATTAAGCTTTCGTCAATGCGTATTGATAAAGAGATATATAATAGTGTAATATTGATAAAAACGGTTCCATCTTAAATAGCTAACCATTGTTTGTTTGATAACTGTTGTTTATAAACTGCACAATTATTCTCTACCGCTAAGCATACTTTGTACATCGGGATGCCTATCATATTGGTAAAGTGAAGGTATGAATTGAAGTGTAAGGTTTAAAATGTAGAAAACGTTACAAAGAATTTTGTCAGCCTGCTCTCAAAAAAATATTAAACCTATTTTAGTCCTTTAGAGTCTGCCTTAGCAATATTCACTTTTTTCTTTTACAAAAACTCTTAGCTTCGATACGTTAACAAGTAATAAATTTCGAAACAACACATAGCTTAAAAGTAGCCATTAATACATAAAACATGTGAAATATTTCAAGGGGATAAAAAAGATTTATCCTCGTATGGAATTTATTCCCTTTTAAAAATGTTAAACTTTCGGTCCTCGGTAATCTCGCAAAATGTTGACTTGTAACCGTAAATTTATCGTTAATTTGATACCGTTTTTAAAATAACGAAGATAATTAACATAAACCAATATTACACAACTGAAAATATGGCTATATGTCTTTGTTTTTCTCGTTTTCACAATAAAATTCAAACAAGCGTAACCAAGCCCTATATTTTGTTCGAAAAGGAAATGGTTCCTATCCGAACAAAATATAGGGCCTATGGAGATCTTTAAGTATAAATATATATATTAAAAAAATTTTTTTTTTTTTGGTTTCTTTCGATTTATAGTCCTATCCTGGTCGCAGGCCGATTCTCGTATTAATAAAAGTTAAGCAACAGCGCAGTTGCAGTGACGTTTTGTTGTTTTGGTATTCTCGTCTAACATCAGCGCGTTCGCGTCAAGTTTGCGTGTATTTGAAACAGTTCGCTGGCGTACCTTATTGGATGCGCAGTTGTCAAATTAAGAGAATACAATATAAGAAACTTAATCTCAGCGTGACTGCAATTTGATCGAAACGCCGTTAAATTAGTAGAATCGGCCGTGTGGTCAGAACAAGCTGAGTAAGCTCTCTAAACGAACGTTGTAAGAAAGAAAAGGCCTTCCATATACAGAATTACTCCGATTGGAAATAACTTTGAACAAAAAAGGGCGGCCATTCTCTGAGACTAAAGTTAGAGCGGAGTTAGGAGGCATGTTAAATTTTACGACTATCGTTGATCAGTCTCATCGCCATTACATTATAAGTTTTGCCATTATACGTATAACTGCAAAATATTATTGAAATTCCGAATTGGGAAATGAGATAAGAAATATGAGTTTTTATAACATACTAGCTGTTTACCAGGTTTGTCCGCTATAATAATTATTTTGGGCCAAATTTTGTTTTTGGAAACCTCCTGTTTAAATCTATAAATTTAAGCTCTTACAAGTTAATTTTAAAGATAGACATTTATTTACTAGACACACAAGATCAAGATTTCCTTTTTTTTTTCACATTTTCCATCTATTTCTATCTAGCCTTCATCGATAAATGCTCTAAACAACACAAAAATATTTTTTCAAATCGAACCAGTAGTTCCTGCGATTCAGCGCAATAAACAAACAAAGAATCGATTCAGCTTTATATATTAGTATAAATAGATAATAATTCTTACCATTAGCGCTCACTACCTCTTAGGGTATATGGCACATGTAGTTGACATTTTAGTGTCACTGAAAAACATGTTTCAGAACCAACGTAAATATATATTTACAACAAAACCAAAAATCAATCGTCTCGACTTCACGAAGGTAAGTGCTAAACTAATTCGTCTTGCATTTAAAAGAATTTCGTTAGTCATTTGTATTATAAATGTAATTACCAACGAAACTACAGAATCTATAGTTGTAGATAGTATGAATATTAATTAACTATCAATAGTTCATAGTTTCCTCGTAAAAATATTATCTCAAAATACGCAAGAAACTTCTTCGTTCTCTTGAAAATTCTTGAGATAACGAGTAAATTCACTAAGTACTTGAACTAAAATTAAGTAATCCCGGGATGTTTTCATAAAAGAGATATTCAAAGAAGTTTAAAACTCAGTCGTTTTGGTCTTATCTAGTTTTTATAAAAAGCTTCGATCCAAAGCAGTTTTGCGCCATTTCTCTCGTTAACTTTCTAATATACTTTTAATTCAAAGAATTTTCTTAGTATTTAGATTTTCTTGCTAATTCAAGTAAAACAAAAAGATTCATCCGTTTTCCTTTAACTTGTGTTTCTAGACGATTAATTTGAGCTTTTATATTTTTCTAATAAAGTATATTTAAAATTATCCGGTTAAGTACTTGTAGAAATTGTTACAGTTTATTGAGTCACAAATAGACTGCTGAATTCTTAGAATAAAACACTTTTATATGTTTAAACTCCAAATATATTGGATAACCTATTTTTAATTCAACTACGGGCCGACATCGGGTCCTTTGCAGCGTTTCCCCGTGACCCCATAATTTAAACCGTTAAATGTATTGTATTTAAATGTGTACTACTCGCGCAAACGACAGACAAAACTTTCTTCACTATAATTAATGATAATTTTATATGCATATATATAAAAGCATCACATATCTAAGTAAAAACATCCCAAAATATTATTTACTTCACAAACATAATATCACCCTTTTCGCGTTGCGGTCTCGTCTTTCATACGTTACGTGTAAGTCTGTGGTATAAAGTTCGTAGACAATGTGACCTATCTAAAGCGTACTGTAACCCTTCGCCTTTTTCTTCTTGGCCTTTAATATGTTTCAAAGCTTCATCTCATTTAGCATTATGACTTATCGTAGCCTGCTGTAGCAGCGTTCGTAGAACTGTTGTGCTCTACGCATTTTCGTAGCACTGGTGTACGACTATCAGAACATATATGAACAGTTTCCACTGTTAGGCAAAGGGGCTTCCAAAGTCAAATTACAACACTGGCTAAATTATTATATTTATGCAAATCAAATTATAACATTTTAAAAAATTAAAATGCAAAACTATACCAGATAAGTTAAGACCCCTATAGTATTTACCTAGATATGTGCTACCCCCGTTTAATATACGTAAAACGCAAACGCGCTTATCACTTGCCCTTGCTTCTGAACAAGTTAGACGAAGACACGCTAGAAATATGTTGTTTTCAAATTCATGTTTTGCTTTCTGTAGCCAGGTACGATGGTGCTAGGATTTTTTATTCAATTGTATTTTTTAATTATATTTATCAGTATCTTATAAAACTAAAGAACGCTGTTAACATGGCAGATATGATTAATGGTGTCGAAGCTTTATTTTTCTATATTTCTTCATGAAAAAGAAAGAAGATAATAGGTATCTAATAAATCATAAAGCGAACACAAAACTAATGGCACAATGTTCTTGTTATTTGTAATTGGATCGGACGATGCCTTATTCCTGCCTTTTGTGAAATACAATTGTTATATCAAGTTAAGTTCTAAGTTCAGATTCTAGAAAACTATATTATATTAAAATATATTTGAAATAAATACCTAAATATATTTTTTTCTTTATGACCGGCTTGATGGAAAGTGCCAGCAATATAATCCAAACAAGTTCACCTATTGTGGCTTTGGTTTTTCGTAAATCCACAGACTGAAAGTGAAACGCGATGAAACTTCAAGGCTTTTTTATTTGTACCTTGTGGGTTGTGATTTTCCGGGCGGAATTTCGATATTCCTACCACGTAAAAAAACAAAAAAGATCGTGTAAGTTTACTTTTTATATACTAACCCTAAGTATGAGTTTTTCATGCGTATATACAAACTTGTTATTTAACTCCATTTTCTTTAGAATCATACCTGTACTTTTGGAAATATAGAAATGAGTCCATTGTCTTGAGTGTTATCAAACTTCCGGGTTCTCAGAATGCTGACCGATCGACACACTTTTATTCTACAACTGGGGCATGAAGGTAGTACTAAATAGACACAAATATTCTGAAAAACCCGATACGCATAAACAAGGTCGTAACATGTCGCCTCAACTATTCACTAACAATACGTATAACAAGCAAGAGAATAAAATAAAAATAACAATCTGATACCGGTCGGCTTCGTTATTTGATGTCGTAAATATAAGTTGTGTATAACAAGCACGTTAGGGATGTTTCGTTTACTTATTTATCACATGAATATATAAAAAGATATATTTTTTCGCCTTTATTTGCCAGTTATAGGAATTTTTATTAATTTACTGTGGTCGAGTTTTTTATAGACCTGTACAAAACTCTCTGTTACCTTTGATAAATTTAGAATTCATATATTGCGTAACAGGTGAAACCTTCTAAATAAAACACAAGGTCACGGGGGGAATATAAATAAATTTCTTCCGTAATTATAACTAACGCAAAGCATTCGAAAAACTAGGAGCCATAGTTAAAATAAACCAAATATAATTTTTATTATTTGTAACTATTAATTTTCGCATTTTAAACAGTTAAAAGCGGTTTTATTGAAATCTGTAATCCCGAATCTACAGACAATAGGAAAACAACCTACGTAAAATGTTTCAGCCCTATCGAAGCTGAAACTCAACCCCGGTATTCCTAAACTAAGCTATTTTTGAGATAGTTCTCGATTACAATTTTACCGGTCTTTTACGTATCAATGTTTTCTTAACGAATATTGAATTCTTTTTATTTATTTGACATTTAGTTTTGGCAACGGTAATCGTTGCTAATTACTACTTTTATGTGAAAGCTATCAAAAACAAAATTCGATTTAGAAAAACGATGACATTACGACTCGACCCATAATGAATTCATGTGGATACCGGTTCAATGTCCGCCCATATCATTTAATTGTTTTACTCTATAGATGAGATTTTTAACTGTATACTGCTCCGAATATGAAAGTTTTTGTTTAAAATTTTCTAGTCTATTCAAGTGCCCAAAAGGCTATTAAATTACCTTGTAATTTTTAAAGACATTGACCAATGAAATAGTTCCGATGCGTGTGCCACATGTCATTTGTAGAAGATATCATATTTCACAAGCTTAAAGTTAAACGCATTTAGCGGAAAATTATTTGAAGGGTTGTTTATATGTTTCTCACACTTCACACATCTTTGTATCCATCTCTTAAGATCTTGTTGATGACGTCATAGATGCATGAGCAATACCTCATAAGCAGATTATCGTACATCGTGTTAACCGAGAGACGTAATCCTTAATTAACTATAATTATGCCCGCTGAGCAGGGATTAGAATAGAAATTGCTTGTGAAATTAATGCTCACCATTCATATTGGTTAGAGCTAATATAGATAGCTATTTTGGTTAATTTTCGCAGCAATTAATTTGATTCTGTACTTTATACAAAATTAGTACTTACTATAACTTTAGTGGACATAAATGGGCACTAATAAGCTATTTCCTGCTGCCTTATCAATTTTAAGTGATCCCTAGATAAAAGTAATAACAAAGTTTATAGAATAATCTCTCAAGACTACATTTAATAATTCCTTACAGATTAAAATAACCATTAGTCCATCCAAGTGTGACGGTTCCCGAAATTAAAAATCTTTTCACTCACAGAAGTTATTACAATATCGGGAGAGTACCTTTTGTTATCATTAAATTGCTCCTTCGAAAATGATTCACAATATTCCTCGACAGTAAGAGTCCGAACAAAGACAAATAAAATTGTTACTACGTTTTATTTTATCATGCAGTACAAAGGATGACCGCCGCCTTAAAGTTATTTTCCCGGAGGCCATGGAGGCTTAAAACAAATAGAAATTCCAATATTATATCGAAATATAAGGGTTCACAATGCCGGAAGGTAATTATATCTCTGAAGTATTATTCTTCTAAATTCGAATTAAAATACAAAATCGAAGGACAGGAAGTGAATAAAAAAAGATTTCGCTTCATGGCTCTCAATAGAGATATTCAAATAAAACAGAATGCGATTGAATTGGCCGTACCTGAATAGACTAAGAGCCGCGCATTCTTTGTGCATTTTTGGAATTTATTTTTTTATACCAAAAATGTAAAGGTAACTTAAAAATCTATATTTAAAGTGCTTAAAGTATGGTGAGAACTAAGCTATCTTTTTCTTTAATGTTCTACGTGTAGTTTATATATTTATAACTCTTATAATAAGGTTATGTAGAGATTTAACATTACGCATTAGTTCTTTTTAATTGGTGTTAAAATTAAAAAATCGATAAAGAGTTATATTTAATGTTTAAAAGGAAATAGACCAGGAGTTGATGAAATTTTAATAAAGTAAAGCTATATCAATTAAAACATGTTTTAATTAAATTGGAACATCGTAAAATAAACGTATAACTGGAGTTTATCTCAATAATGATATATTATTTCTTTTTTTATAAACCTTAGCAACGTACCAGTATTCTCCTACTAAAAGTCCAGTGCATTATAACCTGTCCTTATAATCTTTAATACCAAACGCTGTTGTGTCGTCAATACAAAAGCGCTAAGTGCATTGGCTCGCTCGTGAAAGTGCAATTTCGTTCTTCGGAATATTGTCGAGGTTTTTGTATTCAAAATGCCGTTTAGATGTTGCGCTGTTCTCTTTTTAGTTAACAAAGAACAGTATAATTTTATCTCTATTTAATTTGTGACTCAATTGTATTGGAGTAGCGAATACAGTTTTATTTATACACTCTGAGAAATCACTTAAAACAAGTCACATGACTTCGAGATACAGTGAAAGAAGTTCAGCGTTTTCAACAATATAACTCTACAAAGTGCAAAGACGTGCCACAGTTTGGCGTTAGTGAGTTAGACCAGTCTGTAAAATATAAATTCCAGAATAAAACAATTGATCGTCTTCTATAATGAAATAAAACCCCAGAAAAAAACCCCTGAAAACTCGTTTTACTCCACGTGAGGCATAGGACAGACATATTTCTATGTCTAATTCACTAATCGAGTTTACATACAGGCATATAGTTAAATTAGACTGCCCTTGCCCCAGCACATCTTATGCTTAACACTTTGAATCGTATTACCGAAGGGTTCCCTTCCAAATGCTTCAATTTTTTGTACCACTTCGGATCAGATCGGAAACATTATCTGAATTATAGCATATAGTATTCCAGTAAGAAAATTCGAAACTGAATACTCAAGCGGAAAAACATTACACAGCAATACATTTTCTTCACAGCTTATCCTATATCTGTTTGTATTTTTTTTTAAATCTATAATTATAATTGTCCAACTGTCTATTTCATATACTGTGGTGGAGCTGTGTGACCTAAATAAAGTTGTAAGTGAGACGCTAGTTTATTAAAGTATCATATTAACTGACTTCAGTGTATAACTTCTCCATTCTCACCCGACTGCGTTGAGAATGTAATGGGTGAATTGGGGTGTGAGTATAATTTATATGATAGTTTAATTTGTGTTTCAACAGATATTATAAAAAGCGAGAAACTTGACGTTCCAGTTAACGAACGACGTACGATCCCTCTTCATTATTCACTTCTAAAATTATATATCACCGCAGCCATTTTATCCAGTCCAGTGACATGTTAAATGTGGGCCCAAACTAATTTCAGTTTATAAACTTGATTATACACTTGGCTGGACACAACCACAGGTAAATATTAATTTTATTACATTACTACATCCTGCTTCCGAATCTATCTCATTTATAGAGCGGACTGTAATATAATATGTATCTAAACATTGTTTTCACATTATTTGGACGATAAATAGAAAGTAATACAGATTAGCAGCGGGGCTTGAAAAAAATACAAGAAACCAATATAGGCTTGAATTTATTTATTTGAGAAGTCCTTAGGCTAACGTACAATTTTAGATCGACGGGTTCGTTGGTCTTAAGGTGGCAGCATGGTGGCCCCCGTAGGGCATGGGGCGAACACATTTCTATCCGTGACACTGATCGGATTTATTTACAGGCATTTAGTTGAACCGACTTCTGTGCTTGACCGAAACAATTTATTGCTTCCCCGAGATTCGAATCCAGGACCTCTCGCATTTAACGCATTGTTAGGCAACGCGTTTAACCATTGAGCTACAGAGGGGGTTCAAACAAGTACTGTTTATTATTTACCTCCATTCAGTACTGTAGTATGTTTGTCTTTTACCTTACTATTTTATTTATTAAAAAGATTATTCCTAAATAGTAATGCGTTTTCATCAAATGATCTTGTCAAACGTTATAGTCAGACCGATGGGTACCTTTTGATGTTATTGATAAGCCCCATATCGTAAAGGCACCGACAATTGAGTTTGTCCCCCGTCTAGCCCCAAAAACTAATTTACTCCATATTGTTCCATATTTACTGAATAATTTTCATCGTTTCATCAGATCGCCGGCAAACCCCCAATATTTTGAAGTCAGAATAGCCTCGCTAAAGCAATTTGGTAGATATTCAATCTTTGGATATGTTTAACGTTGTTATCTACTAATAAAATGTCTATGTTGTTGACATTGGGGGATACATTTCAGAACTATGACATATGTATTTATGAATAAACAAACTATTTTTCTTAATAAAAGCAGTAAATACAAGTATATGTTATATGTTAACTAGAACACGGGCTCGTTGGTACTAATAATCACCTGGGCGTGGATTCCAATCCTATTCTGAAACATGTTGGACTTCATCTTGAAGTCCTGCATATTCAATTGGTGGTAGAAATATAGAAAGTCCGTCCGGGTCCACAGATAAAAAAGCCGTGGAGTTTAATCTCGTTTAGTTTTCAGTCTGTGATTCCGATATATCCAAAGCCAAAACAGGTCTGGATATTTTACCTACCATCAATTTAACCCCCTATTAACAGTACATTGCAATCGAAGCTTATAGATTTAATTAAATAAAACACTTTAACGGTTTAAAACGCGATATATTAGTTAAACTGATTTAAAAATGATTATTAACTTCGGCCCGACGTTTCGGATGCTTTGCAGCAGCCGTGGTCACGGGGAGACTAAAGATGGAGGATGTCTCTGACGTCAAAGTAAAAGTTGCTACGCTAGCACTATCTGTTCCGTCGAAGTTGGTATTTGGTGAAACTGGCCGGGCTTATAGATATTTTTTTTTTGAATATGGTACTAAAAAGTGGCATTATTTACTCCCTCTTTGATATAGACGATTATAATAGACGTATTTTGTATTACTAAACTAAGAGAAATTATACACGAATCAAAGGCTGATTTCAAAATGGTTGAACTTTCTAAGGAATGTTTAGTTTTAATTATGAAATTTCAATTTACTCATTGCTTCGGCCGTAGCTCGGTGAAACACTAATTAATTTTGAAAGGAATATTCTTTGAGCTTCCCCGTTTTCTGTGAATTATAGACAAGCTATTGATAGCTTTACATTTCGATTTACCATAGTTTATTTTTAAGGCAAAATACGGATAAATAATTAAAAAAATATTTGAAATAGCTTACTATTTTTATTTTTTGTGACAGGCTCGTTGGTCTAACGGTAGCAATATATGGCTAAATTCAATCGTGGCTTTGATCCCCACCGGTTCCAACATGTTTTTTCAATTTATAATTTTTCTGAAACATCAATATGTGACAAAGTCGTCGTCAGAAAAATCTGGATATTAAATGAAAGGTAGGTAGGTCGCGAAACGAAGCTTGATCGCGTTTCGCTTGCAGTCTGTGGATTTCCGAATATCCAAAGGCAAAATAGGTCGACTACGCATCTTGTGTAGATGCTATAGGCTGGGGTATATCACCATCCATTAACTGAACTCCATGCTTGTTTCTCCTTCTCTAACATTAAAAAAATCATAAGAAATGGTCAGGATTATTTTTTTTAAAGACTTTTACAGCTTAACATGTGTTTTTATGTGGGCGTTAGATATTTTTAAGACTCAAGTGTATTGTATACAATCCTATTTTCCTGGACTGCGCTGAGAACGAATAAATTGTGCACCATAAATAAGAAGAAAAATGCTTTAAGTCATGTACATCAATACTACTCAATTTTTTACACATAATATCAGATGGTCAGTATATTGTGGGCCGTATTTAAACAAAACACTTTAACGGTTTAAAACGAGATATATACTAGTTAAATTTGTTTAAATGATTTTAACTACGACCCAACGTTTCGGATGTTTTGCACGGCTGAAACTAGTTTAACTAATATATATCGCGTTTTAAACCGTTAATGTGTTTTATTTAAATACATAATTACTGTAATTTTGTTTTTCGCCTCTGTTTTTGGGTAAGAAACAAAGAAGGATTTTATTCACTAATACTGCTATCCGTAAGGCAGAAGATTACACAGATTTTAACAGATATTAAAACAATTACTAGGCTCTTGCAACACTTAAGCCTTCGTTAAACCGTTCATTAATTAAAGGTCAGCGAGGACCATCAAGAGATCAACGATTTTTCGTTCATTACCGACGCCCAACGCTTTCACTAACGATGATAATTATTATGAAGGGCCTCCACACTCGCCTGACGGGCCATTTACTGAGTCGAGTTACTGACGGTAACACTAGCTATAAGTAAATATTTATTTAAATGAAATAGAATACCAGGTCCTTTCTGAATGAAAAGAAAAGCGAGGGATGGGATGGTAGATACTCGTGGCATTCAAATAAAACACTTTAAATGGTTTCTAATGCGAAATATATCAGTTATCGTATTTATTATACAATTTTGGTAACTACGGGCCGACGTTTATGATACTTTGCAGCATCCGTGGTCAGGTGACGAATGTTAAAAAAAAAGAATATATACAACAACATAATGCTTTTAATAAATAAAGGTAAACGAGCCCAACAACGTAATTAAAATATATAAGACACGACTATTTTGATGTACAACTAGCACCAGTAACTATCTTCGATGTAAAGGAGCCATAAAGTTAGTCACGTCAAAGGAGGAAACTTTCCTAATTAGCAAATAAAGCGAATTGAAGTCGCGTAAACCGAGAGAACGTGAAAGTTACCAGTTCGATTCTATCCGGTGCAATTTATTACACACAGATAGATTATTGAGAAACTTTGCCAATTGAATTATAAAGTTCGTAACACTAAGATCACGAGTAGACCTAACATTATATTATTGTATACTCCGCCTCTATTAATCTATTGTAAAACGTTGACTTGTATTACGAATGGTCGTAAGTTCGATTACTTGTCCACAAATGGAAACGAACACAGAAATGTGTTCGTCCGGTGTGTGTGGGCCATTTTGTCAAGAATTATTAATATTGTAATTTGTAGGCTTGCTTACTTGCAGTGTATTGAATTTAAAGAATAAGATTTCAACAAAGGACGACTGTGCTATATACTGTCTACGCACCAGCTGTATTTGACGTTGGATTTATGATTTTAATAAAACACTCCCGGCTGTAATGTTTAAGAGTGTAACCTTAAGAGGGACACCATACATATAATCGGAAGTCATTTTATCTTGAATTGTCTTAATGTTGATTAACTCTGTATGCACTGAAAATCATAAATTTGAGTGGTATTTGGTTATACCGTAGTAAAGTATTTTAAAATTTCATAGAAAATTTTACAGTACCACCCCGTCATTTCGATGAACCATTTTAAGATTGAAGTCATCATCTCCACGCGTAGAAAAGACATGTCCCCAATCGTAGGTATTACTAGGATACTTAACGAAAATATTTACATATTTCAGTGACTTATAATGACTATACGCTTAGTATTTTTATATTAATGTATTGCGCAAAACATTTCCTGGAAATAGAAGAAATTCTTTTGCCGGCGGCACTTCGGAATGCGGCGATACTGTCTCGCATTCAAACCACATTAAATACGACGTAGTGGTAGTATAGATCTTTCGTTTCATCTCTTTTATTCCAAGATCGGCTATATGCAACATAAAGTAAAAATAAGTGAATTCCCGTTTCCCACTATCCGTTTCATTGATCGGTGTTATTTACATGCAAATAGTTGATCAGACTTCTGTGCCTGACCAAAACAATCTATTGTCTCCCCGGGTTTCAAACCCAGGTTCTCTTGTACTTAAAGCAGTACTAGGCAACACGTTTAACCGTGCTACAAAGATGGTCGAAAAATAGCAAATACAGGGTCGCTAATAGATATAGGAACAATTTTTTTTTATTAAAGACAAACACCAAATAAAAACATAATATTGAAAAATGTCTTATACGTCTTGCATAGGTAAGGAACATGCCTCAAATAAACAATTGAACAGCGATGAGAAGTATGAAGGAAATTATTAAAGAGTCCCAGACACTCAGTCGTAATATTGTATTTCAAAATGAGTGCGTCGCTTTTAATTAAAATGATGTTTGTGTTCAAAGCAAACAGCACACGATTGGAAATAAATTATTTATCGCACCGAATGTCTTATTAATTAAACCCTTTAGTATGTACTCTAGAATGTTTCTGCAATAACGTACTAATTGTATTTGACACGATATTATTTAACATATTTTAAGTAAATTTACTTTTACTGTAACTAAGGGACTCAATTCTAGGTTATAGAATCTATACTAATATATAAAACTGAAGAGTTTGAATAAAACGCTTTAACGGTTTAAAACGATATATTAGTTAAACTTGTTTGAAAATGATTTTTAACTTCGGCCCGACGTTTCGGATGCTTTGCAGCACCCGTGGTCACGGGGAGACTAAAGAGTTTGTTTGTTTGTATGTTCGAACCACTGGTGGGAATTGAAAAATTCTTATTGTGTCGGGTCATTTATCGAGGAAGGTTATACAAGGCACTGCAACTACTAGGTGCGAAAAAACAACGGGAATTGTGAAGAAGATGGGGAAAATTAATCATCTATTCTGTGTTTTCGTTGCGTACGCGGAGAAAACGGTTTTAAAATACCCAAATAATATATAGAAATGAATGATCCCTCTTTAAATGTTCTAAAAAAATGTCCATCTTGTCATCATATGTCTATCTTTTAAGATTTACTTGTAAGAACGACGAGACCCCAACGACGAAATGCGAGCGACGGCACGCGACACACGTCGTGGAGGTTTGCATTAAGAGATTTGGATTCTACGCGGACGAACTCATTGACACAGCTAGTGAAACATATAATGTAATTCTATTTCTATTTAATAAATAAATGTTAAATTTTTACAAGAATGAATGCGGATATATTTCACCATTTCATCGTTTTCAAATTATTTTTTATAATAGTGGATAACAGACAAATATGGGATTAACCCTGTAAATACCTCATATAACATCGTAAGTAAGATGAACTGTCAACCTAATTTGGCTTTGGATATTATATAAGGAGTATTTTCAAAATTTTGGGCTAATCCAATCGTGTTTTAACTAACAAATCTATTTGCATAAACAATGGGTTACTAATCTGATTCTTTCTCACTTAAAACCGCAGAAGACAATAAGACTCGTGCATAGTAAAACCGCAGTTAAGGGAGAACACACAATAAAGAGTAGGCAACGCGCGCTTAGTTAATGGCGTGGAAAAGCTTAATGTGTTATCCGGCTAATCTGTTTGACGATAAACATTGCACGGATTAACTCCAAGTGGTTATATATTGTGTGTGTGTGGAAGTTACATATACATAGAACTTTTGTCATGGCCTTTCTTGCCGGAATTAAATTCATCCTAAAGAGAAAGAACTATTTGGAAATCTATATTTACCATTGTCTATAGTTTACGCGAGTAGTACACATTTAAATAAAACACTAACGGGTTAAAACGCGATATATATTAGTTAAACTTACTTGAATATTAATTTAACTAGCGTCCGACGCTTCCCCGTGACCACAGCTGCAAAGCATCGCACACGTCGGGCCATAGTTAAAATAATTTAAAATATATGTTTAAATTCTGAAAAGTGACAGAGGTGTCATAAACATAGAAATGAAACAAAAAGGTTACCTTATAACTAATATATTTCATGGCTTAAACTGTGGTTTATTTAAAAGTGTACTAGTCGCGCAAACTAAACAAATGTTGTCTGATATTATTAGTGTAAGGCCTTTCAACACTTGTATGTTTTAAAATACAATGAGAAATTAGCACTTGTATTTATTTACTCATTAAGAAATATTACTTCGTGGTTTAACCCGTCTTTTATTTAAATGTGTTCTAGTCGCGAGAACTATAGAGAGTACACAGGTATTCTGTTATTATAGTGGATGTATTATATTATATTATAGAGTAAATAAATATAAGTTTAAACACTTGTATTTATTTACTCATTAAAAAGTATAAAGCTATATCAGTATCACGCACAAACTTCTATTCATTAATAACATCCACGTAATACGCCGCGTTAATTATTATAAAACTTCCCAACTTGAGAACGCTAAACAAACTCTCTGTGTTTAATTAAAAAGTAATTGTACTGAGAAAATATTACAGTTTTTTACTATGACTTATTAAGGCTGTTTGTATTAAGAAAATGCAGCCTTTATACTAGATAAGGTAATAAAGTTCTTCCAAAAAATCAGACAGATCACTCTTATTGCTTCCATGAGTATATTGTTATTTTTTTGGACAGATAAGCACGGGGATCAATTGATGGAAGGTGAAATCCGCAACCGTAGTTAAACCGATTGGATATTCGGAAATCAACGGACTTGAACGCGATTAAACTTTACGGCTTTTTCATCTATGGATGATGGTGGTGATGGTGGATTCCTAACACCCATTTAATATCCAAATTTCCAAACCGACAATTTTCAGGAGAAATTAGAAATTGATTAGGAACACATTGGACCCGGTGGGGATCAAACCCACGACCCGTTGATTGTTAGTCATACATTGCTAACGAACCGGCCAAGTCCGAGTCGAAGTCACGCAGAAAGAGTTCCGTACTTTTGACAAGGTGCACAATTTTAATATTGTTGCCATTTTTTTGTTATATCAAGTGCCTACCTCTTTTGATATTTAAATAATTAATTGATATTACGAAGAAATTGGTACCTATGTATTAATTTAAATGGTTTTTTTATTTTAGTTGTTATAGCGGTAACATTTGTGTAAATTTCAACCCCTAAGCTATGGTTGATCTTGAGGTACATCTTCATGATTAATGGATAGACTGACACGTCTGTAATATTCCTGTTTTTCGCGCATTTTGTTTGAATATATAAAAAATGTAATCAGTGTTTTAAAACCCGCTTTCGCTTCCGCTAAATGTGAAATGCTGACGTTTCCAGTTCGCAGGGAGGCAGAATTTGATTATAAAAAATGAGCTGACTTTAGTCTAATTTTATCCCTTCATTTTTAACGAAAATATTTGATATCCCACGGGAAGAGAGTTAATTAAATAAAAACATCCTTGTATCCTTACATAGACATTTTCGTTTGGCGAAAAAAAAATTTCTTCACTCAAGTAAGAATCGGTATAATATTCACTGTAAGCATCAATATTTCACCCGACTCAAATAAAACAACATGGAATTTGTCCCGGGTTTTACAAGAATTGAATATTCGGTTTCAACTATTAGAAGGAAGATTTACTTAAACGACAAAACAAGCATTCTAAGACGTGTCGAGTGTTTACTGTACCTCAATAAACACTTGCCAAACACCACGTGTAACGTGTCTAATGCAAATAACCGAGTTTATATTAACGCTAAGTTCTGTAGCCGAGTATGTACCAGTATTATCAGATAATGAAGAAGAGATTTTATAAATTAACTATGAATAATTTTAGTCCGTGTATGATAATCCCCTTTGCGGTAATATCAAATATTTAAAAATGTTAATAACGAATAGGTGATTTCAGGCTTAATAAATAATATAAACTTACTTAAATACTGTCTGTAGTTTACGCGGATAGTACATATTTAAATAAAATACTTTAACGGTTTAAAACACAATATATATATTAGTTAAACTTATTTAAAAATTATTTTAATTACGGACCGACTTTTCTCCATGACCACGGCCGCTGCAAAGCATCTAAAACTTACTTAAACAAACGTACTTACTTGTTGTTACCGAAGTGTATGTTTTTATCGTTATTCTAAAAGTGAATTGGCAATCTCGACGTTCTAAATTTAAATCGACGTAATCCTTAAAAATATATTCCTAATTTATAAAGTGACGTGTGCTATAAATATAAATGCTTTATAAAATTGTATACGACACGCTTTAGCGGAATGCTTTTGCGAAGGCATTTGACGTGTTTTAAGCTCAAACCGGATTTTCCAGCGCTCCACGATTTCAACGTTGATCGGTAAAGGCACTCTAGCTAACACCTTTCAAAGCATAGGTACTGTTAAGAATATTTTTCATTCATAAGATGTTTTCTTCACAGTTCACTTATACACAACCCGACGTTAAGCCGGGGAGGTACTGCGTTCGAATCTCGCGATGTTCAATTGTTTCAATTAGATAAGTAACGGAAGATTGTTTGACTTCTAAGAGATGAAACGGGCGCATAGATGTGTCTTTACAGTAACAAAAAAAAAAATAAGGGACTGAGCCAAAAGCCACTATGCTGTTCCACACTTTGTCTACAGAATATGAAAGATTTGAACGTTGTCAGCAACTGTCAATAGAAATGAAAGTAATACAACATATGTTATCAACACAAAATTTTATAAAGCCTGACATTTACAGAGAGTTATTGTTAAAAACTTTTAAAGGAGGTCTTTGTCGAAAGACAAATTGTTTGCGAACAAAATACCGAAGCATAAATACTTAGATCATATATAGTTTAGGTTAAGCTAAGCAATGAGTAATAAAAGTTAATGTAATTTAACAGTAAAACTTTTAATTACGATACATTGCATTTGAAAGTTGTTTAAAACCTGTGTAATTTTTTTTTGCTAGAGGTAGCACAGCCATATAACTTCTCATCGAAATGCGGTTCGACGTTTTGGTTTTGGATATCCGGAAATCCACTGGTTAAAATCAAATCGCGATTAAACTTAAGGGGGTTTTCCATCTGTTTTCTTAATTCGATATTCCTACCACCCATTTGACCTCCAGAATTCTAAACGAAGTCCAACACGTTTCATAAAAATTAAGAATGGACTAGAAACAGTTTGATTATTAGCCTTACCATTACAGCATTCACTGTCGGAAACAAGTTTTTTTTAACTGTTGAATTTCTGAGATATTCTTGTAGGATCCCTCTCGACAAACAAAATACTACTTAGTTCTAATTCAAAGTTGGAATCACACTGACTGCCGGACAGCCGCTAGTCGGCACAATGCACCGCACAAAGCCGGCCCCAGATAATGGATATTGCTTTTCTTGCGAGTTTCAAAGCCTACTTGCGAACCTCTCATAATCCGCTTAGACCCCTTTCTGGAGCACGTTATTGTGCTAAGATAAAACATTTCTACACATCGAAGATATTTTGGAGCACTGAAAAACTTCCTTATATCGTTGATCAGCCGGGCGTGAAAAGAGCATTATGATAACTTTTAAATAAAATACTTTAACGGTTTAAAACGCGAAATATATTAGTTCGTCTACCCGTGACTACAGCCGCTGCAAAGCATCCGAAACGTCGGTCTATAGTTAAATACTGTTCGCTTTCCAAACCGTCAAAGTTGTTTTATTTAACCGAAAAGTAGTGTTTTATCTAAGCCACCCCTATTGAAATAATAGTAAAACCTTTGGTAATGAACCAGTCAGTGCTGCGCTGGTGAATGCGCTCAATTATCCACACCGGGAGTTGGACAATAAATCTCGGCCCGACACGCCAATTACTGTCCCCACTCATCCGCGAAACGTTGTTAATAGCCCGCTCCTAACCTTTATCTTTTGTGTCTTTTGTTGTTTTGGCCCTAATTAAACAATATTGGCATTTGCCTGACTTCGAACGGAGACAATAAGACACATTGAATACGATACAAACGTACTGGTCATATTGTTGAAATGTTTATACTAGCTGTGTCAGCGACTTCATCTATGTAGAATAGCTATTTTGGCCATCCAAATTTGTTATTGCAAACCTCTACATCTTTGTAAATTTAAGCTGCCCGCGACATCGGTCGCGTCCCATCGCTCGCGACCCTTTTTAGATCATATAAATAGGAATCATTCATTCTTACATAATTTTGGGTTTTCATAGCGTACGCATCTGAAACCCACAGCGATCGAAAAATTCCCGTCTTGTTCACATTTCTCGCTGTATCTTCGCTTCTATTAGTCATTCTTATAACCTATAGCGTTACTCGATAAATGCTCTAACCAACACTGTATGGTCGGTGAAATAACGTAGCCATGGGTGCTGTCGATCTTTTTTGACTTTAAATATTAAAAAACGTTATACAAAAAACCTTTATATCTAGATTTATAGATGAAAAACTTGTTTCAGAAATAAAATATATTTATTATTATAACATGTTAGACTCAGTGGGGATCGAAGCTACGACTGCTCGATTGTTTAGACTACAATCTAATAAAATAAAACTTCTTGGAATTAATTGAAACGACAATTTCGTTTAATTTTAGTGTCCGTGGTCACGGAAGATACAACAAAGCAAAACCTTAAGTCATAGTTTAATTCGAAACGTATGATATAAACTACAATCTTATCTCTAAACACGCAATGTACATCCCCATTTTACGATACAAAATAACTTCGTGGAATTTAATAAAATATGAAAGACATCCCACGATTTTTCTGTACAAAATTGCTTCGGATTCAGACTTTAAGTCAAGTATGAAATATTTACGAGTGAAATCTATAGAGTTATTTGAAATGTTAGTTTTGGAGGAAGTACAAAGAATTCTAATAAATAATTCAGAGGGTGTACTGCGGTCGTTCGTGAATTGACAAAGAATGCTTGTTAGGAAATAGAACAAAAGCCTTCATGTTCGATACAGGTTTAATTTCTAGCTTTTATTTTGGCTGCACTATGTTAAAATAGAAAAGCTAGCTTTTTCATTTTATCGACTTTTTCCATTTCCCTATAAATCGTTCGAATTTTTCAAAATGATTCTAGCATTTTCAATTTTAGGCTACCCAAACATGTAATAAGTTGTAACGTGGGTAGAAACACAAAATATGAATTTCAAACCCAAATTATAAGCCTATTTCATTATTCATACGATAGATTATTTATTAGTATGATTCAATTCGTGTAGAAATGCAATTATGAGAGGATATAATTTAGTTTCAACTTTGCATATCACTCGGTCAGTTGTTGAGGTACATGTTTAAAAATAACATGAATTAGTGAACGAACGTACTTGTGCTTCAATAGCCTAAAGTAATTTCAAGTAAAGAAAAAAATAATATTGCTACAAAAAAAATTTATATACGACCAGTAAATCTTAAAACTAATTTTCAGACTAAAATTTTGTGACATCTCGGTATTCACACCTGGCCGATTGCTGCATCATACATCGCTATGTCAGTCTGTCCCCAATGATCGATGTAAGCGAGGAGTCTAACAATAGGTATAAGTATACATTTTTATAAGTAATAATGTTTTATGTGAACTTCTCTCGTAACCACACAAGAAACGTACACACCCTAAGTACTAATTTACCTCCATATGTATTCATATAAGCATGTGTGTTTTAATTTCAAAACAATACAAGACCAAGTGTGTTAGTCGGCTAGGACATTAAATTTTGTATACCTTTGAAAACTGTATTATACTTTACATGTTATTGCACGTGAAGGCACTATATAATTTAAAAATCGAAAATAAATTGAAAAAAATTTCGACTCGGGCAGGACTTGAACTGGCATCGTCAGCGATTCGTGCTGTTGCTTTACCAATTGAGCTACCGAGTCATTTTGTATACCTACTTGCCTATAATATACTCCATGGCCCATGTAGGAACGGTTATATGGTTTTATATGTATAATATCTACTGTTGTAGGTTTTTCAAATCGCATGCCTCAATGCACTTAATTAATAATAATTAATAGAATATTCTTGTTTCTGTACAAGGATTGTTTAACCCGCTAATAAGGCCAATATTTGGGTTCCCTTAACGATATAAGCGGTAACCTGCTTAAGATCCCAAGCAGAACCCAATGAATGGAATACTAATGAGATGGCTCCCCTCTGATTCAATTCACTTTTTGATCTTAATTGTCATTAATATTAACTTCGGGTATAATATTAACGTGTACAAGTTGGCAATTTATGTGGCGATATGGGACAAATACAATAATGCTGGGTCGTTATTAAAAATTTATTAAGTTATATTTATCGCGTTTTAAACCGATTAAACTATGTACAATACTTATTTATTTCATTTGAAGGCTCCTCTCTATAATACTTCTAGCTATAAATATTATTTTTTTTTGCTTTATGAAACATACACAATTATATTACCAAAAGCGAGAACAATGTTTTTTCAGTCCTCGACCACAAAAATCAAGCTTTTAAATAAACACGTTCTAGATTAAATTCCCATACTAGGCTCAATTCGTTTCTAGGAAAATCTATTTACTTTCATAGTACTGGGACGGACTTAAAACCTAAGTATACAGGTTAAACATTTGTGGAGCGGCGGGAACTAATCTCCTGTAATAACAGCTTATCATGAGTTCATGTAGATGCATTCAAATCCGTTTATTTCGACTGCGTGTGTCATATTAGTAATATTATGCTTACTTATGTGACACAAGCAGACGATGTCTATGCAATATTTTTTGGTACAAAAAATATATTTTACGAATAAAAGCACCAACTGCCAAGCTTTTAAATATCGCTTCACGTTTTATCACGTAGTAATATTTGGAAATTGATAAAAGTGATAATTATTTTCAAATATTATATCATCCCCATATAATATGATTTTGAAAAGACTCCCATTTGCTTATAAATAATATTTATATAATTAAGAAATAATTACTGTTTATTTACTCATAGGTTAAATTAAGTATTAAATTATAATATATGACGCATATCTACGTATGTAAATTTAATTTGACACGACGATGATACTATACTAAAAATATCATTGTTATCACAAATATTTACTGAGATATTTGTTATTTAACTTATTGTTACAAGAAAAACATACCTACTTTCTTATGTTTATATAATGTATACGTAACGTATATATACAATGTCTGTCTCAAATTATAAATCCATACATTAGCTCCTTTAAACAACAGTTAATAAAGCAATCCACCGAGAGTCGGCGAGCGAAAAGAATTTTCCGTTCGAGTGGAATTTTTCCGTTGCTTCATTTCCCTAGGGGGTCGCAATAACGACCCTACTTGTGCCTTTTACCTCGCTCTTCAATTATTCATATATTAAATTTTTACCCTCTCTTTTTCAAACTTGCTATGAGCGATTGCCTATAAATTATGAAGCGTGATGATTTTTAATCCTGTCCTTAAGAGTTTGCATTAAAACTTATAGGCATACCTTTTGGTATTTAGTATGAATTACATTTTCCTCTAAGAGGACGGGGCAAACATTTTATTGTAGGTATCCGTTACATTTATCGATTCAAATTTCGAAAACGTCCCAGGTTTTTGAACCTGGAACCTTCGCGTTTGTTGCAACGTTAACATAGACTAAGCCACGGTTGTTGTACTATGTTAATAAATAAAATATTTTTAACGGTTTTAAACGCGAAATGTTAAACTTATTTATTATTGCCGTGGTCACGGGGAGACTTAAGGTGGTCGAGGGTGGTTGTAAGGGTGGTTGCTTAAGGGTATTTTGACTAATGTCAAAATATAATAAACAATGTCGGTCGTAGTTGGTATTTGGCGAAACTAATACATTCCGCGTTTTAAACCATTAAAGTGTTATAAATTTGTACTACTGTTACTTATTGTTGTAAACTTTGTTGTTTACTGTTGTAAACAGTAAGTAACAGTACAGTACAAAACCTCAATTTTAATGTCTCCCTACATCCCTACATTTTTATATGGTCTTAAACATATTATCAACCTACATATTATAAGGGTAACTTAATCCTTTGTTAGCTGAAGATCGGATAAGTTTATTAGTACAATGGCTGATAACTAACTTGTTGAGACGCATTCACTTATCAATTTACCCATCTCCCTTAAATATACGTACATATGTATGTTATCTACATCTTTCGTTTATAGTTTCTTGTGTTTACGGCATATATGTATACGATACGATACGATATAAGTGAAATTGTGTGAAAGAAAAAGTTCATAAGTTCGAATCTCGGGTAACGAAATTTCATATTTTTTAAAACTAATTTAACATCTCTTGCGGCATTATTATTATTGATTCAAAGCCGCAATAATTTTTCCTTGTATTTAATGATGAACATCCTCCATCTTCACGTCCCCTGTGACTACGACTGCTGCAAAGTATCGACAATGTCGGGCCGTAGTTAAATAATTTGTAAATACGTTCAACTAATATATTTCCCGTTTAAAATTGTTAACAGTGTTTTATTTTAATGTGTACTACCCGCGTGCTGTAAAGCACTGAAATGTTCCATTTTTTATCGGTATGAAAAAATAGGGGGGTTTAAGCAACCGCTGTACTTTGGATGCATTTACATATTTAAAAGTGATTTTCGTAAGTGACAAGCTCAAAGTGAAGGAGTCCTTTGTTGAAGGACAAACTGTTTGTGAACATATAGAACTAAGTATACATTAGCAAAACTTAGTAACTAATTGTAAACTTAGTAATAATATATAGTTTAAGTTAGGCATACTAATTAATGAGCTATAAACCTATTGTAAGTTTTAATTGCAATCACCAATAAAGGCTATTAAATATATTTATTGCAAGTTTATGTACACGAGAGCTTATGCTTGTACAAATTTATTTCCTATGAAAAAATAGTATACGAACAGGAGTCAAACCTACGACGATAACATGGTGTCCACCAATCGGACTAGAAAGAGAATAGAGATACATTTATTTAGAAACACAACATTTACATTTAACACTTATGCTAACAAATATAATAGAAAGAGAAATAAATACAATTTTAAGGTATATTTTAGTTACATACAACAATATAGTTGCCTCTGAAAAGGAAGCTACGTTGGGACTAATGTCCCAACACTAACAATCTGTAACCCCTTCGGAGGCCGAGTTAAGGCAAGCAAGATTGTTAGACATTTTGTCCATATACACATAATTAGCATGTCCTTCCGCTGTATTTCCGGTTCGAACCCTGACCGTATCATGTCTAAAATAGTTTAAAATGCTGTGAAATAAATTGCAACACAATTTCAAGGAAAGAACGTACGTAGATTCCGCACGCAGATTGCACGCGCAGTTATCAAGTCCACCAACATAGAAATAAAAACAAGCGACGTTTGGTTCAGCTATTTAGCCGTTAAGCTATTAAATGAATACCCATAACAGATCGTAATATTCAGTGCTTCCATTATTCGCATCTGTTCACGATATCTATTATATCTGTAGCCAATGGTCACTAGCGCCCCGCCGTGCTAAGGTCCGATTCACTATGACATGATATCGTAGTCGATAAGTTATTTTTTATTGTATAGTGTAATATTGAAATATGTTTTAGGTGAAACATTTTACAATTTAACGTCTAAATTTCTAGTTTTCGAAACTTCTTGGTTAGTCGAGCAATAACGAAACGTCGAAAACAAATTTGCAATTACGACGGTCAGCTTGCTCAAACACCTAAGAAGCTTTGCAAAATGGCTGCTATATAATTGTTTTTTGTAACTTTTAATTTGATTTTCTCGCAAATTATTAACATATTTATTTTACTAGAGACTCGCTCCGGCTTCGCACATAAGGACAGAAAAAGCGCCTTTGTTTTATACTATGAAGTGATATTCATAAAGCTAATAATTTATAATCTGAGTAATTTCTGATTTATCGGACATAATTTCATTTAATTATCGCATACATTAGAATAGAGTATACGAGCTCATAGTTTATGAAATGGCCGATATGGCTGTTATTAGCAAATGTAGGGACTTAGAGAGCTTACTGAATACTGGGTCTGATGGTCTATTTCAATACGTCATCCCATTCGATATACATTAGCACATATTATATATTAAAATTACAATTATTTTTGGGACAACTATAAAAATAAATCTACTGTATACTTGTTCAATTTCATTACATTGATAAATTCTTATTATATTGATAAACTTATATTACGTAACGCGTTACAGCGCTAGTTACTTGTCTCGCTTGTATAGGAATGCAGACGTTATTTATGTCAGACACGTTTTGTTGTCTTAGTAATATGACACAAATCGATGCAAAAATTTTAAAATTTTTCGCTTTCTACGATTTGGATATGAATGAATTCACGATCACTTTACATTTTCTACCACCTTGATTCATTTACGCATACGGGTTTGCTTGTGATATGATTATCAATTAAAATTGATTTAATGTGTACTAATAATACAAAGCTGAAGAATTGGTTTGTTTAAACGCGTTAATCTCAGGAACTACAGGTTTAAATTGATTGGATTTAATTAGTTTTATGTTGATTACCGTATTTATCGAGGAAGGCTTTAGTCTATGAAACAGGCTGCGATCAATAAAAGAGAATATGAAAGGAAAAAGAGATGTGCAGAAGTAAATGTAGAGAAAACGGGGAATATTCATCTTTGAAGCCCTCAAATTCTGCTGCGAAAACAGTTCAAGACAGACAGAAAACAGTTCAGAACAGTGCAAGAACAGGAAACAGGACGCCTGTTAGAATGGTTATTTTTTGAATTATCAAAAAAGAAATTACAATATATCGTATACGATGAATTCGCAAAAATCGTTTTCATGGTAATCGAATATCGTCGGAATACTTCATAAGGTAAAAAAACGTTTGCCAGCTAGCTTAATAATACTATCATTACCAGCATAATGTTTTTCGGGCTGTTCGACCGACGTCACCGAACAGCCCGAAAAACAATGTTATGCTGAACGATGGCCGTGAAAGCCTTACATAATTTACTATTATTACCGGTTGTATAATAGCTTAGGATTTCAACGAAGAAAAGCAAAGAGGGTAAATAAAATCTCACTATATTATATTCCGGCATAGTTGTCCGGCGCCCAAATGACACCCTAATTCCCGCCAATATTTGGCGCGTGCCAGGAATGCGCAAGTGTTTGGAAGTTTTCTGTTCATATTCACATATTTCTGTAGCAACTCTATATAGAACGGCACAGTTACTCCGTTTATTAATAATACATAAAGGCCAGTAACGCACCTGCACCCTAAGCTTTTTCCATTAACGGACCTCGTTACGAGGAAAGCAAACATAAGTAGATGTTTATCGCTGAATTGCGGAATGGCTATTCAATCGGCTTAACTGAAAAAAGTCAACCGGAAAAAATTACAATGAAACAATTGTCTTTGTTTCTATTATTATATCTTTTATAAGACACTTTACTTTTAACGGTTATTTTGTTAATTTAAATAAATTACTAATTAAATTTTAAATAAAACACTTTAACTGTTTAAAACGCGATATATATTAGATAAATTTATTTGAAAATTATTTTTAACTTCGGCCCGTGTTCATGGGGAGTCTCCCCGCGACGCTGTTGCATAGCGTTTTAAACCGTAAAGTGTTTTATTTAAATGTGTACTATTCGCGTCAACTACAGACAGTGTTTATTGTGTTTATTAAATTTGGTCTAAGTGAAGGTATTGTGGAAATAGTGAGAGTATTGTTCTGTGTTTAATTAAACGAAACATATGTTTTAGATTCATATTTTAGTCAAGCCTGCCAGTAAGACACCCTAATATCTAAAAGGTATGCCATTCAATATACATGTTGGATTTAAAAAGTTTGCCATTAAATTTCGTAAAAACGCAATTTTAAAGATAGTGGATTGTAGAAGTCTGCGTTTCAGTTATCGATTTTCTTGCCCTATCCGAAAAGGCGATCGATATTGAAAAAACCTAGTTGTGGTAAATGATAAAAACGTTTGATCACCATTTAAACTAAATTAAATCGTTAATGAATGATTAAAATTGATTCTGTGCCCTAGTTATAAATAATGCACCGTCATTGTAAACATAGAGATTATTAAATGACTGTGTCATTGAAAAATGTCAAAGTTTGAAGTTGACGAGATCTGCTTGTTAAGTAATGAGTTTTAAGAACGTACCAAGTTAGAAGTGCGTTCATCATTTACTTGACGTGTTCACCTTCGTACGCGTGAAGTAATGATTAAATACATAAAACAATGTTTAATTTTGCAATAAGAGATGTTTGGTGGAATTTTAATATCACCAAGTTAATTCATCACCAATTCAAATGCAGCCCGCAGACGTGATCATAAAAGAGAGAAATGATTTTCTTGTAAAAAACATAACCACTGTTAAATAAGCAGAAACGGTCTCTTTAAACAAAGCCAGGCTGACAATGGAGACTTTTTACATCACTTTTTAACAAGGACTTGCCATTCCCGAGTAACGCTTTGCAATTTTCTCCATAGTCTTATGAAAGAGACATTACAAAGTTTTTAAATAAAACCAAAAATATAAATAGTAGTGTTATGTGTTATATAACTGTAATAAATATATACATGTTGGACACGGTCACCCTTTACGAGTGTAATACGGATACTATACGCGTCGGAGCAGGAAATTATAAATCGGGTGAACCAACTGCCTCAGCCGTGGACGTGTGAGTTGTTATGACGATAGTGTCGCAGTGCTACCATATATTTAGCAAATCGACTGGATAGTTTGTTTAACACCTATGAGGGATATGCGGAAATGTCAAGTACACTTGTGACTTGAGTATGGTCAAAATAGTGCATTGACATTTGACAAACTGTCATTGAGAGATTACAGACGGTTATTGACACCTTGTTATTTGGAAAAAACGGTACTACTAACGTACTACGTAACTACACAGCAACTAAACGGCACGAGACTGTGCCCACCAGGTAGTTTAGGTCTAATCGTGAAGCGATTGAGTCTTGTTTAAAGTCAATATTAATTATAAAGAGTCGGTCGCGTCAAAATTTACTGCCGCTGTATTGAACTTATTGCGTTTCCAAAATCCTTTTCCTAATTAAGTCATTTTGGACTATTTAATTAGCCTTTTGTACTGTACGATGAGACGTTTATATTGAGTATTCCTTCAGGCCATCCAACAACGCTTTGTCATACATATATATATTTTGCATTTCATATTGGAACAGTAGTGAAATTGGATACAACTAAATCCCTTTTATCACTAAATGGACTACAAATTTGTGATTATTAAATGTAGTTTAAATACTGAATTTTTATACAACCAAACCCGATTGACGAACGAAACTGCGTGGTTTGCAAGTGAAAGCATCTCACATTTTACATTATGAGTCTCTTCTAGCAAAAACCCGATGACGTAACAAAAAGAGTCAAGAATGTCTTTATGGAATTATGCTTCACGGCTTGACGAAAGAATAACTTCCACTACAGAGGAAGACGCTTTTTTTGCTTTTTTAAGGCGGCCTTTGCATCACGGTCGATAGTTCTATTAATATAGTACCTAATTTCGTATGGACAGGGAATAGAAATCTGATTAATTATTGATCGATAAATATAATTGATCAGTCAATTAAACACAAAAATATACCCGCCCAATACAAGGTGAATTACATTTACTTTATTTTACCTTCTAAATAAGATTAGTTTTTTTTTAAATTAAAAGATACCTTCTAAATTCTCTTATTATAATAATGGTTTAATTAAGTTCAATGATTTTTTCTCCATATAAATACATAATTCTAATTAAATACAGGCGGTTTTTTGTACCTTTTAAAGTTATTATTAACATATTTAACTACGAAAATAGTCACAATTGTATAAAACACTTTTAACGGTTTAAATCGCAATTTACTAGCAATTCAAAGTTTCGCCAGCTATGTACACACACCCTTAAAACGTACCCAGTGTTTTGTGCGCTGAGTGACATTGACAAATGAGATGAGGGCTCTTCACTTCGATATGTTTTTCTGTATTGGACAAAATTGAAAATCACGCCACCATTTTGACATAACAAAATTTTATTTCAATATAAAAGAGGCATTTAATTTAAAAAATGCGACTGCGTTTCTTACGATCTATAAAATGGTACTCATTCTCCGATGAAATTCAGGTAATTTAAGGACGTAGTTAGAGTGACGAGGAGATCACAAAATCCAATCTATCGTAAGCGGATGAAGCCTCCTATAACACGGTTGCGATCGAATTGAAAAAGCTTTGCTGCTCTTTTTCTACTATCCTTTGACTTCCATGTTTGAAGGAAATTTAGGAAAGAAAAAACCACCAACCGATTTTATAAAAGCCCAAGCCTAGTTTTATTCTCAATCTCAACG
Source organism: Leptosia nina (assembly GCA_963661955.1). Taxonomy (NCBI): domain Eukaryota; kingdom Metazoa; phylum Arthropoda; class Insecta; order Lepidoptera; family Pieridae; genus Leptosia; species Leptosia nina. The sequence continues at coordinate 6,243,968 of CAVLEF010000007.1, forward strand.
AATTTAGAGCGACAAAAGTAACAAATTTCTTTGTTTTTAAATTCCTCAAAATATGAAATATTTCATTTCCACTATATAAACAGTTAATAGGGTTAGTTGAGATCTAGCTTGAGATGTTTTCTTGGCTAAATAATCAATATAAAGGTCTTAAATTAGAGGCAAAATAAAGGAAATATTTATCAAGGCTGATTTAACTACCGCCCTACCGCCTCGGGTACGATACGGTAGGGCGGTAGTTCGCTTCGCTTACAAAAGCATTTTAAAATCCACGTACAGCTGCGGTTCTTTTGTTTACAAAAATTATCAAAAATTTTCAGCACATAAATACATGTCATGTCATCTATACTAATATTATAAAGAGGAAAGATTGTGTGGATGTAACGGATACACTCAAAAAGTACTAGACCGATTTTAATAATTATTTTTTTATTAGAAAGTGACATTATCACTGAGTAACATAGGCTATATTTAGTACTAGATTACTTTAGAAATTTCTATCAAAACCAACGGGAGGTGTAAAAAAATTAGCCATAAAATATCTTTCATCGCATACGCTGGGACAAGTATTTATGATAGGACAAAACAATGTTCAACAATATTATAGAATATATATATATAATATCTACAAAAGACATCGCGAGACCATATGTTTAACTATTGTAGTTACGTCACTATAACTACTTTTTTACATTTAACAAATTGACAGAAATGCCGAACAAAAACAGACCATGTTATCCATACCATTTATACATTTTTATCTAAAAAAATAGTTTAATATTCAAGACTGATGATTTCTTTTTTATTATTATCGAAATCAGACATTCCATTCAAAAGATATCATGAAATTAAAATAAAAATACATACATGCCGGCGGTGACCGCCACGCCGCTCATCGAGTAACTAACTCGACGAGAGAGGAGCAGCGGGCTCCTTACGCAGTGGCCTCGAGCGATATTGAATATTTCGATTTTTACATTTTATGCTTCCCTTAAAAAGTTCTTTTCACAGCTACTTAGTTTTAGTATTAGGAATCATTCTTTTTGTCAAAGATCTTTTCAGAACTATCTCTTTGAACTTGAATATTTTCTTTTATATTATTATTTTGTTCTGATTTAAAATAAATATCTAAAAATGGTTTCCAAGTGAGATTAGCAGAAGTTCGTCATATTGGAGAGTCTTCTTCTGGAAATAATCGTCTGGTAAATATTAGAGTGTACGTGTCCCAATCGCGAGCCAGAAAATCTAGCGTCGAACGTTTAGTTCGTCGTGCAGAACGAAATGCAAGATCGTCGCAGCTATACGAATGACAGTCAAGCGCCAAGGGCTCGCAGCGACTTGAAGAAAATAGAGCTAGAAATTCGCGAAGATCGTCGCAGCTATACGAATGACAGTCAAGCGCCAAGGGCTCGCAGCGACTTGAAGAAAATAGAGCTAGAAATTCGCGAACGCGTGCACGCGAATCTAGCACTGAACGCTCGCAGCGGCTCCTGACACAGCGAGATAGACAACAGTCGTTAACGCCTAGGACGCGCAATATATATATATTTTTTATTTAGCCATTCATGGTCGTTTTAATTAGCATGCTTATAATTTTAATATATGTACCTATTTATGTCTACTACTAGTAGTAAGTAGTATAATAATAATGAATATACTGAACTAGAATAACATACTAAGCTTTATTTTAAACTGCCTCATAAACCTTAATTCATATATCCTAAAAGGGTGTTAATTATCACGTCTCAGTCCAACATCATGCGGCAACAATATTAATGTGGGATAGCACGAGGTCGCGAGATGTAATCCCGGGCGCGACACTCGTCCACGCATCCGGGATTACGCTAGGGTTGGCTTAAGTCCGATATCTACGGGCTTATTTCGAAAATGGACGAAAAACGCGACTTTTTAAGATTCAAAGAAAAGGTAAATGAATAGGGATAGACAATATATAGATAAATTAATAGGGGAAAAGTTTTTTGTTGTGTTATACTTTAATTAAGTTACGTTTAAATAAAAAAAATAGTTAGACTATGAGTTGACGTTTTTGTGTGTGTAATCCCGTTTCCCCCTCGTGGGACATGGGGCAAAAACATTTCTGTGTCCGTTTCACTGATCCGTTTTTTAATAGGCAAGTAGTTGAGCAGACTTCTGTGCCCTGCCCTGCCGGGATTCGAACCCAAGACCGCAATGGTTAACGCAATGTTAGGTTTAACCATTTGGCTACAGAGGCGGTCAATGGTTGACGTACAGCATAGTATAGCAATCGTAGCGTTACAATCTCTTTAATGTTTCGGGGGGTGTTTACAATTTCTACAATATAAGAGAAACCAAAAATCTATTTGGATTAAAAATAATGTAAATATTAATACATTTTCAATCAACAATAACAAAGTTTAAAAAATTCAAAGCATGAGTTATAAATAATATTTTTAGTACGTAGTTCTAAGTGTACACGTTTTAACCAAAGATGATACATGGTGAAGGGCGACATACAGACTTTGTTTATTGGTATCAAAATCAGTGAGGGTATAATTTAAGTCATGAAGATGCTTCCGACGTCACTTTCTACTCAGACAAAGTCGCTGACTAAAAGCCAAGCATGTAAGAATTTTGCATGTGTGTAATATAGACATAGTAGTTAGTCACATTTTAATTCTGCTATAAATAAAATAAAAATAAAAACAAATAATTCTGCTCTATATATATAGCTAAAAAAACATTATGTGGATCGACTGCGTTTTTAGGTTTCAGGTGCAAACCCTAAGAAAGTAATGTTACAATATTTGCACTAGACTCTCCGTCCGAGATTGAAATATGAATCTCCGTAAGACTTGTGTTTTCTATTTTCCGATGTACGTTTTCATATCTCTTATATTTATTGTTATTCTGTTGTAATATTTATGACGACCCAACAAACCTTCGTTTTAGAATATTGAATGTATGAATATGTTTAGGGTGAGTTATAGGTAGTTCGTAAAATATATTTACTCGACGATATTGTATAATAATAAATGCCTAGTTCTCACGTACTGATTGATTGACTAGTATTATAAAGAGCGATAGATATTTTATAGAAAGTCTAAGCCACTGATATAATAAGCTTAAAATTAGGATAAATGAATGAAGTAGGAAAATTAGGAATTATTATAATTATTGTACTGTATGTAATTTACGCGAGTAGTACACGTTAAAATAAAACACTTAAAGTTTTAACTCGCAAAAGGTAGTAGTTAAAATTATTTACAATTTATTTTAATTACGGCCCGACGTTTTAAACCGTTAAGTATTTTATTAAAAAAAATATAATATAATTAATGTAATAAGTACCTACTTTACATATAATCACTTAAATTGAGAATAGTGAATTTCGCATTTTTAATTTGTAGTTAAAATATACAGTAGCTATATATGTATTTAATTACAAACGGCAGTCTGTCAAACTACGTCAGACGCTTCTGCTTTGTGTTCAGCAGCAATAAGCTAGCACTCTTCTCTCATACTGTCAGATAAGTCTAATCACATGTTTTACTATTTAATATTCGACCGTATCCAAGGCAAAGTTTGTGTAAAACAATTTCGGTTTGGAATACGTAACGAAGACATTGTAAAAATGCCACAGATACAGTCCCTGGCTCCCTCTTAGGCATGCGAGCGCCGTAATATATCAAACGCATTATATGGCTGTTGTAGGCACGCTTTCAACCGCTCGGGGAATATCCGTTATTTCGAACAGAAAATAGCTTCTTATTTAACAATGACTGTGAAAGTGGGAAAGTGTATTTATACCTGATACCTATTTATTTTTCTTGCGTGCTTGTTGGTCTAATCGTAGCAATATTTGGCTAAAAATCAACTGGTCGTGGGATCATCCCATAACGGGTTCAAGATGTTTCTTATCTGTTTTTTTATTTTTCTAAAGCATGATTGACGTTGTTTTATGTTTGACGTTTGGCGGAAGAAACAATCCATCTGTCCACAGATGAAAAAGCCGTCAAGTTTAATCGCGTAAACTACAGCTGTTAGACTTTGTATTATATAATCGGGATAGCATTTTTCCGCGCCACTGTGAAATTAACATTAACATGAGATGAGCCACACCCTCCGCTCAATTTGTGGTGCTGGCATGTGTCATTTCTCACACAGGCATTGTATCAGAAGTACGTGCATAAGATTGGTTATTGTTATGGAACTTCAAAGTTTAGAAGATTAAAAGCCTTTGAGTTCATAATTATATGTCAACTATATAAAAGATTTCGTTGATCATATCGAGAACGTGAAATTTAATTTTGTCAACAATTGGCATAAGCCAGTCATATATTCTTTCATTTGAGTCTCTTTTTTTTACCTTTAGATAGAACTTAAATATTTTATTCCTTAGTTTCGCCCTTTTGTATTTTAAAACTAGGCGACATCTTACCTTTACCAGATATATAAGTTTGATACACTTTAAAAAATAGCTTCAAATCCTTTACAGTGCTACCTCTATTACTTTTCAGTCGAATTCCTGAATATAGGAATCTACAAAATTACATCAAAGTATTCAAATAAGGTGAAGTGTTTATCAAGATTGGGAAAATCCCCTGAGATCGAACGAGTCGAAAGGGTTATTTCTTTAAAACTCTTTGGCAAAACGAAATTGTATGCCGGTGAGACGAACTTACAGATGCAAATCATAGATTTTATTTCTTAAGGAATTGAAAAGATCTGAATCGAAAAAACATCTATTCCTATCGTGAATACTTTGGAAACAATGAGCTAAATAAAGTATAATCAATTAGTAATTAAAAACCAGAGGCCATAGTGTCTTTAGTTTACGCGAGTAGTAAACATTTAAAACAGTTTAACGGTTTAAAATGCAATATTAGTTGAACTACGGCCCGACGTTTCGGATGCTTTGCAGCAGCCGTGGTCATGGTCAAGTTTGTTGATGATCTCTGATAATTTGAGAAACATGAGTAGTTACGAAACATTTTTATTAGTGTCTGTAGCTTACGCGAGTAGTACACACTTAAATAAAACACTTTAACGGTTTAAAACGCGATATATTTTTGTTTTACTTGACGGTGCGTGATTATGCGCTGGTAAAGTTATATACTTTTTGAAAATACAAACAATTAAGTTTTGATTACCCTTAAAAATTGGTAGAACTATTTCGCACCGAAAATGGCTAATTCATTAGGTAATAGGGGAATAAGATAAAATTAAGGAAGATAATAATGACTCACCGTATAAAACTAGTTCAACAGCCTTCATACACTTGTAATTAGTTAAAAGTGGTGACAACGACCCGCGTGTCCGGTAACTGACCTAATTCACCTCACCTCACGAGGAGTGTCCCCGTGACCACGGTTGCTGCAAAGCATCCGAAACGTCGAGCCGAAGTTAAAAATCATTTCCAAATAAGTTTAACTAATATATCGCGTTTTAAACCGTTAAAGTGTTTTATTTAAATGTGTACTACTCGCGTAAACTATAGACAGTATTTAAGAAGGAAGTTTAAAAATAAAATACCCTAGTTTCTCAGTAAGAGAGTTTATGTAATCATTTGAGAAATAAATACATTTTTAAACCGTAAACTTGTTTGAGAATTATTTTCTTTCTATTGCTGCAAAGCATCCGAAACGTCGGGCCGTAGTTAAAAATTATTCTCAAACAAGTTTAACTAAAATTTATCGAGTTGTAAACAGTTAAAATATTTTATTTAAATAGTGTATAGATTTTTATATTCCCGAAGAAACATACTTTAATCAATCTACTTACCGCCTTGAATTAACTAACTGAAGCAAAGAAAAATTGCTTTATAATTTACTTTCAAATATACAAAGATTCCATCGTTCGTAAGCTTTATCACATTAACTACATTGTAACCACATTTTCGTATTTAAACAGCCTTAAAATCCCATTAAAGATTCAAATCATGTCTCAAAATTCGTAATTCGCTCGTCTTATTGAAAAACGGGAGCTTAATAACACCAGCACCTGGATTATTTGAAGGGTCTGACAGAAACCGATTGCTTCGATAACCGTTATTGTGCCAAGTTCAAGGAATTTTCGGTTTAAGGTTCCGCCGTCGCGAACGTTCAGGGAGGATGTCATTAGGGCTTTTTGGACAGTTTGCCTTGGTTAAGTTATAATATACAGAACAAACTTGGTTGCACTTGTTTTTTATTATTAATATATATATTAAAAACAATAAAGGCTATCAATATCTTGTATATTAATATAATACAATCAAAAATATATTTATTTATATAGATTATCAGTGGTATTAGTTATTTAGTATATTCGAGCAAAAATAATTTATTTTACATACATTATTAAGATTTTTATTATATTTTTTTATTTATGATAGAGGTAGACAGGCAAACATGAGGTTTAATTGATGAAAGTTGAAATACCACAGCCATTAAACATCTGAACAAGACGCACTGTCGACCTACTTTGGCTTTGAATATTGAGAACATTAATTATATTCATTGTATTTAATATTATGATTTATGCATTTCATCTTCTTAATAACAAAACGTCTTATAACGTAAAATGTATCCCAAAAGCCCGCCATTAAACTGTAGTGCGTTCACAGTCTGCAGGTGACAGAATCATAAAAGCACCAGACTTAAAAGCGGAGCAATTACGACGGAACCCACGACGCGTGACCCCCGCTCGCGCTTCGCCTGTTCCCCTTATTATTCAGGGCGCGAAGGACATAATTCCACGCCGTGATCACCGACGAGACGCTCTCGTTATCTTCGAGCTATTCACAAACGGAAAAAATCATTAAATTTCGCACACGTACGCGAAAATTGAACTTAGATCCGCAATAACGAATACTTCAAAGGTATTTCAATAAACACGTCAACGACGAGTACTAGATGTTCCGAAGACGACGGAAAAGTTTATCTGTACATACATGCACACGCATATACACATTCACACGCTTATACACATTCACACGCTTATACACATTCACATATAATGATTTCTTTGTTTTTCACATGGTTATTGAAATGCTGTTTCCTCCAATACAAACCGGGGCGAACACATCTCTATGCCCGTTTCATTGATCAGTTCTTTAACAAGCAAGTAATTGACTTCTGTGACTGAAACAATTTATCATTTCCTTAGGATTCGAACCTAGGATCTCTCGCGCTTAACGCAATGCTAAGCAACACGTTAACCTGGCTACAGAGGCAGTCAGGCGGTTCTTTGTTTATGCGAATATTTAAAATTACTAAATAAGTCATGTATACAAGAATTCAGATGTGCATAAATTGGACAGGAGCGTAAAAAACGTTAAGTGAAGCAGCGAAGTCTTTAGATTTTATTTGACTTTTTATTTGTATTCAATCAATCAATTGTATAAGATCTAAAGATTTTATTCGACTTTTCATTAATGAAATTGATAGCTTACAATCACAAAAATTAATATACTTATCTCCTAACTTACTTTGAAGTTTAATCGCGTTTTGTTCTCAGTCTGTAGATTTGAGAATATCCAAAGCCAAAAATAGTTCGACACCGCACGCTGTTACGATGTTATATGGCTAGAATTTTTCTGCCTGTCCTCCTCTGTCATAGAAAAGAAACTATACAAAAAATGGAGGTAAGCTTTGTCACAGAATTAAACGTTAGAATGAAACGAGCATAAATTCAGAACACTACAACAATTTCACCCCAGGTCATATTATACACGAACGCCGTGAATTCTCGCTATTGAAAATCATTTTAGACTGTCATCTCAACCGGTTTGTCGACAAATCGGATCGATTTATAACCCAGACAAAAGGCAGTGCAGTGTGAAATTGAGATTTTTTAAAAGTGCTGAAACAGATAGCCGCTTTCATACTCGTAAATTCGAAGAGTGAATTACGCCTTATTTGGTAGACGAATGTACTTGACTGAGGATGGAGTGATGTGTAAGTTAACCACGATATTTACTATGGTTGGACAATATAAGCAAAAGCTGCGTCATTCGGTGTTGGAAAATGAAAAACAAGTTAAAATGGGCATTTTAATGTTTTAAAAATAATATGCTATGGTAATATAAAATAAATATTTTATTTTAATTTTGTGTAATATCATATAATATTCGTATAATTATGAATAACACAAAAATAGTATAGTTTGTCTGTAAAACGACTTGAAATCTTCCGCGTCTCTAACATTTTTCAGAATGACTCCCTTTAATTTAGAATGACATATATCTTATAGAATTGTGTTTTTAGTCCATCTTACCAGTTATTTCTAAAGAGATAAGATTAATTAGCCTATCAGCCAGCGGTAATATCTATTCTTAAAAGTACTTTCCTCACTTCTAATGGACCCAAAGCATGGTCACCTTCCCTCCAACCCTTTTGAAGAGTGCTCGTATTCAGTAAATCGAAAGTCGTTACAAAAACCGAGATACATTTTTTTGATCGCTTATAAAGTCTCCGCTTTGAACATTTTACGCTATTCCGTTGCGTTTTGCTTTGAAAGGAAAGCTTTTTGCATACAAAAGAATCAATTTGTCATCGCCCAAGTTAAATTTTTGGAAATTTTACTCACATTCACGAAATTGTGTCACACACATTTACTTATGTTTATGAAAAAGTAAAGTTATATAAAAATCAAAACACTCGCCATCTCTGTACGTTTTAAGAATTGTCAATGTTTTGTTTCATATTAGCTTCGCAAAGCCGATGGCAACGTCGGATTTCACAAATGACGTGAAATATGATTTTGAAGTCGTCACTATTTTCACTCAAATGTAAACTCTATTACTATGAGATAAAGTTGATATTATAACTGCTATAAACGCAGAACTCGTGTTACCAGTACAGGCACATTAGCCCGTATCTAGATATTACGTTTCAATATAGTTTCATTTGGAGCAATGGCCCGACGTATAAATGTTATTGTTAAAGGGGGATCAATTGTTAAACAGTTTATTGAAGGAATTTAAACAAAGTTATTTAATATCACTGGTTACACTCAACTGTTTGTGATAAAATAAACATGGTTTAGCTAACCAAAGCAAAGCTACTGTTGGGATAAAACTTATGTTATATGGAATAACGTAATTTGTATTAATTTTGTAATATATCGATTTTATCGTTTTAACAAATTAAGATTTTCAAACAACCATCAATGGGCATCACACTTCTTTATACAACATCTTAAACCGCTAATATTAATGTTGTAATGTAACTTTAAACCAACAATTTATTGATTAGCTTAAAATAAATACAATAAAATTGCTATAATATATTTTTTTCTTTTAGCCCGGCTACTCCTTATATTAGACTTACTTCATGTATATACACATACAGGTTGTTTACAAACACACAATACACATTAAAATGATATATTTCAGAAATAACCTTAGCATGACTACGTATTATAAGCTTACAATACATTATATTATTAAGTAAAAGCAGATAGCATCTACAAAATATGAGAAGGCAAGAATGTAATTAAAACCGACTAATAAAAGAACAGATTTTACAGCTTTCCGCCATTGTATTTGAAAAGGTATCTATTTTTGTACTGGTTTAGGGTTACCACTGCATAAGAAAATAACAAAACCTTTTCTAACTTTTCTGTATTCACTGATCAGTTCTTTTAAAGACAAGTAGTTGATTAGACTTTTATTGTCTGTCTGTCCCTGTCCGACCAAAACTTTCTATTGTTTCTTGTTGTTTGAAAATGTTAAAATATTTAAATAAAACACTTTAACGGTCTGAGTAAGTCTCGCTGTAACCGCGACTTTCGCAAAGCATCCGAAACGTCGGGACCTAGTTACAATAATTTTCAAATAAGTTGAACTATTATATATCTCGTTTTGAACCGTTAACGTGTTTTATTTAAGTGTGTACTACCCGCGTAAACTACAGACAGTGTTGAATGTTAAAAAAGATTATTCTCAACCCTATAATGGCTGAGAATTAAAAAATGATTTTTGCCTTTTGTCCGGAAAACAATGGTTTCCAGCGTTTGTCGTAATGTTTTATCATACGCTGAGTCTTCGCGGGTGACTTCCTGTGCACGTGGCTGAGGGCAACTTTATGCTTCATAAATGAGCTTTATTTATGAGCACTTTTATTTAATCGGACGCAGATTAATAATACGACGGTTTGCATAACAGATTATAATACTAGGTGTACAAAATAATGTGAAGTTTTGTAACTGTCTTTGTTACGTTGAAAAATAAATACTTGAGGCCTAGCATAACATTGTGAGCGCAAAGTCTTGTATATATTTGTTACATCGTCAATTTAACGGTACATAGAATTTCTTTCATTAGATTATTTAAGGAGATATACTAAATACTGTGGAGTTTATAGCTGTCTTTGTTACATGGGAATCTTAAAAGATAGACATATAATGTCGCAAACATTTTTTTAGATCGCTTAAAGAGGAATTGTTCTTTCATACATATTTTTTGGGTATCTTGAACCGTTCTCGCAGCGTACTCATCGGAAACTTACAAAGATGTCATTTTACCCGTTTTTTTTCAAATTTCCCGCTGTCTTCGCTCTAATTAGTCACAGCCTACCTCGATAAATAATCTACCCAACACAAAAATAATTTTTCAATTCCAACCAGTAGTTCCTGACTTAGAGCGTTCAAACAAACAAACGGTTTATATTTTAGTATAGATTGTGGGACATGTATTCTTATTTAAAGTTGAAGTAAGGACCTCAAAGCACAAAAAGCCTTTCAATTCTATTTCAGGGTGTATGGCACAAAAATTCAGATCGGTCATTCCTCTCAAGGCGTGACGTTGATGAATGCGATGGATGGATGTTTTTGTTTCAGACCCATTTCTATGGCATTACTTTATTTGGGTTGGATTTATCAAATACACCATTAATCCTTCTATTCTATTAAGTGACTGAGGCGTTTGTTTTTTACCATAGAGAGAGATTTTTCTTTGTCTACTACACTGATTTATAAATGGTTTATATATATATATATATATTAATATACATATACTATATATTAATTAACTATGCCCCACTGCTGGGCACAGGTTTTAAGTTCGAAACTTGGGCTCGAAATCCTTTGACTTCGCTTCAGTGTGTTGCTGGGTTTTAAAACTACCGCTAAAATGATAAACGGCCGGTACACACGGGTGAAAGTGCTTCCCCAGGCACAGTGGTAACATCACATTCTTTCGAACTACAGGTAGCTACTATAAATTATCTTCGGAGCAGTGAAATACCAAAGTAACATTTTGTCCAACCTAGGATTTGAACGTTGGATCTTGCCATCAACTTGGTAACCACCTAACCGAAAACGCAGTCATATATAATGTAGTAACAAGCTCCTCATAATATTTCCAGTCACTAACAGCTGTAATGTGTTATGAATAAAATATCAAATGTTATAATATTCACAGTTGTGATTGTGGCCGCCGGCAATTTCGCCGATGTTAATGAGTTGTTAATTCTGATAAAACCTTATTTATTATACCCACTGCATTCCACAGGCTTATCGAGGTATATTTTTAATCTTCGCAATAAATTACTGAACATTAGATATAGTACAGTCCGCTTAATTTTGTATAATATAATTAAAGTTATAAACAAATACAAAACTGCTCGGTTCTAAATAGTAATGATACTCCTGACTAAGCCATAAAGAATAATTAACGATAATAACGTTGGAACAGCCACAGATAATAATTAAATTAATATTATGATGTTGCGAGCAAAATGATATTATTAACTGAAAATACCGGGTTGTATAGGAATATATTAAATCTGAAAATTTTACAACTTTTACATTTGACGGTCACGCCGGTTGTATGGTACCGATGCGTGGCTAATAATCAACGGTCGTGGATTCGATCCCACCCCGGTTGAACAACTTTCTCATCAAATACTGTCTGTAGTTTACGCGAGTAGTACACATTTAAACAAAACACTTTAACGGTTTAAAACGCGATATATTAGTTAAACTTATTTGAAAATGATTTTTAACTTCGGCCCGACGTTTCGGATGCTTTGCAGCAGCTGTGGTCACGGGGAGTCTCCCCGTGGCTGCTGCGTCGGGCCGAAGTTAAAAATCATTTTTAAATAAGTTTAACTAATATATCGTTAACCGTTAAAGTGTTTTATTTAAACTTTCTAATAACTTTATAATTTTCCTGAAACATGTTGGTTTGGTCGGATGTTAGGTTGCTTAGGTGAAATTTTAAATGGTAGGAATATCAAATTCTGCCCGGGTCACAAACCGCGGTTCACAGATGAAAAAGCCTTTTTAATTGCGTTTCGGTTTCAGGCAGTCAATTTCTGAATGTACAAAATAGGTGAAGAGCGCATCTTGTTTAGATGTTATATGTTGGGGTGGTCAACTAAATTAACTAAAAATCTGTTTATTATGTTTTCTCGGCTTCGAATCCGGGACTACTCATAAAACGCTGTATATGTCATCACAATGTAATCTAATCTAGTCATTAAGGCCGTCCTTTTAACTACCTTATTAAAATTTAGTGTAATATTTTTATATTATATGTTAAATAGACTCAAAGCGGTAGTTACTCTGAAGTCTAAACTAAAAAGATATAATACGGTAGAACTTAGAAGATTAACTTTTAACATAGTTTTATAAATTGCATTTCATTCTTCATACGAATCCAATATTCCTGAAAGAAAACTTAATCTAAGTTCGCAACAAGACTAGAAGTGTGTTTTATTTATTTCCTCTTTTGTTTAACAACTTCGTCACTGTTCAACAAGTACTTGAGCTTTATCAAAAGCTCCGCAAATATTTATAGTGTTTATCTGCGACTATTAAAAGAAGTTGCCTTTTAAATACACCTTATGGGATTATTAAATGTGTATAGTATTTTATCTACTAATTATTATAAATTACTTATTCTTGTTTTATGTTCTAGTTTTCTAAATGTATGCTGTATAAAGCTGAATATTTTTTATTTGTTTTTTTTGTACGCGCTAATATAAGGAACTACTGGTTCGAATTAAAAACATATTTTTAATGGTTAGAGCAATTATCGAGGAAGGCTATATATAGGCTATCAACATTGCGCTGTGACTAATAGGAGCGAAGAAACAGCGGAAAATGGGGTGAAAACGGGGGAAAATCATTCATCTTTGTAGGTATCCGATGCGTACGCTGCGAAAATGGTTAGAATAAAATAAGAGGTAGCTTCTCCTTTCAATTATAAAAAAAGTCAGCGAAGGGCGGGGGGAAACGCCCCCCCGGTCTCGACATCGGGACACCGGCAGGCAAAAAACAATTTATGACCGGCATCGTCACTCTCTACGCGGATGAAGTCGCCGACTCACCTAGTAGTTTTTTTGTTTCCCCGCCCTGAAAATGTTCCGTGCTGTTGCTCTAAACCAATTTTCGAGGCTACGGACTTGAACCGCCCACTCTTTTGTAATTGAGTACCGACTCCTCCTAGGACCTACTGGGACCTAGTAGTTCTACTAGGACGTAGTAGGACTATTAGGACCTAAAATTATATAGTGCCTTCATGGGCAATAACATTTTAAATATAATAAAGTTTAAAAAAATTAAAACATTTGTTTAAAATATCAGAATCGACTGTTATCTTCTCAATTTAGTCATGTTAATCTCACCAGCGTGCTGACCTAAATATTTCGATGTACATTATTCTAAAACAATTCCGTATAAACTTTCGAACTACATTACAAAATTCTAAGTTCATTCAAAATCAGTCTGAGTTCCACACTGATTGTGCCGTATAACTCTGAAACTTCACCAGTTTATAATAAACAGAGACACGGAAAATTATTCAGTAACTTTGTGAGCGTGGAATTTATGGTATGGATGCCGCGTTTCTAAATGAATTACCCGCGTGGGTTTTGCTTTATGCGCTATGTCAAAAAAGTTGGAATCATTGGTGTGAGAACCGACAATTTTGGAATCAGTACAATAATATGCTTTGTCTTAGCAGGTTTTACAATAATAAGTACCACTAGTAAGATCTACTTAGACTTACTATATAGATCAAAAAGTGTGTACAGAATTGCAGTCGTGTCAATTTGCCTGCCTTTGTCTCGGAGCACGTAACTTAATAATTAATTTTATCTAGTAGTACTTTAATTATACAAACTAAATCTTATTATTTTCTATAAACACAAATGAAACAATATATTTAAAGCTACAATTTCAGCTGCTACAAAGCAGTTATTATATGAATTAACACAATTAATTTTGTATTTTTTTGTTGCCTTTGATTACATTTCATAGGACTAGCTCCAAAATATATGTGATTGAAATTAAAAAAATCCAGCAGGAAAATCATCATTAATAATATTTGTTTAAGAAACGATGATCTTTTCAAAATAAATTAAGGGTAAAGTTATTTATTTAACGTAAGAAGTACATTACATAAAACATCGGAAATCCACTACAAGGATTCAGTTTTTCGGGATTTTTTGTTTTGTTCTGGGTTCAACCATCGACTTACAAAAACAATTTGAAACAAAATTTTGTGTATGTATTTCATCATTAGGTATCAATCATCGTGAGTAGGTATTTTGAATCACATAGATTGGTTAGGCCGAAAAGGATAGATCACCAGACAATCACGCCATCTGTTATTGAATGGGGATGTAGGGTAAAATGACAAATCAATCCTTTTCATTTATATATGTTACATACATAGTTTACAAATCCAAAACGTGATCTTTGTTGAGCTAAAATATCTCACATCTGTAATAATTTTTTATTACCATTCATTTTCTGAATGGCTGAGGTGAGAGAAATATATCGTGTTTATTTGAACTCGCATTTTTACAATTAAAAGCAGAATTCGTTTCGGTCTAGTGGATGCGTGCGATGCGAATCGCACAGGTGATGCCACGATTCAGTAAATATCGACAAAGCTATTATACTTTTGTATCGAAAATACATTTTAGAAGAAGTAAAGTTTTACGATTCCTATCATATTATGTATATCCAGCACTAGTAATATTTAGATTACATTTAAAATGCCACAACGGATTATTAATCTTATTAGCACAAGTCAGGTAAGAAAGGCAGGCAACACAAGCTCCAACGGCTCTTGTTTATAAAATAAATAATGTAAACGTTTTTAAAAGCACAATAAAATACTAAAATTGTATATAAGACTAAAAAATCACTGCACAATTGTTAAATAAAACCAAAACTAATCGGATAAAGAAATCATATTTTTACTATAATTTAATCAAATATAGAC